>CP125974.1:434155267-435405267 GCA_030063025.1 Avena longiglumis | reverse complement strand
CCCAAATTTGGGCTCGAAATTGGTCGTCATAGACCGGTCTAGGTCATTTGGGTTGCACCGCTTGGCCATGTCCCCTATCCATTCGTACACGTTCGCGTAGTTTATTGTCGTTTGATTCGGCCTGGTGAAGATGCCCTTAGGGGCGCGGAAGTCTCACAGCTAGTCCGTGGTGGCCGGCCAAGAAACACATATTTCTGTTTTTTCCTTTTTTTTACATTTTCTGATTTTTTCTCCTTTTTCTGCATCCTTTTTGTTTGTATTTATATTTTTCTTTTCTCTTTTTATTTTGTTTACCTTTTATTTTATTTTATTTTATTTGTTTCCCTTTTTTGTTTATTGTTTCAAATTATATTTGTTTATGTAATTCGGAAAATATTTATGTTTTTTTATAAATATTCATAGATTCAAAAATAGGTACAATAATTTGAAATAATGTTCATGATGTCCAAGTAAATTTTCATGGGTTTAAACAATAGTACCCCGTTCCACCAAGGCCTTTAAAATTTTCAGATGTCAAGTTTGAGCAAGTGTATACAAAAAACTATAAACTATTATAATACTATATATAGATATAACACGCAAATATTTATCATAATGTATCAAATGATACGGATCTAACACCGTACATGTTAATACTTTTTTTCAATAATCTTGATCAAACTTGACACTGTTTGACTTCCAAGGAAATTTATACGCCCTATATTAGGGAATAGAGGTAGTAGGTCCTTGGATTCAAAAAATCTTTATTTCATATTATGTTTTGTGCACGTAGTTTAAAAATAATGTATTGAACCTGTGAACCATGTGAACATTTTCTCTGAATCCCTGAACCCTATTTTAATCCCCCATGAACATTTTCCTCGAGCCTGATGGACATTGTTTTTAAGCCATTGGAATATACACGGTACACATAATTTTTTCTCCATCCTTCATCTTTATCAATTAGCACATCCTCAATTATTTTGTATGTTTCTATCACCCTTATTTTAGATAAAAATCTGCTCATAGTACATCGTGTGTGCTAGCTCCTCTTGAAACTGTTTGAACTTTGAATCAGTATGGACCGACTCAAAATACTTCTCAATTTCGAAGTGTGTGATATGAGGTACGGTTGAATGGAAAGAACTAAATAAGCGAGTATCTGCTTTCTCAACTACTTTATCACAAAGAGCAGTTTCATATAGAACGAACTGGTACACGCACGTCTAGGACAGGAGAGAGGTGAACCTATCTAAGGTTTCGTCCCTCTTGTCGGCGATGTCGTCGGTTTGCTTTATCTCCGGTGGCCTTAGTGTCTTAGAAGTGTGGCGGACCACGACCTCTCATCGACGGGAGGTTCGCGTTCTTTATTTAGACTAATTTCAGTATCTTTTTCAGGATGTGAAAATCAGAACAAGGTTCTTCTCATTCTATCCTCGCTCCGATGGTGCGCCTAGCGCCGGCGGAGGACGCGCGCAGTCGTGTGTCCGACGGATCTCTTGGGATTCGGTCGTTTTTCATATTTTTGGTGTGGTTTAAGGTTAGTCTCTTCTGATTACGATTGCTATCTTTGATGATGGTTATTGCTCTGGTGCGTTGGTTCTTCGGGATCTTAGCATCAAGAATTCTCGTGCGTTTACTACAATAAGCTCTACTACGACAAGTTTTTGCCCGACTCCGATGATGGAGCGGCTAAGATGACGGCGCGCCTTCGGCTCATGCTAGTGTATGTAGTTGTCACTACATGGTATGTTGACCCATTTGTAATGTTTATTATTGTTGGGCTTCTTTACTTTGAGGTTTGTAATCATCTTGGAATATCGTAAGATTCTAGGACACTTATTATTTTAGAATTTCAAGCAATGTCAAACAAGAATTCAATGAAAAGGAGTGATGAGGAAGGAAAGATACCATGTGGCGCGATGTTGGCCACGCCACCCATGATCTTTCATCCCTCCAAACTCCGTTTCGCCTCCTTTTTTACTCCAACTCTTTATCTTACCCTAAAGACCTTCAATATATACCTCTCTCTGGCGATATAATCTTGCACCGAGTCTTTTCAAGACAAACAACGTTTTCTAGCTTATATCTTTCATATTCCTATATACAAAGCCTCCGCCATGCCCTTGTGGGACTCCTACCAATGCTCCTCCATGCAAGATGATGACAATGAAGCTGAAGGGCTTAGCCCCACGTCACCATGGGAAAGGAGCAAGAAGAGGAAAGACCATGAAGATGAGGAGGAATATGTCCCATCCAAAGAAGAGGAGGAAGAAGAAGAATATGATGATGATGATGAATAGGACCACAAGCACATCCCAGAAGCTGCTCACAAGGGGAATCTCTGCCCCTCTCCTATTCCTATTGTTGTTGTAAAGGTCAAAGCGCCTACCGTGAAGACCAAAATGACGACGCACATGAGTTCTAGTGGAAAGGTCCCAATAAATTTCCTTGATTCTAGAAATCTTGTTGCTAATGTTAATCATAGGGATTACATGCATTTCCCAAACAAAGATCTTCCTGGAGAGTGGGATAGACACCTTGTCAAGAGGAAGCAGAAAGGATCAATCCCGGAGTGGAAATCTTGCAAAGAGGAAGTTGGCAAAAAACTTTGGGAAGAGTTTTCTCAATCTACAAAGAAGTTCCAATAGGCTTACAACGTCATGATGGGCATCGCCAGGGACCTTGAGACGCACTATGACACTCGTGCACCCAAGAAGGGCGAGAAGAAATAAAGACCTACAACAACGTAAGCTTGGGGGATTTTCACCTGGTCTTTTATGCCTTTTATTTTATCTTATTGATCTAGTTATCGTTTTAGTTTGGGAGTATTTTCATCTTTTATCTTAGTATATGAAAGCTCTTATAGCATTATCATGTATCCTTGGTTGACTGGTTTATCATGAAAATATAAAGTATGGTGTCATACATGGTTCCATTACTTGGAAACTTGTGGATAACACTCATGCAAATGATCACACCATGTTTAGAATTCACTACTGGATGAATATTAAATTTGGATTTTGTAGGAGAGATGTGGTCTTGTAGGATAAAAATGTAGGAAGAGATGCTGACAGGGGGCATGAGATACTGTAATTCATTGTTAACCACAATTTTCCAACTAAGATATTTAAGTATCTTGCAATAGACTTTAAGATAAAGAAAAGAAACAGAGAAAATAATAGAAAAGGAAAGTAACAAAAAGAAATATCTATTGCAACATCCATGAATAACATATGTGTCATTGAGGTTATCATTGATTAGACCGTTTACTGATACCATGTTTAGTGGTGAAGGTGTTCACCTGTCCAAAAATACTAGGGCATGTGGTTGAACTTCATGTCTATCTTGTTTTCGCTATTCTCCTCTTTTAGTTGGTTATCCTATGAGAGTTTATCTCTTTTGAAAAGTCATGTAGTAAAATTTGAATAGTAATACAATGGTTACTGTTGCAAGTTAATGTGAAGGAAAACATGACTCAATTATCCAACATGCAATGGTTATGCTAGTTAAAAAGTAAGATATAGTTTCTAGAGCTTATATTTATGTTGTCATCATTTGGATGTCTATTAGTTTGTAAATATTTATAGGTAATTGAACATGCATAAATTGATGATACAATGCTCGTATTTCTATTAGCAAACATAAGCTCATTGATGCATGATATGATGTATTCACTTATTTTCTCGAGGACGAGCAAATGTTTAAGCTTGGGGGAGTTGACACGGCATTTTGTATCATCATACTAGCCACATATAGGATTAGTTTATATTGTTTTTTTTGCATTAATACATGATTATTTATGCCTTTTTAGATGATTTATTATGGGAATTTTCTACAAAGTACCCTGTTTAGGTATTTAATTTCTGGGAGGCAGGAAACCTCCTTTTTAGTATTTTGATGTTTTATGGACTTTCTGGACACCAATTAATTCGAGAAAAAATAACATGATTTTTTTAATCGGGAGAAGGGCATTGGAAACACGTGATAGGAGCCACAAGGGTCGAACAAGACCTAGTGGCATGCCCCATACCCTGGCCCACGCCACATAGGCTTATTCCCTCCTCGAGTGTCCCCTCGCCTCCTCCTTTTACATATGCCTCCGCCTCAATAGAAAACATATGACTATTTTTTCCACGATTTACAAAGGCAATAGTAGAGGTGAAAGTCTTCTCCTACTATGGGAGAGGGTAGATCCTACTACTCCGAGGCTACTAGCGAGGGGTAAATCGAAGCCATCGTCATCACCAACTCTTTCTTGGCATAGGAGGAGTCTCTCGATCATCCATCTCCATCTCCCCAAACATCAGCACCATCTCCATATCGAGATCAACATCATCCAACTCATAGTTTGTGGTAGATTGAACCCTAGAATATTGTTTAAGTGATATGTGCATGATTGTGCTTAGTAACTTGTCATTATTTTATGGTGAAGCTGTCACATCCCAAGATTTTCCAAATCTTGTAATGCGAAAAATAAATGAATAAAATAAAACTTTGTTTGATTTTCAGGGCCAGAAGAAACTTTTTGAAATTCCAATAGGAATCTTCAAACCTATTTTGAACAATTAAATCCCAAAAGTATTTAAAAAACATAAAACAATTAACAAAGGAAAATAAAATATTTTGGAAATACTATTTTAGATCTTTTAATAAAAGGATTTGGTATTCAAAAGAAAAGATGGATTTATAAATAAGGATTATTTTATAAAGCCAAATTAAACTTGGCCAAGATTTTGAAACAAAAGAGTTTTCTTTGATTAAAATAATAAAAGTTTATTTTAAATAAAGTAATAGGATTTAACATCCAACCTTATTTGAAGATAAAAGGTTTTACCAATTTAAATTGAAACATCAAAACTTATTAAATTATTTAAAATAAGTTTTCCCAATTATTTGAAATTCACAAATAAAATCTACTAAAATGTTTTGGCTTTAGTTTAGATTCAAAATAAATATCTCAATAAAATAAAACCTATTTGAAATAATAATGAAAGTCTATTATATTTAATTAATAATGGACCCTAAAATAAAATGTTATTTTATTTTAAAAACAAATCTCCAAGTATTCTATATTTCCCAAATAAAACCCACTGATTTGGTTTTGAAAATATTTAGGTTTCAAATAAAGATTTTATTAATAAAATCAAATCCTATTTGATTAATAAACCTTGGCCCATTTTATTTAATTAATATTGGACCCTAAAGAAAAAAAAATATTTTGTTTGAAACAAGTATCCAAGTATTATTTACTTCCAAATGATACCTACTGATTTGATTTTGAAAACATTTGGATTTCAAATGAAGATTTTATTAATAAACAACAAAAACTCTATTTAGTTAATAAACCATGGCCTACTTATTTAATAAAGGAGGGAACCTAAAAAGATTAAAGTATTAATTATTTTATTTAGGATTTTGGTTCAGGTTACTAAACAGAACCAAATTCTTAGTTACAATGTTTGGTGAAAATTTGAATTGTTATGAATGCTTGAGAATTGTTTGAAATAACAAATCAGGAAATAGAAATAGAAAAAGAAAAAGAATTAGACAGAAAAAAATAGAACAGCCCACCACTCTGGCCCAACTAACCCAGCAGCAGCCCAAACAGCCCACCTAGCCCAATCCCCACCCCACCGCAGCGAAGCGTTTCTCACCGTAGAAAGAACCCTCGGAGCAACCGACAAGTGGACCCCTCCCCTTCTTCCTTTCTTTCACTGCCAGCGGACCCCACACCCTACTGTTCTTCGTCCTCACCCTCAGTGACCCGTTCTTCCCCCGTTCTGCCGTTGAATCCTCCAGCTTAATTCACCTTAATACCGCGAGTTAAACCTGCAGTGATCACGCACATTTAATCGTCTCCCTCTCCTCTCCGTTTCCCCTCTGCCTCCTTCCCCGAGCACGCCTCCAGGCCGTCGCAACTTGTCCCCGAACAGCTTCGTCTCCGACGAGCTTCCACCGACGAATATGGCCGAACCACACCACCTCCTGCCTCCCCGAACACATGAGCACGCTCACCGCATCCTGGCGCATCTTACCGTGCCAATCATACATCCGCGGGCGCCCAGAGCATCGACTTCAACAACATCTGACCGCGGCGCATCGCCTCACTCCGACGAAGTCCTCGGTAAACACCGCCCGTGCTCTCGTTCATGCTCCTACACCGCCACACTCGACTGCGTCTAATCGTGTACTCGTTTTCCCTCGGGGCGAACCACAGCTCCACCCACGACGAGCTCCAGAACCATCTGACGCCGACCAAGTCTCCGGCGAGCAATTAATCACAACTTCGCGTGCCCCTCGTCGAACCAGCAGTACCTTGAGCTTCGCCGTGTCCTCCTGAGCCTGGTGATCATCTTCTTACCCTTTCTTGCTTCCTGCCTCGCCAGCGCCGCCGCCAACTGGTCGCTCCGCCGCTTCGCCCGTTGTCATCGCGCCTTGGCCTTGGCAGCGGCAGGAACCGTCCGATCTTGATCCAGCGACTAGGAAAGAAAGTGAGCGAAGGGGTATGCGTCGATCTGAGCCGCGCGATGATAATTAGATCCAACGGCCAGCGTCGCCCGATCCGGCCGAACCGGTATCGCCCAGTAAGATAACGCCGTGTGTCACCTGTCTGTTTAAAAACAGAAATTGAAAACAGATTTGTTTGTAATTTTCAAACCCTTATAACTTTTGATCCACACGTCCAAATTTGGCAAATTTTATATCAATGGATTCAGGAGAACAAACCCTAGCCAGCCATGCCCTTAGTTTAGCAAATAGTATCTGTTATCTTGTTTGAATTTGCAGAAACTTTTGTGTGCTGGTTTAGATTAGAAAAATTGTTTAAAATGGAATTTAGGGGTAAAACTTTTGCAAAATGGTTTGTTGTGACCTTACTGACCCTAGGAACCAACCCATGATTTGCAAAATGGATTTGGAAAAGTTTAGAATGGATTTATTGGTTTAGTCCATTTCTAGCTAAATAAAACTATTAATTTGTTTATGAAAATGATTTTGAGTAAAACCTTTGGAGAAAATAGTTTGGACCGAACCTACTGACCCAAAAACATCAAGTTTTGCAATAGCAACTCATTTGGTGAAAAACTTAAAAGTTTGGTTTTGATAAAACATTTTTCACCACATGAAATGATGAATGGAATTAAAAATAGTTTTTGGGCAAAACCCTCTTGCTAATGACTTTGCCACTTTGGTAAATGACCAATTTGGATCTTACAAAGTTTAGAAACCCCATAGAGACCCCTTTGCAAAATAAAACTATCTTGTGCATGCTCCCATGCATGAATTGGTTTCCATTGTCTTGTGTGTGTGAATTTGTTTGAGTGGTTATTGGTTTGGAATGTAAATTGAATTGGTGTTTGCTTGATTGACTTGTAGTGAAGTGTGAGACTAACAAGATCAAGGAGTAAACTACCATTCCCTACCAAAAAGGCAAGTGATGCTTCATACTTTCTATCCCAATACTTTCACTATGCATTAGTGATTTTGCTAAGTAAAACTTGCATGGATTTTGCTAAGTATAGACCTTGCTATAAGAAAACCTAGTAGATGAATCCTTAGTAGGATTTTCCTAAGTTAAAGATTCCTACTACTATCAAGCTTAGCCTAGCTAATAGAAAACATGGGTGGAATATATATTCACACTATGGAAAAATATTCTAAGTCTGAGGACTTAAGTTTTGTTTAATAAAACAACTAAGTTAATGAACCTCCTGGGTGGAATGGAAGGATTGGGATATGTTGAGTGGTTCACAAGGCCATGGACTTGGATTGTGTATCTCACTTGTGGATGGCCACCCATGAAACAAAGGGATTTGAGATGTCAAATGTTGAGAAGCTTCAAGTGCAACCACTTGGCAATATGGGCTCTGCCATGATCATATAGGTTGCAAGAACTTAGCCAAATGGACAGTGGGTGGTAGTGTTTGATAGGTTGGAACGCGTCCATTTTGGTCTAAGGAAGGCTTCAAAGATTTTGTCTTGGGAAACCAAGTCTTGTGGGTAAAGTGCACCACCTCTGCAGAGTGTAAAATCTAAGTACTTAGCCATGTCCCTGGTAAAGGACAATTTGAGCATCAAGACATGGAAGCAATCAAGAATCTCATCATTCAAATTTCTAAGTTAAAACTTGTGGTTTGAACAAGGGTTGTTTGAATTCTTCAATCATTGATGGAGAGATGGCTTGGTACAAGGATCTTGAAATCTTTGATTGAGAAAAATGATCTTGTCAAGCAAAAACTTAGTATTTTCAAAATGATAAGAAAAATCTATTTTAAGCAATGCAAGCCTCAACTCCACTTAGCCAAATGCATTTAGATGATAGAATCCACTATACTACCATAGTATCACTTGCCAATACAATTCAAATGTATTGACCCTTTGTGGCTGTAACTTGTATGTTGCAGTTTTGATTGATTTTAGTGGAGATTGATTGTTTAGGATTACAAAGTCTACAACCAACATCTGCCTGTGGCACTTTGAAGATGAAGGACACCATGCTTATAGTTATTCCGCTGCAATGTAATGTAATAGCCAAATGAGCTATGTTTGATGTAATAAACTTATGTTATTCCTGGTTATAAAGTTATATTATGACCTTTGTTTCTTGATATTACATCTTAACTATGGATGCTAGCTATTGATCCAGGGACTAGCATTGTAAAACACAGGAGGACTCTACCTTATTAGGTTGGGACCCCTACAGAAGCTATACTTTTAGATTGCGTTGTAATCGATATGCCACTGGTCCGTGTCATGTTTCACTGTTGTGAGTAGTTCTCCATGTTTCCGAGGGCAAAGGATGAATTGGTAATGATTTCCATATAGTATGCAATGAGTATTTGGTTATGTTTTAATCTTTTATGTGGTTCTATGATGGTAATATGTGAATGTCGAATGCATGTTACTTCACCCTTATGGGTTCATAGGGCTGCATCTTAGTGTAATAAAGAGAGTAGGAAGGGATGGAATGACATAAACCGTGTCCTGAGACTTTGAGTTGTAGCAGGGGGTTCTTGATCAGGGACCTTAGAACTTTAAGAAATGGTTTAACATTTATGTGATAATGAATCTTTTGTTTGCACATGAAAATGGCCTTAGGACCAATCATTAGGGGTGTACTTGCACCTATATTTGGATGCACCTGTTTTAGGCTCTATCCAACGAGAATAAGATCTGACAAGATACTTACCATATTGTTTAGAAATCTTTATACTGAGTGAATACATGCCTCCCTTAGGAACTTTTTGACATACAGAACACATACTTGATCTTGTCCTCTTGTTGCATAGAGGACGTATTTATCTGAAAATAGCATTTACTTTCTTGCAATTTAATTTACAGTAATTACCTCTCTACAAACCATAAACACAAAACACAAAACTTATGCATATTTTAATATTTTGATTATTGAACTTGCTAACCAATACCTTCAGATCCTTGTGGGTTGGATAATATTTTCTATATTGAAAGATACTACAATAGATCTCCTACACTTGAGAGACATCAAATGGTCAATTCCGTATTGAGATCATAATATTCTAGGAGATTAAATAATGTAGTATGTATAAAAGTTGCAATCCACACAATAAATTTCTACATCTTCCAATTTGCTAAAACATTTAGTTCCAGGAACAAATACCCATGTTGCAAACATTCTTACAAAATACTTCGGGCTTAGTCAGTGGATCAACAGCCATGTCTACACCAGGTAAATACTCTACACAAATTGACATGGTTGTACCCTACGGGTGCGTGACCTCAGCATACCTAGTCCTGCCCAAGGAAGGCCCACGGCGGATGTACGCCGGCCCATGAAGACTTTCGGGTGGCCCAGGCCCATGACGCCTTCGGATCCTTGGAGAGCAACACTAGAGTAGATAGGAAATTCAAAGGGGTAAAACCCTAGAACCTGTAATCGACTAGGACTATGCCCGGGACCGGCCTAAGTCTATATAAAGGCTAGGAGGGCACGACCTAGATCTCTCGACTCATACTTTCGCATACACACCTCCATGCCAGATTGCATCTGCGCACCCCTGTAACCTTCGGTTCCGCCGTAATCAAGAGCAGACAAGCAGGAGTAGGGTTTTCCCTCCGGGGGCCTAAACCTGGGTAAACCTTGTGTCCCCGTGTTGCTTGTTTGCTAACCGTTCCACGATCTCCAGCATCCCCATCTTCTCCAAAACCCAAGTCCATAACAATGGGCATTGATGAGATCAAACCTCGTCAATTGGCGCCGTCTGTGGGAACTGGGGGCGCTGATTGCGATCGTGACGGTCCCAACCCGATCGATCTACAACTCTGTAGCAACGGAGAGCCATCTCCTCTTCGGTGCTTTCGACTTCACCGCCCACTCGCCGGCCACCATGAAGGACTTCGAGCCCGTAGGCGACGGACTCAAAATCTTGTTCGGGAGCTTCTGCTTCCAGGTGGGGAAAACTGGCACCCTCCGCCTACCTGAGCGGGTGCCCCTACCATCAATCAGGCCTGCTTCGTGGGCCCCACACCCCGTGCTACGCACAACATCATCAACAGATGATTCCTACGATAGCAGCAGCTGCAACTCCGATCTGTGCGATCCGCCATCGGATGCAGGGACCTACGGTTCCGGATCTGAAAGTTGTCGCAGCAGCGGGCCAATCTATGAGCGCTACCAATGTGCCGCAGTCATCCAAAGCGACGTGGATCAACAAGCACCGAACCCGTCGCCTAACCCGCCAGAACGAAACGGTGGGAACAGAAGAAGCCAATCTCCCCCACCCGAAGGGGAAAACAACGGCGGCCACGTCATCCACCTTAGCAAGGAGGTATGGACCCAGGTCCACGAAGCTGTGGCAGGCAACATAGTACTGCCCACAGACGCCTCGCGAGATATGCTGATGGCCTACCACCTGCTCCTAATCTAGGAGCACAAGAAGCAGGTCAAGATGCAGGAGGTGCTTGACAAACGCAAGCAAGCAGCCTCAGAGTCCAGCGCGCGACGAGCCACGCTCTCCGCCATGGGCATCGGCTCCTCGACGCCAACCTGTGCAACAAGCACCGCTCTCGGATGGAGAACATGGATCCCAAGGAGCGCCGCGAGTTGACGCGAACTCTCCACACATCCTTCATGGAGATGGACGCCGACGACAACGTCATCCCGAAAACGCCGCAGGCTGCGATCATGGCAGCCACTGCGTACCTCGCGCCCCCCCCCCACCTCCCGAGGGGGACCCGAAGAGGGCCATGCATAAGTCCGCACTTACCGGACTCGGACTAGTCGGAGCTGCGCTCCACCAAGACGCTCCTGCGGAGCCGAAGAAGAAGGCTCCGGCCAGGCACGATCGGATCCCCACCCCTTCATCCGAAGAGGAAGAGGAACACGACCTTCCTCGAAGTAAGAAGAGCTCGTTTCACCATAAACGTGACTACGATGCCAGAGACGCACTCACACAACGCAAAATCGACAAAGCACGAGCCAAGCGCGCATGCTCGTCTGAATCCGAGATGGACGAAGACGAAGGAGAACTCTGTGGAGCCCGATGCTTCAGCAGATCCGTTCGACGAACGCGGATGCCATGCAATTTCAAGCTTCCTTCGGATACTACGAAGTTCGACGGCACGCAAGATCCAAAAGCATGGCTTAGTGACCATCTGTCATCAGTCAAGCTGCACAGCGGTAACAAAGAAACCGCCATGCAATGCCTTCATTGCGGTGACGGCGGCACGCGGCTCTCGACCTATCATCAGGGTCCATCCGAAGCTGGGAGGATCTAGCTTACAGCTTCATCCGAAATTTCAAGAGCACCAGCAAGAGTCCCGCCTCAATCGAAGAATTGCGCGCCTGCACTCAACGAACGGGCGAATCCATTCGCTCATACATACTACGCTGGTCCAACACCAAGAACTCCGTAGCACACATCTCCGAAGAGAGGGCCATCAACGCCTTCAGGGACGGCGTCAAGCGCCAAGACTTCAAGGAGGAGCTTGGGCGCATCAAACCCAAAACGCTCGATCACCTCATGGACGCCATCGCCAGGTGGGTGGCGGAGAAGACTCCATTCACCGAGCACAATCGGAAGAAGAGGCGACTATGGTCGGGCGAGTGCCGTAGCAAGAGAAGATCGCGTCTCGACGATCGCGACGGACCCGACATGGTTGCGGTGGCTCGCCGATCGCGCAACGACACCAACCGCAACATCGGAGGATACCGCGGAGGAAACTTGCGATGGAGGGCGCCCGGCCGATCGTGTAACGCGCGACCGTGATAACGGACCCTCGGCATACAAAAAGCTTTGGTCCATGCACCATCCACTTCTACATCGACAAGAATGGCAAAAGAAGGCGAGCCACATGCTCAAGGGCTGCGCGAGTTCGAGCTTCGGCGAAAGCATGGTGCGGATGAGGCAAGCTCCAATCCTGCGTTGAAGCGCACACGCCAGGTGAGATAGCGCATGGAGCTCCTCCACCGCCACCGGTAGGAGGCCCGAACCAACCAGTCGCACCAGCACAGAACAATGCTGGAAACGGGTATCCCCTGCCAAAAGGATCACTGATGATCCAGAAGGGGCGCCCTACGAATAGGGTGCGGAAGAAAATCACCCGACCGATCAACCTGGCCGTTGCAACTCCACCCGCCATCCCTGAGTACCTCAGCGGATCGGAGTCCTGCATCACGTTCACTCGTTTGGATCACCCTTGCCAGATCCCTCGCCCAGGTCATGCTGCCCTGGTGCTGGACGCGCAGATCAGAGGTTTCGAGATGAGTCGCGTCTTCATGGACGGCGGCAGCGGCATCAACCTGATGTTCGCAAGCACTCTAGCAGCAATGCGGATCCCGCAGTGCAGCCTGGAACAATCAGACACAATGTTCCACGGCATCGTTCCAGGGAAGGGCATATTTCCCCTAGGCAAGATATGGCTCGACGTCATCTTCGGCAAGCCGGACAACTTCCGACTGGAACGGCTCGAATTCGAAGTGGTGGACTGGCCATCACAGTACCACGCCATCCTCGGGCGTGTAGCATTCGCAAGGTTCCTGGCTGTCCCACATTATGCATACCTGCTACTCAAGATGTCAGGACCGAAGGGCGTCATCACAGTCCACAGGAGCTTCACCCGATCGGACCAATGCGACAGAGATTTCAACAGAATCTCCCAATCATTCGGAATGCAGGAGGAGCTCCTTAGGCTCCGCGAGGTGACGGACAATGGGGCACCCCCAGTCGCACGACAAAATGCACCTGACATGTCTTTCGACTCCACGGTCAACACAAAGAAGGTGCAGATCCACCCGACGGATGCCTCCAAGACGGCGCTGATCGCCAACGACCTCGGCCCCACATAGGAAGGCGCGCTCGTCGAATTCCTCCGTGAGCGCTGGGAAATCTTCGCCTGGTGTCCTGCGGACATGCCAGGAGTTCCCAGGGAATTCGCCGAGCACGCACTCAACGTATTTCCAGACACCAAGCCCATCAAACAGTCCATCCGAAGACTGTCCGAGCCACGATTCAAAGCTATCGGCAAGGAAATCAACAGACTACTCGCTGCAGACTTCATCAGGGAAATCAAAGAAAGCGAGTGGCTTGCAAACACAGTCATGTCCCAAAGAAGGACACGGACATCATGCGGATGTGCATGGATTTCACGTCGCTAAACAAGCACTGCCCAAAGGACCACTTTCCCCTTCCTCGGATCGACCAGATCATCGATTCGACTGCAGGTTGTGAGAAACTCTCCTTCCTTGACGCCTACTCAGGCTATAACCAGATTCGACTCAAGGTCGAAGATCAGGAGAAAATGGCGTTTATCACACTGTTCGGAGTATTCTGCTACAACACAATGCCTTTCGGGCTAAAGAACGCAGGGGCCACGTACCAGCGATGCATGCAGGCCTGCCTCAAGAACCAGATCGGTCGCAACGTCCAAGTCTACGTTGACGACATAGTCATAAAAACCAAGGAGGCAAGGACACTTATCGACGATCTCCGCGAGACGTTCGACAACCTTGACCGCTACAGGATCAAGCTAAACCCCGAAAAGTGCGCTTTCGGCGTCCCATCGGGTCAGCTGCTCGGGTACTTCATCTCTCAGCGAGGGATCGAGGCGAACCCGAAGAAAATCGGAGCCATCATGACGATGGAGAAGCCGAAAAATCTCAAAGGCGTCCAGCAGCTCGCAGGACGAATAGCGGCATTAAGAAGATTCATCAGCCGCATGGGCGAGAAGGCCCTATCATTCTACCAGCTACTACGCAAATCAGATAAATTCGAGTGGACGCCGGAAGCCAACGATGCATTCGAAAGCCTCAAGCGGCTTCTCTCCACCTCGCCCGTCTTGGTCACGCCAAAGGAGCGCGAACCTCTGCTGTTGTACATAGCAGCCACACACCAGGTGGTCAGCACCGTACTAGTGGTCGAACGACCCGAAGAAGGCAAGACCCACGGGGTCCAGCGCCCAATCTACTACCTCAGCGAGGTACTTACACCAACAAAGCAGAGGTACCCTCACTACCAGAAGCTCACCTATGGCGTGTTCATGACGGCTCGCCGGCTGAGCCATTACTTCCAGGAGCACCAGGTGATGGTCGTCAACGAGGCACCCCTGAACAGCATCCTGAATAACCCAGAGGCCACAGGACGCGTGGCCCTGTGGGGCATCGAGCTGTCACCCCTGGACATCATCTACGAGAAGCGACTCGCAATCAAATCTCAAGTCCTTCCGTACTTCCTGGTACATTGGATGGAGCTGCAGCTGCGGACACCCACGACATGTCGCGATCGTGGACAATGCTTCGACGGCTCCAAGCGCCAAGGCGGAGCGAGTCATCTTGACCTCCCGCGAGCGACCGGATGAAGTACGTCCTACGGATGAAATTCCGAGCCTCCAACAAGGAGGCCGAATACGAAGCCCTCATCCACGGCATGAGGATGGCAAAGATATGCGGCGCAACGCGCCTGGTCATCTACGGTGACTCCAACCTCGTCGTCCAGCAGATGATGAACGAGTGCGACGCACACGCCGAAAACATGATCGCGTACCGCGTGCTCTACAACGCACTCGAAGGAGAATTCGACGGCTGCGAGCTTCGGCACGTTGGAAGAGAAAGCAACGAGGAGGCCGACAGACTCGCCAACATCGGCTCCACCTGCGCAAAGGTGCCACCAGGTGTGTTCCTCGAACATATCTGCGTGCCATCCATCAAGCGGAAATTCCCCAAGGGATCACCCGAAGAAGCAGAACACTCGGGGGCTACGCTGCCCGAAGGACATGAAGGACCCGAGAAACTAGACACAGAGATCGCCATGGTCAACCTAATGCAGGTCATGGTAGTCGAAGAAACTTGGACGCGACCATACCTCCAGTTCTTGATACACGGAGAACTGCCTGACAACCCGACAGATGCCCGACGCATATCTCGTCGGTCAAAAGCCTTCACCATCATCAATGGCGAGCTGTACAAGCGCAGTATTACGGGTGTACTACAAAGGTGCGTCACCATCGGTGATGGAAAAGCCATCCTCCAAGACATCCATGAGGGCATCTGCGGCCATCACGCAGGCAGTCGCTCCCTAGTCGCCAAAGCTCTACGAGCCAGATTCTACTGGCCAACGGCCATGAGCGACGCAAAGGACATCGTCCGAAGATGCAACGGGTGCCAACGGTTCGCCGACAAACCGCACGCACCCGGGTCGGAGCTCAGACCCATACCTATAGCCTGGCCCTTTGCTCAATGGGGCCTCGACATGATCGGCAAACTGCCAAAGTCCTCGAAAGGGGGACACGTTTACCTCCTGGTCGCAGTCGACAAATTCACCAAGTGGATCGAGGCCATGTCGGTTACCAACCAGAAAGGCAAAACTGCCGTCAAGTTCTTCGAATCCATTGTCTACAGGTTCGGCGTACCGCACAGCATCATCACCTATACAATGGATCGAACTTTATCTCCAAGGAGTTCCAGGACTTCTGCGAAGGCCTTGGGATCAACATCACGTACGCCTCAGTGGCACACCCGCAAACGAACGGGCAAGTGGAAAAGGCCAACGGCCTAATCGGCGGCATCAAGCGCCTCATGAGTCCACTCGAGCGAAAGCGGAGCACGGGCGAAAGAGCTACCATCCGTCCTATGGAGCTTACGGACTACGCTAAACAGCTCCACAGGCTACACACCGTTCTTCATGGTGCACGGAGGCCGTGCTACCCGGCCAATCGCCATCAGGCCCCGGGTAAATGAGCCGAATCCGGCTGCACTCCAAGACGCCGTCGACACACTCGACGAAGCAAGAGACATAGCTTGACTCGATCGGTGTACCAAGAGAGTCTCCGCAACTACCACAGCCGGTGCCAGTCGCCGTCGAAGGAGACCTCGTCTTGCGACTCAAGCAAGAGCGACCAAAGAAATTCGAGTCACCATGGGAATGACCCTACGTCATCACCGAAGTCATCCCAGGTGGCGCCTATCGCCTCAAGCACGTGGAGTCTGGAGTCGCATACTCCAACCCATGGAACATCGCGCACTTGCGACGATTCTACCCCTAGCTATCTACCCCTTTACTTTCAAAAAGGCTTTTCAGCCAAGGATATTCAGCCAAACAATGTACTTCCTCCATTACGATATAAATAAAGCTAAGTGTCTCGCCCCAAACTTCCGTTTCATTATTTGCAACCTTACTTTATGCTACAAACGCACACGGGGGCTCCCCCACCTCATGATTTCATCAACCGAGGATTACGCGTGTACACCTGATTAGCTGACAACGTCAGGCAAACGAAAAGGACACGTACCCAAACAAAGCACTACATGCTTACAACAAACAAATCTTTACAACAAAGGGCACAACACGCCCAGTCGAAATATACAATTTTTACATCTATCTCTTTTACAGGTACTACCTATTCTGAAGAATAACCTGAGCACGCTGCTCAAACAAATCTACGACCTGTTCGGCATACTGCCTTATAGCTGCGTAATGTGGACGCATGTCCCACTCATCACCATCCGGTCGAGGAGGTGGCCCAGCTGCCACAACAGTCAAATCTACATCAGGCCGATGCAGCCTCACGAGAGACAAAGTAGCCTTCACTCCTGCGACGAGCTATTGCCGCACCAACTCCTTGACATTGCTCACGCTTCGAAACTTCGACAGAAGACCCGCAAGGCTCGTCGGTACGGCATCCAAAGGAAACATAACGTGCAACACCGAGGCAAGCGATGTCTGCACTTGGCGAAGCACCCGAGAAACCTGGTGCACACGATCCTGCACCGTCGCCAGAGCCATGGTATGGTCACGATCCATCCAGAAGAAGCCACCAGCCTCCATGTCCTGTTGACTCAAGAAATTGACCTGAACAGCGACACGCTCCTTCTCTTCCCTTGGAGCAAGGTTAGCACCTGCAACAATTGCACAAAATAAGAGGCAAGGCCAGCAGGCTCATTCGAAGAACTGAGCTGCAGCTCGAAACAAAGAACAACTTACATTGAAGCTGCTCAGACAGCCGAAGCAGTTCCGCCATCAAGTACTCCTCTCTGGCTGCACCACGATCCGCCTTGGACTTCCAAACATCGGCGTGACCTCGCAATCCAAGCAACTCCCTCTCAAGACTACGAACACGATCCCGAAGAAAAGCGAGTTGCGAGGAATCATACAAAGATGGGCCTTGATTGGCAGCGAAGAGGTGTCAACGGGTCACACCGAAGGAACCTAGCACAGCAGAAAAGCAAATGACATAAACATTCAGGCAGTGATAGTGCACAACTCAGAAGAATTCATTAAGCATATAAGGCCACTACGTGGCACGAGGATTGTGTTCTTCAAACTATTTACAGCAAAAGCAGACTACAAACTATCCTACATCTACAACGCCTAAGACGCGGCACCCTAAGTCGCCTCGGAGCCGGACTGCCTAGCCTTGGCCTCCCCTTGCTGCCGCAGCGCATACTCAGACAACAAATCAATGAGCTTCGGCCCATATCGCTTGCAACGAGCAGAGTAGGCAGCAAAGGCTACCTCGGATCCGTCTGCGGTCGTCGGCATCCGGGAGGTGATCTGGGGCAGGTCCAGTTCCGCTCCAGCCGCCAAAGCCATCGCCAGCCCGACGGACGCGCTGATGCCCTTCTGCTTGCGCTTATGCGCCAGCGCCCGGTGACAAAGCCTCGCCAGAGCATCCACATCATCAAGGCTGCGCCCTTAGGGACAAGCTCCTTAGAAGCGGCCAGGACCTCTTCGCCTTGGCAAGGGTCGACAGCGGTGCTGCAACGATCTTCGACCGCTGCAGTAGCATCATCTAGAGCACTCCCGTGCTCCAGAGCGCCTTGGTCAAACTCGATGCCTACGGCATATGAGACAAAAAAAGGGGGACATGACGAAAAGCAACGCAGAAGAAGACAAGAAGAAAGAAGCACAAGTACAACACTCACCCGAACAGCCTTGGCAGTAGCCATGAGCTTGCCTGCCACCTCCCTCTCGCGCAGCACTGTGATGGCCATTGCTCCTCACGGTCATGACCTCTGCTGCAGACGCTCCTTAGCTTCGGCTGCCTTGGTCAGCTCTAGCTCGAGGCGTTCCTTTGCACCAACGGCGGCCTCGGCCTTCTTCTCCGATTGACCAAGGCTCTTCTTGAGAGCATCGACCTCACGGAGAGAAGTATTATGATCCTCTGCATTCGAAACAATCAAACGTCAGAGAGCAGGACCAGAATAAATGAAAGAAGCACCAAAAACAAACAGGTACCTTGAAGCTGTCGGAGGTTAGCCTCTAGCACCAGGCGCTCCTGCACCAGCCGCTTGGCCTCCTCCACAAAAGGCTGCAGAAAAAGAAACACCAGTAAGAAAAAGGACTTGGGGGTTGTGCCCAACATTAAGGAATAAAGGCAAAACTCGAACACGAAGACACTCGGGGGCTCCCCCCCGAAGATTCGAAAAAAGAACAAGACACGAAATTTTTCAGACACCCGGGGGCTCCCCCCGTGGTACGAAGCAGAGGTACTTACATTCTCTGATGGCGACTCCGAAGGCCCGCTGGTGAAATTCTGAGGCGCAACCACCTGCACCTCGTGCAGAAGAGGATTCAGAGCAGCACCCCCTGACGTTGCCACCGTTTGAGGAGGAGGAGACGCAACTTTCGACTACCCCATCATCTCCTGAGCACCATCGCTGGAGGAGTCGTGGGAGGAATGCCTGCATACGAAGCAATCAACACAAGTGCAAAATCAAGAAGGAAAAAGGACAGCAGTAAGACAAGAAACTTACGAGTCCAGCGAGCTCAGGTCAAAGACTGGAGGAGTCCTTCGGGCTCTCTTCTCCACCTTCTTCTCTTCCTTCTTCTCTTCCTTCTTTTCTTCCTTCTTCCGCTTCGCTGGCGGGTGTGGCGCTACAGCCCGCACAGGAATGGCAGGAATGGGAGAGGAAGATCCTCCATGCCCGTCACTATGACGCTCAAGGCACAGAGGGTTTCTGGGAGTAAGAGGAGTCGAGGCATCCGAAGACTCGCTGGAGCTCCGTGATCGTTTGCGCGTATGGTCCTCACTCGACTCGTCGGCATCTTCCGCCGGAGATCACGCCGACGGCAGTTCGGACACGGAATCCACCACGTCATTATCCGGAGCATTCGGAAATAACTCAGGCAATGGCGGCACCATGCCCGGCACCTTGAAGCTCTGCAAAAACAAGGTATTTTGTTAGAAAATCAAGGAAAACAAATATGCAGTCGACAAAAAGCGCTACGCGCACGAATCTACACCTGCGGAACGGCCAGCGTCGAAGAAAACTGAGGAGTCAGCGACTTCCCCGGGATCTCCTCTCCGGCCTTGAACTTCAGCAGCGAGCGAAGGGTCCTGTCAAGATCCCCCTCGGAGATTTTCTCAGCCGAAACCCTCGTCGGATCACGGCGCCCAGAATAAAGAAACATCGGGTGCGCCCTCGCTTGGAGAGGGTGCACCCGACGCTCGAGAAATGTCCGGATGATGTCCACGCCGTTCACTTCCTTCTCCGGAATCAGCTGGAGATCCTCCACCCGACGGTAAAGGGCCTCTATCTCCTCTGTCTCGCCATCCAAGATCTGGTTTTTCCAGGATCTTTTTGGCTCGATTATCTGGGAGGGGTCAAAAGGAACAAGACCAAAATCTTGCCCAGGCACTACGGAGTCGCGGATATAAAACCATCGCCTCCGCCAGTACTGGACAGATTCAGACATGGAAAAAGAAAAGAAAAGAAAAGAAAAGAAGATTGGGACTAAGGGAGATGATGCAACCCCCAATGGGATAAACACCATCCGAACCAGACTGCCTATTCACGGAATAAAGTTTCCGGAAGAGGCCAAAGTGCGGATCAATGCCGAGCCAACACTCGCAGAAAGTGATGAAGCAAGCAATGTGGAGAAGAGAATTGGGCGACAGATGATGAAGCTAAATGCCATAGAGAAAGAGAAGTCCACGGAGGAAGTTGTGGACTGGAAAAGAAAACCCACACATAACGAAGGCGAGAAACATAACCCGATACCCAGCGGGGGGACGGGGGATTACCTCGTTGCCAGGGAGTCTGACGGCCTCCCTATCTTGCGGGATCAAACCCCGCTCGCGAAGCTTGCGGAGATCAGTCTCCCACGTCTCTGATCGCCGCCAACCACCGTCGGTGACACGGGTAGCGGTGGCACCTTTCTTTCCTCCGGCGGCGCTGGTACCAACTGCAGATGATGATTTCTTCGGCTTCCCCATCGCGCTACGGCGGCACCAGCGGTGAAAGTGCAAAAGGGAAGATGGAAATGTGGAAGGAAATCCCAGCGCGCAGCAAGAATCACTAGAGCACAAGGAGGCAGTGAAAACAAGAACTGATGCGGTGAAAACAAACTGCAACTTTGTAACACCCTCAGAATCGGACCTATGCAAGTTTGGGCAAAATTCACCAAACCCGCATAGAAACGATTCAAAGGTGCCACCGAGCACTTTAAATGCGGGTGGAAAAGCAGTAATAACATTACACAACAGTCCTCGATGGGACCCAGCGAGATATATATAACGACTCGAGTCAAGAATACGAATATAATATACAAAGATCCAAATCACTGAAATCGATATAGCGTCCAGCTACGGACAAGATGCAAATGGGGCTAAGAGCCACGAAGAATAACCAATGGCGTCCATAACCCTGCCCAGCCAAACCGGAAGGGTAACCACCTAACGGCGTCGATCTCAAAACACCTTAACAAAGGGGTGCCGACAAAGGGCAAAGGAAAACAAAGAAGGAGCGTCGATCGAGGCGATGCACGGCGAGGCTAGAATTGGCGGTCCTCGCCTACATAGGTATGGTGGATGGCGGCAGCGGCATGCACTAAACAACCTATAGAGACTCGATACAATGGCGTATATCGAGAGGGAATGACCTATTCGGATCCAACTGAAGCTAACACCAAACAAACCCATCACGGTGTTTCCCTCGAGACCGATCGAGAAGTCAACCGAGAACTCACACGGTTGGCGGTTTTATTCGATTATAGTTACGGCACTTTACTAGTCAAGTTTAAATAATCGTCCGATAAAGTAGCGTGGGCACTTTTAGTTAATCATTCCGTTATAGTGGCAGCACTTACTAATCGGATACATTTAACATGAGATAACCCATAAACCCGGTAGATGTTGGTACTTTTATTCAGCCAATTCGTTGTAGTTGCAATACTTACTAGTCGATACATTTGTATAGCGACAAACAAACAACGATTGTGGCGTATTAATTAGCCATTCCGTTATAGTGAAGCTGATTACTAGTCATTATAAGTCAAATTTATAACGATAAACTTTAGTTATGCTTGTCTATGATCGAGATCATGCTCCAAGTCGTCCATATCCGGACACGGCTTTGAAAGTTTTACCCGGCGGGGTGCACCAATAGCAACACACGCTCGATCAACCTCGAAAAACCAAATCAAAACCAACGAGGCTTTCACATTGAACAATCACAGGATTGAAATATTTGAGGCCACCCTTTGAGTAGAACCATAGGAGTAGACAAGCTCGAGACGGCCTCAAGGTTTGGCGGGGCGGTCGTGAGCATAGGAACCCCAAGCGGAGCTTGTCGACACCGCGAAATCGTGGTCCGATCCTAAACAGTGTAAAGGTGCTATCGCCGACAATCGTAAATAAAGCAGTAAAGCATGGCATAAGTACAGGATCGTAAATAAAACCTCAAACTAGTTTGTGGCCCCAAGAAATAAGACTGAATCAAGCTCTGGTTCAGGGGGGTCCCATATACCTCCCGGATGTGGATAGCGCGCAAAATCAAGGAACAGGTATCAAGTACTCGGGGTCTTACGGGACACAAGTGGGCGTTCGGAAACCAAATACTATCTATCACCCACCGATGCCTCTGCTTATTCAATTTTAGTTGTTAAACAGAAATTAAAGTGAACAAAAAGTAAAACTAGAATCATCTCCAACATCAACATGCGGCAATACATCAGCAACTGTGGCATATGGCGACACACATCAGCACTTGAGCAAGCAACTACGACGCGCAAGTCCAACTATCTACCAAACAACAGGTAATAGGATGTATCCAAGGCAATATAGGGCTGCAAGGGAATATCACAGGTACGGAAACTAAAGCATCGCAACACAGATAGCAAAAGATCAACGAGGAGGAATAAAGACTATAAAAGTAAGATAGGTAGAAAGGGAGATGCTGCTGAAAACATTGTTGAAGGTTCATCCGAAGATCGGTGAAGCTCACATCAACTCAACGGCCTTATCCGCGAAGAAGCAAAACACTAGAAGAACACCGGATGCACTATTTAATACTCGGCAGAAGATCGGCATGATGCATGTATGATGTATGGCATGGCAAAGGTGCGATGCAATTAGGTCATATTAAGTGGAACCGGGGTCCCGACAATTAGTTAGGTGGTTCATGTTGTTTAAACCCCCGCATATTAAATGTTGTTTTAGCAAGGCAAGATAATATACCGGTTCGCTACACAAGTTTAAATGAGGCCGATATGAGACTAGATTTGCCCGCATATGGGCCCCATATTTAGTTATTAGGTGAATCGGCATAAGACCCCCAAACCAATGCTATGCATGCGGGAATGACAATTTAATGTGCAACAAATTGATATGTTATAAAATAGGGTTCGAGGAAAAGGGGTCACACATCAGAGGGGGCTCGACGATCTTGTTAGGGTTCCGGGGTTCGGGGTCCGGTCTCAGGGTTCGACGGTTCGGACTCGGCGGGATCGTTCTCGCGTTCTCGGTAACGGGGCAGATCTTGGCGCATCCGGGTGCGGAACTTGGGGTCATGTCGACGGTCCTGGCGTTCCGAGTGGAGAACTTGGCGTTCGGCGATCTTGGCATGTCGAGGTCCGGTTTCCGGTTCCGACGCCGGGGTCTCGGTGTCGGTTGAAGATCTTGGCAATGGCACCGGGTTCGGTCTTCGGGTAAAGTACTTGTCGCACCATGTCGGAGTCCTTGAGTCCGGGAAGGAGAACTTGACGCGCCAGGGTTCGATCCTCAGGGTTCGGGTTCGCCGGGTTTCGATGTCTTCGGATCCGTGTGGCCGGCCTTGGTGTTTCGGGCATCTTCGGGTCGGGGGGTCTCGACACCGGTAGATCTTGGTGTCAAAGGTTCTAAGCCACATGGCGCTTAGCATACGTCTTCAACCGCCGGACTAGAAGCAGTTGAGGGATCATCCGAACATCACCAACACAAGCTGGGCGGTAACCAAAGATGCCATCATCGTACACCATTACTCCTTCACTACACTTTGCTCGATTATGTCACAACAAAACCACAAAGAGGATTTCCCCATCAACACAACAACACGCATCTCGATACGAGAAAAAAGATGGACAGGACGGTGGAACTTGAGGCACCAGTCTTTGGGCTGGGCACGCTCACGAGCTGAGGACGGCAGGGAAGTAGACGCGGTCCGGAGGCTTGGCGAGGTCGGCGGTGGGGCTGGCCTTGGCGGCCGGGCGCCGTGGTGGAAGCCCGGGCGCGGACGGGCCATGGACGACGGGACGGGCACGCTTCGCGGAGAAGGCGCCGAGGCGGCAGAGGCGTGGCAAGCTCGCGGGAGGGAGATGGCGTGGCAGCGGCGGAGCGGTGGTTGGCGGTGGCGGCAGGGCGTTCGGCAGGGACCGAGGTCGCGGCGGTGGGGTGGAGGCAGATGGCGGCAGCGGTGGTGAGGTTGGTGAGGGACGGCCAGGCTCGCGGTCTTGAGCGGCAACGGCTGGAGGTGAGCGGTGCGGCAGCGGTGGTGAGCGGCGGGCGAGCTGGTTGCCGGCGAGCGGGGAGGTCTGGGAGGAAGAAGGGACGGTGGCGTGGGGGATCAGGCGGGAGAGGGCGCCTTGGCGTCGTGGGTTGTGTCGTGGGGCTGTGGGGAGTTTGGGGTTGGTGGGTTGTGTGAGTGGGTGAGGTGAGGGAGAGAGGGAGGGATAGGTGGCAGGGTGTGATTGGTTGAGGGAGAGAGAGGGGTGAGGTGGCGTGTTCTGATAGGCTAGGGTGAGGTGGCTGTTTGGGTTGGGTAGATAGCTGGGTAGGTCTAGGATTTAAGGGGTGGAACTGGTTGGACCGATTTTAAATGCAGGCGGTCGTTGGTCTGTTGGCCGCTCGTTCGCCAAAAATAAATAAATATTTTATTCGATTTAAACGGGCCGTCTGCAAACCGATAGCGACCAAAACAAAACATTCCGGGGACCCGGTTTGGCGTTTGAATAAAAGGCGGCGTTTTAGAAAAGCAGGCGGCTTTGAAAATAGCTTTGGCAAACAATGCATGATGATGACGATGCAATGCGCAAATTCAACGCGATTTTCTAGTAGTGGTTTTGCGGGATGCCACAATTCGACACCACTAACAATGGATCTCGCCCTCGAGATCCGCCTCATGGTACCGGAAGGAAGGTCGGCGATCTGCGTCTTCTCGCTTCGTGTAGATCCTCGCGACACCACCAACGATGGTTCCTTCTTCATCTTGTAAACGGCGACACCACCAACAAAGGGTCGTTGTTCTTGATCGTCGAGAGAACACTCCGGAGAAACAAAGGGCGAAGACAGAGGTATCAAACGATACAGCCACCTCTAACTTCCATTAGAAGAGGGAAAGTTACCTTGATCCACCCGTCCGATGTACAGAGCGAACAGTAAGAGTCGGGTAGGGTGATCAGTCCATCCCGGACCCAACTATCAACTCTATACATGGGTAGGAGAATCAGGCAACTCAACTCTCGAGATTTAGACTGAAGACCTTCTTAGGCGGTGTTCGGAACAAAGGAATGTTGACAGCAGAAATCGCATGAAAGACGCAAGGATTAGGTTTCGCGATGGTTCCGTTGGCATGAACAACACATGCTCAAGGTATACTCCAACTTCACCAAAGCTCGTCCTTCTCATATGTTTCTCAACGACACTGATATCCGGCAAGGAACACAAATGGATAAAGAGCTCAAGGACAGAAGATCGGATGAAGGGTACAACAGACAAGTTGCAGATTGATGATCGTAGCACCTCCGTTACAAAAGGGAGAAAGCGAAGCCCTGAAGGTACGACGGAAACCCAACCACGAGAATTCCTGGACTCGAAGAGAGAGAGAAGAGAGCAGATTCAAAACACGTCGAGGTAAGAGGAGAATAGCAGAGGGGTAAGGAGTAAAATCAGACCTAGTCAGAACTATCCAACCGATTTTTGAAAATAGTTTTGACACTCTACTTCGGCCGTTAGCTAGGTTATCCTACATTTGGACTTGTGGGGTATCGCAACACTGAGCTCGATACCACTCAGTAACACCCTCGAATCGGACCTATGCAAGTTTGGGCAAAATTCACCAAACCCGCATAGAAGCGATTCAAAGGTGCTCACCAGCACTTTCGTGCGGGTGGAAAGCAGTAATAACATTACACAACAGTCCTCGATGGGACCCACGAGCAGATATATATAACAGCGACTCCGAGTCAAGAATACGAATATAATATACAAAGATCCAAATCACCGAAATCGATATAGCGTCCACTACGGACAAGATGCAAATGGGGCTAAGAGCCACGAAGAATAACCAATGGCGTCCATAACCCTGCCCAAACCGGAAGGTAACCACGCTAACGGCGTCGATCTCAAAACACTGCTTAACAAAGGGGTGCCGAAAGGGCAAAGCAGAAAACAAAGAAGGAGCGTCGATCTTGAGGCGATTGCAGCGAGGCTAGAATTCGGCGGTCCTCGCCTACATAGGTATGGTGGACTGAGCGGCAGCGGCGGCATGCACTAAACAACCTATAGAGACTCGATACAACTGGCGTATATCAGAGAGGGGGGGAATGACCTATTCGGATCCAACCTGAAGCTAACACCAAACAAACCCATCCTGGTGTTTCCCCCTCGAGACCAGTCGAGGAAGTCAACCGAGGAACTCACACGGTTGGCAGTTTTACTTATTCAGTTATAGTTACGGCACTTTACTAGTCAAGTTTAAATAATCGTCCTGATAAAGTAAGCAGTGGGCACTTTTAGTTAATCATTCCGTTATAGTGGCAGCACTTACTAATCAGATACATTTAACATGAGATAACCCATAAACCCAGTAGATGTTGGTACTTTTATTCAGCCAATTCGTTGTAGTTGCAATACTTACTAGTCAGATACATTTGTCGCAAGCGACAAACAAACAAGCAGTTGTGGGCAGTATTAATTAGCCATTCCGTTATAGTGAAGCTGATTACTAGTCATTATAAGTCAAATTTATAACAGTAAACTTTAGTTATGCTTGTCTATGATCGAGATACTGTGCTCCAAGTCGTCCATATCCATGACACGGCTTTGAGAAAGTTTTACCGGCGGGTGCACCAATAGCAACACACGCTCGATCAACCTCGGAAAAACCAAATCAAAACCCAACGAGGCTTTCACGGTGAACAATCAGGATTGAGAAATATTTCAGGCCACCCTTTGAGTAGAACCATAGCGGGTAGACAAGCTCGAGACGGCCTCAAGGTTTGGCGGGGCATTTGTGAGCATCGGGAACCCCAAGCGGAGCTTGTCGACACCGCGAATCGTGGTCCGATCCTAAGCGATGCATGTGCTATCTCGCTGATCGTAAATAAAGCGAAAGCATGGCATAAGTACAGGATCGTAAATAAAACCTCAAACTAGTTTGTGGCCCCAAGAAATAAGACTGAATCAAGCTCGGTTCGGGGGTCCCATATACCTCCGGATGTGGATAGCGCAAAATCAAGGAACAGGTATCAAGTACTCGGGGTCTTACGGGACACAAGTGGGCGTTCGGAAACCAAATACTATCTATCACCCACCGATGCCTCTGCTTATTCAATTTTAGTTGTTAAACAGAAATTAAAGTGAACAAAAAGTAAAACTAGAATCATCTCCAACATCAACATGCGGCAATACATCAGCAACTGTGGCATATGGCGACACACATCAGCACTTGAGCAAGCAACTACGACGCGCAAGTCCAACTATCTACCAAACAACAGGTAATAGGATGTATCCAAGGCAATATAGGGCTGCAAGGGAATATCACAGGTACGGAAACTAAAGCATCGCAACACAGATAGCAAAAGATCAACAGGAGGGAATAAAGACTATAAAAGTAAGATAGGTAGAAAGGGGGAGATGCTCGCCTGAAAACATTGTTGAAGGGTTCATCCGAAGATCGAGGGCGAAGCTCACATCAACTCAACGGCCTTATCCGCGAAGAAGCAAAACACTAGAAGAACACCGGATGCACTATTTAATACTCGGCAGAAGATCGGCATGATGCATGTATGATGTATGGCATGGCAAAGGTGCGATGCAATTAGGTCATATTAAGTGGAACCGGGGTCCCGACAATTAGTTAGGTGGTTCATGTTGTTTAAACCCCCGCATATTAAATGTTGTTTTAGCAAGGCAAGATAATATACCGGTTCGCTACACAAGTTTAAATGAGGCCGATATGAGACTAGATTTGCCCGCATATGGGCCCCATATTTAGTTATTAGGTGAATCGGCATAAGACCCCCAAACCAATGCTATGCATGCGGGAATGACAATTTAATGTGCAACAAATTGATATGTTATAAAATAGGGTTCGAGGAAAAGGGGTCACACATCAGAGGGGGCTCGACGATCTTGTTAGGGTTCCGGGGTTCGGGGTCCGGTCTCAGGGTTCGACGGTTCGGACTCGGCGGGATCGTTCTCGCGTTCTCGGTAACGGGGCAGATCTTGGCGCATCCGGGTGCGGAACTTGGGGTCATGTCGACGGTCTGGCGTTAAGTGGAGAACTTGGCGTTCGCGATCTTGGCATGTCGAGGTCCGGTTTCGGTTCCGGCCGGGTCTCGTGTCGGTTGAAGATCTTGGCAATGGCACCGGTTCGGTCTTGGGTAAAGTACTTGTCGCACCATGTCGGAGTCCTTGAGTCGGGAAGGAGAACTTGAGCGCCAGGTTCGATCCTCGTGGTTGGGTTCGCGGGTTTCGATGTCTTCGGATCCGTGTGGCGGCCTTGGTGTTTGGCATCTTGGTCGGGGTCTCGACACCGGTAGATCTTGGTGTCAAAGGTTCTAAGCCACATGGCGCTTAGCATACGTCTTCAACCGCCGGACTAGAAGCAGTTGAGGGATCATCCGAACATCACCAACACAAGCTGCAGCAGTAACCAAAAGATGCCATCATCTGTACACCATTACTCCTTCAGCTACACTGCTCGATTATGTCACAGCAACAAAACCACAAAGAGGGATTTCCCCCACTGTCAACACAACAACACCGCATCTCGATACACAGAAAAAGATGGACAGGGACGGTGGAACTTGAGGCACCAGGGTGCTGGGCTGGGCGACGCTCACGAGCTGGAGGACGACAGGAGCGGTAGACGCGGGTCCGGGGAGGCTTGGCGAGGTCGGCGGTGGGGCCTGGACGCGGCGACCGGGGCGACGCCGTGGTGGAGCGGCCCGGGCGCGGGACGGGCCATGGACGACGGGGACGGGCACGCTTCGGGAGAAGCCGAGGAGGCAGGCGGTGGCAAGCTCGCCGGGGAGGAGATGGCGGCAGCGCGGCAGGCGAGGCGGTGGTTGGCGGTGGCGGGCAGGCGTTGGCAGGGACCGAGGTCGCGGCGGTGGGGTGGAGGCAGATGGCGGCGGTGGTGAGGTTGGTGAGGGACGGCGGGCGGGGCTCGCCGGTCTTGAGCGGCAGCTGGAGGTGGCGGCAACAGTGGCGTGGCAAGGGCGAGCTGGTTGCAGCAGGCGAGGGGAGTGGTCTTGGGAGGAAGAAGGGACGGTGGCGTGGGGGATCGGGCAGGGAGAGGCGAGCAGCAAGGCGTGCGTGGGTTGTGTGCGTGGGGCTGTGGGGGAGTTTGGGGTTGGTGGGTTGTGTGAGTGGGTGAGGTGAGGGAGAGAGGGAGGGATAGGTGGCAGGGTGTGATTGGTTGAGGGAGAGAGAGGGGTGAGGTGGCGTGTTCTGATAGGCTAGGGTGAGGTGGCTGTTTGGGTTGGGTAGATAGCTGGGTAGGTCTAGGATTTAAGGGGTGGAACTGGTTGGACCGATTTTAAATCTGGGGCGGTCGTTCGGGTCAGTTGGCCCGTTCGACTGCTCCGGCCAAAAATAAATAAATATTTTATTCGATTTAAACGGGCCGTCTGCAAACCGATAGCGACCAAAACAAAACATTCCGGGGACCCGGTTTGGCGTTTGAATAAAAGACGGGGCGTTTTAGAAAACAGAACGGCTTTGCGAAAATAGCTTTGGCAAACAATGCATGATGATGACGATGCAATGCGCAAATTCAACGCGATTTTCTAGTAGTGGTTTTGCGGGATGCCACAAACTTTCCCTAATGATTATAACGGCGAAGACGATGCACGGCAGCCGTCCATCCAGAAGACCTAACGCCAACGACAGATCTGACCATACACGTGTCAGCATCACAACAAACCGTCGTTACCACGCCGTCCACTACGCGCGGAAATCGAGGAGACACCGTAATTATCTCCACGCCGCGCGTGATCGGTTAATTCAAGGTCAGCAAGTGGGACCCACGTTCGTCCAGTAAAGTCATCTCTGGCGTAGCAGACGCTTGAGGTCATCGATCGTCAGCACTGATGTCATCAAAAGCTATACTAGCACCAACTAAAATTCTTCGGCTCCACGGCTAAGAGTACTCACTCGAATCTTCGATTCGACTAAATACTCGGGGGTAGTCCTGTCAAAAAAGTTCGGACTCTACAAACTGTGCGAGTTCGGCGCGTTAACATCTCGGCTCGAGCTTGATTCGTCTCTCTAACAAACCAAGCTCGAGCCTGTTTTCGAGCTCGCGAGCTTAGACGAGCCGAACTCAAACTGTTCGATAAAGCTCGTGATTTTTGTATAGCCGCAAAATTGAGACTGCTATTATTATTCTATCTGCTATAAGACTGCTAAAATAATTGTCCTGGCACTTTGGCACTTTATTACTATTATGTTAGACTACTATTATGTGAGACTCCGAGCCCTTTTTGTTATTCGGTTTTCAAGCTTTACTATTTTATTGCTATGTAGCTGCATGTCTATCTTTGGATGTACTAAAATTTTCTTACCGAGCTTCAACGAACCGAGCTCAAGCCTACTCGAGCTTTGGTCGAGCCGAACTCGAGCTTAGATATAGGCTCGAAGGTCAACCTAGACTCGCTCGAGCTTGGCTCGAGCTTCTACCGAGCTCGAGCCGAGCCTAACAATGTTCGCTCGAGTTCGGCTCGTTGACAGCCCTACTCGGGGGCTACTCCTATCAGGAGCGCTGGCCGCGCACCCGAAAAACGAACTGTTTCTTCGAGTCCTACGTCGAGTCTACGACTCCACTACGGACTCGGGGGCTACTCCCATAGGGAGGATGGATTTAAGCATCCGAAATTTTTTGTGTCCTACGGACTTAACAACTGAATAATGTTTGAACTAAAGTCTCCGCTCGAGTCTACGACTCGAACAGACACTCGGGGGCTACTCCCATAGGGAGCGCTGGTCGCGCACCCTATGAAATCTTCGACTGCAATCTTTCGGATCAGTATGCAAAAACTTTTCGGCAACTCTGCCCCAACAAAACGCTGAGTGAGCAACGATCTCCTTGGCCACCCGAAACACCTCCGCGGTGACAAACATTCGGATGCTGTGTCTGCGACACAAAGATAAGACCTACAGATATCATCTGATGTCCTGGCAACGCACACGACTGCGCTCTGCTAGTAAAAACCCGTGCTAACAGGTGCGATGAAAATCCTGACGGACGCGTTGGATACATCAATTAAAATCACTGGAATTCCACTCCTGTAAGTCCTTCGCGGCCTGCGTCGAATTACGCCAGCATATGTTCCAGTTTCGAGTTGAGGGACTCGAACCTGAGGAAGATCGTGTTGTTTCGTCCTAAGACAGTTAACTGACCCTGATATGTCGGGTGAGTCAGGAACACGCATCAAGAATCCCTACACACATACTGTTAATACATAGTTACACCCGAAGGATTGAAGAGTCCTCAGCCGAATCTACGATTCGACTGATCACTCGGGGGCTACTGACATGGTTGTACCCTACGGGTGCGTGACCTCAGCATACCTAGTCCAGCCCAAGGAAGGCCCACGGCAGATGTACGCCGGCCCATGAAGACTTTCAGGTGGCCCAGGCCCATGACGCCTTCGGATCCTTGGAGAGCAAGACTAGAGTAGATAGGAAATTCAAAGGGGTAAAACCCTAGAACCTGTAACCGACTAGGACTATGCCCGTGCCTAAGTCTATATAAAGGCCAGGAGGGCACGACCTAGATCTCTCGACTCATACTTTCGCATACACACCTCCACGCCAGATTGCATCTGCGCACCCCTGTAACCTTCGGTTCCGCCGTAATCAAGAGCAGACAAGCAGGAGTAGGGTTTTCCCTCCGGGGGCCTGAACCTGGGTAAACCTTGTGTCCCCGTGTTGCTTGTTTGCTAACCGTTCCACGATCTCCAGCATCCCCATCTTCTCCAAAACCCAAGTCCATAACAATGGGCATTGATGAGATCAAACCTCGTCACAAATTGTCTTTAACCTATTAATAACATGGAGAGTGTAATGGTACCTGTCCTCAATATGTTTGATTTTTCTATGAAATTTAGGATCCTTTGAGACCGTTATCGCTGCCTGGTTGTCACAATATATAGTCACCGGATTTGAAGCATTATCTATCACCTTGAAAGATGCAATAAATTATTTCAACCGTACTCCTTCCTTCACAGCTTCATATGCAGCAACGTATTTTTACTCCATTGAAGAAAGTGCCACAAAACTTGCTTTTTTGCTTCTCCATGAAATTGTACATTCTGCTAGTGTATCCAGACATCTACTTTTGGTCATCAAGATTGTGGTGACCCATCATACCACTGCATGATGTAGTACACTATAGTCGTTGACATAACACCAATGAAACACCTTTCACTGGTATTACATCCCTCAGAGTGGTACAACAGAAACACAGCAGGTCCAAGACATAACTATAGGTTACAACTTGACTCTTTACAAAATATCCAGAGAACACTCTAGGTGGAAGAGAGAGAAATAAACTTCTTACGAAGAAGAACTAGAATAAACAACTTATAACTAGCATACTAATAGACTAATATATGAACTATTGGGCTTGCATTGCTGCTATTGCAATACTCTACAGAAGTAGGTTCTATGGCTAGAGATTATACTTCTATCTAATCAGCAACTTCGTCCTCACTTTAGGCGATGTATATGTTGACTTCCTTGACTTCATTGAAGAACTTGAGTTTTTGGTGACGATTCTCTTGAGTATCAGTTGATGTATACATCGTCTATTGGCTTCAGAATATAGCAAGGGTTAAGAATATACGTTGAGTACGAGCATACTCGGCAAGTTCACTAAAAAGGAGTGTTCGATGCACTATCTATAGACACATACCATAGGTCATAGGCAATGCAGGTTTTGGTAAACATTTCTTCAAAGGTTGCTTTTATTCTGAAAAGTTATGTCCATCAGTCTTCACAGGTTTACCAGAACTTTCGTGGAGTTCCTTTCATACCGTGTTTGTAGCTCCTTCCCGGAACAGGGAGTAACAAGTTATAGTTCTTACACTCTGCAGAGGTGCGTTACTTTACCCATGAGATATCAAATCCTTGTTGCACAATCGAGCAGCTTATTCCCGTCCACAATTCCATGATGTGGGGCCCAGTTGATGATCTAAGCCCTTCACTTCCCTTCTCTGTGACCCCATATGTCAGCATGATCCTTCAGGCCGAGCTACATCTCTGTTAAGCCCCCTTTCGGGCAAGATATAAACCCGATGAGTTCCCGAAGACTCTATGAGCCGGTAATGCCCCTGGAAAGCTCCATATATGTCTGACTATACCTCTGGAGGCCGCTCATAGATATTCTAGACACCAAAATTGTGGGGCCTAAGGGTGCCCACCCATATGATGGATCCACACAAGGAATTACATCGTCACATTAGGTCGTCTTGCCTACATATGAAAGGAAGAAGATCCAGCTGACTTCTCCATCCCATTCCAAATCTCATGGTTAACACGTAATACACGGTGCAAGAATCACTGGTGACATTGGTTGTTAAGTCCTAGATGATATATTCCTATGCAGTGGTACTCCAACTGCCAGACTTAATAGATTAGCTGATCACCCTGGATCAGTAACCAATAGTTCACATTATTATCGAAAGTAATGTTTTCTAACCCTTTTGAAATGGAGGTGATGACGACATCTGATTTACAAATACTTGATAGAACATAATCAAAGGACATGAGCAAGTGTGAACTTTCCATTTGTGATTGCAAGATTATGCTCTCACGGTCTTCGAGACAATAGAAGATCCAACATCTGAAATCAGCATCATTGGTCCAGTAAGGACTAATGTTTAAACAAGCAATATGATGTGATGCATAAGTAATGTAATGCATTTTTTAAAACTCCCAAAATGTATCCCCAACATTATAGTGAATTGAACTTAAGATTTGGTTTATTTTCTAGTTTACTTCACAAGCATATATCCTTATGAGAAATATAAGTCTTAGCATACAAAATGTAAAAGTAGAGTACAAATCATTTTAAGATTAGAATTAATTATTATGTGGTAATTAGGATGAAAGTCCAGGTGTTGGGTTGTTAAGAGTTGAAGGACTTATTATAGGGTTACTGTTTGAAGTGGCAAAAAGAATAACCTTTGAAGACAATATTGTTTGTGAGAAGTGTATCAAGTTTGACTAATTCTGGTATTAAGTTTATGGTTTCTTATATTTATAAATGAGGTTGAGTTATCATACTTTTGGTTTGGTTTTATAACAGACCAAAGTTAATTATAAAAGTAAAGATGAATTTTTAAGTCATGATGTTTAAAGTATTTCAAACCAAAGCTAACTATAAAAACATAAATTAAGGTGTAATGGTCTAACTTACTATCAATCCCTAAGGCTTTGATAAATATACTTAATAGTGTGAGACCATTCACTTTTAATTGAAGTGAATGATGAGTTTAAAATTTGAATTGCTATTATGAAACTAGTACACAACTTATTGATGGAAGCATAATTAGGTGATATTATTAGTTTGTTAGGTTTTAAAGTCATGTTAAGTATGGTTGAAGATAAATATTATTCACCCTTAATAAAAGTGAACGATGCATAAGGTTATCTTAATTGTTGTTGGTTTAAATTTGGATTTAATATTTCAAAGGAGTATTATAAGTTTAATAATTTACATTTAAGGAATTATGGTTATGGTTTTGAATTTGGTACCTAAACTTGAAGTATTTAATGTTCATAAATGAATGTGATTATTTCTTACTTAGGAAATAATTTTAAAGGATTAACAAAAAAATTATATTATTTTAAGGAAATTTATTACTTTAGAACCTTAAAATGTTTTAGGAATAATATACTTATAATTTTCAGGTAAAATATACTTATTTAAGATGTTATAAATGAATTTTATTAACTTTTAAGTTTTATCTTTATTTTTATAAGATTCTTCAAAGGATTAAACATCCTTAAATATTTACTTCAAGTTTTATTGGTAATTTTTTTGACTTAGTATTTTTATAAAATAGTAGATTTATTTTTATAATCAAAAATAATTTTGTTTCATTTTGTGGACTTTTCTTTATTTTTTAATTTTAACTTAGGGTTTTGGTATCTTTAATATTTAGTTGTATCTTATTTAACCTAAATAAATAATGTTATATTTTTCTTAGGTAGATATTATTTTTGTGATCATTTTGATATATCATATGTATTTTTAGGATTTTTGTACATTTTTTAGAGTTAAAATACTCATAGGGTATTTTGGTAATTTGTTAATTGCTTTGTAGGTTTACTAAACCAATTCGTTTGAATATGAGCCTGACACATGGGCCGGCCCAACCGTGGCTCAGCCCATCCTAACTAGTTGGGCTCAACCACCCTTGCGATCAACTGGGTCGGTATATCCGACCCAGACCCCCTTCGTGCTCTCTCTACTCTCATCCCTCTTCTCCCGTTCGCGACCTCGAGTCGCTGATGTCGTTGCTTGCGGTTTTCACCGGCTATAACCTCTCTAGCCGCTGTTGTAGGGCACAAATGAGTCGCTGTTTGAAGCTCCACCCTTTCACCGATGCAATTTGCCCCTCTCGCTCTCATGCGGTCAAACGCTTACCCTACTAGTGTTAGGGTTTGGCGATGTGCCACCGCCGCTCGCTGGGATTACTCCAGTGCCTGCTCGCTTGGTGTGGACATCATCCAAGGGCTGGTGCAGGATGTTGTGCCCCTCATGGGTGCTCCCTGTGCCGCCCTGGTGGTGTAGCGCGTCGCTGAGGGACGTGCTGGTGCTAGTGTCGCTGCTGCAACGCCGGCGCCACCCCTTTGAGGTCATCATAGACTCCCTGGTAAAATTTTCTCTACCTCTCTTACTTCTCTCATCTACTGCCATTGCAATCCCACTAGTGACACATTATCTGAACTCTAATTATGGTTCCCCCTCTGTTGTTCTATCCAAAGTCTTCTAAGATTTGTCCAACAATGTTTGTTGAGCATGGTTGCTCAGCAAAATTTATGTCCAAAGCTTTTAGGGATGCTATGGTTCAGCTGTTATTATATTAGTTTAGTTTGGGTTCAGATTTTGTTCATACAATCCATGGATTTCCTTCTAAATTGGTTATAGTAGATATGTTTGGTTTCAAACATGTGTTTGAATTCAATTTTATGGGATCCTAGTGTAATCTGATGAATTCATGGTATGCTGATAATATATTGAAACTTGCCTCTATGAGCAGCTTCTAGGATCTACTATACTGTATCTTAGCTTGAATGACTATTTTCTAAACAGGATAATTATCAAGAATGAAAGTGGTTTTGGATATAAATATGATTCCTATAAAATTTGGTTAGGAAAATGATTTGAGGCAATTCCGTGTGGCTGTAACTCACTCTTTTAACATGAGAATTTAATACTAGTCTTGGCTAGTGAATACAGTAGATTTGCTATTATTTAGCACCCCGGGAAAACCACTACTATAAAATCGCTTGGTATTTTGTTTTGTGCATCATCATGATACCATGCTCATATCATCATACCACATTGCATTTGAGAATCATATTAAACCTTGCCTGCATTTTGTATTGTTTGTTGATGCTTGCTATCGCATCACTCTCTACCTATTTTGTATATCTCTATTTTGTTTTCTACAAGAGAGCACCCACTTGCTAGGGTTCCATATTTTCCCAAATGGTTTTATTCATTTGTTAAAACCCTAAATCCCATATCTTGTAAAATGCCCAAGACTAATATTGTTGTGGGCATCTCCTCCCCTTTGTGATATTCCCTCTCTGTTTCTATTTGCATACCACAATCCCCTATTCAAATGCTCCTACAAAGTTCAAAAGGTTTTGAATTAGTAACTTGTTTGGTTTTGAAACAAACAAACAACAACAAATAAAGGAAAATGTAAGAGCATAAAAAAATAGTGAGAGAGGAGCAGCAGCAGCCACCAAGCCTAGGCGGCATCCAGCAGAAGCAAGGCCCACTCGGGGTCCTTCTCTCCCTCTTCTTGGCCCAGTACCCCTTCACCCCGACGCCGTCCCTGTTCACCGTCTCCTTCACCTTTCTTCGTCTCTGCAAGTAACAGGGTGCCGTCCGGTGCCGTTTTCCTCGTCAGCACCCAGGAGCAAGGCATGACCGCCTCCTTCTTATCCCCCCCAAGCGGAATCTGAACCCTAGCATTCTCCCTCCCCCGCGCCGCCATTCCCCCCTCTTCCTCTCCTCCGTACCCCGCCTCCCTCCTGCCGAATATTTCAGTGAGGGGAGCATAGAGGTGGAGCTACCATGGCCGCCAGCGGAAGCGATTGAGCCAAGGAACAGAACCGCCACTTCCGCCTCTTCGGAATCGCAGCAGGAGGAGGAGCCGGAGCTGCCGGTGACTTCCTCCTCGCCTCCGTTTCGGTCGTGACCAAGCAGCCCCGCCCCGTCGCCACCGCCCTGTCCACCTTCCTCCTTCCCCGATCCTGATTCTGGCGGGAATTGGTCGAGGTGAGTGCCAACCTCGTTCTCCCTCTCTTTCCCCCACCTTTCCGCATCATGCACTGAATCATCGCCGTCTTGGTAACCTCCATGGCGTGTGCGGAAGAAGCAACATCCGCGGCGCCTAGCTCTCAGAGAGAAAAGCAGCCTGGCGGTAAAGTCTCTGTTCCCGGCGAGTTACCGATCACGCCGGTCCTTTTTAGCCAAGGATTCCTGAACAAATATCGGAGACCTTCGTGCCCTCTACAATTCTCGTTTTTACGGCGTCACCAAATTCCAATCCTAGCGCTCGCCATCTTCGTCGCAACATCGGCACGAGCTACCAATTCTTTTTTTTTGTGATCCAAACTTCAGTTGGTCAGGTTCTGTCGGGTCCAAGAGATTTTTGCAAAAAGCCCCTCCTCCTTTTTGGATTCCAACCCGCAGCCCCGCTATTTCCCACGTGGCACACCCCCGTTGCGTCCACTCGCGCAGTGGGCCATGCCACCTGTGACCCCACTGGTCAGCGGCTTTAGGTAGCTCTAGACCGAGTAAGAAAAGTCTTCAGCTATTTCTTAAATCAAGTAAAATTTCAGTAAATGATTAATAACAAATAAATTCATATCTATTTAAATATTTTGAATTTGAAGAAACTCCCAAAATGAAATATGAATATTTTTCAAATACGAATTTAACCATATTTTTCAATTTAACCAGATTTGACTCTAGCTAGTCAAACCTTTGACTTTGACCACATTTGACAAATTTTGCATTTAATATTGTTTTAAATTTATAAATTCAAATAATACAAATAATATATGTTTTTGAATCAGAAAATTGTGAAGAATCTGGTTATGCTATTTATAATATCATTTGAACAACTTAGAAGTTCGAAATAATTTAAATGCTAATACATGCATTTTCTTTAATATTGCATAACTTTAAAACCGTAACTCCGAATTCGACAAATGATATGTCTAAATTGATCAGCGCGACGAGCCCTTTCCAACTGTGTATTCCATACTTGTAATTGCATCATGCATCATAGAGAACTTGAAAATCAGAACTGTTTATGTAAGGAAAACATGATGATTAAAATTGGGAAACTATTATTCTCGTTGGTGATGCCTCCCTAATGCTGTATCATCAATGTGCGAGGCCCCTAATACCTTCTCGACATAGTTTGCATCATTAACTTGCCATGTCATGCATCATATCATGATCATACCGATTCTTCTATATTGGTTGTAATTGTTGCATCGCTTGTTCCTTTTAGTGTTTTGCTTCTTCCCGGATAGGACGATGAGATGTTGTGAGCTTTGACAAGTTCTTCGGTTATGAAACTTAGACAATGTTTTCAGGCGAGCATCTCTCCCTTTCTACCTATCTTACTTTTATAGTATTTATTCCCTCCTGTTGATCTATTGATATATGTGTTGCGATGCTCTAGTTTTCGTACCCGTGATATCCATTGCAGCCTCATATTGCCTTGGACACATCCTATTACCTGTTGTTTGGTAGATAGTTGGACTTGTGCATAGTAGTCGCCTGCTCAAGTGCTGTTGCGTGTCATCCAGTACCACGGTTGTTGGAAGGCTGCCATATGCTTTATGTTGGAGATGATCATGGCTTTAACTATTGCTTAATAACTAAAAGTGAAAATAGGTAAATGCAGAGGCACCGGTGGGTAATAGACAATATTTGGTTTTTAACCGCTCATTGATGTCCCGTAGGACCCCGAGTTCTTGACACCTGTTCCGAGATCGAGCGCGCTAACCACATGTGGGGTGTGTGGGCTCCCCCATCGATTTAGTACCTGATTTCAAAGTACTGTGCTGGGGGACACAAAGTAGTTTGGAGCTTTATTACTATCTTGTACTTATGCCATGCTTTACTGCTTTATTTACGATTGCGCGTGGAGCGCCTGTACTGTTTAGGAACCCCGTGATACGTTTTCGCTGTATCGACAAGCCCAGTCACACTTTCGGGTTCCCGATGCTTACCGTCGACACAAACCCTGGGTCCATCTCGGAGACCGGCCGACTTCGTTACAGGTAGCTTAGTGGGATGGCCCCCCGTGCTTGCTTTGGGTCTGGGAAACGTCATGTCCGAAACCCCGTCGACATACCGTTGGGTGTATGTTTTGTGATCTTGTACCTACCTGATCTGACAACAAGGGTGTAGGTGCGTGTGGAAACTTTGGTGCACCCCTGCAGGGTTAAATCTTTTCGAGAAGCCGTGTCCGCGGTTATGGACGACTTGGAGCACAGTTCTCGATCATAGACAACTATAACTAAAGTTTACTGTTATAATTTGACTTGTATCCGATATGACTAGTAATCAGCTTCACTGTAACGGAATGGCTAAATAAAAGTACCAACAACTGCTGGGTTTGGGATATCTCATGCTAATTGTATCTGACTAGTAAGTGTTGCAACTACAACGGAATGGTTAACTAAAAGTGTCCACTGCTTATTATATCAGGATGACTATCTATACCTGACTAGTAATTGCTGCAACGATAACTGAATAAATAAAACTGCCAACGGTGTGAGTTCCTCGGTTGACTTCCTTGTTTGGTCTCGAGAGGGAAACACTAGGATGGGTATGTTTGGTGGTAGTATCAGGTTGGTTCCGAATAGGTCTTTCTTACCCCTCTCTGATAGCCGCTATTTGTATCGAGTCTCTATAGGTTGTTTAGTGCATGCTGCGCTGCCGCTTCAGTCCACCATAGCTATGTAGGCGAGGACCGCCGAATTCTAGTCTCGCCGTGTACTGGCCTCAGTACTGACCGCTCTCTTTTTACTTTGCCCTTTGTCGGCACCCCTTTTGTTTTTAGCAGGTTTTGAGATCGACGTCGTTAGCAGGGTTACCCTTCCGTCTTGGCTCAAGGGGTTATGGACGCCATTGATTATTCTTCGTGGCTCTTAGCTCAATTTGCACCTTGTCCGCATTTGACGGACAGTATCGTTTTCAGGTGATTTGGATCTTTGTATTGTATATCTGTATTCTTGACTCATTGAGTCGCTGTTGTATATATATGTTTTGTGGGTTCCATTGAGGACTATTGTGTAATGATATTACTTCGTTTTCCACCCGCACGCAAGTGCCTGGTGGGCACCTTTGAATCGTTTCTATGCGGGTTTGGCAGGAAGCGCTAAAACTTGCATAGGGTCGATTCTGAGGGTGTTACAGAGTGGTATCAGAGCCCAGCAGAGTGGTATCATATACCCACTGGTCCAGCCTGTAGGATAACCTAGCTAACGGACGTTGTAGAGTGTCAAAACTATTTTGGAAAATCGGTTTGATAGATCTGATTAGGTCTGTTTTTACTCCTTACCCCTCTGCTATTCTCCTCTTACCTTTGCGTGTTTTGAATCTACCCCTTATCTTTTCTTCGAGTCCAGGAATTCTCGTGGTTGGGATTCTGTCGTACCTTCAGGGTTTTGCTTCCGTCCTCTTGTAACGGTTCCTCGACAACTGGACTTCATGCTATATGATGAATCTATCATCTGTTGTACCTTCCAGTGGACCGAAAAGTCACTAAATTTTTTCTTTGTATCTTTCTATGTTTCCAACACGACGACGTCATCATCTACATCAGATCCGATGAATAGTCCGCATCAATCCTTTGTTTCCAAATGCTGTCTGTCAATATCTTCAGTCTAAATTCGGAGGGTTGGTTGCATAATCCGTCTGTTCGTGTACAGAGTAATGCTTTGAGTGCAGGATGGAGTCGCGACCATACCACTACTCTTATCATTCGCTTTTGTATAGGGAATAGCGGATGGATGCAATTTTACTCTTTCCATGGAAGTGAGAGGTGGCCTTATCTTTTGATACCTCTACCTTCGTCTTTGTTTCTCTGGAGTGTTCTCTCCACGAACGAGAAAAACGAGCCCTTGTTGGTGGTGTCGCCGATTTCAAGATGAAGGAGGAACCCTTGCTAGTGGTGTCGCGAGGGTCTACATAAAGTGAGAAGATTCAGACCGCCGGCCTTCTTCCCCGTACTAGGAGGCGGATCTTGAGGGCGAGATCCATTGTTAGTGGTGTCGAATTGTAGCACCCCGGGAAAACCACTACTATAAAATCTCTTGGCATTTTGTTTTGTGCATCATCATGATACCATGCTCATATCATCATACCACATTGCATTTGAGAATCATATTAAACCTTGCCTGGATTTTGTATTGTTTGTTGATGCTTGCTATCGCATCACTCTCTACCTATTTTGTATATCTCTATTTTGTTTTCTACAAGAGAGCACCCACTTGCTAGGGTTCCATATTTTCCCAAATGGTTTTATTCATTTGTTAAAACCCTAAATCCCATATCTTGTAAATGCCCAAGACTAATATTGTTGTGGGCATCTCCTCCCCTTTGTGATATTCCCTCTCTGTTTCTATTTGCATACCACAATCCCCTATTCAAATGCTCCTACAAAGTTCAAAAGGTTTTGCATTAGTAACTTGTTTGGTTTTGAAACAAACAAACAACAACAAATAAAGGAAAATGTAAGAGCATAAAAAAATAGTGAGAGAGGAGCAGCAGCAGCCACCAAGCCCAGGTGGCATCCAGCAGAAGCAAGGCCCACTCGGGGTCCTTCTCTCCCTCTTCTTGGCCTAGTACCCCTTCACCCCGACGCCGTCCCTGTTCACCGTCTCCTTCTCCTTTCTTCGTCTCTGCAAGTAACAGGGTGCCGTCCGGTGTCGTTTTCCTCGTCAGCACCCAGGAGCAAGGCGTGACCGCCTCCTTCTTATCCCCCCCAAGCGGCATCCGAACCCTAGCATTCTCCCTCCCCCGCGCCGCCATTCCCTCCTCTTCCTCTCCTCCGTACCCCGCCTCCCTCCTGCCGAAAATTTCAGTGAGGGGAGCATAGAGGTGGAGCTACCATGGCCGCCAGCGGAAGCGATTGAGCCAAGGAACAGAACCACCACTTCCGCCTCTTCGGAATCGCAGCAGGAGGAGGAGCCGGAGCTGCAGGTGACTTCCTCCTCGCCTCCGTTTCGGTCGTGACCAAGCAGCCCCGCCCCATCGCCACCGCCCTGTCCACCTTCCTCCTTCCCCGATCCTGATTCTGGCGGGAATTGGTCGAGGTGAGTGCCAACCTCGTTCTCCCTCTCTTTCCCCCACCTTTCCGCATCATGCCGCCCTGAATCATCGTCGCCGTCTTCGGTAACCTCCGCCGCGCGTGCAGCAGCAGCAACATCCGCGTGCGCCTAGCTCTGCAGTAGAACAGCCCGAGCAGCAGTTCCGTCTCTGTTCCCGGCGAGTTACCGATCACGCCGGTCCTTTTTAGCCGAGGATTCCTGAACAAATATCGGAGACCTTCGTGCCCTCTATAATTCTCGTTTTTACGGCATCACCAAATTCCAATCCTAGCGCTCGCCATCTTCGTCGCAACATCGGCACGAGCTACCAATTCTTTTTTTTTTTTGCGATCCAAACTTCAGTTCGTCAGGTTCTGTCGGGTCCAAGAGATTTTTGTAAAAAGCCCCTCCTCCTTTTTGGCTTCCAACCCGCAGCCCCGCTGTTGCCCACGTGGCACACCCCCATTGCGTCCACTCGCGCAGTGGGCCATGCCACCTGTGACCCCACTGGTCAGCGGCTTTGCGTAGCTCTAGACCAAGTAAGAAAAGTCTTCGGCTATTTCTTAAATAAGTAAAATTTCAGTAAATGATTAATAACAAATAAATTCATATATATTTAAATATTTTGAATTTGAAGAAACTCCCAAAATGAAATATGAATGTTTTTCAAATACGAATTTAACCATATTTTTCAATTTAACCAGATTTGACTCTACCTAGTCAAACCTTTGACTTTGACCACATTTGACAAATTTTGCATTTAATATTGTTTTAAATTTATAAATTCAAATAATACAAATAATATATGTTTTTGAATCAGAAAATTGTGAAGAATCTGGTTATGCTATTTATAATATCATTTGAACAACTTAGAAGTTCGAAATAATTTAAATGCTAATACATGCCTTTTCTTAAATATTGCATAACTTTAAAATCGTAACTCCGAATTCGACAAATGATATGTCTAAATTGATCAGCGCGACGAGCCCTTTCCAACTGTGTATTCCATACTTGTAATTGCATCATGCATCATAGAGAACTTGAAAAATCTGAACTGTTTATGTAAGGAAAACATAATGATTAAAATTGGGAAACTATTATTCTCGTTGGTAATGCCTCCCTAATGCTGTATCATCAATGTGCGAGGTCCCTAATACCTTCTCGACATAGTTTGCATCATTAACTTGCCATGTCATGCATCATATCATGATCATGCCGATTCTTCTATATTGGTTGTAATTGTTGCATCGCTTGTTCCTTTTAGTGTTTCGCTTCTTCCTGGATAGGACGATGAGATGTTGTGAGCTTTAACAAGTTCTTCGGTTATGAAACTTCGGCAATGTTTTCAGGCGAGCATCTCCCCCTTTCTACCTATCTTACTTTTATAGTATTTATTCCCTCTTGTTGATTTATTGCTATCTGTGTTGCGATACTCTAGTTTTCGTACCCGTGATATCCATTGCAGCCTCATATTGCCTTGGACACATCCTATTACCTGTTGTTTGGTAGATAGTTGGACTTGTGCGTAGTAGTCGCTCAAGTCTTTGCTATGTCGTCCAGTACCACGGTTGTTGGAAGGCTGCCATATGCTTTATGTTGGAGATGATCATGGCTTTAATTATTGCTTAATAACTAAAAGTGAAAATAGGTAAATGCAGAGGCACCGGTGGGTAATAGACAATATTTGGTTTTTAACCGCTCACTGGTGTCCCGAAGGACCCCGAGTTCTTGACACCTGTTCCGAGATCGAGCGCGCTAACCACAGGTGGGGTGTGTGGCACCCCATCGATTTAGTACCGATTTCAAAGCATCTTGTCAGGGGACACAAAGTAGTTTGGAGCTTTATTACTATCTTGTACTTATGCCATGCTTTATCGCTTTATTTACGATTGCGTGGAGCGCCTGCTTAGGAACCCGTGATACGTTTTTGTATCGACAAGCCCGATCACACTTTCGGGTTCCGATCGTTCTGACCGTCGACACAAACCACGGGTCCGTCTCGAGACCGGCCGACTTAAATTACGGGTAGCTTAGTGGGGTGGCCCCCATGTGCTTGCTTTGGGTCTGGGAAACGTCGTGTCCGAAACCCCGTCGACATACTGTTGGGTGTATGTTTTGTGATCTTGTACCTACCTGATCTGACAACAAGGGTGTAGGTGCGTGTGGAAACTTTGGTGCACCCCTGCAGGGTTAAATCTTTTCGTGAAGCCGTGTCCGCGGTTATGGACGACTTGGAGCACAGTTCTCGATCATAGACAACTATAACTAAAGTTTTTTGTTATAATTTGAATTGTATCCGATATGACTAGTAATCAGCTTCACTACAATGGAATGGCTAAATAAAAGTACCAACAAGCTTTGGGTTTGGGATATCTCATGCTAATTGTATCGACTAGTAAGTGTTGCAACTACAACGGAATGGTTAACTAAAAGTGCCCATCGCTTATTATATCGGGATGACTATCTATACCGACTAGTAATTGCTGCAACGATAATCGAATAAATAAAGCGCCAACGGTGAGTTCCTCGGTTGACTTTCGCTTGGTCTCGAGGGGAAACACTAGGATGGGTATGTTTGGTGGTAGTATCGAGTTGGTTCGAATAGGTCTTTCTTACCCCTCTCGATAGCCGCTATTTGTATCGAGTCTCTATAGGTTGTTTAGTGCATGCCGCCGCTTCTTGATCCACCATACCTATGTAGGCGAGGACCGCCAATTCTAGTCTCGCCGTGTACTCGATCTTGACCGCTCTCTTTTCCTTTGCCCTTTGTCGGCACCCCTTTTGTTTTTAGCAGGTTTTGAGATCGACGTCGTTAGCAGGGTTACCCTTCCGGCTTGGCCTGGGCAGGGTTATGGACGCCATTGGTTATTCTTCAGGGCTCTTAGCTCAATTTGCATCTTGTCTGTACTCGGACGCTGTATCGTTTTCCAGGTGATTTGGATCTTTGTATTGTATATCTGTATTCTTGACTCATCGAGTCGCTATTGTATATATATGTTTTGTGGGTTCCATCGAGGACTATTATGTAATGATATTACTTCGTTTTCCACCCGCACGCAAGTGCCTGGTGGGCACCTTTGAATCGTTTCTATGCGGGTTTGGCAGGAAGCGCTAAAACTTGCATAGGGTCGATTCTGAGGGTGTTACATATTAGAAGTTGCTACTAGGGTGCCTCTATCTGGGGTGTGAACAGTGGTGCTTCTATTATTATGATATGTTGTCATTAGAGCTAATTGATGGATGAAAACATCATGTTGGAATACCTTTGTGTGGATTGAGGTGTAATCTGTGATGCAAACAAGCTGAGGCTTAGAAGCACATGTTATCTTGAGTAAATAAGGTGACCTTATAAATGATTCCTAGACTATTTTTCTAGGAAAATGATTTATGTGATATTTGTACTTGCTTGCAGATGAGGTTAAAATCTGTCTCTTGATGATGAGGTGATTTAGTTAATTATAGTGGCCTTATTAGTTATGAGATTGATATTGTGGGACCTTACCAAAGGGTGCATAGTAGCATGACCATAATGAGTATGGTATGCTACTACTTTGACTAATATAACTGGTCAAAGGTCATTTGTTCTTGATGATTTATGTGTGCAACAAGTTCTATCCTATGATGCAAAGGCTGAGGCACAAAATTTAAATAAGAAGAGATGCTTGTGTGCCCCAAAGCTCTATGATGAGCCTTGCAAAGAATTTCTATGCAAGACTGCGAGATCCCCCTTTAAAAAAATATTTCATATAAGAACAGATGATATGATTGATCATAGGAATCGATATTTACCTGCTACTACACATGTTGCTGAAATGTGTTTATAAACTTGTGGTTATTCTTGATCAACTGCTGGTGCAAACCCTCTCCTTTTAGCTCCTGACTTGATCTATTGGATCTGCTACTGCTTCTCTTTTGGTAAACTTTCCCCTCCTTGCTCCTGTCCTTCTTCTGGTGCTCCTGGGTCTTGATTTCCCCTTGTTCTAGATCTTGTATGGATCCAGGGAGCAACCGGAGTTAGGGATGTGATGATATGGTGGATCTGATCTATGTGGTTATTTGGGTGCTAGGCAGGAGAATTTCTGGTGGTGTGCTAAGAGCAGTGTATCCTACTAATGAACTAATGGCGTAAGAGTGGTTCTTTTCTAAGTGTGGTGGAAATGAATGTGTTGTTACTGGGGAGATGAGAATGGTGTGCTAGATATGGCTGATTCACTCTTATCTCTCTTTGAGACTTCCTTGTGCTGACAGCAGACACATGCAGTTGTGTGTATGCTGCTTGCCTAGTAGCCTACACTGTTGTAGATCAGCACAAGTAATTGTAGTGATTTTACTTCTTCCTTTCTACCTCCTCTGGTGAAACTTGTGTATGACCAACTAATCCTTGCTATTGCTGCCCTGCACTTCCTATGACTGCTACCTACACTCCAGTTACTTGATCTTGTTCCTGGTATCCTCTGAGTCCTTTGATAGTTGTTGCGGTGATATGGAGAGCCTGCTGGATAGCTTGGTGGTGATCTTAGGATGGAAAGAACTGGTGGTATACATAGCAGTTCTGGTGCGGTTGTGCTACTTATATTATATGTGTTTGGCTATTGCTGCTATGTTGACAGCACACAACCTGCATGCAGTGACCATGCCGCTTACATGTGGGATCCACTTGACCCAAGTTTCAAGGGTTGAGATATTTTCCTGAAGATTGTTTTGACTGATCATTAGGTATTATCCTGGTTTGTCTATTTCCTACTTTTATACTGGTGAAACTTGCCCCTGCCTATGATGCATAAGCCTGAGGCAAAAATTCTGGATAAGAACATATTTTACATTGGCCCTTTTTTTAATACTACTCAATGATGACCAAGAAATGCATTTCATTGCCAACCCGAGAGTACAATTACCCCCATAACCCCTCTTTTCAATTTGTTTGTTGTTTGTTGTTTTTGTTTGTAGAGATCAGGAATATGAAGAAATGATTTAGAAGATGAAGAAAGTGAATATGAGTTTAGTTTTAGGGTTTTTACTTTATTCTTTTATAATTCACTTTTTCATTTGTGAAGTGTAAAACATTATATAATTGTAATAAAGGAATTATTTTTATTTATTCATTCTTCTTTTGTAAAGAAATATTGTATTGTTTATTTTAGTTAATAAAGTTAATGTTTTCCTTCAGTTGCAATTTGTACATTTCTCTTATTCCTTTATTATAAAGGATGGTGTGGTATATATATATATATATATATTTCTCTTATATTTAATACTTCTCTTTTATTTCATTGCTTTAACCATTTCTTTTATTGATTTGTTTCAATTTACTCAATTGTAATCATGATTGTATTATCATATTATATTATAGAATAATTTAATTATTTTCTTTTGTATTTTTAATACTTGTGATTATTTATATCTTAATCATAAATAATATCTCAATTCTGCATCTATAATTGTAACACCATTTCCAGTTATAATTCTATTTTCAATTCTTTTACAATTAAAATATATCCTTTGAATATTAAAATTTGAATTGCTTTCCCCTCAAACACAGAAGTACTGTAAAGGTCATGTCGAAATCCATCACACATGCCCTGACGTTTCCATCGGAACAAGAGAGATCTCGATCCCTCTATAGCTTCTTTAGTTTTGCGCGGAAATTCTCCGGATTTTCTTATGCATGAATTCAATGCACACACATGTGTCCTCTCTATTTCTAGGTGCTAATCCTGAGACGTTACAAAGATCACCTTGCCAATCACCATCAGTAAAATTCTGCAGTTGAAGATTGTGTCCACTAAAACATAAAAAATAATCCACAGATCCTTTGACATAACACAAATTATTTTTAATCCGTTTCCAATGTTCAACTCCAGGATTAGTTTGATACCTAATCTACAACCCACGACATGAAACAAATCAGGTCTAGTGAATAACATAGCATACACCAAAGAACCCAATGTAGACAATTAAGGAATACTGCTCATTTTTTCCTTTCCCTCGGGATTTTTTAGCACACATTTTGCCACAAAATTTAGGTCCCCTAAGAATAGGTACTTCAACAGACTTGCAAATTTCCATAGAGAATCGCTTAAGTATAGTATTGAGATATGCCTTTTAAGATAAACCCAAGAGTCTCTTCCTTTAATCTCTCCCAAAACATTGGAAGCTTCACCCGTATCTTTGATGTCAAATTTAGAATACAACTAGATTTTAACTTCCATTAGTATATATTTATAATTAGACACAATGATAATATCATCAACATAAAGCGACAACAATACGAATTTATCTTCCACTATTTAGAAATAAATGCACTGGCCACCTTCCATCATTGAAAAGCCATATGATGTGATAGCATTATCGAAAACAATATACCACTGATGAGAGGCTTGCTTAATACCATATATTGATCTCTTCAACTTACAGACCTTTCCTTCACACCCTTTTTCCACAAACCCGTTTGGTTGGTTCATGTATATTTCTTCCTCTAATTTTCCGTTTAAAAATATAATCTTTACATCTATTTGATGTCATTCCATATCATAATAAGCGCTTAAACCACTAATTATCCGTACAGAGGTAAATTTTGCTAAAGATGAGAAGATTTCCACAAAATCAATTCCTTCCTTTTGTGTAAATCCCTTAGCAATAAGCCTTGCTTTATATTTATCTACCTGGTCAGATGTATTCAATTTCCTTTTAAAAATCCACTTAGAACCCATAGCTCTTGAGTCATTTGGTAATTCAACAAGTTCCCAATTTTTTTTCCTTCATGGAGTTTAGTTTCTTTTGCATAGCTTCCATCCAAAGTTTAGACTCTGGACTTGTGGGGTCTTAAAGGATTTTGGTTCGTCCTCCAAAGTTTGAAATTTAGTGTGTACTTCCCTTCAAAACATAAAATACTCATCTAGATAGGATTGTGCTCAAGTGTTCCTACCACTTCTCCAAGGTATGCTAATTGAAGTAGTGTGATTAGTATTTGGACCAGCATCATTGTATTCCTGAACTGTAGATTCAGTACTTGACAAAACATTATTTCCAGGTTGTACCAAGAGTTCCACCCTTGCATGCTTTGCAGGGCAAGGTGTGTCCTGTCGTCCCGATCTAGGAAAACAACATCATCACTTTCAATTAATTTATTGTTCTCAGGGTCATAAAACCTATAGCCATTAGAACCTGCCGCATAGCCAAAAAAAATTCCCGAGGTGCTTTTAGGTTGCAACGTAGTGCGCAACTAACTAGGTACTCTACTTTGAGCATTACAGCCCCAAATAGCCAAATGGCACAGCAAAGGTTTCTCCCCTTCCACAACTCATAAGGTGTTACTTCTACTGATTTGGAAGGCGAGTGATTAAGGAAATATGGTAAAGTATGTGAAGCTTCTCCCCAAAACGACAATGACAAATCAGAATAAGCCATTCCTTCTTTACGCTGGTCCATTCTATTGTGGCATATGGTAAAGTATAATGATGAATAATTCTGTTTTCTTTTAAAAATATTGTCTAATATTTCTGACGTGTATTCTCCTCCATGGTCAGTTCTAAGAATTTTAATCTTCTTGTTTAACTGATTTTCCACTTTCGTCCTGAAAACTTTAAAAGATCTGAAACCTTCCGATTTGTGTTTTAGTAGATACACATAGCCGTACCTTGAATAATTATCTATAAATGTAAATAGATTTTTTGCCCACCCAAAGTTGGTGTGGAAACATCATTGCAGATGTCAGCATGAATAATACTACAGCAACTTGTTCGGTGGTCGGAACAATTATTGTTTCCAGAAATATTCCTCACTAATGAGTTCTCTTCCCCCCCCCCCCCAAAAAAAATCAATTGTTTTAATATATGTCATTAAGAAAATAAAGACCTTCATGTCTATCGCCTGCATGTACTAGTTTACCATCTAGCAGAATCTTAGCTTGACCATCTCCAAACAGTGCCTTATAGCCAATGACTTCCAATTTTGAAACATAAATTGTATTTCCTTCTCATGTTTGGTGAAAACAGGGTATTTTCCAAGACTAGTTTTCCTCCATTAGGGAGTTTAAGTCCATATTTTTAAATTCCAAGCTTGTCTGCTTTAGCACTTGTTTCTAAATAGACAAATTTATTTTCCCTTGGAATTGTTTTTAAAGATACGAAACTATTATGTTTAGCAATGTGCACGGCAGGCCCTGAGTCTACAACCCAACTTTTATGAGAAATAGTAGTAAATAGAGAATCAGTGCCAACAAAAACATCGGTAATACCTTCAGGAAATCGATTCCCCTTGCCGATGTCTTCTCTTGTATTATTTTTCTTGCTGTCATTGGGCTTCCTCCTTTTGGGGCATTCTGATCTGAAGTGTCCATAATCACCACAACCATGACATCGTAAGTCCTTGTCAAAATCCTAAGAAGAGTTGTTATAATTGTTGCGTTGTCCTTTATCCCTTCTATCATCAAAAGAGTTGTTATAGTTGTTGCATTGTCCCGTGTACCTTCTATCATCTCTGTAAGTCCTATCCATTTTATCATCTTTGTGAGGCCTCTGATCTCTCTAGTCTCTATCTCTTTTGCCGTTGGGAAACACCGCGCGATCTCTCGGGTCTCGCTGCCACGCCCCCTACGCATGGAGGCACAGCGCATTGCACGGGGTGGGAACCATGCACATTCCTTCTTCCTTATCTCTTACTTTTCTTCTCGCCTCTAATCGCAATCCCATGCGTCGTGCTCATGCAAGCCCGCCTCCACCTGCTACCTGCCTCACTGCTGTGCGGCTGTACTAGGAGCTCGCGCGGTCGCCGTCGGCCGGCCCACACCCGCTGGATGGAGCGCCTCGCATCGGTCGCCGTCGGCCGGCCCACACCCATTGGCGGGAGCGCTCCACTCCTACGACATGCTCCTACCGCTCGTCTTTGGTGTTTCCCCGTGGAGCTCCACCGGAGTTGTTGCCGATGGACTGAGACAACATCAGATTGCTGTAGATTGATCTCCATGAGAGCACCGCAGAACTTGCTGCTGATGGACGAAGCCCACGCCAGGTTGCTTCTTATGGATCTCTGCTCTACGGGGTGCGAGGTCATGGTCTGCAGCCATGGCGGTCAAGGCATGCAGTTGCGTGGTTGCCCTCCTCCGCCCGACTTTTTATAGGGATGTAGATTTTTATTGTATTTTCTTTGCTACATTCTTATATTTTTTTAGCTACATAACAGTAGTTGTTTTGCTACTTTTTCCATTCTTTAGTTGCTACAGTGTTTTACGTAATTTCTTATCTAGAAAAAATGTTTCAATGATGCTACAATGGCACAATACTTTTGCTACTACTGTTTTATGGTTTTGCTACAATAGCGCAAATGTTTCGCTACGAGTTCTCCGGTGAAATTCCGCGAAGTCATGTTTTGCTACATCAGCACAATTTTTTTGCTACAACCTTTTTATGGGTTTGCTATAATAGGGTAACGATTTTGCTACGAGGTCGCCAGTGAGATCTCTCGGCGGAAGTCTCCGGCGAGGTCGGGTTCGCTATATTAGCACAAATGTTTTGCTACAATCTTTTTGTGATTTTCCTATACTAGCAAAGTTTTTGCTAGAAGGTCTCTGGTGAGGTCTCCGGCGAAAGTCTTCGTTAAGGTCAGATTTACTACATTAGCATAACTTTTTTCTATAAAGTCTCCGGTGAAACAGTCTTTTCAATTCTTTAACACAAATCGTTTTCCGCTACATGTAGAAAATTCTGAACTATTTATAAAAAAACATGACTATTCATAGCAAAAACAGAATGAACAGACTGGAAGGAGATCTGACCGTCGGTCTGAACAGATCGGACGGCTAGGGACCCGGGGATTGAAATTTCCAACCCGGGGGACGTAGCACTGCCCTTTGCCATTGATCTTATCCCTGAGATCTTGTCCAAATTTCCTTTTCAGTAAGTTTCTATTGTTGCCTTGGTTTCTATGTTCACCAAGGTGACCTTGTCAGCGCGTAACTCTCCGATAGGTGTTATGCTCCAATTTGTTGATACAGATACCCTGCCTCCGATGTGGATTGTGTTACGGACAGCTGACTAATCCGATCTGGGATCGGTACTCGCGGCAAGGATATATATTCCCGTAGGGAAGTGAGAAATCGATCTGAGATTCCGTGGATCCAACAACACCAACAATGCTACACCTATGGACTGGTATTTACAAAAACTGACTTACATGATGAGGTGGAGGGCACAGATTAGTTACGGTTCCTTCAAGCACGGAAGGAAAAAAGATATGCACCGCTCCCCATCCCCAACCTCATGTTGGAGATATGTCCTAGAGGCAATAATAAATATAGTTATTATTATATCTTTGTGTTTATGATAAATGTTTACATTCATGCTATAATAGTATTAACAAGGAAACATTGATACTTGTGTGATTTGTAAACTTAATTTGAAGTCCCTAGTATAGCCTCTATACATCACTAGCTTGTTGGTTGATAAATGATTGTGGTTTCCCTATCATGAACATTGAGATGTTATCAACAACAAGATCATATCGTTAGGAGAATCATATGATGGACATACTCCTATAGATAAGCGTAGCATAAAGATCAAGTCATTTTAATAGTTCAATTGCTATATGTTTTCTGATACATAGTAACCTAATTCCTTCGACCATGAGATCATGCATATCACCTTTACCGGATGGATGCTTTGATGACATCAAACACCACACCGTAACTGGGTGGCTATAAAGGTGGCATTGAGTGTTCGGAAAGTATTGGTTGAAACACATGGATCAAGAGTGGGATTTGTCCATCCATATGACGGATAGATATACTCTGGGCCCTCTCGGTGGAATGTCATCCAATTAGCTTGCAAGCATGTGACTGGCTCACAAGGGATCACATATCACGGGAACGAGAAAAGAGTACTTATCGGTAACGAGGTTGAACTAGGTATGCAGAGATACCGACGATCATAACCTCGGATAAGTAAACTATCGTGAGACAAAGGGAAATTGGTATCGTATGTAAGTGGTTCATTCCATCGCAAAGTAATCGTAGAAATATGTGGAAGCCATATGAATTTCCAGATTCCTCTATTGGTTATTGTTCGGAGAAGTGTCTCGATCATGTCCGCATAATTCACGAACCGTAGGGAGACACACTTAAGGATTCGACGTTGTTTGAGTAGTTATGGAATGAATGAGAAAGAGACCGAATGTTGTTCGGAGTCTCGGGTGGGATCCGGGATATCACGAGGAGATACGGAATGGTCCGGAGAATAAGATTCATATAAGGAAAGTCCCGTTTCGGAGTTGGGAAATGTTTCCGGTGTTTTCATCGGGAATGTTCTAGAAGGTTCCGGAATGTCCCAAGACTCAGGAGGAAGGGTACATGAATGTGTCATTGCAAGTTGGAATGATTGCATCATGTACTAAGTGTCATCGCTGTTCCAAATAAAGGATTAATCGAATCCTAGTTTGAAAAGTCAAATAGCTAAATTGAAAAGTCAAACGGCTAAATTTGGAAAGTGGAAAAGAGGAGGAGGTGAAACCGAGTTGGGAGGAGTCCTCCTCCTGGCCCGACCACCCAAGCCGAGTTGGGAGGGACTCCACTTCCCTTGGCCTTGCCCTCCACCTATATAAGGAGGGTAGGGCTCCCTCACACACACAAGTCCCTCACCTCAAACCCTAGAAGCTGCAGCCCACCATAGCCGCCGCCCTAGGGTTTTGCCTAGCCGACTTGGGTGTCCCGGAACCCTAGCCGGCTCTAGCACCTCCTCCTTGGTGTGTCTAAACCCTAGATCATTGAGGAGCTCTCTCATACTCCACCATACTCGCTCGGCTTAAGGCGAAGCCTGCGAGATCTCCTCTACTTAGACCACGCCGTTGTCTTTGGGAATCGCGAGGAGAGTGCTACAACCTCCGCTTTCTTTGGAACAAGGAGAGGAAGGTCTTCATCAGTCGAACGCGATGTGCCATTGCGGGAGCGCTGCTTAACGCAGCCTGGAAGGATCGTCACGCAATCTTGAGATCGGGAAGAGTACTACATCACCCACGAATCCGCTCTCGTTAAACACTTTGGAATCTTGAGGGTAAGTTATTCCATCGACTCGTTGCTACAATCTAGTAGATAGATCTTGGCTTGTTTGTTTGTATGCGATAGAAAATTTTTGTTTTCCATGCTACGAAACCCTACAAAGGGTATCGAGCCGTGTCTATATGTAGATCTGTTGCACAGTAGAACACAATGGTCATTGTGGGCGTTGATGCTTTTATTGTCGATTGCTTCTTGTGTACTTTGCATCTTGCGGTATGTTGGGATGAAGCCCGGCTAACCTTACATGACATCGTTCATGAGACTTGCTCCACGCTTGACATGCAACTTGTATTGCATAAGTGGCTTTGTGGGTGCCTGTTTCTCCTAGCATAGTTAAGATCCAATTTACAACGGGTGATTAACAATACTAGTATCAATGTTGTGGTTCATGTTCGTAAGTTAGAACGACACTTATTGAAAGCCCCAAACCACGTAAAACATGCAAAGAAAGTAGAGGCGTCTAACTTTGTTTTGCAGGGGTGTGCAGTGATGTGATATGGCCATGATTTTGATTATATTTGATGTATGCAATGTTCCTTATTGTAAGTTAGCAACTGGCAGGAGCCATATGGTTGTCTTTAATTTATGTTAAGACCCGCGTGTCTATTCAAAGTAGTTGTAATAGTTGAAGCCGGTGAACGACAACCATGGAGAGGCGTCATTGACCTTGATGCAATGCCGGTGATGATGGAGATCATGTTCGTGCTGGAAGATGGAGATCGGAAGCACAAAGTAGAAAGGCCATATCATATCACATATTATGAATTGCATGTGATGTTAATCCTTTATGCATCTTGTATTGCTTAGTAGATGACGGTAGCATTATAAGATGATCCCTCATGCACATGAATTTCAAGTCATAAAGTGTTCACCCTTAGTTAGCACCGTTGCTAAAGCTTGTTGTTTCGAAGCACCACGTGATGATCGGGTGTGTTAGATTCTGCAAGTGTATACAACGTGAGCAAGCCAGATTTGCTCATGCGGAAACTAAGGTTTGATCTTGACGAGCCTAGCATGTACAGACATGGTCTCCGAACACGGATCACCGAAAGGTAAAGCATGAATCATATAGTAGATATGATGAACATGATGATTGTTCGCCATTGAAACTATATCAACTCTCGTGATGATCGGTGTTGATGTAGTGGATTTGGTTCGTGTGATCACTAAAACAATGTGAGGGATGTTGTTTTGAGTGGGAGTTCACCTAGATTAACTTTATTATAAATTTGAACTCAATTTGTCATAAACTTAGTCTAAACTATTGCAAATATGTTGTAGATCAATGGCAGCCCCTACCATCAATTTTAATGCGTTCCTAGAGAAAGAAAAGTTGAAAAACAATGGAAGCAACTTCACGGATTGGTTCCGCAATTTGAGGATTGTCCTCACATGGTAATTTGACCTATGTCTTTGGATGCATCATGGGTGACCCACTGCGGTGATGCTTCCGATGAAGTAAAGAATGTTTACCTCGCCTAAGAATTAGTACTCCATAGTTCGGTGCTATCTTGTAGGGTTTGGAATCGGTGCTTCAGAAAAGGTTTGAGAATTCAGACCCATATGATATTGTCGAGGATCTCAAATTGATCTTTGAGACTCATGCGGCAATTGAAAGTTATGAGGCTTCTGAAAAGTTCTTTAACTGCAAGATGGAAGAGGGCAGCTCCGTCAGTGAGCATGTGCTTAAGATGTCTGGGCACGCAAACAAACTTCAAAGCTTGGGTATAGTGATTCCTAATGCTTTGGGGATTTACCGTGTCCTCCAATCACTACCACCAAGTTACAAGAACTTTGTGATGAACTACAACATGCAGAACATGAACAAGCAGTATCCAGAACTGTTTGCTATGTTGAAGTCTGCAGAAGTGGAGATCAAGAAAGAGCACCAAGTGTTGTTGGTCAATAAGACCACCAAATTCAAGAAAGGCAAGTCTAAGAAGAAGGGACACTTCAAGAAGGGTGGTAAGAAAGTTACCACGCCGGCGAAGAAGACCAAGGCTGGACCTAAGCCTGATACTGAGTGCTTTTACTGCAAGGGAGAAGGTCACTGGAAGCGGAATTGCCCAAAGTACTTGGCGGATTTGAAGAACGGCAACATCAAGAAGAAAGGTATATCTGATATACATGTTATTGATGTGTATCTCACTAGTACTCGTAGTAGTGCCTGGGTATTTGATACTGGTTCGGTTGCTCATATTTGTAACTCGAAACAGGTGCTGCAGAATAAACGGAAGCTAGCGAAGAACGAGGTGACGATGCGCGTGGGAAACGGATCAAAGGTTGATGTGATCGCGGTCAGCACGCTAACCCTTCATCTACCATCGGGATTAGTTTTATACTTAAATAATTGTTATTTGGTGCCTGCGTTGAGCATGAACATTATATCGGGATCTTGTTTATTGCGAGACGGTTACTTGTTTAAATCCGAGAATAATGGTTGTTCGATTTATATGAGTAATATGTTTTATGAACATGCACCTTTGATAGATGGTCTATTCTTGTTGAATCTCGATAGTGGAAATACACATATTAATAACATTGAGGCTAAACGTTTGAAATCAAGCGATAATTCGACCTATATGTGGCACTGTCGTCTTGGTCACATTGGAGTGAAGCGTATGAAGAAACTCCATTCCGATGGACTTCTTGAATCACTTGATTTCGAATCACTTGATAGATGCGAAGCATGTCTGATGGGTAAAATGACTAAGACTCCATTTTTTGGTTTGATGGAGCCAGCTACGGACTTATTAGAAATCATACATATCGATGTGTGTGGTCCAATGAGTGTAGCATCGCGCGGTGGTTATCGTTATGTTCTTACCTTCACGGATGATTTGAGTAGATATGGGTATATCTATTTCATGAAACATAAGTCCGAAACTTTCGAGAAGTTTAAGGAGTTTCAAAGTGAGGTAGAGAATCAACGTAACAAGATTAACTTTCTACGTTCTGATCGTGGAGGTGAATATCTAAGTTACGAGTTTGGCGAGCATTTGAAGAAATGTGGAATACTTTCACAGTTGACACCGCCGGGAACACCACAGAGTAATGGTGTGTCCGAACGTCGTAATCGAACTCTCTTAGATATGGTTCGTTCTATGATGTCACTTACAGATTTACCGCTACCATTTTGGGGTTATGCATTAGAAACAGCCGCATTCACTTTAAATAGGGCACCGTCTAAATCCGTTGAAACGACACCGTATGAATTATGGTTTGGGAAGAAACCTAAATTGTCGTTCCTTAAAATTTGGGGTTGCGAAGCCTATGTAAAGAAGTTACAGCCGGACAAGCTTGAACCCAAAGCGGAAAAATGCGTCTTCATAGGATACCCAAAGGAAACTATTGGCTATACCTTCTATCATAGATCCGAAGGCAAAATCTTCGTTGCCAAGAATGGATCCTTTCTAGAGAAGGAATTTCTCTCGAAAGAAGTGACTGGAAGGAAAGTAGAACTCGACGAGGTTGTCGAACCTTCTCTCGAAATTGTGAGTAGCGCAGCACCGGAAGAAGTTCCTGTGGTGCCTGCACCAATTAGAGAGGAAGCTAATGATGATGATCATGAAACTTCGGTTGAAGTTGCTACAGAGCCTCGGAGGTCAACGAGAACTCGTACCACTCCAGATTGGTATGATCCCGTTATGAGTGTCATGTTGGTGGATAGCACCGATGACCCTGAGACATATGAGGAAGCAATGATGAGCCCAGATTCCAATAAATAGCAATAAGCCATGAAATCCGAGATTGGATCCATGTACGAAAACCAAGTATGGACTTTGGTGGACTTACCGGATGGCCGAAAGGCTGTCGAGAACAAATGGATTTTCATGAAGAAAACAGATGCTGACGGTAATGTTACTGTCTATAAAGCTCGACTTGTCGCAAAAGGGTTTCGACAAATTCAAGGAGTTGACTACGATGAGACTTTCTCACCAGTAGCGAAGCTAAAGTCTGTGAGGATTATGTTAGCAATCGCTGCATATTATGATTATGAGATATGGCGATGGATGTCAAAACAAGATTCCTCAATGGAGATATTGATGAAGAGTTGTATATGATGCAACCCAAAGGTTTTGTCGATCCTAAAGATGCTAACAAGGTATGCAAACTTCAACGGTCCATTTATGGATTGAAGCAAGCATCCAAGTTGGAATCAACGTTTTGATAAGGTGATCAAAGTTTTGGTTTTATACAAACTTATGGAGAAGCTTGTATTTACAAGAAAGTGAGTGGGAGCTCAGAGCATTCTTAATACTATATGTGGATGACATATTATTGATTGGGAATGATGTAGACCTTCTTAATAGTGTCAAGGAATATTTGAATAATAGTTTTCAATGAAGGATCTTGCAAGCAGCTTACATATTAGGCATAAAGATTTATAGAAATAGATCAAACGCCAAATATCATTGTCACAGAGTACATATTTGGACAAAGTTCTAAAGAGATTTGGAATGGAAGATAGCAAGAAAGGGTTCTTGCCCATGTTGCTCAATCGACCTTGAGTAAAACTCAAAGTCCGACATCGCGTAAGATAGAGAAAGGATGAGTAAGACTCTATGCCTCACCCATAGGATCTCTAATGTATGACATGCTATGTACTAGACCCGACATTGCATATGCCGTTATTTTGACTAGCAGATATCAAAGTGATCCAGAGTGGATCATTGGACAATGATCAAAAACATCCTTAAGTACTTGAGAAGAACTAAGGATATGGTTCTTTCTTATGGAGGTGATGAACAGCTCGTTGTTAATGGTTACACCGATGCTAGTTGGAACACCGATCCGGATGATTCTAAATCACAATCTGGATACGTATTTATTTTGAATGGTGCAGCAGTTAGCTGGAGGAGTTCAAAGCAAAGAGTTGTGGCGAGATCTTCAACTGAATCGGAATACATGGCTGCTTCGGAGGCTTCACAAGAAGCGATATGGATGAAAGAGTTCATTACAGAGCTGGGTGTGGTTCCTAGTGCGCTGGACCCAATGTCTATCTACTGTGATAACATGGGCGCCATAGCCAATGCGCAAGAACCAAGGTCACACAAGAAGATGAAGCACATCAAGCTACGTTTCCACGCTATTCGAGAACATATCCAAGATGGGGATATAAAGATTTGCAAAGTACACACAGATCTGAATGTGGCGGATCCGTTGACTAAACCTGTCCCGAGGGCAAAACATGACCAGCACCAAACTACCATGGGTGTTCGGTATATTACCATGTAATCTAGATTAGATGACTCTAGTGCAAGTGGGAGACTATTGGAGATATGCCCTAGAGGCAATAATAAATATAGTTATTATTATATCTTTGTGTTTATGATAAATGTTTACATTCATGCTATAATAGTATTAACAAGGAAACATTGATACTTGTGTGATTTGTAAACTTAATTTGAAGTCCCTAATATAGCCTCTATACATCACTAGCTTGTTGGTTGATAAATGATTGTGGTTTCCCTATCATGAACATTGAGATGTTATCAACAACAAGATCATATCGTTAGGAGAATGATATGATGGACATACTCCTATAGATAAGCGTAGCATAAAGATCAAGTCATTTTAATAGTTCAATTGCTATATGCTTTCTGATACATAGTAACCTAATTCCTTCGACCATGAGATCATGCATATCACCTTTACCGGATGGATGCTTTGATGACATCAAACACCACACCGTAACTGGGTGGCTATAAAGGTGGCATTGAGTGTTAGGAAAGTATTGGTTGAAACACATGGATCAAGAGTGGGATTTGTCCATCCATATGACGGATAGATATACTCTGGGCCCTCTCGGTGGAATGTCATCCAATTAGCTTGCAAGCATGTGACTGGCTCACAAGGGATCACATATCACGGGAACGAGAAAAGAGTACTTATCAGTAACGAGGTTGAACTAGGCATGCAGAGATACCGACGATCATAACCTCGGATAAGTAAACTATCGTGAGACAAAGGGAAATTGGTATCGTATGTAAGTGGTTCATTCCATCGCAAAGTAATCGTAGAAATATGTGGGAGCCATATGAATTTCCAGATTCCTCTATTGGTTATTGTTCGGAGAAGTGTCTCGATCATGTCCGCATAATTCACGAACCGTAGGGAGACACACTTAAGGATTCGACGTTGTTTGAGTAGTTATGGAATGAATGAGAAAGAGACCGAATGTTGTTCGGAGTCTCGGATGGGATCCGGGATATCACGAGGAGATCCGGAATGGTCCGGAGAATAAGATTCATATAAGGAAAGTCCCATTTCGGAGTTGGGAAATGTTTCCGGTGTTTTCATCGGGAATGTTCTAGAAGGTTCCGGAATGTCCCAAGACCGGAGGAAGGGTACATGAATGTGTCATTGCAAGTTGGAATGATTGCATCATGTACTAAGTGTCATCGCTGTTCCAAATAAAGGATTAATCGAATCCTAGTTTGAAAAGTCAAATAGCTAAATTGAAAAGTCAAACGGCTAAATTTGGAAAGTGGAAAAGAGGAGGAGGTGAAACCGAGTTGGGGAGGGAGTCCTCCTCCCCAAGCCGGCGCACCACCCAAGCCAAGTTGGGGAGGGACTCCACTCCCTCCCCTTGGCCGCCGGCCCCTCCACCTATATAAGGAGGGGCAGGGCTCCCTCCTAGCACACACAAGTCCCTCACCTCAAACCCCAGAAGTCAAGCCCACCATAGCCGCCGCCGCCCTAGGGTTTTGCCCTAGCCGACTTGGGTGTCCGGAACCCTAGTCCGGCTCTATCACCTCCTCCTGGTGTGTCTAAACCCTAGATCGCCGAGGAGCTCTCTCATACTCCACCATACTGCCCGCTTAAGGCGAAGCCTGCGAGATCTCCTCTACTCCTGCAGACCACGCCAGGCCGGAATCGCGAGGAGAGTGCTACAACCTCCGCTGCCTGCTGGAACAAGGAGAGGAAGGTCTTCATCGAAATTTAACGTGACCGATCATGGGAGCGCCGCCGAACGCAGCACGGAAGGATCGTCACGCGATCTTGAGATCGGAAGAGTACGACTACATCACCCACGAATCCGCCTCTCGTTAAACACTTTGGAATCTTCGAGGGTAAGTTATTCCATCGACTCGTTGCTACAATCTAGTAGATAGATCTTGGCTTGTTTGTTTGTATGCGATAGAAAAATTTTGTTTTCCATGCTACGAAACCCTACACCTCATCCCCTAAGATTTTTTCGTAAGAATTTTTTTTTAGGTGTAGCATTATTGCAACAACACCGACCTCCTATCAAAAAAAAAACAACACCGACCTTCCTCGATTTTGTTCTGCAATCACAATGCCGCCCCTGCGCCGAATCCGCCGAGTCCACCGATCGGCGCCGTACGGCAAAGACTGGCTATCGCAGTTTCGCTTACGATGCGGCCGGACCAGGGATGCGAGTGACGATGTGGGTAACACCGGCACGACCCTGCCCGACGACGCGCTCTCGGCAGTCTTCGCGCGGTTCTCAGACACGACGGACATCGTCCGGTGCGCGGGCACATGCCGGCGTTGGGGCCGCGTGGTTGCCAAGGTGGCAGTCACCCTCTCCCACGCCCTGCCGCCTCTCCCTCGCCTCGCCCTGGGATTCTTCCACCAAGAAGCCACCGCCCGTCACCACCCACGCAACCCCTGCTTCGTCACGACGGCCTCTGGCACCCATCTCCTTGGCTTCAGCGGCCCCTCGTTCAGCGCACTGTCGGAGGCCATCCACGACGCCGATGGCACATTCTTCGAGTTGGCTCGTCCGGTGGCATCCCTCAATGGCCGTCTCGTCCTCGAGCTCCCACATAAGGGGGGTCTCAAGCTCTGCGTCTGCAACCCCATGACAGGCGACATGGCCGTCCTACCGGTGCCGCCCCTCTCTAGCGATGGCAGCCCCGGATCCTACGTGTATACGTTGCTCACTGGCGATGACCTCGACCCATCGCGCCCGTCGCGCACCTTCTTCAGCGTGCTCGTCGTCTACAACAGTCGCCGGAAGTTTACTGCGCTGCGCTCGTACAGCTCGGAGACCGGCTGCTGGAGCAGGGAGGTTAAGATGGCAGGTCCGAGGATCGACGGCAAGGAGCTACGCAAGTTCAGCCAGGGAGTTGTGTGTCAAGCTTCATGCACTAGCCAACGAGGTTAAGATGGCAGGTCCGAGGATCGACGGCAAGGAGCTACGCAAGTTCAGCCAGGGAGTTGTGTGTCAAGCTTCATGCACTAGCCAACGCAACCAAAAGTCCGAACTGATGGAAAGGACTAGTCAAATCCACTTATACACGTTAATATTGTGCTCCGCGGTGTGGCCTACTGGGTCCGCACGCTGCTGGCAGTGCGGTTTGACACGCCGGAGCCCATGGAAGTTGCCGTGCCGACGGATGGGACAGCCAGGAGAAGCTCCGGTTGCTAGGCGTCTCGCCGGACAAGAAGTTACTGTTTATTAGGGCAGGAGTTAATTATAAGCGCCTCAGTAGGGGAGTAAGAGTCTTTGAACCCTTTGGGGGTGATGATATGTGCTCTGGCAAGTGGGGGAGAAAATATTGGTTTCAATCGACAGAGTTCAAGTTATCGGGAGGTTACGATTGGCAAAGGCAGCGGTAATCCTGAGATGGACGGTGGTGTCGAATGCGATGCGTGGGAAAACTTTGTTGGGTATGAGATGGACGGGGCGGCTTACCTTGCGTCCATGCCATGCCCCTGACCAAATGCCAATGCTGCATAGAAACCTTATCTGGATCAGAAAGCGAAATGCAAAAAATCATCGCGTCAGTTTCAGTATAGGTGTCAATAAGTTCAGGTTCAGTTAGAAGTGGCAAATTCAGTTAGTGCGTCAGATAGTTTTCAGGGTTTTTTGGGTAGCATATGATTTGGTCGTTTGCTTGAACCGATCATCGCGTTTGTATCCCGATCGCCCGGACATGGGATGGCACCTTCACTTGTGGCTGGGCATCTTGTAGCAAGACATGGTCGATTTTACATGAATAAAAAGGAAGAAAGAAAGCAGAAAAGCTGCACTGTTGCACGCCTCACAAATCGATTGCCTCCTCTCTGAATTTCTCTGAATCTTGTTGTAAGTTTTGCGAGTGGGAGGCCACAGCCCACGTTGCAGTCTAGTGTGCCTGCTTCATCTTGGCGAACTCGACTAACCTGTCGACGTCCGGCAGGACAGCCTTGACCGCGTCCAGCGCGCCAAAGCGCTCCATCCACGCCGCCAGGAGAGGGCTCTTGGCGTCGTCGAAGAGCTGCATGCCGTATAGGGCCGGGCCGGCTTGCACCCAGGCGACCAAAGCCCCGAGCATCACGTCCAGGTATCCAACGCTATCGCCACCGAAGAATGGCTTTCCCTTGGAGCATGTCTTGAAGGCCGCCTCCATGGTCTCGACCGCCACGAACGTCTGCTTCAGCCCCTCAGTCTTCTCCTCCTCCTCCGTCTTGCCCCTCGCCGCCTGCAGCCACGACGCCAGGAGCTGTGCGCACGGCACACACATCGCGTCAGCTAATAACCAATAACTTCTGACGCAAATACAGGGCGTGATATTGCTAAGCTACGGCGATACCTTGTCGTCGATGAAGGCAGCCCAAAATCGAGCCACTGCGCGTTCGCATGGGTCGGCGGGGAGCAGAGACGGGCCCGTGCCGCAGAAGACCTCGTCGATGTACTGCACGATGACCTGGGAATCGAAGACGGATTTGCCGTTATGGATGAGCACAGGCACTTGCTTCCGTGCCGGGTTGGACGAGAGGAGGAGCTCGCTCTTGTTGGCGAGATCTTCCTCGACATCCTCGAAGTCCAAGCCCTTGAAGCTGAGCGCGAGCTTCACTCGCAGAACGAACGCGCTCCCGAAGGCGCCGAGCAGTTTTAGCTCGTCTCCTCCGCCGGCCATTCTATTGTTGTTCTCCATTGTGCTGTTGAGCGGAGTAGTGGGAACTGCGTATATGTACTTCACGGATTGTTTGGCTCGTTCTACAGACTAGAGGCGCCAAAGATTCTCCGGCGACTCCAATGTAGTAACAATTTTGATCAGATTGGTCGATTCTAAAATTACCTCTTGGAGTTTGTAAACAACAATCCAGTCGAGATGCGTAAATCTCGGAGAAGTAGAGACTTTTGAGTCAGGTCTCAGGGTGTGATCAAGTTTAGTTGGACGTACTAGATCTGAGGAGCGAAGGAATCCAGTGCCCAGTAACAAGCAAAATCTTGACTATATTGTAAACAAAAACTGTTGTTGTTTCTTAAAAGAAGAACTGTTGTACTCATCCGTCACCATAGATATACTCCCTCCGTATGCCCCGGCACATATTATTTTTAAAAAGAATCACAAATTTGATCTACACAAAAAAAAATTATGTTTCACAAAGATTATACCACTGGAAACTTATTTTAAATACGAATTTAATATTTTTACGGTGTATTACTTCTATTCATTGATGAAATTTGTAGTCAATGTTTTCTTAAAATATGTGCAGGTCTTATAAAAACACCAGAGGGAAAATAAGAGTGAAAATACTAACAAGAAGCAAGACGACAAAATTACATAACCGATGAGTTTTTTTTGAAACAATAACTAATGAGATCAAGAAATACAAATATTGCATATCCTAATTTTTGGTCCTTAGATGATGTCATACAAACAAAAGGCAGTCACATTGCGTTATTGGATTATTTATCTATAGCTTTTTTATACGTACATCCCAAAAAAGGGACCAGCTTTCACTATTAGTGATAATGGTAGTCCAGCATGCCTGGATGCTTGCCATTTTCATCCGGTAGACCCAACCCGTCCAAGAGTGTTTGAACTGATCCGCGCGTGACGTTTTAACGGCACGACTCATCCAGACAAACGTGTTCGGCTCAATTTATTCGTGCACCAAATCTGGGTAACGGTTGGTTCGGCTTGGACACGCGCGGACAAAGGACGTGTCCTGTCTGTTGGCCACTCGGGACTTATATATAAGTGAAATATTAGTACTTAACTATAGTTTTTTTATTAGAGTAGCCTGCTAGTTATAAAAAGGTCATTTAAACAAAATAGGAGGATGCTACTGCTACGCTGCTGCTGCTACTACTACTGGAGGAGGACGTCGCTACAGCTACTCGCCGTTGTTGCCGCGGCCGCCGTTGCCGTGACCATCATTGTCGTGGCCACCGTTTCCGCTATCGCCGGCCCCGTCAATCGCCGCCCTGACAGATCAGATGGCCCGCTGCTGGAGGCATTAGTGGAAACGGTCGCGCGTTAGGCAGCGAACCACCCCCTTGCCCGCCTTCCTGCGGTCCTCCGCCGCCCGGTTCGCCAGGGCCTTCTCCATCTTGGTGGCTCAGTGGTCCCTTGTAACACCCTCAGAATCGGACCTATGCAAGTTTGGGAAAAATTCACCAAACCCGCATAGAAACGATTCAAAGGTGCCCACCAGGCACTTTCGTGCGGGTGGAAAACGAAGTAATAACATTACACAACAGTCCTCGATGGGACCCACGAGCAGATATATAACAGCGACTCAAAGAGTCAAGAATAGATATAATATACAAAGATCCAAATCACCGTGAGAATGATCGAGTCCGACTACGGACAAGATGCAAATGGGGCTAAGAGCCACGAAGAATAACCAATGGCGTCCATAACCGCCCAGGCCAAGCCGGAAGGTAACCACGCTAACGGCGTCGATCTCAAACCTGCTTAAACAAAAGGGTGCCGACAAAGGGCAAAGGAAAAAGAGGAGCGTCGATCGAGGCCAAGACAGCGAGGCTAGAATTCGGCGGTCCTCGCCTACATAGGTATGGTGGACTGAAGCAGCAGCGGCAGCATGCACTAAAAAACCTATAGAGACTCGATACATCTGGCGGATAGCAGAGAGGGGTGAGAATGACCTATCCGGATCCAACCTGAGGCTAACACCCAAACAAACCCATCCTGGTGTTTCCCCCTCGAGACCAAACGAGGAAGTCAACCGAGGAACTCACACCGTTGGCAGTTTTATTTATTCAGTTATAGTTGCGGCACTTTACTAGTCAGGTTTAGATAATCGTCCTGATAAAATAAGCAGTGGGCACTTTTAGTTAACCATTCCGTTATAGTTGCAACAATTACTAATCAAATACAGATAGCATGATATAATCCCAAAACCCAGCAGTTGGTGGTACTTTTATTCAGCCATTGTGTTGTAGTTGCAATACTTACTAGTCAGGTACAATGGTCGCAAGCGACAACTCCAACAAGCAATTGTGGGCAGTATTATTTAGCCATTCCATTATAGTGAAGCTGATTACTAGTCATTATAAGTCAAATTTATAACAATAAACTTTAGTTATGCTTGTCTATGATCAAGAAACTGTGCTCCAAGTCGTCCATATCCGCGGACACGGCTTTCAGAAAGTTTTACCCGCCGGTGCACCAATAGCAACACACGCCGATCAACCTCGGAAAAACCAAATCAAAACCCAACGAGGCTTTCACGGTGAACAATCACAAGATTCAGAAATATTTCAGGGGCCACTTAAGTAGAATCCAGAACGGAGTAAGCAAGCTCCGAGACGGCCTCAAGGTTATGGGGGCCGTGAACGATCGGGAACCCGAAAGTGTGGCTGGGCTTATCGACATCATGAATCGTGCCATGATCCTAACAAGACAGGTGCTCCTCGCACAATTTAAATACAGAAAGTAGCATGGCATAAGTACAGGATCGTAAATAAAACCTCAAACTAGTTTGTGGCCCCAAGAAATAAGACTGAATCAAGCTCTGGCTCAGGGGGGTCCCATATACCTCCCGGATGTGGATAGCGCGATAAAACAAGGAACATGAATCAAGTACTCGGGGTCTTACGGGACACAAGTAGGCGTTCGGAAACCAAATATTTTCTATCACCCACCGATGCCTCTGCTTATTTCAGTTTTAGTTGTTAAAACAGAAATTAAAGTAACGATAAGTAAAACTAGAATCATCTCCATCAACAACATGCGGCAATACATCAGCAACTGTGGCATATGACGACACATATCAGCACTTGAGCAAGCAACTACGACGCGCAAGTCCAACTATCTACCAAACAACAGGCAATAGGATGTGTCCAAGGCAATATAGGGCTGCACGGTATATCACAGGTACGGAAACTAAAGCATCACAACACAGATAGCAATAGATCAACAGGAGGGAATAAAGACTATAAAAGTAAGATAGGTAGAAAGGGGGGAGATGCTCGCCTGAAAACATTGTCGAAGGTTCAACCGAAGATCGGGCGAGGCTCACATCAACTCAACGGCCTTATCCGCGAAGAACCAAACGCTAGAAGAAACACCGGATGCAATATTCAATACAACGGCAGAAGATCGGCATGATGCATGTATGATGTATGTCATGGCAAAGGTGCGATGCAATTAGGTCAAATTAAGTGGAACCGGGGTCCCGACAATTAATCAAACGGTTCATGTTGTTTAGATACCCCGCAAATTAAATGTTGTTTAGCAAGACAACAGATGGATCCGGTTCGCTACACATGTTTAAATGAGGCCAATATAAGGCTAGATTTGCCCGCATATGGGCCCCATATTTAATTATTAGGTGAATCGGCATAAGGCCCCCAAACCACATGACAAGATGCATGCAAGAATGACAAGTTAATATGCAACAGGTTTTATGTTTAGCATTCATAAAATAGTGCTCGGGAGAAAAGGGTCACACATTTAGGGGTCTCGACGGACTTGGGGTTCCGGGGTTCGGGGTCGGTCTCGGGGTCCAGGGTTCGACGGTTCGGGCTCGGCGGGATCGTTCTCGAATATCGGGGTAGGTCTTGGCGTTCTCGTGGCGGAGTGCTTGTTGTTCCAGTGGCGGTCTTGGCGGTCTCCGGGTTCGGCCTTGGTGTCCGCGGGGAAGTGCTTGGCGTCCTTAGCATCCGGGTTCTCGGCCATCGCATCCGGGAAGGAGATCATGGCTCGGGGCCGCGGATCCTCGAGATCGGGGCCTTGGCGTCCCTGTCGGAGTACTCGGGTGTCGGAGTCGGTGTCGAACATGGTGAGTCCTTGGTTCAAGCCTCGCAGGTTGAAGCTTGACGCTCATGACAAAAGTCTTCCCATTCAACATAAGCTCCACCGCCACATGAAGATCATCAACTCTAGCTCTTTGCAATGCCACAACACCTCACCGTTTCAAACGTAGCTAGCAACATCTGGATGTTCTAACTCTGGCTCGATAGGGCCCTAGCATCTGATACATCAGCACACAGGGACTCACACAGGGGAGGCCAACGACGGAGGTGGTCAACCGAGTGGAGGGTGCGGCGGCCGACGACGGCGGAGCTCGGACGGGGACGGTCGGAGAAAGCGACGCGAGGCGGAGGCGGGCTCAGCAAGGCGAGGAGGCGGCGAGGCGACGAGCAGGTGAGGCGTCAGCGGGGAGCATGAGGCGCTGCAGAGGCGGAGGCCGGCAAAGTGACCTGGGGCGGCGAGGAGGTCATGGCGGAGGCGAGCCGGTCGGCGAACGGAGGCGGGCCAGCTTGGGAAGGGCGAAGGGAGTCGCATGAAGCCAGGGCGGCCGGCATGGCCGGAGGCTTCCGGCAGAGGTCGACGGCGACGGCCGCAGCACGGGCGAGGTGTGTGGCGGCCGGGAGAGGGGCCGCGAGGCGGGCGCGACGGCGGGCGGACGCGCAGCAGAGAAAGCGGGCAGCGCCGGCGTGAGCCAGCGGCCAGGCGGACGGGAGCGGTTATGAAGGGCTTGGCGGCGGAAGCGGCGCAGAGGAAGGCGGGCGACGGAGCGAACGGGGTCGGAAGGAGGCGAGGAAGCGCGTGGGGGCGGTGGCGGCGTGAGGCAGGAGGCTGAGCTGCAGGCTGGCGGCGGCCGGGTCTGCTAGGGAGCTAGAGGAGGAGGCCGGGAGGAGAGGGAGGAGCGTCGGGCGTGAGGAGAGGGAGCCAGGGAGGAAGAGGGTATCGGGGAGGACGGTCGACGCGTTGGTGGGGATCAGGTGGGACCCACGGTGGGCATGGGACAGGTCGAGGTGGACTGGTCTGGGGAGGCGTGGGCGTGGCCTGGGCGGGACCCACAGGCGGGGCTGGAGGGGTGAGGCGTGCGTGTGTGTGCGTGAGTGGTGAGTGGGTTGTGAGTTTGAGAGGAGAGAGAAGGAGAGGGTTGGGTGATGTGGCAGGGAGGGGTTGGAGGGTGGTAGTGGGTCAGCTGAGGTGGCATGATGTGATTGGGGGGAGTGAGGTGGCCAGGGGGTGTGGGTAGGATAGTGGGTAGCTTTAGGATTAGATGGGGCAGATACGTGGACCGTTTTATGTTCTGGGGGTGGTCGTTCGGGTCGGTCGTCGTTCGACTGCCCCCACTAAAATAACTATAAATTTTATTCGTTTTAAACGGGCCGCGTGCAAACCAATAGCAGCCAAAACAAAATATTCCGGGGACCCGGTTTTGATGTTTGAATAAAGAGGGGGCGTTTCAGAAACAAAACGGGTGTTGCGAGAATAGTTTTATGCAAGCAATGCATGATGATGACGATGCAATGCACAAATTCAACGCGATTTTCTAGTAGTGGTTTTTGCGGGATGCCACATCCCTTGCCTCCTGGTTGGCGAGCTCCCTCGCCGCAACAATGACAAATGCCTAGCGCTAGGCTTCTATCTCAGCCGCGAGCAACTCCGCAGGAGCCGAAGCTAGAGCCAGAGCCGGAGCTGGAGCCGAAGAACCATTGGGGCCGAAGCCCAGCGCCTGCGCGATCTGCAGGGGGACGGCGATCGCCTCCTCCTACCCCTCCTCCTCCTCAGCCTCCAGCTGATCCACCTCCTCCCTCTCCTCATCGGCGTCCTCCTCCACCTCTGTCTCGTCGTTGTCGGCGCTCCTTCTCCTCCGAGTCGGCGACGTGCTCGCGCTGTGCGCTTTGGCGGCGTGGCGAAGCTCGCGAACGGCGACCTTGGCGGCCTCCTTGGACACCTCCTCCAGCGTGGTCATGGCCGCCTCGTGGCGGATCTCGCGAAGAGCCGCTGATGCGGCCTCCATGGCCACTGCCTCCACCGCCTCCTTGGCGGCGACATGGTGTATGTCATGCACCTCTCATTGGGCGGCTACCTTGGAGGCCGACTCCACCACCCGCTCTAGCGTCACCTCTGCCACACGCCCTTCCTCCTCGAAGGCCTCCACCCGCGCCTCGTTCATGCGCCTGGCCAACAACGTGGCCTGGAGGTGGACCTCGTCGACCTCCATCTCCAGGAAGCGGGTGCGGCACATTTCCCGGATCTTGGTCTAGTTGGTGATCTTGCGGCGAGGCATGACTGATGCTGGATGGCGTTTTTTCGGTTGCCGATTTGCTCTTACTCGGGCTTGTTGTCTCCGTCACGCCGGCGAACGTTGTTTATAGACCACGGCGAAGGCGGGAAACGGTCAGGGAGGCACGGAAAGTTTTCTGGCGCAAGCGAGGCGCACACAGGAAACGATGGCGAAAAACACCGGCCACGTAGGAAGCCGTCGGCGCTGATAGCCGATGTCGCGACGCCATTAACATCCCATCGCGAGGGTGTCAAGCGGTGACATCGGAAGAGGGATGGACATATGGGTAGGACCGTTGGACGCGGTCAGACGAACACGCCATACCCTGATCCAAAATTGATCGCGGCCCGACCAAGCAGACAAAAAACTGTTTAGGATGACCAGATAGATCGGATTGGTGAAGATGCCCTAAAGCCGCCCGGCGTAAACAGCCTCCAGATAACAGCATCACCAGGTCTCAACGAGCGTGACATGCTGACATCGGAACCCATGAGGGATAATCTCACATGCTGCTGCCACCAGCTGGCCGTTGGACGGAAGAGCAGAGGCCGCGGGCGGCAGGTGAACCTTCCGCACGTAGATGACGCGGCCTCGAGGATAAGGCTGTGTTTGGTTGTACCGTGACTTTTCTGAAAGCAGTCTGAAAACAGCCGTGGGCTGTGAAAAACAGTTGTCGGCCGTGTGCTGTAAAAAACTATAAAAGTCATTTGGTAAGTAGCTAACTGAACGGTGGGGTAAGGATAAATGTCTGATATACTCCTAAACATCTGAGACACTTTTTAATTTACTTTTATCGATATTAATCACATTAATAATTAGTTTGTACATAGATAATCATATTGTAGTTAATTATTATATTATCTAGTTAATTAATTGATGAATTTTTCGACTAATTGGGACCTTGTGTACATAATTTTCTACGAGTTTTTATTCAACCAATTAAGACATGTTTAACAACTTGAGATTTTAAAGAATCAAGAAAAAGTAACCCAACAACCAACTTTATACTAGCAAGGCAACATGGTTATCATTCGAATCTTTCCCTTTACAAAATATAAAAGTTATCTCTTTTGAATGCTTGATATTTTGACAAGCTAACAGCCCAGCAATTAATTTTATAGTTATATTATGTGCAGATGCACCTATCACAAAATATACTAGTCCGTCGCATCCATGAACACAAGAACTCATTCTTCCATCGCGCTAAACAAGGAGTCGGCAATTATATCACGTATTGAGTTCATGTAAACAGCGTCACGTTTAGATGCAACCTCATCCCCTTGAATGTAGTCTTCCCCTCCTGGAATATAGTCTTCATCTTCATCGCATTTGTCGAATTCCTTATCAGGCAGCTTGGTCTCACGAGTGTAATTGTGTAGCGACATACAAGCAATAATAATCTTCTTTTGCCTACGAGGCTTGAAACTGGGCATACCCTTCAAAATGCGGAATTTAGCTTTGAGCACTCTAAAATTGCGTTCAATGACATTTCTCCCTTTAGCATGGACATAGTTGTAGACCTCGTGCTTCCCAACCGGTTTTTGTCCATTACGGAATTCCGACAGATGGTATATCTGGCCTTTATAAGGAGCAAGATATCCTTTGCGATTTGGATAGCCCGAATCGACGAGGTAATATTTACCTACATAAACAGAACAAGTCAGGAAGAAAATAAAAAAATAATAGAAACATCTACAATTACATGCAGCTAATACAACTAGTACCTTCAGGAGGCTTGGGAAATCGATGTGCATACTTTGTCAACGTGTCATTTAAGATCCGCGTGTCATGAGCAGATCCAGTCCAACCAGCCACGGCAAAAACAGTGGTATAATGTTCATCCCAATTTGCCTTTTCCATCTATTTAACAGTAAAGAACTAACATATAAGAACAATTAGAAATGGTGCTGCACATAATCTGTCGCATATCTCAAATACACACTATCTATTTTGCAAGTATCTAGCAAACCAAAATCAGCACATCCTAGTAATTTGCAAGTATCTACCAAATCAGCACATCCTAGTAATCTCACATACAAACCAAAATCTAATTTGCAAGTATCTGGCAAATCACCACATCCTAGTAATCTAGGACTACCTTTATTGACTGCAGGAAGTTGAGGTCGACCTGGATGTGCTACAGCCGTGCTCGAGGTCGAGGTCCAGGTCCAGCAGGAATCCCCATCGTGCTCGAGGTCCAGGCGTGGCGGCCGGTCGCCGTGCTGGAGGTCCTTCGGCGGCCGGTCGAGGTGCTTCGGACGGGAGGAGATGGGTCGACCGGCACTATAGGGAGGCGACGGGAATGGATGGGGACGGGGAGGGCGGTGGGAATGGATGGGCCAGGCGGCGGGATGGGGCGGGGACGGGCGGCGGGCGGTGATCGGGGAGCTCGCCTCCGACCTCGAGGCAGAGGCGCCGCCCAAGCTCGGGTGAGGAAAATATCGGTCTGGGACACCGAATTGGGGAAAAAGGTCGAGGTCATTCCAGAGCCCTGTGGCACGTGGTGGGTAATTTTACCACATATTTCGGGGTAAAAAGGGAAATTGGTAAACGCGCGCAGCCACCGTGGGAAAAGCACCTCCGCTTCGCCCGGAAAGCTGGTTTCGGGATGGTTTTCCTAGAACGTCCGTTCGGTCGGATGCTCGTTTGGTTGGGCTTTCACTTATAAGCCCTGAAAGCTACCACAGAAAGTGCAACCAAACGGGGCCTAAAGCTATCAGGGGATATGCACAGCAAAGAGAGTCCAACCACAGACCAAAGTCGTTGTCGACACGCACAGGGCTCCTATAGAAGAGTTTCTTTCATGCGAGTATGACGCGTACCATCTGCCGAAAATAACTGCTCTATAAGAGCATACTAGGAAACTCGGCGCGGCGACACGCCGCGCCCGCTAGATGATATCAATGTTTGTAAGTATTATGCAATGTAGTTGAATAGAATCGTCCTTGACACCGAAGTAGAACAGCTCATGTCAATAGGTGCTTCGGTGTAAAGAGAGTGACCATTAGGCCTAGCTAGCTCTCAAAATAGTCTACGTCTCTAGCTGTTAGCCGTCTTTCTTCGTGTACAGGTCCATGTCATGGGAGTGATCTTCTCACATTGATCAGCGTGTACCCCTTCATTCTTCTCTCTGTAAAATGTCCCTAGATGAATAATATGATTTCATGTTATTATGTTATAAAAAAATGATTTGCGTTGAAGAGTATAGTGTTCAGGACAATAAACTACACATATAGGTCGTGTGCTATTTTACTGAAACTTAAAGTAAAGTACACAATATTACTGGTGTTCTGATCGTGCTCTGATGGTTTTCTAATCGTGCTCTGATCTGATAATTCCATGTCCCAATCTGGTCGGCTGAACACAATACAATCGAACTATAGTGAAAATGCTATGCTTGGGAGCACACCTACTTCTTTAGATAGGTCAGGTACGTACAGAACATTTTCCACTGCCATTTTCAGAAACGTGGGTCAAATATGTATGGCCTCTATGCTAGTACACCATGCAATGCATCCAAGATTCAGTACTCACTCATGTGGCAAGTACATGGATATTACCACAGCTGACAAAGGATATAAAATTTCTACACTACCACCAAGCTTCATCTGTAACACTCAAACTCTGATGTTCTTATAGATAAAAAAATAAGGTGGTGTACTACAATCCACCAAAAATAATATTGTCGTTAAGGACTAATACAAACAATTCCTAAGCAATCAATATCAATACCCAAAAGGCCAAAAGTTTGGACGACCAGAAATGCAGTCCCTTGATAATTTCAAGAAATGGTGGTTCAAGTTATAGTTCTTTATATAGCAATCTTAAAGAACAAAGAAAACAAAATTCTTGTAATACTCCGTAGTTTTTGCTAGTACAGAAAAAGATAACATGCATGGCAACCTTTAATCTGTTGCGAAGACATAGTTGGAACGGAAAATTTATATAAACTAAAGTTGTACTTGACATGATACATAATCGAAATAACAAACATATTTCATTGACCTGTAAGTGTTGGAGATATGCCCTAGAGGCAATAATAAATGTAGTTATTATTATATCTTTGTGTTTATGATAAATGTTTACAGTCATGCTATAATAGTATTAACAAGGAAACATTGATACTTGTGTGATTTGTAAACTTAATTTGAAGTCCCTAGTATAGCCTCTATACTTCACTAGCTTGTTGGTTGATTAATGATTGTGGTTTCCCTATCATGAACATTGAGATGTTATCAACAACAAGATCATATCGTTAGGAGAATGATATGGTGGACATACTCCTATAGATAAGCGTATAAAGATCAAGTCATTTCAATAGTTCAATTGCTATATGCTTTCGATACATAGTAACCTAATTCCTTTCCATGAGATCATGCATATATCACCTTCTGGGATGGATGCTTTGATGACATCAAACACCACACCGTGGCGGGTGGCTATAAAGGTGGCATTGAGTGTTGGAAAGTATTGGTTGAGACACATGGATCAAGAGTGGGATTTGTCCATCCATATGACGGATAGATATACTCTGGGCCCTCTCGGTGGAATGTCATCCAATTAGCTTGCAAGCATGTGACTGGCTCACAAGGGATCACATATCACCGAGAGAAAAGAGTACTTATCGAACGAGGTTGAACTAGGTATGCAGAGATACAAGCGATCATAACCTCGGATAAGTAAACTATCGTGAGACAAAGGGAAATTGGTATCGTATGTAAGTGGTTCATTCGATCATAAGTAATCATAGAAATATGTGGGAGCCATATGAATTTCCAGATTCCTCTATTGGTTATTGTTTGGAGAAGTGTCTCGGTCATGTCGCATAATTCACGAACCGTAGGAGACACACTTAAGGATTGACGTTGTTTTGAGTAGTTATGGTATTATGAGAAAGAGACCGAATGTTGTTCGAGTCTCGGATGGGATCCGGATATCACGAGGTGATCCGGAATGGTCGGAGAATAAGATTCATATAAGGAAAGTCCGTTTGGAGTTCGGGAATGATTAGTGTTTTCATCGGAATGTTCTAGAAGGTTCGGAATGTCAAGCACTCCGGGGGAAGGGGTAAATGAATGTGTCATTACATATTGGAATGATTGCATCATGTACTAAGTGTTCTTGCTGTTCCAAATAAAGGATTAAATTGAATCCTAAAACTGAAAAGTCAAATGGCCAGTTTGAAAGTCAAACGGCTAAAACAGGAAACTGTGGGAAACAAGCAAGAGGAGGTTGAAACCAACTTGGAGGAGGAGTCCCTCCTCTCCAAGCCGGCGCGCCACCCAAGGCCTACTTGGGGAGGGACTCCCTCCCCTTGGCCGCCCCTCCCACCTATAAAAGGAGGGGCAGGGCCTCCTCCTCTAGAGACACACAAGTTCCTATCCTCTAATCTAAATCCTAGCCCTAGACTCCGGTTTAGAGCCACTTTGGTTTAGAGCTTCTAATTGCCCTAGCCTTCGGATTAGAGCCTTCTAATTGGTGTGTCTAAAATATGCAAAGAAAGTAGAGGCGTCTAACTTTGTTTTGCAGGGGTGTGCAGTGATGTGATATGGCCATGATTGTGATTATATCTGATGTATGCAATGTTCCTTATTGTAAGTTGGCAACCGGCAGGAGCCATATGGTTGTCTTTAATTTATGTTAAGACCCGCGTGTCTATTCAAAGTAGTTGTAATAGTTGAAGCCGGTGGACGAAAACCATGGAGAAGCGTCATTGACCTTGATGCAATGCCGGTGATGATGGAGATCATGTTCATGCTTGAAGATGGAGATCGGAAGCACAAAGAAGAAAGGCCATATCATATCACATATTATTGAATTGCATGTGATGTTAATCCTTTATGCATCTTGTATTGCTTAGTAGACAACGGTAGCATTATAAGATGATCCCTCATGCACATGAATTTCAAGTCATAAAGTGTTCACCCTTAGTTAGCACCGTTGCTAAAGCTTGTTGTTTCGAAGCACCACGTGATGATCGGGTGTGTTAGATTACGCAAGTGTATACAACGTGAGCAAGCAGTTGCTCATGCGAAAACTAAGGTTTGATCTTGACGAGCCTAGCATGTACAGACATGGTCTCGGAACACGGATCACCGAAAGGTAAAGCATGAATCATATAGTAGATATGATGAACATGACGATTGTTCACCATTGAAACTGTATCAACTCTCGTGATGATCAGTGTTGATGTAGTGGATTTGGTTCGTGTGATCACTAAAACAATGTGAGGGATGTTGTTTTGAGTGGGAGTTCACCTAGTTTAATTTCATTAATTAATTTGAACTCAATTTGTCATAAACTTAGTCTAAACTATTGCAAATATGTTGTAGATCAATGGCAGCCCCTACCATCAATTTTAATGCGTTCCTAGAGAAAGAAAAGTTGAAAAACAATGCAAGCAACTTCGCGGATTGGTTCCGCAATTTGAGGATTGTCCTCACACCGGTAATTTGACCTATGTCTTTGGATGCATTGGGTGACCCACACTGCTGATGCTGCCGATGAAGTAAAGAATGTTTACCTCGCTCAGAAGAATCAGTACTCCATAGTTCAGTGTGTTATCTTGTATGGTTTAGAATCGGAGCTTCAGAAAAAGTTTGAGAATTCAGACCCATATGATATTGTCGAGGATCTCAAATTGATTTTTGAGACTCATGCGGCAATTGAAAGCTATGAGGCTTCTGAAAAGTTCTTTAACTGCAAGATGGAAGAAGGCAGCTCCGTCAGTGAGCATGTGCTTAAGATGTCTAGGCACGCAAACAAACTTCAAAGCTTGGGTATAGTGATTCCTAATGCTTTGGGGATTTACCGTGTCCTCCAATCACTACCACCAAGTTACAAGAACTTTGTGATGAACTACAACATGCAGAACATGAACAAAGAGTTGCAGGCTGTTTGCTATGTTAAAGTCTGCGAAGTGGAGATCAAGAAAGAGCACCAAGTGTTGTTGGTCAATAAGACCACCAAATTCAAGAAAGGCAAGTCTAAGCAAAGGGACACTTCAAGAAGGGTGGTAAGAAAGTTACCACGCCGTGAAGAAGACCAAGGCTGGACCAAGCACGATCTTGAGTGCTTTTCTTGCAAGGGAGAAGGTCCTCGAAGCGGAATTGCCCAAAGTACTTGGCGGATCGAAGAACGGCAACATCAAGAAGAAAGGTATATCGATATACATGTTATTGATGTGTATCTCACTAGTACTAAATAGTAGTGCACAGGTATTTGATCTTGGTTCGGTTGCTCATATTTGTAACTCGAAGCAGTCTTTGCAGAATAAGCGGAAGCTAGCGAAGAACGAGGTGACGATGCGGCGTGGGAAGCGGATCAAAGGTTGATGTGATCGCGGTCGACGCTACCCCTTCATCTACCATCGGGATTAGTTTTATACTTAAATAATTGTTATTTAGTGCCCGTGTTGAGCATGAACATTATATCGGGATCTTGTTTATTGCGAGGCGGTTACTTGTTTAAGTCGAGAATAATGGTTGTTCGATTTGTATGAGTAATATGTTTTATGCACATGCACCTTTGATAGATGGTCTATTCTTATTGAATCTCGATAGTGGAAATACACATATCAACAACATTGAGGCTAAGCGTTTGAAATCAGCGATAATTCGACCTATATGTGGCCTTTGTCGTCTTGGTCACATTGGAGTGAAGCGTATGAAGAAACTCCATTAGATGGACTTCTTGAATCACTTGATTTTGAATCACTTGAAAGATGCGAAGCATGTCGATGGGAAAAATGACTAAGACTCCATTTTACGGTATGATGGAGCGAGCTACGGACTTATTGGAAATCATACATACCGATGTGTGTGGTCCAATGAGTGTAGCATCATGTGATGGTTATAGTTATGTTCTTACCTTCACGGATGACTTGAGTAGATATGGGTATATCTATTTCATGAAACATAAATCCGAAACTTTCGAGAAGTTTAAGGAGTTTCAAAGTGAGGTAGAGAATCAACGTAACAAGAAGATTAAATTTCTACGTTCTGATCGTGGAGGTGAATATCTAAGTTACGAGTTTGGCGAGCATTTGAAGAAATGCGGAATACTTTCCTGATTGACACCCGGGAACACCACAACAGTAATGGTGTGTCCGAACGTCGTCGAACTCTCTTAGATATGGTTCGTTCTATGATGTCACTTACAGATTACCGCTATCATTTTGGGGTTATGCATTAGAAACACGCATTCACTTTAAATAGGGCACCGTCTAAATCCGTTGAAATGACACCGTATGAATTATGGTTTGGGAAGAAACCTAGATTGTCGTTCCTTAAAGTTTGGGGATCTGAAGCCTATGTAAAGAAGTTACTGTAGGACAAGCTTGAACCCAAAGCGGAAAATGCGTCTTCATAGGATACGAAGGAAACTATTGGGTATACCTTCTATCATAGATCCGAAGGCAAAATCTTCGTTGCCAGAATGGATCCTTTCTAGAGAAGAATTTCTCTCGAAAGAAGTGACTGGAAGGAAAGTAGAACTCGACGAGGTTGTCGAACCTTCTCTCGAAATTGCGAATAGCGCGACCGGAAGAAGTTCTGTGGTGCCTGCACCAATAAGAGAGGAAGCTAATGATGGTGATCATGAAACTTCGGTTGAAGTTACTACAGAGCCTCGGAGGTCAACGAGAACTCGTACCACTCCAGATTGGTATGATCCCGTTATGAGTGTCATGTTGGTGGACAACACCGATGACCCCGAGACATATGAGGAAGCGATGATGAGCCCAGATTCCAATAAATGGCAAGAAGCCATGAAATCCGAGATTGGATCCATGTACGAAAACCAAATATGGACTTTGGTGGACTTACCGGATGGCCGAAAGGCTGTCGAGAACAAATGGATTTTCAAGAAGAAAACAGATGTTGATGGTAATGTTCATCTATAAAGATCGACTTGTCGCAAAGGGTTTCGACAAATTCAAGGAGTTGACTACGATGAGACTTTCTCACGATGGCGAAGCTAAAGTCTGAGGATTATGTTAGCAATCGCTGCATATTACGATTATGAGATATGGCAGATGGATGTCAAAACGGCATTCCTCAATGGAGATATTGATGAAGAGTTGTATATGATGCAACCCAAAGGTTTTGTCGATCCTAAAGATGCTAACAAGGTATGCAAACTTCAACGGTCCATCTATGGATTGAAGCAAGCATCCGAAGTTGGAATCAACGTTTTGATAAGGTGATCAAAAGTTTTGGTTTTATAGAAACTTATGGAGAAGCTTGTATTTACAAGAAAGTGAGTGGGAGCTCAGTAGCATTCTTAATACTATATGTAGATGACATATTGTTGATTGGGAATGATGTAGACCTTCTTAATAGTGTCAAGGAATATTTGAATAATAGTTTTCAATGAAGGATCTTGGCGAAGCGACTTACATATTAGGCATAAAGATTTATAGAGATAGATCGAAGCGCCAAATATCATTGTCACTGAGTACATATTTGGACAAAGTTCTAAAGAGGTTTGGAATGGAAGAAAGCAAGAAAGGGTTCTTGCCCATGTTGCTAATCGACCTTGAGTAAAACTCAAAGTCCGACATCGGCGAGAAGATAGAGAAAGGATGAGTAAGACTCCTATGCCTCGACCATAGGATCTCTAATGTATGCCATGCTATGTACTAGACCCGACATTGCATATCCGTTAGTTTAACTAGCAGATATCAAAGTGATCCAGAGTGGATCATTGGACAATGATCAAAAACATCCTTAAGTACTTGAGAAGAACTAAGGATATGGTTCTTTCTTATGGAGGTGATGAACATTTCGTTGTTAATGGTTACACCGATGCTAGTTGGAACCGATCCGGATGATTCTAAATCACAATGGATCGTATTTATTTTGAATGGTGCGGCGATTAGCTGGAGGAATGCAAAGCAAAGCGTTGTGGCGAGATCTTCAATGAATCGGAATACATGGCTTCGGAGGCTTCACAAGAAGCGATATGGATGAAAGAGTTCATTACAGAGCTGGGTGTGGTTCCAAGTGCGCTGGACCCAATGTCTATCTACTGTGATAACATGGGCGCCATAGCCAATGCGCAAGAACCAAGGTCACACAAGAAGTTGAAGCATATCAAGCTGCGTTTTCACGCTATTCGAGAACATATCCAGGATGGGGATATAAAGATTTGCAAAGTACACACAGATCTGAATGTGGCGGATCCGTTGACTAAACCTCTCCCGAGGGCAAAACATGACCAACACCAAACTGCCATGGGTGTTCGGTATATTACCATGTAATCTAGATTAGATGACTCTAGTGCAAGTGGGAGACTGTTGGAGATATGCCCTAGAGGCAATAATAAATGTAGTTATTATTATATCTTTGTGTTTATGATAAATGTTTACAGTCATGCTAGAATAGTATTAACAAGGAAACATTGATACTTGTGTGATTTGTAAACTTAATTTGAAGTCCCTAGTATAGCCTCTATACTTCACTAGCTTGTTGGTTGATTAATGATTGTGGTTTCCCTATCATGAACATTGAGATGTTATCAACAACAAGATCATATCGTTAGGAGAATGATATGGTGGACATACTCCTATAGATAAGCGTAGCATAAAGATCAAGTCATTTCAATAGTTCAATTGCTATATGCTTTCTGATACATAGTAACCTAATTCTTTCGACCATGAGATCATGCATATCACCTTTACCGGATGGATGCTTTGATGACATCAAACACCACACCGTTCGGGTGGCTATAAAGGTGGCATTGAGTGTTCGGAAAGTATTGGTTGAGACACATGGATCAAGAGTGGGATTTGTCCATCCATATGACGGATAGATATACTCTGGGCCCTCTCGGTGGAATGTCATCAAATTATCTTGCAAGCATGTGACCGGCTCACAAGGGATCACATATCAGGAGCGAGAAAGAGTACTTATCGGTACGAGGTTGAACTAGGTATGCGGAGATAAGCGATCATAACCTCGGATAAGTAAACTATCGTGAGACAAAGGGAAATTGGTATCGTATGTAAGTGGTTCATTCGATCGTGAAGTAATCGTAGAAATATGTAGAACCATATGAATTTCCAGATTCCTCTATTGGTTATTGTTCGGAGAAGTGTCTCGATCATGTCCGCATAATTCACGAACCGTAGGGAGACACACTTAAGGATTCGACGTTGTTTTGAGTAGTTATGGTATTATGAGAAAGAGACCGAATGTTGTTCGGAGTCTCGGATGGGATCCGGGATATCACGAGGTGATCCGGGATATCACGAGGTGATCCGGAAAGTCCCGTTTCGGAGTTCGGGAATGATTCCGGTGTTTTCATCGGGAATGTTCTAGAAGGTTCCGGAATGTCCGGCACTCCGGGGGGGGGGGGGAGGGGTACATGAATGTGTCATTACATATTGGAATGATTGCATCATGTACTAAGTGTTCTTGCTGTTCCAAATAAAGGATTAAATTGAATCCTAAAACTGAAAAGTCAAATGACCAGTTTGAAAGTCAAACGACTAAAACAGAAAACTATGGGAAACAAGCAAGAGGAGGTTGAAACCAACTTGGAGGAGGAGTCCCTCCTCTCCAAGCCGGCGCGCCACCCAAGGCCGACTTGGGGAGGGACTCCCTCCCCTTGGCCGCCCCTCCCACCTATAAAAGGAGGCGGGGCCTCCTCTAGACACACAAGTTCCTATCCTCTAATCTAAATCCTAGCCCTAGACTCGGTTTAGAGCCACTTTGGTTTAGAGCTTCTAATTGCCCTAGCCTTGGATTAGAGCCTTCTAATTGGTGTGTCTAAACCCTAGACCACTAATAGCTCTCTCTCACTCCACCATACTGGCTCCGGCTTAAGGCGAAGCCTGCGGGATCTCCCTCTACTTAGGTACCACGCCATTGTCTGCGGAATCGCGAGAGTGCTACAACCTCCGCTTCCTCTTTGGAACAAGGAGAGGAAGGTCTTCGTCACGCAGGCGTGTGACCGATTGCGGAGCTTTAGGAGCCTTGCCGGAAGGATCGTCTACACGATCTTGAGATCGGGAAGAGTACGACTACATCACCCACGAGAATCCGCTCTCGTTAAACACTTTGGAATCTTCGAGGGTAAGTTATTCCATCGACTCGTTGCTACAATCTAGTAGATAGATCTTGGCTTGTTTGTTTGTATGCAATAGAAATTTTTTGTTTTCCATGCTACGAACCCCTACAGTAAGGCCGATAAAATCTTTGCCCCAAATATTGATACCATACAAAACCTATGTTACACATGACCGCATAAAAAGATTACTTGAAGTAAGATAAAAGTAACATGGGAAAATTAACTTCCATTATGAGAACAATGGTACTACATTTGTTTTTCACTCAATGGAAGAAGTATATATAACCATAAATACTATCACTATAGTGAATAAGTAGAAGTTTACCCTATATGGTAAGAGTATAAAGTAATGAAACATCAGATGGTAGCCATCCACAAAGGTTGATAACAACATCAATTATAAAATATAACATCTGAGGGAATCTAAATTGATAGCGATGCGTAACTTTCAAGCATAAGCTAAAAGGAGAACATATGTATCTGGATGTACGAATTAAAAATAATACAAATTTACTCTGGAAAAATGATTCTGAAGCGAGGTAAGTCCATTTGTCATTCGGTCCAGTAAAAAGCACCTATGGATATATTACATAATCTATCCTAGGCTGCTATGGTATCACTGGAAACTACACTTTAAGCAAAATACTTGACGAATCTGCATTAAAACTTCTAAGCATTTTTTGAAGAAGAAAAATATCTACCAACAAACTCCGCTGAAATCTCTGATACATACTCACTACATCTTGAAGGCAATGCAAACTATCCGGTCAACATGAACACCAAGAGAAGTAAGGGCCAGCATAAAATTGTACTCACGGATCAATCGTGTAGACCGATTATATACAGTAGCATCATCAAAGCTAAGTAGCTCGGCCAAGAAGAAGGCCAATGGGGATAAATCCAAAGTGATAGCCTTCAGCCACTTCAGTAATCAGTATAACCAATTCAACTCTGCTTATTCAAGCTCGTGCAACGCTCCTGATACCAAAAGTATGCACCAGATGCCTACATATATGGCAAGGATCGCCATAATAAAACCTCCCGGCCAAGAACCTACAAAAATAACCAACAACCAATAACTTAAAAACCTGGAAAAATACATACATGGCTAGGATCGCCATAATAAAACCTCCCAGGGCAAGAACCTACAAAAATAACCAACAACCAATAACTTAAAAACCTGGAAAAATACATACATGGCGAGGATCGCCATAATAAAACCTCCCAGGACAAGAACCTAGAAAAATAACCAACAACTAATAACTTAAAAACCTGGAAAAACTGATCAATGCGAGAATCACTAAACTGTGAAAATAGCTGAACGTAGCTACCATATGATAAACAACACATGCCATAATTGCACATGCAAGAATAAGGAATTAATTATAATTAACACACGCATCCGCTATGTGAAAATTTGTTATTCGGTGAGGCATATAAAGCGAGCCTTAGTGTCAAACAAAAATATGACATCTAGGATGTCACGAATTATCATCTAAAATATTGCTCGCTGAGAACTCTTATTAAGGAAGAAATAACTAAATCTAGCCGAGAACACATACAGCAGACCAAATCTCACACGAAGAATTGTGTTTGTACCTTAGAAGAAAAAATATACAACTGGTTAGGAAATTCTACGTGATTGCGCGAGAACACCCTAGCCAGGCTTGCCTCCACAGTCGCAACCTGCCGGCTGGGAGAAGTTATAACCTTCCGTCGGGTATTACGTAGAAGTAGAGAACAGAGAGAAGCCTGGGTGGCAACCGCCTGCGGTTTACAGAGAGTGCATGGAGATGATGAAAAAGATGCTCGCTGTGCTGTGCCTCCCACGATCCTCTTCTCGCCGGAGTCGAACACCGCCGCTCCACCAACAACATCGACGTCGCCGTCCTGGTGGCCTTGGGCGGCCGCGCTCTCCACAGAGGACCTCAGCCGCGACTTTGAGGACATCGGCTGCCTTGCCCGTGCGTGCCCCGTCATCTCTGTCCTCTCCATCTGCAAAAGGTCCTCTCCCATGCCCCTCGCCACCATCCCTCCAGGATCTTCCTCCACCGCCTAGCGCGTCGACGCCTCGACGCTACTGCCTCCTCCTGCGGCGACTGGCGTAGTCAAGCGCATCCACAGAGCATAGAGAGAGAGAGAGAGGGCACTGATGATGATAAGGGGAAGGAGTTAGGACGGCGCAGTGCCACCACCGGTGGAGGTGGGAAAGAGGGAGGCCCGCGCGGGCTCGTTGGAAGGGGAGGAAATCATGTGAGATTGACCGGGAGAAGGGAAAGAGGAGGGGTGCACGGGACTCTTCCAGATAACTCGCGGGTGCTTATCCAATCCCCGCTTAAGCGGTGTAGGTAACAGCAGAAGGCACTACGTGACGGCGGGTGGTAAAACACTGGAGAGAGCTGGAGTTTTCTAAAGGCTACGTGCTGAAAAGGGAAGGAACGTATTTGGTGGCAGGAAAAAATAATACGAAAGAAAATGTCCTCATGGTTACTGTAGATGTATCTACAGTACCAAAACTGATTTGGCATGCCTAAGAGAGGGCTGAACTGCTTCGCTTTCATATATGTAGATATATTAACAGATGATGCAAAATATGGCACCAGCACGAATCAAATAACCGCCATATGCGGCATAGACGGCTCGTGATGCATATTTGCGGCAGCCATGCATATCATTATTTTCCAACGCGCCGCGCGCAGCTCAACTATCTTCTCCCCCACCGCGGCAGCCGCCGAACGCTGGCGATGCCGAATACACCAACGTAGAGCCTCCTTCCCTCCAAATCAGTCTGCCGCTGGCCACAGGCAAGCACTAATCAACATCGCCGCCGACCAATCAGAGCTCCCGCGGCCGGAATCCGCGATGCCGCCGCGTCGCAGGTCTAAGGGCGTCACCGGCTTCATTGGCGTGAGGATGTGGCCCTCTGGCCGCTTCGCCGCCGATATCAGCCACGACGGCGTTAGGTGGTGGCTGGGCACCTTCGATAGCGCCGACAAGGCGGCTCAGGCCTACAACGTGGTGGTGTGGCGCTTCGGCCGCCCTCGCCACGACCTCAACTTCCCCGAGCTCGTGCAGGCGCAACTGGCCTTCGACAACGCGAGGAAGAAGACATCCGACAGCGTCGGTCCGTCCAACACCGGGCCATTCAACGCCGCCCCACAACCGCCTCCTCTAGTAGTCCTCGTTCCCAACGACTCGGAGCTCGACTCCGACTTTTGGAATGAGTCAGATGATTCCGATTTCACCTGAGATTAGGCTTAGATTGGCTCAAACTTTGTTTAAATTTGCTATATATTGTCGAATCCGCTCAAACTTTGTATGTATTTTTAGATCGTATGACTATCTATTTGAAGTGTTGTCATTGTGTGTCTATGTTTGAATAGAAATGGTTGTTTTGTGGCAGCTGCTGGAGATGGAGGTGCTGCAAAATGCAGCATCCCGAAGCGGCCGGCCTTTCGTGCCGCAAAAACGCAAAATTAACATCTGCCGCATTTTGCATCATTTATTAAAGATGCTCTATGTGGAGAGGTAAATAAGAGCAAAGATTCATAATTGAGATGGTTACAAATGGCTGCTATTAGGATTGTACTATAGACATTTTAATTGAGATGTTTACAAGTGATTGACCCCCGAGCCCACGGTGCCGCTCATGAGACAAAAAAAGACGCCTCGATATGTTCCATACTGTTGTCGCCGCCCTCGTTAAAAAAAACATTTTTCTGTATCCATTCTAGTTTCGCTTAGCCAGGTTATTTTTGTTTAATAGAACTTTATTATTAAAAACCACATGAATTTTTTTATTTTCATTGGTATTTTCAATTTTCACAAATATTTTATGGGAAAACGCGAATGATCATTCATAAGGTCTTCATACATAGTTTTGACTAAAAAATCCCCTTCTCAACTCGTTTCATATAAACTTGTTTTGCTCGGTTGTTGAATTAACTTCCATTAACCTCTCACATAGGTGCAACCATGTAACCCATTTATTTTTATTTAAATTTCGTCTAAAGCTAATATGTAACAGGTTGTGAGATAATACGTCGTGAATCAGAACATGTTTTCTATGCACGATAGTGTATAAGGATGGATATTGTTGAGAGAGACACCTCTTCTAGCCAAATATCCTCCCAAACTCTGATGCATTTCTCATCACCAATTTTGAAAGAGACTCGGGCACATAACTCATCTTTCACTCCCATTAGTCCATTCTAAATGACGAATCAGTCGGTTTAGTTTAAACTTGTGCTAAAGTTTTATTGGCGAGATATTTGTTGTGAAGCAACTCTTGCCACACTCCCTTTTCTGTCAATAATTTATGCAACCATTTGCTTAGTAGACATTTGTTTTTAAGTTCTATCACCTTAATGTCCAACCCCCCTTGGTCTTTGGGGCTACAGATAATATTCCACTTTGTTAGCCTATATCTCTTCTTATGTTCATCACTTTGCCAAAAAATTGTGAACGGTAGAAACCTAATCGTTTCATTACACCCTTCTGTATTTCAAGGAAAGATAACATAAACATAGGCATACTTGTTAGAATGGAATTAATTAAGACAATTCTATCCCCGCATGACAGTAACTTTCCCTGCCAACATCCTAATTTACCCTCACATCTGTTTTCTACTGGGTTCCACTCAGAATTGCGAAGCCTTCTATGGTGTATAGGTACCCCAAGGTATATAAACGGTAAAGACCCCGACTCGCAGCCAAAAATCTCTATACGTTTGTTCCTGTTCAGTAGCCTTATCAAAACAGTAAATTTCACTCTTGTAGAAATTAATTTTAAGACCCAAAAGTTGTTCAAAAATACAAAAAATTAGTTTCATGTTAACCGTTTTATAAAAGTCATCACTCCCCCCTCTATCAGATGAGGTATGAGTCTAGAAACAAACCAATTATTGACTTTTTTTTACTTACGCGGTGAAGGTGCATGTAATAATACGAAATAAGGGCAAAACCGGAAACAAAATATCAAACGTAAAATTCTCTACGACAAACCTACGCTAAGCAATTTAATAGTATAGATACTGATGTCAGACAGACCTAAAACGGATGCGTGATATTGTGATAACTACCTGAGCTAGATAAAGTTTTACCAACCACTACAGGAATGGGAAGCTACGCCGACGGCCGGTCGCTACGCCGACGGCCAAATATCGGGGCCGTCGGCGTAGCCATCGTCTAGGCCAGCTCCGCCAAGCAGCCGTCGGAGAATTGCCCTCGGCATATCCTATGCTACGGCTGCCCTCGGCGTAGCATACGCCGACGGCTGCCCTCGGCGTAGCTATTTTTTATTTTATCTCATTAAACTTTGAAAAATCATAACTAAATCATTCTAATTCGGAAAAATACAAATAATATATCAAAATTTGCAGAAAAATAAGACATATCTATCTACATTCAAATATTACACATTTGTAAATAAAAATTAATTAAAACATAAGACATTATATATAGTTTAAAACGGGCATAAAAAATTCAAAAATGATCGAAACAATGCGAAACCTTCGCGTGGTGTTATATTATGTGACATAGTTAGAAGGAAAAATATCAAACTTGGTATATTGATTATGTCTCAAAGAAACCTTCACAAAATGACCTATCTCATTCGAGGTTTCTTGGCTTTCGGGTCAAATGACCAATGTTATGGCTAGAATCAAGGCATAGTTTGTGATAATGTGCCTATATTGTGCATACACATGCATCATGGGATGGCGAACAATGTTGGGGAGGAAGTTTTCCTTTTAATCGCACCAAAAAGCCATTTCCCATTTTCCGAGCACAAAAAACGGACGATTTTGTAAAGCAACCACCAAATGGATAATTTAAAATGGTACCACCACATTTTACAAAAATACTATACCACCTTATATAGATAATGTCCCAATAGGGGAATCCGAAACCTTTCCGTCCACCTCTGGTGAAAAAGACAAATTCCTGCCGAATCGGCAGGAAGTGGGTCAGATATGAACTACAGTACATGATCCGATGCTCATGTTTTTTTTTAAAAAATCATTTTTAGGTTCACAATATGCTATTTTATCAAAGATACAATGCAAGTTTAGCGAGGCTCGGCCCCGAGCTAAGAATCTTTATGCCCGCCGTTCGACAAAGTTTGACGATAGTTTAAAACGGGCATAAAAATTTCAAAAATGATCGAAACAATGCGAAACCTTCGTGTGGTGTTATATTATGTGACATAGTTAGAAGGAAAAATATCAAACTTGGTATATTGATTATGTCTCAAAGAAACCTTCACAAAATGACTTATCTCATTCGAGGTTTCTTGGCTTTCGGGTCAAATGACCAATGTTATGGCTAGAATCAAGGCATAGTTTGTGATAATGTGTCCATATTGTGCATACACATGCATCATGGGATAGCGAACAATGTTGCAGGAGGAAGTTTTCCTTTTCGTCGCACCAAAAATCCATTTCCCATTTTCCGAACACAAAAAACGGATGATTTTGTGAAGCGACCACCAAATGGCTAATTCAAAATGGTACCACCACATTTTACAAAAATACTATACCAACCTATATAGACAATGTCCCAACAGGGGAATCCGAAACCTTTTCGTCCACCTCTGATGAAAAAGACAAATTCCTGCTTAGAATCGGTGGAAGTGGGTCGAATATGAACTACGGTGTACATGATCCGATGCTCATGTTTTTTTACAAAAATCATTTTTAGGTTCACAATATGCTATTTTATCAAAGATCCAATGCAAGTTTAGCGAGGCTCGGCCCCGAGCTAAGAATCTTCATGCCCGCCGTTCGACAAAGTTTGACGATAGTTTAAAACGGGCATAAAAAAATCAAAAACGATCGAAACAATGCGAAACCTTCGCGTGGTGTCATATTATGTGACATGGTTATAAGTAAAAATATTAAACTTGATATATTGATTATGTGTCAAAAAAACCTTCACAAAATGACCTATCTCATTATCCGAGCGCAAAAAGGGAATTTTCTAAAGCAACCACCAAATAGATAATTCAAAAACGGAGGGTTTGTGATTAGTTGATATGGATATCATATTTGGATTCCTCTAATTTTTCTGATCAATTTAGACATATTATTTGTTAAATTCTGATTTATAGATTTAAAGATATTAATTATTCCATATTAAATAGAAAAATACAAAAAAGTAAAATTATTATATTTTTATTTGAATTCAATAATATTTTTACTTATTCATTAATGTTTATTTAAATAATTGTTTGTAATTTCAAAAAATACAAACATGTGACATGTTGATATAAGGGTTAATAGGATTGATATCATAGTATTGACAACAATGTATGAATTACTTTGTGAAAACAAATTCTGAAGGAACGAGGAAGTTAAGCGTGCTGGAGCTGGAGTAGTATTAGGATGGGTGACCTTCCGGGAAGTTCGACCAAGACTGCAATTTAATTAAATATTAAGTGTAATTAGTGTTAAAAATATTCAAAGTGAGAGATTAACGAGTCAAATAATTCAAAGATTCAAAAATTGAGGAAAAAAAAGAAAATATTTTTTTTTTTAGAAAATATTTTTGCAACATGTCGACAAGCTATGCCGACGGCCGCTACGCCAACGGCATTGTCCTCGGCGTAGCATACGCCGACGGCATTTTGATACGCCGACGGCCTCTATGTACTCCGCCGAGGGAGCCCTTTGCCAAGGAGGATACGCCGAGGGCAGCCGTCGGCGTAGCATACGCCGAGGGTATTTTAGCCTACGCCGACGGCTTTTTGCCCTCGGCGTAGCGCGCGCGTCCTGTAGTGAACATCAGTTTCGTGATGGCATGTTAGTGGTGAGTGGTGACCCCGTCTTTCTCCAAGCTAACTTGGTTTTATCATTTGGATGAGCAACCAGCGAATATAACATTTAGCAAGCTCTTGGCTTGGGGGAGCAAAGGTTTTTTTGGGTAAAATCTCAGCGTTTTGGCGCTAATGATAAAATAAAATAGTGTTAGAAGGAATTAGAATTTTTTTGATACAGTAGAAGTGGGTAGCACTACAGGACGCGCGCGCTACGCCGAGGGCAAAAAGCCGTCGGCGTAGGCTAAAATATCCTCGGCGTATGATACGCCGACGGCTGCCCTCGGCGTAGCCTCCTCGGCAAAGGTCTCCCTCGGTGAACGAGGCCGTCGGTATCAAATGTGCCATCGCCATGTTACTCCCGAGGGCAATGCCTCGGCGTCGAATTTCATCGGCATAGCTTGTCGACAGGTTGAAAAACATTTTATTTTAAATAATTTTTTATTTTATTTTTTTTTCTCAATTTTTGAATCTTTGAATTGTTTGACTCGTTAATCTCTCACTTTAAACATTTTTAACACTAATTACACTTCATATTAAATTAAATTACAGTCTTTGTCAAACTTCCCGGCCGGTCACCCATCCTAATACTACTCCAGCTCTAGCACGCTTAACTTCCTCGTTCCTTCAGAATCTGTTTCCGCAAAGTAATTCATACATTGTTGTCAATACTATGATATCAATCCTATTAACCCTTATATCAACATGTCACATGTTTGTATTTTTTAAATTACAAACAATTATCTAAGTATACATTAATAAATAAGTAAAAATATTGTTGAATTCAAATAAAAATATAATAATTTTACTTTTTTCTATTTTTCTATTTAATATGGAATAATTAATATCTTTAAATCTATAAATAGGAATTTAACAAATAATATGTCTAAATTGATCATAAAAATGAGAGGAATCCAAATATAATATCCATATCAACTAATCACAAACCCTCCGTTTTTTGAATTATCTATTTGGTGGTTGCTTTAGAAAATTCTCTTTTTGCGCTCAGATAATGAAAAATGGCTTTTTGGTGCGATGAAAAGAAAAACTTGCATTGAATATTTAATAAAATAGCATATTGTGGACCTAAAAATGATTTTTGTAAAAAAACATGAGCATCGGATCATGTACATGTAGTTCATATCTGACCCACTTCCTGCCGATTCGGCAGGAATTTGTCTTTTTCATCAGAGGTGGACGGAAAGGTTTCGGATACCCCTGTTGGGACATTGTCCATATAAGGTGGTATACTATTTTTGTAAAATGTGGTGGTAGCATTTTGAATTAGCCATTTGGTGGTTGCTTCACAAAATAGTCCATTTTTTGTGCTCGGAAAATGGGAAATGGTTTTTTGGTGCGACAAAAAGCAAAACTTACTCCTGCAACGTTGTTCGCCATCCCATGATGCATGTGTATGCACAATATGGGCACATTTTCACAAACTATGCCTTGATTCTAGCCATAACATTGGTTATTTGGCCCGAAAGCCAAGAAACCTCGAATGAGATAGGTCATTTTGTGAAGGTTTTTTGAGACATAATCAATATATCAAGTTTAATATTTTTACTTATAACTATGTTACATAATATGACACCACGCGAAGGTTTCGCATTGTTTCGATCGTTTTTGAATTTTTTATGCCCGTTTTAAACTATCGTCAAACTTTGTCGAACGCCGGGCATGAAGATTCTTAGCTCGGGACCGAGCCTCGCTAAACTTGCATTGGATTTTTGATAAAATAGCATATTGTGAACCTAAAAATGATTTTTTTTTAAAACATGAACATCGGATCATGTACCTGTAGTTAATATCTGACCCACTTCCTACCGATTCGGCAGAAATTTGTCTTTTTCACCAGAGGTGGACGGAAAGGTTTCGGATCCCCTTATTGGGACATTGTCTATATAAGGTGGTATAGTATTTTTGTAAAATATGTTCGTACCATTTTGAATTAGCCATTTGGTGGTTGCTTCACAAAACCGTCCATTTTTTGTGCTCAGAAAATGAGAAATGGCTTTTTGGTGCGACGAAAAGGAAAACTTCCTCCTATAATATTGTTCGCCATCTCATGATGCATGTGTATGCACAATTTGGACACATTATTACAAACTATGCCTTGATTCTAGCCATAACATTGGTCATTTGACCCGAAAGACAAGAAACCTTGAATGAGATAGGTCATTTTGTGAAGGTTTTTTTGAGACATAATCAATATATCAAGTTTGATATTTTTACTTATAACTATGTCACATAATATGACACCACGCGAAGGTTTCGCATTGTTTCGACCGTTTTTGAATTTTTTATGCCCATTTTAAACTATCGTCAAACTTTGTCAAACGGCGGGCATGAAGATTCTTAGCTCGGGGCCGAGCCTTACTAAACTTGCATTGGATCTTTGATAAAATAGGATATTGTGAACCTAAAAATGATTTTTCTAAAAAAACATGAGCATCGGATCTTGTACCTGTAGTTCATATCTGACCCACTTCCTACCGATTCGGCAGGAATTTGTCTTTTTCACCAGAGGTGGACGGAAAGGTTTCGGATCACCCTGTTGGGACATTGTGCATATAAGGTGGTATAGTATTTTTGTAAAATGTGGTGCTAGCATTTTGAATTAGCCATTTGGTGGTTGCTTCACAAAACAGTCCATTTTTTGTGCTCGAAAAATGGAAAATGGCTTTTTGGTGCGACGAAAAGCAAAACTTACTCCTGCAACATTGTTCGCCATCCCATGATGCATGTGTATGCACAATATAGGCACATTATCACAAACTATGCCTTGATTCTAGCCATAACATTGGTCATTTGACCCGAAAGCCAAGAAACCTCGAATGAGATAGGTCATTTTGTGAAGGTTTTTTTGAGACATAATCAATATATCAAGTTTAATATTTTTTCTTCTAACTATGTCACATAATATGACACCACGCGAAGGTTTCGCATTGTTTCGATCGTTTTTGAATTTTTTATGCCCGTTTTAAACTATCGTCAAACTTTGTCGAACGCCGGGCATGAAGATTCTTAGCTCGGGACCGAGCCTCGCTAAACTTGCATTGGATTTTTGATAAAATAGCATATTGTGAACCTAAAAATGATTTTTGTAAAAAACCATGAGCATCGGATCATGTACCTGTAGTTCATATCTGACCCACTTCCTACCGATTCGGCAGGAATTTGTCTTTTTCACCAGAGGTGGACGGAAAGGTTTCGGATACCCTTATTGGGAAATTGTCCATATAAGGTGGTATAGTATTTTTGTAAAATGTGGTGGTACCATTTTGAATTAGCCATTTGGTGGTTGCTTCACAAAACCGTCCGTTTTTTATGCTCGGAAAATGGAAAATGCCTTTTTGGTGCGACAAAAAGGAAAGCTTCCTCCTGCAACACTTTTCGCAATCCCATGATGCATGTGTATGCACAATATGGGCACATTATCACAAACTATGCCTTGATTCTAGCCATAACATTGGTCATTTGACCAGAAAGCCAAGAATAAACCTCGAATGAGATAGGTCATTTTGTGAAGGTTTCTTTGAGACATAATCAATATACCAAGTTTTATATTTTTCTTTCTAACTATGTCACATAATATAACACCACGCGAAGATTTCGCATTGTTTCGATCATTTTTGAAATTTTTATGCCTGTTTTAAACTATATATAATGTTTTATGTTTTACTTAATTTTTATTTACAAATGTGTAATATTTTAGTGTAGATAGATAGGTCTTATTTTTCTACAAATTTTGATATATTATTTGTATTTTTACGAATTAGAATGATTTAGTTATGATTTTTCAAAGTTTAATGAGATAAAATAAAAAATAGCTACGCCGAGGGCAGCCGTCGGCGTATGCTACGCCGAGGGCAGTCGTCGGCGTAGCATAGGATATGCCGAGGGCAATTCTACGCCGACGGCTGTTTGGCGGAGCTGGCCTAGACGATTGCTACGCCGACGGCCCCGACGTTTGGCCGTCGGCGTATCGACCGGCCGTCGGGTAGCTTCCCATTACTGTAGTGTAGGTGGATCGTTACTCTCTTGAGACGTGGTTGTGGAGCTCTGTTTTCTCGGTCTAGTTCCGGTTACTTTGGTGACCAGTTTTGGCTTTCTGTGATCTCTCTGTAAAAGGTTCTCCCCATAATTTTGTATTGATTCGGTCTTTCGGGTTTTATTCATAAATTCAGAAATGCCATGATGCAAGAGTCACATGACATACGGGCTCCAACCTGATTTTTAGAGTATGTAATATATGATCGTATACGATACGGAGTAGTACTCCGATCGTATACGTACTTCCACTGTATTGCCACGTAGGGGGCTTTTTCCTACCTATATAACACGCAACCGATGGCCCGAAAGGGTACGCATCGTTCCACGAAAACCAACATGGTATCAGAGCCATCCTCTTCCCTTCCCTAGCCGCCGCACAACCCTAACACCCTAGGCCGCCGCCACAGCCTTGCCGCCGCCGCCGCATATGTCGCCGCCGCTCTACAACAATAAGCCAAAAACCGCCGCCGTTGTCGCTTCTTGCCACCGCCGCCGCAACAAAACAACACAACCCTAGACACATAAAACAAAAACCAAATCAGATCGTCGCCGCTGCAACCCTCTTGCCGCCGCCGCATCTACAAACAGTTGCTCGCTATGGGATCTTCCTCCGCTCCAATCTCTCTTGATGCCGCACTGGGATCTCCACCATCCCAGCTTCTCACGCGCGACAACGCGCTTGTCTGGAAAGCCCTTGTTCTTCCTGCACTTCGTGGCGCTCGTGTCCTTGCTCTTGTCGAGGGCACTGAGAAAGCCCCAGAGGAACTGATGGAAGCTGAAGATGCCAAGGGGAAGAAGATCACCGTTGAGAACCCCGATTACACCTCCTGGGTCGCGCGTGATCAACAGGTCCTTCGGTGGATTCTAAATGCCCTGTCACCAGACGTCCTCGCCCATGTCATCGGACTCGAGACCTCTGCAGAAGTGTGGGCTGCTGTAAACAATCTCGTCTCGCCAAAGTCCAAGACCAGAATTCAGGAGCTTCGTTCCGCCCTCAATGATACTCGCAAGGGTGATCTCACCGCTGACAAATACTTTGCGAAGATGAAGTGCTTCTCCACCGAGCTCGCTGCAGCAGGCAAGCCCCTTGATGATGATGAGCTCATCTGGTACATCCTCAATGGCCTTGATACTGCATACAATAATCTGGTTACAGCTGTTCGTGCCAACCCCAATACCACCCTCACAGAGCTCCTTGGACAACTTCAAGCTTATGACAGGCTGCACAAATCTGCCGACGATGGCGGCTTCCTCTCCTCTGCCAACATCGCTCATCGTGGTAACAGTGCTCCTTCCCGTGATGATCGCCCTCGTCAGTATGAAAGTCGCCAGGACTATCGTGACCGCCAAGACCGCCCTCGCCAGGACAACCGTACTCGTCGCGATGACCGTCGTGGGCGCTTTGATGATGATCGCCGCCGTGACAATGGTGGAGATGATCGTCGTGGACGCTATGATGATCGTCGCCGGGACGGTGGTGGAGGAGATCGTCGTGGTGATGGCGGCCGACGCAATGGTGATGGTCGTCGCAGAGACCGGGTCCCTACTCCCTTTGTTGACGTCACTTGTCAGATTTGCAAAAAATATGGGCACCCTGCCCGTGATTGTTGGTGGCGCTATCAAGATGACACTGATGATGAGGGATACAAAGGCAACAAAAACTCCAACATGGCCTTTTATGGAGTTCATACCAACTGGTATCCTGATACTGGCTCCACCGACCACGTCACTCCAGAATTGAGCAAGCTCACTCTTCATGACAAGTATCAGGGGCGAGACCAAGTACACACTGCAAATGGTAACGGTATGCACATTAGCCATATTGGTCGTTCAGTTTTATGCACCCCGAATAATTCTTTTCAGCTTAACAATGTCCTTCATGTTCCACAAGCTGCTAAAAACTTACTATCTGTCCACAAATTTACCCTTGATAATGATGTCTATATTGAGTTTCATCCCTTCTTTTTCTTGAAAAAGAATCGCGCAACACGGAGAATCCTATTTAGAGGACCTTGTTATGGTGGCCTCTATCCTCTCATGCCTGTCGCAAATGGGTCTTCAAGGCATGCCTTCATCTCAATAAAGCCGTCTTCCTCCACTTGGCATCGACGTTTAGGACACCCATCTTCGTTTGTTGTTCAGCAAGTTCTTAGAAAACATAAACTCCCGTATTCCCCTGAAATAAATCCATATGTGTGTGATTCGTGTCAACTAGCCAAGAGTCATCAGTTGCCTTATCCTATTTCCTCTAGTGTTTCAACTGTTCCCTTGGAACAAGTGTTCTCTGATGTATGGGGTCCTGCACCTGATTCTGTTGGTAAACACAAATATTATGTAAGATTTATTGATGATTACAGCAAGTTTACTTGGATCTATTTACTTAAAAAGCGTTCTGATGTTTATCAAGTTTTCCTCAATTTTCAATAATATGTTGAACGCAAGTTTGCTCGAAAAACTGTTACTATGCAAACTGACTAGGGTGGTGAGTATGAGAAACTTAACAGTTTCTTTCAAACCATTGGCATCACCCATCATGTTTCCTGCCCTCATGCTCACCAACAAAATGGTTCTGCTGAGTGCAAACATCGTCACATAGTGGAGGTTGGTCTCTCCCTTCTTGCCCATGCCTCTATGCCTCTTAAATTTTGGGATGAAGCATTTCTCACGGCCACCTTTCTTATAAATTTACTCCCTAGCAAAGTTCTTAATTTCGAGTCTCCCACCGAACGCCTCTTAAACATCAAACCCAACTATGATGCTCTCCGCATTTTTGGCTGTGCGTGTTGGCCCAACCTTCGTCCCTATAATACACGAAAGTTAGCTTTCCGTTCCAAACGATGTGTTTTCCTGGGATATAGTCCTCTCCATAAAGGTGTCAAATGTCTTGATCTTCAAACCGGACGTGTCTATATTTCTAGAGATGTGGTCTTCGATGAAAATGTTTTTACCTTCGTTGCCTTACATCCCAATGCTGGCTCTCGTCTTCGTGACGAAATTCTCTTACTTCCTTCATCAGCACCTTCTAATTTTGGGGATGCAGAAACTAACGATCATATGCATGCTATAGTACCTGTTACTGTTCCTCCTACTGTTGCCTTGCAGGGTGCCGCTCATACCCATGACAATTATGCTCAAGACAGTGCCTCATATGCTTCTAATTCTACTGCTGAAAATCAGTCACATGAAGACGAAACTAGCGCTGAAAATGATGTTGATTCTTCAGAACATTCCCTTCCTTCCACTGATCACGAGGCAGATTCCGCTGTTGATCCCGAGGCAGATCTTCCCGCCCACTCCTCGGCTGCCGCGCGGCTCGCCCTTGCCAGCGTCCGTCGGCCACCGCCTCTCTGTTTCCGCCCACGCATGAGCGATGCTGCCTCTCTCAGCTCGCCGCGTGGAGGTCTGTCTCCTGCCCGCTCGGACGGCAGTGGATCCCCTGCGTCGCCCAACCCTGTGGCCCCTCCTGCCAGCGCTGGATCTTCTGCATCCAGTGACTCCTCACCGCCACCACCGCCATCTCCTCCCGCGCCTCGCACACGTCTTCAAAAAGGTATTATCCAACGCAAAGTATATACTGACGGTACTATTCGATATGGTATGTTGTCCTCTACAGGTGAACCAAAAGGCTTGACTGATGCTCTCAATGACACACATTGGCGCACTGCCATGCAAGATGAATATGATGCACTCATGGCAAATAAAACATGGACGCTGGTTTCTCCTAGCACAAATAAAAATGTTATTGACTGCAAATGGGTCTATCGTATCAAGCGACGTGCTGATGGAACTATTGATCGCTACAAGGCCCGGTTAGTTGCCAAAGGATTCAAACAACGGTATGGTGTTGACTATGAAGACACGTTCAGTCCTGTTGTTAAAATAGCAACTATTCGCATTGTTCTCTCCATCTCTGTTTCCCGTGGATGGAGCTTGCGGCAGCTAGATGTGAAGAACGCGTTTCTACATGGTGTTCTGGAAGAGGAGGTCTACATGAAGCAACCCCCAGGTTTTGAACATCCTGATGCTCCTCATCACATCTGCAGGCTGGACAAGGCACTTTATGGACTCAAGCAGGCTCCTCGAGCCTGGTACTCCAGGCTAAGTAACAAGCTCCAAGATTTTGGTTTCATTCCATCCAAGGCTGACACTTCTCTGTTTCTATATGATCACTCTGGCATTACTATTTTTCTACTCATTTATGTTGACGATATTATTGTCACCAGCTCCTCAGATACTGCCATCTCCACACTGCTCAAGGATCTTAATGTTCATTTTGCTATCAAGGATCTTGGAGACCTTCACTATTTCCTTGGTATGGAGGTAAAAAGAACACATGGTCATTTGCTCCTTACTCAAGACAAATATGCTCGTGATCTTCTCGCCAAAGTTGGGATGCTTGACTGCAAGTCTGCACCCACTCCCTTGTCTTCGTCCGAGCCATTATCTCTTCATGAAAGTACTTCTCTTGGTGCTGATGATAGCTCTCAGTATCGCAGTATTGTTGGGGCACTTCAGTATCTCACTCTTACACACCCAGACCTGTCCTTTTCTGTCAATAAGGTTTGTCAATATCTGCATGCACCAACCACTGCCCACTGGACAGCAGTCAAACGCATACTTCGCTATGTAAAGGATACCTCGGCTCTTGGACTCACTTTTCGAAAATCATCATCTACTCTTCTTAGTGCTTTTTCAGATGCCGATTGGGCTGGTTGTCTTGATGATCGTCGCTCCACTGGCGGTTTTGCTGTTTTTATTGGTCCAAACCTAGTATCTTGGATAGCTAAGAAACAAGCAACTGTCTCTCGTTCTAGTACTGAAGCTGAGTACAAAGCTCTTGCTAATGCTACTACAGAATTGATTTGGGTTGAACCTGTTCTTGCTGAACTTGGTGTCACCCTACGTGAGAAGCCATGTCTTTGGTGTGATAATCTGGGCGCCACTTTTCTGTCAGCCAACCCAGTCTTTCATGCTCGTACCAAACACATTGAGATTGACTACCATTTTGTTCGAGAACGTGTCGCCAACAACAAGCTTGCAATCAAGTTTATCTCTACCAGAGATCAGATCGCTGATGGATTTACTAAGGCCCTGCCTGTTCAGCGTCTTCGAGAGTTTCAACGTAATCTAAACCTCTCCCGTGGTTTAGATTAAGGGGGGATGTTAGAGTATATAATATATGATTACTCCTTATCGTATACGTACTTCCACTGTATTGCCACGTAGAGGGTTTTTCCCTTCCTATATAACACGCAACCGATGGCCCGAAAGGTACGCATCGTTCCACGAAAACCAACACTGATGATACCCTTTGTGACATGACCAGTCTATTGAGCCGTGGCCGCGGCTGCAGCCTGCGCCTGCTTCATCTTGGCGTGCTCGACCAACCTGTCGACGTCCGGCAGGACAGCCTTGACCGCGTCCAGCGCGCCGAAACGCTCCAACCATGCCGCCAGGAGAGGGCTCTTGGCGTCGTCGAAGAGCCGCATGCCGTACAGCGCCGCGCCGGCGTGCACCCAGCCGACCAAAGCCCCGAGCGTTACGTCCAGGTATCCAACGCTGTCGCCACCGAAAAATGGCTTTCCCTTGGAGCATGTCTTGAAGGCCGCCTCCATGGTCTCGACCGCCACGAATGTCTGCTTCAGCCCCTCCGTCTTCTCCTGATCTGTCTTGCCCCTCGCCGCCTGTATCCACGACGCCAGGAGCTGCACGCGCACACATACACATCGCGTCAGATAATAACCAATAAGTTCTGACGCAAATACAGGGCATGACATTGACACTGCTAGATACGGCAGAGATATATACCTTATCGTCGATGTAGGCGGCCCAGAAGCGAGCCACAGCGCGCTCGAATGGGTCGGCTGGGAGCAGAGACGGGCCGGTGCCGCGGAAGACCTCATCGATGTACTGCACGATGACCTGGGAATCGCAGACGGGCTTGCCGTTATGGATGAGCACGGGCACTTGCTTCTTCGCCGGGTTGGACGCGAGGAGGAGCTCGCTTTTGTTGGCGAGATCTTCCTCGACGTCCTCGAAGCTCAGGCCCTTGAAGCTGAGCGCGAGCTTCACTCGCAGAACGAACGGGCTCCCGAAGGTGCCGAGCAGCTTCACCTGGTCTCCTCCGCCGGCCATTCTCTACTAGCGCAGTGTTGGACTCTGTCTAGCTTGTGTTTTGCTCCGTCGTTGTGCTGTTGATCGGAGCCGTGGGAATGGGAACTGGGTATATGTAGTTCACGATTTGTTCGGCTCGCTAGAGGCCGAAAAGAAAATCCTCCGGTGACTCCAACGCAACAATGTTTGACCGGATTGGTTGATTAATTCCAAAACTAGATCTTGGAGTTTGTAGACCACACTCCTGTCGAGATGCGTATATCTTGGAGAAGAAGCCATATGGAGTCAATCTGTCATGTGCGATGTGAATGCGTTGTCGATGGGCGCCGGCCGGCCGGTCTCTGAACATTAATCAAATTCAGTTTGACTAGATCTGGGGAGTGAAGGGGCCCACTGCGAGTTGGAAGAAAACAAACAAAATGAAGACTATTTTGCCACGGCACCAAGAGCTAGTGTTTCAAGGTTAGTACTACTTCCGGTTTTTTTTTTTGAAATGGGGAGCGGAGCCTCGGCCTCTGCATGAAACCACATTGTTTGACAAAGACTATTATAAAGATTATACAAACCGGAATCGCCAAAGCAAAACACTGAGCAAAAACGATAAATGTATCGCTAGCTCCCAAACAAGATCTATCAATCTCATATCTACCTGTTTCGATCCCGCCCATGGTCACCCGCACTTTTGCCACTCGCCAAGAGAAGGTGGAGTGCCTTGGCGCGGTGACACAAACACAAGAAAAAGGAGCCCTAGAACCGCTCAGCATATCCACGGAGTTGCCCCCACACACACACTCCGGATGTCGCCGCCTTCATAATCTTCCGCCAACCCGTCGCCAGCATGTAGATCGATGCGCAGACTGTCGCCAAACCAGCCACCGACACCACCTCGGTGCCAAGCAGCACCCCCCCCCCCCCACACACGCTAGCCACTCCACCCCTCCTACCGCTTCCATCCAACGCTGCTCCACCGACGATGCTCCCAGGAGAGAATGCGATACCGACACCACGGCACCGCCATCGCCCGACCCAAAGATCTTAGGGTTTCCCCGGAGTAGCACAAGTGAGGTCGACACAAAGTGCACGACGATGCCTTCATCAAGGTAACGACGTGGTAACACCGCCATCGCCTGCTAATGGCTCGGCTTTCACCGGCACCTAGGTCTCCCCGCCTCGCTGCTGGGACTGGAAGACGGATCGCGAGATCTGCCAATCCAGCCGCACGACAGCCACTTTCGACTGAGAAGATGACCACCTCCACCAAACCCAGGGCCTCCGCCCCGGGCATCCTCATCATGCAAAGTAGGCCACAGAAGACCTCCGGATGACACCGGCCGACGTCGAGGAGACGAGGACGACCGATCTAGGAACCCTAGATCTCGCCACCACCCGCCGCCCTGCCGCCCAGGGACCGCTGCCATCAGAGCTCACCGACCGCCGCCCACCCGCCATCACTGCTATAGATCCGCTGGAGCGCCACCGCCGTTGCCTGTATCTCAAGCCGCTGCCGCCATGGAAGCGACACGCGAGAGGACTAGGGCCCCGCCACCGCCTCGCCGCTGGAGCTTTGTCCGGCGGCTGATCCGGCAGCAGCGGAGAGGAGGGGCGAGCGGGAGGGGGTGGCTGGCCGGGGGCGGGTGTCGACCCAGTGCGGCGGAGGCAGCACCGCACAGGGTCGGGAGGAGGAGGAGGGGTCGGGAGGTTAGTACTTCGTACAGTACCAATTACCAGCTGATACAGATTTAATCACCGTACGAGTATATACACAAGTGAAAATATTACCAAGAGTCAAGACTCAAGACTGAAGATATACAAACTCAACAAGGCGAATTGAATTAGTACATATATTTTCTGTATTCCGCTACAAATTCTGTACTGTATTATTTTCTGTCCTTATAGAGGTTCAAAAACGCAAAGGTAGGCACGCTGCGTTGCGTTACGGGATTAGTTATCTCCAGCTGCCCCTGCGGCCACGGCCTCTGCTGCCTGCTTCATCTTGGCGAGCTCGACCAGCCTCTGAACGTCCGTCATGACCGCCTTGGCCTCGTTCAGCGCGCCGAAGCTCTCCAACCACGCCGCGAGGAGAGGGACCTTGGCAGCGTCGAAGAGCCTTGCTCCGGAGAGCGCCTCAGTTGCGTGCACCCATGGGACCGCAGCGCCCAGCACGATGTCGACGTAGCCGACGTTATCTCCGCCGAAGAAGCTCCCGCCCTTAGAGCACTCCTCGAGGCCTCCCTCTAGAACGTCAACCGCAGCCAACGTCTGCTTCAGCCACTCTGCCTTCTCGTCGTCGGTCTTGGCCATGAACACCTTTTGCCATGTCGCCAACAGCTGCACACATGGACATGCAAATCTCATGACATGTATGCGAGATGTAATTACAGGATATATATATATATATAGTGCAAACATTCAGTAGTAAGCACCTTGTCTTGGATGAACGCTACCCAGAAGCGAGCGACGCCACGGTCGTAGGGGTCCTCCGGGAGGAGGGCTGGGCCGGCGGCGCCGAAGGCTTCGTCCAAGTACTGAACGATGATCAGAGACTCGCAGATGGGCTTGCCGTTGTGGATCAGCACCGGCACCGTCTTGTGCACGGGGTTGGAGGTCAGGAGGAGGTCGCTCTTGCTGCCAAGATCCTCTTCAACGTTCTCGAAGCTCAGACCCTTGAAGCTGAGCGCGAGTTGCGCTCGCAGGACGAACGGGCTCGCCCACGTGCCCAGCAGCTTCAGATCTTGTCCGCCTCGGGCCATCTTCTAGTAGTACTACTTCGTCTGTGTGTATGATCCAAGCCTTGAGATCTACTGTGTTTTGTGTTCGTGCTGAAGAAGAGCTGTGTATATTTATGAATTATTATCAGTGCTGTGGGTCTGCGCGGCACTGGTGTGTGGTGTCTGTTTGTTGGTGTGCACGACGACCATAAGTAAGACTTTCCACGTCGTTACACGCGCAGGGAATCCTCCGTTGTTAAGGTAAACTCAACGTTTGACTATATCGGCTGCTTCCTTGTTAATCTTCATTTGTTAGTACGCGTCCCCCCGGAGAATAATTACCAAAATTCTTCGGCTCCTCCACACGTGTTTTAAAAAACCTAAAATGCCGCTTTTGCTATAAACATATCCACTTTTGCTATAAATAGTCCCGTTTTTGCTATATGTAGCTGAAAACGGTTTGACCCAGAAATAAAAAATAGAGTGGATCTCGCCGGAGATTTCGCCGCAGACCTCGCCGGCAACCGTGTAGCAAGAAAGTTGGGCTAACATAGCATATTTGACCTCGCCGGAGGCTTTCGCCGGTAGACCTCACCGGAGATTGTGTAGCAAAAATATTACGCTATTGTAGCAAAACCACAAAACGTATCTGGCAAATAAAATTTTCTATTGTAGCAAATCCGACCTTGTTGGAGACTTCGCCGGAGTCTTGCCGGAGATTTTGTAGCAAATCATACATACTATTGTAGCAAAACAAGAAAACCTTTGTAGCAAACAATGTATAGCAAAAATCTGCGCGTAGCACCATCGGAGTTCTCGTTGCTCCACCGTCGGCCGCATGTAGCAAAACCAACGCTCGCTTGTAGCACCGCCACTAACCGCATGTAGCACGCGTAGTCGACCTTGAAAGCGGTGGTGATGGCCAGGGGACTCCGGCGAGGTGGGCGGTGACAACATGAGTTGTATGGACGGCGGCGGCGCGAGCAGCAGGGTGCGGCGGCACGAGCAGCATGGTGCGACGACGGGAGGTGCAGGCGACGAAGACGCGAGCAGCACGCGGCGGCGGGAGGTGCAGCGGCGAGGCGGTGGCGGAGGCTTCCATCTCCAGCGATAGCAGGACGCCGAGAGCATGGGCGGCAAGGAAGGCCATGGCGACGGTGGGGCGGTGGCGGAGCAACCATGCGAAGGCCTCCATCTCCAGCGACTCCAGGACGCCGAGAGCAAGGGCGGACACGGCGACGGCGGGCTGGTCTCCGGCGAGTAGGGCCATGGCGGCGACGGGGCCTGTGGCAAAGTTCCAGTCGACGGCGTCTTCCAACTCCGGTGGCTCCGGCGGGCTGGAATCTAGGAAGGCGGCCTGTGATTTTATTCTGCAACGCGCTGTTTCTAGAGAGAGAAAGAACAGAGGTGTGACACCCCGGTTCTGATAAGACCGTGGCCTCTATGTGACATGCCAATCCCTGGATCGGTTCATTGGCCCACAATAGAGTAAGATAGATAATCATAGCAAATAACCGTGTATCATGATCTACAAAGATCCAGAGTACCATTATTACAATATAAAAGCTTAGTATAAGCTAGCTCAAATTGTTCAGGTAGCAACAAAAGCGAGTAAATCCTCCAATCTTCAATTTGCCCACAAGTGAACAAGTGCCGAGTGGAGTACCGTGGCCTATAACGATCAATCAGAATCGGAATAACCTGCAACATAAAACGCAACAGCCCCGAAGGGTCAATACATGGAATGTATGGAAAGTAGAGCTAGTAATGGAGACAATAATACTAACATCTACATGCATAATTGGCAAGTGGAGCTGTGTCTGGCTTGCATTTGCAAATAACTTTGTCCTACTTTCATAAATAGTTTTGAATTTTCTTTGAAAAGATCCCATTTAAGTTAACCCAACAATATTAAAACAATTATGAAATTAGAATGAGCGAGAAACATGTCATGGAATCAATATCTAGCAACTCAGATGTCCATAACCGGGGACACGGCTAATCAATTAGATTATACACTCTGCAGAGGTTGGTACACTTTACCCATGTGACTTGGCCAGCCCAGCTCGTACCATCACTCTCATTTTGGGTGATGATAGGGAGAAGACCAAGAAGACACTGTTCGGGAAGTAGCTCCTCAATCCCGACGCGCACCGGTCCAACCTACCAAAATTCTACATCTCTGGATACGCGGGTTCGAGTTACCACAACCTACTAAGTCCAACCAACCGCCCATTTCATTATTGGCACATGGTTGTACACGTAAGTTACACAATAAAGAAGCCAATCATTCTCTCTTGATACCTGGGTGCCTTTCCGCAATGAAACCACCAAAAATTATCAATACCATCACACCTAGGGGATTCATTGATTAAGTTGTTTTAGTTTTCACAAACCAATACTTTGAGAAAACAAGTATCAATGATGTAACCCAGCCCTCGTTCAACATAGCATGGCTAAGCACATCTACCAACGGTGGTTCATCTACAAAGAGGGTCCTACCACATAATAGGACATAGCATAGCGACAGTATCATCCTACACATGCATCTACAAAATACACGACAATGCAATGAAAATAGCAGGACGATATCATGAACAAAGTAGCATCTACTTGCCTTGGTTGTAGCGGTCGGAGGAACAATCAACACACGAGCAAGGGTTGCACTCCACACAATCTACACATTGCATTCATAAAAAAACAATTCACAAACATATGCAACAAAGATGATGCATGAATGCAAGAACGGCAAGCGAATTGGTGCTACAGCTGCACCACATAATACTAATTTATATAACTACCGAATACATGCATGGAAAATAGATTTGACGCAAGGAAAACTATTAACCAAAAGTAGTGATCACTACTAGAGCTAGAACTTAAATAATTCACTACCGGTTAGTATACTGTTCGTAAAATCTTGGAAATAATCTACCGCATAGGCATCACTGATAAGAAACAGTACCAATTGGAACTACTCAAAAAGGAGTTATAAAACATCCCGAGTAATTAAAACACTGCAGAATGCCATTACACAAATACTGCAGAAGTTTTTACTGTAAGCCTATCTTTTTAATTCACGATGAGATTCCCCTCGTTCATACGAGTTCAGGGACATATCATACGCGATTTTTGGAGCTACGAAACTTTTACCACGAATTTATTACTCCGAAAAGGCCACTAATTAGTTTGATTAAACTGTACTAAACCTGACGGTAAAAGTCTGAACCAAAGGTACAGCGAGATTCTACACGACTCACTGAACGCGTACATATTTTATTTGCAATTTTTGTCCAAGCGGTTTAATTTCTACGCAATTTACAAGATTCTACCGAAATCTGCCAACTAATAGGATTAACGAGATTGACCCACCAATCGTGTTTGGCGACTGGCGCCTGACGTCAGTCACCAACGTCTGGGGCGTCTGACTAGTCAACGTCTGGAGTGCTGACCAGTCAACGAACGATCTAAGCCGCTGATCTGAGATCTGACGGTGGCTGCTGTCTTATCGGAGACGGACTGCGAAACGAACTCCGGCGAGCTCCTGACGGCGGCGACGGTCGGTTCCGGCGTCGTGGTTCTACCTGCACGTACGTACACAGTCAACTACGGCTCCCGGAACAATAAACGCTACAGCGTCTGTGGCGATCTGCGGTAGCGGCGGCGGATGGAGACGCGAGCACGGAACGGAAAGAGGCGAGACGAACCCGCAATGACGCGGCGAAAGGAGTGCCGGCGGCGTGACGGCGGCGCTGAGCGCGCCAGGAGGAGTTGTGGCGGCGGGGGTTCTGGGAGGCACGGGAATCGAGGCAGGGGTGAGGCCCCTTCAAATAGTCCCACGCGTGAGAAGAAGAAAAAGAAAAAAATCCTGACCCGAATCGGTCCAGATTTGACTCCGATTCGGAAATCTGTCCGGATTTTCGGACCGTTTTCCGGCGGTTTACTAAAACGTCCGAGTCTTTTGCATACGAACTCCGATTGGAGCGATTTTCGCGCCTACGGGTTCGTATCGTCGAGGGGCACAACCTTCAGTCGAAGTTTGAGCGAAAGCTCGAACCTACAGGGGTGGTTGTTGCAAGTCTCTTGGTTTACTAAAACGTCCGAGTCTTTTGCATACGAACTCCGATTGGAGCGATTCTCGCGCCTACGGGTTCGTATCGTCGAGGGGCACAACCTTCAGTCGAAGTTTGAGCGAAAGCTCGAACCTACAGGGGTGGTTGTTGCAAGCCCCTCTGAAGTCTCCATGAGGAACCTCGAGCGAAGAAGTAGGGTTTTGCAAATAGCGTCACGATCCTCTCTACTCGACGGTAATGCATGGAAAGATATGATGCGATGCAATGAATGATATGCAAGACCAAATCAAAAATTTGGGATGTGACAAGACTAACCCCCTTAAGATGAATCTCGTCCTCGAGATTCGGCGCGACTAGCAAATAGGTGTGGGTGGTCCTCTCGGATGTCATCCTCACGCTCCCAAGTGGCTTCCTCTTCGGTGTGGTGGCTCCACTGTACTTTGCAAAACCTGATTGTCTTGGTACGGGTAGTCCTTTCTGCTGTCTTCAGAATCCTGACCGGTTTCTCCTCATAGGTCAAATCATTCTCCAGCTGAACCTCCTCGAGCGGTACAGTGTCTCTCAATGGTGTATCCACCATCTCCGGATGACACTTCTTCAGATGGGACACGTGGAACACATTGTGAGCGATGAGCAGAGCCTCAGCAACTCCAAGCGATAAGCAACCTCTCCTTTATGCTAAGACTCGTCACGGTCCAATAAATCGAGGTGCCAGCTTACCCTTAATACCAAATCTCTTAATTCCACGAAGCGGCGATACTCTGAGGTATGCTCTATCACCTATCTCATACACCACTTCCTTGCGCTTGGCGTCAGCGTAGCTCTTCTGCCTAGATTGTGCTACCTTCAGTCTGTCTCTAATCAAGGCGACCTTCTCCTCAGCGTCCTTGATCAAATCAGGTCCAAACAACTGACGTTCTCCTACTCCATCCCATAGCAATGGTGTTCGGCACCGTTTCCCATACAGTACGTCGAACGGTGACGTCTTGATGCTGGTTTGATAGCTGTTGTTGTAGGAAAACTCGGCATACGGCAAATTCTCATCCCAACTAGAACCATGAGCCAAAGCGCAAGCTCTTAGCATGTCCTCCAAAATCTGATTCACCCTCTCGGTCTGTCCATCAGTCTGTGGGTGAAATGCTGTGCTAAACTCCAATCTAGTACCAAGTGACTCGTGCAGCTGGCGCCAGAAGTGTGAGGTAAATTGGGTGCCTCTATCAGATACGATACTCTTGGGAACTCCATGTAGGCACACAATCTTGTCCATGTAAATCTTGGCCAACTTTGCACTCGTATAAGTCGTCTTCACCGGTATAAAATGGGCTACCTTGGTCAAATGGTAGACCACTACCCAAATAGAGTCATATCCTGACCTGGTCTGGCGATCTGTGATAAAGTCCATTCCCACTCTATCCCATTTCCAATCCGCACGGCAAAGGCTGTAGATCCTGCTTACAGTGTTCCGCCTTCACTCGGCTACATACATCACATAGGGCGATATGCTCTGCGATGTCTCCTTTCATGTTGTTCCACCAGAATCTGTCCTTTAGGTCCATATACATCTTCGTATTGCCCGGATGTATGGAATACGGCGAGTCATGAGCTTCCTGTAGAATCAACTTCCTTATCTCGGGATCGTTGGGCACACACAAACGATCTCCATACCACAAGGTACCTTGCTCATCCTCGCGGAATTCCCTTGCTCGACCTTCCTTCATCTTTTCCTTAACTTCATCTATCTCTTTGTCTCCCACTTGAGCCTTCCTGATTCTGTCCTGAAGCATTGGTTGGACTTCCATTGTTGCTAAGTACCCTTCAGATACTACCTCCAGTCTAAGGTCCTTGAATTGCTTGCACAAGTCCTCAGGCAATTCACCAATTGTCAATCCATTGGCATAAACCTTCCGGCTCAGAGCATCTGCTACTACATTGGCCTTTCCTGGGTGGTATTGTAGATTCATATCATAATCCTTTATAAGTTCCAACCATCTCCTTTGTCTCATGTTCAGTTCCTTCTGTGTAAATATGTACTTCAGGCTCTTGTGGTCGGTGTACACATCACAGTGTTTTCCCATTAAGTAATGCCTCCATACCTTGAGCGCATGAACCACTGACGCTAACTCCAAGTCGTGTGTGGGGTAATTCCGCTCATGGTGCTTGAGTTGTCGTGAGGCATATGACACTACTCTCCCATCTTGCATCAGCACACTCCCAAGTCCTTGTCGAGAAGCATCACAGTACACTTGGAAATCCTTCTGAAGATCTGGTAAACATAGAACAGGCGCGGTCACTAGTCGACGCTTCAGTTCCTGAAAGATGGCTTCACATACGTCTGACCATTCGAACTTCCTCTCCTTCTTCAGAAGTTCAGTCATCGGCTTAGCAATCTTGGAAAAGTTTTCTATGAACCTCCTGTAGTATCCAGCAAGTCCCAAAAAGCTTCGAATCTCTCCCGCATTCTTGGGTGCTTCCCACTCTGTTACTGCAGTCACTTTGTTTGGATCATGAATTCCTTCTCCGACACTACGTGTCCAAGAAATCCAAATGTTAAGCGAATTCACACTTACGAATTTGGCATACAGCTTGTGTTCCTCACTTTTCCATAATCATTCTCGATGTTTCTCATGCTCAGCATCATCCTTGGAATATATCAGTATGTCATCAATAAACACCACCACGAACTTGTCCAAATACTCCATAAATACCTTGTTCATCATGGTCATGAAGTATGCCGGGGCATTTGTTAGTCCAAAAGACATAACTGTATACTCATATAAACCATACCTAGTGGTGAAGGCGGTTTTTGGTACATCCTCCTCTCGGATCTTCAATTGGAAATAGCCAGAACGCAAATCAATCTTGCTGAACACCTTTTGTGGCATCCCGCAAAACCACTACTAGAAAATCGCGTTGAATTTGTGCATTGCATCGTCATCATCATGCATTGTTTGCATAAAAACTATGTTTGCAAAGACCGTGTTGTTTTCTAAAAACGCCCCATCTTTATTCAAACGCCAAAACCCGGATCGCCGGACTATTTTGTTTTGTCTGTTATCGGGTTGCAAAAGACTTGTTCGAAACAAATAAAAATAGTTATTATTTTTAGCGGGGGCAGTCGAACGGGCCGTTCCGACCCGAATGACCACCCCCAGGTTTTACAAACGGTCCACCCTAATTCCTAAACCTACCAGGTAACCTACCCAACCCTTCCCTCCACCTCACCCCATCCTATCACAGGCTGCCACGTCGCCCTGCCTCTCCCCTCTACCAATCCCACCATGCCACATCACCCCACCTTTTCCCCCACTCACCTCCCCGGATCCCACCTCCCCCGCACACTCCCTCCAACCGCGTGACCACCCTCCCCCTGGGACCGTCCCCACCCTGGACCGGTCCCACCCACTCCGCGTCTCCCATGCCCTCCTCTCTGCCTCTCCTCCCGAGCCAACCCCGACGCCTGCGCCGCCTCCTTCTCCCCAGCTGACCTTCCCGCCTCAGAAGGCCTCCCGCCACCCGCTCCGCCGCCTCCCCGAGCTCCGTCGCCCTTGAGCCCGCCTCAGCGTCTGCGCCCAGCCCGCCCCCACCCAAGGCCGCGCCTTCCCTCCGGTCTGCGGCCAGCGCCGCCTGCCCTCCGTCTGCCTGGCGACGCCTCCGTCGCCTGCACCTCGACCCAGCGCCCCATCCGCTCCGCCCTCCCTGGCCCGGCTCGGCTTCAGCTCAGCAGACGCTGCCCGCCTGAAGCTGCCTCCACGCCCTGCGCGCCGCTGGCGTCTGCCTCCTCAAGCGCGCCGCCAGAACCTCAGCGCCGCTGCGGTGGCGACGTCCGGCCCGGCATCAGCGTCCTCCTCCGTCGCTGCGCTCTGCATCCACCTCGCCTGCGACCACCACCCGACCTTTGTGGACCCGCGCCCTCCGTGTTGTCCCTCTGCCGTGTCGCTCGGGTGGGCCTTGTTTGCGTGCTGGCCCTGCAGGTGCTTTGTGCGTACCAAGTTCTGCAGTGGCTCTCGTACCCAGGGTTCTTCTCGACAAGATCGTCAGTGACACTCGCGGCACAAGACCGGTATAAGGGGCCGAAGCTATGTAGGCGAGGACTATATCAGTCAAGGTCATCCGGTGGCTCGGGAACGCCAAGTACCTCTACACAGGACCGAAGACCGCGGACGTCAAGTTTCCGGATCCATAGGCGTCGAGGCCCCGATTCCGAAGACCAACCAGTGACGAGTGCATCGACCCCCGCCAAGATCTCCAAAAACCCCGTTACCGGACGAGTTCGCCATCGACCTCGAGTTCTCCCACATGGATACCAAGCAACAAGATCTACCTCCCGGAGCGGCGAACCCTGGACCCCGATGAACCATGATCTACGCTACAGAACAGCAAGCCCTCGGAGTGAAACCAACAAGACCACCGCTGGACGCCAAGATAGTCAATCGGATCCGAGGACACCGAGACCCCGGTGCGACAAGTGCTTCATCGCGGACGCCAAGACCGGCCCGATGCGCGGGCCCGACAAGATCGGCTCCGACCTGGGTGGAGCCGGAGACCGCCAAGTACATCTTCCCGGAACGCAAGATCTGCCCCGTTACCGAGAACGAGAGAACGATCCCGTCGAGACCGATCCGTCGAACCCTGGACCCTGAGACCGGACCCCGACCCCGGAAACCCAAGTTCTGCCGAACCCTAATGTGTGACCCCTTTTCTCGAGCCTTATTTTATAAATGCTGAATATAAAACCTGTTGCATATTAATTGTCATCTCGCATGCATATCATGTGGTTTGGGGGCCTTTTGCCGATTCACCTAATAGTTAAATATGGGGCCCATATGCGGGCAATTCTAGTCTCATATCGGCCTCATTTAAACTTGTGTAGCGAACCGGTACTATCTTCTGCCATGTTATTACAACATTTAAATTGCGGGGGTTCTAAACAACTTGAACCGTTTAATAATTGTCGGGACCCCGGTTCCGCTTAATTTGACCTAGTTGCATCGCACTTTGCCATGCCATGCATCATACATGCATCATGCCGATCTTCTGCCGTGTATTAAATATTGCACCCGGTGTTTATTCTAGTGTTTTGCTTCTTCGCGGATAAGGCCGTTGAGTTGATGTGAGCTTCGTCCCGATCTTCGGTTGAACCCTTCGACAATGTTTTCAGGCGAGCATCTCCCCCTTTCTACCTATCTTACTTTTATAGTATTTATTCCCTCCTGTTGACCTATTGCTATCTGTGTTGCGATGCTCTAGTTTTCCGTACCCGTGATATCCCTTGCAGCCTTATATTGCCTTGGACACATCCTAATACCTGTTGTTTGGTAGATAGTGGATAGTTGGACTTGTGCGTCGTAGTCGCTTGCTCAAGTGTTGTTGCGTGTCGTTCAATGCCACAGTTGTTGATGTATTGCCGCATGTTGATGTTGGAGATGATTATAGTTTTACTTATCGTTCACTTTAATTTCTGTTTAACAACTAAAATTGAAATAAGTAGAGGCATCGGTGGGTGACAGAAAATATTTGGTTTCCGAACGCCCACTTGTGTCCCGTAGGACCCCGAGTACTTGATACCTGTTCCTTGATTTATCGCGCTATCCACATCCGGGAGGTATATGGGACCCCCTGAGCGAAGCTTGATTGAGGGTATGGACCCCCCCAGGCGAGCTTGATTCAGTCTTATTTCTTGGGGCCACAAACTAGTTTGAGGTTTTATTTACGATCCTGTACTTATGCCATGCTACTTATGTATTTACGTTTGTGCGAGGAGCACACTGTACTGTTTAGGAATTGTGACCCGTTTACGTGGTATCGACAAGCCCAGCCACACTTCGGGTTCCCGTTTCTGCCATCGCCCCACAAACCTTAAGTCCGTCTCAAGTCAGCTAACTTCGCTATGGTTCTACTTTAAGGGTGGCCTGAAATATTTCGAATCCTGTGATTGTTCGATCGTGAAAGCCTCGTTGGGTTTTGATTTGGTTTTTCCGAGGTTGATCGGCGTGTGTTGCTATTGGTGCACCGCCGGGTAAAACTTTACGAAAGCCGTGTCTGCGGATATGGACGACTTGGAGCACAGTATCTCGATCATAGACAAGCATAACTAAAGTTATTGCTATAAATTTGACTTTATAATGACTAGTAATCAGCTTCACTATAATGGAATGGCTAATTAATACTGCCCACAACTGCTTGTTTGGAGTGTCGCTTGCGACCATTGTACCTGACTAGTAAGTATTGCAACTACAACAGAATGGCTGAATAAAAGTACCAACAACTGCTGGGTTTTGGGTTATATCATGCTATCTGTATCTGATTAGTAATTGCTGCAACTATAACTGAATGGTTAACTAAAAGTGTCCACTGCTTCCTTTATCAGGACAATTATCTATACCTGACTAGTAATTGCTGCAACGATAACTGAATAAGTAAAACTGCCAACTATGTGAGTTCCTCGGTTGACTTCCTCGTTGGTCTCGAGGGGGAAACGCCAGGATGGGTTTGTTTGATGATAGTATCATGTTGGATCCGAATAGGTTTTTCTCACCCCTCTCTGATAACCGCCAGTTGTATCGAGTCTCTATAGGATGTTTAGTGCATGCTGCCGCTGCCGCTTCAGTCCACCATACCTATGTAGGCGAGGACCGCCGAATTCTAGCCTCGCCGTGTACTGGCCTCAGTACTGACGCTCCTTCTTTTTCCTTTGCCCTTTGTCGGGACCCCTTTTGTTTAAGCAGGTTTTGAGATCGACGCCGTTAGCGGGGTTACCCTTCCGGCTTGGCACGGGGTTATGGACGCCATTGGTTATTCTTCAGGGCTCTTAGCCCCATTTGCATCTTGTCCGTAGTCGGACGCCCCATCGTTTTCAAGGTGATTTGGATCTTTATACCGTATATTTGTATTCTTGACTCTTTGAGTCGCTGTTGTATATATCTGTTCCGTGGGTCCCATCGAGGACTGTTGTGTAATGTTATTACTTCGTTTTCCACCCGCACGAAAGTGCCTGGTGGGCACCTTTGAATCGTTTCTATGCGGGTTTGGCGAATTTTGCTCAAACTTGCATAGGTCCGATTCTGAGGGTGTTACACCTTTGCTCCTTCCAGTTGGTCAAACAAGTCATTTATGTTCGGCAGAGGGTACTTGTTCTTAATGGTTACTTCATTCAGCGAGCGATAGTCTACCACTAATCTCTTGGTGCTGTCTTTCTTCTCCACAAATAGAACAGGTGCTCCCCATGACGATGCACTAGGCTGAATGAATCCCTTTTCCAGTTGTTCCTTCAACTGTTTCTTCAATTCCTTCAGCTCATCGACATCCATCTTATATGGTTTCTTTGCTATAGGTCCTATTCCCGGCAGCAGGTCGATAAGAAACTCTACATCTCTGGGGTGGCATACACCGCAGCTCTTCCGAAACACGTCGGGTAATCCCTAATCACTAGCAAAGTATCCATGCTAACCCCTTAAGAGAATTCAACTTACACTCTCTTGCGGTGGGCCGACTTGAATCTAATCCTCTTACCATCCGGGTTTTGAGTGAAACAGCTTTGTGCACAATCTATGTGTCCCCATGCATAGACATCCAATCCATACCCAAAATGACATCTAATCCTGTGAATCCAACACTACTAGATGTGCAATGAAGTTGTGTGTTCCAATCCTCACAGTCAAGTCGCGGCATCCGCACTAGCTATCATATCTCCTCGGTGAACTCACTCTAATAGACCTTTTCATAGACTCGAGGTAACTTATACTTATCCACAAATTCCCTTGATATGAATGAATGCGATGCACCAGATCGAAAAGTATAAGTGCAGGGTAAGTGTTGATTGGGAACTTACCAATCACAAGGTCATCTGGAATCTCCTCCACATTCATGTGGTTCACTGTGGCCTTCTCGTTGGTTGGCTTCAGCCTTTCCTCTCGGACAGACGGTTGTCAAGGCATAGTGTCCCTTCTGCACTTGAAGCACGTCACCTCACTCAGATCCTTCTTCACGAAGTTGCGATCACGGTTGCGGTCATGTCCACCGTGTCCTCCAGAGTGGTGAGAGTGTCCTCCCTTGTGGCTGTGGTGGCTGCTCCTATGGTTGTCATGACGATGTCCATCGTGGCGGTCATGGCTCCCATGGTCACTTCCTCCATGCTTGGAGTATCCATCATATGAAGTGCGAGACTTGTGGTGTGAACGAGAGTGATGAGTATTGCTCTTTCTCTTGCGGTTCTCCACTTGCTTGTGCTTCCCTTCCAAGATCCTGGCCTTGTCCATAAGCTCCTGGAAAGTGGGGCAGTAAACCACAAGTAGCTGTACTGAAAGCTCATCACTGAGGCCATCCAGGAATCTCTCCCTCCTTTTGGCATCAGTGTCAACATCCTCAGGTGCGTAACGGGACAAGTTGTTGAACTCCTCAATGTACTCGGCCACGGTGCGATTGGTTTGGCGCAAGTTGCGGAACTCCTTCCTCTTCAGGCTCAGAACTCCTGAAGACACGTGGTTGGTCCTAAAACCTTCCTCAAACATAGCCCAAGTCACGGTATCCAGCGGGTGGGTGATCTGAAATGTGTCCCACCAAGAAGCGGCTGGTCCCTCCAGTAGGTGAGCGGCGAACCTCACCTTCTCAGCATCAGTGCATCCGACAGTCACTAGATCCTTGTTGACTGAACGCAACCAGTCTAGAGCAACCATTGGTTCCGTTGCAGTAGAGAACTTAGCTGGCCTTAACCTCAGAAATCTGGTGAGAGCATCTCCCTGAGGCTGATTGTTTCCATTGTTGTTGTTCTGATTTGCCATGAACTGAGTCATCACTTGGGTCAGCTGTGCCTGAGCTGCCATAAGCTGCTCCATCTCAGTGGGTTGGCGGCGGGGAGGCATTTGCGGTTCAGCATAAGTAAGTTTAGAAAGAATCAACTACGACAATAGGATTCTACCCATGCATATGATCAAACAACAACAAACAATAGCAGACAATCACAAGCAAGCAACACATCAACAAACAAGCGATCCAGCAACATCCCAGGTGTTATCCTAGCAGTATATAACTACTGAAATAGTTTTGCAAGAGTTGGCAATGGTTAACTAAACAATAGATCAACTAATCAACAAAACAGCAATTCTGCCAGAACAGTCCAGCAGCGTTCACGAATTTTTCCGCCTGACTTAAACTCGTCAGAAAAATTAGCCAATTTTTGTGCATATGGCACAGAGAGTTTCGCATCAGCCCAATTGTTTTCAGATTTTTCCGAGTTACCAGAAAAATATGAAAAATCGCGCAGTACTGCTGTATCAGCAGAAAAACTGCAGCGAGAAAAACACAGATAGTAACCAAATTGCCATAACTCTTTCATTAAAATTCGCACAAATAATTCCTGGGATATTGGAGTACACAAATAAGCAACTAAACACTTTTAAACTAACACGAACTAAGCTTCACAACGATCGAGACTAATCTTAACGAGTTCTTCTAACGTGGACTAATTGGTGGACTTCTATCTACTTCTTGAAGAGATTGAGGTAGGTCCTTGCGGTCATGCGTTGGCGCTTCGGCTCGCGGTACAACCATGGCGGCGGAGTGTACACCTCTCCTGAACCATCACTTGAGACTTCAAACTCCACCTCTTCTGGATCCTCCTCTTCTTCTTCATCCTCAGCTGCTATAGCAACAACTTCATCTCCTCCACCATCACCGTCTCCATCATCGTCATCCTCGTCCTAATCATCATCGTCTCCACTGTCATCATCATCCCCATTGTTGCCATCATCTCCATTGTCATCATCAGAGGGTGGATTCAGCTGTGCTTGGAGAGCGGCAATCTGGGCTGTCATAGCTTCAATGGTTTGGTCCCTTTCCTGGACGGTCCCTTGCAATTGTTGTATGTTCTGGGCGTTCTCTTGCACAGTGCCATGAAGATGGGCTATGGTCTCATCTCTGGCTATCAGGGTAGTCTCCAGAACTCCCACAGCTTCATGCAAAGTGTCAATCTCCTGTCCTTGGACCACCATTCCATTGCTAGTAAAGTCTGCTATCTCCTTCAACATCCTCACCTTCTCTGCTAGAGCTCCAATCTCCCTCTCCATGTCCTCTATGTGCCTCCGACGGGGCGGCATGTTGTTTCTGTCGCCCGGGGTAATCACAATGTTCCCTTCTTCATCACGCCTTCCATAATCACGGTAGGGTGAATCTGCAAGCAGTAGGTGTCGGACATAGTGGCACTGGTGAGACAGGGCTTCATGTACAGCCAAGTTGATTCCAAGTCCCCAGTTGCAGTATATCTTGTTGTAGACCAAGTGCGCGGGGTTTGGCAAGGCGGCATCTCTGAATATGAAGGTAGTGATCTCCCATGCATCCTCTCCATATCCATAGGTGTACAACCTTCTTCCCTTGAACATAGGCAGTGGCAATCCCAATGACTGAGAGAGCTGAGATAACTGCCTTGCAAAGGGCCTTGGTGACTCCATGGTGACATACTCAGTCCTGACGTCTCCCATCTATCAAGTAAAAGAGGAAAGTGTGAGAATAGCATATGGTAAGAATTTACGAGGGTGAAAGGCATAAGAGAAAATACAGTGTTAATATAGGCTTAATAATTCTATGGCTTCCTAATCCAATCCTAGGTCACGATCCTACAGTCGACACACGGGCTCTGATACCATCCTGTGACACCCCGGTTCTGATAAGACTGTGGCCTCTATGTGACATGCCAATCCCTGGATCGGTTCATTGGCCCACAATAGAGTAAGATAGATAATCATAGCAAATAACCGTGTATCATGATCTACAAAGATCCAGAGTACCATTATTACAATATAAAATCTTAGCATAAGCTAGCTCAAATTGTTCAGGTAGCAACAAAAGCGAGTAAATCCTCCAATCTTCAATTTGCCCACAAGTGAACAAGTGCCGAGTGGAGTACCGTGGCCTATAACGATCAATCAGAATCGGAATAACCTGCAGCATAAAACGCAACAGCCCCGAAAGGTCAATACATGGAATGTATGGCAAGTAGAGCTAGTAATGGAGACAATAATACTAACATCTACATGCATAATTGGCAAGTGGAGCTGTGTCTGGCTTGCATTTGCAAATAACTTTGTCCTACTTTCATAAACAGTTTTGAATTTTCTTTGAAAAGATCCCAATTAAGTTAACCCAACAATATTAAAACAATTATGAAATTAGAATGAGCGAGAAACATGTCATGGAATCAATATCTAGCAACTCAGATGTCCATAACCGGTGACACGGCTAATCGATTAGATTATACACTCTGCAGAGGTTAGTACACTTTACCCATGTGACTTGGCCAGCCCAGCTCGTACCATCACTCTCATTTTGGGTGATGATAGGGAGAAGACCAAGAAAAGACTGTTCGGGAAGTAGCTCCTCAATCCCGACGCGCACCGGTCCAACCTACCAAAATTCTACATCTCTGGATACGCGGGTTCGAGTTACCACAACCTACTAAGTCCAACCAACCGCCCATTTCATTATTGGCACATGGTTGTACACGTAAGCTACACAATAAAGAAGCCAATCATTCTCTCTTGATACCTGGGTGCCTTTCCGCAATGAAACCACCAAAAATTATCAATACCATCACACCCAGGGGATTCATTGATTAAGTTTTTTAGTTTTCACAAACCAATACTTTGAGAAAACAAGTATCAATGATGTAACCCAGCCCTCGTTCAACATAGCATGGCTAAGCACATCTACCAACGGTGGTTCATCTACAAAGAGGGTCCTACCACATAATAGGACATAGCATAGCGATAGTATCATCCTACACATGCATCTACAAAATACACGACAATGCAATGAAAATAGTAGGACGATATCATAAACAAAGTAGCATCTACTTGCCTTGGTTGTAGCGGTCGGAGGAACAATCCACACACGAGCAAGGGTTGCACTCCACACAATCTACACGACACAATTGCATTCATAAACAAACAATTCACAAACATATGCAACAAAGATGATGCATGAATGCAAGAACGGCAAGCGAATTGGTGCTACAGCTGCACCACATAATACTAATTCATATTACTACCGAATACATGCATGGAAAATAGATTTGATGCAAGGGAAACTATTAACCAAAAGTAGTGATCACTACTAGAGCTAGAACTTAAATAATTCACTACCGTTAGTATACTATTCGTAAAATCTTGGAAATAATCTACCGCATAGGCATCGCTGATAAGAAACAGTACCAATTGGAACTACTCAAAAAGGAGTTATAAAACATCCCGAGTAATTAAAACACTGCAGAATGCTATTAGACAAATACTGCAGAAGATTTTACTGTAAGCCTATCTTTTTAATTCACGATGAGATTCCCCTCGTTCATACGAGTTCAGGGACATATCATACGCGATTTTTGGAGCTACGAAACTTTTACTACGGATTTATTACTCCGAAAAAGCCACTAACTAGTTTGATTAAACTGTACTAAACCTGACGGTAAAAGTCTGAACCAAAGGTACAGCGAGATTCTACACGACTCACTGAACACGTACATATTTTATTTGCAATTTTTGGCCAAGCGGTTTAATTTCTACGCAATTTACAAGATTCTACCGAAATCTGCCAACTAATAGGATTAACGAGATTGACCCAGTCAACTGTGTCTGATGACTGGGCGCTGACTGGACGTCTGACCAGTCAACGTCTGGGGCGTCTGACTAGTCAACGTCTGGAGTGCTGACCAGTCAACGAACGATCTAAGCCGCTGATCTGAGATGGTGGCTGCTGTCTTACCGAGACGGATCGAAAGCGAACTCGAGCTCCGGACGGCGACGGTTCCGGCGTCGTGGTTCTACCTGCACGTACGTACACAGTCAACTACGACTCCCGAAACAATAAATGCGTGCGCGATCTGCGTACGCAGCGATTGGCGGCGGATGGAAACGCGAGCACGGAACGGAAAGAGGCGGCGAGCGAACCCGAATGACGCTGCATTTAACGGCGACGAAGGAGTGGCGGCGGCGGCGGCGCTGGAGCGCGCGCCCGAGGAGTTGTGACGGCGGGGTTCTGGGAGGCACGGGAATCGAGGCAGGGGTGGGGCCCCTTCAAATAGTCCCACGCGTGAGAAGAAGAAAAAGAAAAAAAATGCTGACCCGAATCGGTCCAGATTTGACTCCGATTCGGAAATCGGTCCGGATTTTCGGACCGTTTTCCGGCGGTTTACTAAAACGTCCGAGTCTTTTGCATACGAACTCCGATTGGAGCGATTTTCGCGCCTACGGGTTCGTATCGTCGAGGGGCACAACCTTCAGTCGAAGTTTGAGCGAAAGCTCGAACCTACAGGGGTGGTTGTTGCAAGTCTATTGGTTTACTAAAACGTCCGAGTCTTTTGCATACGAACTCCGATTGGAGAGATTCTCGCGCCTACGGGTTCGTATCGTCGAGGGGCACAACCTTCAGTCGAAGTTTGAGCGAAAGCTCGGACCTACAGGGGTGGTTGTTGCAAGCCCCTCTGAAGTCTCCCGCAGGAACCTCGAAGCGAGAAGTAGGGTTTTGCAAATAGCGTTTCGTCGACCCTCTCTACTCGACGGTAATGCATGGAAAGATATGATGCGATGCAATGAATGATATGCAAGACCAAATCAAAAATTTGGGATGTGACAAGAGGATGCGATAAGATAAGAACGGTTGCTAGAGCTGGACTCCGTCTGGTCGCGTGCGCGTGGGAGGACCCGGGGGATGAACCGTTTTTATCCCCCGGATGATGTGTATCATTTTCCTTTGTTAATTAGCGTCTAAAAGTGTGACACGTGAAGTATCTGTCTTGAAGAACAAGCCAGAGGAAGTAGTATACTCTCCCTAGAACTCATGGGCACTGCCGTCCTCTCTCCGGTGTGAATCAGGCCTCGACGGCACCGCTGCGGCGGAGGTCCATTCCACCTCGCCGCCGTGTCAGGAAACAACACACCTCTCTCTACTGCTGCTGTCGGACAACACCAAGAGAAGATTAGACGGCTCACAACGCTTCGTACTGCTCCAGTTATATTCTGTGGTTCTAGGGTAATGAGACCTTAAGCTTGGATTATGGCCTAATTGGCACTATTATGTAAACCTTAATTAAACTCATGGCTTCAGGATGGTTATATAAAGCCTGGAGAGGGGTGGATGGGAGGCACGAGAATAAAGAAAACAAAACCAAATTTCATTTACACCTTTACCAGTTCTGCCCCCTTATTTCTAAGATCTAGATTCAATTCCATTCCAGCAAATTCCTGTTTTTTTCCTGTCTTGCTGGTATGCCACCCTCAATTCCTAGTTAGGTTCGTGAAAATTGGTATCACGAGCAGCGATTCTGCAAAGAAATCCCCCCACCCCGGGTTCTCTGGTCATCTCGATCCAGAGGGTAAAATCCCCTGGGCAAAAAACAATCGGCAACCATGGTGGTTCCTCTTTCCTCGACTGCGGCCACCGTCACATCGATCATCCGCCCGCGTTCGCAGGAGCGCCTCGATCGCCTCGCTGACGAACAAGCCATCCGGGATGCAGCGCAAGAACAAGCACGCGCAGAGGAGGCGATCCGTGAACATATTCCGCGGGAGGTTCTCGCCATCTCCAAGCGCCTGACGGACCAACAGATTGCGGTGGACAAGCTCCAAGGTGACATGAAGAACCTCGTCGCCATGGTCACGCAGCTGAGCGAGAATCTCGGCAAGCAGCTGGAACCAGCGGCGCCTACACCGACCACCTCCTCGGCAACAACTACCTTCGCCACACCACCGCCGTTCCCGCCCTAGTTGAGCCCCCTCCCTGAGGTGTCCACGCCAACGGAGTCGCCAGCAACATCCGACCACCCGACGGTGTGTCCTCTCCTCTTCGGTAACACTTCAAAACCCCCAAATTCCCTACCTCTTTCACATGGATCGACTTCCGTGTCTCAGCCAGTATGTCGTTTCCCCAATTCGCAACCTTTTCATACACAAAATTCGGCACCTTTTACACCCCCAAATTCAACCTCTTACCCACCACCTAACTCCACACCAATTCTTCCACACAACCATTGCTATCAGAACACAAACCCGTCATCACACCCACACCACTACCAATAGCCAACACCACAACACTCAAATTACTACCCACACCACCAATACAATCACACTTCCTATAGCCCAACACCACCTCCTTACCACACACACGACAACAACACTTCGTACCAGGCTCCATATCAGGGAGCAGCATACCAGTCCCACAACTACAATCCATACCCACCTCAACCCAACATCCCACCACTAATTTATTCACAAACCCAACCAATCATCACTTCTACACCACTCTATCCACCTTATACACCTCCACAACAGGAACCGAGACAGGTATACAACAACAATCAAGGGGTGGAACCTCACATTAGAGCACCAACAGTGGAATTTCCTTTGTTTTATGGAGACAATGCCTATCAATGGCTTCAGGATTGTGAAGGTGTTTTTGATCTGGTGGGCATCACTAATAACCAGAAGCTGAAATGGGTTGCAGCACACATCAGAGGCAGAGCCAAACTCTGGCTTAACAATTGCAATATTCAACCGAATTTCATGAACTGGCAACAATTCTGTGAGTTACTCTTAGATCGATTTCCTGATGCAGGTGCTCATGAATCCATGGACCAATTCCATCAACTGAAGCAGTACACCACAGTAAATACATACATTGACACATTTGAGGAATGGATGACACTAATGAAGAGAGATCACCATTACTTGCCAGAGTACTTCTTCACCTTGCGGTTTATCAGTGGACTGAAAGATGCATTGAAACATGCAGTCAAAACTCATAAACCACCAGACTTGCGAGCTGCATATTGGTATGCTCGACAGGAAGAGTTGGCATTGCTGTCCATCACAAAGAGGCAGAATACTGTTACCATCACTAACAGACAACAAAACACACAACCAACAAATCGATTCCCACAAAATAGAGAACAAAGGAACATACCTCCAAGGGATAGAAACAAGGAAAAGGGAAAGTGCTGGTACTGTCCTGAAGATTGGTCTTTTGGCCATAAATGTGCAAGTATCAAGAGCATTGTACATGCTATTGAGATGCATGGACATAGTGATGATGAGGAAGGACATGAACAAGAAGCAGTGGACATACCTCAACCACTACTACTCCCCCAAGTCTCACTACAACCTGAACAAGTCCTACAACAACCACTACAACAACCTGCTGACAATGTCATGCAGTTACCTCTTCAAGCTCTCCATGGTATGCCAGGTGAGGATACCCTGTCAGTACAGCTGATGATTGAAGGGAAGCCAGCTGTAGCACTAATTGACACGGGCAGTACAAATACTTTCATCGATTTGCAGTTTGCCCAGCAAAACCAATTCAGGTTACTACCAGTCCCTCACAGGAAGGTCATGGTAGCAGGAGGATTAGAATTATCTTGCCAATACATTCTGCCACAATGCAATTACAAATTACAAGATAAGGATCTCACAAATGATTTTCACATACTACCCCTCCAAGGATATGATGTCATTTTGGGAGCAAATTGGCTGAAGAAGTTTAATCCAAATCTCATAGACTGGGAAAAGAGAACTGTCTCATTGTTCTATCAAGGCAGTTGGATTACATTAGTGGACAAACAACAGAGGGGAAAATATTGTTTGATCTCAGCAAAAGCCTGTTCAAAACTACTGTTACAAAAGGAAGATGCTTACATTCTCCAGCTCAACCTTCAGAACACTGTCCAAGTACAAGCAGTAACTGATCAGACATCTCTACCTGAAAATTCCCCAATAACTGGCTTACTGTCACAATTTGACGATGTTTTCTCTGAACCTGAAGGCCTACCACCAAATCGGGTGTGTGATCACTCAATTCCCTTGAAGGATGGGGAAACTCCCCCAAATATCCGACCCTATCGAATGCCTCATAGTCAGAAAAACATTATAGAAGAGTTGGTCAGGAACTTGCTAGCAAAATCTGAAATACGACACATCACTAGCCCTTTCTCACCGCCTGTGATTCTAATCAGGAAAAAGGACAAAATTTGGAGATTATGCGTCGATTATTGACAACTGAATGCCTTGACAGTGAAAAACAAATACTCCATCCTAGTTATCGAGGATCTATTGGATGAACTGCAAGGAGCCACTGTGTTCACCAAGTTAGACTTGCGCTCGGGCTATCATCAGATATGCATAAATCCAGAGGATATACCAAAAACAACATTCAGAACACACCTGGGACACTACGAATATCTAGTTATGCCATTCGGGTTAACTAATGCTCCGGCTACCTTTCAAGAGTTTATGAGCAACATCTTCTCTACAGTATTGATAAGGTTTGTCCTCGTATTCTTCGACGACATCCTCATCTACAGGCCCAACATACAAGAACACAAACATCACTTGTCTGTTGTACTGGAAATACTAAGGGCACATCAACTGAAAGTCAAGAGGACCAAGTGCACATTTGCTACAGACACTGTGGAATACTTGGGTCATGTCATCTCGAGAGATGGAGTTGCAACTGATCCAACAAAAATTGTGGACATAATTAAGTGGCCAATACCCAAAAACATCACCCGGCTCAGATGATTTCTTGGTCTTACAGGATACTACAGACATTTTGTGCAGAACTACGCCACCATATAATCATTGCATGAATCTCTGAAGAAGAATTCCTTTATATGGGGACAATATCAACAAGAAGCCTTAGTACATCTCAAACGGGCCATGACCACACCACCGGTACTAGCTTTGACAAACTTTGAGTTGCCCTTTATTCTGGAAACAGATGCTTGCAGTTCAGGCCTAGGTATAGTGTTAATGCAACTAGGAAAAACAATAGCTTATTTCAGTAAAACCCTGGGGCCCAAATCTACCACTCTCTCAATCTATGAGAAAGAAGCAATGGCCATTCTTGAATCTTTAAGGAAATGGCGCCATTAACTGTTGGGTAAAAAATTGACCATTAGAACAGATCAAAGAATCCTCAATTACCTCGGCAGCCAGAGATTGCTAGAAGGAATCCAACACAAGTCGATGATGAAATTGTTGGAATTCGATTATTCCATTGAGTATAAAAAAGGAAGCCAAAATGAAGTGGCAGATGCATTATCCATAAGAGATATTCTAGCTGATAAATGCATGACAATGTCTGCTGCTCTTCCAACATGTATAATTGATTTCGAGGCAAGCTATGTGGGTGACCCTAAATGCCTGCAATTACTCTAGGACTTGGCTTTAAATCCAGATAGCCACCCAAACTACAGCATGCAAGCTGGTCTGCTGAGATATAAGAACATGATTGGGATATGGGACTCCACTGATCTAAAACAGAGGCTCTTCCACTCCTTTCATGCATCTACTTTTGGTGGACATTCAGGTCAAAGGGTAACATATCATCGACTGAAACACATTTTCTACTGGCCTCATATGAAGCAGTACATTGATGACCAGACTAGCCACTGTCCTGTTTGCCAAATATCAAAGACTGAAAAACTATAGTACCTTGGTCTATTGAACCCGTTGAACATACCTAATAGAAAATGGGGAGAAATCAGTATGGATTTCGTCGAGGGTCTGCCCAAATCCAATGGAAAAGATGTCATCTTGGTAGTAGTAGACCGTTTGACCAAATATGCCCATTTTCTGCCCATGTCTCATCCCTATAATGTTCACAAGGTAGCAACATTGTTCTTGGACAACATCTTTAAGTTACATGGCATGCCAGCAGTAATCGTCAGTGATCGAGACCGGATATTCACTAGCAAACTATGGCAAGAACTCTTTGCTGCCCTCAAGATGGATCTGCATTTCTCTACTGCTTACCACCCGGAATCTGATGGGAAAACCGAAAGGGTAAACCAATGCTTAGAGCAATACTTGCGCAGTATGACTTTCAAGCAGCCAAAGAAATGGTCTGAATGGCTTTCAACTACAGAATGGTGGTATAATTCAACATACAACTCTTCGATCAAAACCTCTCCCTTTGAAGCATTGTATGGATACCCACCTCCACAAATCTAGGAGATTGTCATTGCTGACTCTGCACTACCAGAAACTCAGAAAACTCTGCATACCACGAAGAAAATGATCAAGACATTAAATTTCAAAAAAAATGATCAAGACATTGCAAGCCAATCAGGCATATGCACAGAAGAAAATGAAGAAGTTTGCAAATAGGAAGAGAACACCGAGAACATTTGCAGAGAGAGGTATGGTTTATTTAAAAATGCAACCCTACCAAGAACATGCATTGGGTCTTGGTAATGCTCTGAAATTGACATCCAAGTACTACGGGCCTTTCGGAGTTCTTCAAAAGATTGGCACTGTAGCATATAAGATACAATTGCCGGAAGGGACTCAACTACACAACGTCTTCCACGTCAACCAACTCAAGAATCATCTGGGTCCTTGCGCATTCCCAAATGACAAGCTTCCAGTTCTCACATCTCATGGTAAGCTCAAAACTCAACCAATTGCTATCCTGGAAATTCGACAAATTCCTCGCAGGTAAGGCAACTACGACAACGATGTTCCGCAATGGCTGGTGCACTGGGAGAACATGACAGAAGCATAAGCAACCTGGGAGGACGCCCACTACATGATAGCAACGTTCCCACGTTTCCATCCTTGAAGTCTAGACTTGAAGGGGAGGGCAATGTTAGGCAACAACACACCTCTCTCTACTGCTGATATTGGACAACACCAAGAGAAGATCAGACGGCTCATAACGCTTCGTGCTGCTCCAGTCATATTCTGTGGTTCCAGTGTAATGAGACCTTAAGCTTGGATTATAGCCTAATTGGCACTATTATGTAAACCTTAATTAAACTCGTGGCTTCAGGTTGGTTATATAAATCCTGGAGAGGGGTGGATAGGAGGCACGAGAATAAATAAAACAAAACCAAATTTCATTTACACCTTTACAATTTTGCACCCTTATTTCTAAGATCTATATTCAGTTCCAGTTTATTCCAACAAATTCCTGTTTTTTCCTGTCTTGCTGGTATGGCACCCTCAATTCCTGGTTAGGTCCATGACACGCCGGACAGTTTGTCCTTGGCACTGATGTTTTATGCTTCCCAGAGGTCCTCTTTGACGACCGCTAGCCTTCAGAGTTGCCGCGACACCGTCCTATCGCGGCTGTTGGAGCCACCTCTTGCTAGCCACACGCAAGGTGTTTGATCGGTGTGTTTCTTTGGCCCAAATTTTTTGTTTTCGTTTTGTCATTAGTTTAGATAGTTGATAAATGATCTTATATGCACTGTCAAAGACAGATCCAGGGGGCGAGGGGTGGCCAGGCCCCCGCCATTGATCGGACACCCCCGATGAACACTTACACTAAATTCTAGCTGATCGTTGCCGTGGAGCTCGACGTTCTTGATGTCATGCGCACACGCCGCCTGCCGCGCAGATTGGAAGGTTCCAATCTAGTGGCGGTGGCCGGTGTTGCGGTCAGGGATTTCGGCAACCCAGGTCCCCCACTACTGCTGTCGCACGCCGTGGTCATGGCTTGTCGACGACGGTGGGAGGCTGGGTGACCTCGATCTCCAGCCACGGGGCGCCGTGGCCGCGAACGGCGCTACAGATTGGCGGTAGTGACATTTGGCTCGATCCGGCCATCTCCGGCGGATTTGTGTGAAAGGACAAGCGGCGGGGAGCAGAACGACGGCGGCGAAGAAGAGCGGTGGAATTTTTCGCATCGACCGTGAGGAGGAGAAAATATGAGAGAGAGGGCCGATTTTTTTGGAGCCGGATTCCTATATTTGCTCATCTGAAATCTTTTAGGGATTCACTTAGGTGCTACTTTGGCTGTTAAAGGAGCAAATTTGCTCATCCGGCCACGGAAAGGAGATGGGTTAGAGATGCTCTTATTATGGCAAAAAATATATCCTTATAATATCTCTTCTGACTTATGGAGGTTAAAAAACGCAAATGTATGAACACTGCGTTACCGGATTAGTAATCTCCAGCTGCACCTGTGGCCACGGCCTCTTCCTGCTTCATCTTGGCAAGCTCGTCCAACCTGTGTATGATCTTTTTTTTGAATGGAAAGGCCCAGAAGGGCCCGGAGTTTCATTCCACTGGTGGGGTAACTTTTACAAAGAGGCATAAAAATTTAAATAAAATTACATTGAGGCCCCTGCAAATAAAAACTAGCATCTTAACTAAGATTGCAAAAGCAAACAGATCCAAACGAATAACCGACAACAAGATGCACAGCGGCGGCACCACCGCTGCACCAAACGGGGACAAAACCACTTGGTTGGGCAGGGGCTGAAGTGTCGCCGTAAAGCAGCAGAGAAACCTCACGCAGAGGTAGACGAAGCTCGAGCAAACACCATTGACGAGCACGACGCGGCCACCCATTTGGCCAGAGATAGTGGCGGCGGACCAAGGCCGTCGCTTGAGCAACATCGCCGGGAGCAGAAACTCTAAAGGCTCCCACAAGCTGTGATCCGAGACGGCAACTGCCCCTATACTCTTCACCACCTCCTCACCTCCATGACCGTCCAGGTTGGATGGAGTAGCAGGAGCGTCGCCTTGGGAACAACAACAACGCAGAAGGAAGAGGGAGCTGGTCTTCCGCCGCGGCAGTCCTGCCTTCTTCCCCTTGCCTCCACGGCCGGCTGGAACAAAGGGGGAACCCGCTATAGACGAATAGATCCATCACCCGGCACCGCGCGCGAACACACCAAGACGAAATAACTCCCACCACCTCTCGAGACCCATATCCCCGTGATCCCCAACTTCGACCCCTCGCTACCATGGTCGTCCTGAGGGAGAGGGAAACACATAGTAGCAGCGAGAAAGAGGAGTCAAAACGCAACCACATATTTATTCAAAGATGAGGTGGTCATCGATGTCGCCACCAGCTTCAACCAAAGAAGCTTGTGCGCCTCGCCGATGAACCCTAGTGACTAGATCTGGTCGCCATGACCCAGAGCTCCACATCTGGGCATCATGCCCAAAACTACGGCCAAACAGCCACTACACCTATAGCTAGGTGTCCTATCTACTCTGGCGCCTCCTCTTCCCCACCTCCAACCGGCTAATCTGGTGGAGGGGACAGGGGTGAGGCCTGGTCGTCGATGGACAAGGCTCAAAATAGGCTATGGAGGGAGGACGAGAGAGGTGTATGATCAAATCATTTACTCTACTATGTGTTGTGTTCGTGTTGAAGAAGACTCTTTATGAATTATTATCAGTGTTGTGGTCATGTGGCACTGGTGTGTGGTGTGTGTTGGTAGTGGGCATCTGTGCACTATGCATCACGGCCATAAGTAAGACTTTCTACATCATTACACGCATAGGAAATACTCCTTGGATATGGTAAACTCAATGTTTGACTACCGATCGGTTGCTTCAATGTTAATCTCCATTTGTTAATTAATGTCTGAAAATGTGTAAATAATGCATGAAGTATCTGTCTTGGAGAAGAAGCCGAGGAAGTCTACCAGTCCGGTATGTTTCGATCTGTTCATGGAGTTTCTCGGTCCTTAGCACAGTTAACCTTTATCAAGTAGACACCCGATGGTTGTATGTAGTGGGGCGCAAGTTATCAGCTGAGTAGTATTGGTAATAATTCTGCATTCCCCTCCCTCCCCCATCCCCCACCACCACCCACTCATAAAAACACACACCAAAAAGAGAATAAAAATCTAGAAGACCATCTCTTATCTCAGCGCATATGACCAAGCCAGTGCTCTAGTGAGCCGCCGGCCCATAAACCATGCCGGAGGTGTGCTTCGATGTCCCTCCTATCCCCAAACTTATGAAACTGAAAACACAAGGATAGCTATGATTGATCAATACCCTTTCATCCATTCTGAACCAAAGGGGTATCTATTAATCATGGTCATCCTTGTGACTTTAGTTGCATAAGTTTGGAGGAGAGGGGGACACCGAAGAAAAAGTCATTTCCCTTGCTCTATGATCCATAAGCGCGCTAACCGAGAATTCACCCTTTTTCCATTCACCTACTTCAAAGGTTTTCTCACTAAAATCCAACAGTAAGCCCCTAGAATTACGGTTGACCAAAATCCAATTCCAGCAAAATAGTCCTCCTCGAGGCCATTCAGTTCCAGTGAGGTGATGATACAGCCCAACACATGACAATCACCATTGGTCTGCATCATGCTACACCAACCACTCATACTAAGGTGAACTAATTCCATCATGTGTATTTTGTTGATCATTTGAGTGGGATCCTACTTGATTCAAATGTGTGTTCCATACTCAAGCCACAACCCATGACCATGATGCCAAGAGGAGGAGACAAGGATGCCCGAGGAGCCAAGAAGCCTAAGTAAGAAGCATGGAAAAGAAGACAAAAGAAGAATTGCGATGCCCGCTCTGGCGCCGCCGGATTATCTTCCAGAATGTTCCGGCGCCAGGCCCGGCGAATCGGAATTCCCTCCGGAACCAAACCGCTCCCTCTACCCATCCCTTTTCCCCTAGCACTACAAATATCCCCATGTGGCTCAGGTCTAGGTAGAGAATGAATATTAAGTTGATTTGTCCTAGCCTGCATCTTCCCATATGGGGAACCTCTCTAGGATCTACATCAAGTACCTAGGTTGTACAAGGCCCTCACCGTTTGAGTGCTCTTTCTATCTCGTGATCTCAATTGCGTCGATCTCTCCCTTTGTGTCTCTAGTGATTGCAATCTCTTCACGAGTAGATTCTAGCTGCTCTAGATCGATCTTTCCTTTGTGGATCGATCTCTACCTAGCGGTATTTTCCATGAGAATTCTACCAGGTTGGTGATTCCGGATAACCAGGACAACCCAAGCATGTGTGTCTTGAGCGTGTTTGTATCTTTATCTTGCATTCAAGTTGAGTTCATTGTGTTTTCCCCTCAGTCCCTGCCTCAAATTCGTGAGGACCAGGCCATCCAAGGGTAAATTCACCAAGGGACCCCTATCATATGGTATTATCAGCTTTTGGTTGCCACGGATTTGACTTTGTTCATCAATTTCCACCATAAATTCAAAAATACCAAAATATAGCCCCAAATTTATTTTGAATCGATCTATCTTTTTGGTGAGCTTTTAGTGGATTTGGTCCACAGATCTGGTGCTTTAGGTGATGATCTTTGTTTTCCTACTTTTCCTAGCCCCAATTTGACCAATTCTCCTTATAATCGATGATTGAAACTTTTGGGAGTTCTTCACGAACTCAAACCGGCCGACGATCCGGTGAACCGTAGCTGCCATCGAAATTTCCAGTGAGATTCCCAACCTGCTGGAATCTTCGGCGTCGCTGGATTGTTCGCCGAAAACTAGTTTTGCAATTTGTTGATAGTTTTTCCCCTTTGGTGTTGTGTTTCGTGTGCGTGTATTCAACTTAAAATAACAAGCTTCTGCAACCACTCTTTGCACTCTTCGACACCAGGAAACTCACTTCATTCCCTCCACCACTAGTTGCATACGAAATCAACAAAATGTATAACTTTCACCACCCTTGTGAATCCCCATTCTTCCTTTTTGTGTTACCTAACCTATCGAGAGTAGCTTATTTTGTGTTTCCGAAGTATTGTACGCTTGGTATTGCATAGTGATAGTGTATAGGCAATAGCAAAAGTTGACTCCATAGCATATAAAGCAAGCAAAAAAATATAAAAGATAAAAAGAAAAAAATACCAATATAAAAGAGAGTCCAAAGCTTCTAAGAAAGAGTGCGAGTAAGAGCAAGGCAGGTGTGCAAATCCGTTTCTTCTCAAACTTTTGGTGAACGGGCTACAGTCTCTCCTTGTGTTGGCACGACACCGAGCATTAGTCCGCATTAGGATCATTTTTGTTCGTCACTAATTTTTTTCATAGTCATGCTAAGCACATCTATCTCCACCATGTATATATAGTATAGGGTTTTTTGATATTTTGGTCATTTACTCTTCTCGTTTTGATCTTTTAGATATTATCCACTTTCGACAATAACCCTTTTTGTTTGATTGTTCCATTTACTATCCACCTTCCTAACTTTCCACCAAAAGCCTTGTGTGTGTCTTGTATTTTGCATTTTCGATTGAACTCATCTTGTATCACCTTCACGATACTATCCAAACGATGAGACATAGGAATACACCTTCTTTATCCTTTTCTGCCATAATACTGTTGGTCTTGTGAGACAATGTCTAGGGAAAGAGGAGCTAGTGGAAATAGCAACTTCAATAACCAAGATGGCTTCGCCACACGCCACAACTTATGGGCGCAACACCAAGAATTCGATGCATAATTTGATAGACTTGAGCACCGTATCAATGGCACTTTCCGAGAGTCCGAATACTGTGACCGGCAACGTCAAGCGGATCATCACGCTCAATTCCATGCTCTTCACCAAGCTATAGCCAACATTGTTCACCGTCATGGACATCATTCAAGATCTTCAATTTCATCTCGTATGTGTTCCTCAAGCCATCATCATGAGAATTCATGTAACACTCCCATCATGGAGAATCCCACCACCACAATGGGGAACACCAAGCTCGTCATCGATATGACCACACGATTGATCCACAAGCTCCCAGACGCTCCAAGCAAGACATCACCAACACCATGCTCATCATGATCATTATCAACAATAACCTCAAGATGTTTGACAACCTCGTCAAGAGAATGACTCGCCCCCAAACCAAGATATTATCAAAGTTCTCAAAACAACAGTGACCAATGGCGACATCACCCCCACAACTAAAATGCAAGATGTAACTTCCAAGGTGAACTGGAATGGGATCCAAGCGATTATGAGGAAGGAGAACCACGTGCCCGCCGCTATGCTCAACACCACCATCGACATGGACAAGCTATGAATGCAAATGATCCCAAGAAAAGGCGTAGAAGGGACTTTGAACTTCATCAATCTCCCCCACCACCACAACGTGCACCAAGTGAAGCAAGCATGTGACAAGAATGCCACAACAACTACCGTGATCATGACGATAGCAAGTTTGGGAAGCTAAAGTTTGCGATTCCCAAGTTCAATGGAGAAGAAAATGCCAATGCATATCTCGAATGGGAACTCAAAGTTGATAAGATCTTCTGAGTCCACAACTATTCCGAAGAGAAGAGAGTGACAATGGCATATCTTGAGTTTGAGGACTACACCAATGTTTAGTGGAAAGAATACCAAAGCCATCATGAGAAGCAATAAGAACCACCGGTTAGCACTTGGATGGAAATGAAACAAGTGATGTATGCATGGTTTGTCCCCAAGCACTATAGACAAGATCTCTTCGACAAACTACAGAATTTGAAACAAGCAACAAGATCAATTAAAGAGTTTTACAACAAAATAGAGATGACCATGATGAGAGCCGAAGTGAAAGAATTTGAGGATCAAACAATAACATGGTTCCTCAATTGTTTGAGCCGCCCAATATGAGAAATAGTTGATTTTCAACCTTACAAGACTCTAGTAGACCTTCTACACCAAGCCACCAAAACCAAGGTCAACTTGCAAAAGGAAAATGCTTATTAGAAGACCAAGGCATACTTTGCTTCCATCAATGCAAATGCCTCCTCCAATACAAAAAACCAAGCACCAAGATCATCCAAGCAAACAAAGCCTCCAATGCCATCCTCCTCAAACACAAAAATGGATAGTCAAGTAATTTTCTACAAATGTGGAGAAAAGGGACACAATTCCCATGAGTGCATAAACACAAGAGTTAGGCTTACGGATGAATATGGCGCAACATATTCCGTGAGTGAAGAAGGATACGAAGATTTGGCACAAGCCGCTATTGCAAAGGGCGATGCAATAAAGGAGGAGGACAAAATTCTATGCGAGCATGATCCAAGCCCTTCACTCGTCATATCGCAAGTATTGACAACGCAATTTGTGCCATGAGAGGACCAATGCCTAAATATTTTCCAAACTCGAGCCAGAATTGATGGAAAATTCATAAAGGTAATCATCGATGGAGGAAGTTGTCACAACCTCGCAAGCACAAAACTTTGTGAGAAACTCAAGTTGCCATACGTGGAGCACCCTCATCCATATCATATCAAATGGCTCGATGATAATGGAACCCTCAAGATCAAACACAAAAATCAATGTCTCCTTCAAGATTGGCCCCTATGAAGACACCATCGGATGTGCTGTCGTGCTAATGACCATGTGTCACATGCTTACTGAAAGACCATGGAAAGAGGAGACATACATGATGGTACTACCAACAAATACTCCTTCAAGTGGAATGATAAGACGTATGTGCTCCAACCTATGATGCCAAGGCAAGTTATTGCTTCCAAGATGAAGACTTTACCCAAGATACAACAAGCTAAGGACCCTTGTGAGATGAGTGGTGAGAGAGTGAACCACTTTTACGAGAGTGAGTGCCACAAGCCTCAATGGAGTGGAAAAATCATGAGTGCCACATCGCACGCCACTAAATGTGAGGAGAGTGATTTGAGTGTGACCCATACTAACAATCCATCATATAATTCTCTCTCTTTGTTGTCGGTTTTGCAAGGTACCCAAGATAGACCACCACCTCTGAGGAACATACTATAAGATATCCAACCATAACTTGAATACACGATCAACTACAAGCTCTTTAACAAATTTAAACAAGCCTTCAACACCGAAGATCCGACCGCATACATGTAGGGGTTCGTAGCATGGAAAACAAAAATTTTCTATCGCATACAAACAAACAAGCCAAGATCTATCTACTAGATTGTAGCAACGAGTCGATGGAATAACTTACCCTCGAAGATTCCAAAGCGGTTAACGAGAGCAGATTCTCGTGGATGATGTAGTCGTACTCTTTCCGATCTCAAGATCGCGCAGACGATCCTACCCGCGCTGCGTTCCGGCAGCGCTCCCGCAGTCGGTCACACGTTCGGTACTCGACGAAGACCTTCCTCTCCCTTGTTCCAAAGAAAATGGAGGTTGTAGCACTCTCCTCGAGATTCCAAGGCGGCTGGCGTGGTACCGGAAGTAGAGGGGAGATCCCGCAGGGCTTCGCCTTAAGCCGGAGCGAGTATGGTGGAGTATGAGAGAGCTTTAGTGGTCTAGGGTTTAGACACACCAATTAGAAGGCTCTAATCCGAAGGCTAGTGCAATTAGAAGCTCTAAACCAAAACGGCTCTAAACCGGAGGCTGTGGCTAGGGTTTAGATTTAGAGGATAGGAACTTGTGTGTCTAGAGGAGGGATCCCTGTCCCTCCCCAACTCGGCTTGGAGGTGGGCCGCCGGTTGGAGGAGGGAACTCCTCCCCAACTCGGTTTCCCACACCTTCCTCTTTCCCTCTTTCCAATTTTAGTCGTTTGACTTTTCAAACTTGCTATTTGACTTTTCAATTTAATCCTTTATTTGGAACAGCGAGAACACTTAGTACATGATGCAATCATCCCAATATGCAATGACACATTCATGTACCCCTTCCCCTCCGGAGTGCCAGACATTCCGGAACCTTCTAGAACATTCCCGATGAAAAACACCGGAATCATTCCCGAACTCCGAAACGAGACTTTCCTTATATGAATCTTATTCTCCGGACCATTCCGGATCACCTCGTGATATCCCGGATCCCATCCGAGACTCCGAACAACATTCAGTCTCTTTCTCATACTACCATAACTACTCAAACAACGTCGAATCCTTAAGTGTGTCTCCCTACGGTTCGTGAATTATGCGGACATGATCGAGACACTTCTCCGAACAATAACCAATAGAGGAATCTGGAAATTCATATGGCTCCCACATATTTCTACGATTACTTTGCGATCGAATGAACCACTTACATACGATACCAATTTCCCTTTGTCTCACGATAGTTTACTTATCCGAGGTTATGATCGTCGGTATCTCTGCATTCCTAGTTCAACCTCGTTACCGATAATTACTCTTTTCTCGTTCCCGTGATATGTGATCCCTTGTGATCCAGTCACATGCTTGCAAGCTAATTGGATGACATTCCACCGAGAGGGCCCAGAGTATATCTATCCGTCATATGGATGGACAAATCCCACTCTTGATCCATGTGTCTCAACCAATACTTTCCGAACACTCAATGACACCTTTATAGCCACCCAGTTACGGTGTGGTGTTTTATGTCATCAAAGCATCCATCCGGTAAAGGTGATATGCATGATCTCATGGTCGAAGGAATTAGGTTACTATGTATCAGAAAGCATATAGCAATTGAACTATTTAAATGACTTGATATTTATGCTATGCTTATCTATAGGAGTGTGTCCATCACATCATTCTCCTAACGATATGATCCTGTTGTTAATAACATCTCTATGTTCATGATCAGGAAACCATGATCATATATTAACCAACAAGCTAGTTTAACAAGAGGCTTTACTAGGGACTCTTATTTTAGTTTACAAATCACACAAGTATTAATGCTTCCGGTTAATACAATTATAGCATGGTATGTAAACATTTATCATAAGTGTGAAGATATGATAATAACTACTTTATTATTGCCTCTTGGGCATATCTCCAACAGTCTCCCACTTGCACTAGAGTCAATAATCTAGTTTCAAACCTTTGTGTATTCAACACCTATGGCTTTCCGGTGTTGTATGTACACGATTGCTAGTGGTCAACTGATCTCCGGATCTGACACTTCCAGGTCCGTGTGTAATTGCATGTCTTTGCGTCTCTACGCATCACTCATTCTCTAATGAGATGGCTTCGTATAAAATTTGGTCCTTTGGTGTGACCTTTAGTTCTTTGGGTTTAAAACATGTTGATAATATTGTCGTACAATATATCTTCACAGTATTATCCCGTTGTGAACTACACCTAGTTTGATAACAAACTACTTGACACAAATGCCCTATTTTGCTGCTATAATAGCAGTCATATACTTAGCCTTTTGTTGTAGTATCTGTCACAATGTCTTAACTTTGGGACTCATCCAAATCCATTATGGAGCTCACTTTCCATTATATTGTGCCACCCTTAGTTTAGATTGAGATAAACTTAATTCGCACTTTGTGACAAAACTAGTATCAATGTAGTTCTTTTACAATGAACTAACCATCTATTTATCACTTCTACAAACAATATACTCTTAGTTCTTCCAAAAGATCATAAGAATATCCTTACTATTGTCCAATGATCATCTTACGAATCATTCTGGTATATTCTCACAACATTTAGAGCATAGGACATATCTGGATTTGTACATATCACAGTATGATTGATATAAACACTCTTTGTGATTTCATACATCAAGTATCAATCTATACTTGAATCTTTGTTTCACTTACCAAATGTCAATACATTTGAATATATCATTAATATTGAACTTATTCAATCCTTTCTATGCGACAAGAACCTTTCTTGTAGTTTCTATATTGAACTCATTCAATATCTCGTCTATGTACTTCTGGCACAACCATATTAGCATCTATTGATGCCAAATATTTGGGTTTTATCTAAGTCTTTCATCAGGATGAAATTCTTAATATGTGTTAATAAAAGATACATTATTTCCAATCAACAATATGTCTTTCACATAATGTATTAGAAACATGTCTTAGCGCTCCCACTTAATTTCTTGCAAATGCAAGCATCTTCATTGTCTCTAATGAACTTTTAAACTCCTTTAACAGTTTCATCATAGTGAAGATTCCAACTCCGCAATGCTCACTTCAACCATTGAAGTTTGCATATGCTTTTAGCATCCTTTGAATTAACAAAACCCTATGGACCATGTTATGCACATGTCCTAGGTAACGATTCTATTAGAAGAACTTGTTTTGTTTATTCAACTACCATATAACAAATTTATATGTAGTGGTTGCTACATTAATCCGTCTAGACTAAATATCACTATGAAAGATCAAATCTTGTCATAGTCAACCTTTGAACATTGTTGTGAACTCTTTCCCAATATGTCGACTATAGATGTGAAACATCCATGTCTATTTCTTTATAGATACAGACACAACTGTAAGGTCTTACACCTTTCTCGAGGGTCCTTCAAGTTCAAAACTTGATTTCTCGTGTATGGAACTATCACGGATTTTTATGGCTTCAAGCCATTTGACGGAGTCAGGGCCCATCATCGCTTCTTTGCATGTAGTCGGATCATTATTGTCAAATAATGATTTAACTCTCAAATCTTGGTATTCGATTGTTTATCCGGCCTACTTGTTTCAATAGGAACTTGGATCTCCGTGACCACAACCTTTGAGGTACGCGAGCCATGAGCATTGTTGCTAACTCCAGAACACTTTTCTGCGCTGCGCAACTTTGCACATATAGCTAAGGTTCTTTTAACCTTATCAAGTTCTATTGTCCTCCCACTTAACTTTTCACGAAAAATTCCTTCTCAAAGAAACTTGACGTTCTAAGCGACAAACACTTTTGTCTCCGGTTTTTATGGAGGAATACTTAACATTTATACAAAGACAGGTTCATCCGACTTTGGTTGCACCCATCTTTCTTATGGATAGCATACCAATGTTTTAAGAAAGGACTACTTGGGTTGTATCCCAAACCATAACCTTATATGGTGTCATTTCAACGGATTATGATGAAGCTCTTTTCAGTGAAAAACGGTAGTCTCTAAAGCTTTTAATCTTTAAAATATTATGGCAGTTTTATGAATTATACCTTTGATCTTACCATGTCAAACAAGGTTTTAATCACATATCTCGAACGCTCCATACTCTTATGGTGTTTCGGGAAAATGCAAATCCACGGAACGATTCCTTAAATCTTAGGTATTATGCTAAACTTGTAACTCAAATATCTTCCTTTATGATCTTATCATAAACTATTTATATTCTTGTTACAATGATTTTGCACTTCATCTTGAAAGTCTTTGAACTTTTCAAATATTTCACACTTCATCCTTATTAAGTAAATATTCATATATTCACTCAAATTTTCGGAGAAAGCATATGAAGTTGAAATCCATCGCTCTTGACTACATAATGGACTTCGTACAACAATATGCACAAGTTCCAATAAGCTAGTCATTCGTTCCCTTTTGGCCTACGAACGAAGTTTTAATTATCTCTGGGAAAGTTTCATAAGCGTCATTTGATCAAAAATCAGAAGACTCCAAAATTCCATCCACATGGAGTTTCTTCATGTTTTCTTTCCATTATAATTTAAACGGCGATGTCACTTCCTAAGTGATCTTTCAATCAATTTGTCTTTCGACATTTTTAGCACTAGTTTTATGGATGTGATTTCTCCAACGAGATTTGTGAATCATCCATCTTTTATGGATTACGGCAATTATTTGAACAACCCTTTTGTTCTCATAATACCTGATAAAACAAATCTTGAAGGCAAGCTTTGATGTTTAACGAGCAACACAATAATCCTTTATTTGTTCTCGATGAACATCATCACATATTCTTTTGCTAGTTACTTAGGCCATTGTAGTTCATGAATTGTGTTGTTTCGTATGACGATTCACACCAACAAATTCAGTATCAAATACTTAAGAACCACATTGTTTAATAAGCAAAGAATATAGCCATAACATGTATATCATCTATATACTTAAGCTGAACAATTCTAGTCTTTTCTTTTCTGCCATATACTTATGAGATTTTCTTTCAATATTTCCTTTTCTGTTTGAAAGAATCTATCAACATCAATAGTGGAGTCATACATATGACACATAGTCCAAAACGTGTATAGTTAAATACCAATGTCTTTGGACTTGCACTTTGAAGTAGATCACCATCATCAAATGTTTGGTGTTCTTTCAAATTCCTTTCTTTAGCAATCTCTTGGTGTAGTAAACATTTTACCTACATCAATTATTCATCCTTATCATGGAATCGTCCATGATCAAGCTACTTTTAGCTTATTACGATGAATTACGAGTATAATGTTGCTATCAAAAACCTTTTGGAGGATTAGGACAACAAGTGTCTCCAACCTTTTGCAAATTCTCATCAAAATATGAGAACATGAACTTTGCCATATTATACTCTATCATGTTGTAACCAAAACTTCGTTTCAGATATCACAATATCTTCCACACATCATGGTTTCTGAAACAACTCTTTCAGATCCTAGATAACCTTGATATTAAGATAATCTTTTGAATATCAAGAATCATGGAGACAAACATGATACTCATATACTAACACTTTGGAATTGTCACTCTTGATTTAATACCAATTATTAAACTTCATGGAGTAACCGGAACTTACTGAAAGTTTGCAATAGGACTTTTAAACTTTAGATTAACACTTCAAAACAATACGATACCATCAGAAAGTAACTAACCAGAATTCTATAGTTCTATCATCTCAATTATAACTAAACGCAAGGTGGTAAACGGATGCCAATGACTACAACAACTATGCAAATTCACTTTGATCTAGTTTATGATAAATTGAGTTCTAATTAATAATTAAATTAATCTAGGTGAACTCCCACTCAAAACAATATCCCTCACATTGTTTTAGTGATCACATGAACCAAATCCACCATATCAAAACCGATCATCACGAGAGTTGATATAGCTTCAATGGCGAACAATCAACATGTTCATCATATCTACTATATGATTCATGCTTTACCTTTCGGTAATCCGTGTTCCTGAGACCATGTCTGTACATGCTAGGCTCGTCAAGATCAAACCTTAGCTTCCGCATAAGCAAATCTGGCTTGCTTACGTTGTATACACTTGCGGAATCTAACACACTCGATCATCACGTGGTGCTTCGAAACAACAAGCTTTAGCAACGGTGCATACTAAGGGTGAACACTTAAGAACTTGAAATTGTGTGCTTGAGGGATCATCTTATAATGCTACCGTCGTCTACTAAGCAATACAAGATGCATAAAGGATTAACATCACATGCAATTCATAATATGTGATATGATATGTTTTCAATTTTGTGCTTCCGATCTCCATCTTCAAGCACGAACATGATCTCCATCATCACCGCATTGCATCAAGGTCAATGACGCTCCATGGTTGTCGCCCACGGCTTCAACTATTACAACTACTTTGAATAGACACGGGTCTTAACAGAAATTAAAGACAACCATATGGCTCCCGCCGTTGCCGACTTACAATAAGGAACATTGCATACATCATATATAATCACAATCATGGCCATATCACATCATCGACACCCTCGCAAAACAAAGTTAGACGCCTCTACTTTCTTTGCATATTTTACGTGGTTTGGGGCTTTCAATAAGTGTCGTTCTAACTTACGAACAAGAACCACAACATTGATACTAGTATTGTCAATCACCCTTTGTAAATTGGATCTTAACTATGCTAGGATAAACAGGCACCTGCAAAGCCACTTATGCAATACAAGTTGCATGTCAAACGTGGATCAAGTCTCATGAACGCTGTCATGTAAGGTTAGCCCGGGCCGCTTCATCCCAACATGCCGCAAGATGCAAAGTACACAAGAAGCAATCGATAATAAAAGCATCAACGCCCACAATGACCATTGTGTTCTACTCGTGCAACAGATCTACATATAGCCACGGCTCTGATACCACTGTAGGGGTTCGTAGCATGGAAAACAAAAATTTTCTATCGCATACAAACAAACAAGCCAAGATCTATCTACTAGATTGTAGCAACGAGTCGATGGAATAACTTACCCTCAAAGATTCCAAAGCGGTTAACGAGAGCAGATTCTCGTGGATGATGTAGTCGTACTCTTTCCGATCTCAAGATCGCGCAGACGATCCTACCCGCGCTGCGTTCCGGCAGCGCTCCCGCAGTCGGTCACACGTTCGGTACTCGACGAAGACCTTCCTCTCCCTTGTTCCAGCAGGCAGCGGAGGTTGTAGCACTCTCCTCGAGATTCCGGCAGCACAACGGCGTGGTACCGGAAGTAGAGGGGAGATCCCGCAGGGCTTCGCCTTAAGCCGGAGCGAGTATGGTGGAGTATGAGAGAGCTTTAGTGGTCTAGGGTTTAGACACACCAATTAGAAGGCTCTAATCCGAAGGCTAGTGCAATTAGAAGCTCTAAACCAAAACGGCTCTAAACCGGAGGCTGTGGCTAGGGTTTAGATTTAGAGGATAGGAACTTGTGTGTCTAGAGGAGGGAGCCCTGCCCCTCCTTATATAGGTGGAGGGGCCGGCCGCGCCATGGGGAGGAGGAGTCCTCCCAACTCGGCTTGGAGGTGGGCCGGTTGGAGGAGGAACTCCCCAACCCGTTTCCACACCTTCCTCTTTCCCTCTTTCCAATTTTAGCCGTTTGACTTTTCAAACTTGCTATTTGACTTTTCAATTTAGGATTCAATTTAATCCTTTATTTGGAACAGCGAGAACACTTAGTACATGATGCAATAATCCCAATATGCAATGACACATTCATGTACCCCTTCCCCTCCGGAGTGCCGGACATTCCGGAACCTTCTAGAACATTCCCGATGAAAACACCGGAATCATTCCCGAACTCCGAAACGGGACTTTCCTTATATGAATCTTATTCTCCGGACCATTCCGGATCACCTCGTGATATCCCGGATCCCATCCGAGACTCCGAACAACATTCGGTCTCTTTCTCATACTACCATAACTACTCAAACAACGTCGAATCCTTAAGTGTGTCTCCCTACGGTTCGTGAATTATGCGGACATGATCGAGACACTTCTCCGAACAATAACCAATAGAGGAATCTGGAAATTCATATGGCTCCCACATATTTCTACGATTACTTTGCGGTCGAATGAACCACTTACATACGATACCAGTTTCCCTTTGTCTCACGATAGTTTACTTATCCGAGGTTATGATCGTCGGTATCTCTGCATACCTAGTTCAACCTCGTTACCGATAAGTACTCTTTTCTCGTTCCCGTGATATGTGATCCCTTGTGATCCAGTCACATGCTTGCAAGCTAATTGGATGACATTCCACAGAGAGGGCCCAGAGTATATCTATCCGTCATATGGATGGACAAATCCCACTCTTGATCCATGTGTCTCAACCAATACTTTCCGAACACTCAATGCCACCTTTATAGCCACCCAGTTACGGTGTGGTATTTGATGTCATCAAAGCATCCATCCGGTAAAGGTGATATGCATGATCTCATGGTCGAAGGAATTAGGTTACTATGTATCAGAAAGCATATAGCAATTGAACTATTTAAATGACTTGATCTTTATGCTACACTTATCTATAGGAGTGTGTCCATCACATCATTCTCCTAACGATATGATCCTGTTGTTAATAACATCTCTATGTTCATGATCAGGAAACCATGATCATATATTAACCAACAAGCTAGTTTAACAAGAGGCTTTACTAGGGACTCTTATTTTATTTTACAAATCACACAAGTATTAATGTTTCCGGTTAATACAATTATAGCATGGTATGTAAACATTTATCATAAGTGTGAAGATATGATAATAACTACTTTATTATTGCCTCTTGGGCATATCTCCAACAATACAAGCTCATGACCATGGGCACATCTCATTCCTTGCATGATGGAGGAACTTCATCGAGGACGACTCATTTTCAAGCTGGGGGAGATGATGCAGCCCAACACCTAACAATCACCATTAGTCTACATCATGCTACACCAACCACTCATACTAAGGTGAACTCATTCCATCATGTGTATTCCGTTGAACATCATTTGAATGGGATCCTACTTGAGCCAATGCGGTTTCCATACTTAGGCCACTGCCCATGACCATGATGCCAAGAGGAGGAGACAAGGATCCTAGGAGCCAAGACGCCCAGGCAAGAAGCATGGAAAAGACGATGAAATAAGGATTCCGGCGCTAGTTTTGACGCCACCATATTCTTTGCTGAAACATTCCGACGTCAGGCCTGGCGAACCCGAATTCCCACTGGAACCAACTTCCGGCGCCCCGCCAAAATCAGCGTAAGTATCATGAACCAGCGACTTCTGAACCTAAAATCATCAGTCTAAGCACTATTTCAGGTTGGATGCTCTTGAATATTTCCTCTACCTACCCCTTCTCCCCTAACACTATAAATAGCCTCATGTGGCTGAGATCTAGGTAGAGAATGAATATTGAGTTGATTTGTCCTAGCCTCCATCTTCCCATAGGGGGGCCTCTCTAGGATCTACATCAAGAACCTAGGTTGTACAAGGCCCTCGCCGTTTGAGCGCTTTTTCTATCTCGTGATCTCTATTGCATCGATCTCTCTCCCTTTGGGTCTCTATTGATTGCAATCTCTTCACGAGTAGATTCTATCGCTTTCGGATCGATCTTTCCTCTATGGATCTCTACCTAGCGGTCTCTTTCACGAGGATTCTATCGGGTTGGTGATTCGGGCCAACGAGGGCCAACGAGGACAACTGATGCGTGTGTGTTTTGCGTGTGTTTGTATTTTACCTTGCATTCGAGTTGAGTTCATCGTGTTTATCGTGTCCCCTCACTCTCTGCCTCAAATCTGTGAAGATCAGGGCACCCAAAGGTAAATCCACCAAGGGACACCTATCAGGCGAAATCCTGTCGAATTGTTTCATGGATGCCTACGAAATCGGCCCTCTCACTACGTGTGTAATCTTTGATTTGGCATCTACCCCGGTCTGCTGAAACCATGTAGTCGTAAGATGCACTCACCAGTGTCTACAACAAAGTTTCTTGAAAACACACTTGACAAAGCGGTCTTTTCCGAATGAGCTTGCAAGCAAGCGTGTCACTCGATAAAGTAGTTGCGGAGTCAATTGCTTGCACAATTGTCAATTAGCAAGGAGGAGCGGCGAGACGGAGGTGGACAAAGGAGGCAGTGGAGGGAGGTGGCCGAGTAGGAACTGGGTATCCGGTAGGTATGTTTCGGATTCCATATGATCTAGCGAGGGCTCTGGATAAGCTCAAACAGTGAGAACTGAACTTTTGGCATTCACAGGATATCCGTTGTATGTGGTTTTGATCTACTCTCAGATTAGAAATAACACTCTCTCTCCTCTCACTAGATCCAATATTAAAACGGTTTTATAATTAAATTTCTGGTTTAAAGGATACACAATTTCCACATTTTAGAACTAGATTCAATAAAGTGTAGATGGATTGAGAAGCTGACACAATCCGACAAAAGGTGAAAGAGAAAGTAGGTACACCCATGATGGTAGAATACCTCCATTATTGAGTGAAGCAAGTGGTACAATCTCCATAAAAAATCGCAAAAGGAAAATACAGTAAATATAATACATATGTGAATGCACACGGCCGAGCAGAGCAGCATAAAAAAGGAGAGGTACGCCTCTTTAGTTACTTGCGGCGGCGGCGGCGGCATGAGCATGCATCGCCATGGCAAACTCAACAAGCTTGCCTATGTCCGGCATAACTGCTTCGACCGCGTCCAACGCGCCATAGCTGTCCGCCCACGCGGCCAAGAGCGGAGTCGTGGCGGGGTCGAAAGTCTTGACTCCCTTCATCGCGTCGCCCGCGTGAACCCATGCGAGGAGGCCGCCGAGCACGACGTCCACGTACCCAGCGCTGTCGCCGCCGAAGAATGGTTTCCCCTTGGAGCACTCCTTCAAGGCTCCCTCCAGGGTCTCCACCGCCGCGGCCGCCTGTTTCTTCCCCTCCGCCTTCTCCTCCTCCGTCTTGCCCCTGGACGCCTGGTTCGACGCTTTCAGGAGCTGCGAATTATGCCCATGGCCGACCAAACAATCAACAAGAGGCTCAAAATACTCAAACCAGCGTATCAACTGTCTTGAGATGTATATATACACAATACCTTGTCGTCAATGTAAGAGGCCCAGAAGCGAGCAACGGCGCGGTCATGGTGATCCGCCGGGAGGAGAGAGGGGCCGATGCCAGCGAAGGCCTCGTCTATGTATTGCAAGATGACCGACGACTCGCTGACGGCCTTGCCGTCGTGGATCAACACCGGCACCGCCTTGTGCACGGGGTTGGATGCGAGGAGCAGCTCGCTCTTGCTCTTGAGGTCCTCCTCCACGTACTCGTAGCTGATGCCCTTGAGGCTGAGCGCAACCTGCACTCGCAGGACGAACGGGCTCGCCCACATGCCCAGCAGCTTCACTTCGTTGCTTTCTCCTCCGGACATTGTGGTGTGTGAGCGTGTGTTGTTCAGATCTTGCGTCGTTCTTGGTGTTTGGCTGTTTTGGGGCGGAGGAGACGAGGGGTATGTATAGATCGACTACACACGCGCAGGGATCCCTCCGCTGCAATGCTATGCTAAAAAATTTGTTTGGCTGTAGTATGCAGAGTATTTTAATCTTGGTTTTCAGATTATGTCTTACTCCTACTATTAATTTTGACGACTTACTGGAAACTTGTTTGACTTGGACAATATGAGCATATCCTTGCCGGCAACCCTTCCAGTTTCTTTATTACAACTGGATCACCACATGCCAGGCTCAAAACTGAACCCATACGCCAGAGACGAATTCGTCAATCTCACTGAATTTCTAGTGGATACCCACAACATGTGTGTATGTTACTATAGCTGGGATAATAACGTCTAAAATATCGTGCTATGAGAAAATAGCGCAGGTCTTAAAATCCGAAGTAGGTCTGTCAAAACTTTAGCACCTTTCACTACGGAAAAATTGGGCGCTGCCGTGCCCTTAGGCTTTGCCGTGCGTCGATGCACGGCAAAGACCTCTTTGCCGTGCGACCCCACAACAAAACGCACGGCAAAGAAGCACTGCACGACGGCACCCTAGACGATACACGGCACCCGACAACCTCACGGCAAACCTCAGCGTAGACACACGGCAAAGAATAAATTCACGGCAAAGCCCCAAAATAGCCCACGGCAAAGAAATCACACGGCACATTGCCTTTGTTGGGCCCACCATACAGCGCAGTTCACGGCCCGGGGTGACGGCAGGGCTTTGCCGTGTGTCTCACCGTCAGACACATCAAAGTTTTAAATTGCAAATTCCTATTTCTGCGCGAAATATTCCCGCTATTTATTTTGTTCAACGCGCGAAACATTCGCGCCATTTATTTTATTCAAAGCGCGAAATATTTCCGCGAGTTTTGTTCAACGAGCGAGGGTCTTTGCCGTGTACTCTACACGACAAAGGTGTCTTTGTCGTGCACCTTCCACGGCAAAGACCTGTTTATTGCCATTTCCATCCCTTCTTTGCCTTCGTTTTCTTTTAGCGCATATTTTATCTCAAATATAACCCATATTGCATCTATGGACACTTTAATTATATGGTTTGGTCGGATTTCGGAGCCTTTGCCGTGTCATTTTAGGCCTTTGCCGTGCATTATATGTTACACGGCAAAGAACAAATTTCCTGTAGTGTTTAGGATGTGATCTTAAAATCCTCTATTCCTTCGTTTTTCATCAGTTTATTAAGTAGAAAAAGGGAAAGTTTGACCATTTCCTCCAGAAGCCGGCCTTTGACGTCATTACTTGCGTCATCAGCATGCCTTTTATGTGTTTGGCTTGGAGGACAAGCGGCGTATCAATATTTAAATCAGCATATGATGGACATTTGTGAAACGATATATAGTATATTAATATCATAACGTAGTGTGTATGCATGATGTTTATTCAATATCAAGTTGCAATAACTATGATTGCAATCTAGTGCGAGCAAGTTGGTGCCCCTCCCCTCTCCCCTCGCCCTCTCCTTATTTAAGAGTCCCCCGTGAGCTCCCGGGCCGCTCCCGAGCCCTCCTCGGTGGCTCTGCTGGCCGGAGATGGCGAAGGAGGGGTGTCGGAGTAGGTGGTAGGTGTAGGCTTTGGTTTTTGGGTGTCATGACCATAGGCCGGAGTCTCACTGTTTAGACGAGACTGAAAATATATATTTGAATAAATGTAAAAAGAATGTATACTTGAGGAATCATCAATTTCTTTGTCAGGTATCCCTTCAGAAAGAAAGGCAAGCATTTTAAAGACGAGGCATATCACCGGAGGAAGCTTCAAGGATTTAAATGTAATATTTGTGAAAGGGTCCTGGCAGACAATCTGTTCCAAATGACGCTAACGGACACACAGCCATGTGAAAAAAAAATCTATATTTTGGGAGCTACCCTTTTGAAAAGTTCTAGAGGTACACTCTGCAATCGATGTGATGCACCTAAGAAAAAATCTTTGTGTGAACCTGCTAGGATTCTTGGGCTTTTATGAGAAGACAAAATTTACGCCGAAAGCACGACACAGGACCAGCAACATATGAAAGAAAGGCGGCCTGCATCTAGAGCAATATCAAGGTCCTGCTAGCTACGCTTTTACCAAAGAAGAGAAGGAAATCTTTTTTGAATGCCTGAGAAAGGTCTTGTCTGGCTTCTCGGAGAATATAAAGAGCATAATAAATATGGTAGAGAAAAAATTCCAAAACTAAAAGTCTTATGACTGCCACGTGCGTATAACGCAATTGCTTCCGGTTGCATTCAAGAGGATTCTATCGGAAAATATTCGAGTACCCATTGTAAAGCTATGTGCTTCCTCAATACAATTTCTCAGAAGGTAATCGATCTAGAAATTCTACAAAGGTTACAAAATGATGTGGTACAGTGCCTTTCGAGTTGGTGTCTCCACCATCCTCTTTAATATTATGACGCACCTCCTAGTTCACCTAGTTGAAGAGATTACAATTCTCGGTCATGTATTTCTACACAATATGATCCCTTTTGAGAGATTCATGGAAGTCTTCAAGAAATATGTTCATAATCATGCTAGGCCAGAAGCATCTCCAAGGGTTATGGAACAGAGAAGGTCATTGAGTTTTGTGTTGATTTTATTCATGAGCTTAAGCCGATTGGTGTTCCTCAATCGCGACATAAGGGGAGACTGAGTAGAAAATGCACGATAGGAAAGAAAGCAATAATAATTATGGATGGGCATTATTTCACTCAACGATATTACACAATTCTATAAAATTCCATTGGTGGCTCCGTATATCGAGAAACACATGGATATTGTACCCTCCAAAAACCCACGAGCGTCTGACTCCTGGATTAAACATGCACACATGGCGAATTTCGGAGGTTGGTTGCAAACACATCTCATAAATAACACCACTTTTGGAGAACAATTCTACTTGTTGGACAGGTCATCATCTTTGACTGTATTGAGTTTCCAAGGATACGAGCTAAATGGAAATAAATTTTACACGATAGCCCTAGATAAAAAGAGCACCAACCAAAATAGAGGTGTCTTTGATGCAACAAACAACAATGGAAAAAATGGCACATATTATGGTTACATAGAGGAGATATGGGAACTTGAGGATGGACTTTCTTTTAAGGTCTCTTTGTTTTGGTGCAAATGTGTCAAACTGATAGGAGGTAGGGTAAAGGTAGACCAGCAGTACGAAATGACAACAATGGATCTCTACAATCTTGGGTACAAATACAAACCATTCGTCCTATCAAATGACGTGGCTTAGGTTTTCTATGTGAAGGACATATTTACCAAACCAAAAAATAAAAGCTAAGCAACAGAATATATCATACGATGAGCCAAAGCGCCACACAGTTCTTATAGGGAAAATAATAATCATGAGAGTGGAGGACAAGACAGACATGTCAGAAGATTATAATAAGTTCGATGAAATTCTGCCCTTCACAATGAACACTGACCTAAGAATCTTGTTAAATAATGAAGATGCGCTATGGATACGATGAAATCATAAGCAAGGGACATATACGAAGAAAAAGTTTTATTCCCCAACACTAGATGCGAATGTTGATGATGTGTAATAATGTAGTAAACATTTTATATAATTTTAGTTCAAATCTAATCATGTACCTATAGTAATATTGGTCGTTTGGCCTGAAAGACATGAAACCTCGAACACGATAGCTCATTTGGGAGAAGATTTTTTTGAGATGCAATCAATATACCAAGTTTGATATTTTTTTCAACTATGTCATATAATATGACACAACGCAAAGGTTTTACATTGTTTGGATCATTTTTTTAATTTCTTATGCCCGTTTCAAACTATGGTCAAAACGACAGGAGTGAAGATTCTTAGCTCGGGGTTGAGCCTCGCTAAACTTGTAGTGGATCTCTCATGAAATTGCATATTGTAAACCTAAAAATTATTTTTTTGTAAAATCATGCACATGTAGTTCAAATCTGATCCACTTCCTACCGATTCAGCAGGAATTTATCTTTTCCATAAGGGGTGGACAAAAAGTTTTAAGATACCCTGGTTTGGACATTATCCATACAAGGTGGTCTAGTATTTTTGAAAAATGAGGTGGTGCCACTTTGAAATTTTCATTTGGTGGTTGCTTCACAACACCCAACTTTGGGAACTCGAAAAATATAAAATGGATTTTTGGTGCAACGAAAGGAAAACTTCCTCCTGCAACATTATTCTCCATCCCATGATGCAGATGCATGTACAATATAGGTACATTATTACAAACTATGTTGTGATTCTGGCCATAACATTGGTCGTTTGGCCTGAAAGCTATGAAACCTCGAACATGATAGCTCATTTCTGAGAAGGTTTTTTTGAGATGCAATCAATATACCAAGTTTGATATTTTTCCTTGCAACTATGTCACATAATATGACACCATTCAAATGTTTTATTGTTTGGATTGTTTTTGAATTTCTTATGCCCGTTTCAAACTATGGTCAAAATGGTGGGCATGAAGATTCTTAGCTCGAGGCTGCGCCTCGCTAAACTTGCAGTGAATCTCTGATGAAATAACATATTGTGAACCTAAAAATATTTTTTGTGAAAAACATGAGCATCGGATCATGTACCTGTAGTTCAAATCTGACTCACTTCCTACCGATTCGGCAGGAATTTGTCTTTTTCACGAGGGGTGGATATAAAGGTTTAAGATATCCCGGTTGGGACATTGTCCATGCAAAGTGGTCTAGTGTTTTTGAAAAATGGGGTGGTACCATTTTGAAACTTTTATTTGGTGGTTGCTTTACAAAACACCCCGTTTTGGGCACTCTAAAAATGAAAATAGCTTTTTGGTGTGATAAAAAAGGAAAACTTCCTCCTGCAATATTGTTCGCGATCCCATGATGCACGTGCGTGCACAATATGGGCAAATTGTCGCCCTGCATTGTTCCCCTGATTGTAAACCCTAATTCTGGGAAAATCCCAGAATCATTTAAGATGGGTCATTTTGATAATATAAATAAATTTTCAATTGAAATTTCTTAACAATGCATGAGTTTAACACCAAAATGTATATCTCATTTTTCTGAACATTTTGATATATTATACATATTTTGATCACTTAAAATGAATTAGTTATGAATTTCTCCATATTAGTTCATTTTAAATCTTTTTTTAAAACAATTAAAAGCATTTTTGGATTATAAAAAATATTCTTAGAAAATATATTTATGATATTTGGGTTCATTTTATTTTAGATAAGCATTAATTGAGATTATTAGTACTAATCTATCTTAAATAATTAATAGAAAGTACATAAATAGTTTTAGATAACCTTTTATGGATTAAAACTAAAGGAAAAAGTTTTAAATAAGGTCTACCAAATCTCCACATTTTATTTTTCTTCAAATGTAAAATATTTTATTTTTAATGTGTATATTATATTTTTGTGATCATTATGGTATATTATATGTATTTTCTGATTTTAAATAATAAAATATGTTTTTTCCAAGATTTATACTTAATAGAATATTTGTTAAGCAATAAAGTATTTAATTTAAGTTGTATAACAAAGTATGATAATAGATTTAAATTCTAGATCTTCTTTTTCTAATTTTTTTGATACATAATACATAATTTTATAAATTATAGAAGTAATAGATATTGATTTATTTGAATTACTTATTTTCTAATAAAAAACCTATTCCCAAAGCCCATTTAGTCCCGGTTGCCAATACCAACCAGGACTAAAGGTGAGCCTCGCGGGCGAATTCTAGCGGGCGACCGGGACCTTTAGTCCTGGTTCGTGTTACTGCCCGGGACTAAAGGGTAACCACTACATAAACTAATTTTCAGTCACGCCTGCGCTCGCCTGTTCACACTATGTGCCTCTTCACTGTTCTTCTTCCCCAAGCGAGAAGAGTCGGTGATTGAGTGTAGAGGAGCACGCGCGCCTGTAGGGGATGAAAGGAGCACATGTGCCAGGACCGTGAACCATCCGCGGACGCCGTCTTCCCCACAACAAGCGCGTCCTGGGCACCTCCCCCGCAGCCAGCGATGTCTATGCGCCCTGGCCACAACCACCACCAACTGCCGCTGTCCTCGTCGTGTCCAGGTACCTCATATCCCTCCTCCTCCATCTCGATCCCTCCCTCCTCCTCTCCCTCCCTCCCTCCCTCCTCTTGCTACTGATTACGGTTAGGGAATAAAGCTCATGATTGAATTGTGTAGGCCCTTATTCGATTTGTTTAGACTCCTGATCAAATTGTTTAGGCTCCTGATTAGGGTTCCTATTTATAGTAATAAGAAATTAGGGTTCCTGTTTAGGCTCCTGATCAAATGGATAACTACTTGATGTTGTTAATTATGATGGAGTGTCAGAGAAATATCCAGGAACTTGCTGCTGTTAATTATGATGTAGTGTCAAATTGATAACTCCTGATCAAATTAAGTATCCATATGGAACATTGTCTAGGAACTTGTCTTGCACATGGAAATTTTGTGTGTTGCAGGTTTGTGTGGTGTAGGTTTAGATGATGAAATGGTTCATGATGATAATATGTTTTTGTGAAATTGTTTATGGTTCATGAGGAAATGGTTCACGATAAAATGGTTCATGAGGAAATGGTTCATCATGAAATGGTTTAGATGATTAAGTGATTTATGTGATATTTTATTGTTTTTTCCAATGTTGGCATTTTGTACTTGCACGGAATTAAAATGAGATGTCCTTTACGCTGAAATATTGATTAATTTCTATTTCGGTGAAAAATGGGCACTCTCCTAGGTCCAATATTATCAAAGGTCATGCCAAACTTTTCGGTGACACTGAGGCACCCCGCCGTCCACTTTTGGCTCCCTCCCCTACTTTGTAGCGCACCCATGGACCCCTTCTTGCTTCTTCTCCACACCGCAGGAGACCTCCACCACGACACCACCAACCGTCGTCACTCCGTCCATGCCTTGGTGCCGCTCGAGTAATCCAGCGGCACTAAAACTATAATGATCTTGTTAGTATAGCACTAAAATGATCTCGTTAGTAGAGCACTAAATGTTCAGAAAAATGAGATCTATATTATAGCGTCAAAATCATGCATCATTGCAACTACTATAATGGTCTCATTAGTAGAGCACTAAAACAACCCTCTCATATGCATATGGGGTTTCGGGGAATGCTATACTCAGAGCATTCCAACTCCATTTAAACTGATGATCTTGTATTTAGTGTTTGTTACATACCCTTAATAATGTCATTTCAGTCATTGTGCGCATTGCATCGATGCATGTGTTAATTTTTGCATTTCCCTTTTTGGTGTTCCTATCTTAGGGTTTGCAACCCTCGGACGCTGTTTAAAAAGGAAAAGCATGCCTTAGGGTTTCATTTTAGTACAATTTAACTTGTCATATCATCATTCTTTCTTGATGACATGTGTTGATTGTTTTCCTTTTTTTTGGTGCTTTATTTTTCTTCTAGATTAGTTAAACTATGGACAGTAAAGACGGTGAAGAGATAATGTTCGACTTTATAAACGATGGAGAAGACAACTCGCATTATCTGAACAACTCCGGTGAGGGAATGCAGATAGAACCAAGAGACAAAGGTCAAACAAGAAATGATGGCGAAAAAATTTGAACCCTTAACAACGTCCAGTGAGGTATATTAAGCCTATAGTAATCACTAGATGCATTAATTGATTTATATATATATATTAATGAATCTTTCTCTTCTTTTAGCCCTCCGGATCGAGCCAATCTGCTAGAAGGCAACGAGGCCTGACCAAAAAGTTGGCCGATCATCAAAGGTTCATGATCGACGAAGTCACTGAAGATGGCCAACCGATTGCTCCCAAAGAGAACGTAAATTTATTTATAAATCAATTTAGAGTTATTGTTAGGGACAATATCCTGATCACCACTCAATAATATAATAAGCCAAAGGTAGATGGATCAATTAGTTATGTCGACCAAAGATCCAAAGATATGCTTTGGGATACGCTCTTGTCACATTTCAACCTACCGCCAGGTCTCACAGAGTCCCAACTATCAAAAGTCGAGGAGTGGGCTCTAAATAAGATGCCTACACAATTCCAGACCTTCAAGAAAATATTATAAAGTAACTATATCATGGAAAAAATTCCAACATTCACTGGACCAATAGAGAAGATACGGAATCACTAGGACGCATCTGCGGAGTACAATACATCGGAAGAAGCTAAGCAAAGGTCAGCAAAAAATAAGGAAAATGCTACGAAAAAGAAATATCACCATGTTATGGGGATACGTGGCTACAAGAGTGTCATGACTAATGTGAATAAGATGAGGCCACCCTAATTGATAAAGGGATCACTCCAGCTACATCAGACTGTCCCGAGAGGTCCAAGATTGGTTTTACACGCATGGGGGTCGTTGGACCCACTAACAGGGAAGTGTGTTGTTGGAAAGAAAGACATTCGAAAACCATCGGAATATCTTGATAAAGCAATAGCCGAAGCTCAAAAGGGAATGTTCCATCCCGATAGAGAGAACAAGCTGACACGCGCTCTCGGGAATCCTGAACATCTAGGACGAACATGAGGCAAAGGTCATGTTCCATGGAGGACTGGGTTTTCTGAGTGTAATGACATTTAGATAAAAAAGAAACATGAGGCAGACCGGTTCCAGAAGATAGAAAGCAAGAACGAGGAATTGGAATGCAAGATAAGGAGTGTCAATTCCCGGATTTTTAATCCCAGATGCATGTTATGCCGTACATCGCAATCCCCAGGATTACCATTTTTGCGAGACATAATAGATTGGTAGAACAGTACATCATCCATTACAAACCATAATAGTCTTACAAATAGTTGATCTCATGATCAATTCTGATTACAGTCAAAGCAGCGGAATAGTAGTAGTAGAGGGGTCGGGGCTCCATCTTCAGGGTCACAAGCAATGCTGACGATGGGAGATGATCCTAGTTATCGTAAGCGTCCTGATGTCCATCCTCCTCGTAGTATCCTTCATAGTCTGGCCATGGGAATAGCCAGGGACAAAGCCATGAGTACTTTGAGTACTCGCAAATTAGTACTAAAGCAATAAGGCCATTCTAATAGGAATCCTAAGCTCTAGGTTTGTTTGCCACAAGCCAATTTTAATTCAACCAGTAACTAGTAATAAAATCCTAACTTTAGTTGTCTAAGTTACTTAGGTGGGAACCTACTTTCATCTCCACAACTTGTGGGGTCAAGTCAAAGTTACCATTCAAGTCACGGTTCATTTTGGAAAACATCTGACAACGGAATAGTATGGCCATCCAACTGCCCATAATCGCAGACGCGGCTATTCGAATAGTCTGACACTCTGCAGAGGTGGTACACTTTCACCACAACATTCGATACGTCAGGAATAACCCTGAATCATCATATTTGGTATGCGGATAATCAATCCTAACCTTTAAATTACACACCCTAGTATAGGCGCCTCCCTTATGAGTTTGGCCTCCCAACCATGAACATTTGTCATCTTGGAAACTGCATAGGTGGACAGTCACATTCACAAGTTAGCCTCAACTCACCCCGTTCCGCGAGGGAACCCATACTAAGACACATAAACTTCCAGTCAAGCCCTACAAAAATTTGGGTATTGTGGTTGTACGGTAAAATTGGAATGGTATCGCATCCGAACCCAACCATCATTTTTTATCAAAGTCAGGTCACATACTTCATTCATCATCATCTTCAACTCATTGTGTCCATAACACATGTCAAAACGTTTCAATAGAATGACTCATCATTCCAAGGTTTTCATAATCATTTGTTCCCATCTAGATTGATCAGGATTAACTTAGCACTAGCATCTACCAATGATGGTGTCACTATTTGAGGGGTACTACACTAGTATTTCTACATACATCAAGCTCCAAGCTCTTGATGGCACTTTCCTAAATTTCCACTAATCATCAATTTAATTAACTACTGGAACAACTTTGTAAAAAGGGAAAAAGGTAAAGCTTGCAAGTAAAACTTGGGGTAGGCAGAAATCAAAGTGGTATCACAAGGGCTTGTAAGTGAGGCTTGCATGGTTTATCTTAGCTTGCCTTAGTTGGTAAGGTGGTCGAAGTTCTCTTCCTCGTCTTCGTATAATTCCTCCTCTTCGTAGCCCGGATTGATACTAGCGTTTATAAATAAATACGAGGTACACAATCACCAAACAATACTTAACTACCTCTATTTAACACACAACGAGTTACTCTAGATGATCTAGTATCATCTCTAGCATTACGAGAAAAGGTGACAAGATTTTATTTATGTTTTTTTAGAAAAGTAATTTCTACTCATTGAAAAATTACTTAAGATTTAATATTCTCCACTTCAAATATGGGATCATATTAACACATGTCATCACCACATATTCTAATACTTGAGAATGTGATTTAAAGTGGTTGTCCTAATTTACAAAGTTTAATACTACTAATTAATAATATTTTAGGGACTAGAAATGACTTTGAAGCCATTCTATAATTTTGGTCCAGGGCTACTGTATGTAAGTATGTATATTTTTACATATTTAGATAGGTCTTGTCCAATGTGATTTTTGAGAGTTGGAATCAACTCAAAATCACTTGTGGTTGATTATAGAAAAATGTTTGAAGTGCTAAAAGCTACTGTCTTGTTATTTTGACAGAGGGTGATCTATAGTTTCAAACTGTTTGAATCCAACGGGAGTGATTATAGATTTTCATCTACTTTCAAAAAAATTGGATTCATTCAATTTGATGCAGTGAATCTTCCTGAATGGATTTTTAAAGATACCTATAGTATGGGGTTTTTCAAATAAAAGACAAATCTAAATTTGAATCGATGAGCTGCGTGCGAGATGCTAATGGACTGGCCTAACTACGCAACACGCGCGTAGCAGACTCCTCTGGGGCTGGTCCTACCTGTTGATGACGCCCAACGCTGTCGTGGGACGCTTCGTTGGAAACCCCAAGAGCAAGGTGTGATGAGCACATCAGCAAGTTTTCCCTCAGTAAGAAACCGAGGTTATCGAACCAGTAGGAGGAAGGAAAAGTCTCAAAGGTGTTGCAAGCAACGTGGAAACCTGCACAACACAAACTCAAGACTTTGCCCCAACAAATCAGTGAGGTTGTCAAGCTCACCAGTTTGCTGTAACAAATGATTAAACGTATGGTGTGGAAGATGATGGTTTGCAGCAAGTAAACAGGTAACAGTGGAAGATGTATCAATGGTAAATATTGGACCGGGGTTCATAGTTCACTAGAGGTGCTCTCCTTAGATAAACAACATGGCATGAAGGGTAAACAAATTATAACAGGGCAATTGACAGGAACTGAGCATGGCATAACAATGCAATACTACACAAAAAGATCCTATGAGATTCGATTGGGCAATACAACAATATACATAGGCCGCCATCCAACTGCATCTATGACTAGAAGTCCACCTTCAGGTTATCATCCGAACCCCCTCCAGTATTAAGTTGCAAGCAACAGACAACTGCTTTAAGCAAGTGTGTAAGGTAAACAATCCACTTGTTCCATGAACAAGAGACTGTTGTTTTCTCCCTAGTGGAAACAACACATCTACAACCGAAGAGATTTATGTCACTTCCCTTGGAAACTAGAGGCATGAACCCACTATCGAGCATAAATACCCCCTCTTGGAGTCACTAACAACTACTTGGCCAAGATATCTACTAACAATGGATAGCATGCAAGATCACAAACAACACAGAAATGATAGAATCAAATAGACAAAACCATTAATCAATCTGACATAGTAATCTCAATATCCATCGGATCCCCGCAAACACAACATGCATGATTACAAATAGATTAGATCTTGATCATGAATGGAGCTCACAAGATCTATACAAGAAAGCACAAGGAGGAGATACAACCATCTAGCTACTACAAGGACCCGTATTCTAAGGTGGAACTACTCATGCTTCATACCGGAGAAGAAGGCCTCCGTGATGATCTCCCCTCCGGCAGGATGCCGGGAACAAATCCAGATCCCCCCAATCTAGGGATGATGGTGGTGGCGGCTACAGAAGGTTTCGTGGAGTTTTTATCGGGTGCCTCGGATTTCTGTATCGGGGGATTCTTATAGGCGAAGGGGCGATCCAGGAGGGCCACCAGGGGGGCCACACCCTACCCAGGCGTGGGATGGACCCATCCGCGCCTAGGGGGGTCTGGCCGCCCTGTGGCGCCCCTCCGTCTCGTCTTCTGGCTTCGTGTCGCCCACGGTAAAATATTGACTTTGGATTTTGTCCTATCAAAATCTGAGAATATTGATTTTCTGCCTTTCTGGAACCAACAATAGAAGAAAACAGGCAACTAGCACTGTGGAAACTTGTTAATAGGTTAGTTCCAGAAAAGATATAAAAACACCTCAAAGTGTAGACAAAGCAAAGAAAAGTAGATACTAAACAAGCATGGAGCATCAAAAATTATAGATATGTTTCCGACGTATCAAGCATCCCCAAGCTTAACTCCATCTCGTCCTCAAGTAGGTAAGTGATAAAAGAATAATTTTTGAGGTGAAATTCACCATCAAAACCAAGATCAAACCATTTGCAAGCATTGAAAGCTGGGATCAAAGAACTCTAAACATGTGCATGAAAAATGGAGTTCTAACAATAGGACATAGTAACTATGCATGCAACATGAAAGGCTACAAACAAATATCATGAATAACATGCATTGTAAGACATTTGTTTGTTTCACATATAGAAAACATGGCATAGTGGCATTCATCCTGTCCCTCATAGAGTAGCAAATAACTGCATAGGACATCTTCAAAGTTCATAAGATTGACTAGATACAAAAATCACAAGAACAAGTAATATCACAATATGCATCAATCAATAAGTTTTGGGACACTACACACATAATGGAAACTATGCTCTCTTAATGGTGCCTAAAGGTAGAAGGTGGAGACTCAATATAATGGTGGAAGAAAGGCCCTTCATAAAGGGAAGCAGGGATTTCAAGTTTCAAAAAGAGATTCCAAAAATTATGGTACTTGTTAGCTTTCAGCTCTCATTGCCCCTATCATAAGCATCTTGAAGTGATTAATGTTAAAGTGAACAAACTATGGAGTATATGCTTGACAAAGTATAAGTTGGCAATCTCAAGTCCCTTGAATACGAGGACCACAACTCATGCTACTCAAATTCAGTCACCTGTAAGTTCTTGTCATAGTAAGTCCATGCGTATCATAGAGAACCGCCAACGGGGTACCCCTTGCACATGGTACATGAGCTATCCCATAACCAAAATGACAAGGCAAGCAGACAATGAGAATCTCAGAGATATTTTTATTTACTATGTGCATAGCTTTTTATTGAGGATGCTTCACAGATAGCTCATTATGGTGATGCTGCAAGTTTCCACCATGATTAGGCATGGCTTAGGCTAGCGGGCCAGGAGTTTCTCTAACACAAAATACATAACTCCATGGACTTACAAGCTCCCTCTTTATTTCACACCGGTGACATCCATAGACAAAAGAGCATGATATCAACTGTGTACAAAGTACACGTGCAATGTTGAAAACGTTCCCCATGACAACATGGTTCTGCTAATTCCAACGTATAAGTGCAAGCATATACAAGAGAGATGACACAATGGTTCAAGTTTATTAGGGGCAAAGAATATAAAGTGTGCCATCAAGTTCGTGAAGGCTTTAATCACTAAGTTTTCACATAACAAAATACTTTTTAAATTGGAAGATAGCTGAAAACAAGAATATACTTGGAATGGTGTAACACACCATGCATGCGAGCTTATAGTGGACACTTTGGAATAACTTGGTTTGTTGGGAGTTGGAAGCATGAGTAGAGCTTACTCATACAAGTGGAGGCTAGCAAAGGACTGGGAGCAACCAACTAAGAGAGCAATAATGGCGATAATCATGCAGAGCAACAAAAGATTACTAATCAAAGCATAGAGTGGTACTACAAGTTGTGGCATCCCGCAAAACCACTACTAGAAAATCGCGTTGTTTTTGTGCATTGCATCATCATGACCGCATGCTCATGTCATCATGCCACATTGCATTTGAGCATCGTCATCATCTTGCATTTGCTTGCATAAAACTATTTTCGGGAAAACCTAATTTGTTTTCTAAACGCCCCGTCTTTATTCAAACGCAAAACCCGGGTCTCCGGATTATTTTGTTTTGTCTGCTATCGGTTTGCAAAAGCCTGTTTGAAATAATTAAAATGTTTAATTATTTTAGTGGGGGCAGCCAACCGGGCCGATTCGACCCAGTCGGCCACCCCCAGAAATAAATCGGTCCAACCAAACTCTTAATCCTAGACCGTCCGCCACCTCCTCTCCTCCGCGCTCGCCGCCCTGAGCTCCGCCCCCCGCGCCGTCGAGCTCCTCGCCACCGCCAGCAGCCCCACCGCCTCCGCCGAGCCTCCTCCTCTCCTCCGGCCGCCGGCGCGCCCCCCATCTTCTCCGCGCGACCCCGGCGAGTCGCCGTCCTCCCCACCAGCGGCGTCGCCGGCCCTTCCTCCTCCGCCCGGCCTCCCCGCATCCTCCCCTCTCTGCCTCTCCGGCCACCGCCACCAGCTCGCCGGCCCTCTCCTTCCGCCGCCGCGGCCTCCTCCGGCCCCGAGCTCCGCCTCCGTTCGCCGCGGGAGCCCTCTCTCCGGCCGGCCTCACCCGCCTCGCCTCCGGCCGCCGCCGGCGGGACCCTGCACCGCGAGCACCACCGGCTGCCGCGCCCTCCTTCCTCGCCCCGACCGCCGTCGCCGCTTCCGTGCCCGCACCGCCTCGGTCCGCCTCGCCCGCGCCTCTCGGTGGCCCGTCTGCACCCGCAGCACGCCGGTCCACAGTCCCGGCGCCGGCCTCCTCCTCCCGCGTCCGCGAGCGCCGCCAAGCCCGCCCTCTTCCTCGGCTCGGCACCGTCTTCTCCGGCCGCGCCCGGTGCCTCCTACCTCGCTGCCCGCTCCCAGCATCTCCCCGTCGAAGGCTCTGCACTGCCTCTGCAAGTTCCTGGCCCCGCCTCCTTCATCTGCGAACCAGGACGCCGAGCCTCGCCTCGGTTCTGTGCTCAGCTTCTAGTCCAAGATGCCCTGCACCCTTTTTGTTCCGTGCCGATACCAACAAGGCGGAGAACTCTGACGAAGCGACAAGATCTGCAGTGCCTTCGAGAGATCGAGAGGAGAACCCGAAGGCCGCCGAGAGTGAACCCCGAGACCTTCGACACAATGATGCCTACTTCCAAGAACTCCATCACGGAACATCAAGTACTCCGTCATGGACCCGATTGAAGCAAACCCGAAGACGGTAGATGCGACAAGTACTTCTCCCCAGATCTGATACCCGAAGACCCGAAACCAAAGACGCCAAGGTCGCCGACGCAGCATGCCAAGTACTTCACCCCAGATGAGACAAGTACTACTTCCCGGTACGCGGACCGACAAGATCTTCGCAACGACAAGATCGACACCGACCAAGGCGAGTCCGATGCGCCCCCGACGCCGAACCAAGAACTCCTTCCGGAACGCCAAGATCTACCCCGTTATCCGAGAACGATCCCGCCGAGACCGAACCCTGTCGAACCCTGTCGAACCCCGAACCCCTCGGAGCCCCAAGATCGCCGAACCCTAATGTGTGAACCCCTTCCCGAAAACCCTATTTTATAATATAATACAACTTGTCGCATATAAATTGTTCATGCATGCATCCTTGTCTGTGGTTTGGGGGCACTATGCCGATTCACTGCATAATTAAATATGGGGCCCATATGCAGGCAAATCTAGCCTTATATTGGCCTCATTTAAATTTGTGTAGCGAACCATTGATATATTTTGCCTTGTTTAAAACAACATTTAAATTGCGGGGGTTCTAAATAACTTGAACCGTTTAATTAAATGTCGGGACCCCGGTTCCGCTTAATATGGCCTAATTGCATCGCACCTTTGCCATGCCATGCATCATACATGCATCATGCCCGATCTTATGCCGTAGTATTAAATATTGCATCCGGTGTTTATTCTAGTGTTTTGGTTCTTCGCGGATAAGGCCGTTGAGTTGATGCGAGTGTCGACCCGATCTTCGGTTGAACCTTCGACAATGTTTTCAGGCGAGCACCTCCCCCCTTTCTACCTATCTTACTTTTATAGTATTTATTCCCTCCTGTTGATCTATTGCTATCTGTGTTGCGATGCTCTAGCTTTCGTACCCGTGATATCCCTTGCAGCCTTATATTGCCTTGGACACATCCTACTACCTGTTGATTGGTAGCTAGTTGGACTTGCGCGTCGTAGTCGCTTGCTCAAATGCTGTTGCGTGTCGCCAAGTACCACAGTTGTTGGAGTATTGCCGCCTGTTTGATGTTGGAGATGGTCATGGCTTTAATTATCGTTCACTTTAATTCCTGTTTAACAACTAAAATTGAAGTAAGTAAGCAGAGGCACAGGTGGGCAATAGATGTTATTTGGTTGTTAACCGTCCACTTGTGTCCCGTAGGACCCCGAGTGCTTGATACCTATTCCTTGATTTTTTCGCGCTATCCACATCCGGGAGGATTATGGGACCCCCCTGAGCCAGAGCTTGATTCAGTCTTATTTCTCGGGGCCACAAACTAGTTTGAGGTTTTATTTACTATCCTGTACTTATGCCATGCTACTGCTTTATTTACGATTGTGCGAGGAGCACCTGCATCGCTTAGGAATTGTGACCCGTTTACGCGGTATCGACAAGCCCAGTTTTGGGTTCCCGATCGCCATACCGGCCCCACAAACCTCGGGTCCGTCTCAAGTCAGCTAACCGTTATGGTGTACTCAAGGGTGGCCCCTGAAATATTTCTGAATCCTGTGATTGCTTTGTCGTGAAGGCCTGGGTTTTGATTTGGTTTTTCCGAGGTTGATCGAGTGTGTTGCTATTGGTGCACCCGGTCGGGTAAAACTTTCAAAGCCGTGTCATGATTATGGACGACTTGGAGCACAGTATCTCGATCATAGACAACTATAACTAAAGTAGTGCTATAAAATTTGACTTTATAATGACTAGTAATCAGCTTTACTATAATGGAATGGCTAATAAAACTGCCAACAATTGCTTGCTTGGGTTGTCGCTTGCGACCATTGTACCTGACTAGTAAATATTGCAACTACAACGGAATGGCTAAATAAAAGTACCAACAACTGTTGGGTTTTGGGATATCTCATGCTAATTGTATTTGACTAGTAAGTGTCGCAACTACAACGGAATGGTTAACTAAAACTTCCCACTGCTTATTTTATCAGGATGATTATCTATACCTGACTAGTAATTGCTGCAACGATAACCGAATAAATAAAACTGCCAACTGTGTGAGTTCCTCGGTTGACTTCCTCGTTTGGTCTCGAGGGGGAAACACCAGGATGGGTTTGTTTTGATGGTAGCATCAGGTTGGTTCCGAATAGGTCTTTCTTACCCCTCTCTGATAGCCGCCAGTTGTGTCGAGTCTCTATAGGTTGTTCAGTGCATGCTGCCGCTGCCGCTTCAGCCCACCATACCTATGTAGGCGAGGACCGCCGAATTCTAGCCTCACCGTGTACTGGCCTCAGTACTGACGCTCCTCTTTCTCCTTTGCCCTTTGTCGGCACCCCTTTTGTTTAAGCAGGTTTCGAGATTGACGTCGTTAGCAGGGTTACCCTTCCGGCTTGGCCTGGGCAGGGTTATGGACGCCATTGGTTATTCTTCAGGGCTCTTAGCCCCATTTGCATCTTGTCCGTAGCTGGACGCTCTATCGTTTTCAAGGTGATTTGGATCTTTGTGTATTATATCTGTATTCTTGACTCATTGAGTCGCTGTACATATATATCTGTTCTGTGGGTCCCATCGAGGACTGTTGTGTAATGTTATTACTTCGTTTTCCACCCGCACGAAAGTGCCTGGTGGGCACCTTTGAATCGTTTCTATGCGGGTTTGGCGGGTTTCGCTAAAACTTGCATAGGGCCGATTCTGAGGGTGTTACAGAGTGGTATCAGAGCTCAGCAGTTGCGATACCCCACAAGTCCAGCATGTAGGATAACCTAGCTAATGGCCGAAGTAGAGTGTCAAAACTATTTTTGCAAATCGGTTGGATAGTTCTGATCAGGTCTGATTTTTACTCCTTACCCCTCTGCTATTCTCCTCTTACCTATACGTGTTTTGAATCCGCTCTCGTCTCTTTCTTCGAGTCCAGGATTTCTCGTGGTTGGGTTTCCGTCGTACCTTCAGGGTTGCGCTTCCTCCTTTGGTAACGGTGTTGCTACATCTGGTCTTCATTCTGTCTGAGGAATCCGTCTACTGTGGCACCATTCTTAGTTCCTTGTTTGTGCCTTCCGGTGTTTTCTGATGCGACGATATCATCTACGCCAGATCCGATGCAGAGTCTGCATTACTCCTTTGTTCCTGAACCTCGATTGTCGAGATCTTCAATTTAATTCCGAGAATGGTTGTACTCTTTTCTACTGATTGTGCAGGGTAATAGTTTGGGTGCGTGATGGATTGGCCCCCATGCCGACTACCCCTTCTATTCGCTTTTGTACATTGAAGTGGATGAGAATGCATCGGTTCCCTCTTTCCACCGAAGCTAGAGGTGGCTTTATTTGTTGATACCTCTACCTTCGACCTTTTGTTCCCGGAGTTTTCTCTCGACGATCACGGACAACGACCTCTTGTTAGTGGTGTCGCGAAGATCTACCCAAAGCGAGAAGATGCAGATCATCGACCTTCTTTCCGGTACCATGAGGCGGATCTCGAGGGCGAGATCCATTTTTAGTGGTGTCGAATTGTGGCATCCCGCAAAACCACTACTAGAAAATCGCGTTGTTTTTGTGCATTGCATCATCATGACCGCATGCTCATGTCATCATGCCACATTGCATTTGAGCATCGTCATCATCTTGCATTTGCTTGCATAAAACTATTTTCGGGAAAACCTAATTTGTTTTCTAAACGCCTCGTCTTTATTCGAACGCAAAACCCGGGTCTCCGGATTATTTTGTTTTGTCTGCTATCGGTTTGCAAAAGCCTGTTTGAAATAATTAAAATGTTTAATTATTTTAGTGGGGGCAGCCAACCGGGCCGATTCGACCCAGTCGGCCACCCCCAGAAATAAATCGGTCCAACCAAACTCTTAATCCTAGACCCACTCAATCCTAGTCTACCCACCACTCACAGCTCGCCACCTCATCCCTGGACCCAATCCCTACCCACCCCGCCACCTCATCAATCCCCTACTTTTTCCCCCTCTCTCCTTCTCTCACCCCAGCCCCTTCTACCCTCCCTCTCTTACACCCTGGCCCCACGCCACACACACACAGCAAACACACCCACACACGCACCCACCTCTCCCTCTCTCACTGTCCCCCGGGCCCTACAGTCCCGCCTCACCCACTCGCCCACACCACCCCACACCCGGGGCCCTCTCTCCCGCACTGGCCCCACCCACACCCCCACCAACCAGCTCCCTCTCTCCCCCTCCGGCCCCACGCGCGCTGGCCCCACCCCGACAGCCCCTGCCCCGTCCCCCACCTCCCGCACCATCCTCTCCCTCCCTCCTCTGCTCTCCCTCGCCGTCGCGCCCTCCCCTCGGCTCGCCTCGCTCCGGCCTTCCTCCACCCCCCTCTGCCGGCGTCCTCCTCGCCCAGCGCGCCTGCCCCGACTCCTCCTCCTCCGCGCCTCCCATGCCGTCGCCACCTCCTCTCCTCCTCGCCGCCCCAGCTCCGCCCCAGCGTCAGCTCCTCGCCACCGCCAGCAGCCCCACCGCCTCCGCCGAGCCTCCTCCTCTCCTCCGGCCGCTGGCGCGCCCCCCTCTTCTCCGCGCGACCCCGCCGCTCCGCCGGCTGCATCCTCCGCTCGCCTCCGCCCTCCAGTGTCGCGTCCTCCCACCCAGCGTCGCGGCCCTTCCTCCTCCGCCCGGCCTCCCCGCATCCTCCCCTCTCTGCCTCTCCGGCCACCGCCACCAGCTCGCCGGCCCTCTCCTTCCGTCGTCGCGGCCTCCTTCGGCCCCGAGCTCCGCCTCCGTTCGCCGCGGGAGCCCTCTCTCCGGCCGGCCTCACCCGCCTCGCCTCCGGCCTTGGCGGAACCACACCCGCGAGCACCACCGTGCCGCGCCTCCTTCCTCGCCCGTCGCCGCTTCCGTGCCCGCACCGCCTCGATCCGCCTCGCCCGCGCCTCTCGGTGGCCGTCTGCACCCGCAGCACGCCGGTCCACAGTCCCGGCGCCGGCCTCCTCCTTCTGGGTCCGCGAGCGCCGCCAAGCCCGCCCTCTTCCTCGGCTCGGCACCGTCTTCTCCGGCCGCGCCCGGCGCCTCCTACCTCGCTGCCCGCTCCCAGCATCTCCCCGTCGAAGGCTCTGCACTGCCTCTGCAAGTGCCTGGCCCCGCCTCCTTCATCTGCGAACCAGGACGCCGAGCCTCGCCTCGGTTCTGTGCTCAGCTTCTAGTCCAAGATGCCCTGCACCCTTTTTGTTCCGTGCCGATACCAACAAGGCGGAGAACTCTGACGAAGCGACAAGATCTGCAGTGCCTTCGAGACACCGAGAGGAGAACCCGAAGGCCGCCGAGAGTGAACCCTGAGACCTTCGACACAATGATGCCTACTTCCAAGAACTCCATCACGGAACATCAAGTACTCTGTCATGGACCCGATTGAAGCAAACCCGAAGACGGTAGATGCGACAAGTACTTGTCCCCAGATCCGATACCCGAAGACCCGAACCCGAAGACGCCAAGGTCGCCGACGCAGCATGCCAAGTACTTCACCCCAGATGAGACAAGTACTACTTCCCGGTACGCGGACCGACAAGATCTTCGCAACGACAAGATCTACACCGACCAAGGCGAGTCCGATGCGCCCCCGACGCCGAACCAAGACCTCCTCCCGGAACGCCAAGATCTACCCCGTTATCCGAGAACGATCCCGCCGAGACCGAACCCTGTCGAACCCTGTCGAACCCCGAACCCCTCGGAGCCCCAAGATCGCCGAACCCTAATGTGTGAACCCCTTCCCGAAAACCCTATTTTATAATATAATACAACTTGTCGCATATAAATTGTTCATGCATGCATCCTTGTCTGTGGTTTGGGGGCACTATGCCGATTCACTGCATAATTAAATATGGGTCCCATATGCGGGCAAATCTAGCCTTATATTGGCCTCATTTAAATTTGTGTAGCGAACCGTTGATATATTTTGCCTTGTTTAAAACAACATTTAAATTGCGGGGGTTCTAAATAACTTGAACCGTTTAATTAAATGTCGGGACCCCGGTTCCTCTTAATATGGCCTAATTGCATCGCACCTTTGCCATGCCATGCATCATACATGCATCATGCCCGATCTTATGCCGTAGTATTAAATATTGCATCCGGTGTTTATTCTAGTTTTTGGTTCTTCGCGGATAAGGCCGTTGAGTTGATGCGAGTGTCGACCCGATCTTCGGTTGAACCTTCGACAATGTTTTCAGGCGAGCACCTCCCCCCTTTCTACCTATCTTACTTTTATAGTATTTATTCCCTCCTATTGATCTATTGCTATCTGTGTTGCGATGCTCTAGCTTTCGTACCCGTGATATCCCTTGCAGCCTTATATTGCCTTGGACACATCCTACTACCTGTTGATTGGTAGCTAGTTGGACTTGCGCGTCGTAGTCGCTTGCTCAAATGCTGTTGCGTGTCGCCAAGTACCACAGTTGTTGGAGTATTGCCGCCTGTTTGATTTTTGGAGATGGTCATGGCTTTAATTATCGTTCACTTTAATTCCTGTTTAACAACTAAAATTGAAGTAAGTAAGCAGAGGCATAGGTGGGCAATAGATGTTATTTGGTTGTTAACCGTCCACTTGTGTCCCGTAGGACCCCGAGTGCTTGATACCTGTTCCTTGATTTTTTCGCGCTATCCACATCCGGGAGGATTATGGGACCCCCCTGAGCCAGAGCTTGATTCAGTCTTATTTCTCGGGGCCACAAACTAGTTTGAGGTGTTATTTACTATCCTGTACTTATGCCATGCTACTGCTTTATTTACGATTGTGCGAGGAGCACCTTCTGTTAGGAATTGTGACCCGTTTACGCGGTATCGACAAGCCAGTTTGGGTTCCCAGACGCTTCTGACCGGCCCCAAACCTCGGGTCCGTCTCAAGTCAGCTAACCGTATGGTGTACTCAAGGGTGGCCCCTGAAATATTTCTGAGTCCTGTGATTGCTTTGTCGTGAAGGCCTCGTTGGGTTTTGATTTGGTTTTTCCGAGGTTGATCGAGCGTGTGTTGCTATTGGTGCACCCCGGCCGGGTAAAACTTTCTGAAAGCCGTGTCCGCGGTTATGGACGACTTGGATCACAGTATCTCGATCATAGAAAACTATAACTAAAGTAGTGCTATAAAATTTGACTTTATAATGACTAGTAATCAGCTTTACTATAATGGAATGGCTAATAAAACTTCCAACAATTGCTTGCTTGGGTTGTCGCTTGCGACCATTGTACCTGACTAGTAAGTATTGCAACTACAACGGAATGGCTAAATAAAAGTACCAACAATTGTTGGGTTTTGGGATATCTCATGCTAATTGTATTTGACTAGTAAGTGTCGCAACTACAACGGAATGGTTAACTAAAACTGCCCACTGCTTATTTTATCAGGATGATTATCTATACCTGACTAGTAATTGCTGCAACGATAACTGAATAAATAAAACTGCCAACTGTGTGAGTTCCTCGGTTGACTTCCTCGTTTGGTCTCGAGGGGGAAACACCAGGATGGGTTTGTTTTGATGGTAGCATCAGGTTGGTTCCGAATAGGTCTTTCTTACCCCTCTCTGATAGCCGCCAGTTGTGTCGAGTCTCTATAGGTTGTTGATTGCATCTTGCCGCCGCTTCAGCCCACCATACCTATGTAGGCGAGGACCGCCGAATTCTAGCCTCACCGTGTACTGTCCTCAGTACTGACGCTCCTCTTTCTCCTTTTCCCTTTGTCGGCACCCCTTTTGTTTAAGCATGTTTCGAGATCGACGTCGTTAGCAGGGTTACCCTTCCGGCTTGGCCTGGGCAGGGTTATGGATGCCATTGGTTATTCTTCAGGGCTCTTAGCCCCATTTGCATCTTGTCCGTAGCTGGACGCTCTATCGTTTTCAAGGTGATTTGGATCTTTGTATATTATATCTGTATTCTTGATTCATTGAGTCGCTGCTGTATATATATATCTGTTCTGTGGGTCCCATCGAGGACGGTTGTGTAATGTTATTACATCGTTTTCCACCCGCACGAAAGTGCCTGGTGGGCACCTTTGAATCGTTTCTATGCGGGTTTGGCGGGTTTTGCTAAAACTTGCATAGGGCCGATTCTGAGGGTTCTGAGTGGTATCGAGCTCGGTTGCGATACCCCACAAGTCCAGCCTGTAGGATAACCTAGCTAACGGCCGAAGTAGAGTGTCAAAACTATTTTTGCAAATCGGTTGGATAGTTCTGATTAGGTCTGATTTGTACTCCTTACCCCTCTGCTATTCTCCTCTTACCTATACGTGTTTTGAATCCGCTCTCGTCTCTTTCTTCGAGTCCAGGATTTCTCGTGGTTGGGTTTCCGTCGTACCTTCAGGGTTGCGCTTCCTCCTTTGGTAACGGTGTTGCTACATCTGGTCTTCATGCTGTCTGAGGAATCCGTCTACTGTGGCACCATTCTTAGTTCCTTGTTTGTGCCTTCTAGTGTTTTCTGATGCGACGATATCATCTACGCCAGATCCGATGCAGAGTCTGCATTACTCCTTTGTTCCTGAACCTCGATTATCGAGATCTTCAATTTAATTCCAAGAATGGTTGTACTCTTTTCTACTGATTGTGCAGGGTAATAGTTTGGGTGCGTGATGGATTGGCCCCCATGCCGACTACCCCTTCTATTCGCTTTTGTACATTGAAGTGGATGAGAATGCATCGGTTCCCTCTTTCCACCGAAGCTAGAGGTGGCTTTATTTGTTGATACCTCTACCTTCGACCTTTTGTTCCCGGAGTTTTCTCTCGACGATCACGGACAACGACCTCTTGTTAGTGGTGTCGCGAAGATCTACCCAAAGCGAGAAGATGCAGATCATCGACCTTCTTTCCGGTACCATGAGGCGGATCTCGAGGGCGAGATCCATTGTTAGTGGTGTCGAATTGTGGCATCCCGCAAAACCACTACTAGAAAATCGCGTTGTTTTTGTGCATTGCATCATCATGACCGCATGCTCATGTCATCATGCCACATTGCATTTGAGCATCGTCATCATCTTGCATTTGCTTGCATAAAACTATTTTCGGGAAAACCTAATTTGTTTTCTAAACGCCTTGTCTTTATTCAAACGCAAAACTCGGGTCTCCGGATTATTTTGTTTTGTCTGCTATCGGTTTGCAAAAGCCTGTTTGAAATAATTAAAATGTTTAATTATTTTAGTGGGGGCATCCAACCGGGCCGATTCGACCCAGTCGTACCCCGAAATAAATCGGTCCAACCAAACTCTTAATCCTAGACCCACTCAATCCTAGTCTACCCACCACTCACAGCTCGCCACCTCATCCCTGGACCCAATCCCTACCCACCCCGCCACCTCATCAATCCCCTACTTTTTCCCCCTCTCTCCTTCTCTCACCCCAGCCCCTTCTACCCTCCCTCTCTTACACCCTGGCCCCACGCCACACACACACAGCAAACACACCCACACACGCACCCACCTCTCCCTCTCTCACTGTCCCCCGGGCCCCACAGTCCCGCCTCACCCACTCGCCCCACCGAACCGGCCCACACCCACCCCACCGACACCCGGGCCCTCTCTCCCTCACCCTCCACCCCTGCAGACCCACCCCCACCAACCAGCTCCCTCTCCCCCTCCGCCCCACCTTGGCCCCACCCAGCCCTGTCCCCACCTCCCGCACCATCCTCTCCCTCCCTCCTCTGCTCTCCCTCGCCGTCGCGCCCTCCCCTCGGCTTGCCTCGCTCCGGCCTTCCTCCACCCCCCTCTGCCGGCATCCTCCTCGCCGTCCCCGGCCTTGGGACCGACTCCCTCTCCTCCCAGCCTCTCGCCCGGCTGTTGCCTCCTCTCCTCCGCTCGCCCGCCTGAGCTCCGTCGAGCTCCTCGCCACCGCCGGCCAGCCCCGCCTCCATGAGCCTCCTCCTCCTCTCCCACTGGCCTTCCTCTTCTCCATGTGACCCGCGCTCACATTGCATCCTCGCTCGCCTCCGCCCTCCCGTGATCGTCCTCCCCACCAGCGGCGTCGCCCCTTCCTCCTCGCCCGGCCTCGCATCCTCCCTCTGCCTCTCCGGCCACCGCCACCAGCCCGGCCCTCTCCTTCGTCGCGCGGCCTCCTCCCCCAAGCTCGCCTGTTCGCCGCATGGAGCCTCTCTCCGGCGGCCTCTCCCGCCTCGCCTCGGCGCCACCGTGAACCCTGCCTGAGCACCACCGGCCGCGCCTCCTTCCTCGCCCGACCGCCCGTCGCGCTTCGTGCCCGCGCGCCTCGGTCCGCCTCGCCGCGCCTCTCGGTGGTCTGCTCGCACCTTGATCCACAGTCCCGGCGCCGGCCTCCTCCTCCCGTGTCCGCGAGCGCCGCCAAGCCCGCCCTCTTCCTCGGCTCGGCACCGTCTTCTCCGGCCGCGCCCGGCGCCTCCTACCTCGCTACCCGCTCCCAGCATCTCCCCGTCGAAGGTTCTGCACTGCCTCTGCAAGTGCCTGGCCCCGCCTCCTTCATCTGCGAACCAGGACGCCGAGCCTCGCCTCGGTTCTATGCTCAGCTTCTAGTCCAAGATGCCCTGCACCCTTTTTGTTCCGTGCCGATACCAACAAGGCGGAGAACTCTCACGAAGCGACAAGATCTGCAGTGCCTTCGAGAGACCGAGAGGAGAACCCGAAGGCCGCCGAGAGTGAACCCCAAGACCTTCGACACAATGATGCCTACTTCCAAGAACTCCATCACGGAACATCAAGTACTCCGTCATGGACCCGATTGAAGCAAACCCGAAGACGGTAGATGCGACAAGTACTTCTCCCCAGATCTGATACCCGAAGACCCGAAGACGCCAAGGTCGCCGACGCAGCATGCCAAGTACTTCACCCCAGATGAGACAAGTACTACTTCCCGGTACGCGGACCGACAAGATCTTCGCAACGACAAGATCGACACCGACCAGGGCGAGTCCGATGCGCCCCCGACGCAAAACCAAGACCTCCTCCCGGAACGCCAAGATCTACCCCGTTATCCGAGAACGATCCCGCCGAGACCGAACCCTGTCGAACCCCGAACCCCTCGGAGCCCCAAGATCGCCGAACCCTAATGTGTGAACCCCTTCCCGAAAACCCTATTTTATAATATAATACAACTTGTCGCATATAAATTGTTCATGCATGCATCCTTGTCTGTGGTTTGGGGGCACTATGCCGATTCACTGCATAATTAAATATGGGGCCCATATGCGGGCAAATCTAGCCTTATATTGGCCTCATTTAAATTTGTGTAGCGAACCGTTGATATATTTTGCCTTGTTTAAAACAACATTTAAATTGCGAGGGTTCTAAATAACTTGAACCGTTTAATTAAATGTCGGGACCCCGGTTCCGCTTAATATGGCCTAATTTCATCGCACCTTTGCCATGCCATGCATCATACATGCATCATGCCCGATCTTATGTCGTAGTATTAAATATTGCATCCGGTGTTTATTCTAGTGTTTTGGTTCTTCGCGGATAAGGCCGTTGAGTTGATGCGAGTGTCGACCCGATCTTCGGTTGAACCTTCGACAATGTTTTCAGGCGAGCACCTCCCCCCTCTCTACCTATCTTACTTTTATAGTATTTATTCCCTCCTGTTGATCTATTGCTATATGTGTTGCGTTGCTCTAGTTTCCGTACCCGTGATATCCCTTGCAGCCTTATATTGCCTTGGACACATCCTACTACTGTTGATTGGTAGCTAGTTGGACTTGCGGCGTCGTGATCGCTTGCTCAAATCTGTTGCGTGTCGCCAAGTACCACGATTGTTGGAGTATTGCCGCTTTGTTTGATGTTGGAGATGGTCATGGCTTTAATTATCGTTCACTTTAATTCCTGTTTAACAACTAAAATTGAAGTAAGTAAGCGAGGCACGGTGGGCAATAGATGTTATTTGGTTGTTAACCGTCCACTTGTGTCCGTGGGACCCCGAGTGCTTGATACTGTTCCTTGATTTTTCGCGCTATCCACATCCGGAGGATTATGGGACCCCGAGCGAGCTTGATTCGGTCTTATTTCTGGGGCCACAAACTAGTTTGAGGTTTTATTTACTATCCTGTACTTATGCCATGCTACTTGCTTTATTTACGATTGTGCGAGGAGCACCTTATCTTGTTAGGAATTGTGACCCGTTTGCTGCATCGACAAGCCCAGTTTGGGTTCCCGATCGCTTACCGGCCCCACAAACCTCGGGTCCGTCTCAAGTCAGCTAACCGTTGCGGGTGTACTCCAAGGGGTGGCCCCCTGAAATATTTCTGAATCCTGTGATTGCTTTGTCGTGAAGGCCTCGTTGGGTTTTGATTTGGTTTTTCCGATGTTGATCGAGCGTGTGTTGCTATTGGTGCACCCCGGTCGGGTAAAACTTTCTGAAAGCCGTGTCCGCGGTTATGGACGACTTGGAGCACAGTATCTCGATCATAGACAACTATAACTAAAGTAGTGCTATAAAATTTGACTTTATAATGACTAGTAATCAGCTTTACTATAATGGAATGGCTAATAAAACTGCCAACAATTGCTTGCTTGGGTTGTCGCTTGCGACCATTGTACCTGACTAGTAAATATTGCAACTACAACGGAATGGCTAAATAAAAGTACCAACAACTGTTGGGTTTTGGGATATCTCATGCTAATTGTATTTGACTAGTAAGTGTAATACTTCTAGCGGAATGGTTAACTAAAACTTCCCTTTGCTTATTTTATCGGGATGATTATCTATACGACTAGTAATTGCTGCAACGATAACCGAATAAATAAAGCGCCAGCGTGTGAGTTCCTCGGTTGACTTCCGTGCGGTCTCGAGGGGAAACACCAGGATGGGTTTATTTTGATGGTAGCATCGAGTTGGTTCGAATAGGTCTTTCTTACCCTCTCGATAGCCGCCATTGTGTCGAGTCTCTATAGGTTGTCCGATTGCATCTTTGCTGCGCTTGACCCACCATACCTATGTAGGCGAGGACCGCCGAATTCTAGCCTCACCGTGTACTGGCCTCAGTACTGACGCTCCTCTTTCTCCTTTGCCCTTTGTCGGCACCCCTTTTGTTTAAGCAGGTTTAGAGATCGACGTCGTTAGCAGGGTTACCCTTCCGGCTTGGCCTGGGCAGGGTTATGGACGCCATTGGTTATTCTTCAGGGCTCTTAGCCCCATTTGCATCTTGTCCGTAGCTGGACGCTCTATCGTTTTCAAGGTTTCGCTAAAACTTGCATAGGGCCGATTCTGAGGGTGTTACACAAGTCAAGGACTAAATGATCATAGAGGCTATGGTGACTTGTTCATAGTCATAACATGGTGTGAGCATGTGCCAAGTCAACCCAAACAAAGCATCAAAGGAGAATACCACAATACTATGCTTTTGTAAGCTAAACAACGCATAATTCCTTCAAGACACACTAAGAAATCCCAATTGTTTGGAACAAGACATGCTACAACAATAATCACTAAGCATAAGGTCAAAACAAAACCTAGCATGTCATGCTAAAGTCTAAGTCACAGTCAATGCAAGCTCCTCTTGCACTTATCAAGCAAGAACTTTCTACTACTTTCCAACACCAAGCAACTTATTTGAAACAACATAGCGAGAATGGGGGTCCAAACTACTTTATTCAAGCAAACTAAACAAACTAATCAAACCAAATGAAAACTAGGATGCTCCAAGAACAACACAATAGTGCATGAAACAATAAAAACGAAGTGTCTAGACAAACCTGAGCTTTTTATTGATGAAGAAGGGGATGCCTTGGGAATCCCCAAGCTTTGACGCTTGTACCTCTTGGATATTTATTGGGGTGACACCAAGGTGGCATCCCCAAGCTTGAGCTTTTGTCCATCCTTCATCTCATTACATCATTCTCTCTCTACACCTGAAATTTTTCCTTCGTACAAAACTTCACACAATCTTCCTTAGCAACATTAGTGTATTAAAAGGATAATAGACCTTTGGGTTTAGCTTTGGAACATAATTTTTTTCACTAAAAACACAAGCTACTGTAAACTCCTTCAAAAAGCTCAATTCCTCAAAAGAGAACTCAAAAAGGAAACAATAAGAAGCAAATGCAAATAATGGCAGAAATCTGTCAAAACATACCAGCAGGTAGAAACCGATTTTTTAGAAAATATTCTGTTGCTCAAATAAAAAAGTATTGAAATAATGAAAGTTAGCTAACATACTGGAGTATTTATTCATAAATGTTCAGCTCAATACGACTTACAGAGACTCCTCACGGATTTTTATGGTGGAGGACAGAAATCTGTTTCTGGACAGCAACTCCCCAAATCTTACTTCCCTATCATTAGAGGTCATTATTGACACAAAAAGAAAACAAAAATGATAAGAAGAGGTCATTAATGTAGTAATAACTTCCAAGACTCAAGGAAAATCTTGGGTTATCTTCCAACAAGTACTTTTCTTTAACGCCTTTAAGATAGGCACAAGAAGCAAGAAATCAAGTATTTTCAAATGAGCAATTGAGATAAATACTTGCAAAGTCTTCAACTATGAGAGGTATCTCATCCAAATGAGTCTTGGAGGATCCCTTCTCATTTCCCTTTGGTTTACTAATTTAATCAAAAGGATTTTTAGGAACAATCCAATCAAAATTGTTTTTAAAGGCCTCATGCATCCAACAAGCTTAAAGGGTATGAGTATCTTAAATTCATCTCTAGGCTTGGTTTTATCTGAAGTACCCACAACATCTACACATGAGACTAGCATATTAAAACGCTCAAATACCTTTTTGCCTTCCTTAGCAACATCATGGAATTCTTTGAGTAAAGTTTCAAGAATAAACTCTCTCTTTTTAGGATTCTTTTCTTCTTTTAGTTTTAGGAACAAAATTTGCATCATGGGGTTAAGGCTAACAAACCTAGCCTCCAACATATGAACTAAAGAAGCTGCAACAATTTCATAGGAGCAAGTTCTGCTATAGATTTATCCTCAATATCCTCATACTTGCTAACATGATTAAAGAATTCGTCAATATTGTCTTTCCCAATTATGGAGCCACTACCTATAGAAAGGTCCTTAAGGGTGAACTTGGGGAGCAACATGGTGAGCTAGAACAAGGTGGCAACTAGAGTAGGAACTAATTTTTGTGTGTTTTTGAATAAAGAAAGCAAACCAAACCAGACTATTTTTTTTGGAGTTTTTGATAAAAAGAGGCAAACAAAACTATAAGCAAACTAAAAACAAAGTAAAGATAAAGGTTGAGGAGGACTCCCCTTGTGAAGACGTCCTTGGCATCCCCGGCAACGGCGCCAGAAAAGATCTTGATGACGCCTAGCACTGTCGTGGGACGCTTCGTTGGAAACCCCAAGAGTAAGGTGTGATGAGCACAACAGCAAGTTTTCCCTTAGTAAGTAACCGAGGTTATAGAACCAGCAGGAGGAAGGAAACATCTCAAAGGTGTTGCAAGCAACATGGAAACCTGCACAACACAAACTCAAGACTTTGCCCCAACGAATCAGTGAGGTTGTCAAGCTCACCGGTTTGCTGTAACAAAGGATTAAACGTATGGTGTGGAAGATTATGGTTTGCAGCAAGTAAACATGTAACCGTGGAAGATGTATCAATGGTAAAGATTGGACCGGGGTCCATAGTTCACTAGAGGTGCTCTGCTTAGATAAACAACATGGCATGAAGGGTAAACAAATTATAACAGGGAAATTGACAGGAACTGAGCATGGCATAACAATGCAATAGTAGACAAAAAGATCCTATGAGATTTGATTGGGCAATACAACAATATACATAGACCGCCATCCAACTGCATCTATGACTAGAAGTCCACCTTCAGGTTATCATCCGAACCCCCTCTAGTATTAAGTTTCAAGCAACAAACAACTGCTTTAAGCAAAGTGTGTAAGATAAACAATCTACTTGTTCCATGAACAAGAGACCATTGTTTTCTCCCTAGTGGCAACAACACATCTACAACCGAAGAGATATCTGTCACTTCCCTTGGAAACTAGAGGCATGAACCCACTATCGAGCATAAATACCCCCTCTTGGAGTCACTAGCAACTACTTGGCCAAGATAGCTACTAACAACGGAGAGCATGCAAGATGTAACATCCCAAAATATGAAACAATGATCATCAAACTCTAATCACTAAAATTAGGGTTAACAAAAACTTTGATTAATTGAAACCATATGAATGCATGTGTGTATGTGATGATTTGATGAATGCATAAATGGACTTGTGTGATTCATCTAAATAGCAAGAAATGGTTCAAAGATGAAAATAACATCATCTAAAAAATTTCCAAGTAGAAACAAATCAAGAGAAAATCACAAACAAATCAAATAAAGCAAATGGTCATTTTTGCCAATCTTGCTCGCTAGGTCACTTTGAGTTTTGCTAGTCCAAGATTTCAAACAGAAACTTTACCAATTCTTTTCACCCCTTGCTAGACCAAGTAAAAGTGAATCAAAGCCCACCTTTCAAACTTACAGAAATATTTGGCAACCTCATTCAAATCACAAGTGAAAATTGAGTCTTTATCATAGGTGAAGATCCCACATTCAGTACAAGGAATGTGTCAGCCTATGACGTTTTGGTAGTGATCGTGAATGAAATCGTCATAGATTTATGATGATTCTACACCAGATGATCGCAAGTTGTTTGGGAGGGCCAAATCCTTAATAAACTATGACGATTTTGTGAAAAAACATCGTAATTTCTATAGACAAAATCGTCATAACTGCTAGAAAGATCGAGATATAATAGAAAGACAATATCAACTGTAGGATGTGAACATAATAAACGGATGGGATGATGCACTGTGGAAATTTGGTGTGGATCGATGACCTGGCATGCATAGCGCGCACACGCGGCAAATATTTCATCATCGCGCGCACACGCAGCGAATATTTTGGCGCACGCCAGATCCCCCGCCGCCATGACTAACCGTAACCCTTATCTCTTCCCCGCCGCCACACCACGCCCATCTCCATTCCCCTTCTCCTCCCTTAGCGGATCGACCCCAGGTCCGTGGCCATGGAGAGCGACGAGATCCCACGCCTTGATCCCCTCCACTTACATCCATCTCCACTTACAGCCACACCACGCACATATCCGCTCGTCAGATCCAATCCAAGCCGCCGCCTCTCTCTTCTCTACACCGCCGCCCGCTTCTACCACCACATATCTACTCCACGCTGCAACCTATGCCGCTCAATGTCGTCTTCTATACACAGTCTCCTTGCTACTCCAACCACGAGTGAAAATGCCAGAACCCTCCCTCGATCCATGCGCCGTCTCTTGATCCCCTCTTATCCTTACTCTGTCACGGCGGCTCTTGCAGGTGGGCCTCGTTGACGTCTTCGTCGTTGCTAGGGACATCAACGTCGTGCTTCTCGATGACAAGGCCGGGTTGCGCCGCATCTGCTTTTGAAACAAGCAACACGCGGGGTACGGGCCTATGGTGGCGGCACCCTCGTTTCCGCCTCCTCCCGGTGACCCTCCAGCAACAGGTGCAGGCTGGAGATGACGGTCGTGTTCGGTCAGCGCAGTCAGTGGCGTAATCAGCGTCGGCATCCGGATCCGGGCGGGTAGCTCTTGCCCCCACCTATTCTCTGGCCAAGCGGCGACCAGTGCACATGTACCTCTTCAATCTCTTTTCCTCTTAGTTAATTACTGATACTAGTTGCTGAGAGAAATGAACTAAGCATCAAATGTGAGAGTCACCGGTAGTTAGCACACTATTTCCCTTCGCCATTTAATCTGCTGAAAAACTGACCTAGACATAGCTGTAAGCTTTCATGGTAGGTGCAGTACATTTTCCCTGATCCAACTAATTGCATCGGCAATGTGTGTCAACACCAATTCAACATTGTTGTAGCATCTCATGGGGTAGGCATAAACCAATCTTTACATCCTTTGAAAGAAATAGCAGATGGACTAATAAATTTAAGGCTTTTTACATCCATTGTTCTAGTGATCCTAGTTCTTACTCTACTCATGATTGATCCAAGCTATAGACTGTACTTGTTCTAGTGTAGATGATTTTGTCAGTACAGTGTGTAAAACACTAATGGCACTCTATTAATATGTTGTTATATGTGAATTGTATCGGTCATGTGTCACATAGATAATTTATTAGCATGCAGTTTATGCCATATCCACTTGCCTGCTTTAAATATGCCATTGTATATTCATACTAATTTGTAGTAATCAGTGTGTAAATACCTATTTGCAGGAATGAGGGATGTGACGCAAAAAAGATTCAGAGGGCTGATTTCTTGGTGAGCACATAGGACCTGAAGAAATGACTACTCTGATACTCAACACCAGTATAAAGTGGTTGACTTGGGTGTTCTATTACTTGAAGAAATGACTACCCTAATAGTCAACACCAGTGTAAATACCTATTCACATGGAGCATCCTGGTAAGATTCCCTGTTCCCTCCTTTTGTGGTTGCTTTATTGAGCCGAAACCAAGAATAATGTTAGGATATGCATCTGGATAATATTATCATCAACACTCCTTTTGTGGTTGCTTTATTGAGCAGAAACCAAGATTCCCTGTTTCCTCCTTTTGCATTCTTACATATCTGGAAGAGATCCATTTGCAATGTGTATTGTATTCCCGACCACACAACCTTACATCCCTGTCCAGAACATGGTGAGTACATATTAATCACACTATTACGTTACAGTAATATGGCAGTAGTGAAATGCAGATGGTAGTACTTCCTCTCCTTTTCTTTAGATAAAGTGGCATGGTTTGGATTCTTTTAATTCTTTCTAGAAGTTCTGATCCTTTTTCCTTAGATAATGGAAGGTTAAACTCTCGGTTGCTGCATCATAAGATGGCATAATTTTAGTCCTCATTTGTATCTCTGATGTTATTTGTAACTACAGGTATATATGGTTGTCGGGCTATTTTTTTCACATGAGGTACATGGTTTTGGGTGAGAGGACTAGTTGCTGCTGGTAGGACATACAAAAACATCCAAGCTTTCATAAAAGTATTGTATCTTCCTCTATCTTTTTTCATGTCTAAGTCTAATTAATCATGGTTATGTGATTAGTTACTTCTATTGCATTTCTTTTCTATGCCTAGTCTACTCCTATTTATCCAGTCTGTGTAGAGTCTATACTCCAAGTAGTGCTTGCAGAAGTACTGTAAGTACTAAAACTTTATTACTCCATATAACCACACTGAATTTAGTACAACACTGAGACTCAATTGTTTATCATGCTAAAATGAGTACACAGACATTCAGTTTTAGTTCAGAAGTTGCAAGGAAACGTTCGTGAAAACTCATTTAAATTAATTGATCAATTTGTTCATGCTTGAAAAAAAGGGTACGCATATGTTCAGTTTCAGTTAGAAGATGCAGGGAACACCAGCGGCCGAACTCAATGCATAATCTATTTACAAGGATACTTGGCCACATGTTTCCTCAAATCAAGGAGGATCTCAATCTGTATTGGCATCTTAGGAGTTCGGGAGATGTTTCACTTAAGTTAAATCCCTTTACACAGCAAGCCGAGTAGTACAGGCTGCTTACATTATACCTAACCACATATTTGTTCAGATAGTCAAGTTTTCTAGTAATGGCTGAAACTTGCAGTACCTCATAAAATTATTTAAGCTTGAGTATGGTACAAACCTCAGTGATACAATACTTTCTCTGTAGACTACCATGCTAATTTTGAGTTAATACTCTATTAGTGATACAGTACTTGATCTATGCACATACAGTGGTTTCTTACATTATGCACATACAGTTCTTTAATACTGCTTAGATTATATTTCTTCAAAGATTCTTCAATTTAATATTGGAGTATTGCCTACTTGTATTGCAAAAAGATTACCAGTCTGTACTTGCTTAATCATTCATGGATTACTGTACTTTCTCACTGAAATTGAACTTGAACTTGCATTTTAAGCTTGTTTCATAGTAGTAGTACAAACTTGTTTCACAGTAGGAGTAGTACAAACTGTTTTAGTAGAAATTGACTGTTTTATTTATGCTACTCCAGTGTTGTTTCTGCTTGTACAACAATTTCACTGTTTCTACTTGGTTAATCTGACGTCTTTTTGCTGCTCTTTGTTCATGTATGGGTCTACTGCTGTTGTGATATGCTGCTTCTCCTTATTTAGACATGAGGTTGCTGTTGTTGTGATTGCTGGTCTTTGTTTAGGTATGGTCTGCTGCTGCTCTCTGCAAGGAACACCTGTGCGTCGAGGCGCTGGTGAGGAAGAACCTGGGAGCTGCGTGAGGAAGAACCTAGGCGCTGGTGGTCAAGAGGACGAGGCGGGAAGGGGACAGTCTTGAGAGAGAGGCAGTCTTGCCGGGAGAGTGACGGTCTACTCCCCTCTTGGGTGAGGGCACGTGGCGGCGAGCTCTTGGGTGGGGCAGTGGCGGCCCGGACATCGCTGGTGATCTGCTGCTAGGTGGTGCAGCGAGGAAGACGTGGGGAGCATGGCGTGGTACAGCCTACAGGTGAGCTGATGGTGATTGATTCTAGGAGGGATTTTGGTAGGAGATAATCCTGGAGATTGGACGTGGTGTATTCCTTGGTTAACTTATTGTTGCCTAAAAGATGTTGCAATTTGTGCTATTTGCTAATAAGTTAATGTAAATACTGAATTGTAATCTTGGATGTGCATTTGTGAGACTGCTATTTGCTGATAAATTATCTGCATGTTGCGTATTTGCTGAAAATGGTGTATTTTCTTGATGTATTTGCAAACTCTCGTGTATTTTCTCGATTTATTGCATGGCTAAAGCAATTACAGAAATGAAAATTCTAGTTAAAAAATAGCAGAAATCTGGACTGGATGAAATGTATTTGGGCTCTAAAAAGGCCGTGGCCCAAAATGTATTGTAACAAATATGAAAATAAATAAGTGGACAGTAAGAAGGCAAGGCCCAAAAGAGACAAACCTAAAAAGGCCAAGGCCTAGCAAATAAAAGGCTAGAATTATTGGGCCAGCCCATTTAGATCACTAAAATGGATTGGGCTAATTTTGATTTAAGACGATTTTCATTTTGTCACAATTTTGCCACGTAGGATCTGAGATGGCCTGGCTAGATGGTCCATGACGATATTGGATCGTCATAGATGTTATGATGATTCAATATCGTCATAGACGGTTATGACGATTTTACCAAAAACGTCGTTATAGTTCATTTGCGACGCCCAACTTTAGACGATCTCAAAATCATTGATTCAATAGTTCATAAACGGACTACTACGACGATTCTGTGACAAAAATTGATGGTCATATATAGCCAGATTCCTTGTAGTGATTTTCAAAACCCAACCAAACCAGTGCCCCTTGACCAATCCAACTAAACCAATACTCCCTAGTATGTGCCTATAAAACCCACCAAGTTTGAATCCAAAATTAAAATTTGAATTTCTTTAGGCCATTTCATCAAACACATTGTGATCAGCAAACAAACCAACAACAAACACTATAGTGAGCAGTGATTTTGGCCAACCTTGTTCCCTCTCTAGCTTACTCTATACTCTCAGTAGATGAACTAGCCTAATTAACAAGCCTTAGCACCACTGTGAGCTTGGCATAGCCATTAATGGTGACCATGCCGAGCCCCTTTGCCAACCCCAATGGAGACAGCAAGCTACACACCCCTCTATCCTCGCCAACCTTGTCTAACAGACGCAGCACCGTCCACCGCCACTCCCTGCCCCAGCCCCGAGCGCAGCCAGCCCCTGGACCACCCGCCAAGCACACGCCCATTTTACCTGCGGCCATGCCGAGAGCGCGCCAGAGCGCCCCGCTCGACACGCTCGCAGAGACCACGCGCCGCCCTCGCCACTTGGAGACGTGATCACCACCGCCCCAGCAACTCCGCAGACATGCCCGTTCGCCGCCGCGCGGACCACGCGCGTTGTGTGCCATTAAAACCCCCGTCGAACCCGCCCAGAGCGTCGACGTGTTCCGACCGATCAGCACCACCCCACGCTTTGCCACCATGATGTGGAGCTTCGCCAGGAAGCTCAGCACCGCCCCCTATCGTCACCCATGCCATTATCCCTCTGTACCGTCGACCACGACGAGCTCCACCCGCGCCCGTCGGTTCCCTTCAACCAGTATAAAAGGAGGCCACCCCCGCTCATTTTCTTCACAACAGTTCACTCCCCACCTCTCAATGTTCATCCCCACTCACTCCCGGAGCAAGGCGGGCAGCGCATCGCCAGAATTTTGCCGGAGTTTGCCGCTACAGAGGAGGAGAGGCGCCGTCGATTGGAGACGCCCTAGGAGAAGCTATCGGTACCAGGAGAATCGCGGTCATCGAGTTCGTCGTTTGCCCCCGTCGCCGACCATCGCTAGAGCCCCGGTGATCCCCCACTGACCCCCACCAGCCGCGGTAGGGTTCTGCCTCGTCGCGTCCAGTTCAGGCGTGGACGATGAGCCACAGTCGTAGGATTAGAACTAGATCGCACGGCCTAGATTTACCCATACTGCTTCGCCACTCGCTTTCTCACTGACGAGTGGGGTCGATCACTTAACCAACCCACGCGTGTACTGTGCGTGGTGGTCCGGCCCAGTAAAACCTCCCGCGCAACCCAACAATACAAACTTAGGTTTATTCATTTTATTTCAAACACAGTTCTGTACCTAGATTCAAAATTCAACCTAGCTCGATTCACTAAACCAAAATGCATGAAACCAATTTTGTTAGAAAGGTATTGGAGTGCTTAATCCAAGCCCGTTGGATTGAAACCATTTAGATATGTAGATCAACCATGGTAAAAAATAACATGGCAGAAGCTTTTCTACATTCAAACATTTTTCAAAATTCAACCACAAAAGCTTTTGAGTTGATTCCAACTCTCAAAAATCACATTTAACTATACCTTTCAGAATATATAAAAATATATAGGTTACTTAAAGAGATAATGATCAAGTAATAAAAGAATGCCTCATAGGCCATTCTAGTCATTTTAATTAATTAAAATAAAAAGGTTAAACCTTATTAAATTGTGACACCACTTTAAATCACATTCCCATGTACTGAAATATATGGTGATGACATGTGTCAACATGATCCCATGTTTGAGTTGGAGAATATTAAATCTTAAGTAGTTTTTCAATGAGTAGAAATTACTTTTATAAAAGGAAATAAATAAAACAAGTGCTTTAATATTTGTAATGTTAGTGACGATACTAGATCATCTAGTGTGAACCTTTGTGTGATGATTAGAAATAGTTAAGTATTGTTTGGTGATTGTGTACCTCGAATTTATTTATAGACGCTAGTACCGACCAAGGATACGAGGAGGAAGGAGAATACTACGAGGAAGAAGCCGAGGAGAACTTCAACCACTGCTCTGCACAAGGCAAGATAACACTTGCAACTTAGCAAGCTTATACTACTATCTTAGCAAGCTAAACCATGCAAGTTATACTTGCAAGCTTACACCACTTGATACCCAATCCTAGTTTTACTTACAAGCTTATTACCTTATTTCTTCATCAAATCTTTCTCTTAGAGTTTACTTAGTAACTTGTAGATGCTAGAAAGATAATTGAAGGTAGCATAAAGAGCATAAAATTTGGCCTAAGTTAGATAATCTTGATGTCATCCTAAGGCATGAGATTGAACTTAGTTAATCTCCACTTATTTACCACCCCTCATTAGTACTTATCCCCTCCTGTAGATGCTAGTGCTAAGCATAAAACTTGATCAACTTTAGATGGGAATACTTGGTGAAAATGGTTATGAAAACCTTAGAATGGCGATTCATTCTACTGAGATGTTTTGACATGTGTTTCTGAAGACTATATTATTTTGATGATGAAAATGTTAAGGCATGAGCCTTATCCATTTATAAAACTGATGGTTGTCTGGATGCGATACCATTCCAATTTTACCGTACAACCACAATACCAGAAAATTGGGTAGGGCTTGACTGGAAACTTATATACCTTAGTATGGGTTCCGTTGCGGCCAAGGTCTGAGCTGAGGCTACCTTGTGAAGATTATGCACCTGTGAGTACCCAAGATGACAGATGGTCATGGTTGGGAGGCCAAACTAACAAGAGAGGTGCCTATACTAGGGCGTGTAATTGAAAGGTTAGGATTGATTATCCGCATACTAAGTATGGTGAATTCAGGATTGTTCCTAACAGATGTATCGAATGTTGTGGTGAAAGTGTACAATCTCTACAGAGTGTCAAACTATTCGAATAGCCGCGTTCACGGTTATGGACAGTTGGAGTGTCCATACTGTTCTATCGTCAAATGTTTTCAAAATGACTTGTGAAATGATTTATGACTTTGTCTTGACCACAACAGAGTTGTGATATGAAATTCAAGTTCCCACTTAGGTGTTATAAAACTTTCAACTAGCTTTCTTTGCTTCTGAACTTAGTAGAGGTAAATCTGGCTTTTTGCAAAAACAACCCTAGAGCTTAGTATATCATATACAAAACCACCTCAGTTGTTAGTATTCGTTTGCGATTACTTAAAGAGTACTCATGGCTTTGTCCCTGGCTATTCCCGTGGCCATACTATGATGAGGAGTATCAGGATGAAGGACCGCAGGAAGGTTATGACAACTAGGATCATCTCCCATCATCAGCATTGCTTATCATCCTAAATATGGAGCTTCGCCTACGCTATCGTTATCTTTACGTTATTCCGTTGCTTTAATTGTATTAAGAACTGGATCATGAGATCCTTATTTGTGTAAGACCTTATGTATGGTTTGTAATGGATGATGTACTGTGATATACAATCTGTTATTTCTTGCAAAAATGGTAATCCTGGGAGTGCGATGTATGGCATAACAGGCATCTGTGATTAAAAATCCGGGTGTTGACAAGTTGGTATCAGAGCCATCCTGACCATAGGAGACTCTAGTTAGAATGGACGTTTGAATCAAAACTTAGTTTCTAAACCAAAGGAAGTGAGTATTTACCAAAAACTTATTCTCATTCTTATCACTTCGATTCTTTCATGAAAATACATGTCCTCAAAAATTCTTGCAAACTTACCTAAAATTTGACACACTTGAGCACTCTACTAACTTACTCATCCTATATTCTTATAGATGGACGTGAAGTACATAAAGTTTTATCAGTTGGGGAATGGAGGAGACCTCATCTTTGAGCGTGACTTAGACCAGCTGTCGGAGATGCTGGAGCATCCACACCCCGAGTTCGTCGGAGCTCAGCTCAATGATCAGGAAGGAGAAGAATTGCAGTGGCTAGTTGTTGCAAGTCTCCAAGGAAAGATTGAACCTCCCACTGCAGAGGGAATTCAGTTCACCTTAAGAGAGAACAACTGGATCGATGGACTTTCCAGGGCCATGCAGGAAGCTCTTGCCTGTCTGTGTCGACAGAGTATCAATCAGATCAAGGGTACCTGTTTTGAGTTCTACCCAAGGCGTGATGCTATGGGACAGCCACTAGAGGCCCCACATCACCCTGAACTGAAGACTCGGTTGGACCACCTCAGCTTCATGATGTATGATCGTAAGAAGGAGTTGGACAATGCTCGCTCCTATGCCAACCACAAGTACTCCATCACCGCCAAGAAGGATCAGACCATCACCATGCTAGTGAAGGATCGCAAGTCTCGTCGCCGTCAGCTCGACAAGAAGGAGCGCATCATTTCCCGTCTTCTCCACCGGATCACGGATTTGGAGGATACCATCCACGAGAGAGATATGCAGTTGGAGGAGAGGGAGAATGCAGGGGAAGACCTTTGTGGAGACCCCTACTCCTATCTCAACGATGATGATGACTTTCTGGAGGATCAGGCCATGGACTTCTTCACCGATGAGGATGACTTTGCCTTCATCGATAATGATGATGACGATGATGAGGAAACCGACTCTAAGGATTAGTAGCACTTGAGCACTAGCGTTAGTGAGTTGTATTCGGTCCCACTGTATCGTAGTTCCCCAGAATGGTTCTTAAAACCATCTATTTTCCTTTTTTGTGGTGTGTGTTGTATGATGTGTGATGAATGAATGAAAAGCAAGTTTCTAGAAAAATCTGAGTCAAACTTTAAAAACTTTTCAAAACCCCTGAATCGTAGAAATTTCCCTCTTTTCTCATGATCTATCTCAATCTTCAGATGCCTCGCGGAGGAAGCAGTTCATACCCGGACCCGATGTTGCAGATCTTGCAAATGTTGGTTTCTGACTGCGAAGCTGAAAGAGCCGAACGTCAAGCCAACTTAGACACCCTTCAACGCATCGCTCAAATGGCCAACAACAATCAAGGCCATGGAAATCAGGACAACCATGTATCTAAGATCAAGTATTTCCAGAACACCAATCCACCCGTTTTCACTAAGTCAGAAGAGCCCCTAGATGCAGATGATTGGTTGCAAATGATGGAGAACAATCTGGAAGTTGCAGGAGTGGAAGCTAACAAGAAGGTGTTATTTGCTACCCACTATCTGGACGGAGATGCAAGAGCATGGTGGAACAGCGTTCGTGCAATGACAGGAGGTCAGCTGATGACTTGGGAAGAGTTCAAAGTCAAGTTCAGCCGAACCCATGTGCCACTGGGTTTAATCAAGAGGATGAGAGATGAGTTCAGGGAATTTAAGCAAGGAAGGATGACAGTGGTGGAATACCGTGACAAATTCTTGTCATTGGCTAGGTATGCCCCGAATGAGATAGATACTGAAGCCAAGAAGAAGGAGAGATTCCTAAATGGTCTGCACGATGAGATGCACACAATGCTAGTCAATATCCCCTTTGCAGATATTGAAGCCTTAGTTGACTCTGCCAAGCTAACGAGAACCGCAAGCGTCGCATGATGCATCAACCAGGAACACACCATACTCCAAAGTATCGCCCCAACCCATCTCCAGGATTTTCCCCAAGAAACAATAGACCCCCGATGAACCGTCCCACCTATCCCAACCGTGGAAACCCAAGGTCCGGAGGAAACCACAACAACCCCGGCAATCCCAGCAATTTCAACCGCGCACCACCCAAGTTCAACAACAACAATGCCGCCACCAACACCAACACTGCCCCAAGGACTAGAAGGAATGTTGTGCATGTTGCAGCCAAGGACAAGTCTCAGGTGACTTGTTATGAATGTGGAACCAAAGGTCACAATTCCAATGAGTGTCCCAAGAAGATTGCCGTAGCCCCCAATGCCAATGCCCCAGCTCAGCAGCAGCGTCATGTTCATCCAGGAAGAAGGTTTGCCCCAGGGAATTCGCTCAACCGCAACGGCCGTCTTTTTCTCATGCATCCTGAAGAAGCCCAAGAAGCGCCAGACATCATGCTGGGTATGTTTTTTTAACTCGGTACTTGCAAGAGTGTTGTTTGATTCTGGAGCATCGCACTCATTTGTTACTGAAGAATTTGCATGCACTAGTAAGATTCAACTAACCAAATTGAAGCATGTTATGATTGTCCAAATACCTAGTTCAACCACCAAAGCTAGACAAATTTGCAAAGCCATCCCTATCTGAATCCATGGCATAGATTTTTATGCTAATCTAATAGTACTCGGAACTAAAGGTTTGGAAGTAGTACTAGGAATGGATTGGATGTCCAAACACAAAGGATTAATTGACTATGCCAAGAAGGCCATAACCATGACAAGTACAGCCGGGATATCAGTCGAGCATGTATTTGAAACCTTGCCCCGTCAATTCAAGTGCAACAAGATTACAGACCAACCAACCATTGACCAAGTCCGGATAGTCTGTGAATACCCCGATGTATTTCCAGATGTTTTGCTCGGTATGCCCCCAGATCGGGATATCGAGTTTATCATTGAACTAATACCTGGAACCGAACCCATAGCCCAGAGACCATATAGTATGAACCCGTCTGAACTAGTGGAACTGAAGAAACAACTGGATACCATGCTAGAAATTGGATTGATTAAGCCAAGTGCGTCGCCATGGAGATCACATGTTTTGTTTGTGGACAAGAAAGATGGAGGTAACCGTTTGTGTACGGATTATCGGAAGTTGAATGATGTCACCATCAAGAACAAGTACATGTTGCCAAAGATAGAAGACCTGTTTGACCAGTTGACTGGTGCGAAAGTGTTTTCTAAGATTGATCTTAGAACTGGCTATCATCAACTCAATCTTCACGCAGAGGATATTCCAAAGATTGCCTTTACCACCCGATATGGATTATATGAGTATATTGTCATGTCTTTTGGATTAACCAATGCCCCCGCTTATTTCATGAACCTCATGAATAAGATTTTTATGGACTTCCTAGATAAATTTGTCATTGTTTTCATCGATGACATTCTAATTATTCCAAATCAGAATAAGTACATGAGCTACACCTAAGGACCATTCTTGGAACCCTTAGAGAGCATTAGTTGTATGCCAAGTTTAGCAAATGTGAATTATGGTTACAGGAGGTAGGATTTCTCGGACACATTGTATCAGCCGGAGGAATTACCATTGACCCTGCAAAGGTGAAAGATGTTGAAGATTGGCAAGCCCCAACCACTCAAACCCAAGTTCTTGCATTTCTCGGATTAGAGGGATACTACCGCAAGTTTGTAGAAGGATTCTCGAGTATTGCAAGACCCATTACCCAATTGCTGAAGAAGGACAAGAAGTTTGAATGGACGGACAAATATGAAGCGAGTTTTTAGGAACTCAAGAGGAGATTGATTTCAGCCCCAATCTTGATCATGCCAAATATCACGAAGCCCTTTGATGTGTACTGTGACACATCCAAGATCGGTCTCAGATGTGTGCTAATGCAAGAAGGCAAAGTTATATCTTATCTATCCCGACAACTGAAGCAGCATGAATAGAATTATCCAACCCATGACCTTGAACTAGCAGCCGTAGTTCTAGACCTGAAGACATGAAGGCATTATCTCATGGGAAACCGTTGTGAGATTTATTCGGATCACAAGAGTCTGAAGTATATATTCACTCAGAAGGAGCTGAATATGAGGCAGAGAAGATGGACTGAGATAATCAAAGACTATGATCTGGACATCCACTATCACCCTGGTAAAGCCAATGTGGTAGCAGATGCCCTTAGCAGATTGCCGTGCAGCTTGAACTCCATGATTCTAAAGGAGCAACCCAGTTTGCACAAAGAGATGGAAGACTTCCGAATGGAATTAGTGAGTGAAGGATTTTTGGCTAGCATAGAACTTCAACCCACTTTGATCAGTCAGATTAAGAAGGCGCAGAAAGGAAATGCTAGTATCGACGGAATCAAACGTCGTATCGGTACAGGCGAAGTACCCGTATTTACCAAAGACGAAGAAGGAGTTATGTGGTACAAAGGACGCCTTTGCGTACCAGCAGATTCGGAATTGAAAGAAGTTATTTTGAAAGAGGCCCATGATACTCTTTATTCTATCCACCCCGGAGGAACGAAGATGTATCAAGATTTGAAGGAGCAATTTTGGTGGCATAAGATGAAGAGAGAAATTGGAAGCTATATCGCCAAGTGTGATATTTGTCAGAGAGTCAAGGCGGGATAGCAAAGACCCGTAGGACTGTTGCAACCATTATAGATTCCGGAATGGAAATGGGATTCAGTTGGAATGGACTTTATCACCGGATTGCCTACTTCGAGTAGGGGAAATGACTCTATCTGGGTCATAGTTGACAGATTGTCCAAAGTAGCCCATTTCTTACCAGTGAAGACCACCTACCAAAGTTCAAAGCTAGCAGAGTTGTACATCGCTAGAATCGTCAGTTTGCACGGAGTCCCCAAGAACATCGTATCAGATCGAGGAACTCAGTTTACCTCGAGATTCTGGAAGAAAGTTCAAGAAGGTTTAGGAACCCGACTGGATTTCAGCACAGCGTGTCACCCTCAAACCGATGGACAAACGGAGCTAGTAAATCAGATACTCAAAGATATGTTGAGAGCATGTGTGATAGAGTATGGATCTAAATGGGAAGATTGCCTGCCTTTCGCAGAATTTTCTTACAATAACAGTTATCAAGCTAGTTTGCAAATGGCTCCATTTGAATTCATGTATGGAAGGAAATGTCGCACCCCTCTGAATTGGTATGAAGTAGGAGAGAGTCAGATTTTCAGACCCGACATCCTACGAGAAGCAGAAGAGAAAGTTCACAAGATTCTTGAGCACCTTAAGACCGCCCAGTCAAGACAGAAGAGTTACGCCGACAAGAGACGTCGAGACCTCGCTTTCAATATTGAATATTTTGTGTATATCAAAGTGTCGCGTTTGAAGGGAATGCAGCGTTTCCAGCTCAAAGGAAAGTTAGCCCCCAGATATGTCGGACCCTTCAAGATTCTGAATCGTCGAGGAGAAGTATCATATCAATTGGAAATGCCAGAGGAGATGTCAGCAGTGCACAATGTGTTCCATATATCGTTACTTCGCAAATGCCTTGAAGTTCCGGAGAAGACTGAAGTTTTCAAGAACATTGATCGCCGGACCATAGAGATCAACGACGACATGACGTATCCCGAAGTACCCATCCGTATTTTGGAGGAAGCTTTCAGAACTACCAGGACCCGAAGCATCAAGTTTCTCAAGATTCAGTGGAGCAACCACACCGGAGAGGAAGCTACCTGGGAGCGAGAAGATCACATCAGGACGGAGTTTCCCGATCTCTTTAAATCCTAGGTAATCTTTTTCTTCTTTTTCAAATCTCGGGATGAGATTTATTTTAAGGAGGGAAGGTTTACATCCCAAATATATGAAACAATGATCATCAAACTCTAATCACTAAAATTAGGGTTAACAAAAACTTTGATTAATTAAAACCATATGAATGCATGTGTGTATGTGATGATTTGATGAATGCATAAATGGACTTGTGTTATTCATCTAAATATCAAGAAATGGTTCAAAGATGAAAATAACATCATCTAAAACATTTCCAAGCAGAAACAAATAAAGAGAAGATCACAAACAAATCAAATAAAGCAAATGGTCATTTTTGCCAATCTTGCTCACTAGGTCACTGTTGGGGATATGCTATATGGGTATCCTCATAGCATGTACTCTATCCGGATAACCCGGGTGGCCCATAGTTGGTAGCATGGCCCATGGCCTGCTTGGCATCCCAGTTACATGGATCTAGAAGGGAGGCCCATGCTGGATAAAGGAAGGCTACGGTGGAGTCACCAGCGTACCCGGAGCCTTGGAGTACAAGACAATCTAGACTAGTAATAGACAGCGTAGGACTCTGTAACCCGTCCGGCTAGGACTTTTCCCTGTAACCCTAGGACCTGGCGACTATATAAGTCGGGCCTATGGGAGCCTTTAGGGCACAATCTCAGACAACTTCACATAACCTCACACAGCGAACCTATCTCTGTAACTCGGCGTATTGCCATTATAGTGATTTATAGCAGGAGTAGGATTCCGCCACCGTTGTGGGATTTGAACTTGGGTAAGCTGTGTTACCTCGTACCCGTCAACCGTCCGCCTTCCCCCACGTCTCTAAACACGCACTGTGAGGACCCTCCATGGCGTACTCGTCGGCAATACCACCACAGTTAGCGCCCACCGCGGGGCAAGAAGCGCTTCAGGATCTCCAGCGGGCGAGGACCAAGATCTTCGCGGGAATTGGCGAAACCGTAGCCACCGGGTACATTCTCTTTTCCGGCAACGTTTCGATCGTCCCTCCCGACGAGTTATGGATCCCGGCGAAGACGCACCCTACGCGGTGTTCGATCGTTCCTATCGGAGACATCCACCTCTTCATCGGCGAAACCGACTCGGGCACTAGTTCCCTGGGAGTCAGAGGAGCATCAAGACCCGCACGGACCGCCTACGGGCAGGATACGTTCGCGGAAGGATCAATGTCGGATCTCTCTTCGGAGTTTGCCGACAAAGATCGAAAAGCACCAAGACCCGCTCGGACCACCTACGGGCAGGACACGCTCGCGGAAGGATCGATGTAGGATCTCTCTTCGGAGTTTGCCGACAAAGATCGGAAAAATTCAAGGCCCACCCAAACCGCCCCTGTCAACACCCGAATTTTTAATCCCAGATGCCTGTTAAGCCATACATCGCAATCCTAGAATTACCAATTTTGCGAGACATAACAGATTTTGATATCACAGTATATCATCCATTACAAACCCTACATAAGGTCTTACACAAATAAGGATCTCATGATCCAGTTCTTAATACAAACCAAGCAGCGGAATAACGTAAAGGTAACGATAGCATGGGCGAAGCTCCATCTTCACGGTCACAGGCAATGCTGACGATGGGAGATGATCCTAGTTGTCATAACCTTCCTACGGTCCGTCATCCTGATACACCTCTTCATAATCTGGCCACGGGAATAGCCAGGGACAAACCATGAGTACTCTTTAAGTACTCCCAAACTAATACTAACAAGTTAAGGGGCGTTTTTGTAGTAGGAAACTAGGCTCTAAGGTTGTTTGGCAAAAAGCCATTTTGAAAACATATGATGGGGGAACAGTATGGCCACTCCATTTGTCCATAACCACGGACGCGGCTATTCGAATAGTTTGACACTCTGCAGAGATTGTACACTTTCACCACAACATTTGATAAATCCGTCAGGAACAATCCTGAATTCACCATACTCAGTATGCGGATAATCAATCCTAACCTTTCAATTACACGCCCTAGTATAGGCACCTCTCCTGTGAGTTTGGCCTCCCAACCATGATCAACTGTCATCTTGGATACTGCACAGGTGGAAAATCTTCACAAGGTAGCCTCATCTCAGACCTTGGCTGCGAGGGAACCCATACTAAGGTATATAAATTTCTAGTCAAGCCCTACCCAATCTTCGGGTATTGTGGTTGTACGGTAAAATTGGAATGGTATCGCATCCAGACAACCATCAGTTTTATAAAGGGATAAGGCTCATGCCTCAACATTTTCATCATCAAAATCATCTGGTGTTCGAGAACACATGTCAAAACATTTTAGTAGAATGACTCATCATTCTAAGGTTTTCATAATCATTTTCACCAAGTATTCCCATCTACGGTTGATCAAGTTTTGTACTTAGCACTAGCATCTACAAGTGGTGGTAAATACTAATGAGGGGTGGTAAACAAGTAGGGATTTGCTAAGTTCAATCTCATGCCTTAGGATGACATCAATATTATCTAACTTAGGACAAATTTTATGCTCTTTATGCTACCTTCAATTATCTTTATAGAATCTACAATTCACTTAAGTAAACTTTAAGAGAAAGCTTGATAAAGAAAAACTAAAGTATTAAGCTTGCAAGTAAAACTAGGATGGTGTATCCAGTGGGTATAATCACATATGCTCAAGGCATATATTTGGCATAGTAACAATCAAGTAGTGGCTTGCCAGTATGGTCTTTCTAAGATATCATTATAAACTTTCTAAGTTGCAAGTGTTAGCTTGCCTTGTGCAGAGCAGTGGTTGAAGTTCTCCTCGGCTTCTTCCTCGTAGTATCCTCCTTCCCCCTCGTATCCTTGGTCGGTACTAGTGTCTATAAATAAATACGAGGTACACAATCACCAAACAATACTTAACTATTTCCAACCATCACACAAAGGTTCATACTTGAGAATCTAGCATCATCACTAGCATTACAAGATTAAGGCACTTGTCTTTTTTAATTTATTTTGAGAAAAGTAATTTCTACCCATTGAAAAACTAATTAAGATTTAATATTATCTAACTCAAACATGGGATCATGTTGACACATGTCATCACCACATATTTCAGTACATGAGAATGTGATTTAAAGTGGTGTCACATTTTTATAAGGTTTAACCTTTTATTTTAATTAACTAAAGTGACTAGAAATGCCTAGGTGGCATTCTTTTAATACTTGAACATTATTTCTGTAAGTACACCTATATATTTTATATATTCTGAAAGGTATGATCAAATGTGATTTTTGAGAGTTGGAATCAACTCAAAATCTCTTATGGTTGAATTTTGAAAACTGTTTGAATGCAGAAAATCTTCTGTCTTGTTATTTTTACCATGGTTGATCTACAACTCCAAATGATTTGAATCCAACGGGCTTGGATTAAGCATTTCAGTACCTTTCTAACAAAATTGGTTTCATGCATTTTGGTTTAGTGAATCGAGCTGGTTTGTTTTTTGAATATAGGTACAGAACTATGTTTGAAATTAAATGAATAAAGCTTAATTTGAATTGTTGGGTTGCACGGAATGTTTAACTGGGCCAGCCCACTATGCACAGTGTGTATGCAGGCAAACTCTAATCGAACGGCTACGGTTCGTCGTCCATGTCGGGCAGCGCCGGTGAGACAGAACCCTAGTCACGGCAAGTAGGGGTCGTGGGAGGCTCACCGGGGCTCAGGCGAGGGTCGATGATGGGGGCGAATGACGAAGTCGACGGCGGTTCTCCTGGTACCGGCAGCTCCTCCTGGGGCGGCTCCAATTTACGGATCCCTTCTTCTCCAGCAGCGGCGGGCTCTGGCCAAATTCTGGCGATGCGCTGCTCGCCTTGCTCCAGGAGTGAGGTGGGGTGGTTCTGGGTGAGAGGGGAGTGAACTGGTGTGGAAAATTCGTGCTGGGGAGGTCTCCTTTTATAGGCGAGCGAGAGGGGTAGCACGGCATGGGCTGAGGTTGTCGGAAGCAAAAGTACAGGCAGCTACTGGATGGGCGACGGTAGGGGCGGTGTTGTGCTCCCCGGCGAAGCTCAACGGCGTGGTGGCGAGGCATGGGGCGGTGCTGATCGGTCGGAACGTCGTGGTGCTCTGAGCGGGTCCGACGGCGGTTTTAAGGTCGCACGGCGTGTATGGTCCGCGCAGCGGCGAACGGGCATGTCTGCGGGGTTGCTGGGGTGCTGGTGATCATCCCTACAAGCGACGAGGGCGACGCGTGGTCTGTGGGTGCTGGTCGAGCATGGCGCACTGGCGCGCTCTCGGCTCGCGTGCAAAGAGGTTTGGCATGGGTGTGTCATGTGGTCCAGGGGCTGGAATTGCTCGGGGCTGGGACAGAGAGTGGTGGTGGACGGTGGGGTGCTTGCTAGACATGCTGGCTAGGCTTAGTGTTGCTCGTAGCTTGCTGTCGATAATGGGGTGGCATGGTGAGGCTCGGCCTGCTCACCATTGATGGCAATGGCAAGCTCACAGTGGTGCTAGTGGTTACTAACTAGGTTAGATGATCTACTAAATGTTTGTTGCAACCAGAGAGGGAACAAGTTAGGCCAATTTTACTGCTGCAAATAGTGTTAGATGTTTGTTTGATTTGAATCTGCAAGGTGTTTGATGAAATGGCCGCAAGAACTTTAAATTTGAATTTTGGATTCAAACTTTGTGGGTTTTCTAGGAACATGCTAGGGAGTATTTGGTTAGTTGGATTAGTCAAGGGGCATTGGTTTGGTTGGGTTTTGAAAATGGATGATCTTCACATATGAATAACATTCAATTTTGAATTGTGATTTGAATGAGGTTGCCAAATGTTTCTGCAAGTTTGAAAGGTGGGACTTGATTCACTTTTACTTGTTATAGCAAGGGGTGAAAAGAATTGGGAAAGTTTCTGTTTGAAATCTTGGACTAGAAACACTCAAAGTGACCTAGTGAGCAAGATTGGCAAAAATGACCATTTGTTTTATTTGATTTGTTTTTGATTTTCTCTTGATTTGTTTCTGGATGGAATTGTTTTATATGATGTTATATTCATCTTTAAAGCATTTCTTGCTATTTAGGTTATTCACACAAGTCCATTCATGCTTTTATCAAATAATCACATTCACACATGTATTCATATGATTTAAATTAATCAAAGTTTTTGTTAACCCTAATTATAGTGATTAGAGTTAGATGATCCATGTTTAATATTTTTGGGATGTTACAGCCCCTGTGCAGGATATAAAGGTGGAAGATCACTGCAAGTCCGCTGGCTTCGTCCGTGCATCTGGACAGCAGAGATCCAAGTTCGTCGGTGTGGTTACCATCTTTGATCTGGCGCGCTGCGTTCAGAGAGAGGGCGAAAACCCCCGCGATTACCTGGCCAGGTGGCTCCGTATACGAGCCGATCACAGTAGTGAGCAAGACTCAACTATCCGACATGATCAACAACAGTGATGCTACAGGAAGGGTCACGAAGTGGGGCATTGAACATGTCGCCTTCGAGATCACCTACAAAAGACACGACGCTATCAAGTCACAAGCCTTGGCAGATTTTATCGCAGATTGGACGGATATGTCAGATGCTACTCCATTGACGGAACCAGAATACTTGGTGATGCACTTTGACGGATCAAAGCTGCTCAACGGCTTGGGGGCTGGTGTACTGCTACAGTCACCAACTGGCGACAAGCTACAATACGTTATGCAGATACACTTCGAGGCTACAAACAACATGGAGGAGTATGAATCACTCATACACGGATTACGCGTAGCCAAGGATATTGGCATCAAGCGCATAGTTTGCTGTGGAGATTCCGACTTGGTTGCCCAGCAGGTGGCTGGCACCTGGAATGCGCGGAACCCTATGATGGTAGCATATCGAGCTGAAGTGTACAAGATAGACAAGTGCTTCTTGGGCTACGAGGTCAAGTATGTACCTAGGGAGCAAAATGAGGCGGCTGATCTGTTGTCTAAGCTTGGATCAGGGCACAAGCGAATTCCGCCAGGAGTTTTCCTAGAGCATCTACGGACACCATCCGTGAAGGGAGCAGACATCGACAACCCGGATAGAGTTGACTCTTTCGTCCACATAGTGGTGAAGGTCCCTCCAGCTTGGACAAAACCGATCATGGATTTTCTCGAACACAGAACTTTGCCTGATGACGAGGTCGAAAGACGGCAAATAGTACGTCAAGCAAAGGGTTATACCATAATCAATGGACAGCTCCACAAAAGGAGCACTACTGGTGTATACCTTAAGTGTGTTTCCCAGCTGGAAGGTACTGAAATCCTACGCGAAATCCATCTCGGAGATTGCAGGCATCACTCCGCTCCTCGATCGTTGGTCGCGAAAGCCTTTCGGCAAGGATTCTACTGGCTGACCGTGAAAGCGGACGCCGACAAGCTGGTTGAAATATGCATGGGATGCCAGTATTATGCCCGACAACCACATGTTCCTGCTGAAGAATTGCGAACAATACCAATAACTTGGCCGTTTGCAGTCTGTGGTCTAGACATGGTAGGACCGCTACAAACGGAACCATGTGGGTTTACGCACCTGCTAGTAGCAGTTGATAAATTCACTAAATGGATAGAAGCTAAACCCATTAGAAAGCTTGATGGGGCAACTGCCCTTAGGTTTGTCCGGGATCTAGTGGTGAGATTTGGTCTCCCACATAGCATTATCACCGACAATGGCAGCAACTTGTCACTCGAAGAAGTGGAGGCTTATTGTTGGGAGAAGGGAATCCGAATTGACCTTGCATCTCTGGCACATCCACAATCCAATGGTCAGGTTGAGCGAGCCAATGGATTAATTCTGCAAGGAATAAAGCCACTCTTTAAGCACCGCTACATAGAGCAGCTGGAGCTTGGGCGGAAGAATTGCGATCTATGCTGTGGAGTTTACGAACTACACCCAACAGATCCACAGGCTATACCCCTTACTTCATGGTATATGGAGCAGAAGCCATCCTACCCTCTGACATACTTCATGATGCACCAAGAGTTGCCGCCTACGACGAAGATAACGCTGAAGAATCCAGACGCCTAGATGTGGACCTTCTCGAGGAGGAGCACGTTTTTGCATGCCAAAGATCCGCCATGTACCAGCAGAAGCTATGCAGCTACCATAATCGCCGCGTTCGGCATCGCTCATTTAAAGAGGGGATTTGGTGCTCCGACTTAAGCAGAAGAAGTCATACAAATTATCCCCGCCATGGGAAGGACCGTTCATCATAAGCAAGGCGCTGCTCAATGGGTCTTACTACCTCGTTGACAATCGTGAACTGAAGGATAGACCCAACAAAGATCATAAGTGTAAGCGACGTGACCCGGATGATGACTACCCGGAGCTTGATCGGCCATGGAACATAGCACAGCTACGTCCTTTCTACACTTAGCATTTTTTATCTATTGTGTATCTCTTATATGATCAATCAAATAAAGCTCTCTGGTTCACTCATATTTCTGAGTCTTTTACCTCCTTTAGTATTCATTTTTGGATCATATAAAACCTTTATGCACAAGCTTTGCGATTGCACTTGTGAAAATTCCGCCTACGGGCGTTAGCTTAAGTTTTCTGGTCTACACGTTCTTTGTTTTTTCTATGTGGATTCTGGAGTACTGACTTTCGGCACTTATTGTCGGCCATTTTGTGCTTAGGTTATTGACGGTGCCATTGGGAATCGTCACCTGAGCGCATGGTTCCGACAACGAGTCTTCCGACTCACGAAAAGTCAAGCATAAAAACCAAAGTAATGGATAAGCCAGCACTTGCTTAAAAAATATATGCTATGCTGGAAATAATTCTTAAGTAGCAGGACATACATCATTGTTTTCCTCCTTAAGTTAATAGATTTTTTTTCCGCATAAGCACATTCAGAGGAAACAAATATTACAAATTGTTCTTATTCCTCTGGTGCAGGCGACTTGGAAGCAGCATCACCAGCAGCAGGAGAATCACCCTGAAATTCGGCAGTGTTGAGGGACTCAAAGGAGCTTGGGTTGCCGCCATCAATGGTGTTCATTGGCACGAAGACGTTGACGTCGACCAACTCAGCAACTCTGGTGTCATAACCCGCAAGAGACGACAAGATAGACTCATGGTTTATCTCCTTGCCTTCGTCATCTACGTCGGGAATACCAGAGGTTACCGTGTCGATGTCAGCATCCTCGTAGTGTTCCTTGACCATGGATAGTGCCATCCTTGCACCAGCCCGTGCACATGAATCTTTCTAGCTTGTAATACTCTCGGGGGCTCGGCGCAGAATCTCTGAGAAATTCATCACAGAGTCCGATGCCTTGATGTTGATCTGGAGGGGCTTGGCAATCTCTTTAGCCTGCGTGATGGCGGTGTTGATGAAGTTGCCGGCAAGGACCATGCATTATTTTGCCGGAAGAGGTGACCGGGTTAAACCCATAGGAGCTGTGAGTTCTCGACAAAAGAGCACATGAGTTCAAAAATACAGAGTATTCAGACTACAGAAATCCAAGATGGAGAAAACTTACTGAAGATGCTGGCCTCAGCTTGCCAGAGGGTATCCGCCATGGAGTCCCGCTCTTGTTGAAGGAGCTTGTATGCCTCGTGATGGCGTTGATTTTGCTCATCAGCAGCTTTTTCTGCTCCTTCACAATCGTGATCTCCTCCTTCAAACGATTTATCTCCTCGGTGGCGGAATCCTGCAAGGCTTTCATCGATTCTTCATGCATCTTCAGCATGTCCTTCCTCTCCTGCTTAAGGATCTTGTTCTCGCTGTCCAGCTGATGAATATGCTTGGACTGCTCGACAATATCCTTAGCTTTGGCAATGGTCTCTACAAGTCGGAAAAATAACAGTACACAGTGAGTAGTCGGAGAATGTGGGCACAAAACCAAGTCGGAATGCGAAAAAGAAAACAGATGCTTGCTCTTGGTGATCTGTTCCTTCAAGAAGGCAGTTTTACCCTTTTCGGCCTGCAAGTCCGCACGCATCTTCTGGTACTTGTCGTTGTCCATGCCCCTTCGAGCATTCTCATTCTGTGGAAAAGAAGAGAGTTAGTCGTTGTTTGGTCTTCTTGGAGCATCTAGCCGGAAAATTTCCACCTAGACGCTCGGGGGCTACAGCGAGAGTTTTTAAATTAGCATTATGCTTAGTCTTTCTTTAAGCATCTAGTCGGAACTAATTCAGTTTTCGATTAGAAGCTTGGGGGCTACAGTATAAAGTTTTAACTCAAATGTATGCTTAGTTTCTCTTAAAGCATCTAGTCGGAACTAATTCAGTTACAACTAGAAGCTTGGGGGCTACAATATCGAAATTTATAAACACTGCGTATGCTACTCTTAAAGCATCTAGTCGGAATATTTCATTCAAACTACATGCTTGGGGGCTACAGTGAGAAGTTTTCTAGCTTAGACACTCTTAGAGAATTTAGACGCGAAGACCTCTGGTTTTTTGTCTAAACCCTCGGGGGCTATAGTGGGATATTCATATGAAATACAAAAGGCAAATAAAACTTACAAGTGCAATGATCTTGAGATTGGTAGCGCTCTCGTCCAGCAGCTTGCCAAAGGATACGCTGTTTCCTTGCAAGATATCTGCTTGCCGGAGGAGCTCCTCAAGACCGCACGTCGGAGATGTCGGCGCCGCACCAGGAACCAGAGCAGTGCTATCCGGCGTAAGTGTCGGATAGACTATCTTCGTGAACTCTATGACTTTCTAGGGGGCGAGGACGCCACCTTCGACAGAGGTACCACCTTCCACCACCTCCTTACCGCTACCGATGGCATCCTTAGCCGGAGTTTCAGCCATTGGGTGTGTGGAACTTTCCTGCGTTGCATGTTCGCCGACAACAGCAAGCTCGGTTGAGGCACCTGAGTCCACTTCCATGGTGGAAGGGCCAGCTGCTTACTTGGATTGAGAGCTTGTCGGAGCGGACGAAGGCATGACGACGCGAGTGACATGGGCGATGACGGGAGATGCGTCGAGATGCAGCATATCGTTGATGGTTCTAGAAGCCCCCAAAGTTTTGGAGGTCTTCTTCAAGCTAGTCGTGGCTTTCTTTCTGAAACGTGCAAAATGCATAAGTACAGGAATAAGACAGATGAATGGACATCGTCGGAGAGAAAGAAGCTTACACAAGTGGGGGTGCTTTGGCAAAGGGGATCCCAGTAATCTTTCTTTTCTCCGCCTCCAGGGCAGCGGTAGTCTTCTTGGAGGCTCCACCCTCCGTCTTCTTCTTCTTGCCTCCGTCGACAGCGTCAGAGGTGGAGCTCTTCCGCTTTCATGCCAATGGAGCATCTTCGTCAGACACGACAGTGACTTCCTTCATCTTTGGACCATAGATTTTGGGATCCATGCTGTCCTCATCTATGTCGCAAAGCTGTTAAGAGAAAAACCATCGTGTTAGATGAGATGTTAATGGTTAGACGGAAGAACTGGAGTATATGTCATACATGGAAAATAAATACCTTTGGGCACTTGCTCTCTACGAACATGTCATAGGTGATGGTGAAGCCACGCTGCCTATCCTTCACCTTGACGATGTCCTTGAGGCGAAGCTTGACGGATTCGCTCAAGAAATTATCCTCGGAGATGAGGAGGCTATCCCTTCTATCGTTGGTATACTCGTGCATCAGCTTCAAGCGATGCTTCAGAGGATGGATCCGCCTGATGAACCAGCACATGGCTAGTTCCAATCCGGTCAACCAGTATCTACGAGACACTCTATCCTCCTTATAGTGCAGGAAGCATCGATGTCAGAAGGAAGGGATGCCTAGGATCTCCATGTCGAGGCTTCAGCGGCAGCTCCATCGACAAAGTCCGGGTACGTGACTTCTTGACCGGCCAAAGGGACATCTGGGCCGTAGAAGTACGTTCGTTTCCAGTTCGTGCATGACTCATGGCCGACGATGTCGGGGAACCGCCGGCCAGGCCGGATATTGAAGCTTATGGTGCCACAATTTCTAAGTTTGTCCTTGCTGGCTCCGGCTTCGCGCTTGCCGGTAAAGAAGTATATGAAGAGGTCTAGACTATGCCTAATCCCTAAGTATCCCTCGCAAAGTGCCGCGTAGTTGCTAAGCGCTAGGATGTTGTTGGGAGAGAGGTTCTGAGGCTGTACTCGGTAATGACTGAGGACAGCAAGGAAGATGTTAAGGGAGACGTCGCGTACCAGTTGGGCTTTGAGGTACACCTTTTCTCCGAGTTGGGGAGAAGGTGTGACCTCGCCGGTCGGTGCCTCCCGCCAGGCGAGCCCCTCCGTCGCGGGGAGATAGCCGTCGATGATCAGCTCTTTGATATCGTGGTCCATAATGTCCGAACCGCGCCAATCGACCTTATGCGAGTCATGCTCCTCCTCCAGTAGCTCTAGCGACGCTGATTTATGGTCGCCACCGGTGGTTTTGACCACCGCGGACATGGGGATGACCAGGCCCTCTGGGGGCACGACGACGGAGCTCGCCGGCTTCGCCCGATGCCGCCATTGATGGGGAGGAGCTGCTACTAGCCATTGGGTGCGTTTGTAGGTGACTAGCGAGATTGGGAGTTAGGGTTTTTCGCACGTTGCGCGGAGAGCTCGAAGAGGCGCTCGCTGGAGGAAGAATATGATGCAGGGGAGAATGAGGTGAAAAACTAAATTTTCCACCGCAGTTACTATTTATGGTCTCCGGCATCAAGATTCGTGCAGCTGGATCGAATGGTTTCCGCATAGATGACGTGTGCGGGGATGTGCGCGGAGATTTCGCCACGTACCAACCGCCACCGCCAACGGTTCGTATCGCTCGCGCGGGGAAAATGGACATGATTGTGTTTTCTGCATGTGTGAGTTACAAGGCATCGCTGACCTATGCCTACGTCTCCCTAGCTATCACTGGCAGATGAACCATCGCATCAGAAGATTCCGGCATGGACGGATCCAGTCCGACTACGGAAGAGTATGATGGAAGATTCAGCAATTCTCTGACTTAAAAATTAAAGACGGAGAAAACCTTGCAGGGTTCTTTGGAGAGGACTACAAGATGTTGCTTGACGATTTGCCGACATCCATCTAGACGGAGCATTCCACGTGAAGAGGCAAGACGGCGAAAGATCTTGGAGTTCTCCGGGGGCTACTGTTGGGGATATGCTATATGGGTATCCTCATAGCATGTCCTCTATCCGGATAACCCGGGTGGCCCACAGTTGGTAGAATGGCCCATGGCCTGCTTGGCGGCCCAGTTAGATGGATCCAAAAGGGAGGCCCATGCCGGATAAAGGAAGGCTACGGTGGAGTCACCAGCGTACCCGGAGCCTTGGAGTACAAGACAAGCTAGACTAGTAATAGATAGCGTAGGACTCTGTAACCTGTCCGGCTAGGACTTTTCCCTGTAACCCTAGGACCTGGCGACTATATAAGTAGGGCCTATGGGAGCCTTTAGGGCACAATCTTAGACAACTTCACATAACCTCGCACAGCGAACTTATCTCTGTAACTTAGCGTATTGCCATTATAGTGATTTATAGCAGGAGTAGGATTCCGCCACCGTTGTGGGATCTGAACCTAGGTAAGCTATGTTACTGTTGGGGATATGCTATATGGGTATCCTCATAGCATGTCTCCTATCCGGATAACCCGGGTAGCCCACAGTTGGTAGCATGGCCCATGGCCTGCTGGGTGGCCCAGTTAGATGGATCCAGAAGGGAGGCCCATGCCGGATAAAGGAAGGCTACAGTTGGACTCACCGACGTACCCGGAGCCTTGGAGTACAAGACAAGCTAGACTAGTCATAGTCAGTGTAGGACTCTGTAACCTGTCTGGCTAGGACTTTTCCTTGTAACCCTAGGACCTGTCAACTATATAAGTCGGGCCTATGGGACCCTTTAGGTCACAACTTCAGACAATCGAGTAGCGATTAACATACACCTCGCACAGCGAACCAATCTCTATAACTCGCGTATTGCCCTTATAGTGATTTATAGCAGGAGTAGGATTCTGCCACCGTTCTGGGATCTGAACCTAGGTAAGCTGTGTTACCTTGTACCCATCAACCGTCCGCCTTACCCCACGTCTCTAAGCACGCACTGTGAGGACCCCTCCATGGCGTACTCGTCGGCAATACCACGACAGTTGGCACCCACCGTGGGGCAAGAGGCGCTTCAGGCTCTTCAGTGGGCGAGGACCAAGATCTTCGCGGGAATCGGCAAAACCGTAGCCATCGATCGTGTTCTCTTCTCCGGAAACATTCCGATCGTCCCTCCCGACGAGTTCTGGATCCCGTCGAAGTCGAACCCTACGCGGTGTTCGATCGTTCCTATCAGAGACATTCACCTCTTCATTGGCGAAACCAACTCAGGCACTAGTTCCCTGGGAGTCGAAGGAGCGTCAAGGCCTGCACAGACCGCCTACGGGCAGGATACGTTCGCGGAAGGATCAATGTAGGATCTCTCTTCGGAGTTTGCCGGCAAAGATCAGAAAATTCAAGGCGGAAACCAATGCGCTCAGGAGATGGAGAGATAGATTTCAGTCCAGATTCGGAGGAGATAGATTTGAGGAGATAGATTTCAGTCCAGAAGAACTAGACTCCGCCATGCAGGAGATGGAGGAGGAGTACACGTGTAAAGAGCAAGCCAAGAACACCGTCACATCTCGAGAGGTGTTCGTCACCATTGGGACGACGATGGATGAAGATCAACCTGGACGAGCTCCGCCTACTGCGCTGGACAAGGGGAAGGGGGCGCTTATTTCTGCTGACGATGATCGCGCAAAGGTCATGCGTCCTCCGCCTAACCCAGTGCAACAACCACAGGAACTCGGCATCGGACCGAGCAACAAAAACACCACAAACTTGCCGCCTCCGGCATCTACGTCTGCTGCCACCCAAGTCACTCCAGCTGATAGAGTGATGTATGGCAATCTCCTTGTTGAGCCACTGACCATAGCTCATATACGGAACGTGACTCAACTTGACGAGAAGCGCCAGCAGCTACTGGAGGAAGCGCAGGCCATCGCAGAGCAAGGCTCTAATCTAGATCGAGATCTGGTCAACACGCAGAAGTCCATAGAGAAAGCTAGAGCAATGGAGGCCGAGTACAAGACTCTGTTGCAGCAGCAGAAGGCCAAGAAAGCTGTGGCATCCCGCAAAACCACTACTAGAAAATCGCGTTGTTTTTGTGCATTGCATCATCATGACCGCATGCTCATGTCATCATGCCACATTGCATTTGAGCATCGTCATCGTCTTGCATTTGCTTGCATCAAACTAATTGCAGAAAAACATGTTTGTGTTTTCTAAACGCCCCATTTAAATTCAAACGCAAACCCCGGGTCTCCGGATTATTTTGTTTGGCTGCTATCGGTTTGCAAACGGTCCGTTTAAAATGAATAACATATTAAATTATTTTAATGGGGGCAGTCGAACGGGCGATTCGACCCGAACGACCACCCCCAGGAACTAAATCGGTCCACCCTAAAATTCCTAAACCCACCCAACCTATTCTACCCACAACCCCTCCACCTCACCCCACCCAATCCCCTCTCGACACCTCACCCTCTCCCTCCCCTCTAACCAACCCCATGCCGCCACATACCCCCCACTCCCTCACCTCCACTCCACCTGGACACAACCCCACACCCAACGCACGCCAGCCACACACGCATCACACGCGCGCGCGCGTCCCCCACTCTTCCTGCCGCGGGCCCTGTCCCCGGGCCCCACCCCCGCGTCCCCACGCGCGCCCCCTGTTTCTCTTCCTCCTCTCACCCGCTCGCCCCCACCTCCCTCTCTCCCCTGCCCGCTCTCTCTCAGCCCGACGCGCTCCTCATGGGCCGCCACCTCCCCCTCCCTCCCTCTGCCGCCCATCCGCCTCCTCTTCCTCCGCTCTCCGGTCTCCACCGACGCCAAGCTCGCCGCCTCCCATCTCCGCTCCACTGGCGCCACCGCTTTAGCGCCTCCGCCCTCCGGCCTGCCTGGCTCCTCCGGCCACCTCATGAGCCCGCCACCTCTCCCTCTCTCCCATGAGCTCACTTGAACCCCGTCCCGAGGCCCGGCTCCCCGAGCATCCTCTCCTCACAGGCCCGCCTCGCCCGACCTCCGCCCGCTCCGCGCGTCCTCCGTCGGCCCACGCCCTGCGCGGACCCCCTCACGCCTCCGAGCCCGCCTCCCTGGCCTCGCCTTCCTGGTCCCTTCTTCCCACCGTCATGCGACCCCTCCCGCTCCTTCGGCCGCCCGTCCACGAGCTCCTCCGCTGGATGGCCTCCTCCTTCGCCGCTATGCGCCAACACCTCTAGCCGCCTGTGAGCTTCCGTGGCGTCGTATTTCTTCCTGGTCCGTGTCACCTCTCCAAGCATCAGAGACCAATCCATACAAGATCGGCATGTGACGAGGATACTCAATGGGTTCCGAGATGACACCAAGGTCGGTGTCAAGTCCAAGACCGACCGGAGTCCGGTCAAACAAGATCTCCGAGCCGATGGACCACGCCGAGAACCCGCGTGCTCAAGACCGTCTGCGTGAGGCGCTAGACGAACCCTCTACAAGATCTTCGTCACGGAAACCCCGATGACTTCGACAAAGAGCATTGAGGATGCCGCCATGGACCCGGGAAAAATCCCCGGACGCCAAGACCGCCACGCGGAACCCGATCCTGGGCGCCAAGCACTTCGATTTCAAAGACCGACGCGCGCAGATGAACCCGGGGAATGCCGTGAAGACCAGCAGGAACTACTTCATGGAACCTGAAGAGCGTTTCTCGGGCTCCCAGAACCTAAGCCAAAAACCGTTCCGAGACCACCAAGTACTCCGTCCCGGACACCAGGTTCTGCAAGCCGAACGCCAAGACACCCATCGAACCCCGAAGACCACATGTGCGACAAGTACTTCCTCGAGAACGCCAAGTCCTTCCCCCCCGAACGCCGAGACCGACCCGACACAAGGACCCGACAAGATCGTCGCAACGACAAGATCGACACCGACCCGGGAGAACCCGATGCGCCCCCGGACACCGAGACCCCGGTGCGACAAGTGCTACTCCCGGACGCCGATTCCGCCGAGAACGTATCCGTCGAACCCTGAACCCCGAGGCCGAACCCCGAACCCCGGAACCAAGATCTGCCGAACCCTAATGTGTGCCCATTTTCTCGAGCCCTATTTTATAAATGTAATAACAAATTGATGCATATTGAATTGTCATACTCGCATGCATATTTGTGTGGTTTGGGGGACTTATGCCGAATCACCTAATAATTAAATATGGGGCCCATATGCGGGCAAATCTAGTCTCATATTGGACTCATTTAAATTTGTGTAGCGAACCGGTGATATATTCTGCCTTGTTAAACAACATTTAAATTGTGGGGTATCTAAACAACATGAACCATTTAATTAATTATCGGGACCCCCGGTTCCGCTTAATATGACCTAATTGCATCGCACCTTTGCCATGCCATGCATCATATCATAAGCATGCCGATCTTTTGCCGTAGTATTAAGTATGGCATCCGGTGTTTATTCTAGTGTTTTGCTTCTTCGCGGATAAGTCCGTTGAGTTGATGTGAGCTTCGCCCCGATCTTCGGTTGAACCTTCGGCAATGTTTCAGGCGAGCATCTCTCCCTTTCTACCTATCTTACTTTTATAGTATTTATTTCCCTCCTGTTGATCTATTGCTATCGGTGTTGCGATGCTCTAGTTTTCGTACCCGTGATATCCCTTGCAGCCTTATATTGCCTTGGACACATCCATTACCTGTTGTTTGGTAGATAGTTGGACTTGCGCGTCGTAGTCGCTTGCTCTATTGCTGTTGCGTGTCGCCAAGTACCACAGTTGTTGGAGTATTGCCGCATGTTTGTTGTTGGAGATGATCATGGCTTTACTTATCGTTCACTTTAATTCCTGTTTAACAACTAAAATTGGAGTAAGTAAGCAGAGGCATCGGTGGGTGATAGATAATATTTGGTTTCTGAACGCCCACTTGTGTCCCGTAAGACCCCGAGTACTTGATACCTGTTCCTTGATTTATCGCGCTATCCACATCCGGGAGGATTATGGGACCCCCAGCGAGCTTGATTAGGTCTTATTTCTTGGGGCCACAAACTAGTTTGAGGTTTTATTTACTATCCTGCACTTATGCCATGCTACTCAGATTTACGTTTGTGCGAGGAGCACACTTACTCGCTTAGGATCGTGGCACGATTCATGATGTCGACAAGCCCAGCCACACTTTCGGGTTCCCAGTCGTTCACAGTAGCCCCACAACCTTAAGTCCGTCTCTGAGCCGGCTTCGCTTGGTCTACTTTAAGGGGTGGCCCCCTGAAATATTTCTGAATCCTGTGATTGCTTTGTCGTGAAAGCCTCGTTGGGTTTTGATTTGGTTTTTCCGAGGTTGATCGAGTGTGTGTTGCTATTTGTGCACCCCGGCCGGGTTAAAACTTTCTGAAAGCCGTGTCCGCGGTTATGGACGACTTGGAGCACAGTATCTCGATCATAGACAAGCATAACTAAAGTAGTGCTATAAATTTGACTTTATAATGACTAGTAATCAGCTTCACTATAATGGAATGGCTAAATAATACTGCCACAACTGCTTGTTTGGAGTGTCGCTTGCGACCATTGTATTTGACTAGTAAGTATTGCAACTACAACGGAATGGCTTAATAAAAGTACCAACAACTGCTGGGTTTTGGGTTATCTCATGCTATCTGTATCTGATTAGTAAGTGTTGCAACTATAATGGAATGGTTAACTAAAATGGCCCACTGCTTATTTTATCAGGATGAATATCTATACCTGACTAGTAATTGCTGCAACGATAACTAAATAAATAAAACTGCCAACCGTGTGAGTTCCTCGGTTGACTTCCTCGTTTGGTCTCGAGGGGGAAACACCAGGATGGGTTTGTTTGATGGTAGCATCAGGTTGGTTCCGAATAGGTCTTTCTTACCCCCTCTCTGATGACCGCTAGTTGTATCGAGTCTCTATAGGTTGTTTAGCGCATGCTGCCGCTGCCGCTTCAGTCCGCCATACCTATGTAGGCGAGGACCGCCGAATTCTAGCCTCGCTGTCTTGGCCTCATCGACGCTCCTCTTTCCTTTGCCCTTTGCGGCACCCCTTTTTAAGAAGGTTTTGAGATCGACGTTAGCGAGGTTACCCTTCGGCTTGCTTGGCAGGGGTTATGGACGCCATTGGTTATTCTTGAGGCTCTTAGCCCCATTTGCATCTTGTCCGTAGTCGACTCCATGTTTTCAAGGTGATTTGGATCTTTGTATATTATATCTGTATTCTTGACTCTTTGAGTCGTGTTGTATATATATCTGCTCGTGGGTCCCATCGAGGACTGTTGTGTAATGTTATTACTTCGCTTTCCACATACGAAAGTGCTGGTGCACCTTTGAATCGTTTCTATGCGGGTTTGGCGGGAAGCGCTAAAACTTGCATAGGTCCGATTCGAGGGTGTTACAGAGTGGTATCGAGCTCAGCAGTATGATACCCAACAAGTCCACTGTAGGATAACCTAGCTAACGGTCAAGTAGAGTGTCAAAACTATTTTGAAAATCGGTTGGATAGTTTTGGTTAGGTCTGATTTTACTCCTTACCCTCCGTTGTTCTCCTCTTACCTCGTGTTTGAATCCGCTCGTCTCTTTCTTCGAGTCCAGAATTCTCGTGGTTGGGTTTCGTCGTACCTTGTGGTTTCGCTTCCTCCTCCGTTAACGGTGTTCTACCGTCCGTGTTCAAGCTGCTCGATGAATCCGTCACGGTGTTACCATTCTTGGTTCCTTGTTTGTTCCTTCCGGTGTTTTCCGACGACGACATCCTCTACGCCAGATCCGATGCGAGTGCATCACTCCTTTGTTCGAACCTCGATTGTCGAGATCTTGACCGATTCCGAGAATGGTTGCACGCTTTTCCACTGATTGTGCGGAGTAATAGTTTGGGTGCGTGATGGATTGGCCCCCATGCCGACTACCCCTTCTATTCGCTTTTGTACATTGAAGTGGATGAGAATGCATCGGTCCTCTCTTTCTGACGGATTTAGAGGTGGCTTTATTTGTTGATACCTCTATCTTCGACCTTTTGTCCCGGAGTGTTCCCTCGACGATCACGGACAACGACCTCTTGTTAGTGGTGTCGCGAGGATCTACACGAAGCTCGAAGATTCAGATCGCCGCCTTCTTCCCGGTACCATGAGGCGGATCTCGAGGGCGAGATCCATTGTTAGTGGTGTCGAATTGTGGCATCCCACAAAACCACTACTAGAAAATCGCGTTGTTTTTGTGCATTGCATCATCATGACCGCATGCTCATGTCATCATGCCACATTGCATTTGAGCATCGTCATCGTCTTGCATTTGCTTGCATCAAACTAATTGTAGAAAAACCTGTTTGTGTTTTCTAAACGCCCCATCTTAAATTCAAACGCAAACCCCGGGTCTCCGGATTATTTTGTTTGGCTGCTATCGGTTTGCAAACGGTCCGTTTAAAATGAATAAAATATTAAATTATTTCAATGGGGGCAGTCGAACGGGCCGATTCGACCCGAACGACCACCCCCAGGAACTAAATCGGTCCACCCTAAAATTCCTAAACCCACCCAACCTATTCTACCCACAACCCCTCCACCTCACCCCACCCAATCCCCTCTCGACACCTCACCCTCTCCCTCCCCTCTAACCAACCCCATGCCGCCACATACCCCCCACTCCCTCACCTCCACTCCACCTGGACACAACCCCACACCCAACGCCAGCCCGCCACTGCACGCTGCTGCCCCAGGCCCCACTCTTCCTGCCGCGGGCCCTGTCCCCGGGCCCCACCCCCGCGTCCCCACGCGCGCCCCCCTGTTTCTCTTCCTCCTCTCACCCGCTCGCCCCCACCTCCCTCTCTCCCCCGCCCGCTCTCTCTCAGCCCGACGCCGCTCCTCCCCGCCGGCGCCGGCCACCCTCCCCTCCCCTCTGGCCGCCCATCCGCCTCCTCTTCCTCCGCCTCCATGGTCTCCACTGACGCCGCTCGCCCTCATCTGGCTCCACCGCGCCACCGCCTCAGGCGCCGCCGCCTCCGGAAGGCCGCCGCCCTCCGTTCATGGCCACCTCATGAGCCTGCCACCTCTCCCTCTCTCCATGAGCTCCTTGAAACCCCAGCGTCCCGAGCCCGGCGCCCGAGCATCCCTCTCCTCAGCCCCGGCGCCGCCGCCTCGACCGCCCGCTTGGCGTCCCCTCCGTCGGCCCCTCGCCGACCACGGACCCCCTCACGCCTCTCGGCCGCCTCCCGGCACAGCCTCGCCTCTTTGGGTCCCTTCTTCCCCAGCCGCGCGACCCCCCCGCCGCCTTCCTTCGGCCGCCCGTCCACGAGCTCCTCCGCGCGGATGGCCTCCTCCGTCGTCGCTATGCGCGCCAGCGTCACCTCTAGCCGCCCCTGTGAGCTTCCGTGCAGGCGTCGTATTTCTTCCCTGGTCCGGTGTCACCTCTCCAAGCGATCAGAGACCAATCTGCATAAGATCGGCATGTGACGAGGATACTCAATGGGTTCCGAGATGACACCCGAAGGTCGGTGTCGAAGTCCGAAGACCGACCCCGGAGTCCGAAGCCGAAACAAGATCTCCGAGCCCGATGGACCACGTCGATAACCCGCGTGCTCCGAGGACCGCCGAATTCTAGCCTCGCCGTGTACTGGCCTCAGTACTGACGCTCCTGTTTTTCCTTTGCCCTTTGCCGGCACCCCTTTTGTTTAAGCAGGTTTTGAGATCGACGCCGTTAGCAGGGTTACCCTTCCGGCTTGGCCTGGGCAGGGTTATGGACGCCATTGGTTATTCTTCAGGGCTCTTAGCCCCATTTGCATCTTGTCCGTAGTCGGACGTTCCATCTTTTCAAGGTGATTTGGATCTTTGTATATTATATCTGTATTCTTGACTCTTTGAGTCGTGTTGTATATATATCTGTTCTGTGGGTCCCATCGAGGACTGTTGTGTAATGTTATTACTTCGTTTTCCACCCGCACGAAAGTGCCTGGTGGGCACCTTTGAATCGTTTCTATGCGGGTTTGGCGGGAAGCGCTAAAACTTGCATAGGTCCGATTCTGAGGGTGTTACAAAATCTCCGGCTCGCGTCATCAACGATCCTGGTGTACGGAGAAACCTAGGATGGGCTCCCTCGAAGCCGGAACAGGCCAAGCCATACATTGACAATGAAGGCAAACAGGTGATGCCCACCCCACTCCTTAACCTCGCCGTCGCCAAGACCCTTCTTGACAGGATAGATCACCCGAGGCAGTGGAACAGGTCTATGACCTAGTGGCCAAGGTGGTGAAGCAGCAGGAAAAGGCCACCTGTCAGAGGCTTGAGTCCAACCTAGCGCTTTGCCAGTCTAGCCAGCATAAGTCTCCAAGGGACAGATCTAATCTTGATGTCGGGTCCCAAACGGGTTCATCAGAACGAAGAAGCAGGGATGCGTGCAACAGGAAGGATGCTATCCCCATATCCTCCGACCACGGAGAAAATGCCCGACCTCGTCGCCCATCGCCACCGTCCCGTTCTCCCCGACATCGCGAAGACCCCAAGGCTCACCATCGTACGGATATGGCCCCGCCAAGGCAGGGTGGCATCGTCATCCGCGACAACGCGGAGTAGATCCGTCATGACGGAGAGTGCAACCAAGGACACAAGAGCAGGTCACGCCATGACCCTCCGCGTCCAACAAGCAACCGCGACAGGCGTGAGGCGTCGCAGGAGGGTAATAGCAAGAAGGCTAACCCACCGCCACCTCCGCCTGCGTCGCCACCATGCAGTCACCATGGCGGAGGAGGCCCGCATCGTTCACGCAGCCCATCTCCTGTTGACAAGAAGAAGAAGAACCCGGAGCCGTACGATGCACGTTCGCGGATCGATAAGATCCACGAGGCCCGGGAAGGACCATACCTGGGACCATGTTGCTTTGGACCTGCGATATGGTCCGTAACTTACCCCAAAGGTTTCCAGATTGACAAGACCATCAAGCCCTATGACGACACCGCCAAGCCAGCCACATGGTTGCAGGACTACGGCAACGCGGTGGATATTGCCGGAGGTAACCCCAACGTTGCCGTCAAGTACCTCCCTTTGATGCTGGCGGGCACGGCCCGTTAGTGGATTGACGACTTGCCGGAGAAATCCATCTGCAATTTTTTGGACATGCAAGAGGCGTTCACCAAGAACTTCGAGGGTACGTACAAACGTCCCTGCACTGTGGGCGATCTACAACGGTGCATGCAAGAGAAAGACGAGACATCTCGCGCCTACCTCTCCCGCTGGCTGGACATGAAAAATTCCTGCGCAGGAGTGCACGCTCAGACCGCCATGGCCGCCTTCATCGATGGGTTGGAAAGGGGCACGTTGCTCCGACATAAGCTAAAGCGCTTGTAGGACAATCACCAGCTCGACTTGAATCATATGATTTAGTTGGCCAGTGAGTTCGCAGCTGCCGACAACGATGCTCATGGCTCCTTCCCGGCAATGGTCGTTCCAACTCAAGCTCGGAGGAACAGCAGTACAAAGCAGAAAACCGCTCCAAAATAAAAGCGATCTACCGACATTGTCGCCATGACTTTTGCAGGACGAGGCGATGGCGGACAACATGGACGAGGAAGGCAAGCTGGTCGTGGACAGCAGCGAGGAAGTGAAACCACCTCGGCAGCGCATCGCGTTCCCCAAACCTACGAGGAGTACCGTGATATGCCATGCCTCGTACACCTTGATGTCAACGGTAAAGCCACTCACACCAATCGACACTGAAAGTTCGTCAACGACCTCAAGGAAGACCCGGAGTCCGGCTACAAGCAAAGTCGGAAGAACAGACCGCGAGGCAAGGGCAAGGGGAAGAAGAAGGAAGAGGAGTACAAGGATTCAAGTGACATGGACGAGGACGTTGACCCCAAGCACGCCGCCAAGAGCGACGACAAAGGGAAGAACCCCTTCGTGAAGAAGGCGCCAGTTTACCACACTTTCCTTGGCACCCCCTCCGCCCGACAACAGAAGACCTCTTTGAGGATCCTGATGGCTACTCTACCCCTAGTTCCCCAGTACCTACGCTGGTCCGAGTTTCCAATCACTTGGGACAGGACGGACCACCCAGACCTTATTCCCACGGAGAACCAATACGCCATGTTCATCAACCCATTGATTGACGGCAACGAGTTCACCAAGTGTATGGTGGATAGTCGAAGCAGCATCAACATCATGTACTTGGATACACTGCAGGAGATGAACTTGACGGAGGAAAACCTAAGGCAGACCAACACCATCTTCCACGGCGTAGTTCCTGGTCGGGAGGCTCGGTCCCTTGGGTGCATTACACTTTAGGTTGCCTTTGGCGATGATAATAATTACCGCCAAGAGCGCATGACCTTTGAGGTGGTCCCCTTCAAGAGAGTGTACCACGTCATATTTGGTCACGACATATTCCACACGCTCATGGCCAAGCCATGCTTCGTCTACAACAAACTCAAGATACCCGGAACAAACGGTGTCATCACCGTATCCGGAAGCTTTACCAAAGCAAGGGACTGTGAGATTAATGAAGCAGCCTTCACGGAAGCTGTCCTCTACAGCGAAGAATTCAAAGAGATCCAGAGCAAGGTCGATGACTCAGAGATGCCCGCGTTGAAGAAGCAGATCTCCAACTCCGCTCATGCATTCAAGGCCGCCATCGAGACCAAGCCGGTAGAACTTGTGGTAGGTGATGCCTCCAAGACCACCGCCATTGGGACGAACCTGGATCCCAAATAGGAAAGCGCGCTCGTCGAGTTCCTCCGTGAGAATAGGGACATCTTTGTCTGGCAACCTGCCGACATGAAAGGTGTACCTAGGAAACTTGCCGAGCACAGCTTAAACACTGATCCAAAATCCAACCCAGTGAAGCAACCTCTACGACGCTTTGGAGATGAGAAGAGACGCGCCATTGGCAAAGAGATATCTAGATTACTTAAGGCTAGATTTATCCGAGAAGTCCTTCACACCCAATGGGTGGCAAATCCTGTACTTGTCCCCAAAAAGAGAACCAATGAATTAAGAATGTGCGTTGATTACACCGGCTTGAACAAAGCATGTCCCAAAGATCCGTTTGCTTTGCCTCGCATTGACCAAGTCATTGACTCGACGGCTGGCTTGGATATTTTGCGTTTTATCGATGCATACTCAGGATACCACCAGATCAAGATGAGGAAGTCGAACCAATTGGCCACTTCGTTCACTACCCCATACGACACGTTTTGCTATGTTACGATGCCCTTTGGGCTGAAAAACGAAGGTGCTACGTACCAGCGGACAATGCAACATTGCCTTCACGACCAAATTGGTCGGAACGTTCACGCCTACGTGGACGATATCACAGTAATGTCTAAAAAGTCAAATGACTTAATCTCCGACTTAAAAGAAACCTTTGATAATCTCCGGAAATACAACATGATGCTTAACCCTAAGAAGTGCGTCTTCGGGGTTCCAGCCGGCAAATCGTTGGGTTTCATCTTTCCCAGCGTGGAATCGAGGTCAACCCGGAGAAAATCAAGGCCATCTTAAACATAAACCGTCTGACATGCCTAAAGTACATTCAACGACTAATAGGTTGTGTTACAGCAGTTAGTCGGTTCGTCAGCCGACTTGGAGAGAAGGCTCTGCCGCTATACAAGTTGGTGAAGAAGGCGGACAAATTCACGTGGACAGACGAAGCAGATGCAGCATTGAAGCATCTCAAGGAGATTCTTTACTCAGCGCCCATCCTTGCAGTGCCCGAGCCTGGAGAGCCCCTGTTAATCTACATGGCGGCAACCAACCGGGTAATCAGCATCGTCGTCGTGGTAGAGCGGAAGGAACCAGGCTATGAGCACGGAGTTCAATGGCCAGTTTACTATGTAAGCGAGGTCTTGACGGAGTCCAAGCAGCGTTACCCGCACTACCAGAAAATAGCTTATGGAGTATTGCTTGCTTCTCGCAAGCTAAGGCATTACTTTTAGGAGCACTCAATCGCAGTGGTGAGCAAGACTCCACTCTCCGACATCATCAACAACAGCGACGCTATAGGAAGGGTCGCGAAGTGGGGCATCGAACTTGCCGCCTTCGAGATCACCTACAAGCGACACGACGCTATCAAGTCACAAGCCTTGGCGGATTTTATTGCAGATTGGACGGAGATGCCAGATGCTACTCCGTTGTCGGAACCAGAGTACTAGGTGATGCACTTTGACGGATCAAAGCTGCTCAACGGCTCGGGGGCTGGTGTATTTCTACAGTAACCAACTAGCGACAAGCTACACTACGTTCTACAGATCCACTTTGAGTCTACAAACAACATGGCGAAGTATGAAGCACTCATTCACGGATTACGCCTAGCCAAGGATATTAGCATCAAGCGCATAGTTTGCTGTGGAGATTCCGACTTGGTTGCCCAGCAGGTGGCTGGCACCTGGAATGCGTGAAACCCTATGATGGCGGCATATCGAGACGAAGTGGACGAGATAGCCAAGAGATTCTTGGGCTACGAAGTCAAGTACGTACCTAGGGAGCAAAACGAGGCAGCTGATCTGATGTATAAGCTTGGATCAGGGCGCAAACGAATTCCGCCAGGAGTTTTCCTAGAGCATCTGCGCACACCATCTATGAAGGGAGCCGACATCGACAACCCGGATAGAGTTGACTCTTTCGTCCACATGGTGGCAAAGGTCCCTCCGACTTGGAAAAAACCGTTCATGAAATATCTCAAACATGGAACATTGCCCGACGACGAAGTCGAAAGACGACAAATAGTACGTCGTGCGAAGGGGTATACCATAATCAATGGACAGCTCTACAAAACGAGCACTACTGGTGTATACCTAAGGTGTGTTTCCCAGCTAGAAGGTATTGAAATCCTACGCGAAATCCATCTCGGAGATTGCGGGCATCACGCCGCTCCTCGATCGTTGGTCGCGAAATCCTTCCGGCAAGGATTCTACTGGCTAACCGCGAAGGCGAACGCCGACAAGCTGGTTGAGACATGCATGGGATGCCAGTATTATGCCCGAAAACCACATGTTCCTGCTAAAGAATTACGAACAATACCAATAACTTGGCCGTTTGCAGTCTGGGGGCTAGACATGGTGGGACCGTTACAAACGGCACCATGTGGGTTTACGCATCTTCTAGTAGCAGTTGATAAATTCACTAAATGGATAGAAGCTAAACCCATTCGAAAGCTTGATGGGGCAACTGCCCTTAGGTTTGTCCGGGATTTAGTGGTGAGATTTGGTCTCCCACATAGCATTATCACCGACAACGGCAGCAACTTGTCACTCAGAGAAGTGGAGGCTTATTGTTGGGAGAAGGGCATCCGACTTGAACTTGCATCTGTGGCACATCCACAATCCAATGGTCTGGTAGAGCGATCCAATGGATTAATTCTGCAGGGAATAAAGCCACGTCTTGAGGCACCGCTACATAGAGCAGCTGGAGCCTGGGCGGAAGAATTGCCATCTGTGTTGTGGAGTTTACAAACTACACCCAACAGATCCACTGGCTACACCCCTTATTTCATGGTATATGGAGCAGAAGCCATCCTACCTTCCGACATACTTCACGATGCATCAAGGGTCGCCGCCTATAACGAAGATGACGCTGAAGAATCCAGACGCCTTGACGTGTACCTTCTCGAGGAGGAGCGTGTTTTGTCATGCCAAAGATCCGCCATCTACCAGCAGAAGCTACGCAGCTACCATAGTCGCCGCGTTCGGCATCGCTCGTTTAAAGAGGGGGATTTAGTGCTCCGACTTAAGAAGAAGAAGTCACACAAATTATCCCCTCCATGGGAAGGACCGTTCATCATAAGCAAGGCGCTACTCAATGGGTCTTACTACCTCGTTGATAATCGTGAACTGAAGGATAGACCCAACGAGGATCATAAGAGTAAGCGACGTGACCCGGATGATGACTACCCGGAGCTTGATCGGCCATGGAACATAGCACATCTACGTCCTTTTTACACTTAGCATTTTTTTCTAATTGTGTACCTCTTATATGATCAATGAAATAAAGCTCTCTGGTTCACTCATATTTCTGAGTATTTTACCTCCTTTAGTGTTCATTTTTGGATCATGTAAAACCTTTATGCACAAGTTTTGCGATTGCACTTGTGAAAATTCCGCCTACGGGCGTTAGCTTAAGTTTTCTGGTCTACATGTTCTTTGTCGTTTTTATTTGGATTCTGGAGTAGTGACTTTTGGCACTTATTGTTGGCGATTTTATGCTTAGGTTATTGACGGTGCCATTGGGCATCATCACCTGAGCGCATGGTTCCGACAACGAGTCTTCTGACTCACGAAAAGTCAAGCATAAGAACCAAAGTAATGGATAAGCCAGCACTTTCTTAAAAAATATATACATGCTGGAAACTGGTTCTTAAGTAGCAGGAAATACAACATTGGTTTCCGCCTTAAGTTAATACAAAAAAAAATCCGCATACGCATCAAAGGTGAAACAAATATTACAAGTTGTTTTTCACTCCTTTGGCGCAGGCGACTTGGAAGCAGCATCATCGGCAGCAGGAGAGTCACCCTCGAAGTCGGCTGTGTGAAGGGACTCAGAGGAGCTTTGGTTGCCGTCATCGATGGTATTCCTCGGCACGAAGACGTTGACGTCGACCAACTCGGCAAATCTGGTGTCATAGCCCGCGAGTGGCGACAAGATGGATTCGTGGTTAATCGCCTTGCCATCTTCATCTATGTCGGGAATGCCAGAGGTCACCATGTCGATGTCGGCATCTTCGTAGTGTGCCTTCACCATTGACAGCTCCATCCTTGCACTAGCCCATGCATATGAAGCTTTCTAGCTTGTGATATGCTCGGGGGCTCGGCGCAGGATCTCCGAGTACTTCGCCACATAGTCTGATGCCTTGATGTTGATCTGGAGGGGCTTGGAAATCTATTTTTCTTGCGTGATGGCGGTGTTGATGAAGTTGCCGGCAAGAACCTTGCATTCCTTGGCTGGAGGAGGCGACCGGGTTAAACCCATAGGATCTGCAAATTCCGACAAGGGAGCACATGAGTTCAAAAGTTCAAAGTATCCAGACTATATAAATCCAAGGCGGAGAAAACTTACTGAAGATGTTGGCCTCAGCTTGCCAAATGGTATCCGCCAAGGAGTCCCGTTCTTGTTGGAGGAGCTTGTACGCCTCATGATGGCGTTGATTCTCCTCATCGGCAGCTTTCTTCTGATCTCTTAAAATTGAGATCTCCTCCTTCAAGCGGTTAATTTCCTCGGTGGCGGAGTCCTGCAAGATTTTCATTGACTCCTCATGCATCTTCAGCATATCCTTCCTCTCCTCCTTGAGGATTTTGTTCTCGCTATCCAGCTGCTGAATGTTCTTGAATTGCTCGACAATATCCTTGGCCTTAGCAACATATTCTACAAGTCGGAGAAATCAAAGTACACAGTGAGTACTCGGAGAATGTGAGCATTCTCGTTCTGTGGAAAAAAGGAAAAAGTTAAACGTTGATTGGTCTACTTGGAGCATCTAGCCGGAAAATTTCCACCTAGACGCTCGGGGGCTACAGCGAGAGTTTTTAACTTAGCAATATGCTTGGTCTTTCTTTAAGCATCTAGTCGGAACTAATTCAGTTACAACTAGAAGCTTGGGGGCTACAGTGTAAAGTTTTTAACTCGGATATATGCTTAGTTTCTCTTTAAGCATCTAGTCGGAACTAATTCAGTTACAACTAGAGGCTTGGGGGCTACAGTATTGAAATTTATAAACAATGCATATGCTACTCTAAAAGCATCTAGCCAGAATAATTCATTCCACCTATATGCTTGGGGCTACAATGAGAACTTTTCTAGCTTAGTCACTCTAAGAGCATCTAGACGCAAAGACCTATGGTTTTCCATCTAAATCCTCGGGGGCTACAATGGGATACTCATATGAAATGCAAAAGGCAAATAAAACTTACAATTGCAATAATCTTGAGGTTCGTAGCGATCTTGGCCAGCAGCTTGCCAAAGGATACGCTGTTTCCTCGCAAGATCTCTGCTTGACGGAGGAGCTCCTCAAGACCGCATGTCGGAGATGTCGGCGCCGCACTAGGAACCAGAGTTGTGCTACTAGGCGTAAGTGTCAGGTAGACTATCTTCGGGAACTCTATGGGTTTCTAGGGGGCGAGGACGCCGCCTTCGGAAGAAGTACCAGCTTCCACCACCTCCTTACCTCTACCAATGGCATCGTTAGCCGAAGCTTCAGCCATTTGGTGGGCGGCACTCGCCTGCATCGCCTGCTCTCCGACAACAGCGACCTCGATAGAGGCACCTGAGTCCACTTCCATCGCGGAAGGGCCAAATGCCTCCTTAGCTTGTGAGATTGTCAGAGCAGAGCAGGGCTTGACGCTGGGAGTGCCAGGGGCGATGGCAGGAGATGCGTCACGATGCAGCATGTCCTTGATGGTTCTAGAAGCCCCCAATTTTTTGGAGGTCTTCTTCAGGCTGGTCGTGGCTTTCTTCCTGAAACATAAAAAATGTATAAGTACAGGAACAAGACAGAAAAATAGACAATGTCGGAGAGAAAGAGACTTACACAAGAGGGGGTGATTTGGCAAAGGGGATCCCGGTGGTCTTTCTTTTCTCCGCCTCCAGGGCGGCGGTAGTCTTTTTGGAGGCTTCACCCTCCATCTTCTTCTTCTTGCCCCGGTCGGTAGCGTCAGAGGTGGAGCTCTTCCGCTTTCGCGCCAATGGGGCATCATTGTCGGACAGGACCGTGACTTCCTTCATCTTTGGATCATAGATTTGGACAGCCATGTTGTCCTCCTCTAGATCGTTAAGCTGTTAAGTGAGAAGTCACCACGTTAGATGAGATGAAAATAGCTAGACGGAAGAACTGGAGTATATGTCATACACGGAAAATAAATAGCTACCTTTGGGCACTTGCCGTCTACGAACATGTTGTAGGTGATGGTGAAGCCACGTCGCTTGTCCTTCACCTTGACGATGTCCTTCAGACGAAGCTTCACGGAGTCGCTCGATAAATTTTCCACAGAGATGCGGAGGTTATCCCTTCTATCACTGGTATACTCGTGCATCAGCTTCACGCGGTGCTGCAGAGGTTGGATTCGCCTGATGAACCAGCACATGGCTAGGTCCAAGCCGGTCAAACCTGTCTCTATGAACCACTCTATCCGCCTTATGGCGCGCGAAGCGTCGATGTCGGAGGGAAGGGAGGCCTGGGATCTCCATGTCGAAGTTTCACCGGCGTCTCCATCGACGAAGTCCGGGTACGTTACTTCTCGGCCGGCCAGAGGGATATCTAGGCCGTAGAAGTAAGTACGCTGCCAGTTCTTGCAGGACTCATGGCCGACGATGTCGGGGAATCGCCGGCCAGGACGGATCTTGAAGCTTATGGTGCCACAATTGCTAAGTTCATCCTTACTGGCCCCGGCTTCACGCTTGACGGTGAAGAAATACATGAAGAGATCTAGCCTAGGCTTAATCCCTAAATAACCCTCGCAGAGCGCCGCGTAATTGCTAAGCGCTAAGATGCTATTGGGAGAAAGGTTTTGGGGCTGGACTCTGTAGTGGTTCAAGACGGAGAGGAAGAAGTTAGAGATGGGCAGGGATACGCCGCGTACCAATTGGGCTTTGAGGTACACATTTTCTCCGGCTTGGGGAGAAGGTGTCACCTCGCCGGCCGGCGCCGCCCGCCAGGCGAGCCCCTCCGTCGCAGAGAGGTAACCTTCGGTGATCAGTTCCTTGATGTCGCGGTCTGTGATGTCCGAACCGCGCCAATATCCTTTGTGGGAGTCAAGATCCTCTTCTAGCGGCTCCAGCGCCGCTGGATTATGGTCACCGCCAGTGGTCTCGACCACCGCAAAGATGGGGATGACCAGGTCCTCTGGGGGCACGACGACGGAGCTCGCCGGCTTCGCCGTGGCTTTGCCCGACGCCGCCATAGAAGGAGTAGAGCTGCTTCTGGCCATTGCATGGGTTTGGAGGTGTGGCGAGAATTGGAGCTAGGGTTTGTCGCGAGGTTGTGCGGAGAGCTCGAGGGGGTGCTCGCTGGAGGAAGAAGATGATGTGAGGGGTGAATGAGGTGAAAAGTAAAAATTCCGCCGCAGTTACTATTTATGATCTCCAGCATCAAGATTCGTGCGGCTTGATCGGACGGTTGCCGCGTAGACGACGTGTTCGCGAACGTGCGCGGAAATTTCGCCACGTCCCAAGCGTCGCCGCCAACGGTTTGTATCACCCACGCGGGAAAATCGGACATGATTGCGTTCTCTGCATGTGTGAGTTACGAGGCGTCGTTGACCTACGTCTACGTCGCCCTAGCTGACATAGGCAGATGAGCTGTCACATCGAAAGATTCCGGCATGGACGGATCCAGTACAGCTACAGAAGAGTACGATGGAAGATTCAGCATTTCTCCGACTTACAAGTTGAAGATGGAGAAAACCTTGCAGGGTTATTTGGGAGGACTATAAGATATTGCTTGACGATTTGCCGACATCCATCTGGACGGAGCATTCAACGTGAAGAGGCAAGACGGCGCAATATATCGGAGTTCTTCGGGGTCTACTGTTGGGGATATGCTATATGGATATCCTCATAGCATGTCTCCTATCCAGATAACCCGGGTGGCCCACAGTTGGTAGCATGGCCCATGGCCTGCTAGGCGGCCCAGTTAGATGGATCCAGTAGGGAGGCCCATGCCGGATAAAGGAAGGCTGCGGTTGGAGTCACTGACGTACCCAGAGCCTTGGAGTACAAGACAAGCTAGACTAGTCATCGTCAGTGTAGGACTCTGTAACCTGTCCGGCTAGGACTTTTCCCTGTAGCCCTAGGACCTGGCGACAATATAAGTCGGGCCTATGGGAGCCTATAGGGCACAACTTTAGACAATCAAGTAGCGATTAACATACACCTCACACAACGAACCAATCTCTGTAACTCGGCGTATTGCCCTTATAGTGATTTATAGCAGGAGTAGGATTCGCCACCGCTAGGGATCGAACTCGGGTAAGCTGTGTTACCTGCACTGGCCAACCATCCGCCTTCCCCCACGTCTCTAAACACGCACTGTGAGGACCCCTCCATGGCGTACTCGTCGGCAATACCACGACAGTTACCTCGTACCCGTCAACCGTTCGCCTTCCCCCACATCTCTAAACACGCACTGTGAGGACCCCTCCATGGTGTACTCGTCGGCAATACCACGACAGTCACTTTGAGTGTTGCTAGTCTAAGATTTTAAACAGAAACTTACCCAATTATTTTCACCCCTTGCTAGACCAAGTAAAAGTGAATCAAATCCCACCTTTCAAACTTGCAGAAACATTTGGCAACCTCATTCAAATCACAGGTGAAAATTGAGTCTTTATCATAGGTGAAGATCCCACATTTTCAAAACCCAACTAAACCAGTGCCCCTTGACCAATCCAACTAACCCAATACTCCCTAGTATTTTCTTAGCAAACCCACCAAGTTTGAATCCAAAATTCAAATTTGAATTTCTTTCGGCCATTTCTTCAAACACATTGTGATCAGCAAACAAACCAACAACAAACACTATAGTGAGCAGTGATTTTGGCCAACCTTGTTCCCTCTCTAGCTTACTCTATACTCTCAGTAGATGAACTTGCCTAATTAACAAGCCTTAGCACCACTATGAGCTTGGCATAGCCATTAATGGTGAGCATGCCGAGCCCCTTTGCCAACCCCAATGGAGACAGCAAGCTACATGCCCCTCTAGCCTCGCCAACCTTGTCTCACAGACGCAGCATCGTACACCGCCACTCCCTGTCCCAGCCTCGAGCGCAGCCAGCCCCTGAACCACCCGCCAAGAACGCGCCCATTTTCTCTTCGGCCATGCCGAGAGCGCGCCAGAGCGCCCCGCTCGACACGCTCGCACAAACCACGCGCCGCCCTCGCCGCTTGCAGACGTGATCACCACCGCCCCAACAACCCCGCAGACATGCTCGTTCGCTGCCGCGCGGACCACGTGCGTTGTGCGCCATTAAAACCCCCGTCGGACCCGCCTAGAGCGTCGACGTGTTTCGACCGATCAACACTGCCCCACGCCTCGCCACCATGCCATGGAGCTTCGCCAGGAAGCACAGCACCGCCTCCTATCGCCGCCCATGCCATTAGCCCTTTATACCGTCTACCACGACGAGCTCCACCCGCGCCCGTCAGTTCCCTTCAGCCACTATAAAAGGAGGCCACCCCCGCTCGTTTCCATCACACCAGTTCACTCCCCACCTCTCATTGATCATCCCCACTCACTCCCGGAGCAAGGCGAGCAGCGCATCGCTGCAATTTCGTTGGAGTTCGCCGCTGCAGATGAGGAGAGGCGTCGTCGATTGGAGCCACCCCAGGAGAAGTTGTCGGTACCAGGAGAATCGTCGTCGTCGACTTCATCTTTCGCCCCCATCGCCAAGCATCGCCGGAGCCTAGGTGAGCCCCCACTGACCCCCACCAGCCGTGTTAGGGTTCTGCCTCGCCGCGTCCTGTTCAGGCGTGGACGATGAGCCACAGCCATAGGATTAGAACTAGATCGCACGTCCTAGATTCACCCATACCGCTTCGCCACTCGCTGTCTCACTAACGAGTGGGGTAGCTCACTTAACCAGCCCGCGCGCACGCTGTGCATAGTGGGCCGGCCCAGTAAAACCTTCCACGCGACCCAACAATTCAAACTTAGGTTTATTCATTTTATTTCAAACACAGTTTTGTACCTATATTCAAAATTCAACCTAGCTCGATTCACTGAACCAAAATGCATGAAACCAATTTTGTTAGAAAGGTATTGGAGTGCTTAATCCAAGCCCGTTGGATTCAAAACATTTAGATATGTAGATAAACCATGGTAAAAAATAACAAGGCAGGAGATTTTCTGCATTCAAACATTTTTCAAAATTCAACCACAAAATCTTTTGAGTTGATTCCAACTCTCAAAAATCACATTTAACTATAGCTTTCAGAATATATAAAAATATATAGGTTTACTTACAGAAATAATGATCAAGTAATAAAAGAATGCCTCATAGGCCATTCTAGTCATTTTAATTAATTAAAATAAAAAGGTTAAACCTTATTAAATTGTGACACCACTTTAAATCACATTCCCATGTACTGAAATATGTGGTGATGACATGTGTCAACATGATCCCATGTTTGAGTTGGAGAATATTAAATCTTAAGTAGTTTTTCAATGACTAGAAATTACTTTTCTAAAAGTAAATAAATAAGACAAGTGCTTTAATCTTTGTAATGTTAGTGATGATACTAGATCATCTAGTGTGAACCTTTGTGTGATGATTAGAAATAGTTAAGTATTGTTTGGTGATTGTGTACCTCGTATTTTTTATAGACGCTAGTACCGACTAAGGATACGAGGAGGAAGGAGAATACTACGAGGAAGAAGCCGAAGAGAACTTCAACCACTGCTCTGCACAAGGCAAGCTAACACTTGCAACTTAGCAAGCTTATACTACTATATTAGCAAGCTAAACCATGCAAGTTATACTTGCAAGCTTACACCACTTGATACCCAATCCTAGTTTTACTTACAAGCTTATTACCTTATTTCTTTATCAAAGCTTTCTCTTAGAGTTTACTTAGTAACTTGTAGATGCTAGAAAGATAACTGAAGGTAGCATAAAGAGCATAAAATTTGGCCTAAGTTAGATAATCTTGATGTCATCCTAAGGCATGAGATTGAACTTAGTTAATCTCCACTTATTTACCACCCCTCATTAGTACTTATTCCCACCTGTAGATGCTAGTGCTAAGCATAAAACTTGATCAACTTTAGATGGGAATACTTGGTGAAAATGGTTATGAAAACCTTAGAATGATGAGTCATTCTACTCAGATGTTTTTACATATGTTTCTGAACACTATATGATTTTGATGATGAAAATGTTAAGGCATAAGCCTTAGCCCTTTATAAAACTGATGGTTGTCTGGATGCGATACCATTCCAATTTTACCGTACAACCACAATACCCGAAAATTGGGTAGGGCTTGATTGTAAACTTATATACCATAGTATGGGTTCCCTTGCGGCCAAGGTCTGAGCTGAGGCTACCTTGTGAAGATTGTCCACCTGTGCAGCACCCAAGATGACAGATGGTCATGGTTGGGAGGCCAAACTCACAGGAGAGGTGCCTATACTAGGGCGTGTAATTGAAAGGTTAGGATTGATTATCCGCATAGTGAGTATGGTGAATTCAGGATTGTTCCTGACGGATGTATCGAATGTTGTGGTGAAAGTGTACAATCTCTGCAGAGTGTCAAACTATTCGAATAGCCGCGTCCGCGGTTATGGACAGTTGGAGTGGCCATACTGTTCTATCGTCAGATGTTTTCAAAATGACTTATGAAATGATTTATGACTTTGACTTGACCACAACAGAGTTGTGATATGAAATTCAAGTTCCCACTTAGGTGTTATAAAACTTTCAACTAGCTTTCTTTGCTTCTGAACTTAGTAGAGGTAAATCTGGCTTTTTGCAAAAACAACCCTAGAGCTTAGTATATCCTATTCAAAACCACCTCACTTGTTAGTATTCGTTTGTGAGTACTTAAAGAGTAATCATGGCTTTGTCCCTGGCTATTCCCGTGGCCAGACTATGAAGAGGAGTATCAGGATGACGGACCGCGGGAAGGTTACGACAACTAGGATCATCTCCCATCGCCAGCATTGCATGTGACCCTGAAGATGGAGCTTCGCCTACGCTATCGTTATCTTTACGTTATTCCGCTGCTTGAATTGTATTAAGAACTAGATCATGAGATCCTTACTTGTGTAAGACCTTATGTATGGTTTGTAATGGATGATGTACTGTGAAGAAGGCCTCCGGGATGATATCCCCTCCGGCAGGGTGCCGGGAAGAACTTCAGACCCCCCCCCTGATCTAGGGACGATGGTGGTGGCGACTACAGAAGGTTTCGTGGAGTTTTTATCGGGTGCCTAGGGTTTCTGCATCGGGGGCTTCTTATAGGCGAAGGGGCGAGCCAGGAGGGCCACCAGGAGGGCCACACCCTACCCAAGCATGGGGTGGGCCCACCCGCGCCTAGCGGGGGTCTATTCGTCCTGTGGTGCCCCTCCGTCTCGTCTTCTGGCTTCGTGTTGCTCACGGTAAAATATTGACTTTGGCTTTTGTCCCGTCCAATTCCGAGAATATTGATTTTCTGCCTTTCTGGAACCAAAAACAGAAGAAAACAGGCAACTGGCACTCTGGCAACTTGTTAATAGGTTATTTCCCAAAAATATGTAAAAACACCTGAAAGTGTAGACAAAGCAAAGCAAAGTAGATACTAAACAAGCATGGAGCATCAAAAATTATAGATACGTTTCCGATGTATCACCTGTTAGCGGCTAAGCAAACGCGAAGCGGTATCAGCTATTATGGGCCTTACGATTAGAGCGCGATCGACGGCTGAGTGTCGTCGTCTCCATCGTAGGGCTCGCGCGAGACAGAACCCTAGCTCTACGGCGGGGTCGTCGGGTGCTTACCAGGGATCCAGCTAGGTGTGGCAATGGGGGCGAACGAACGAGTCGACCACGGCGGTTCGACTAGTGGTTGCGGCAGCTCCTGGGGCGGCTCCTAGCGTCAGCTCCTTCCTTCCTCTGCAGCGGCGAACTCCGATGAAATTCCGGCGAAGTGGTGCTCGCCTTGCTCCATGGTTAGATCAGAGAGATTGATGGGTGAGAGAGGAGTGGAATGGTGTGCGTTTTGAGGTCTGGGGAGGGCTCTATTTATACTGCGGCAAAGGAGGCACGACGACATGGCTCAGGCTCGCCGGCGACGCAGTTACAGTGAGCTATAGGCATGACCAAGGGTATAGGTCGACGTGGTGCTTCAAGGCGATCGTCATACGCACAGTGGCACAACAAGGCGCGGTCTAAATCGTTCTAGAACGTCCGTGCTCTATGGCGGTACCGTCGGTAATCGTTACGACATACGGTGGTTACAGTGTTCACGTGGTCAAACGATCATGTCTAGGAGCTTGCTGGAGTCATGGAGAACGTAATGGCGTAGGGCGAGAGCGAGGCGTGGAGTGTGTGCGCGGGATTGCTCGGCGCTCTGGCGTGGCGACCGGCATGGTCTGGCGTTAAATGGGAACAACTTTGCTGGCGTCTCCTCGAGTGGTCTTGGGTCGAGGGGGGCACAGACAGAGGCGCTGAGGTCAGGGCTGCCTCCTAGACATCGTGGGCGAGGGCGGCGCGGTCCGTGGCGGCGTGTCCGTGTCGGGGTTGCAAGGTGAGATCAGGTACGATTTTTGCACTGCTCATTTGATCGAGTGAGAGGGCTCCTTTGCACGGGCTAGTACTGAGGGTGTTAAAGGCACAACGTGTGAGCTCGGTGAGGTCACAAGATGATCAAAGGTTTGATCAAAACAGTGAATAGTGGTTGAGTTTATACTGTGATCACCAAGTGTTCAATCTAACGGCCACAAGAATTAAACCATCACATTTTCTAGTGATTTTTGTTGGGTGTTCTGGTACTAATCTTGATAGTCTATGGCTGCAATGGTTTGCTAAGTGGTGAAGGTTTGAGTGGTTTTCCAAAAATGGCTATCTTGATACATAAGATAGATTCAATTTTGATTTTCCTCTCAAATGGGTTTGGATTTGTTTCTGCAAGGTTGGAAAGCTCCATTGGGTTTAGTGTCACTAGTTCTAGCAAGGGGAGAAAAGAAATGGAAAATTTTCTATTTGAGATTAGTTGCTAGAGATGCTCAAAGTGAGCTAGTGGTTAACTTGGGCAAAAATGACCATTAGGTCATATGCTCTATATTTAGATTTCCTTTTGTTTTAATCTAATTTGGAAATGACCTAGATGATATGGTTTTGATCTTTAAACCATTTCTCATCATTTACAACAATCAAACATGGCATTGCAAGCATTCATACACACAACCATTAATATTTGAATTTAATTAATAAAAGCTTTTGTTAACCCTAATCTTGATTATTAGGGAATGATTCTCATTAATATTTTTGGGGTGTTACAACAAGCAACCACAACTGGACGCAATTATCCAGCAAGGGGCATCTAAGCAACAACAACAAGATCTTGCATTTGATACTAGTGGCCCATCTCAGAGGAAAAGCAACGTGGCTTCCACGGAGGTCCTGGCTGATGATGCACTGATGGATGATGAACCGATGGCTTGCTACCCCATGGATCATATCAAGAAGAGGACAAATTGTGAGCTACATCATTCACTTAAGAACATATCCATGAAGGTGGCGGTCGTCTTTGCTTTACCTTCTAAACCTGAAGCATGCTTCCATGGCAGTCATATTCCAGCTGGCTATGCTCGTGTCGGGGTGGATGAAGTTCTGAAGGGATTTGAGTCACTAGAGCTTGACATACCTGCAAGTGAAGGGGAGATGACACTAGGAGAAGTCACACATGGTTTCATTCTATGAAAAAATAAAAAACATCATGTTTTTAGAATCGGCGCCAAGGCCACTGCCTCCTCCGAGTAGCAATCCACCACCTCCAAGTCCACCCCTCCTCAAGAGGGACCACCCCAGCGCGAGTCCATCTCGATTTGCGGCGCCTTAGCCGACTCCGTCCACTAACTCCCAGGGGCAAAAGCGGAAGAGTACCACCGCTCCGCCGACTAGTACTACTTCGAATAAAGGTACAACAATGAAGAAAGCCAAGAAGGCTCCCCCAAGTTACCTTACGAAATGACTGATGCGGAAACCGACAAGATCGTGGTTGCCGAAGCGAAATGCCAGTTAGCATGGAAACAATCCCATCCAAAGGAGAAAATAAATCCAAAAGTCAGGCAACACTTTGTGGACATGCTTGAGCGACCACCGTCACATGTGGAAAATAGGCCATCAGACTATGATCGCTGTATTACTAAGACATATACCCAAATGCAGCAGAAGAGTAGTAGTAGTAGTGAAAGCGGGAAAAAGGTTCCCCAGCTCAAAAAATAGGAAATACAATCGATCCCCCGCTCAAGGTGCCCTATTAGAACTACGAGGACTTCGCTAGGGCCACTGGTACGAGTGTTTGTCAACTACTAGGCAACATAGAGATCCCCAAGGCTGATATAGCATGAAATTTTTCCGTGGGGAGCCTATGGTCAGACCTGAGCAGGCTCGCATCTACCAACACAAATGCGAAGATTGCATGGGTGGTACATAAAATTCGCAGAGGAAGGGCGAGATATGCTCATGGTGGCAGTTAAAATGGTGCATTACTTCCGTGAAGACGCAATATGTATTGAGCTTCAAGAATTGTTTCAGTTATACAATCATGACACCCTCGACAAATCTCTCGTCATTTGCTATTATATGTAAGTGATTAATTTATTTTTAAAATTGAGTCTCTAGCTCAGCTTGTTCGCATATAATTATCCTTATTATATTTTTTTATACGCTAGATTCTTGAATATAAAAGACAAGGAATCTTTGACGCTGGATTCGTTGACCCAGACTTTGCCAAGGACTCACAGGCTAACTTGCTAAGGTTTTTAAAGATCCAAAATTACAAAAAAGAAATACTATTCCTTACAACTTCAGTTGAGTGTTACTGTCTTATACACATCTACTTTTGCTTACTCGATGTTAAATGTAATTGATGAGTTACTAACATATATAAACGTGCGCAGCTTCCACCGAATTCTGCTAAGAAAAAGTTGATATCGTGGACCCATTAAAAAAAGACCCTGAGGAGTACAGAAGCATGATTAATATGCTTTAGAAGTAATTTTAATTATTATCACGCTATATCGGTCTCTTTCATTTATTTCCTAATATCAAATAGTTAGTAACTTTTTTATTTATTTTCTTTACCGGTCAGAGTTTGAAAACGATTCACCGATGATTTTGTCGGTCAATGGAATCAGGAGCTCGTTTTAATCTGATCCCGGTAATTAGTACTAGCTAGGTATGCACACCTCTTTAATTCAAGTTTTAATATTATTATCATGTCTGATTATTATTTGATTGAATACTATTCTCGCGAAGTGCTCGACGCAGCCACATGAAACTAATTTATGTGAATACTCATTTGCGAGTTCCTTCGCATGTCGATGATTAAGCGGACCATGGATGTAAAACGATTTCAAGTATCCAAAAAATATATTTACAATTTTTTTTTATGACCATCAATTTTGTTGAGTTTTATTCATATTTTTTATGATAATTAATATATATATTCAAATTGATCTTCTTTTTTCAAGATCGAAGATATACGGAAGAAGCTCCTAGCAAAGGACCATATACTAGCAATTCAAAAAAATAGCGAGATTTTTGCTTACGGGGTCATATCTGAAACCAGAGAACGTCAACACTATTGACGCTAATGCCTCCGTATAATTTAATGATCTTCATATAATTAAATAGACGTATATACCAAATTATATATATATATATGCATAAGAATAATTATATTATATATGCGTCTGTATAGTATGCGGTAGCGTAGAATATGTATATGGGATTAGAGCCTGTTTCCAACCGGTACTAGAGGTCCTTTTTCTACTAGTGTAGTATCACCAATATATTTAAAAATTAGCTACATGGTATAGATCATAAGTACAAGACTTTTCCTAAAATGAGATTGATTGCTTTAATTTGGTTGCCATAGCTATATAGAAATGATAAAGTGTATAACGATAAAAAAATCAAAACTCTTGCAGATTTTGGTTTACAGGTATGCTCCGTATTTGGTCCTTGCTCACAATATGGAGTTTCATGAGCTTTTTACGAAGGTATGTACTCGACCGGAGGATACGGCGAAGGATTTCAGCACTTATCATGGATGGTAGGATAATATTTAGACTGGCTCTTCACCGTCTTAGGCATTTTTATAATTTCTCGTTCTCATATATAAATCCTTTTTTAGTTTTCTTCCTCAAGACTGAATTTAGACCGACTATGTGTATTTTTGTTATTGAGTGTAATACTTAAAACTCTTTAAGTGATAAATCACTTTTATCGAAAACCGCAGAAACACTAAATTGAAAAAATACAGAGAACACTCCTATGTTCGGCATAATCTCCAGATTGGCCTCCATCGTCTTAGGCATTTTTACAATTTCTCGTTCTCATATATAATTCCTTTTTTAGTTTTCTTCCTCGAGACTGAATTTGGATTAACTGTGTACATCTTTGTTATATAGAGACTGAGTCGTAACGCTTAAAACTAGTACTCCCTCCGTCTAATAAAAGTTGTCGCAACTCCTTCCCGTCATAGTTCAAATTTGATTTTGCAAAAAACACCCTAATACAGTTCTATTGTTTCAAAACTGGCCGATTCAAAATCAAATCTTGTCGCTGTCCCTGCAGAACCGCCGCTCCCCACGCAGTCTCCGGGGTCCCCAGCTTCCATCGCTCCCCTCGCAGTCTGCCGCCGCTTCGATCGCTGTCGGAGGGATCCCGCGTGGGCCGCTCCACCAGACCCTACTTGCCGTCGGAGGGATCCCATGGGGCCACCCTGCTCCGCATCCGCCGCCCGAAATCACGGATGTCGAGCTCGGGCGTGACGGCGGCGTCTCCTTCGTTGCCCTCGACGCACCTCCCTCGATGCCCCCGAAATCCCGAAGTGCCTCCCTCGTCGAGCTCAGGCCTGACGTGCCTCCCTCCCCAAGTTCGGGTCCGACGGCGCCTACCTCGTGGATAGCCACTCCTGCGCCTCCCTCGTTGAGCTCGGCTCCGGCGGTGCCTCCCTCGTGGACAGCCCCACTCCCGCGCCTCCCTCGCCGATCTTGTCTCCGACGACGCCTCCATCATGGACAGCCACTCCTGCGCATCCCTCTGAGCTCGCCGCTGCTTCTCCCCTGCCATCAAAGAAGAAGCAGAATAAGGTACTGTACAGGTTTTTGTCTCCTCATATGTGCTGCTCTGTTTCTTGTGTTTTTTTGGGTTTTGGTTTCTTATGTATGTCGTCAATCGTGAAACAGGGCAAACAAACAAGAACTACAGATGAAGAAATTATGATATAGCAATTCATATTAGTAGTGGACAAATAAGCCAACTTACCAAGTAACTTTTCTCTTTTATGACACAAGTTCTTGGAGAACGCCAGGAGAAGAATCTGAAGGATCAAAGAAAGGCTATCATATGTCAGGCAATAAGTGAGAGATATGGATCAAAGAAGGGCTAGAAAGTGCCAGGATTAGTACTCCTAAGTTAATGTAGTCCTATAGGGTTTTCTTCGGTGTATCTGAAGTTCATGTTCTTTTTTTCGATGACATTCAAATATGAATATTTTATGGTTCCCTATTTGGATAATAAAGTGATAAGAGTTCTATGAATTTGTATAACAAAGAAAGAATGGATGAAGGTTCATCCCATTATACCTGATGACAATTACAAGACAGAATCAGGCAAGCTTCATGTTGAATCCTGGTTGAACAAAGTTTCTGGTACCAATTAAACAGAGTGTCAATAAAGCCATGTTAAAACATGTATGAAATGGATCCATCTTACCAATTAAAAAGAGTGTCATAATTTATTTGAACTAGTGAACAACTAGGAAACATAACCAGTAAATTCTTCAGAGATAAATCAGAGAAGAACAACAAAATCCTTAGCCTACTCTAGCTAGTTTTGCCAACACTGGTCAAAACATGGTTTGCCAAACAAAATTCATGTGATATTCATGTAACTAACAGTACTAGTCACCAACAAGGAGTATATTTAAACAGTTTCTAGGTGTCTAAGTTCCAGCCATTTCGAGTCATTTTCCTCTAGAGTTTTATCCTCTAAAGTTCTATCCTATAGGTGTCTAAAATGTCACTATCCCGTCTAGACAAAAAACTCAAACTCCTCTAGAGTTCTATCCTGTGCCAGGTGCCAAATGTGTGTAATAACCAATAGTAAAATTATTAAAGACAACAGTTCCAGTCAAGTGAGTAACAGGCAATAGTTCCACCTGACAATGCTCCTTTGAAATTTAGTCTTTAAGTGCCTCATACTTCACCTCCTTGCTTAATGCGCATGGATGTGCCTTCCTGAGCTGCTCTATGTGCCTTTATATACAAATTCAGAGTAGCAAAAATCAGTGTTAAAAATCAGAGTACTAAACAAGAAGCAGCAGCTGGAGCAGCAGGTTGGCCAACTGTAAAATACAAAAAACAAGTCGATGTAGATGTGCATGTTTCAGTATACAAACAAGAACATGTGAATGATGGCCTCCAAATTATATGCTAAAATTATACAGGTAGACCCAGATATAAGTTGGGACAATGTCAAATGATTAAGGTAAGGTTACGCACCTTTCTTCTCACTTGATTGAAGTTCTAGACTAGCTTGTAAGCTTTCATCTGAAAGTGACACAAGTTGATTACTCCAAAGAGTAGATTATATACATACAGGGATCTAAATCGATGAGATCGAAATCGAAGGGATCGAAATCAACAGGGGGGAAGCAAGACGGTTTCTTGGACATAAAAATCCAAGCTTGAGGCGGCGACGTCTTCGTAGTCAGCAGCAGCATGGGGGAGCTATGTGACGGGGAACAAGGCGATGGTACCACAGTGTGGGGGAAGCGCCGGCGTGGGGCAGGGGGAGAGCAGTGGCGTGGGACGGGGAAGGGGAGCAGTGGACTGGGGCGGCGAGGCGAGCGGAGGGTGCGAGGAAGAGGACCATCGCGAGCGAGGGGAGCGGAGCGGAGCGAGGAAGACGAGCGAGGAGTGCGGGTTGTGTCAGGAATTTTACGAGGGTGTTTTTGCAAAATAATCACTCCGACATTCTTTTCTGGACAGAGGGAGTAGATAAAGTGACTTTTATCGGATAACAAGAGAAACACTAAATTGAACGAATGCAGAGAACACTCCTATGTTCGGCAAACGACCGAACATCGCCAAACGCCAACGAGCGGCCCATTCCTTTAGTTAGCCGCTGTGGCGGCCTCGGCCGCAGCAGCAGACTGCAGCTTCATGGCAAATTCGACCAGCCTGCCCACGTCCGGCATAACCGCCTCGACCGTGTCCAACGCGCCGAAGCTATCCGCCCATGCGGCCAGGAGCGGCGTCGTGACAGGGTCGAAGGTCTTGATGCCCAGCATTGCCTCCATGGCGCGCACCCAGGGAAGGATACCGCCGAGCACCACGTCCACATACCCGGGGTTGTCGCCACCAAAGAAGCTCTTCCCCTTGGAGCAATCCCTCAGGGCTCCCTCTAGGGTCTCCACCGCCTCGCGCATCAGCTTCATTCCCTCGGACTTGTCCTCCTCCGTCTTGCCCCATGACGCCTGGTAATTCGCCTTCATGAGCTGCGAATGCACACACAAATCCGGCCGGTCAGAAACCATCGTCCCAAAGCTGAAAGCATACAAACACGACGGATCAAACTATCATGTAAAGTATATAGAGTACAGTACCTTGTCGTCGATGAAAGCAGCCCAGAACCGAGCTACGGCGCGCTCGTAGGGGGCGACCGGGAGGAGAGAGCAGGCTCCGCCGAAAGCCTCGTCGATGTACTGGACGATGACCAACGACTCGCATATGGGCTTGCCTCCGTGGATCAGCACCGGGACCTTTTTGTGGACGGGATTTGACTGGAGGAGCAGATCACTCTTGTTCCTGAGGTCCTGCTCCACGTACTCATAGCTGATGCTCTTGATGCTGAGCGCCAGGCGCACTCTCAGCGCTACCGGGCTCGCCCACATGGCTAGCAGCTTCAGATCGTCTCCTCCTCCGGCCATTGTTGATGTCTAACAAGTATTATCAACTCAAGGTCCCAACTTTGCAGATAGCTTGTGTATTCTGGCTGTTCTTGCTTCTTTTGGTGTTTGGACTCCAGGATAGTGCATAGAACAAGAGGTATATAAAGGGTACACACGAGGAATAGTATAGCAGTCTAGCAGAGACTCTTCCGCTGGGACAATACGAAGAACCAATTGTGTGGTTTAGAACCCCTGTAGAGTAATATGACTTGGACAAGTTGTTGACCGAAAAGGCAGTTGAGTGCTGCTTTTCATTGATATAATAGAGGAAAGTATGTTACAAGCTAGAGAAAACAGGTAAAGAGAAAGAAAATTACAACACGACGACAAACAGGTAAAGAAAAAGAGCTTAGATTAGTCAGGTCCCCGTTTGGTGAATTTCGCACAGCCGTCTTCTTCCTGCGAGGAGCCATTGGTTTGCTTCTTCTAGAATCTCTGCGCTGTAGAATTTTATGACTTGGATAAGTTTTTGACTGAAAAGGCAGTTCAGAGCTGCTGTTCATTGATAATAGGGGAAAAGTATGTTACAAAGCTAGAGAAACAGGTAAAGGGAAAAATACTAGTGATTCAGCAAATTACAACACAACAAACATCTAAAGAAAAAGCGATTAGATTAGCCAGGTTCCCGTGGTCCTTGGAAAATTTCACATGTCCGAATCTTCTTCCTGTGACGAGCCATTGGTTTGCTACTTCTAGAATCTTCGCGATGAGTATTAATGACCTTAGTTTTATCTAGATCCATATATATATAAATAAATATTTAGATTAGATGCATTTGTATTTAAACAAAGTTAATATCATTAATATAGATCGAAGTAAGTAAAATATTTGACCTTTGACAAGTACAAGAAATCTGCTACACTCACAAACTTCAGCCTACATTTTTTGTTTCTCATGTGCATCCCTAATTGGTGTAGAGGCCAGAGAAGTGAAATCCTCCCTCTATTTTAAAAGAGGGTACAACAAGACGAGTCCTAGTCTATCTCTAAGTCCTAGGCTGCCCTCCTCCTAACCTTGTGTGGCACCGCCGTCGTCGCACCGGGTCGTCGCTCTCGCCCCAGCCAACCACCCCCACCCGCGCGTCCCCCTCCTCTCCGTCGTCGCCAGATCCGTCGCCGGACTAAGTTCCAGCAGCGCGGCGGCGGCAGGGCCCCAACCCTCGCGCGCGTCCCTTCCATGGCGGCGGCGTCTCGAGTACCGGGCAGCGGCGGCGGCTCTCCAGCGGAACTCCAGCAGTGATGGCGAGTGGGCGGCGGCCGGTGACTTCTGGCGGCAGCGGTCCCTGGGCGGCTGATGATGACGAGATCTAGGATTCCTAGATCGCCGACATCTTCGACTCCTCAACATTGGTCGGTGCCATCCGGAGGTCTTCCGAGGCCTACTATGCATCCCGAGGACGCCCTGGGCGGAGGCCTCGGGTTTGGTGGAGGTGGACATCTTCTCCTTCTAAGGTGGCCGGCCTGCGGCTGGATTGGCGGATCTCGTGATCCGTGTTCCAGTCCTAGCAGCGAGGCGGGGAGACCTAGGTGCCGGTGAAAACCGAGCCAGTGGCAAGCGATGGCGGCATTACCATACCGTTACCTTGATGAAGGCATCATTGTGCATCTTATGTCGACCTCACTCGTGCTACCCCGGGGTAAACCTTAAGATCTTCGGGTCGGCCAATGGCAGTGGCGCGGTGTCGGTATCGCGTTCTCTCCTGAGAGCATCGCCTATGGATCAGCGTTGGATGGAAGTGGCAGGTGTAGGGTTTCATAGCATGGAAAACAAAAAAATTCTACCGCAAACAAACAAACAAGTCAAGATCTATCTACTAGATTGTAGCAACGAGTCGATGGAATAACTCACCCTCGAAGATTCCAAAGTGTTTAATGAGAGCGGATTCTCGTGGGTGATGTAGTCGTACTCTTCCCGATCTCAAGATCGCGTAGACGATCCTTCCGTTGCGCAAGGCGCTCCTTGATCGGTCACACGTTCAAGATTGACGAAGACCTTCCTCTCCCTTGTTCCAAAGAAAATGGAGGTTGTAGCACTCTCCTCGCGATTCCGGCAGCACAATGGCGTGGTACCGGAAGTAGAGGGGAGATCTCGCAGGGCTTCGCCTTAAGCCGGAGCGAGTATGGTGGACTATGAGAGAGCCCTCGGCGATCTAGTGTTTAGACACACCGAGGAGGGGGCTAGGCCGGCGGCTAGGGTTTGACCTAGGCGGCGGCGAGATGCCCTAGGACGGCGGCGGCTATGGAGGGCGGCGGCTAGGGTTAGGGTTTAGAGGTAGGGAACTTGTGTGCTAGGAGGGGCAGCCCTGCCCCTCCTTATATAGGTGGAGGGGCCGCGCCAGGGGAGGGGAGTCCCTCCCCCACTCGGTTTCCCAAGGGGGCCGGCGGTGGAGGGGAGGAACTCCTCCCCAACTCGGTTTCCACCTTCCCCTCCACTTCCCAAAATAGCCGTTTGACTTTTCAAATTGGCGTTTGACTTTTCAAACAAGGATTTGATTAAACCATTTATTTTGTTCAGCGATGACACTTAGTACATGATGCAATCATTCCAACTTGGTATGACACATTCATGTACCCTTCCCCTTCGGAGTGCCGGACCTTCCGGAACCTTCTAGAACATTCCCGATGAAAACACCGGAACCATTCCCCAACTCTGAAACATGACTTTCCTTTTATAAATCTTATTCTCCGGACCATTCCGGATCTCCTCGTGATATCCCGGATCCCATCCGAGACTCTGAACAACATTCGGTCTCTTTCTCATCTTTCCATAACTACTCAAACAACGTCGAATCCTTAAGTGTGTCTCCCTACGGTTCGTGAATTATGCGGACATGATCGAGACACTTCTCCGAACAATAACCAATAGAGGAATCTGGAAATTTATATGGCTCCCACATATTTCTACGATTACTTTGCGATCGAATGAACCACTTACATACGATACCAATTTCCCTTTGTCTCACGATAGTTTACTTATCTGAGGTTATGATCGTCGGTATCTCTGCATACCAAGTTCAACCTCGTTACTGATAAGTACTCTTTTCTCGTTCCCGCGATATGTGATCCCTTGTGAGCCAGTCACATGCTTGCAAGCTAATTGGATGACATTTCACCGAGAGGGCCCAGAGTATATCTATCCGTCATATGGATGGACAAATCCCACTCTTGATCCATGTGTATCAACCAATACTTTCCGAATACTCAATGCCACCTTTATAGCCACCTAGTTACGGTGTGGTGTTTGATGTCATCAAAGCATCCTTCCGGTGAAGGTGATATGCATGATCTCATGGTCGAAAGAATTAGGTTACTATGTATCAGAAAGCATATAGCAATTGAACTATTAAAATGACTTGATCTTTATGCTACGCTTATCTATAGGAGTATGTCCACCATATCATTCACCTAATGATATGATCTTGTTGTTAATAACATATCAATGTTCATGATATGGAAACCACAATCATTTATTAACCAACAAGCTAGTATTATATAGAGGAAAGAGGAAAGAGCAGCGAAGGCGTGAGGGGTGTAACGGCGTGGGCAGGAAAAAGGGAAACAACAGGAAGGCGAGCTGGCGGTGGCGGGCCATTACGGCGACGCGATGGACCGTCATTGTCCGGCGGTCCGTCGCGGGAGCCGAGGTGACAAGATGAGGACGACTCGGCTTCACACGCTGACAGAGCGGTCCATGGGTGGAACTTTTTTTTCGCTGATTCTGCTTCGTCCGATGTTCCTAGGTGGTTACCAGTGCCCTAGGTTCGGCCTAGAAACACTAAATAAAAATTAAGCCAAATCCGACGGTATTCGACGTCCTAGAAACGTGACTGGACATTTTCGTCGCACAGATGAAAAAATGCCTAGAATGGCCTTTCTAGAAATGCTAGTGAAGATGCTCTTATATACACTCATTTGATAACCAGTATTTGCAACAAGTACGATGACTTATATTATTATATTATTTTAGGGAAAACAGTGGAAGAGATTCAACAGCGATTTTTATACCATCTCAATGAATCACGTCAAAGAAAAGTTAGAGAAGAATTCGGGAAGTTCGTTTGAAATGAGAGCTTGAGAGTATTTTGTTACGGCATAGGGAGGTATCTTCCAGTTCTTGCTGACCGGTAAATTAAGAAGTTTTACTTTATGCGGCGGCGAAATGCCCTAGTGGCAGCACCGTTACTCATGGTGCTGTGGCGCGGCTGTAGGCTGATGGTGGCGGCGCAGTGCGCTAGTGGCGGCGTTGTTTCCCATGGTGCTGCGGCGTGGTTGCCCTCTGCGGCCGGGCTGCTCCTCTTTCTTTTTTTTTTGAGCTGGCCGCGCTGCTCCTCTTGGTGCTGTGGTTTCGAGCCCGATATGCTCGTTCCTTCCGTCAGAAGCCGGCCGATGGTACGGGGATCGCGGGATCGGCATGATTAAAAGGTGACGGTCCTAAGGTTTTTGTGAAACGATAAAGATTTGTTTGTTGCTAGCCCTTGTTGATCTGGTCCGAGAGATGAATTTTGAAAGTTTTTGCCGACGAACTCTCATAGACATATCATGCCTAGAGATTGCTGCATTATAAGAAATTCGGTCGTATACACCTGTGTTTTTCTAGCTGTTTGGATTTGAAGGGAGTGTTGCGAAGCCCTATCATTTATTATCATCATGTGTCATGTCTTTTTATGATTCATAGTGAATCAGATGTGAAGAATGTCATGAAAACAGGTTTGTGACGATAAGGAACTAGTTTCGTGATCTGTGACTCGCAACATCAATTGTTTGTGGATCGACAACACAAGAGGAGTTCACACTCTTACCTTGCAGAGTAAAAATCCAAGGTCTAATCTTAATTAGTTGTGTTTGTCAATGGATTTATTAAAGGCATTGTTTTGTGAGCGAGGACTTTCTCTAGGGTAAAAACTTATGATCTTTGATCGGACAATGACGATGCTTGCGCATTGTTTCTTTGAAGGCGTCGCTACTGCATTGGTTGGACTACTGATGTTGTCCTGGTGGTGTTAGTGTCGTTGCAACAAGAAATCGATCATTGTAGCGGGACTTTTTTTGTATTTTTTTTTCTTTTTTTTTGGTCTGTGTGCAGAGCATGTGTTGTTATAAAGCCTAAGTATAATTGGTGTATTCAATTATTAATATATTCTCTTTGTCAAAAATATTCTAGAAGCCTATGACATCATTATTGTCATGTAGTTTTCATAGCATGTGCGTCAGAATGTATTACCGGCTTACAACACAAGCTACACTTTTTTTTAAAGTGCGAGGTTTAAGTATTACATTTGGCCTCTGCATAACTAGATGCACATAGCTGAACCATGGTCTAAAACTCAAAAATTAGAAACGAAAAAAACAACATTAAGGAGTCATGGACTGCAAGTCGCCTAAGGAGGGTCGCCTAAGGAGGGGGAGGACCAATCCTGCGATCATGATGTTATCCATGTTAGGTAAAAGTAGCCATCGCCATGTCATCCAATCACACATACACCTCCGTAAACAAGTCTCAATTTTCTATACAAGATGACCATAAACGGAGTATACCTGTGCACCGGTAGATAACCTGCATGAGAAAAAACTTTTATCATTAAAAATCTTATCATTTCTACATATCCATATCAACCAAATAATGTCATACACTCTCACCCTAAGAAGAATTCTAAACCTTTTGTCAACCCCATGTAACCAATTGCCAAATATATTAGCAAAACTACGTGGGGATACAGTCCAGATGCTAATTGGATGACAGACCATATAGACCGAGCTAATTTACAATAAAATAATAAGTGTTTTTTGGACTCATCATGGTGACAGAAAACACATGTCGCACTTCCATGCCAATTCCTCTCAATAAAGTTATCTTTTGTAGGAATGACTCTTCGTCGAAGATACGAAGAAAATTTATTGTGTTTGAGTGGTATCTTCTTCTTCCAAATCTTCTCATTATTATCAACATGCACATCTGACTGTTCTAGTGCTCTATACATAAAATTACAGAGAAGTGGCCGCTCTCATGTAAGTTCCAAAGAAAAACGTCAGCCCCTTGTGATAATTGCACCATGGATAAACTTTGCAGCAGAGCGTTTCAGGATGCAAGTCATGGACCAACTAAATCTCGTCTAAACAACACGTTTGAAGGAAAGGATTCCAGGACTTTGGCGATAGTATCACCCCTGTGCCACACAATATTGTATAGAGTTGGATATTATTCTCGGAGTGTGGCATTCCCTAGCCACTTAACCTCCCAGAATCTAATTTTTGAACTATCCTGAATAGAGAAAGATACATGGAGAAAGAAGTATTTTTTTGTGCCATAAGTCCAGCCCAAAAACGTGAATCCCCTAGTTTCCAATATACTTGGGACACAGCTTTGGACCCAACATACTTTCTCCTAAGAAGAGTTTGCCATACCCCACCTTACGATAATAACTTAAAAAGCCATTTTCCTAATAGAGCAGTATTTTTGACCTCCAGGTCCAGAATACCAAACCCACCTTGGTCTTTGGAACGACACATTACATTCCATTTTGACATGATATTTTTTCTTCTCACTATCTCCTTTCCAAAAGAATCGAGATCAGAAGTAACCCAATCTACATAAGACTCATTTAGGAAGTTGGAAGAATGAGATCATATACAGTACCATGTTACTTAAAAGTTAAAACCAAATTTATGAGAATCCATCTTCCATCGAAAGATAGTATTTTTCCTTTCCAACTACTTAATCTTATACGAAGACTCTCCTTGACGTGTTTTCAATCAGCATTTGTAAGTCTCCGATAGTGGATCGGTATACCCAAATAGCTAATAGGAAACTGACCTTACCCGCAGCCAAACAATTCAGCATATAGGGAGGCGTCATCAAGTGCCTCACCAGAACAAAACAATTCATTTTTATGGAAATTGATCTTAAGACCTGAAAGACGCTCGAAAGTTGATATAATTAACTTCAGGTTTCTTGCTTTCTCCATAAATAAAATAGTAGCATCAACATATTGTTGGGCCACGCAGAGATAAAACAAAAAACTTTTTCCTCTAACGTGGTGATCCCAAGATCTAGCTGAGGTAGAAGGCCACGAGGTTTACCACTAGATGCGCAGTTGCGGATTACTGATGAAGCGCGTCAGTTGATGCAGTGCAGTCCTCACGATCCGATCGTCCTGGTGCTGATCGCACAGCACCTCTGCTGGTATCCACACGTACAAGGAGGAGCACCGGCGGCGAACTGCTAGGTTCGTTCAGGCGGCAGGACTCGTGGAGTTAGGGTTTCCAACACATGGAATGACCTAACGAACAACGATTAACCTTTTGGGTTAAGGTGCTCCACTATATATAGGGAGTGAACGTGGGCTCTGCTCGCGCGACCCATTCACTAAAGCCCATATAACACTAGTCACCGTGAGTCCAACTCACTAACTCAGTCCTAATCAGGTTAAGGTCCAACCCAACCAGATTACATGTTCAGATCCAATCCGAACTTGCTCCCGCTCTTAAGTGTGTGACCCCGCAGGCTCATGGCTACTTGAACACGATTGGAGTCCGACTCTCAATCGATCAGTCAGTAGCGGCTCCTAGCAGAACGCGCCGAATCCCAAGTACCAAAGAGTCATGACGACTTGCCTTTCCAATGCGACTTACGTCCGAATCCCTTTTGCCTCACGATATACCTTGTCAGACTATAGACGAATATATGTCATCCCTTAAATAGTCCCACTCTCTTCTCGATCCGAGATAAGTGATTCACCCGACTAACTCTTAGTCGATCGCCTCGGTTAACACTTAACCTAGTCGTGCATGGCCATGCTTTCCGAATCATATCTCACGAGAGGGCCCAGAGAATATCTCTCCGAGTGGAGGGGCAAAATCCCATCTTGGTTATTCACATCACGCAGCTTGATTCTCGATCCGAACCACCGCTTTATAAGCGCCACGGATCATCGTTGAGTAACCTAAGTCGGTGATCCTCAACTCGGACTATGCAACAACCTCAGGTCTAAGGATTACATTTATTGAGATATACAAATGACAGCTAGTTCGTTGTACCTCAATATGGGTCAATCCGACTCGCTAAACTCTTTAGCCGAATCTGTGTAAGTTGGAATAGCATCTCCATGCTCATGACAAGTGGAACCGTGTCATCAAGCCAACTTTCACATTGGTCTAAGTCGTGTGTCCAGCACAACCTCAGTGACCAAGGATATATAGTATAAACAACATGAATGCATAGTTCCACAACCGAATCACATATTCAATGATACACATCAGATGTTTATACAAGGACTACTTAATATCTTTATGAATACAATAGGAAATCTCATCATACATGATTGCCTCTAGGGCATATTCCCAACAGTCTCCCACTTGCACTAGAGTCAATCTTCCGACATCACATGTCTAAGCATCTAATGCCCATGGCTCTCAGGTGCGCCTCATGCTTCGGCTGTGGTAACGGCTTTGTCAACGGATCCGCAATATTTGCATCCGTGTGTACCTTGCATAACTTGATATCACCCTGATCCACGAACTGGCGAATCAGGTGGTACCGCATGAGTATGTGCTTGTTATTCTGGTGCTGTCTAGGTTCCTTGGCTTGTGCAATAGCACCATTGTTGTCACAATACACATCCAACGGATTGGACGAGCCCTGAACCACACCAAGATCCATGAGGAAATTCCTCATCCAAACAACTTCCTTTGCTGCCTCTGAGGCGGCAATATACTCAGCCTCTGTAGGCAGCATACGCCTCTTGCTTGGAACTCTTCCACTCAGCACCTCCGTTTATAATAAACACGTATCCGGATTGCGAGCGAGAATCATCAGAGTCGGTGAGATAACTCGCATCCGTGTAACCCTTTACACTGAGTTCATCTTCACCACCATAAACCAAGAACATATCCTTAGTCCTTCTCAAGTACTTTAGGATATTTTTAGTCATCCGATGGATCTCTCAGATCACTGGTATCTGCTCACAACACTTAGAGCATAGGAAACATCCGGCCTAGTACAAATCATGGCATACATGATGGATCCGACTACAGAAGCATATGGAATCGCACTCATTCGACTTCGCTCATCAGTTGTCGAAGGACACTGAGTCTTTCTAAGTTTTACACCATGGGACATCGGTAAGAACCCCTTCTTAGACGATACCATGTTGAACTTCTTCAACACTTTGTCCAAATAAGTACTCTGACTCAATCCAATGAGCCTCCTTGATCTATCTCTATAGATCCGGATTCCGAGGATGTATGTTGCCTCACCCAAGTCTTTCATTGAGAAACTCCTTTCCAATGATTCCTTGGTTTCTTGCAACATCTGGACATCATTTCCAATCAGTAATATGTCGTCCACATATAAGATTAGAAAATTTACTTTGTTCCCACTAAACTTCTTGTACAAACAAGAATCATGATCACTCTTGATGAAGCCAAACGATTTGACTACCTCATCAAAGCGAATATTCCAACTCCGAGATGCTTGCTTCAACCCATAAATGGATTTCTGAAGTTTGCACACCTTGTCAGCATTAGCCGGATCGACAAAACCCTTGGGCTGTATCATATACACGTCCTCGGTTAAATTTCCGTTAAGGAAAGCCGTTTTGACATCCATCTGCCATATCTCGTAGTCGAAATAGGCCGCTATAGCTAACATGATCTGAACTGATTTAAGCATCGCTACGGGCGAGAAAGTCTCGTCGTAATCAACTCCTTGAACTTGTTGGAACCCCTTCGCGACAAGGCGTTCTTTATAGACGGAAACATTTCCATCCATATCAGTTTTCTTCTTAAAGACCCATTTGAACTCGACGGGTCTTGCACCATCTGGCAGATCAACCAAGTTCCAAACTTGATTTTCATCCATGGACTTTAACTCGGATCTCATGGCTCCAAGCCATGACTCGGAATCAGATCCCACCATCGCTTCCGAATAATTTGCCGGCTCATCACTGTCTAACAGTAACACATCACGAACACTTCGTAATCTTGCCGATCTTCGTAGTACAGGTGCTGCTGCCGGCTCAGCTGCCATGACCGGCTCAACCTCCAAGGATTTTGCTGACTCGCTACTAGCCGGTTCCTCTCGAATTTCTTCGAGTTGCACTGTGCTCCCACTTACTCCCCGACTGAGAAACTCTTTCTCAAGGAAGACAACGTTCCGAGCGACAAACACTTTGCCCTCTTCTCGGTTATAGAAGTAGTAACCCAAGGTTTCCCTCGGATACCCCACGAAAATACATTTATCCGACTTGGCTATAAGCTTGTCCGACTGGAGTCGCTTGACAAAAGCTTCACAACCCCAAATCTTAAGAAAAGACAAACTTGGCTTTTTGCCTGTCCACATCTCATGCGGTGTCTTCTCTACCGACTTTGATGGTACTCTGTTTAGTGTGAACGCTGCTGTTTCTAGACAATAACCCCAAAATGATAAAGGCAGATCTGTCCGACTCATCATTGATCGTACCATGTCCAACAAGGTCCGATTCCGCCTTTCCGAAACACCTTTCCTTTGTGGCGTTCTCGGAGTAAGTTGAGGAACTATTCCACAACTTTTCGATGGTCATCAAACTCATGGCTCATGTACTCACCTCCTCGTCCGATCGAAGAAACTTTATTTTCTTGCCGAGTTGATTACTGCTTTCATTCGAATTCTTTGAACTTTTCAAAGGCTTCCGACTTATGTTTCATCAAGTAGATATATCCATACCTACTCAAATCATCTGAAGGTAATGAAGTACTCATAACCACCCTCATGTCGTGCTCATTGGTCCACATACATCACTATGTACTAGTCCCAACAAGTGGACGCCTTTCGCAACTCTTTGCAAAAGGTGTCTTGGTCATTTTGCCGTAGGAAAGATTCGCATGTCTCGAGCGACTCCAAGTCGAACGGGTTAGGAGTCCATCATCATGGAGCTTCTTCATGCTTTCCAACTTATATGACCAAGCCGATGCCAAAAGTAAGTCATATTCAGATCATTTAGTTTCAACCTTTTAACATTTATGTTATAAACCGACTCACCATCAAGATTCAAAATAAATAACCCGTCACGACGGGTGCAAAGCCGTGAAACATATCATTCATATACAAAGAACAACCATTATTCTTGATATTCGACTCATAGCCTTGCCTCATCAAACATGAAGCGTAAATAATGTTTCGATGAGTCGGAACATAATAACAATTATTCAGTTCCATAATGAATCCGGAAGGTAAATGAAGTTTCATCATGCCGACTTCCAACGCAGCAACTCTTGCTTTGTTGCCGACTCGAATATCAACCTCGCCTCTTGCTACGCTCCTAGTTCTTACCAGTCCCTGCAACGAGTTGCAGATGTGAATAACTGATCCGGTATCATATACCCAAGAACTATTAGGTGCATCGGCAAGATATATGTCTATAACATTGCAAACAAGTGTACCTGAGTCGGAAGTCATACCTCCACTCTTGGCTTTGTCGGCCAAGTACTTGCTGCAGTTCCTCTTCCAGTGGCCATCCGCCTTACAGTAAAATCAAGTGGATCCGGCTGAAGGAGATGGTATAGTCCCTGAGGAAGCGCTTGGGATCGGGTCCTGAGCCTGCTTTCCTCCTGACTTAGCCTTCTTCTTAGTCCAAGAACTCTTCTTGAACTTAGCCTTATTCTGCACCACCAATACTTGACTAGTGCCCTTCTTGAGATCCGCCTCTGCCTGCTTGAGCATCCCATGCAATTCAGTGTGCTTCTTATCCATACCATGCATGTGGTAGTTCGAAATGAACTGCCCATATGCACTAGGGAGAGAGTTCAGAATTATATCCGTAGCGAACTCTTCGCTAATGGGGTAGCCAAGCCTCTCCAGAGACTGCACGTAACCAACCATTTTGATCACATGCGGACTCAGTGGATCACCATCCTTAAGCTTGCAACTCAGCAAAGCTTGAGAGACTTGATACCTCTCAGTCTTACTTTGAGCACGAACATACTTTTGAGGCTTTCGATCATATCGTAGGCCTCAACATGCTCAAACCGCTTCGCAAGTCCGGTTCCATGTGAGCAAGCATAAGATGCCTAATATCCGTGGACTCATCCTTAGCCCGACGGTAGGCATTGGTGGCTGACGATTCGCATTCTCATTCGCTCATCCGAAGTGGGTTGTCTAGGACATGGTCCTTCTTTTCTTGTTTGAGAATAATTCTCGATTTCGATACCGCTTGGTAAAATTAGTGTCGTCAGTTTATCTTTCTCAAGAATGGTTCTCAACGCAAAACCGGATATCCGAGAGTGACTGCTACTTGGTGCCATGATCTACAATGTAAAATATGCAAAACACTTAAGACATGTATTCATAAAAGAGCAAGCATATTAAACATTTTAATATTTTATGCTCCCACTAGAACCAACACCCTCCGATGGTTACTTAGTGATTCAGATCCTAAATAATCAAGTCGGCTAGTGAGCTTTAGCATCACCGCTAGCCGCCAAGTGATCTAGGTAGACAACTCCTTGTCAATCGCATCTCATGCGACTCTGTTGGACGGGTGGCATCACATGCCCGGCTCCCATCCGACTTTTCATGAGTCCCACAACTTGTGATAGACCCATCTAGCTTATCGAGTGTTTCTGCAGTAAGAGTCCGACTCGAACCCACCTAGTCGGAAAGAATTGGCAGCACCTCAATTTTATGAGCCCACTACCAAAAATGTCCGACTTGTGATGGTGCAAACATCAAGTGGAAAACTGACTAGACCTTCTTTGAGGGATTAAATTTTACCGACTATCTAATAGAGGTAAAACTGAGACATAACAATAACACAAAATAAAGCAATTATAATGTGAAATGGTATGGCTCTCTTCATGGCGATCTCCATCTCCACAAAGCCTGTAATCCAACTCGTGCCAACTCTTGTCACTTGTCGTTTTACTCCATGTCGCCGACATGTACAACGCCTTGCATGCCTTCCGGGTTCTCCAAACAGCTACACTAGCTTAGTAAAGTAAATTACATAGAGAATCCGACACGCAGGTCGTTATACAATAAAATGACAGCACCTAGGCTCCAGCCGGCTGACAAAAACCGTGATTCGCAGATCACGTATGGATTACACACATACATCACATGCACATGAACCATACCATTCACAACTTCCTGCAAAAACAAGTTATGCATAGATACAATATCTACCGGCGTAGAAACTCGAACGACATCTAAGGCGCCTGACGGTATGGCGGTCCCGCTTAGCCGGATAGCGGGCGGGATCGAAGGCGGCGCCAGGTGCGGCAAATAGCGACGATTTTTCCGGACATGGATTCCGACCATCGTTCCGATTCGATCAAACTCTTTGATCTTCAATCACCGCTTCTGGATTTACGTGTCACAGTCTACCCCGATGGCGGAAGCCGACCGGTAGGGGTATGTCATTCCACGACCTCAGCAGTATGATCACGGAAATCAGATCTACCATTCCCCGAGTACAGTTGATCCAATCAACTTCGTACAAAACCGATCTATCTCATAGATCGACCATCAAACAGCACATAGATATCATCTACATCCTACTGCATATCACATATGCGAGATCTCGAGCCTAAAACCAGAAGCTAAAGCTCTGATACCACTGTTGGGCCACGCAGAGATAAAACAAAAAACGTTTTCCTCTAACGTGGTGATCCCAAGATCTAGCTGAGGTAGAAGGCCACGAGGTTTACCACTAGATGCGCAGTTGCGGATTACTGATGAAGCGCGTCAGTTGATGCAGTGCAGTCCTCACGATCCGATCGTCCTGGTGTTGATCGCACAACACCTCTGCTGGTATCCACACGTACAAGGAGGAGCACCGGCGGCGAACTGCTAGGTTCGTTACGGCGGCTGGACTGATGTGGAGTTAGGGTTTCCAACACATGGAATGACCTAACCGAACAACGATTAACCTTTTTGGGTTAAGGTGCTCCACTATATATAGGGAGTGAACGTGGGCTCTGCTCGCGCGACCCATTCACTAAAGCCCATATAACACTAGTCACCGTGAGTCCAACTCACTAACTCAGTCCTAATCAGGTTAAGGTCCAACCCAACCAGATTACATGTTCAGATCCAATCCGAACTTGCTCCCGCTCTTAAGTGTGTGACCCCGCAGGCTCATGGCTACTTGAACACGATTGGAGTCCGACTCTCAATCGATCAGTCGGTAGCGGCTCCTAGCAGAACGCGCCGAATCCCAAGTACCAAAGAGTCATGACGACTTGCCTTTCCAATGTGACTTACGTCCGAGTCCCTTTTGCCTCACGATATACCTTGTCATACTATAGACGAATATATGTCATCCCTTAAATAGTCCGACTCTCTTCTCGATCCGAGATAAGTGATTCACCCGACTAACTCTTAGTCGATCGCCTCGGTTAACACTTAACCTAGTCGTGCATGGCCATGCTTTCCGAATCATATCTCACGAGAGGGCCCAGAGAATATCTCTCCGAGTGGAGGGGCAAAATCCCATCTTGGTTATTCACATCACGCAGCTTGATTCTCAGTCGACCCGAACCCTGCCTTTATAACTGCCCAGTTACGGATCATCGTTTGACAGAACCTAAGTCGGTGATCCTCAACTCGGACTATGCAACAACCTCAGGTCTAAGGATTACATTGATTGAGATATACAAATGACAGCTAGTTCGTTGTACCTCAATATGGGTCAATCCGACTCGCTAAACTCTTTAGCCGAATCTGTGTAAGTTGGAATAGCATCTCCATGCTCATGACAAGTGGAACCGTGTCATCAAGCCAACTTTCACATTGGTCTAAGTCGTGTGTCCAGCACAACCTCACTGACCAAGGATATTTAGTATAAACAACATGAATGCATAGTTCCACAACCGAATCACATATTCAATGATACACATCAAATGTTTATACAAGGACTACTTAATATCTTTATGAATACAATGGGAAATATCATCATACATGATTGCCTCTAGGGCATATTCACAACACATATTGAAGGATATAAAGACCTCCATTCACCAGATGGGGGACTACTCCATTAATTTGTCCATCATCCTTTGCACGCTTAATCATGACAGCCGACATACCAGCCACTATATTAAATAGAATGGGTGATAGAGGATCGCCTTGTCATAATCCTCTTTTTGTTTGGAAGTAGCGACCAATGTCATCATTGACTTTTATGGCAACACTACCTTCCAAAAAACAACTATGAATTAGAGCGTGCCACTCAACAGAGAAGCCTTTCATTCTGAAGTTTATTAAAGGAAAGACCACTTAACCTTGTCATAAGCCTTTTTGAAATCAATTTTGAGGATTACCACATACAGCTTCTTCCTATATAGTTTGTGCATTGTTTCATGAAGGACAACAACCCTATCTAGGATGTTTCTACTGTGCATAAAAGTATTCTGAGAAGGTCGAACCACATGGTCAGCCACCGATTTTAGTCTAAGTGTTGCTACTTTCGTGAAAATCTTGAAGCTAACTTTAAGAAGGCACAAGCCACATAGTCGCAAAACAAGAAAGGATACACAATTCAAGTGCGTATGTGACTCATATAACATCTAAGGTGGCAGAGGGATCATCAGTAGAATATGTTGCAACTACTTGGTGTAGGGTTCCTTGCATGGAAAACAAAAAAAAATTCTATCGTAGGAACACATAAAACCAAGATGTAATCTATGGTGAAGCCAAGATCTAATCTACGAGATCAATGCAACGAGATTGAAGAGAACTAACCCTCGTAGATCCAAAGCGTTAATGAGATCGGATCTCATGGTTGATGTAGTGGATCACTTGCCGATCTCAAGATCGTGTAGACGATCCTTCCAGCGCCGCGTTTCGGTGGCGCTTCCGCACTCGGTCACACGTACGGAGTCGATGAAGACCTTCCTCTCCCTGTTCCAGCGGGTTGCAGAGGTAGTAGATCCCCTCGGAATCCCAGCAGCACGACAACGTGGTGGTGGTGGAGGAGGAGAAGAACTACAGGGCTTCGCCTAAGACGGAGCAGGACGGTGGAGGAGGGAGAGGGGATGCGGCTAGGGTTAGGGACAAGGGGGAAGGGATGCGCCCTCCCCACCCTTCCTTATATAGATGGGAGGGGGTGCGACCAGGGTTTCCAGCCCTGGACGAGTCCTACCCCAAGTCGGTGGCCAAGAGGGAGAGGGGAAACTTGCCCCTCAAGTTTTCTTCCCCTTTCCTTATTAGGGTTTTCCCCCTTTTCCTTATGGCGGCCGATTTTTCCCCTTCGGCTTGGTGCGGCTGGCCCTAGGTCCCCCTCGGCATGCCACAACCCAAGTGGCCCCCTCTCGGGGTGGTGGACCCACTGGTGGTCCCTCTAGGACATTCTAGAAGATTCCGGTTAAAACACCGAAAATATTTCCGAACCCTATAAATTGACTTTCCTTAAATGAATCTTATTCTCCAGACCATTCTGGATCTCCTCGTGATGTCCTGGATCCAATCCGAGACTCCGAACAACATTCGGTCTCCAACTCATATTCCATATCTACTTACACAACATCGAACCTTAAGTGTGTGTCACCCTACGGTTCACGAACTATGCAGACATGATCGAGACACCTCTACAGTCAATAACCAATAGCGGGATATGGAGATCCATAATGGCTCCCACATATTCAACGATTACTTCGTGATCGAATAAACCATTAACATACGATATTGATTCTCTTTGTCGCGTGATACTTTACTTATCCGAGGTTCGATCGTCGGTATCTCCATATCTAGTTCAACCTTGTTACCGATAAGTATTCTTTACTCTTTTCATGATATGACATCCCTTGTGACCTAGTCACATGCTTGCAATCCAATTGGATGGAATTCAACTGAGAGGGCCCAGAGTATATCTATCCGTCACATGGATGGACAAATCCCACTCTTGATCCATGCGCTTCAACACATAATTTTAGAATACCCAATGCCATCTTTATAAACTCATCTGGTGACGATGATTAACATGATCTCATGCTCGAAGGATGAGGTTACTATGTATCTAAAAGCTTGTAGAAAAATGAACTTAATGACTTGATCTTATGCTATGCTACTATGTGTGTGTGTCCATCACATCATTCTCCTAATTATATGATATTGTTATTAATAACATCCAATGTCCATGATCAGGAAACCATGATCATCTATTAATCAACCAGCTAGTTTCAATAAGAGGCTTACTAGTGACTCTTTTATGTTTACAAAATAGACAAGTATCAATGTTTCTGGTTAATACAATTATAGCATGGGATGTAAACATTTATCATAAACACAAAGATATAATAATGACCACTTTATTATTGCCTCTTGGTCATATCTCAAACAATCTCCACTTGCACTAGAGTAAATAATGTAGATTATGTGGTAATATACCTAACACCCATGGTGTTCTGGTGTTGGTCATGTTTTGCTCTAGGGAGAGGTTTAGTCAACGGGTATACCACATTTAGATCAGTGTGTACTTTGCAAATATTTATGTCACTCTCTTGGACATACTCTCGAATCGAATGGAAACATAGCTTGATGTTCTTCAGCTTCTTGTGTGACCTTGGCTCTTGTGCATTAGCTATGGCACCCATGTTATCACAATAAATGGCCATCGGGTCCAACGCACTAGGAACCACACCAAGCTCGTTAATGAAATCCTTCATCCATATCGCTTCTTGTGAATCCTCCAACGCAGCTATGTATTCCGATTTAGTTGAAGATTTCGCCACACCGCTTTGCTTTGCACTAGCTCACTGCTGCACGATTCAAAATAAATACGTATCCAAACTGTGACTTAGAGTCATCCGGATCGGTGTTCCAACTAGCATCGGTTTAACCGTTTACAACGAGATCTTCATCACCTCCATAAGAAAGAACCATATCCATAGTCCTCTTTAGGTACTTTAGGATATTTTTGACCAATGTCTAGTGTTCCACTCATCGAACACTTTGATATATGCTGGTCAAACTAACAGCATGTGGTATATCCGGTCTTGTACACAGCATGGCATACATAATATAACCTATGGCCAATGCATAGGGAACTTACTCATCCTCTCTCTATCTTATGTCATTGCTAGAATTTGAGTCCTACTCAAGGTCTTACCTAACAACATGGGCAAGAACCCTTTCTTGCTTTCTTCCATTCTAAACCTCTTTAGAACTTTGTACAAGTATGTACTTTGTGAAAGCGCTATTAAACGTTGATGTCTATGCACTTCTATTCTTGTAGACAGTTGTTGAGCCTGCAAGTGAAGAGGTTTGTAGAACAGCAGCAAGTTTCCCTTAAGTGGATTACCCAAGGTTTATCGAACTCAGGAAGGAAGTGGTCAAAGGTATTCCCTCTCAAGCAACCCTGCAATCAAGATACAAGAAGTCTCTTGTGTCCCCAACACACCTAATACACTTGTCAGGTGTATAGGTGCACTAGTTCGGCGAAGAGATAGTGAAATATAAGCGTTAACGGTGCCAGAAAATAGCTTCTGACTTGTTGTTGACGTGGGAGAACGTGTGTGGGTGCCAGAAAATACTTTGATGGTGCTTGACGTGGAGGTAAAGACTAAAGCAAGCAAACATGCAACAGATCTAGATGCAAACGGTGTTTCAATGTTTAGAAACAAGGCCTAGGGATCATACTTTCACTAGTGAACACTCTCTCATATAAATATCCTCTCTTCATGATACTACTCTTAACTACTCTCCGTTTGGACACTCTAATCATCGGTAGGGATATAACAGCACTCCTCAAAGTCCGCCTTCCCCAATCTAGATAACCCCACACTGTCACCTTGAGCACTAGATAGGTCCAACAAACACCACAATTTCATAGAGATAACCAACTCAAAATATACTCATAACAAATATTCAATCTAGCCAAAGTGCCACACACGGAATGCACGCTGTCACTTTCACACACGTGGGGAAAATCATAGATCTATTAAAGCACAAAGAGTATTTATGTAGACTCAAACCTAAGTACCACCATGGCATGCACGCTGTCACTTTCACACACATGGGGAGAGTAGAGATCTAGTGAAGCACTTGAGTAGCAAGGTAGATCTGCTTGATTACAAAGCTCATGACCACAACAAGATCATGCATAGAGAGAGAGAGAGAGAGAGAGAGAGAGAGAGAGAGATGAACACATAGCTACTAGTAGAGCCCTTAGCCTCGAGGAAGAACTACTCCCTCCTCATCATGTGAATCAGCAACGGTGATAAAGATGGTGATGGAGATGGCTCCGGGGGCACTTCCCCATCCCGGCAGGGTGCCGGAACAGATTTCTGTCCCCCGAATCTCCCCTTCGGTGGCAGCGGCGCTACAGAGGTTTTCGTGGATATTTCTGGGATGATTTAGGGTTTCTGAATCAGGGGTTTCTTATAGGCGAAGGAGGCAAGGTCGATGGAGGTCGAGGGGGCCCACACCCCCTGTGGGCGTGTCCTAGGGTGGCCCCGCTCCCACCTAGGGTGTGGCCACCCTGGTGTCCTCCTCCTTCTCGTCTTCAATTTTCCATATCGCTCAGGGAAAATATGAACTTTGGCTTTTGTCCCGTCCAATTCCGAGAATATTGATTTTCTGCCTTTCTCGAACCAAAAACAGAAGAAAACAAGCAACTGGCACTATGGCCACTTGTTAATAGGTTAGTTCCAAAAAAGATATAAAAACACCTCAAAGTGTAGACAAAGCAAAGCAAAGTAGATACTAAAAAATCATGGAGCATCAAAAAATACAGATACGTTTCCGACGTATCAAGCATCCCCAAGCTTAACTCCTGCTCATCCTCGAGTACGTAAGTGATAAAATAATAATTTTTGAGGTGACATGCACCATTAAAACCAAGATCAAACCATTTTCAAGCATTGAAAGCTGGGATCAAAGAACTCTAAACATGAGCATGAAAGATGAAGTTCTAACAGTGAGACAAAGTAACTATGCATGCAACATGGAAGGTTATAAACAAAGATCATGAATAACATGCATTGAAAAATGTTTGTTTGTTTCACATACAGAAAACATAGTATAGTGGCATTCAACTTGTCCCTCATGGAGTAGCAAATAGATGCATAGGACACCTTCAAAGTTCACATGGGTGACTAGATTAAAAAAGCATAAGAACAAGTAATATCACAATATGCATCAATCAATAAGTTTTGGGACACTACACAAAGAATGGAAACTATGCTCTCTTAATGGTGCCTAAAAGGTAGAAGGTGGATACTCAAATAATGGTGGAAGAAAGGCCCTTCACAAAGGGAAACAGGGATTTAAAGTTTCAAAAGGAGCTTCCAAAAATTATGATACTTGTTAGATTTCATACCTCATTGCCCTATCATAACATCTTGAAGTCGTTAAGGTTAAAGTGAACAAACTATGGAGTATATGATTGACGAAGTATAAGTTGGCAATCTCAAGTCCCTTGAATACGAGGGCCACACCTCATGCTACTCAACTTTAGTCACTTGTAAGTTCTTGTCATTGTAAGTATTTGCATATCATAGAGAACCGCCAACGGGGTACCCCTTGCACATGGTACATGAGCTATCCCATAACCAAAATGACAAGGCAAGCAGACAGTGAGCATCTCAACGATCTTTTTTATTTACTATATTCATAGCTTTTTATTGAGGATGCTTCATAGATAGCTCACTATGGTGATGCTGCAAGTTTCCACCATGATTAGGCATGGCTTAGGCTAGCGGCCCAAGCGTTTCTCTAACACAAAATACATACTACATGGAATTACAAGTTCCCTCTTTATTTCACACCGGTGACATCCATAAACAAAAGAGCATGATATCAACTAAGTACAAAGTACAAGTACAATGTTGAAAACATTCCCCGTGACAACACGGTTCTGCTAATTCTAACGTATAAGTGCAAGCATATACAACATACATGACACAATGGTTCAAGTTTATTAGGGGAAAAGAATACAAAGTATGCCATCAAGTTTGTGAGGGCTTTAATCACTAAGTTTTCACATAACAAAATACTTTTTAATTGGAAGATAGCTGAAAACAAGAATATACTTGGAATGGTGTAACACCCCATGCATAGGAATTTATAGTGGACACTTTCTAATAACTTGGTTTCTTGGGAGTTGGAAGCATGAGTAGAGCTTACTCATACAAGTGGAGGCTAGCAAAATACTGGGAGCAACCAACTAAGAGAGCAATAATGGCCATAATCATGCAGAGCAACAAAACATTACTAATCAAAGCATAGAGTGGTACTACAAGTCAAAGACTAAATGATCATAGAGGTTATGGTGAGTTTTTCATAGTCATAACACGGTGTGAGCATGTGCCAAGTCAACCCAAACAAAGCATCAAATAAGAATACCACAATACTATGCTTTTGTATGTAAAACAACGCATGATTCCTTCAAGGCACATTAAGCAATCCCAATTGTTTGGAACAAGACATGCTATAGCAATAATCACTAAGCATAAGGTCAAAACAACACCTAGCATGTCATGCTAAAGTCTAAGTCACAGTCAATGCAAGCTCCCTTTTGTACCACTTAAGCATGAAACTTTCTACTCTTTTCCAACACCAAACAACTTATTTGAAACAACTCACAAAGATAATAATCAATAAAGATCAGTGAGATTGTCTCACAAATACATAAAGAAGAACTAAAAAGTTCTAAGATAAAAGCACAAGAAAACTAAGGCTAAACGCAGTGCTAACAAAAGTGAACACTCACAAAACAATAAGAGTGAAAACTAGAGTGTTGTAGGCAATGGAAACAGAGTGTGTCTCTCTCCAAAAGAAGTGTGGTGTAACCAACCAACTTACTCAAGCAAACTAAGAAAATGAAAACCAAAAACAAAAACTAAGACGCTCCAAGAACAACACAACAGTGCATGAAACAATAAAAACGAAGTGTCTAGAAAGACCTGAGATTTTTATTGATGAAGAAGGGGATGCCTTGGGCATCCCCAAGCTTTGACGCTTGTACCTCTTGAATATTTATTGGGGTGACATGGGGTTGAATCCCCAAGCTTGATCTTTTGTCCATTCTTCATCTCATTACATCATTCTTTCTCTACACCTGCAAATTTTCCTTCATACAAAACTTCACACAATCTTCATTAGCAACATTGGTGTATTCAAAAGATCAGGTAGAAACCGGTTTTTTTTGAAAATCTTTTGTTTCTCAAATCAAAAGGTGTTGAACTAATGAAAGTTAGCTAACATACTGGGGGCTTATTAGTAAATTTTCAGCTCAATCCGACTCATAGAGACTCCTCACGGATTTTTATGGTGGAGGAGAGAAATCTGTTTCGGGACAGCAACTCCCCAAATCTTACTTCCCTCTCATTAGAGGTCATTCTTGGCACAAAAAGCAAACAAAAAGGATAAGGAGAGGTCATTACTGAAATAATAACTTTCGAGATTGAAGAAAACTCTTGGGTTATCTCCCAACAAGTACTTTTCTTTAATGTCTTTAAGTTAGGCTTGATAGCTTGAGAAGATGCTCACATAAGAAATATGAATTGATGTAAAAGAGAGCATCAAGAAGCAAATTCAAAAAAATTTAAGTCTAACCCACTTCCTATGCATAGGAATCTTGTAGAGAAACAAGTCATGAAAACACAAAGCACCAAGCATAGGAAAGCAAAACAAGTGCAACTTCAAGACTTTCAACATAAAGAGGGGAAACTTAATATTTTTGAGATGCATAAGACCATGTTTCCTTCTCTTATAATAACTTTCAGTAGAATCATGAATAAAATTAACAATGTAACTATCACCTAAAACATTCTTATCATGAGCCACATGCATAAAATGATTATTGCTCTCCACATAAGCATAATCATTCTTATTAATTGTAGTGGGAGCAAATTTAAAAAAATAGCTATCATTGTTATTCGCATCACCATAATCATCAAATATAGGAGGCATATTGTAATCACAATTAACTTTATCCTCAATAGTAGGTGGACTAAAAATATCATATTCATCATTGTAATCATCATAAATTGGAGGTTTGGTATCATCATAAGCAATAGAATAGCTATCTTCCAAAGCTGGGGGACTAAAAAGATCATTTTCATAAAAACTAGCTTACCCAAGCTTATACGTTTCCATAGCATTACCAATAATGGTGTCCAAAGAGTTCATACTAATAACATTGCTATTAGCATGCAAAGATAGTTCCATAGTTTTTTAATTTTCTCTTCAAACACTTCATGTCCTGACTCAAGATAAATACTATAAAGATCTCTATTTTTTTGTTGTTTTCCATTAATCCTAACTAGTGAAAATAAGAAACAAAAAGACACAATTGCAGAATCTAAAGGAAATAACTTCGAGCACTCACACTGTAGAATGTGAGTACCTTTTACCTTACCTCCCCGGCAACGTAGCCAGAAAATAGCTTGATGTCTACGCACTTCTATTCTTGTAGACAGTTGTTGGGCCTCCAAGTGCAGAGGTTTGTAGAACAGCAGCAAGTTTCCCTTAAGTGGATTACCCAAGGTTTATCGAACTCAGAGAGGAAGTGGTCAAAGGTATTCCCTCTCAAGCATTCCTGCAATCAAGATACAAGAAGTCTCTTGTGTCCCCAACACACCTAATACACTTGTCAGGTGTATATGTGCACTATTTCGACGAAGAGATAGTGAAATATAAGCGGTAACGATGCCAGAAAATAGCTTCTGACTTGTTGTTGACGTGGGAGAACATGTGTGGGTGCCAGAAAATACTTTGATGGTGCTTGACATGGAGGTAAAGACTAAAGCAAGCAAACATGCAATAGATCTAGATGCAAAGGGTGTTTCAATGTTTAGAAACAAGACCTAGGGATCATACTTTCACTAGTAAATATCCTCTCTTCATGATACTACTCTTAACTACTCTCTGGTTGGACACTCTAATCATCGTTAGGGATATAACAACACTCCTCAAAGTCCGCCTTCCCTAATCTAGATAACCCACACTGTCACCTTGGGCGCTAGATAGATCCAATAAACACCATAATTTCATAGAGATAACCACCTCAAAATATACTCATAACAAATATTCAATCTAGCCAAAGTGCCACACATGGTATGCACGTTGTCACTTTCACACACGTGGGTAAAAGCATAGATCTATTAAAGCACAAAGAGTATTTATGTAGACTCAAACCTTAGTGCCACCATGTCATGCACGCTGTCACTTTCACACACATGGGGAGAGTAGAGATCTATTGAAGCACTTTAGTAGCAAGGTAGATCTACTTGATTACAAAGCTCATGACCACAACAGGATCATGCATAGAGAGAGAGATGAACACATAGCTACCAGTAGAGCCCTTAGCCTCGAGGAAGAACTACTCCCTCCTCATCATGGGAATCAGCAATGGTGATGAAGATGGTGATGGAGATCAATGGAGATGGCTCCGGGGGCACTTCCCCGTCCCGGAAGGGTGCCGGAACAGAGACTTTCTGTCCCCCGAATCTCCCCTTCGGTGGCGAGGGCGCTATGGAGGTTTTCGTGGATGTTTCTGGGATGATTTAGGGTTTCTGAATAGGGGCTTCTTATATGAGAAGGAGGCAAGGTCGATGGAGGGCCAGGGGGCCCACATCCCTGTGGGCGCAGCCTAGGGTGGGCCCGCGCCCACCTAGGGTGTGGCCACCATGGTGTCCTCCTCTGTCTCGTCTTCAATTTTCCATATCGCTCGGGGAAAAATATGAACTTTGGCTTTTGTCCCGTCCAATTCCGAGAATATTGATTTTCTGCCTTTCTGGAACCAAAAATAGAAGAAAATAGGCAACTGGCACTGTGGCAACTGTAGGGGTTCGTATCATGGAAAACAAAAATTTTCTATCGCATACAAACAAACAAGCCAAGATCTATCTACTAGATTGTAGCAACGAGTCGATGGAATAACTTACCCTCGAAGATTCCAAAGTGTTTAACGAGAGCGGATTCTCGTGGGTGATGTAGTCGTACTCTTTCCGATCTCAAGATCGTGTGGACGATCCTTCCGGCGCTGCGTTAAAGCAGCGCTCATGATCGGTCACACGCTCGATTGACGAAGACCTTCCTCTCCCTTGTTCCAGAAAATGGAGGTTGTAGCACTCTCCTCGATTTCAAAGACAACGGCGTGTACCTAAGTAGAGGGAGATCCCATGGGCTTTAAGCCGGAGCGAGTATGGTGGATTATGAGAGAGGGCTATTAGTGGTCTAGAGATTAGACACACCAATTAGAAGGCTCTAAACCGCAGGCTAAAGCAATTAGAAGCTCTAAACCAAACGGCTCTAAACCTGAGATTAGAGGTGGAAACTTGTGTGTCTCAAGGAGGAGCCCTGCCCCTCCTTTTATGGGTGGAGGGGCCTAGGCGCGCCAGGGGAGGGAGGGAGTCCCTCCCCAACTCGGCCTAGGGCTGGGCGCCGGCCTGGAGGAGTGGGACTCCTCCTCCAAGTTGGTTCCAACTCCTCTTGCTTGTTTCCCACAGTTTCCTGTTTTAGCCGTTTGACTTTCAAACTGGCAATTTGACTTTCATGTTTTTGGAACAGCAAGAACACTTAGTACATGATGCAATCATTCAATGACACACTCATGTACCCTCCCCCCCCGGAGTGCCGGACAATCCGGAACCTTCTAGAACATTCCCGATGAAAACACCGGAATCATTCCCGAACTCCGAAACGGGACTTTCCTTATATGAATCTTATTCTTCGGACCATTCCGGATCACCTCGTGATATCCCGGATCCCATCCAAGACTCCGAACAACATTCTGTCTCTTTCTCATAATACCATAACTACTCAAAACAACGTCAATCCTTATGTGTCTCCCTACGGTTCGTGAATTATGCGGACATGATCGAGACACTTCTCCGAACAATAACCAACAGAGGAATCTGGAAATTCATATGGCTCTACATATTTCTCGATTACTTTGCGATCGAATGAACCACTTACATACGGTACCAATTTCCTTTGTCTCACGATAGTTTACTTATCCGAGGTTATGATCGCAGATCTCTCGCATACCTAGTTCAACCTCGCATAGATAAGTACTCTTTATCGCTCCTGATATGTGATCCTTGTGACCAAGTCACATGCTTGCAAGCCAATTGGATGACATTCCACCGAGAGGGCCCCGAGTATATCTATCCGTCATGTGGATGGACAAATCCCACTCTTGATCCATGTGTTTCAACCAATACTTTCCGAACACTTAATGCCACCTTTATAGCCACCCAGTTACGGTGTGGTGTTTGATGTCATCAAAGCATCCATCCGGTAAAGGTGATATGCATGATCTCATGGTCGAAGGAATTAGGTTACTATGTATCAGAAAGCATATAGCAATTGAACTATTGAAATGACTTGATCTTTATGCTGCGCTTATCAATAGGAGTATGTCCACCATATCATTCTCCTAACGATATGATGTTGTTGTTGATAACATCTCAATGTTCATGATATGGAAACCACAATCATCTAATCAACCAACAAGCTAGTGAAGTATAGAGGCTATACTAGGGACTTCAAATTAAGTTTACAAATCACACAAGTATTAATGTTTCCTTGTTAATACTATTATAGCATGAATGTAAACATTTATCATAAACACAAAGATATAATAATAACTACATTTATTATTGCCTCTAGGGCATATCTCCAACAGCAACTTGTTAATAGGTTAGTTCCTGAAAAGATATAAAAACACCTCAAAGTGTAGAAAAAGCAAAGCAAAGTAGATACTAAACAAGCATGGAGCATCAAAAAATATAGATACGTTTCCGACGTATCAAGCGTCTTGATCTATCTTTATAAATTTTGATGCCTAAGATGTATGCTGCTTTACCAAGATCCTTCATTGAAAAACTATTATTCAAATATACTTTGACACTTTCAAGAAGTTCTATATCATTCCCAATCAACAATATGTCATCCGCATATAGTACTAGGAATGCTACAGAGCTCTCACTCAATTTCTTGTAAATACAAGCTTCTCCAAAAGTTTGTATAAATCCAAAGTTTTGATCACCTTATCAAAATGTTGATTCCAGATCCAGGATGCTTGCTTTAGTCCATAAATGGACTGCTAAAGTTTGCACACCTTGTTAGCATATTTAGGATCGACAAAACCTTTGGGTTGTACCATATACAACTCTTCCTCAATGTCACCATTAAGGAATACCATTTTGACATTCATCTGCCAAATCTCATAATCGAAAAATGCAGCGATTGCTAACAAAATCCTCATAGACTTTAGCTTCGCTGCCAGTGAGAAAGTCTCATCGTAGTCAACTCCTTGAATTTGTCGGAACCCTTTCGCGACAAGTCAATCTTTATAGACAGTAACATTACCATTAGCGTCTGTTTTCTTCTTGATAATCCATTTGTTCTTGACAGCCTTGCAGCCATCAGGTAAGTCCACCAAAGTCCATACTTGGTTTTCGTACATGGATCCAATCTCGGATTTCATGGATTCTTGCCATTTGTTGGAATCTGGGCTCATCATTGCTTCCTCATACGTCGCAGGGTTATCGTTGTTGTCCACCAACTTGACATTCATAACAAGGTCATACCAATCAGGAGTGGTACGAACCCTCGCTGACATGTGAGGATCAGTAGAAACTTCGTTCGAAGTTTCATGATCACCATCATTAGCTTCCTCTCTTATTGGTGCAGGCGGCACAGGAACATCTTCCGGTGCTATGCTACTCTCAAATACGAGAGAAGATTAAACAACCTCATCGAGTTCTACTTTCCTTCCAGTCACTTCTTTCAAGAGAAACTCCTTCTCAAGAAACGATCCATTCTTGGCAACAAAAACTTTGCCTTTGGATCTATGATAGAAGGTATACCCAATTGTTTCTTTAAGGTATCCTATGAAGACGCATTTTTCCGCTTTGGGTTCAAGATTGTCGGGGTGTAACTTTTTTACATAAGCTTTGCAACCCCAAACTTTAAGGAACTAAAACTTAGGTTTCTTACCAAACCACAATTCATACGGTATTGTTTCAACGTATTTATATGGTGCCCTATTTAAAGTGAATGTGGTTGTTTCTAATGCATAACCCCAAAAAGATAACGGTAAATCTGTAAGAGACATCATAGAACGAACCATATCTATGAGAGTTCGATTATGACGTTCAAACACACCATTACGTTGTGGTGTTCCCGGCGGTATCAACTGCGAAAGTATTCCGCATTTCTTCAAATGCATGCCAAACTCGTAACTTAGATACTCAAATCCACGATCAGATCGCAGAAACTTAATCTTCTTGTTATGTTGATTTTATACTTCACTTTGTAATTCCTTAAACTTCTCGGAAGTTTAGACTTATGTTTCATAAAGTAGATATACCCATATCTACTCAAGTCAGCCATGAAAGTAAGAACATAACGATATCCACCGTGCGATGCTACAATCATTGGACCGCACGCATCGGTATGTACTATTTCCAATAAGTCCGTAGCTTGCTCCATTATCTCAGAGAATGGAGTCTTAGTCATTTTTCCCATTAGACATGCTTCACATCTTTCAAGTGATTCAAAATCAAGTGATTCAAGTCCATCGGAATGGAGTTTCTTCATGCGCTTCACTCCAGTGTGACCAAGATGGCAGTGCCACATGTATGTGGAATTATCATTCAATATTATTCGTTTAGCACCTATGTTGTGAACATGTGTATCACTACTATCAAGATTCAATAAAAATAAACCATGCATCTCAGGTGCATGGCCATAAAAGATATTACTCATATAAATAGAATAACCATTATTCTCCGACTTAAATGAGTAACTGTCTCGCAATAAAAAAGATCCAGATATAATGTGCATGCTTAACACAGGAACCAAATAACAATTATTTAGATTTAAAACTAATCACGATGGTACATGAAGAGGGAGCGTGCCGATGGCGATCACATCAACCTTGGAGCCATTTCCAACGCGCATCGTCACCTCGACTCTTGCTAGTCTTTGTTTATTCTGCAGCACCTGTTTCGAGTTACAAATATGAGCAACTGAACCAGTATCAAATACTCAGGCACTACTGCGGTGACCCAGCATACCACTGCATGATGTAGTACACTATAGTCGTTGACATAACACCAATGAAACACCGTTCACTAGTATTACATCCCTCAGAGTGGTACGACAGAAACACAGCAGGTCCAAGACATGATTATTAGGTTACAACTCAACTCTTTACAAAATATCCAGAGAACACTCTAGGTTAAAGAGAGAGAAAGAAACTTCTTACAAAGAAGAATCAGAAATAAATAACTCCAAAACTACCATACTATTAAGAATAGTATCTTAACTAATGGTCTGGCATTGCTGCTGTTGCAATACACTATAGAAGTAGGTTCTATGGCTAGAGATTCTATTCTTATCTAATCCACAACTTCATCTTCACTTGAGTGGATATATATGTTGACTTCCTTGACTTCATTTAAGAGCTTTAGCTCTTGATGATGATTCCTGGAGCATAACTTGATGTAAACATCGTCTGTACTGGCTTTAGAACCTATCAAGGGTTAAGAAGATACTTTGAGTACAAGCGTACTCAGCAAGTTCACTAGAACATGAGTGTTTGATGCACTATAGATAGAACCACAGACCATAGGTCGTAGGTAATGCAAGTTTCTGTAAACATTTCTTCAAAGGTTGCTTTTATTCTGAAAAGCTATGTTCGTCAGCCTTCACAGGTTTACCAGAACTTTCATGGAGTTCCTTTCCCACAGCGTTCGCAGCTCCTTCCCGAAAAAGGGAGTAACAAGTTACAGTTCTTACACTCTGTAGAGGTGCGTCACTTTACCCATGAGAGACCTTAGGTTTTATTGCACGGCCGGGAGTATGTACCCATTCAAACTTCCTTGGTTTGAGGCCCAACCTAAGATCCAAGCCAATCACTGCCTTCTCCGTGACCCCGCATGTATCCTTGGTGTACACCATGCCCACCTATTGAATTATGGCAATGGTTTGTACAGACCGTTCAGATGCCGAAACTATCGTGGGATGTTGAGGGCTCCCACCCATATGCTGCATATCCTCTACGAATTACCATACAATATGCACGCTACGAGTGATAACAGCCACGACCCACACATCCAGCTCCATGTGAGAGGGAAAAGATACAGCTGACTTCTTCGTCCCATTCCAAATCTCATGGTCAATGCGTAATATACGGCGCAAGAATCACTGGCGACATTGGTTGTTAAGTCCTAGGTAATATGTTCCTTTACCACCGGAACTCTTATAATAGGTTATTACCTCATGGTAAATAACCTATAATCAAATTATTATGAAAATAGTGTTTTCTGTCCTTTTTCAAATGCAGGTGAAATCTGCATCATTGGTCCCATAGTTGAAATCTGCATCATTGGTCCCATAGTTGAAATCTGCATCATTGGTCCGGTAAGGACTAATATTTAATGAAGCAATATGCTGTTGTGCATAAGTAATGCTATGCATTTTGTAAAACCCCCAAAGTGAATTCCCAATATTGTAAGTGAAATGAACTTAGGTGATTCCTTTAAGAGTTGGTTTATCTTCAAATTTTTACTTCACATGAAGTGCATCTATAGGGATTTTAGGTTTTGATATACAAGATATAAAATAGGGTACAATTGTAATTTAACATTTAGATTAGTTGCTATTTGGTGATTAGGATGGAAGTCTATGTATTGGATTATTAAGGTTTGAAAGAACTATTCTAGAGTTGTTGCTTGAAGTGGCAGAAAGAATAACATTTGAAGAAAAGATTTCCTTTTTAAGGTTTAAACAATCATTATTGTTAATAGAATATGATTAATGTATTTTAGTGTTTGATTTATTAGTTTGAATTTGAGATGCTTTATGTCTTAATTGAAATAATCCAAAGTTAACTATAAAAGCATAAGTAATTTATTAGACAGGATGTTTATAAGCCTTGAGACTAAAGTTAACTTTAAAATGGTAAATGAACTTAAAGTGAGATGTCTATGATTGTTTAGACCAAAGTTAATTATAAGAATAGAGGTGAATTGTTAAGGTATAGTGATTTTTTAGAATATCATTTAGTTTTTAGGGTTTTGACAAATATGATTTAGGATGATTCTTTTTAATTTAAGTGAAAGATGAATTTAATAACATGCAGCTTATTTAATGGAAGAATAATTAGATGATCTTATAAATTTATTAGAGTTTAGAGTCATTTTAAGAGTGGCTAAGAGATGAAGATTACTCACTATCTTATTCATGAGTTATATATAATATTTACTTAAAAGGAGTTTAATTTGAATTAAAGATTTAAAAAAAAATTAAAGGACAATAGTTATATTTAAGTTTTATTATAATTATGGAATTAGCCTTAGTAATTAAACTTTAAAGGATTTAGTGTTTTATAATTAAATGTGATTATTTCTTACTTAAGAAAGAATCTTAAGAATCAATAAAGTGGTTATTTCATTATAATAAGATAAGTAATGGATTTTATCTATATTAAGTTATTAAAATGTTTTTGAATAATATATATAGTATTTTTCTAGTGGAATATACTTATTAAAGATCTTAAGTATTATCTTTATTTTTATAAAATTCATCAAAGAATTAAGTGTCTTTAAATATTTGCTTTATGTTTTATTTGTAAAACTCTAAGTTAGTATTTTTTATAAAATAGTAGAGTTATTTTGATACACAAAAATGATTTTTTATTTATTTTTAGGGTTTTTTCTTATTTTATAAAATTTCATTTAGGAGTTAATGGTGTTAATAATTATTTACTTTATATTTATTTAAAATAATTAAAATTATATTTTTATTAAGTAGATCTTATTTTTATGATGATTTAAATATATTATTTATATATTGTTAGGATTTTTTTTCTATAATTTTCTAGAGCCCAAAAGGTTTAGATGATATTTTGGTAAATTTCCATTTTATTTTTTATTATTTATTTGTAAGATCTGTTTTACTTCATAAATCTGGGCCCATTAGGTAGCCCAGCCCACTGGGTTGAGCTAGAACACTTGGCCTGGTTCTTCGGGTCGGTTGACCCCGACCCCGACCCTATCTTCTTCTCCACTGCTCGTACTCTCCCAGGCGATGTAGATGTTCCTCCTCTTCAGCTCGATTCCCAAACGCCCGACCATTTCTTTGCCACGCCGCCATTGAAGTCTCGTCATTGCGGGCAATCGGGTCCTCCGATTCGATTTGGCCCTAAGGCCTTACCGATCTCACCCCCTCTCATATCCTGGTTTGGTTCGGTGTTGGGGTCGCCATGTGTCGGTGGTCCTGTGGTGCTCTTCGTCGACCTGGACTTAGCTCGACGCCAGCGGAAAGGTGCACAGGCGCAACCCTAGCATCTCCTTCTCCTGATGCCTGCGGTACGACACTGTCAGCGCAACCCAGGCATCGAGGCTTCCTCTGATTCTATGGTGGTGTTGATCAGGACCTATTCCATGTCTTCATCAAGCCAACGCTCTAGGTGCTCGGCACCCTCGGTGAGTTTTGATTCATGTGACCAGCTTTAGTGCTGATGGCCCTAATCTATGATTCTGCTATGTTTGTTTGTGGCTTATTGATTACTAGCTAGAATTCCTAGATTTTGATGAGCAAGTGCTCAGTTGTACTAATTTGGTTAATGATTATGCTGCTAGTGTTGGTGAGTGCTAAACTATGGCTCAAGTTGATAACTCCAAGCCCTAGTGTGATTTTTCTATGCTTGTCTGAATCTTTGATTCAGTAAAATGATTATAATAGGTAAATACTGATTCTTAGGAATACTACCTAGGAATATGATGTAATTCTGTCTGGAATGATTTTTCTCTAGTATTTTTTACTGAATATGGGATGACAACATGACAGTGAATCATTTGTACAACTTTTTAAACCTTTGGTTGGAAATAAATGATGCAATGGTTCTAGAGTGATTTTGGTGACTTTTGTTTGCTATAGAACCCTACTGTGGTGCCTCAAGTGAGTGTGCACAGTAGTGATGTACTCCCTTTTGAGTGTACACAATGATAGCTATCCCTTATAGTTGGCTGTTGGATTTGGGTTAAGCTATCAGGGAACCATAATTGGATACCAATGAGGTTAAAGCTGAGGTTTTATCTTGACTTTATTATTCTTGTGGTGCCTCCCTATGGGAGTGAGCACAATAGTACTTCAGGTAGAATGAATTATTGCTTATACAGTTGGATAAAATCCATAGATAATTAATGCTTATGATGCTGGTCTGAAGCTTTGGTGAATTAGGATAAGTTCACTTTGAATTTAAAGTTGGAATGCTAGCATTAGTACTATTATTATTTCACAGTACATCTTTGGATGATTTCTAGCTATTATTAGCTAGAAAATGATTTGCACAATCCATATTCAGGTTTGCAAAGTTTCTGAATTTTATATGATGATGGAAATTCTAGTACTCCAGTGGCTTATGTTAACTGCTTTTGTTGTTGTGGTGCCTCCTATTGGAGTGTGCACCACACAGAGTGGTTTAGAATGATTAGCTGGTATTGAGTAATTGCTTGCTGGAATCCATCACCATGTTAAATGAATAATGACTGAAATTGAGTGGAGATTACACCTGCCTATGATGCTCAAGATGAGGCTATATCTTTTTGGACACATACCTAATACTAGATCTGCAGGTCAAACATCTATATGATGAACTTCCCATAGCAATACTATGGAATCCTGAGAGCTCTACTTCTCTCCCAATTTCTGTTTCAAGATAGAACTGTTAAGAACAGATGCTTTAGCCTGTGATGCAAAGGGCTGAGATCCATTTTATGTAAGGGAGGATAAATCATAAACTTGCTACGTGTGCTTGTTTACAGATTCTCTTCTATGATGCTATGCACATATATAACACTAGATCTGGTTATTGAGATTTTTCCTACCTGCCGTAGTTGGTACTTGATTACTTGATATCCAATATTGTGGATGTTGCTCCTGGTACAACTGACCTCCTCCTCCTTATTCCCATGTCCGGCTTCTTCTACAGCTGTGGCCTGGATTTCTTTTCCTAGAGCTGCTTCCTTGCCTTCATTTCCTCCTTATCCTAACACTTGGATGGCTCCAGGGAGCAACCAGAGCTAAGGATGTGATGGAATCTGGCTAGTGGTTTGGTTGGTTTGTTTAGCTGAGATCCAAATCTAGTGTTATATGTGATGTGGTCTTGTGTTTTGAGTTGATTTAACTTGTGTTGTCCTGGGAGAGAATGAATGTGTGAGAAGCACCTCTCCCAGTAGTGGTTGCAGTTGCTTTTTCTATATTGGTCACTTCCCTTGCTTAATCGACAACACATCACATGCAGTTGTGTGTGTAAGCTGCCTGCATGTTCCAGGTGTTTTGTCCCATTGCCAGATATTTCCTAGCCTAGAAGCTAATCCTTAGTGGATGTGCTCAGCTGGTTTGAGTGTTATCTCTTTGCCACTTACCTGTCTTTGGTGAAACTTGCCCCTGTACCAGCCTATGATGCACCTAGTCTGAGGCTAATATTCTGATAAGCATAGATTCTACTTAGGCCCCTAATTGCTGCTCTATGATGAAATTAAACAGTGCATCTCATTGTTTAGAACTGAGAGCAAAACTAACCAACATGATCTTCTTTTATTTCTTGTTTTGTTTCCTTTCTTGTTTGTTTTGCAGGAGTAAAGAATGTGATGGAAAGAAAAGAAAATACAAGAGTGTACAGGAAGAATACCTTATATTTTATTTTTATCAAATTTTATAATTTCTTTTCTATTGAATATTGTAAAAAGATTGTATTATTGTATTATTTATTTATTACTTGTTTTCTTTTTCTTATTCCATTCATTTGTAAAGACAATGTAATATATATTTCTTCTTGTAATAAAAATTATTTGAGTTACTCCATTTATGTAATTCATTATTATTATTATTAATTGTTTCCTATAATGCACTTTTAGTCTTCTTTTGCAAAAGAACAGCAATAATATATGTGTATATATAAAGATTATTATAACAATTTCATTTTATTGAATTGGTCCCATTTACTCCATTGTAATTAGGATTATATATATCCATATCATATTCTAGACTAATTCTTTTCTTTTCTTTATTATAATACTTGTGATTTAATTATATCCCAATCATAAATAATCTCTCAAGGATGTGAGTATAATTGTAACACTATTTATAATTATAGATTTATTCTTTTGCAATTAAAATATATGTTTTGAATATTCAAATTTGGATTTCTTTCCCCTCAAACACAAAATTACGAGAGAGGTCATGTCGAAATCCATCGCACCTGTCCTGGTGTTTCCATCAGAACAAGAGAGATCTCGATACCTCTACAGCTCTTCTAGTTTTGCGCGAAAATTCCCCGGATTTTCTTATACATGAATGCAATGCACAACCCCATGTCCTCTTTATTTCTAGGTGCTAATCCTGGGATATTACAACTACTACGATTACTAGTAAGATACACATCAATAACATGTATATCAAATATACCTTTCTTCTTGATGTTGTCGTTCTTCAGATCTGCTAGGTACTTGGGGCAATTCCGCTTCCAGTTACCTTTTCCCTTGTAGTAAAAGCACTCAGTATCATGGTTAGGACCATCCTTGGGCTTCTTAGCAGGCATGAAATCTTTCTTGCCGCCCTTCTTGAAGTCGCCCTTGTTATTAGGCTTGCCCTGCTTTTTAAAATTGGTGGTCTTATTGACCATCAACACTTGGTGCTCTTTCTTAATATCCACTTCCGCAGTTTTAAGCATGGAGAAGAGTTCAGGCAACAACATATCCATGCTCTACATGTTGAAGTTCATCACAAAGTTCTTGTAACTCAGTGGCAGTGATTGGAGGACACGATGAATCCCCAATGCATTAGGAATCGTTGTTCCCAAATCTCGGAGTTTGTCTGCGTGCCCAAACATTTTGATCACGTGCTCGCTAACGGAGCTATGTTCTTCCATCTTGAAGTTAAAGAACTTCTCGGAAGCTTCATAGCTTTCCACGGCCGCATGAGTCTCAAATATCATTTTGAGCTCACTGATAATATCATGAGGGTCACGGATATCAAAGCGCTTCTAAAGCTCTGATTTCAAACCATACAGGATGGCACACTGAACTGTGGAGTATTGATTCTTCCGAGTGAGGTAAACATTTTTCACCTCATCGGTAGCATCAGTTGCAGGCGGGTCACCCAGTGGTGCATCTAGCACATAGGTGAACTGACCAGCATTGAGGACAATCCTCATGTTACGGAACCAGTCCGTGAGGTTGCTTCCGTTGTTTTTGCTATTTTTTTCTCTAGGAACGCATTAAAGTTGATGGTAGGGGTCACCATGATCTACAACATATTTGCAAAGAGTTTAGACTAAGTTTATGATAAATTGAGTTAAAATTTAATTCTTAAATTAACTAAGTGAACTCCCACTCAAAACAACATCCCTCACGTTGTCTTAGTGATTACACGAACCAAATCCACTACACCAAGTGTGATCTTCACGAGAGAAGATGTATCTTCAAAGGAGAACAATCAACATGTTCATCATATCATTCATATGGCTCATTCTTTACCTTTTGGTATTCCGTGTTCCAGTACATGCTACGCTCGTCAAGATTAACCTTAGTATCCGCATGTGCAAATCTGGCTTGCACCCATTGTATGCATACATAGAATCTATCACACCCGATCATCACGAGATGCTTCGAAATGACGAGTCTTAGCAATGGTGCCTACTAAGGATGAATACTTTATTACTTGATATTTAGTGAGAGGGATCATCTTATAGTGCTACCGTCGTGATCTAAGCAATACAAGATGCATAAAAGGATTAACATCACATGCAATTCATAATATGTGATATGATATGACCTTTCTCCTTGTGCCTTTGATCTTGATATCCAAAGCATGGATATGATCTCCATCATCACCAGCGTGGCGTCAAGGTCAATGGCGCCGCTTCATGGTTGTCCATCACCAACAACAATTATTACAACTACTTGGAATAAATCTATTACATGATGAATATCATGCATGTCTTAACAAATTTAAAGCCAACCATTAGGCTCCTGCCGGTTGCCATATTACAATAAGGATCATTGCATACATCAAATATAATCACAATAACATCATGGCCATATCACATCACATGCCCCTGCAAAAACAAGTTAGATGCCTTTAATTTTCTTTGCATGTTTTACGTGGCTTGGAGCTTTCGAATAAGAACCGTTCTTACCTACGAACAAGAACCACAACGCTGATACAAGTGTTGTCAAGTGCAGATTTTAAATTGAATCTTAACTATGGTGGGATAGACAGACACCCGCAAAGCCACTTGTGTAATACAAGTTGCACGTTGAGCGTGGAGCAAGTCTCATGTGCGACGACATGTAAGGTAGCCCATGCCGCTTCATCCCAGCATCATGCAAGATGCAAAGTACATGAAAATCAAGAGACAACAAAAAAATCAACGCCCTAAAAACCATTGTGTTCAAATCGTGCAACAGATCTACTCATAGATTCGGCTTTGATACCACTGTAGGGTTTTTTGCATGTAAAAGAAAAAATTCTATCGCAAGAACACATAAAACTAAGATCTAATCTATGGAGAAGCCAAGATCTAATCTACGAGATCGGTGCAACGAGATTGAAGAGAACTAACCCTCGTAGATCCAAAGCGTTAACGAGATCGGATCTCGTGGTCGATGTAGTCGATCACTTGCCGATATCAAGATCGCGTAGACGATCCTTCCGACGCTGTGTTCCGGAAGCGCTTCTACAATCGGTCAAATGTAAGGAGTCGATGAAGACCTTCCTCTTCCTGTTATAGCGGTCAGCGGATGTAGTAGATCCCCTCATAATCCCAACATCTCGATGGTGTGGTGGTGGTGGAGGAGCATAAGAACTGCAGGGCTTCGCCTAAGCCGGAGCAGGAGGGTGGGGGAGGGAGAGGGGTGGCGGCTAGGGTTAGGGACAAGGGGGCATGGGTGCACCCTCCCCACCCCTCATTATATAGATGGTAGGGGTGCATCCAGGGTTCCTAGCCCTGGTCGAGTCCTACCCCAAGTCGTCGGCCAAGAGAGAGATGGGAAACTTGCCCCTCAAGTTTCCTTCCCCTTTCCTTATTAGGGTTTCGCCCTTTTTCCTTGTGGTGGCCGGTTTGGCACCTTTGACTTGGTGCGACTGGACCTAGGGCCCCTGTGGAATGCCATAGTCCAAGTGGGCCCCTCCCGGGGTGGTGGACCCACTGGTGGTCCCTCTAGAACATTCTATAAGATACCGTTCAAAACACCGAAAACATTTTCGAACACCAGAAATTGACTTTCCTTATATGAATCTTATTCTCCGGACTATTCCGGGTCTCCTCGTGATGTCCTGAATCCAATCCAAGACTCCGAACATCATTCGGTCTCCAACTCATATTCCATATCTACTTAAACAACATCGAACCTTAAGTGTGTCACCCTACGGTTCACGAACTACGCAGACATGATCGAGACACCTCTTTGGTCAATAACCAATAGCGGGATATGGAGATCCATAATGGGTCCCACATATTAAACGATTCGTGATAGAATAAACCATTAACATATGATACGGATTCCCCTTGTCAGACCTACTCTACTTATCTGAGGTTCGATCATCGGTATCTCCATACCTAGTTCAACCTCGTTACCAATAAGTACTCTTTACTCGTTCTGTGATATGGCATCCCTTGTTACCTAGTCACATGCTTGCAAGCCAATTGGATGACATTCCACCGAGAGAGGCCAGATGTTGGAGATATGCCCAAGAGGCAATAATAAAGTGGTTATTATTATATCTTTGTGTTTATGATAAATGTTCACATCCCATACTATAATTGTATTGATCGGAAACATTGATACTTGTGTGTTTTGTAAACATAAAAGAGTCCCTAGTAAGCCTCTTATTGAAACTAGCTTATTGATTAATAGATGATCATGGTTTCCTGATCATGGACATTGTATGTTATTAATAACAAGATCATATCATTAGGATAATGATGTAATGGACGCACACCAATAGTAAGCATAGCATAAGATCAAGTCATTAAGTTCGTTTTGCTACAAGATTTCAGATACATAGTAACCTAATCCTTTGACAATGATATCATGTTAATCACTGTCACCGGATGAGTACTTTGATGACATCAAATATCACTTCCATAACTGGGTGGTTATAACGATTGCATTGGGTATTATGAAAGTATGTGTTGAAGCGCACAGATCAAGAGTGGGATTTGTCCATCCATATGATGGATATATATACTCTGGGTCCTCCTAGTGGAATGTCATCCAATTGTCTTGCAAGCATGTGACTAGGTCACAAGGGATGCCATATCAAGGAACAAGTAAGGAGTACTTATCGATAACGAGGTTGAAATAGGTATGGAGATACCGACGATTGAACCTCGAAAAAGTAAAGTATCACGTGGAAAAGGGAATCAGTATCGTATGTTAATGGTTTATTCGATCACGAAGTCATCGTTGAATATGTGGGAGACATTATGGATCTCCAGATCCCGCTATTGGTTATTGATTGGAGAGGTGTCTCGATCATGTATGCATAACCATAGGGTGACACACTTAAGGTTCAATGTTGTTTAAGTAGATATGGAATATGAGTTGGTGACCAAATGTTGTTCGGAGTTTAGGATTGGATCCAGGACATCACGAGGAGATCCGGAATGGTTCGAATAATAAGACTCATATAAGGAAAGTCAATTTTTGGGGTTTGAAAATGTTTTTGGTGTTTTGATCAAAATCTTCTAGAATGTTCTAGAGGGACCACCAGTGGGTCCACCACTCCGGGAGGGGGCCACTTGGGATGTGGAATGCCGCAGGGGCCCTAGGACCAGCCGCACAAAACCCAAGGGGCGGCCACCACAAGGAAAAAGGGGAAACCGTAATAAGGAAAGGGGAAGAAAACTTGAGGGGCCAGTTTACCGTCTCCCCTTTGCCGCTGACTTGGGGTAGGACTCGGCCAGGGCTGGGAACCCTGGCTGCACCCCCTCCCATCTATATAAGGAGGGGTGGGGAGGGCGCACCCCTGCCCCCTTGTCCCTAACCATAGCTGCCACCCCTCTCTCGCCTCCACCGTCCTGCTCTAACTTAGGCGAAGCCCTGCAGTTCTTCTCCTCCACCACATCGTCGTGCTGCTGGGATTCCAAGTGGATCTACTACCTCCGCTTTCCGTTGGAACGGGGATAGGAAGGTCTTCATCGACTCTGTACGTGTGACCGAGTGCGCAAGCGCTACCAGAACGCGGCGCTGGAAGGATCGTCTACGCGATCTTGAGATTGGCAAGTGATGGACTACACCAACCACGAGATCCAATCTCGTTAATGCTTTGGATCTACGAGGGTTAGTTCTCTTCAATCTCGTTGCATCGATCTCGTAGTTTAGATCTTGGCTTCGCCATATATTAGATCTTTGTTTTATGTATTCTTGCGATAGAATTTTTTTGTTTTCCATACAACAAACCCTACACTAGAGTATATCTATCCTTCACATGGATGGAAAAATCTCACTCTTTATCCATGCGCTTCAACACATAATTGAAGAATACCCAATACCATTTTTATAACCAACCAGTTACGTAAGTGGCGTTTGATGTCATGAAAGTACTAATCGGGTGACGGTGATTAACATGATCTCATGGTCGAAGGATTAGGTTACTATGTATCTGAAAGCTTGTAGTGAAACTAACTTAATGAATTGATATTATGCTATGCTTACTATTGGTGTGTGTCCATTACATCATTCTCCTAATGATACGATCTTGTTATTAATAACAGCCAATGTCCATGATTAGGAAACCATATCTATTAAAAAACACGATAGTTTCAACAAGAGGCTTACTAGGGACTCTTTTATATTACAAAACACACAAGTATCAATGTTTCCGGTTAATACAATTATAGCATGTGATGTAAACATTTATCATAAACACAAAGATATAATAATAACCACTTTATTATTGCCTCTTGGGATATCTCCAACACTTGGGGTAAAATTATTCATGATAACCTACCCCAATCATGTAAGATAACCCTAAAAAGGTCGTGATTTTCTAGATGTTGAAGAGTCACCACAAATGGAGGCAATAGGTACACACCAGTAAATCAACCGCAAAAGAATTATTATTGTTGACGATCAAAATTGTCACACGGTAAGGGGATATCTTGAGTGGAGGGGCGAGCTTCTCCGAGTGACACCTTGATATTGGAAACGGGATGTTCCTTCCCTTCTTGAGTGCCCGACCTTACTTCTTCCCTACTCGATGTCGTGGAGGCCCTTTTTGTCAGGGTTCTTGTCAAGAGTAGGGTTTGAGGGTGATGCTAGGTAATCTACCTTATTCTCGTAAGGCTATCCTTGCTATTAGGAGGGAGTGTGGAGCTGTACCAGAAATTTATGGCAGACGGCTTATTGCTCCGATGTCCCGGAGCGAAGGTAGGAAATCATAGGTCAAGGTGCACTAGTTATTGCTAGGAGGGTTGATCAGAGAGTGCAAACCATGGTTCTGACAAAGTTGATGATGGTTCCATGGACATCATTCAACCCTCGCAACTAGTTTATACCTCCTAGCAACAAGGGTATAGCCTTCCCGAGTGGTGTTCCTTGGATGTCCTCAGCGTAGCACTTCCATCGGGTGGCACATTGCCCTCCTAGTATGGGGTATGTAGAGGGAGTAGGTCGGGAGAGGAGGTGGTTTGCCGGCGTGATGGGAGACAGAAGGGAGTCTGACACTGTGATCAAGCGGGTTGGTGCCTAGACACTAGTAGAGGTTCGGTGAGCCGGCGACCGACTGGAGAGGGTCCAACGCGATGGTGATCTGCCGATAGTGGTCCGGTCGGCCGAGGGTGGCGCATCGGCATGATATTGCCTTGGCATGGCGGAAGGTTCATGGCGTTGCATAGAATGCCTCCACGGTGGGATGATTTGACTGTCGGGACGGGGAGGGAAGCTAATTAAAATCCTCCAAAGATTTCTTAGTGACCCAACAATCCAAAAAAACATATATGGTTAGGCAAATTTCTTCATCTAGCTTTGTTGCTGCATTAAAGGCTTCTAGTGGCTCACCGCTATGGGCAAAAAAGGGTTACATGTGGCACTCCCATAGGTCCGCTTACTCTTGAAGAGGAGAAACCGTTTAGGAAAGTTGTGGGTGATGTCCTAAGTGTGCTTGGACACAAGTTGAGACATTGGATAGTGCATATTTGCATATCCAGCATGACAGAGAACTATGGGATGCACTTGACTATTTGGTGTAGCTGATGTTGGTAGTGAATTGTATGCTATAGAGTAGTTCAATGACTACAAGAAGGTTGAAAGCCGGTCTGTAATCAAATAGGCTCATGAGTTGTAGATCATGGATAAGAAACTGTAGCTCCCTCGGTGTGTTCTTTTGGATAAGTTTTTCGTAGGATGCATTGTTGTTAAGTATCTCCTTCGGGGAATTTTTTTGCCACTTCTCTGAAACATCAAACATGAGTTTTCTATGGAGAATCTCATTAGCTCTCTAGATGTTGAGGAAAAGGTGAGGAAAAAAATACAATCACACATTAATGTAACCGGGAGACATCGTGTTGCCAATATGGTGTAGAAAATTCCCACAAGTTTAAGGGAATAAAAAAGTCAGCCATACTACCAAATTAATTCAAGAAGTAGAAGGGACGGAACAAGAAAAAAGAAGGATCTTTGCTGGGTGTACAACGTGACTATCCACTAGGTTCATCAATGCCCACAAACAAAAAGGAAAGAAGGGTTATGATGGACAGAGTTCTAAGTCTATTAACATGGTCATTTATAATACTATTATAAAAACTTTAGGTTTCGATCACGATATTACCAAATGTTCTCGTAGTATTTCATCCCATGAAATGGTGGGTTGAAACGGGTGCTAAAGTTCATGTGTGTGCTACTACACAAAAAAAAACTGATTTTGGCACTAGAAAAATAAAAAATAGTTTTTTGTAAAACAATGTTGGAAACCTTTTTTAACAAATTTTCCTAACTCAGGTTCCATATTGTTTTAGCAACTAGATCACATAAAATGACACTTTGTGTTGGTTTATCCTATCTTTGATTATTCTGCATTTCTTTATTTTTCAAAATGTAGTAAAAATTGGCGGCATGCGCGTTCATAGTAATTGATGAATCTTCCAACTTTCGTTGCGGATAATGCATATAATCCTACTTGGGTATCTTAAAATGATTTTTCCAAGTTTTCTAACCAAGCTATAAGCATAATTGTAGTTCAAATGACAATTACTTTGAAAAATCATATGAAACTCATTTAAATGGGAAAATGTAGTGAGAAAGCGATAAAATCGTCATATCCTGGCCATCCCATATGATATACTTTCTTTGAAAATTTCATTGGGGCCATTCTGCATTATGGTAGCTGCTTCACAAAAACCTGATTTTGGCACTAGAAAAATAAAAAATTAGATTTTCATAATACAATGTTGGGAACTCCCTTTGGCAATATAGTTTGTCATTCCAAGATGCACATGTGTGTATAATTGATGTACATTTTCATGAAGTGAGTCATGGATATGTCCATCCACTTATATTATGGCATCCCAGAGGTCACTATTCGTGTGCGTTGTGCGCCAGTTCACGTCCATAGAACGCTCCATGTCATGTTGCTGCTTTCACAATATTCCGATGTGTTCCATATATATCAAATGTTCATGCCTTTTCACGTCCAAGATAGTCCCAATCATATTTCTAGATGGATCTTACTATTCAAGGGAAATGTTACATCTCAATGTATCCAAACTGATTCTCTAATCTCATTGCACGCGAACTGTTCGGCAGAATAACAACACGCTACTCATGTTGCTAATTCTTCTCCCGGGAGACGAGTGTGAAAGAGATTTCAGTGCCTTCTACTTCTTCTATATAATTAATAGTTCATTGTTGAACAGATTGACAATATAATCAAACGAACGGCGCATAGAAGGATCTATTGCATGGTCCTACCGTTATGTGTTTTCCACTCCTGAACCATTGTCATTTCACTACAGGACTAGGAGGGATAGAGGTGTCATATTTGGTTCTAGTTGTATGAAAAAGTGGAAATATTTGACTACCAGATTTGGTTCAGGGATGAATATTTCTTGCATTTACTGCCTTGCCGCTATCCTAGTCATTGCTATGTCTAACTGTATAAATTGTAAGAATTAATGTTACATGTCTCTTCACTATTGCAGACATTAAAGACGACTCCATATCGACCAAAAACAAAAGGCAAAATCGATAATAATTTAAAATCCAAATTTACATAAACTACATATTAGAATCCTAAGAATTAATAGCATAGAACTACCAGTTTGTCAGCTAAATTCCGGAAATCTACCAGTTTATGTTTTTGCAGCAAAAATCTACCACATTTGGCGTCCATTTTCTCAAATAGCACTAAATTTGTCTTGATCGCGAATTGACACGGGAACTGACATGGGTGGCCCACCCGTCAGGCTGACGTGGCAGCCGTTTTGCACGCAGGTCCTCAAGTTTTGACAGAGAATTGCGCAGAAGTCCCTGGCACTATTAAAACTTTATAACTTTTGAATATGAATTCAAATGGAAAAACTTTAAATACGAAAAGCGCTCAGAATTGTTTGAATTTTTTTTACAAACTTTATTTATTATTTTATCTAATTAAAATATGCAAAAATGTAAAAAATATTTTATTAATTATAAGAAATTATTTTATTAATTATACAAAAACTTTGGAAATTCATAACTTTAACTATATAACTCCAAATAATATAAATTATGTCTAAATTTATTAGAAAAATCCAAGAAATCCATTTCTTATATTTATAATGCATGAATCATATCCATTCCTCTCAGATATTTTGATTATTCAAGTAATCATAATAATAAATATGTGCCATTTTATTTATTCTTGTATATTTTTAGATGCACTAGAAATATGCAAGTAATCTACCAACTGATCCGAAAACAGCACCGAGCTACGTACGTACACCGATTACAACACCTTTGTCGGTGATCATCCCTCAAACTTTAGATTTACTATCTCGTGTTGATCATCCCTCCAACCTGAATTATATGAATCATATGTCGTAGTTTTGCTTAGATTCGAAACATATAATCTTTACTCAATTTTACCGGATCTGCCCGCAAGATGCCGCTCGACAAATGATCCATGGTGTCAGCAAATCCTTTACATGCAAAGAACTTATCCATTTACTTTGTTTCATCCATCAAAAAACGTTCAAATGCTCTCAAGTTGTGGCCTCAACGACGACAATGCACGACAAAAATACCACAGAAACCAACTTACAACCGAAGAACGTGTTTGGTTCAGCGTTTTTGTGGTTAACCCAGCCTGGTAACAGATACCGCGTAAACAGGTTACGTGCAAATATAAATCTGATTCCGGCCACCCTTCACCGTAATCAACGCGTGTTACCGGACGGTTTAGGTACAGCCACGGCTGAAGGAACCCTCTATCCCTCGATCGACCCATCCATACGCCACGTTTAGAAATATGCACGGCTGAAGGAACCCTCTGTCGGTGTACATACGTACGTAGGTCGGTGATGTTGTCGGATTAGTTGGTGGATTACTTGCATATTTGCATATTTCTATTGCATCTATAATTATGCAAGAATAAATAAAATAGCACACATTTATTATTATGATTACTTGAATAATCAAAATATCCGAGAGGAACAGATATGATTTAGGCATTATAAATATAAGAAATGGATTCCTTGTATTTTTCTAATAAATTTAGACATATAATTTATATTATTTGAAGTTATATAGTTAAAGTTATGAATTTTCAAAGTTTTTGTATAATTAATAAAATAATTTCTTATAATTAATAAAATAATTTTAATATTTTTGCATATTTTAATTATATAAAATAATAAATAAAGTTTGTAAAGAAATTCAAACAATTCTGAGCACTTTTCGTAGTTAAAATTTTTCCATTTGAATTCGTATTCAAAAGTTATGAAGGTTTTAATAGTGCTAGGGACTTCTGCACAATTTTCTGTCAAAAACTTGAAGACCTGCGTGCAAAATGGTAGACGGCACGCCGTCTCGCGCTGCCACGTCAGCCTGACGGATGGGCCACCCTTGTTAGTTCCCGTGTCAATTCGCGATCAGGACGAGTTTAGTGCTATTTGAGAAAACGGATGCCAAATGTGGTAGATTTTTGCTGCGAAAACATAAACTGGTAGATTTCCAGAATTTAGCTCATAAACTGGTAGTTTTATGCTATTAACTCGAACCCTAATTAAACAACTTAGAACCCCAATTTACATAAACTACCACTAGATCTTCTACTTCTACTACTTCTTCATGTTCTCGGGGGATCGATGAGACTTCGAAGGCATTGGGGTTGACTGAGTCATCAAAATCATCTTCAGAGGAGTCGTCGTCATCACCATTCTCCATGGTGTCGATGACCTCGGGCTCCGGTGAGGCCTTTGATCCCCCATACTCATTGACATGGCTATGTGGCGGAAGATCATTCTACTGCTCTGCATCGTAACTCTGCATCGTAAAAGGCTATATTGTTCCAGCACCCTACCACATCCTCACCCCTCCTTGCGATTCTCCTTCTCCTCTTTTGGGGTACTCCTCCATCACAAAAGGCGAGTACAGTGTTGTGTCTGATGAAACCGGCGACTCCAAGAATGGGGGTAAGAGAAGACTGGTTGCTCGGCTGAGAGTTGCTACTGCAAGCCATTTTTAAAGGAGAAAGAGAGAAAGAGAGTAATGTCGGTGTTCTTCTATCTAGAGGGAAGGACCCCTTTAAGGCGGTGGGCAGTTCCAAGTTCAATCTAATTTGCAACCCAATTTCCAAATCCTCAAACCATTCACATAATAGTCCCACAAGTGTTGTTCCGACGAGCGCAGGGGTCCCACGCATAAGGGTGGGACGGAGATGTGTCATGGTCTCGGTCCAAAGACGGTGAAAGGTGTGGACTGCCGAAAACACTGTGTTTGATTGTTTTCGAGGTTGGGTCTGAGCAAATAGAATAAAAAAAGATACACTCTAAACAAATGTAGACGCAACAGCAAGGCAAAAAATAGAAATCACTTTAAACAAATGTAGAGAACAACAAACACATATATGTTTGGCGCAACCAAACATAGCAAATTCCTCAGTCTGAATCGGATTTGTCTAGATTCGTATTTTTTTGTTTAAATACATATGAATCTATTCGCAAATTAAAAAAAATAGTATGAATCCAAACAAATTTGGTTTACTTATTTCGGGACATTATTGGAACATTCCTTCAGTTAGCCGCTGGGGCGGCCTTGGCCGCAGCAGCAGACTGCATCTTCATGGCAAACTCGACCATCCTGCCCACGTCCGGCATGACCGCCTCGACCGCATCCAGAGCGCCGAAGTTGTCCGCCCATGCGGCCAGGAGGGCCGTCCTCGTAGGGTCGAAGGTCTTGCCTTTGACGCCCAGCATTGCCTCCATGGCGTGCACCCAGGCGAGGATGCCGCCGAGCACCACGTCCACATACCCGGGGTTGTCGCCGCCAAAGAAGCTCTTCCCCTTGGAGCACTCCCTCAAGGCTCCCTCCAGGGCCTCCATCGCCTCGAATGTCTGCTTCATCCCCTCAGACTTCTCCTCCTCCGTCTTGCCCCATGACGCCTGGTAAGTCGCCTTCATGAGCTGCAAATGCACACACAAATATTTCCCCTCCGGCCGGTGAGACCATCGTCCCAAAGCTAAAACCATACGAACACGGCGGGTCAAACGATCATGTGAAGCATGTGTACAATACCTTGTCGTCGATGAAAGCAGCCCAGAACCGAGCTACGGCGCGCTCGTAGGGGTCGACCGGGAGGAGAGAGCAGGCTCCGCTGAAAGCCTCGTCGATGTACTGGATGATGACCAAAGACTCGCATACGGGCTTGCCGCCGTGGATCAGAACCGGGACCTTTTTGTGGACGGGGTTGGACTGGAGGAGCAGCTCGCTCTTGTTGCTGAAGTCCTGCTCCAAGTACTCATAGCTGACGCCCTTGATGCTGAGCGCAAGCCGCACCCGCTGGACGAATGGGCTCGCCCACATGCCCAGCAGCTTCACTTGGTTGCTCTCTCCTCCGGCCATTGTTGGTGTCTGTCAAGTATCAACTCAAGGTCTCAACTTTGCAGATAGCGTGTGTGTTTTGGCTGCTCTTGCTTCCTTGGTGTTTCGACTCGAGGATAGAACAGGAGGTATATAAAGGCTACACACGTGAGGAATAGTAGCAGAGACTCTCCGGCCGCTAGAACGATTCAAGGAACAAATTGTGTGGTTTAGAACGGTAGTAGATTCTTCAGACTTGACAGGTAATCAAGTATGAGCATTGCCTGCTTGCAATCCAGCTAAAATATTTGACTTTGACAAGTATATGAGCATGTGCCTGCCGGCAATCCAAATAAAATATTTGACTTTGACAAGTATGAGCATGTACCTGCTGGCAATCCAACTAAATTATTTGACTTTGACAGGTATGAAGGAATCTGCTCCACTCACGAACTTCACCAATACATTTTTTGTTTCCCACTTGTGTACTCGCTCCATTTTGCGGAACAGTCATAAATGTCGACGCAAAAAGATCTAGTAGCCGGCCTGTTTGGTTGACAGCTCGCCACGCCACAGTATTGCAGAAATCTTTGTGGTTTTGACAGGTTGCTGAAGCGGGACCGAAAATCCTCTCTTAGGGCATGTTTGATTCAAAGGATTTTTAAAGCATAGGAATAGGAAAACCATAGGAATGACGTGTCATGACATGTGAAATCCTATAGGAATGAAAAATGCAGGAATTAGTTGCAACAGTCATTTGATTGAGTATATGGCATAGTTGTCAGAGACACGTAGGAAATTTTCCAAGAGGTCTAACCTCTTGTTAGAAATCCTATGGTAATGTAGTATAGGAAAGAAATTCATAGAAATTTTAAAGGGTTCAATCCTTTGAATCAAATGACCTCTATAGGAAAAAAATCCTATGAGTAAGAATCCTACAAAATTCCTTTGTGAATCCTTTGAATCAAACATGCCCTTACTGGACCATTTGGACTCAAAATACAAATGTGGTTCGAATCCACGAGACTCCTGATCTGACCGATTCATTGGTTTACTGGGAATCGAATTCTACATAAATTGGAGAGCAGGTGTCCTTCCGATGGTTGTTACCCTCACAGACCCAAAGGAAAGTCATTTGGAAAAAAAGATGACGCAATCACACATCTTAATTGGTGAGCTTATGCCCGTCCTAGTTCCTTCCCCACTCTTAGTTTGACATATTACTTTTTCCCATATTTTTGTCAAGACTAAGGGTATGCTTAGTTTGCATTACAATTAGACAAGTCTTCCTCCGTCTCACAATATAAGATGATTTTGTGCGTAGGTTCGGAGTAAACTTACACACAAAAAAGACATCCAGACACATTCGTTTTATAAAAAGTAAAATATCTTATATTTTAAAACGAAGGGAGTATTTGGTTTCTTGTGTACTGGTCGTGTGCCACACTTCTTCAACCCCTTTTCTCGCTTACATACACTCGTTTCTAACCAGTATTTGCCACAAGTATGTTGGCTAACTTTATTTTATTTTTAGGGAAACTGTGGGAGAGATTCAACTGCAAAATTTGTACCATCACAACGGACCACGTGCAGGAAAATTTAACCTTGGCCCCACAAAATGGAGAAGAATTCAGTGAAGTCCATTTGAATTAGAATTTGAGAATATTTTGTTTGGTAAAGGTGGAAGTGTTAGATCATCCACTAGGTGAACCAAAAACGGTCCAAAGAAGACAATAAATCGGTTAACACATAGTCGAGCATCGGCTCTCACCAAGTCCGACAACAAAAAGGAATCAACTTCATTGTTCTCTTCTTTGCATGCATTATATGTGGGCCCTTTGAAAGAAAAGTGGGGAAGAAAGTGTGGGAAAGAAAAGAAAATACCCCGCTAGTCTCATTCAAAAGTGAGGCCCATAGACGATTTAACACATTATATCCAAATGGCTAACGGCATATTTTTTCGTGAATGGGTTCAACGTGGTACATGGTTTTTCGGAACATGAAGGTATATTCCATTCTTGTTGACCAGGAAATGAACAAGTTTGCATCCATCTCCAACTCATTTTCTTATAAAGGGCTATTTTATTAAATTCAAACGAGTTCGCATCAAATCAATACAAGCCACAAGAGTCTACACTGTGTGTTTGGTTTTTTTCTCAAGATTGCCCTACCAATTTTTTGGCTAGCCAAAAAAATTGATTGAGTCTTTTCTTGCCCACAAGTTAGCCAACATTGCCTAGAAGAATAAACTAGAGTTTGGCAAGCCAAAAAGTTGGCAAGTATGCAAACAAGAGCCAAGCTTCATGAACAAAATATTAGAACGGTACACTTTGATCACAGTCCAAACATAAACCAAATCTTTGCGCTAAAATACACACAACCGCAAAACAAGGAAGAAAACAAAATAAAAGACAAAATACAAGTACATGAATGACTTGTATAACATCTATGCCGGTGGAGGTCTCATCAAAAGAACTACGTTCTTCCATAAACAGGCTCTAGATGCTGAAGAGATGACCACAAACAGAGTATGTAAGTAAACCAGTAAATCACCTGCAAAGTAAATAAATTATTACAATAAAAACTAAAACATGTCTATATAGCCATAGCGACCATATTTCGATAACCGCTCCCACCCTAATGAGTATTTTGCTCGCATTGAGGCATGCCCGATATGTGTGGGAAAGCCTCTAATTGTCGTCGATATCGATGTCCATGTCCAGATCTAGAATGCATGTTAGAGTATTGTACGGATAAGACTGTTACGGTAGTTTAGCATAGTTAGGATCATAGCCTAACTTGACTTGTACTCGAAGATGATCCATGTACGCCTATATATACGCGCACATGAGTAAGGATGGCAATTTTACCTACCCGCGGGTAGCGTACCCGCATGGGTAGGGTATGGGTATACTTTTATACCCATGGGTAATACCCATACCCTGCCTGTTAAGTCACAGGTACGGGTATGGGTATAGATTTGTATCCATGGGTATACCCATACCCAGCCCATTTAAACTGCCATGTCAAACTTACTATGGAGTTTTAACCTATGCGGCCGAGAAGCCTAGGGACGAGTATGAGATTGCGACTTCTAAACTTCAATTTGATACTTTCATGTACTTGTCTACTATTAGTAAGTAGATATTATTGTATTTTATTTAAATATTCTATTGATGAAAGTAAAATTTTGAATAACTTGTGTACTATTGAATATACCCGTCAGGCACCCAATGGGTACGGGTACCCGCCGGGTATGGGTATGGGTAAAGTTTTATACCCGCGGGTATAGGTATGGGTAAGCTTTTGTACCCATTGACTACACGGGTATGGGTATGGTATTGCTCTACCTGTCCATACCCTGCCCATTTCCATCCTTACACATGAGGCTCAATAATACATACAATATATTCCGCCAATCTCATATCCTAAACTACCGTAACAATCGTATCCATACAATACACTAATATCCCCCGCAGTCATAGCGGTAACGTCGTGAACAACTAGAATACCGTGGACGATTAGACTGGAGATAAACGGAAGTAGCATCCAGTAGGCTGACAATGCACCTCATTCTCATGAGGACGATTGGTGGAACAGAAAGCCTGTCCCGGCTATCACCCAACTTAGTTTTACAAATTTGCCACTGAAATTGCAAACTTCGAAACTAAGAATTACACATATTGTTTGAGCTTGAGTAAGGTTAATATTTTTGCAGTTGATTGCAAATTCCAAAGTTTCAAAAATGCAAGCATACCTTCTGCAAATTAATGTTCAAAAACAATTTACTAAACATTTGAATATTCCATTCATAAGCCTGAAAATACAAATTATTATTGTGTAGAATTAGGTTTAGGAACTGTCAATTGGTTGCTACAAAACTAAAACTTGGCATAGATTATTTATTTACTTTTACCTAAAAGACAAGCTAAACATGCTACATAGAAGCTAGAAAGGATCAAAACAAGACATTTTTTACCCTCAAAGAGTGGATAATTGATGTACAAATTCCCCGGAGTTAACATAACCAAGTAAATCACCCCCTGTCGAGGGATCCCCCTCTTGGCACTGAGCTAAGCATTTTAGGGACTCATCTTGGATCATTAGGTTGTTGAGTACGATTTCATGTGGCAAGAGTGGGATCCTACATCATCAATATCAATGCCGAATCAAATCCTATTATGTCCTCAAATACATTAAATTCATCTCGGATTAAGAGGGAATTTACTCGGTTTTGTAAACTTTGGGGCCTTAGTCATACCAACAAGACTTTAAAGGGTTATGCGTTCATCAAACCCACATTTAGGTGAAAATGGACTTATTTCAAAACAAGGTACTCCCTCTGTTCACTAATGTAAGACATTTAGGTATTTTAAAGTGGACCAGATACAATCTAAAATGAGTGAACATACACAGTAAAACATACCTACGTACATCTGTTTTAGAAAAAACTAGAATGTGTTATATTAGTGAATGGGGAGAATATCATTGTTCATCAAACTAAGCAAGAACCAAACAAAAGATAAGGAAGTGAGTTAACTTCAAACCGCACGAGCTCAAAAAATGCGCCATGTAACATGTATCTTGTCGAAAAGGTATACCTCAATGGGCATATCCACTGGTCCGACCCATTTGATCATAGTTGTTTCTAACATGTCCATGCGAACACGAATTCGGCCCAGTGGGGCGGCCCACTCAACCATCGTGGCATGGAGCGATCGGCGATGACCCATTTACAGCCCAAATTTGCGCTGGTTTTGCATCGGCCCGAACAACACGCTCATCTGTGCGCATCATCTCCTTGTCCTCCCATGGCCCGTCAGCTAGTGGGTGAAAACCCCATTCCTACCCAAATTGACCTCCACCCCTCCCACTTCCCACCAAAATTGTAACCAGCAGGCGCCACAACATCCTAGCCTGCGATGGAGGATGCCCTCGAAGTTGTTGTTGCCGACCCAGACCTAGCTGCAACCACCAAACCTCCGGCCAAGATGAAGAGGGTGCCCAAGCCCTAGGGTGCGCAGACCTTCAACAAGGAGCAGACGACCGAGGGGCGGGCGAAGAAAAGTAGGAAGCACGCTGGGGCCATTACCAGCATTCGGTCCAAGGTTGTAACACCCCGGCCTTTCTGGACTAGCGGTTGTCACTCCTGGCAGCTCAATAGGATCTATAGACTAACCCACAGACCAGCACTAGTCTTTTTTGTGCACTTTCTCCTCACTTGTGCGCACCCGGTACCCACTTCCTGGCCGGTCACCCATCCTCAAATTGCTCTGGACCAAGCACGATTAACCTCAGAGTTCTTTTCAGATGAGCTTTCGGAAAATAAGTTGCAACTTGTTGGTATGGGTATACTATCAATCCTATTAAACCATTCGTCATGGTCTCACATACACCAACCCTTAGAATATCGACGCCCTCATCGATATGCTAGGAACGTCCCCTCTTGGCATACGTCTGTGCGTCCAGTGCTGGCCCATGTGCCATGTCGTGTCCACTCCGGACCACACGCGCCATGCTCCACATGTCCGCCACTGACCCGAGCACGCCCGTGTAACCGCGAGGGTCGGCTCTGATACCACTTGTAACACCGCGGCCTCTCCGTACCATCGGCTGTTGATGGCTCAAATGATATAGAGATCGTTGGATAACCCCAAGTGGAAGGTATGATGAGAACAGCAACAAGTTTCCCTCAGTTATGAAACCATGGTTATCAAGCCAGTAGGAGAAAAGGCCAACTCCCAAGGTGTTGCTAGCAACTTGAACCTGCACAACCACAATACTTTGCCCCAACTTACAGTGAGGTTGTCAATCTCACTGGTTTGCTGAAAAGAAAGGATTAAACGTATAGTGTGGAAGAAAGTAATTGCTTTGTAGGAATTGCAAAAAGTAAATAGTAGACAGTAGATTGAATATCAGTGGGAAGGAATGGACCGGGGTCCACAGTTCACTAGAGGTGTTTCTCCATAAGATAAATAGCATGTTGGGTGAACAAATTATAGTTGTGCAATTAACAAGATAGCGAAAGCATAAAAATTCATATACATGTCATGATGATTTCTATGAGATTCGTTTGGGAATTACAACATAATACATAGACCTTAATACAACTGCATCTATGACTAGTAATTCACCTTCAGGTTATCATCCGAACCCCCTCCAGTATTAAGTTGCAAGCAACAGATAATTGCATTAAGCAAAGTGTGTAAAGTAAACAATACAATTGCCCCATGGACAAAGAATTATTTTTTCTCCCTAGTAGCAACATCACATCTACAACCTTAGAAATTTCTGTCACTCTCCCAGATTACTAGAGGCATGAACCTACTATCGAGCATAAATACTCCCTCTTGGAGTTACAAGCATCAACTTGGCCAAAGCATATACTAGCAACAGAGAGCATGCAAGATCACAAACAACATTGACATGATAGAATCAATAATCAATCTTGACATAGTACTAAATATCCATCGGATCCCAACAAACACAACATATAGGATTACAAATAGATGATCTTGATCATGAACGGAGCTCACAAGATCTAAACATGATAGCACAAAGGAGGAGAAACTACCATCTAGCTACTGCTATGGACTGATAGTCCAAGTATGAAATACTCACGTATCACACAGGAGGCTGGCATGGTGATGAAGAAGGCCTCCAGGGTAATCTCCCCTCTCCGACAGGGTGTCGGGAAGAGCTTCGGATCCCTCCCGGTCTAGGGACGATGGTGGCAGCGGCTACGGACTTTTTCATGGATTTATGATTGGTTCCTTAGGGTTTCTGCCTCGAGGTGCTTATATAGGCGAAGGGGCAAGGTAGGTGGCCTCCCGAGGGGCCCACACCATGCCTAGTTACGGCCAGGGGTGGGCCCGCGCCTAGGGGTGGTTTGGCCACCTCGTGGCTCTCCTCCGTCTCCGCTTTGGACTCCGTCTTGTGTCAGAAAAAATAGGAACTTCGGCTTTTGTTCCGTCCAATTACGAGAATATTTCTTTACTAGCTTTTTTGAAACCAAAAAAAACAGAAAATAGGCAACTGGCACCGTGGCATCTTGTTAATAGGTTAGTTCCAGAAAATTTATAAAAATGCCTCAAAGTGTAGACAAAGCATAAGATAGTTGATAAAAAACAAGCATGGAGCATCAAAAATTATAGATATGTTTATGACGTATCAAGCATCCCCAAGATTAACTCCTGCTCGTCCTCAAGTAGGTAAGTGATAAAAAGAATAATTTGTGAGGTGACATGCACCATCATAATCTTGATCAAGATATTGTAAAGCATTGATAGCTAGGATCAAAGTACTCTAACATAAGCATGAAATAAATAGTTCTAACAATAGGACATATTAGCAACTATGTTGCATCATGAAAGGTAACAAACAAAGGATATGAGTAGCAAAGCATTGAAAGACATTTGTTTGTTTCACATATAGAAAACATAGTAAAAGTGGTATTCAGCTTGTCCGTCATGGAATAGCAAAACATAAATGCATAGGACACCTTCAAAGTTCATAAGGGTGACTAGATATAAATAATTTAAGAACAAGCAATACCAAAATTATGAATCAATCAACAAGTTTTGGGACAATGCACATTGAACTAATAATGACAACTATGATCTCTTAATTGGTGCATAAAGATAGAAAGTGGAGACTCGACAAAAAGTAAAAAAGAAAGGCCCTTCATAGAGGGAAGCAGGGATTTCAATTTTCATAAAGAGCTTCCAAAAATTATGGTACTTACTAGCTTTGATCTCTCATTGCCCCTATCATTGGAATCTTGAAGTGATTAAGGTTAAAGTGACACAAATATGAGTATATGCTTGACAGATCATAATTTGAAAATCTCATGCCCCTTGCGTCCGAGTACCGAACCTCATGCTACTCAACTTTGGTCACAAGCAAGTTCTTGTCATTGTAAGTATATGTGTATCATAGAGAACCGCCAATGGGATACCCCTTGCCCCATGACACAGGAGCTATCCCATATCAAAATGACAAGGAAACATACAATGAGCATCTCAACAATCTTTTTATTTGCTATTTGCATAGGTTTTTATTAAGGATGCTTCACAGAATGCTCATTATGGTTACGCTATAAGTTTCCACCATGATTAGACATGGCTTAGGCTAGACGCCTAGGCGTTTCTCTAACACATATACAAACTCCATGAGCTTACAAGCTCCCCTTTTATTTCACACCACCGAGATCCATAAACAAAAGAACATGATATTAACTGAATAGAATAAGTGCATTGTCGAAAGCGTTCCCCATGACAACATGGTTCTGCTAACTCCCAACTTATAATTTGTAAGCATATAAGAAACATAGATGGGCACAATGGTTCAAGTTTATTTGGTGCAAGAAATAAAGTGTGCCATCAAGTTTGTGAGAGCTTTAATCACTAATTTTCACATAACAAAAGTTTAATTTGGAAGATAGATAAAAACATGAATATACTTGGAATGGTGTAACACACCATGCATAGGAATTTATAGTGGACTCTTTGGAATAACTTGGTTTCTTGGGAGTTGGATGCACGAGTAGATCTTACTCAGTACAGGTGGAGGCTAGCAAAAGACTGGGAGCGACCAAATAAGAGAGCAGTAATGGCCATAATCATGCAAAGCAACAAAACATTATTAATTAAAGCATAAAGTGATATCACAAGTCAAAAACTAAATGATCATAGAGGCTAGGGTGACTGGTTTATAGTCATAACATGGTGTAAGCATGTGCCAAGTCAACCCAAATAAAGCATCAAAGGAGAATACCGTAATATTATGCTTTTGTATGCTAAAACAACACGTGATTCTTTCAAGGCACATTAAGCAATCTCAATTGTTTGAAACAAGTCATGCTACACAATAATCAGCAAGCATATGGTCAAAGCAATCTCTAACATGACATGATAAAGTCTAAGCCACAGTCAAAACAAGCTTCCTTTTGTACCACTATAAGCATGAAACTTTCTAATCTTTTCCAATACCAATCGACTTATTTGAAACAACTAACAAAGATAATAATCAATAAAGATCGGAGAGATTGTATCACCTAACTACAAAGAAGAACAAAAAAGTTCTAAGCAAAAAACATAATAACTAAAGCTAAACGCAGTACTAGAAAAATATAACACTCATAGAATAATAAGAGTAAAAACTAGAGTGTTCTAGACAATGAAGAACTAGGTGTGACTCCTCCAAAATAGGTATGTTGGGTCCGACCAACTTATTACAGAAAATAAAGCAAAATAAAACTAAAAACAAAAACAAATACACTCCAAGAACAACACAATAGTGCATGAAGCAATAAAAATGAATTGTCTTGAAAGAAGACTTGAGATTTTTATTGATGAAGAAGGGGATGCCCAAGGCATCCCCAAGCTTTGACGCTTGTACCTCTTGAATATTTCTTGGGGTGACATGGATGGCATCCCCAAGCTTAAACTTTTGTCAATTCTTCATCTCATCATATCATTCTTTCCCTACACTTGAAAATTTCCTTCATACAAAACTTCACACAATCTTCATTTGCAACATTAGTGTATTCAAGATAATAAACCTTTGGGTTTCAGTTTCAACTGAAGTGAAACTTACATTAATACATAAGCTACTGTACCAACTCCTTTTAAAAGCTCAAGTGATCAAAGAGAACTAAAAAACCGATTAAGAGGCAAATGCACATAATGGCAGAAATCTGTCAAAACAGACCAGCAGGTATACCGATTTTTTCGAAAGCCTTTTGTTGCTCGAATAGAAAAGTTCAAAACTAATGAAAGTTAGATAATAACCTGGTTCATAAGAACAAAAAATTACAGCGCAATCCGACGTACTGGGAATTTTCACGATTTTTTATAGTGAAGCATAAAAATCTGTTTCGGGACAACAACTTCCCCAAATCTTACTTCTCTCTCATTAGAGGCTATTCTTGGCACAAAAACCAAACAAAAAGGATAAGGAGAGGTTATTACAGAGGCTATAACTTCCAAGACTCAACAAAAGAAAAACTTACTGAAATAAAAATTTGGGTTATCTCCCAATAGTGCTTTTCTTTAACGCCTTTCAGCTAGGCATAGAAAGCAAGAATCAAGTATTTTCAAATGAAGAAGCATTAAGATCAATACCAGAAATGTCTTCAACAAGGCAAGGTATCTCATCCAAATAAGTTCTAGAGGATCCTCTCTCTCAATACTCTTGGGTTCACTATTTTCATCAAATGGGTTTTCAGGAACAATCCAATCAAAATTATTTTCCAAGGCTTCATGTATTCCTAAAAGTTTAAAAGGTATTGGTGTTTTAAATTCCTCCCCATTTTTGGGTTTGGTTTTGTCCAAATTTTCTAGTGTACCAATAACATCTACACATGAGCCTAGCATATTAAAACGATCAAAGACCTTTCTAGCTTCTATAGCAACATCATTAAATCCCTTAAGCAAAGTTTCCAGGATAAAGTCTCTTTTCAGTATCCTCAATATCATTAAGTTTAAGAAATATTACCCGAATTATGGGGTTAATATTAACAAACCTAGCCTCCAACATGTGAACTAAAGAAGCTGTAGCAATTTCATAATTTGGAGCAAGTTTTGCTAAGGATCTATCCTCAATATCCTTATGCTTACTAACATGATTAAAGAATTCTTCAATATTATATTTCCCAATTATAGAGCCACTACCTATTGAAAGGTCTTTCAGGATGAACTTAGGGTCAACATAATGAGCTAAGAACAAGGTAACAACTAAAGAAAGAACTATGTTTTTGTGTTTTTGATAAAGAGAGTAAAATAACAGAAATAGCGGCTAAAGTAGGGACTAATTTTTTTGTGTTTTTGGTAAAAAAAAAGTAAACCAGTACAACTAATTTTTTGTGTTTTTGATAAAAATAAATAAGCAAAACAAAAACAAAGTAAAGAGATTGGTTGTGAGATACTCCCCTTGTACAAGCTGCTTCTTTCTCCCCGGCAACGGCGCCAGAAAATTGCTGCTTGACATGGAGGAAGAAGTTTGATGGCCCTTTATCCCCGGTAACGGCGCCAGAAAATTGCTTGACGGCTCAAATGTTGTAGAGCTCGTTGGGGAACCCCAAGTGGAAGGTATGATGAGCACAACAACAAGTTTCCCTCAGTTATGAAACCAAGGTTATCGAACCAGTAGGAGAAAAGGCCAACTCCCAAGGTGTTGCTAGCAACTTGGAACTTGCACAACACAACCACAATACTTTGCCCCAACTTACATTGAGGTTGTTAGTCTCACCGGTTTGCTGAAAACAAAGGATTAAAAGTATAGTGTGGAAGAAAGTAATTGCTTTGTAGGAATTGCAGAAAGTAAACAGTAGGCAGTAGATTGAATATCAGTGGGAAGGAATGGAATGGGGTCCACAGTTCACTAGAGGTGTTTCTCCATAAGATAAATAGCATGTTGGGTGAACAAATTATAGTTGGCCAATTGACATGATAGAGAAAGCATAACAATGCATATACATGTCATGATGATCGTTATGAGATTCGTTTGGGCATTACAACATAATACATAGACCATAATCCAACTGCATCTATGACTAATAATCCACCTTCAGGTTATCATATGAAACCCATCCAGTATTAAGTTGCAAGAAGTAGATAATTGCATTAAGAAAAGTGTGTAAAGTAAATAATACAATTGCCCCATGGACAAAGGATTGTTATTTATTCCCTAGTAGCAATAACACATCTACAATGTAGAGGTCCCAATCTTTAATAAGATAGAGCCCCCTGTGTTTTACAATGCTAGTCCCTGGATCAATAGCTAGCATCCACAGTTTAGATGTAATATCAAGAAACAAAGGTCATAATATAACTTTATAACCAGGAATAACATAATTTCATTACATAATATATAGCTCATTTGGCTATTACATTACATTGCAGCGGAATAACTATAGTCATGGGGTCCTGCATCTTCAAAGTGCCACAGGCAAATGCTGGTTGTAGACTTTGTAATCCTAATCAATCAAACTTCACTAAAATCAATCAATCCTGCAACATTACAAGTTACAGCCACAAGGGTCAATACATTTGAATTGTATTGGCAAGCTTCACTATTATGTATAATATGAGTGGATTCTATTCAATACATGCATATTTGGCTAAGTAGAGTTTTTAGGCTCATTTGCTTAAAGCAATATTTTATCCTATCTTTTCAAAATGGTTTTGGTCCTTTGTCAAATCTCTTTTTCCAAGTTCCTTGAACTTCTTGGTAGAAAAACAAGTGTTCAAGTCCTTGTCAAAATCTCTTGAGCTACTTGGTAACTCCAAGTGCATCAAGTTTTATTAAAATCTCTTGAGCTCCTTGGTAACCCCAAGTGCATCAAGTTTTGTCAAAATCTCTTGAGTTCCTTGGTAATCCCAAGTGCATCAAGTTTTGTCAAAATCTCTTGAGTTCCTTGGTAACCCCAAGTGCCTCAAGTTTTAAGAGTTTTCTTTTAGAAATTAGAGTGTCGAGATCTTCCATAGCTTCAGGCCTTAGTTGCTCAGTATTGTCCATAACCGGGGACACGGCTAAGTACTTAGAATTTTGATCTTCTGCAGAAGTTGTACACTTTACCCACATGACACAATCTCGTCTTGACGCCACCAGTGGCCGCTGGATAAGTACTCACCAAAATGGAGTACCGGCAGATCGAGAATGTGACAAAGTCTTTCCATAGGAGTCCTCCCAATACAAAATGCTAGCTTGTCTACCAGGCACAAATGTAGGGTTACTCCCTTACACAAATCTAGTTAACCTGAAGATGCCAATGCATGAGACTTCCACTATGTAGTTGACTAAGCCAGAGCCCATTTAGCATGTGGCTGTACACGGAAGCCACTGTACGAGAAACATGTTCAATCTCTAAATTTCCTGGGTGGTTTCCTTTGGAGCACAACACAAAGAGATTGCCATAGTCATGGTTCCTTTTGTTGCCACCTTCTCCAATACTCAAAGTATCCTTGGTCACCCAGGTGGTTCATTGAGTCCTTGTTTTATTATATAAAAACACAAGTCCTTTTCTCAACTTCATAAAATCTCAACATGTATCTCTTTTCAAAATATAGCATGGCTAAGCTTGTATCAACTACATTGTTTTTACTAAGGAATGTATAGGTAATCCTATTAGGATTTAGCATAGCATAAGTATAAAATTATTTTCATGCGTTTTCAAAAACCACTAAATATAATGAAAATAGTAGGACTTTTATATGATAGTGTAACTTGCCTTAGCAACAAGGGTCTAGATCTTGATAATATTTTCCCCGGCACTTTGAGCAATCTATCACAAAGGTATAGTAATAAAAATAAATACACAATTGCAATACCTACGCACATGCGAGGAAACATCATAAGAATATTCACATGAAGGTTGCAGAGAAACCCAAATGAACACCAAGTCATCCTTGTGATTTTAACGTAAAACATTGCAAGCACATAAGGCATACATATAATAGGTTAATTCCTATTTGAATTATAACATCGCTACGCTTTATATCAAGTTTATAAAAAAATATTACCAGTTTAAAAATAATAATTCTTAACCACTAACGGACAGACACATGGTAGAGGGTGGAATAACCATGACTTTGCAGGATCAAAAACTAACGGTTGCATAAATATATACAGAATATGTTTGTATCAATCTAAGGCCTTGTTTGGTTACCAAGTTTATTTGAGAACCCGTTTAAGCAGAACTGATTTCATCCTAGATTTAGGGAAAACAATGTTTGGATACTCTAACTAATCCGTGGATTAGCAAAACTAATTTTCCATATACCTCGAAATTAGTCGTTTTTGCAAAAACTCATTCTTTCTAAGCCAGCATGTATCCTCGATCGGGACACAGTTTATCCCTCCGAGTCTATAATACGTGAGGCGATCCGGATGGCGTCGGCCATCGCCGCTGCCAGAGCTGTGGTGACGCAGTGAAGCCGGAAGGTATCACGATGGCGCGGTCAACAACGACGTCCGCACGCCATCCGTGTGAATGACTAAGAAGACACCAGCCAGAGCACACCATTTGGGCCTTGATCGTTTGATTCATGTGTTCTCGCTGGATCAGAGAGAGAGGAGCTATGAAACAGGAAGTAGTTCACTTCAAAATTATATCCGGCTAGTTTTAAGTCCAAACAAAGTATTCTGTAATCTGGTTGTTACAAAACAACAACCTAAAACCAGTTTTCCTAGAATTCCTAAGAAAACCCGTTCTACTAAAACTTGCCTACAAAACGTGTCATCCAAACATCCAAGGTCAAGGGGCTAAGAGTTTACCGACAACACCTTGCTAATCTGCGCTAATGGCAGGGACGGTGACTGCGGGTCTGGTGGAGACGGTGTCGATGATGGGAGTCTCTCCGATGAAGACCAATTGGTGGACTGTACTCCTATTGTCACTCGTAGCACACGACGTCCTCGTAAATCTTCTCTGAACCTCGTGGAGGCAGTGGAGTATGGACAGAGCGAAAATCGTCTCGTCGTTGCAGAGGTTCCCTCGGCTACGAATTTCAAAAACAGTGGCATCAGGGAGGTTCAAACGGGCTAGAGAGAAATAAAGAAAGAAGAATCAGGGCCTGAGTCCCTCTGTACCCGGAGAAAATCGAATTGGCGTCTCGACGGCCGTCAGAACTCCGACAAAGAAATTCGCCTTCGAGAGGTAGACCTCGTGATTGGATTTTGTAGCGTGGTGTGCAGAAGCGAGGGGAAGTCCTGGGTGTTCTTTGATAATATGGAGAGAGGAATTGGGTGATGGGACACGAAGGGGATCACACAGCTTGGTAACGGCTATGATGGCCACTTATGGCGAATTAATGTGCACTAAAGTGGGGTTTAATCACCAGAATAGAACCGTGGTTAAGTGGAGAATAACTTTCGTGTTTATAGCATGCGTTTAGTGGACTGAAACGTCATGAGGATGTAGGAGAATGCGTACTTCCATGGTTGCTCATCTACTCTGTACTTAACCTCGTGACGAGGAAGATGATCGATTCACTATGGTGGGCTGGCCGTTCCGATAGGATAGATGGGCCAAAAGGAAAATAATTAAAGACCCAAAAACGAAAGCTGGGAAAAAGAAAACATACTGAGTCTATTTTTTTTATGCAAAGTACGAAGTGAACATTGAAACTTTAGCTCTGATATACTAAGAAAGATTGTACTCGGTTTAGTTCAAATAAGATTACAACTAGCACGCTTGTAGTCCAAGCCTGAACGTGTATGTTTTTTTTTTTGACATCTAATAGTCGGGCAACTAGTAGAGCTATTGTTTTTCTTGGACATCTAATCAATGTTGGTTAAAGCGGCAAGTAATCAAGATGATATTCCAGTTTTCCTTGTTTTCTTGTCATGCTAGGAAAAAATACATGTGCCAGCACGTTATCTGTTAGAGTCCTATTTTCTGTTTTAGTAATTCTAGCCAAGTTAAAGGATAGTATGATCGATGATTTTGCTTGAGGACTCGTATATAAAGAGCTAAACCCATTTTTCGAAAAATTTAGTGAGACAAGCATTCATAATTATCTTCATAAAATAGTTTTCTTGTTAAAAAAAATCACTTTTCTTATAAAACACACATATAGGCCTTTAGTAAATCCCAAAAATAATTTATCAGGTTTATTAATACTTTTTCTTTTTCGAATGTCCAAATAAAATAATTCTTTTATTCTTTTAGGATCTATTAATAATTAAATAAATAGACCTTAGTTATTAATTCAAATAGGATTTATGTTATTAAAATCTCCATTTGAAATCTAAATAATACCAAAATCATTTCAGTAGGTTTTATTTGAAAATATAAAACACTTGGAAAACTTATTTAAAATAAATTAATAAGTTTTAGTGTTTATTAAAAATGGAAAAGCCTTTACTTAAATAAAATTGGATATTAAATCCTCATTATTTTATTTAATTAAACCTTTACTCTTTTTATCAAATAGGAATGTTTTATTTGAAAAGCTTGGCCAAGATTTTTAATTTGGCTTTAAGAAATAATCTTTATTTATAAATTCTACTTTGCTTTTGAAAACCAAATCTTTTTATTTAAAGGTCCAAAATAGTAATTCCAATTATTAAAAACTTTCTTTATTAATTGTTTATTTTTTTAAATCCCTTTAGGATTTTATTTGATCCAAATAGGTTTGAAAGTTTCCAATTGGATTCAAAAAGTTTCTTCTCACCCTGAATTTCAACAAAGTTTTATTTTGTTTATTTATTTATTTTTCACATTTCAAAATTTGGAAAATCTTGGGATGTGACAGGCTACCACCCTTAAAATAAATCTCGTCCCGAGATTTGGGAAGGCTAAAGGTTGCAAGTTGGCTTGAAGACAACTAGGGTACTACCACCCTTAAAAATAAAGTCTCATAGGGTTACATTGATGGTTCACTTGACTAAAAGTTCAACACAATATCCAGACAAGGAATCCTTATTTGACTCTTCTGAGTTAACTAGTTTCTGACATCCACTTCTTCTATCTCTTCAAAGTTTCCATCCATATCAATGTGGTTCACATGTCCTTTCTGGGTCACATTGGAGTCATTTCCATTGGCTTTTCTAGCGTCCTTCTTCTTTTTCTTCTCTGGACAGTCTGATGCATAGTGTCCAAGCTCCTTACAATTATAGCATTGCAACTGGCTAATATCTTTCTTCCTGAAAGTGTCATGTTGGTTCTGACCAAGGTCATCTCCATTGTCAGTATCATTTCCATTATTTTCACTTCCATTGTTGTTGTGGTGATGTGGTTCAGAATCTCCATTGCTCTTTTTGAATGAATGCTTCTTCTTTGATGATCCTGAATGATTCTTGAGTTTATGCTTCCTCTTTCTGTTCTCAACTTGATTCATCTTGTTTTCCAATATTGTGGCTTTGTCACAAAGTGATTGATAAGTTGGGACATAGGCAACAGCTAGCTGCAGGTTCAACTCATCATCAAGTCCTTCAAGAAATTTCTCCTTTCTCTTAGCATCTGTATCAACTTCATCCGGTGCATAGCGTGCCAGATTGTTGAATTCTTCAATATACTCAGCCACACTAAGGTGACATTGTTTCAGATTGCGAAATTCCTTTTTCTTCAAGTACATTACTCCAGGTGAGATGTGAGTGGTTCTGAATACATCTTCAAAAATAGCCCAAGTCACATCTTCAAGGGGAGTGGTGATTTGAAAGTTGTCCCACCATGTTGCTGCTGGTCCTTCAAGCAGAAATGCTGCAAACCTTACTTTTTCTTCATCGGTGCAACCAACAGTCACTAAGTCTTTGTTCCGAACGTAACTACCATCAGCTTCCATTGGGTCAGTTGTTCCAGAGAACCTTGCAGGCCTAAGTTTCAGAAACTTGGTGAGCATGTCAAGTGCCGGAGGATTATTCTGATTGTTGTTGTTGTTGTTGTTATTCAAATTCTGTATGAATGTGGTCATCTGCTGCATCAATTGTGTCTGAGCTGCCATCATCTGTTGCATCTCAGGGGTGATGTTGTTGTTTTGGTTGGGGTTGGCACGACGGGGAGGCATCTGTTGGTTTTATAGGGATAAATATTCGTGGATAGGTTTTTAAGAAAAGTCCTAACACACAACTCAAAACAATCAAGTTCAATCAAACAATCAAATCATCAAACATTCAACAAGCAACCAATCACTTAACAACTTATGAGCTTAACTCATGAGTCGAAGGAAACAACAAGTTTTATTGAAATTAACAACTTAGTATAATCATACCTCATAGGACAATATGATCCATACCCTCACTTGATATCAATTTCTTTGGTAGGCAGTCTAATGTCTCTTGGTTTTCACTAGTAGTCCTTAGTGACATCCAAGTTGGAAGTCCTTGGTGAACATGCTGAAGATGTTGAAGTCAATAGGGTTGAAGATGTTGAAGTCATTAGAGTTGAAGAAGTTGAAGAAGTCCCTTACACATGGTGTAGTCTTTGGCCATAGGGTAGGTTTTTTTCCATCAAGTTTGAAATAGATGAGATGTAGAGTTGAAACCAAAGTGGTTGAGGAAAGAGTTTACAAGTTTGTTTTGTAAATAAGTTTTGGAACAAAACAACTCCTATTTTTCTAAGGGTTTTTATCCAATCCTAGGTTTACAAATCCTACAGGCAACACAATGCTCTGATACCATCTGTAGAGGTCCCAATCTTTAATAAGATAGAGCCCCCTGTGTTTTACAATGCTAGTCCCTGGATCAATAGCTAGCATCCACAGTTTAGATGTAATATCAAGAAACAAAGGTCATAATATAACTTTATAACCAGGAATAACATAATTTTATTACATCATATATAGCTCATTTGGCTATTACATTACATTGCAGCGGAATAACTATAGTCATGGGGTCCTTCATCTTCAAAGTGCCACAGGCAAATGCTGGTTGTAGACTTTGTAATCCTAATCAATCAAACTTCACTAAAATCAATCAAACCTGCAACATTACAAGTTACTGCCACAAGGGTCAATACATTTGAATTGTATTGGCAAGCTTCACTATTATGTATAATATGAGTGGATTCTATTCAATACATGCATATTTGGCTAAGTAGAGTTTTTAGGCTCATTTGCTTAAAGCAATATTTTATCCTATCTTTTCAAAATGGTTTTGGTCCTTTGTCAAATCTCTTTTTCCAAGTTCCTTGAACTTCTTGGTAGAAACACAAGTGTTCAAGTCCTTGTCAAAATCTCTTGAGCTACTTGGTAACTCCAAGTGCATCAAGTTTTATTAAAATCTCTTGAGCTCCTTGGTAACCCCAAGTGCATCAAGTTTTGTCAAAATCTCTTGAGTTCCTTGGTAACCCCAAGTGCATCAAGTTTTGTCAAAATCTCTTGAGTTCCTTGGTAACCCCAAGTGCCTCAAGTTTTAAGAGTTTTCTTTTAGAAATTAGAGTGTCGAGATCTTCCATAGCTTCAAGCCTTAGTTGCTCAGTATTGTCCATAACCGGGGACACGGCTAAGTACTTAGAATTTTGATCTTCTGCAGGAGTTATACACTTTACCCACATGACACAATCTCGTCTTGACGCCACCAGTGGCCGCTGGATAAGTACTCACCAAAATGGAGTACCGGCAGATCGAGAATGTGACAAAGTCTTTCCATAGGAGTCCTCCCAATACAAAATGCTAGCTTGTCTACCAGGCACAAATGTAGGGTTACTCCCTTACACAAATCTAGTTTACCTGAAGATGCCAATGCATGGGACTTCCACTATGTAGTTGACTAAGCCAGAGCCCATTTAGCATGTGGCTGCACACGGAAGCCACTGTACGAGAAACATGTTCAATCTCTAAATTTCCTAGGTGGTTTCCTTTGGAGCACAACACAAAAAGATTGCCATAGTCATGGTTCCTTTTGTTGCCACCTTCTCCAATACTCAAAGTATCCTTGGCCACCCAGGTGGTTCATTGAGTCCTTGTTTTATTATATAAAAACACAAGTCCTTTTCTCAACTTCATAAAATCTCAACATGTATCTCTTTTCAAAATATAGCATGGCTAAGCTTGTATCAACTACATTGTTTTTACTAAGGAATGTATAGGTAATCCTATTAGGATTTAGCATAGCATAAGTATAAAATTATTTTCATGCGTTTTCAAAAACCACTAAATATAATGAAAATAGTAGGACTTTTATATGATAGTGTAACTTGCCTTAGCAACAAGGGTCTAGATCTTGATAATATTTTCCCCAGCACTTTGAGCAATCTATCACAAAGGTATAGTAATAAAAATAAATACACAATTGCAATACCTACGCACATGCGAGGAAACATCATAAGAATATTCACATGAAGGTTGCAGAGAAACCCAAATGAACACCAAGTCATCCTTGTGATTTTAACGTAAAACATTGCAAGCACATAAGGCATACATATAATAGGTTAATTCCTATTTGAATTATAACATCGCTACGCTTTATATCAAGTTTATAAAAAAATATTACCAGTTTAAAAATAATAATTCTTAACCACTAACGGACAGACACATGGTAGAGGCTGGAATAACCATGACTTTGCAGGATAAAAAACTAACGGTTGCATAAATATATACAGAATATGTCTGTATGCAATCTAAGGCCTTGTTTGGTTACCAAGTTTATTTGAGAACCCGTTTAAGCAGAACTGATTTCATCCTAGATTTAGGGAAAACAATGTTTGGATACTCTAACTAATCCGTGGATTAGCAAAACTAATTTTCCATATACCTCGAAATTAGTCGTTTTTGCAAAAACTCATTCTTTCTAAGCCAGCATGTATCCTCGATCGGGACACAGTTTATCCCTCCGAGTCTATAATACGTGAGGCGATCCGGACGGCGTCGGCCATCGCCGCTGCCAAAGCTGTGGTGACGCAGTGAAGCCGGAAGGTATCACGATGGCGCGGTCAACAACGACGTCCGCACGCCAGCCGTGTGCATGACTAAGAAGACACCAGCCAGAGCACACCATTTGGGCCTTGATCGTTTGATTCATGTGTTCTCGCTGGATCAGAGAGAGAGGAGCTATGAAACAGGAAGTAGTTCACTTCAAAATTATATCCGGCTAATTTTAAGTCTAAACAAAGTATTCTGTAATCTGGTTGTTACAAAACAACAACCTAAAACCAGTTTTCCTAGAATTCCTAAGAAAACCCGTTCTACTAAAACTTGCCTACAAAACGTGTCATCCAAACATCCAAGGTCAAGGGGCTAAGAGTTTACCGACAACACCTTGCTAATCTGCGCTAATGGCAGGGACGGTGACTGCGGGTCTGGTGGAGACGGTGTCGATGATGGGAGTCTCTCCGATGAAGACCAATTGGTGGACTGTACTCCTATTGTCACTCGTAGCACACGACGTCCTCGTAAATCTTCTCTGACCCTCGTGGAGGCAGTGGAGTATGGACAGAGAGAAAATCGTCTGCTGCAGAGGTTCCTCGCTACTTAATTTCAAAAACAGTGGCATCAGGGAGGTTCAAACGGGCTAGAGAGAAATAAAGAAAGAAGAATCAGGGCCTGAGTCCCTCTGTACCCGGAGAAAATCGAATTGGCGTCTCGACGGCCGTCAGAACTCCGACAAAGAAATTCGCCTTCGAGAGGTAGACCTCGTGATTGGATTTTGTAGCGTGGTGTGCAGAAGCGAGGGGAAGTCCTGGGTGTTCTTTGATAATATGGAGAGAGGAATTGGGTGCTGGGACATGAAGGGGATCACACAGCTTGGTAATGGCTATGATGGCCACTTATGGCGAATTAATGTGCACTAAAGTGGGGTTTAATCACCAGAATGGAACCGTGGTTAAGTGGAAAATAACTTTCGTGTTTATAGCATGCGTTTAGTGGACTGAAACGTCATGAGGATGTAGGAGAAGGCGTACTTCCATGGTTTCTCATCTACTCTGTACTTAACCTCATGACGAGGAAGATGATCGATTCACTATGGTGGGATGGCCGTTCCGATAGGATAGATGGGCCAAAGGGAAAATAATTAAAGACCCAAAAACGAAAGCTGGGAAAAAGAAAACATACTGAGTCTATTTTTTTTTAATGCAAAGTACGAAGTGAACATTGAAACTTTAGCTCTGATATACTAAGAAAGATTGTACTCGGTTTAGTTCAAATACGATTACAACTAGCACGCTTGTAGTCCAAGCCTGAACGTGTATGTTTTTTTTTTGACATCTAATAGTCGGGCAACTAGTAGAGCTATTGTTGATGGGGATATGCCTACTGGGGTATCCTCAGCGGGACGTTTCCGACTGGCCCGAGGGCTGGCGAGTGGGCCTGCAGAACGGCGAGTGGATCAAAGCCCATCAAGGTACCAAAGCATCGGAGGTCAAGGCCCAAAGTAGTAGATAGGCCCCGGTCTGAGTTAAACGATTGGCGGAGTTGTAACAATTGGTTGAGATATGTAAACCCTAGGGAGGTAAGCTTATATAAACCTCCCAAGGTGAGTAGGAGACGTTCCTCATACACCAAGCAACTCGCCGCCTAGTCGCCGAAGTTCGCCCATTGTAAACACCTCCATAATACAATCTAGCAGAGTAGGTCTTTACCCTCCGGGGCCGAACCTGGTAAAACCTCGTGTCTTCGCCTCATCTCGCACCGCAGATGGCAGGCCGCCTTGCCCTTCGTTCTACTACTGCCGATTGCAGCATCTGCCGTGGTCATTCCTTCGGCGCCCACCGTGGCCGGTCTGGCCGGTGTTCGCGGCGATCCAATCTGCCCATCAACGAGACGGTCGCCACCGGCCGCATGATAGCGATCGGCGAGATGCTCCAAATCTTGCCGAGCAGCTACGTCCCGGCGGCGCGACCCGTCACGCACAGCGTGATCCTGCCAGTCGGCACGATCAGCCTCTTCGTCGGCTTCACCGACGTCATCACCTCGGAGGACTCGGCTCGCATCCGCGAGTCGCCACCACGCGATCGGCTCTCCGAGAGCCAGATCCGCACGATCCACCGCCTCGCCTCCGAGTACGACTCGGCCCACAGCAACGTGGCCGAGAACTCAGCGGTCGCGGAAGACGCGACCCTCACCGACGACGCCGACTCGGCAACCCCGGCGTCACTCGCCGGGTCCATCACCGCGGCCTCGTCTGGGCTCCATCGCCTGTGTCTCCAACGCTGGAGATTTCGAGGACCCTCCATCCTCGGATCTTCGACTTCGACTCCGGGTCGGAAAACTCCGCCGACCTCCACGACGGTGCCAGTCGCCATGCCGCGACCTACATGGCCACCGGTACCGATCCACCGGAGGACCCTTTCTCCACCCCGATCCCTCCTAACGCCACGGCGACGGAGGTCGAGGAACTCCGCCTAAAGTTGGCGGAAGCAGTACGCAAAGAGCAGGCCGAGCGCGAAAAATTTCGCCTCGAGCAGGTGACAGCGCAGGAACTGTCACGCTACCACCAGCAGCGGATCAGGTCACGCCGAATCCCACCGCTCAGGGCGTGCTCGAACTTCGACGATGAAAGCGACCCGCCAAGACGCCGAGCGCCGCGACCGCGAGAACGCGCGCCAGGAGGAAGCAACCGCCCGCCAGATCGACGGCGATGGTGCCCGCCACCACCCAACCGCACTTCTGTGGATCAGCCATGATAGTCGCCTCTCACGGGAGCGAGACGCGAATGGCCTTCCACTGTTCTCCACCCCGATGGACAACCTCGTGGCAGGCCGAGCCGCGGCCGACAGCATCACGGCGACCGGCGACGGCGCCTTACAGATCCAGTACGTCAGGGCCCTACTCGCGAAAGCCGTGGAACAGCAGAAAGCAGGCGCCGACTCGCAGAAGCGAGTGTACTCGCCTCTCGGGAAGCGGCCTCGGCGCCGCCCAGCGGCAAAACACTCAATTGCCCGCCGCCAGAGCCATCGCAGCTCCAACGACGACCCGCGAATGCGGCACTCTCCACCAACGATCCCAGGCCGGCGACCAACCTCGTCGCCGCTAATGGAGAGCCAATCGACGCTCGCACTCACATCATCAACAACCAAAACTGGCGCGCACGCCAGCCCGACGACTTGCGGCACACCCTAACCACTCGCCGCGACGGCGAGCCTATGGGGTCGCTCAGTCGACTAGGGCCCAAGTGCTTCGGGCCAATGATCCGAGGGGAAAAGTACCCACCCAACTTCAAGGCCAAGGAGATCGAAAAACGACTGTGACGACCCCGGGTCCGGCTTGACACATACCTCATGGCAATGGGGATCGCGGGTCACACCGACCTACCGCCGCCTGTTACCTCCCAATCGATGATGGAGGGACGTGCAGCAATGGATCAACACGCCCCCGTGAGATCGACTCGGGAGGAAATGCGAGACGCCGCAGCACTTCGAGTGCTCCTACACCGCGCCACCACCATCGAGGACCCGAACGATGCGTCCAGGGACCCCGCGAGTCGACCCGCAGCTGGGTCCAACGGTGGCAAGAGCTCGCATAACGCGTCGGCATCCACCCGACACCGCGATCCATTGCTTCAAGACCTCATGCCGCTACGAGCCTCTGGTCGCCAAGCTCAAGCGACACGCCCGCACACTCGACAACATCCCCGACCTCCTCGAGATCGCCAAACGATACGCCGCGGAAGACCACAATCAAGCCATCGACGACGAGTCCGGCGGACAACGACGCACGGCGGTAACGGCGATGCCGCCGAGCCGACGAGCGCTACAGCGGCACTTTCACTGCAAGCGCCGCAACGATGGGCGAGTCGACTTGCCGCCAATGCCGGCACGCATAACGCGACCCCAAGAGCTACCGCCGTGACGGAGGGCAAAGACGCGACGACGGAACTACAAGAACAAGCCAAGGTTCGATCCGCGCCCTCCTTAACCAACCATGCGTTCACAGCATGGAAGGAAAGCCGCCACGCACACCACCGCCGACCGCCACACCCTCGTGGAGATCGAGAAGGCACGACGCGCGAGGACACCGACAACGACCCGCAAAATGGCGGAAAGTTCGCAAAGTAGCCGCTCACTCCACACCTTCACCGGCTTCACCACGGCGCGAGAAGAAGGTCATCGCCCGCGCCGCCGTCAACGCGTGGCCAGACAGACGCCCCCGCCTCGAACTGGTCGGAGCAGCCCATCACCGAGCCGCAAGACCACTCGCCACGCATCGAGTATCCGGGACGAGTCGCCTGGTGGTCAAGCCCAAGGTCGGCGATCATCGCTCCCCAAGACTCGATGGACGGCGCAGCTCCATCAACATCCTCTACCTCGACACCTTCAGCGATGCGGCTCCCGCAATGGCGATCGAGACAACCCACACCACGTTCCACGGCATCGCCCCGGTCGAAGGCGTACCGATCGGCAAGGTCACGCTACCCGTCACCTTCGCACTCCGCAAACTTCCGCACCGAGCGGATCGTCTTCGAGCTGGTGCCCTTCGACAGCTTACCATTGCGTCTGGGCGCCAGCGTTCGCCAAATTCATGGCGGCACCCACTACGCTGCATAACGCGATGAAGCTCCCCGGCCGTGCGGCGTCATCACCATCAATGGCGACCGACATGGCCGAATGCGAGGCCAAAGGGCGAACTCGCCGACGCCGCCATCGCGCGGAAGCCAACACGCCGACGAGCTCGCCAATACGCGCGAGGGTCAACAATGACGACCCCACAATACTCAAGAAGCCCAATCAGAGGGCACAAACACCTCAACCTTTGAGGCCACGACGCACACCAAGACTGCCGAGCTGGTCCCAGCGACCCACCAGACGGTGACGATCGGGACAGGCATGAGCCCAGATAGGAAGGCGCTACCATCGAGTTCCTTCGTGAGAATAGGGACATCTTCGCATGGAAACCCTCCGACATGCCCGGTGTCCCTAGGGAGCTCGCTGAGCACAAACTAAACGCCGACCCCAAAGTGCGACCAGTCAGCGATCGCTCGGCCCTTCAATGAAGAGCCGTCGAGCAATCGCCGAAGAAGTGCAATACCGCTCGCCGGCTTCATTCGCCAATCAAATACTCCAAGTGGCTGGCAAACCCAGTCCTGGTCGAAAAGAAAACGGACCGGAGAATGTGTATCGATTACACAAACCTGAACATACCGCCCAAAGGAGCAGTTTGTCCTCCCGGATCGATCAAATCATCGACTCCACCGGGCTCGAGTCGTTGTTTCCTCGACGCCTACTGGGTATAACCAGATCAAAATGGCTGTCGAGGACGAGAAGACGGCGTCATCACGCCATTCGAGCCTTCGCTACACCGCCATGACCTTCGGCCTCAAGAACGCCGGGCGACCTACCAGCGGCATGCAAGAATGCCTCGCGAGCCAAATTGGCCGCAACATCCACGTCTACATCGACGACGTGGTCGAAATCCGCCGCCAAGGCGACCTACTCGCCGATCTAGCGGAGACCTTCGCCAACCGCGGAGGTACAAGATAAAGCTCAACCCAGTAAGTGCACCTTGATTGTACCCGCGGGCAATTGCTAGGGTACGCTGCTCCAAACGAGGGATCGAGGCAAACCCAACAAAGATCGACACGATCTCGGCTCGGCAAACCCGAGTGCAAGCGACGCCCGAGCTGGCGGCGTGTAGCGGCTCTCCGCTTCATCCCCGCCGAAAAGGCGATGCCACTATACCGCTGATGCGCAAGAATCCCACCTTCCATGGGACAAGGAGGCGGACGACGCGCCTCGCGACCTCAAAAGGTGCTACTCACGCACCACTACCGCCGCACCCGTCGACAAGGAGCCCATGCTGGTTTACGTCGCGGCGTCCGAGCCGTCGTTGTAATGGTCGTCGAACCACGGAGGAAGGAAAAGAGCGCCATCCAATGGCGGTATACTACATCAGCGAGGTCTTAGAGTCGCGCCAATACCCAGCACCAAAAGCTGGTATACACGGTCTTGAGCTCAGCGCCGCCAGACTACTTCCGTGAGCACCCCATCACGGTCGCTTCTCGGCTCCACTACAAGACATCATCCGAATCGCGAGGCGACCGGGCGGAGTCGCCAAGTGGCCGCCGAGATCGGCGTCCACAACATTAAGTACGAGCCACGGAGGCGATCAAGTCGCAGGCACCGCCGATTTCGCCGACCGGGAGGAGGCCCAGCCAGAGAAGCCGCCAGACCTCCATTCCGAGCCTGCACTTCGACGGGTCCAAGAACGCTGACGGCGCAGAGCGATAGTGCGACCTCACCAAAGGCGACAAGCTCCGCTACATCCTCCGCCTCAATTCACGCCTGCACCAACAACATGGCAACACGAGGCCCTACTCCACGGCATGCGAGCCGCAAGGAAATGAGCGTCAATCGCCCGGTGCTACGGAGACTCCGACCTCGTGGGTCAAGTCGCCGCACCGCGACGCCGCTCCCTACCATGGCGGCATACCGCCAAGAGGTGGACAAGGTGGGCGCCACTTCACCGGCTACTCGGTCGAGTGGATCGACAGAGGAAAACGAGGAGGCCGACGCCTCTCGCATCGGGTCAGCTCGATCGCACCACCCGCCGCGTGTTCCTCGACACCATCTTCACGCCGTCTCTCCTCAAGGAGATCGACATTGAGTCCCGCCCAACCAGAGGCAACCTTGGTCGCACTTCGTCACCGAGCTGCACGACCGACCAAGCCCTACATCGCTTACCGAGACAGTAACCTGCCCGCAGACGAGACAAGCGCCGAATGATTGTTCGCCGATGCAAGTCCTACACCATCATCGACGGCGAGCTACACAAGCGCACCGGCGAAATTCCAACGCAAGGCCCAACCAGCCAAGGACGCAAAATCTTAAACGACATCCACTCGCAATGCGGCCACCACGCTGCCGCTCCTCGGTCGCCAAAGCCATGCGACACGGTTTCTATCGCCCATCGACACGCCGACGCTGTCGATATCGCCCAGCGATGCGCCGGTGCCGGCACGCCAACCGACGCACGCCCCAAGTTCGGCGCTCAAAACAATCCCCATCACCGCCATTCGCCGTGGGCATGGACATGGTAGGCCCTTCAAGAAGGCCCTCTCTACACCCACCGCTGGTCGCCACGACAAATTCACCAAGTGGGTAGAAGCCAAGCCAGTCCGAAATGCGACGGAAGATCGCCACTAAGTTCCTACGCGAGCTCATATACCGCCACGGCTTCCCCAACAGCATCATCACGACAACGGCACAAACTTCGCCAAGGGAGCAATGGCGAGTTCTGAGGAGCATCACATCCGCTCGACCGCTACCGTCGACACCCGAATCCAACGGCCAGCGGAACGAGCCAACCAGCATCCTCCACGGCTGAAGCGACTCCAAGTACCACTCGAGCGCACCGGATGCTGGGTCAAGAGCTTCCTCCGTCATCCGGGGAATCCGCACCTCAACAGGTCGACGGATTCACCCCTTCTTCATGGTCTACTGAAGCCGCCATGCCAACCGACCTCGAACACGACTCGCCGCGGATCGTCCACTATACGGAGGCCTCAAACGAATCGCCCGCCAAGATGGGCTCGACCAACTCGACGAAGCGACCGCCTCGATCGCGACCGCCATCTATCAGCAAGGCCTCCGTCGCTACCACAGCCGACGGTGAAAACCCGCACCTTCCAGAAGGCGACTTGGTGCTACGCCTCATCCAGACAAGAAGGGCATGCACAAGCTCTCCCCTTGGGAAGGCCCGTTCGCTATCGGCGTCCTCGCAACGACGCCTTACTACCTCGTCGCCGACGTCGGGGACGGTGAACTCGACGTCAAGAGGTGGAATGTAAATCTCCGGAAGTTCTATACCTAGAACCCCACATATGTACTCTCGGTCGCTATGAATAAAAGAAACGGTTCTCGCAAAATTCGTTTACTCTCCATGCCTTGTGCCACTCAGACTTTCGTAATTAACACGTCATGCTACAATCTGAAGTCAACCCTTGGCACAGCGACCGGCACTTAAGTAGTGCGATGTAAGAGCACGAGTCATTTCAGGTCTTGCATCGTCCCACTAAAAACGCCAATCCGGAGCTCCCATCGAGTCGCTTAGCTCGACTGGTTTTACGAACCAAGACATCATCTTCGCTTCCTACAGCGACCGGTCCTCTGCATCCCCAAGACTGACTCGAACGGCTAAGTACCACGCCGGGGACTGAATACCAGCCTCGATCGAACAGGAAAACGCCAAGTAAGAGAGCGTGCCCAGACTCGCCACGATCGACCCACCGGGCCAGGCAGAGACGCTACCACACCAACGCTGGTCCTCAACCACCCTCGAGTCGCGCCTTGAACTACCAAGTACCACGCCGGGACTCGGCCACCGGCCCCGTTCGCGTACGGGAAAACGGTAAAGTACAGAGCACTCGAGGGAGTCGCCTTGCGACTGGCTCTCCGAGTTCGGGCGAGTCGACTCAACCAACATACACATGATAAACAACAAAACATCATATACAAGGGGAACCCCACAAAGGGCGGACGCGCTCGGGGACTCACCCAAAATCAACCCAAAACACAAAAAAATAGCAAAATGAACACAACGTTCCATTCAATCGCATATTGCATTGTCTTACATTACAAGATATGCCTACCGCGTAATCGCTAACACATTTGGGCAAACTAAACTACTCGCAGGCTTCGACGAAGAGGCGCCAGTCCCGCTTACGGATGAACGCGGTGTACGGGTTCGATGGATACGTCGTCACCGCCGCCATCGCCGAGCGGAAAGGCTGCTCAACCTTGAAGTCGCGATGCGGCGGCTCGGGTCGCTGGCGCGACGACCGCCTCTTGGTAAGGAAGAAGGTCGCCCATCGACCGACGCGCCCGAGCACGCGGCATCGCCTCGCAGCTTGAGGACCTCGAGATCCACCGCGCCATCGATGAAGGGTATCCACTCCACATCATCGAGATCAAGTCCTCGGGAAGTGGGCGAGCCCAAGGCTCAAGGTCCGATGTTCATGACGAAACGCCGACCGCGTCATGAACTCTACGACCGCGGGTGCCTTCTCCAAGTACTCCCACACCTCAACGAGGTCACTGGGAATGACCTCCGTGGGCGACATCTCTTGGAGGTAGGCGTATGCGTGTCGCCGACGTGCCGCCGAGTCGACGAAAGCATGTTCACGCACTCCCTCGCCAAGAGAGTTCGCTTCTTGGCAGCCGATAACACGACCGAGAAGGAGACAATGAGTACAATGGAAACCACAAACGTACAATCAGAAGGCAAGGAAGACGACTCACCAAGCAATGGGCGGGCGAGCCCGTGATGAAACTTTGAAGCGATGTATGGTCGCTCAAGCCCAACAATGATGGCTTCAGACGCCTTCGATCGTCCTCCGCGTCCGAATGGCAGCCTTCGCCGCCTGCTCACGAGCTCGCTTTCTTCGCCTCCCCGCTCAAGGCCGAGGTCGGCGATCTTCATTGGCGGTGCCCAATGCGCATCGCACCGCCAGCTTCTCCAGAGGACAAGCTCTTGGCGAGCCACCTCCGCAAGCAGCCATAACTGAAGTTCCTTGTTTGCTTCACGGAGAGCAGCCGTTCCTTCAAAGACGCTGTCAGCCAATCGCTCACGACTCCACCTGCAGACCACAGACATCTTCAAAGTCAGCACATGAAAATTCCTAAGTGCCCACCCGCTAAATTTTAGCGAAAGTGCGCATCGGGGACCGCGGTTCAAAAATACTCGGTGCCCACCCGCCAATTTTAGTGCGCACTGGGACCGGACTCAACGCGCAAAACAAGAACTAAAGAATCGGCCGTTGCAAAACACCGACCTGATCCTCGGGACCGGAGGTACCGGATGGCCGCGCCAAGCATGCCGTAGTTGCGCCAGGCCCAGACGCATAGCGCCGCCGTGTGCCCGCGACGTTGGTCAATCTCAGCGGCGGTTTTCGAGCGGGCTCGCGATCGCAGCCGCTTCGCCCGTGGCCGCCTTGGTCATGAAGCGGGGGAAGGTAGCGATTGACGCGCCCGCCCCAAGGGAGCTCGCCTCCTCCGGCCTAGGCAACGAAATGCCCCCCTTCGTGGACGCGGTTGCTTCCACAGCGGGCCCAGCCGCAGCGGTCGCCGTGTCGTCAGAGACGGCGACAATGTCGTCGCCCTTGGCCTTCTTGCTGCCTTCCGTGGCGGCGGCGACTTCATCCACCTTCCTCTTACGAGAAGGGTCCTCCTCGCTAGCGGCGGAGGGCACCTTGGCCACCGTCGGGTGGCCCATCTTCTTCACTCCGGTCCTGTGTATCAAGACAACTCAGTCAAAACAATCTAAATACTAAGAGAGGAAGATGAAGGCCGAGTGCACTTACTTGGCGACTGGAATGAAGCGCAGCCCAGTACGGAGGCCGGCCGGCTTCTCCAGCTCAGGGCCCAATCGGCGACTAAGCCCCAGTTCCAGGACGCCAGGGGCCCAAGATACGGAGGGCTTCTTTGACGTTGAGGTAGCGGTTGGTGCCTCCGGGACACCTTCGACGGAGGCCCCCTCGTGAAGTGGAGCTGCCGCGGCCGGAGCCTCCTTGCGAGGCGAGACCGCCACGTTCGGAGCCTCCTTGCGAGGCGAGACCACGCCGGACCTCCTTGCAGGCGAAGTCGCCACGCGAGCCGCCTAGCCCGGAGACCGCGCGAAGGGCGGAGGTAGTAGCCATCGGCCTCCATGGATGGCGCATCCAGCTTGCTGCCGGAACCGCCCCATCGGCCGAGCCAGGCATCGGAGCGCCGCCGAGCGGCGGTGAGACCATCCTTGGCGGCTTCGCCCTCCTCCTCGTGGGGGCCTCGCCTCTTTCTCCTTCTTCTTCTTTGCGGGAGTGGCTTGACGGAGCGAGGTGGTCTCCGGGAGTTCCTCGTCATCGCCATGACGCTCGAGGCTCTTGCTCGCCTCGAGTTCGCGCTGACGTTGCCCGCGGGTCTTTCGGACCAGTGGGGCGATCTCCTCTTCGGATTCGTCCTCGTCGTCCTCATTGCCCTCGGGAGGCGACTTCGCTTGTCCTGGGCGGATGGCCCAGAGCTCTCGTCGTCAGCGGGTGGGAGCCACCCTTCCACCACTTGAAATAGCTGCGTTGAACATGGAACAAAGTTAGAATTACCGCGACTGCATATGCTGCGACTGCGAATGAGATCAAATTATTACTGTTGGAGCCGGACGCTTCGCGGTGTATGGAGGAGCCCGCCTGCGCATCCGTGTATGCCTGGTGATCCTCTTCGCCAGAGGTAGTCCTCCAGCCTTCCACTCGGCGAGGCAGGCTTCGTCGAGTCTTCGCCCGTACTGGTACATGTAATGCTCGCGTTAGGCGAGTGGAACGAGACGCCGCCCAAGCCAGCAGCCAGGCTGTGTTCACCGTCTGGAGCCCTTCTTCTTCGACGCGAATGGCTGGAGCATCTCGTCAACGACCATCCGCCGGTCGCCGGGAAGCTTGGCGACTGGAGATTGCGGCTCGGAGCGGTCGGCCGAGTACCGTGGATCGCCGCCTCGTCTGGGGTCGCCTCGGTCACGTAAAACCAAGACTTTTTCAGCCGTCACCGCTTTGGCCGGCAGCATCAGTCGAAGAAGGAGGCTTTGGATTTCAGTTGAAGGTTAAGCCGCGGCTAGCATTGCCGCCGCCTCTCGCGCTGATCCGTCCATGGAAGATCTTGCCACAAGGGAAAGTAGGGCGGCAGCCCAATAACACTCGCAGAACGCCACAAAGATGGCGAGCTGCTCGATGCTATGGGGACCTGATCCGAGGGCTGGATCGAGTAGGCGCAGAGGCGCGGAAGAACAGAGAAGTGGAAACCCTAAGCCCCGCCGAGGTGACTAGTGAAGCAAATGAACTCTCTCGCTGCTGGTTCGGGGTCGTTTCTCCGCTGCGGGATTCGCCAACAGCCGGCCAGGATTCCGGCCTCCTCGAAGGAGGCCGCCTGGTGCATTTGGATCTGCCCAAGGTTCGTGGAGAGGCCATGGCTGAGGATTTGCTTGGGGTCGGAGTATTGCGGTCGATCGATCGGGATCGCCGGATGAAAGATGTGCGACTCGGAAGAAATGGTGGGCGGTTGGTTTTCCGATAGCCTACCATCCTCTTATATAGCGGAGCTGCCCGCCAAATTAGGGGACCGTTACGCGACGATTACGCCGAAAGTTACCGCGAAGTTACCTTAACGGCTAGTTTGACCACACCGACGGTCCGCCTCGCCACCCGCTCGCTAAGTTACTCGCCGAGGTCGCGACCCGTTGGTTCGATTCGCCAAGACGCGACTGGTTCGCGGATTTTCTCCTTCGCAAGAGCCCGCCGACGATTCGATCGGATGCCAACTTGAAGCCGATACTCCGATCGCCAGCCCACCGCGCCTAATCAACGACGGCCTCGGGACTACTGATGGGGATATGCCTACCGGGTATCCTCACGGACGCTTCCGATCGCCCGAGGGTGGCGAGTGGGCCTGCAGAACGTGAGTGGATCAAAGCCCATCAAGGTACCAGCGATGGAGGTCAAGGCCCAAAGTAGTAGATAGGCCCATGGTCTGAGTTAAACGATTGGAGTTGTAACCGAATTGGTTGAGATATGTAAACCCTAGGGAGGTAAGCTTATATAAACCTCCCAAGGTGAGTAGAGACGCCCTCATACACCCAAGCAACTCGCCTAGTCGCCGAGTTCGCCCATTGTAAACACCTCCATAATACAATCTAGCAGGAGTAGGTCTTTACCGGGGCCGAACACAGGTAAAACCTCGTCTTCGCCTCATCTCGCACCGCAGATGGCAGGCCGCCCTTGCCCTTCGTTCTACTACTCGTTGCCGATTGCAGCATCTGCCGTGGTCATTCCTTCGACAATTGTTTTTCTTGGATATCTAATCAATGTTGGTTAAAGCGGCAAGTAATCAAGATGATATTCCAGTTTTCCTTGTTTTCTTGTCATGCTAGGAAAAAATACATGTGCCAGCACGTTATCTGTTAGAGTCCTATTTTCTCTTTTAGTAATTCTAGCCGAGTTAAAGGATAGTATGATCGATGATTTTGCTTGAGGACTCGTATATAAAGAGCTAAACCCATTTTTCGAAAAATTTCGTGAGACAAGCATTCATAATTATCTTCATAAAATAGTTTTCTTGTTAAAAAAAATCACTTTTCTTATAAAACACACATATAGGCCTTTAGTAAATCCCAAAAATAATTTATCAGGTTTATTAATACTTTTTCTTTTTCGAATGTCCAAATAAAATAATTCTTTTATTCTTTTAGGATCTATTAATAATTAAATAAATAGACCTTAGTTATTAATTAAAATAGGATTTGTGTTATTAAAATCTCCATTTGAAATCTAAATAATACCAAAATCATTTCAGTAGGTTTTATTTGAAAATATAAAACACTTGGAAAACTTATTTAAAATAAATTAATAAGTTTTAGTGTTTATTAAAAATGGAAAAGCCTTTACTTAAATAAAATTGGATATTAAATCCTCATTATTTTATTTAATTAAACCTTTACTCTTTTTATCAAATAGGAATGTTTTATTTCAAAAGCTTGGCCAAGATCTTTAATTTGGCTTTAAGAAATAATCTTTATTTATAAATTCTACTTTGCTTTTGAAAACCAAATCTTTTTATTTAAAGGTCCAAAATAGTAATTCCAATTATTAAAAACTTTCTTTATTAATTGTTTATTTTTTTAAATCCCTTTAGGATTTTATTTGATCCAAATAGGTTTGAAAGTTTCCAATTGGATTCAAAAAGTTTCTTCTCACCCTGAATTTCAACAAAGTTTTATTTTGTTTATTTATTTTTCACATTTCAAAATTTGGAAAATCTTGGGATGTGACATACAACCTTAGAAATTTCTATCACTCTCCCATATTACTAGAGGCATAAACCTACTATCGAGCATAAATACTCCCTCTTGGAGTTACACGCATCTACTTGGCCAAAGCATTTACTAGCAACAGAGAGCATGCAAGATCACAAACAACATAGACATGATAGAATCAATAATCAATCTTGACGTAGTACTCAATATCCATCGGATCCCAACAAACACAACATATAGGATTACAAATAGATGATCTTGATCATGAACGGAGATCATAAGATCTAAACATGGTAGCACAAAGGAGGAGAAACTGCCATCTAGCTACTGTTATGGACCCATTGTCCAAGTATGAAATACTCACGTATCACACCGGAGGCTGGCATGGTGATGAAGAAGGCCTCCAGGGTGATCTCCCCTCTCCGGCAGGGTGTCGGGAAGAGCTTTGGATCCCTCCAGGTCAAGGGACGATTGTGGCGGCGGCTATGGACTTTTTTGTGGATTCTGCTCAGGTCCTTAGGGTTTCCGCCTCGAGGGGCTTATATTGGCAAAGGGGCAAGGTAGGTGGCCTCCCGAGGGGCCCACACCATACCTAGGCGCGGCCAAGGGTGGGCCCGCACCTAGGGGTGGTTTGGCCACCTCGTGGCTCTCCTTTGTCTCTGCTTTGGACTGCGTCTTGTGTCGAAAAAAATAGGAACTTCGTCTTTTGTTCCGTCCAATTATGAGAATATTTATTTACTATCTTTTCTGAAACCAAAAATAGCAGAAAATAGGCAACTGGCACTGTGGCATCTTGTTAATAGGTTAGTTCTAGAAAATGTATAAAAATGCCTCAAAGTGTAGACAAAGCATAAGATAGTTGATACAAAACAAGCATGGAGCATCAATAATTATAGATATGTTTATGACGTATCAGCTGTCACTCTTGGAAGCTCAATAGAATCTCTAGACTAACCCCACAGACCAACACTAGTCTTTTCTGTGCACTTTGACCTCACTTGTGCGCACCTGGTACCCACTTCCTGGTCGGTCACCCATTCTCAAATTGCTCTAGGCCAAGCATGCTTAACCTTAGAGTTGTTTTTAGATGAGCTTCTAGAAAAGAAGTTGAAACTTGTTGGTATGGTTATACTATCAATCATATTAAGTCATGTGACAGGATCTCACAGAGGCCTAAGACAAAGTCGCCGCCAAGCTCGCCACCTATGGTATAGCGTCCCAGGCCCTTCTTCTCCTCCACAACCCTAACACGCTGGAAGTCTTGGCAATGGCTAGGGCGAGCGTAGGGGCAAGTGCATCATCTACGAGCTCGGTGACCTCTGCCTTTTCCCGACCGCCACTACGTCCAGGTTTGCCCACCATTGTTGGCATCACGAACGGCCAACTATGTTACCGGCTAGGACGGTGAAGATCAACGTCGTCAGATGAGCCCGCACAACCGGCGGCCATGTCCATTGACCTAAACCGCACCCTAGGCTCTGGCGACCTTGCACAACAGCATAGCAAGGGACCTCGTAGGGTCCTCGCGGTGAACAGGCATGTGCCGTGCCAACTGTTTGACGAACTGCCACACCGATTTTTGTCTAGGGAGGAGGTCGACGAGGTCATGCTCTAGGAACTGATCCACGAGTCCACAATAGTGGATGATAGCCCCGATGATGAGGAAGTCCCCATGTCCGGCTTGAACATTGGGCAGGGCCATTGTTAGGGCCCAAGATGGGGCCAAATATCTTTGGCGACAACGGCATGGATGTGGATGAAGACTATAATGATGTTTAGGATACCAATGGCGGTACACTCAAAATAAGAGACAAAGGACCGACGGGTACACCATCAAGGAGGACAAGGTCCTTAGTGAGGCGTGGATGGCCATTGGACAAGATCGAATTGCCGGTGCCGAGAAAAAGGGATCGACATATTGGCGATGCATCTTCAAGTTCTACGACGAGCGCAAGAAGTTCAAACCCTACCACATCCATAGAGACCTCAACGGCACCTCTCTTCAAAAGATATGGGGTTTCATCAATGTTGAGTGTAACAAGTTTTGTGGTGCATACGATCATATGGTAGGCCACCCCGTGAGCGGCATAGGCGTTGGAGCCACGGTAATGGCCATGCCATTCTTGCATCTACATTGTACATATGTCCAATTTCAATTGTTGCATAAATTGTGGGTTATCTTCCTTTTGTGCAGGTGACCCAAGCCATGGAGTACTTCAAAGAGAAGTATGACAACAAGCCATTCACCTTGCCCCATTGTTGGATGAATCTCAAGAAATGCCTAGAGTGGGAAATAAACTTTGACCTCTACAAAAAGATTACCGAAGGCTCAATAAAGCACGGGAGTGAGTCAGATGTCATCGATCTTGATGATGATGAACCAAGCAGGGGCGCCCCACCCAATGGCTAACAAGGGTTCGACTCGTCAATGCCTATTATTGTGGACTTGGGTTTTGGAGAAGGAGGGGACACTGGAGATCGCGGAATGGCTAACATACTTTCAACATGGGGACACGAGGTTTACCCAGGTTCAGGCCCCCAGAGGGAAAACCCTACTACTTTTCTGCTCTTTGTTGATGGCGATACCAAAAGTTATAAGGGTGCGTAGATTAGATCTAGCAAGTTGTGTGCTAGGTTATGATTTGAGATACTCCTCGCCGCACCCTCCTGACCTTTATGTGGGGAGTCCAGGTCTCAGGGTAGGTCGAGTCGGTTACAGATTAGGGTTTGGTACTTTGAATTTCTATCTAAAGATGGCCGTGTTATACAAGGAGCCATGTCCTTCATGGGTCTAGGTCACCTGAATCCTTCTTGGGCTTTGTCGTCAGGAGTGGATAATTGCATGGGCTTCCGCCAGGCTAGCCCCCGAGTGTTCAGTCTTTGATTATATACTCTTAAGCCTTTCAAGTGCTTTCATCCAAACAAGTTTCGGGTCAATGTGTTGGTTCATAGGGATTGTTGATACGCGTGCCTGACTCTCCCGGAGGATAAGGGTCAGTTAACTGCCTTTGGGAAAAACAATGCTATCTACTTCAAACTCGAGTCCCTGGACCCGAATCCGGAAAATTGCTAGTGTAATTTGACTCAGTCCGCAGAGGTCTTACAGGAATCAAATTTCGATGTTCTTAAGTTATGTACCTAACGTGTCCGTCAGGATTTTTTATCATGCCTGCTAACATGGAATATTACTAGTAGAGCGTAGTTGGGTGTGTTTCCAGGCCATCAGATTGTATATGTAGGTCTTATCTTTGTGTCGTAGACAAAAACATCCAAAAGTTTACTGTCACGGAGGCGTTTCAGGTGACTAAGGAGACGTTATCTCTCTTAGCATTATTTTGGGCAGTGTTGCCGATTGTTTTTGTAAGTTACATTTTATTGTAATCGTGAAGGATCCGAAGGACCTTAATCAATTGATTAATATGATGCGCGACCAGCGCTTCCTATGGGAGTATCCCTCGAGTGTTTGTTCGAGTCGTAGACTCAAGGAGGGACTTATAGTTATTAGTCATGTAATATAATGATCCGGAACTATTTCAGATGACCAATATTTTCAAATGCGCTGCCAGATCTCCCTATGGAGTAGCCCCCCGAGTCCATATTGGAGTCATAGACTCGAAGGAGGACTCGAAGCTCGTGAAGTGTTTCGACTAACCCAGGGACCTTACCAAATCATCATGTGCGTGACCAGCACACCTGATAGGAGTAGCCCCCAAGTAGTTGGTTGAGTCGCAGACTCAAGTAAGTACTTCTGCCTTGATTTGAAAGATTAGAGCCGTTGCTGGCCTTCACTTTTGCAAGTTGATGACGCTTAGTGAGCTCAACTGTCTGCAGCGGCATAGACAATGGGACGCGATGATCATGGGTCCTACTTTCTGACTTATATTTGACTAGTCACGCGTAATTTATGCGAAAGTTACTGCGTCGCCTCGATTTCCACACGTAGTGGACGGTGTGCTCGCGAAGGTTTGGGGCGGTGCCCACCACGTGTACGATGCGATGGCTTACACATGTTATGTTTAGAAAATCGATGGCTCCGCTTCGTCGTCTCCAATCCTTTTATACCACTGGAGGCTACGGTAATTTTCCACTTCGTCATTACCTTTGCCGATTTCATCTCCACCATTTCCAAAGCTCCTTCTTTTTCCTGCATTGGACATTCTTCGCGTCTTTCCATCATAATTACTCTGTGCTCATCGTGCTGTTAGGTCCTGGCATCTTCAGCAGGAGGTACGCGTATTACGGTATCACCAGAAATCTTGGGAATGCCACAAGGCCAAGGATGGCGTGGTACTGCGAGGGCCAGTCCACCATCTTAAATTCAAGACGCTCACGCCTAAAGTTCTTGGGGGTGCCGAAGATGACATCAAGCCATATTTTTTCCAAGAGGTACACTCCTTTCCCTGGGACTATGCCATGGAAGGTCGTGTCGGATGCCTCCAGGCTGGTGAGCAGGATCCGCATGGCGTCGAGTGTGCTGGCGAACATCTGATTAATGTTGCTGCCCCATCCATGAACACGTGGCTCATCTTGAATCCGCCGATCTACGCCTCGAGAACCAGGGCAGAGTGTCCTGGGGGAGGAATTTGACGCAGATGATCAGACCGGTCGAAGGTGATGCACGACTCCGAGTCACTGAGGTACTCAGGTATGGCCTAAGGGAAGGCGATGACGAGGTTTATCTAGCATGTGATCGTCTTCTAGATCCTGTTAGACGGACACAATTTTTGTATCATCATGGTACCCAATGCTCATGGGTACTGCTCTGCTCCATTGTTCTGGGCCAGTGCGGCCGCAGGCTACGCTGGTCCTCCGGGCGGTGGTGGTGGGGCACCATATGCAATGGGCCCAGGGGAGGAACCGAACCCTGGGTTCGTTGCGTCACGCCACAGTTGGGCGTATCCCTCATGGAGCTTCTGGAACTCGAGGCAGTCCTTGAGCAGATGGGTGGCTTTCTTCTTACCATCGTGTTTTCCAATGTAGAAGTGGATGGTGCAGAGACCCGACAGTTGGTCGAATGCGGAGGGTTTATCTTCCTGATTGCGGTGTTGCAATGCTTGAGCGGGTTTCCCGCAGTCATGATAGTTGCCGCTGCGACAGCCGCTGTTGCGGTTTCCGTCTTCGTGACGTACGGCGTAGCCAGCCGCGACCATATCGATCTCTTCACGATCATCATAGACGCGCACTCTTATTTTTCCTCGGTGATTACGTCTGCGGCCGAGGTCATCTTCGTCATCCGAACGGGTTAGGTTGACGGCATCCTCGCCGTCTGCCCAGCGGTTGGCAATGTCCATCAGATGATCGATGGTTTTGGGCTTGATCCGGCCCAGCTCCTCTCTAAGTTCGCGGCGCCTTACGCCGCCATTGAAGGCATCAATTGCTCTCTCTTCCGAGATGTCCTCGGCAGAGTTCTTCATGATGGACCAGCGCTGGACATAGGAGTGGATAAAATCGTTGGACCGTTGGAAAAAAGCGCGCAGATCTTTGTTGGAGGCCGACCTCTTTCCTGTGCCCTTGAAGTTGCGGATGAAGCTGTAGACCAGCTCCTTCCAACTGCAGATGGATCCGGAGGGAACGTTATTGAGCCAGGCTCTAGCTACACCCTTCAGCTGCAGCTGAAGACACTACATGGATGTGTTGTTGCTTCCGCCATGCATATTGACCGACAAGATGTGGTCATCTAGCCAGATATTCGGCTCCCATAGGCCGTCGAACTTGGGGTTGTCCGACGGGAGCTTGAAGCCCTTGGGCATCCGAGTCTGCCTTATGGCTCTGCCGAAGCATCTGGCGACGCATAGCTCCGTGTATTTGTCCTCCGATTTCGTGGATCACTCACATTTTGCGCGTGATCTGTCGATCTTGTGCTGTGTGAGCTCATCACGAGCATCATAGTTGTGGCTCCTTCGCTGCGGCCTGCGGAGTCGCCGCAACATGTCATGCTCGTCCTCGTTGTATGAGAGCATGCGGCTCCTTGTGAATTTCACCGCAGCCTTTTTCTTCGGCTCTGGGGTCGTCTCTCTGAGTAGTGCGCCTCCCACGAGCCCAAGACCCGCAATCGCAGATTTATGGATTGCCTTTCTAGGATCCCCAGCCGGTGGCGGGTTCGATGCCATATATGTGGTGGCCGCCATAACCGCGACCTCTGGTGTTTTGGGCATTATGTTTCCCTACAAGTCCATCGACATGAAGGACAAGTCGAGTGCCTTGGTTGCCTCGCGTCGAGCGGCAGGGTCCATGCGCTCCAGCCGGGAGCGGTTCTTGTGGCCGTCATAGCCTTTGGAGGAGGACCCACCGACGGAGGAGAGCGTGGCTCGCCGCATGCTTGATTCGTCGGCTGCCTTCCGACGCTGCTCATGCTCTTTATTCTACTCGACCTGCCTATTATTCTCCTTTATGAGGAGCCAGTGGTAGCCCATTAGCATGTCGCGAGACGCGTAGAGTGTCAAAGGGTTGGTGCCTCGTACAGCCTCCCGAACTCTTTCCCACTAGGCCTCATTGAGGTGGATCTGCTGACGAGCGTGATCATCATTGTTGGCGGCTTCAGGTGGCCCGTTCCCATTGGGATTTGGCGGGGGTGGGACGTTGGCTCCATTCGCAATGTTAGTAGCCTGTGGATCGGTAGGGGGAGCTGGTGGATTGACCACGTTGTTGACATGAGCATCAATGACCATGCACATGTAGCGGTGGGAGATATTGTTACTCCCGTAGCTCTCAGATCCGGAATCGTAGGTTCCTTTCTTCGTAGGAGGGTCACAGAGATCGGAGTTGCAGCTGCTGCTGTCATCCAAATCATACGCGAGCGATGGTGCGCTTAGGACACCGATTGGCTACACCCATGAAGCAGGTGTGATTGCCAGGGGTACTACCCCCTCAGGGAGGCGGATGGTGCCAACCTTGTCCACCTGGAATCATAGGCTTCCAAACATCATGTCAACTCCATCTCTTACAGAATCAAAGTTTTGGTGGGTCGCCGGCGAGTGGACGGTGAAGTCAATGGTGCAGAAGAGGAGGTGGTTCTCCGTCGTAGAGGAGTCGAAGATCAGGGTGGATGGAGCCGTCGCAACCGCACGATAAGCATCCCTAGATCCCACAGACGACGCCAATTGAGGAGGGTTCGACACGGTAATGCCCATTTTTATGGACTTGGGTTTTGCAGAAGGAGGGGACGCTGGAGATCACAGAACGGCTAACAGACTTGCATCACGGGGACACGAGGTTTACTCAGGTTCAGGCCCCTGGAGGGAAAATCCTACTCCTGCTTGTCTGCTCATTGTTCATGGTGATGCCAAAAGTTGCAGGGGTGCGTAGATTATATCTGGCAAGTTTTGTGCTAGGTTTGTAGGGTTTCGTAGCATGGAAAACAAAAAAAATCTATCGCATACAAACAAACAAGCCAAGATCTATCTACTAGATTGTAGCAACGAGTCGATGGAATAACTTACCCACGAAGATTCCAAAGTGTTTAACGAGAGCGGATTCTCGTGGGTGATGTAGTCGATTTTTCTTCGATCTCAAGATCGCGTAGACGATCCTTCCGGCTATGCTCCGAGCGCTCGCAATGGGTCACATCGTTCGATTTTCGACGAAGACCTTCCTCTCCCTTGTTCCAAGAAAGCGGAGGTTGTAGTACTCTCCTCGCGATTCCGGCAAAGACAACGTGGTAGGAAGAGGGAGATCTCAAGGCTTCGCCTTGCCGGAGCAAGTATGGTGGAGTATGAGAGATTCCTTGGTGTTCTAGGGTTTAGACACACCAAGGAGGGACAAGGTGGCTAGGGTTTAGCTAGGCGGGCGAGTTGATGCTCTAGGGCGGGCGGCTTGAGGCGGCGGCTTGGGGCTAGGGTTTGGAGGAGTAGGAGTTGTGTGTCAAGGAGGGGAGACCTGCCCCTCCTTATATAGGTGGAGGGGGCCGGCCGGCCAAGGGGAGGGAGAGGATTCCCTCCCCAACTCGGCTTGGAGGTGGGCCGCCGGTTGGAGGAGGGAACTCCTCCCCAACTCGGTTTCCACCTCTCTCCTCTTTCCAAAAATTGTCGTTTGACATTTCAAACTAGGATTTGAATAATCCCTTTATTTTGGACAGCGATGACACTTAGTACATGATGCAATCATTCCAACTTGTAATTACACATTCATGTACCCCTTCCCCTCCGGAGTGCCGGACATTCCGGAACCTTCTAGAACATTCCTGATGAAAACACCGTAATCATTCCCGAACTCCGAAACGAGACTTTCCTTATATGAATCTTATTCTCCGGACCATTCCGGATCACCTCGTGATATCCCGGATCCCATCCGAGACTCCGAACAACATTCGGTCTCTTTCTAATAATACCATAACTACTCAAACAACGTCGAATCCTTAAGTGTGTCTCCCTACGGTTCATGAATTATGCGGACATGATCGAGACACTTCTCCGAACAATAACCAATAGAGGAATCTGGAAATTCATATGGCTCCCACATATTTCTACGATTACTTTGCGATCGAATGAACCACTTACATACGATACCAATTTCCCTTTGTCTCACGATAGTTTACTTATCCGAGGTTATGATCGTCGGTATCTCTGCATACCTAGTTCAACCTCGTTACCGATAAGTACTCTTTTCTTGCTCCCGTGATATGTGATCCCTTGTGAGTCAGTCACATGCTTGCAAGCTAATTGGATGACATTCCACCGAGAGGGCCCAGAGTATATCTATCTGTCATATGGATGGACAAATCCCACTCTTGATCCATGTGTTTCAACCAATGCTTTCCGAACACTCAATGCCACCTTTATAGCCACCCGATTCGGTGTGGTGTTTGATGTCATCAAAGCATCCATCCGTAAAGGTGATATGCATGATCTCATGGTCAAGGAATTAGGTTACTATGTATCAGAAAGCATATAGCAATTGAACTATTGAAATGACTTGATCTTTATGCTACGCTTATCTATAGGAGTATGTCCACCATATCATTCTCCTAACGATATGATCTTGTTGTTGATAACATCTCAATGTTCATGATAGGGAAACCACAATCATTTATCAACCAACAAGCTAGTGATGTATAGAGGCTATACTAGGGGCTTCAATTTAAGTTTACAAATCACACAAGTATCAATGTTTCCTTGTTAATACTATTATAGCATGAATGTAAACATTTATCATAAACACAAAGATATAATAATAACTACTTTTATCATTGCCTCTAGGGCATATCTCCAACAGTCTCCCACTTGCACTAGATTCATCTAATCTAGATTACATGGTAATATACCGAACACCCATGGCAGTTTGGTGCTGGTCATGTTTTGCCCTCGGGAGAGGTTTAGTCAACGGATCCGCCACATTCAGATCTGTGTGTACTTTGCAAATCTTTATATCCCCATCCTGGATATGTTCTCGAATAGCGTGAAAACGCAGCTTGATGTGCTTCAGCTTCTTGTGTGACCTTGGTTCTTGCGCATTATGGCGCCCATGTTATCACAAGAGATAGACATTGGGTCCAGCGCACTAGGAACCACACCCACCGCAATGAACTCTTTCATCCATATCGCTTCTTGTGAAGCCTCAAGCAGCCATGTATTCCGATTCGGTTGAAGATCTCGCCACAACGCTTTGCTTTGCACTCCTCCAGCTAACTTCTGCACCATTCAAAATAAATACGTATCCAGTTGTGATTTAGAATCATCCGGATCGGTGTTCCAACTAGCATCGGTGTAACTGCTAACAACGAGCTATTCATCACCTCCATAAGAAAGAACCATATCCTTAGTTCTTCTCAAGTACTTAAGGATGTTTTGATCATTGTCCAATGATCCACTCGGATCACTTTGATATCTGCTAGTTAAACTAACAAAGATATGCAATGTCGGGTCTAGTACATAGCATGGCATACATTAGAGATCCTATGGCTGAGGCATAGGAGTCTTACTCATCCTTTCTCTATCTTCGCCGATGTCGACTTTGAGTTTTACTCAAGGTCGATTGGGCAACATGGAAAGAACCCTTTCTTGCTTTCTTCCATTCCAAACCTCTTTAGAACTTTGTCCAAATATCTACTCTGTGACAATGATATTTGCTTTGATCTATCTCTATAAATCTTTATGCCTAATATGTAAGCTGCTTCGCCAAGATCCTTCATTGAAAACTATTATTCAAATATTCCTTGACACTATTAAGAAGGTCCACATCATTCCCAATCAATAATATGTCATCCACATATAGTATTAAGAATGCTCTGAGCTCCCACTCACTTTCTTGTAAATACAAGCTTCTCCATAAGTTTGTATAAAACCAAAACTTTTGATCACCTTATCAAACGTTGATTCCAACTTCGGATGCTTGCTTCAATCCATAGATGGACCGTTGAAGTTTGCATACCTTGTTAGCATCTTTAGGATCGACAAAACCCTTGGGTTGCATCATATACAACTCTTCATCAATATCTCCATTGAGGACTGCTGTTTTGACATCCATCTGCCATATCTCATAATCATAATATGCAGATTGCTAACATAATCCTCACAGACTTTAGCTTCGCTACTGGTGAGAAAGTCTCATCATAGTCAACTCCTTGAATTTGTCGAAACCCTTTTGCGACAAGTCGAGCTTTATAGACAGTAATATTACCATCAACATCTGTTTTCTTCTTGAAGATCCATTTGTTCTCGATACCTTCCGCCATCCGTAAGTCCACCAAAGTCCATACTTGGTTTTCGTACATGGATCCAATCTCGGATTTCATGGCTTCTTGCCATTTATTGGAATCTGGGCTCATCATCGCTTCTTCATATGTCTCGGGTCATCGGTGTTATCCACCAACATGACACTCATAACGGATCATACCAATGGAGTGGTACGAGTTCTCGTTGACCTCCGAGGTTCCAGAGCAACTTCAACCAAAGTTTCATGATCATCATCATTAGCTTCCTCTCTAATTGGTGCAGGCACCACAGAACTTCTTCCGTGCGCTACTCGCAATTTCGAGAGAAGGTTCGACAACCTCGTCGAGTTCTACTTTCCTTCCAGTCACTTCTTTCGAGAGAAATTCCTTCTCTAGAAAGGATCCATTCTTGGCAACGAAGATTTTGCCTTCGGATCTATGATAGAAGGTATACCCAATAGTTTCCTTTGGGTATCCTATGAAGACGCATTTTTCCGCTTTGGGTTCAACCTTGTCTGGTTGTAACTTCTTTACATAGGCTTCGCAACCCCAAACTTTAAGGAACGACAATCTAGGTTTCTTCCCAAACCATAATTCATACGGTGTCGTTTCAACGGATTTAGATGGTGCCCTATTTAAAGTGAATGCGGCTGTTTCTAATGCATAACCCCAAAATGATAGCAGTAAATCTGTAAGTGACGTCATAGAACGAACCATATCTAAGAGAGTTCGATTACGATGTTCGGACACACCATTACGATGTGGTGTTCCCGGCGGTGTCAACTGTGAAAGTATTCCGCATTTCTTCAAATGCTCGCCAAACTCGTAACTTATATATTCACCTCCACGATCAGAACGTAGAAATTTAATCTTCTTGTTACGTTGATTCTCTACCTCACTTTGAAACTCCTTAAACTTCTCGAAAGTTTCGGACTTATGTTTCATGAAATAGATATACCCATATCTACTCAAGTCATCCGTGAAGGTAAGAACATAACGATAACCACCGCGCGATGCTACACTCATTGGACCACACACATCGGTATGTATGATTTCCAATAAGTCCGTAGCTGTGGCATCCCGCAAAACCACTACTAGAAAATCGCGTTGAATTTGTGCATTGCATCGTCATCATCATATGTTGTTTGTCAAAAACTAATTTCGAAAACCTATTTTTGTTTTCCAAACGCTCCATCTTTAATCAAATATTAAACCTCGGTTCTCCGAAATATTTTTGTTTGCCTGATATCGGTTTGCGAATGTTGCATTTAGAATTAAATAAAACATTATATTATTTTAGCGGGGCAGTCAAACGGGCCGATTGACCCGAACGACCGCCCCAGAAATTAATCGGTCCAAATAGACCGGCCCCTCTAAATCCTAAACTCACCCAACCTATCTACCCAGCCCTCCTCTCCACCTCACCCCAACCAGTAGCAGCGCGCCACCTCACCTTTTTCCCTAGTCTCCACCACTCCCCATCTGCCACCTAAGCCTACCCCAGCCACCTCTCTCTCTCTCACCTCACTCCCTTCCCAGCACACGACACACGCACACCGCGCGCGCACGCAGTGCCCAACTCCCCCACCTGGGCACGAGCCCACAGCTCCACCAACTCCCGGCCCCACCCGCTCGGTCCCTGTGCCCCGTCCCACGCGTGACCGACGCGTCCCTCACCTCCTTCCCCGCAGGCCTCTGCCGCTCGCCTCCAACCGCCTTCTCCCCTCTCCGCCGGCGCCGCCGCGCGTCCGCCACCACCCGCCTTCCCCGACGCCGCCGACGCCCCCTCACCACCGCCCATCGCTGCTGCCGCTTCCTCCTGCCGCTCCTCTGGCCGCTGGCTCGCGCTCCTCAGGCCGCCTGGCTCCGCCTCCCACCTCACCGCCCGCCGCCAGCGAGCTCGCGAGCCGCCCGCCACCAACTCCGGCGTCCCGCCCGGCCTCCACTACCTGCTTTGCCTCCTCCTCGCCTCTCCTCTCCGTGGCGCCGCTCTTCGCTGGCTGCCTCGCCTGCGCCCGCCTTCAACCGCCGGCGCGTGCCTTCGCCTCGCGGCCTCCTTCCCGCGTCCCCGGCGCTCCACCGCTGCCCGCCCGAAGCCGCCCGCCGACCCGCGGCCTCGCACTCGCCCAGCGTTCCGCCTCGGCCTCCTCTTGCAAAGCACCCGAGCCGCCCTGCCCGCCTCCGGCGCCGTCGCCGCTTGCCGCCGTCCTCCTGGGCGTCCTCCTGAGCCGTGTTTTCCTGCCGTCTAGTACCAGGACCGAGCCAGGGAGGGCGTTCATCGTCGCGTGTTCCTCCAACCGACGCCACAGAAGGTCTTCTGTGCGGTAGGTGGAAGCCGCAGTGGAAAGCCGTCGACAAGGTGTTTGTTGCTGCTCGCTGGCGCCCGGTGTTTTGGTCGATGTTTCCGATGTGGCGGCAAGACGGTGGCCGTGAACCTTTTTCCTCGCCAAGTTCGCCTTCCTGGTCGCCAAGAACGCCCACACGGAGACTCCCCCGATTACGGACCGCAAGAACGTCTCCAGAGTGGAACCCCGAAGACCGATACCGCTGACGCCAAGCTGGATTCAAATGCCTGCACGACGCCAAGATATTCCACGCGGAGCACCGAGAGCTACTTCCCAAACCCTGAAGACCCGTTTCCGGAGGCGAAGTCCGGACCCGATGACCGCCAAGTTCGCCTAACTCGAACACCGGCACCAAACCGGAGACCGACATCGTCAACCGAGAACCCCGACAAGAACCACGACGCGGATACACCGAGTTCTCCTTTGAGGACACCAAGGCCGTCGACAAGACCCGAAGACCACGGAACGCCAAGATCTACCCCGTCAGCTGAGAACGATCCCGGAGCCCGAGAACGTTTCCGTCGAACCCTGGACCCTGAGACCGACCCCGAACCCCGGAACCCCAAGACCGTCGAGACCCCTAATGTGTGAACCCTTCCCGAACCCCTATTTTATAACATAATATCACTTGTTGCATATTGAATTGTCCATGCATGCATCCTCGTCTGTGGTTTGGGGGCCTTATGCCGATTCACCTAATAATTAAATATGGGGCCATATGCGGGCAAATCTAGTCTCATATTGGCCTCAGTTAAACTTGTGTAGCGCACCGGTGATATATTCTGGCTTGTTAAACAACAATTAAAATTGCGGGGTAGCTAAACAACTCAAACCATATAATCATTGTCGGGACCCCGGTTCCACTTAATATGACCTAATTGCATCGCACTTTGCCATGTCATGCATCATACATGCATCATGCCGATCTTCTGCCGTGGTATTAAATATTGCATCCGGTGTTATTCTAGTGTTTTGCTTCTTCGCGGATAAGGCCGTTGAGTTGATGTGAGCTTCGCCCCGATCTTCGGTTGATCCTTTGACGATGTTTTCAGGCGAGCATCTCCCCCTTTCTACCTATCTTACTTTTCTAGTATTTATTCCCTCCTGTTGATCTATTGCTATCTATGTTGCGATGCTCTAGTTTCCGTACCCTTGATATTACTTGCAGCCTTATATTGCCTTGGACACATCCTATTACCTGTTGTTTGGTAGATAGTTGGACTTGCGTGTCGTAGTCGCTTGCTGAAGTGCTGTTGCGTGTTGTCAAGTGCCACAGTTGTTGGAGTAATGCCGCATGTTGATGTTGGAGATGATTCTAGTTTTACTTATCGTCACTTTAATTTCTGTTTAACAACTAAAATTGAAATAAGCAGAGGCATCGGTGGGTGATAGATAATATTTGGTTTCCGAACGCCCACTTGTGTCCCGTAAGACCCCGAGTACTTGATACCTGTTCCTTGATTTATCGCGCTATCCACATCCGGGAGGTATATGGGACCCCAGGCGAGCTTGATTAGGTCTTATTTCTTGGGGCCACAAACTAGTTTGAGGTTTTATTTACGATCTGTACTTATGCCATGCTACTACGTATTTAAATTGTGCGAGGAGCACCTTTCGCTGTTAGGATCGGACACGATTCCGCTGGTGTCGACAAGCCCAGCCACACTTCGGGTTCCCGATGCTCACAACAGATACCCAAACCTTGAGTCCGTCTCGAGCTTGCTTGCCGTTGCGGGTAGACTCCAAGGGTGGCCCTGAAATATTTCTGAATCTGTGATTGTTCGATCGTGAAAGCCTCGTTGGTTTTGATTTGGTTTTTCGAGGTTGATCGGCGTGTTGCTATTGGTGCACCCGGCCGGTAAAACTTTCTCAAAGCCGTGTCCGCGGATATGGACGACTTGGAGACAGATTCTCGATCATAGACAAGCATAACTAAAGTTTACCGCTATAAATTTGACTTTATAATGACTAGTAATCAGCTTCACTATAATGGAATGGCTAATTAATACTGCCCACAATTGCTTGTTTGGAGTGTCGCTTGCGACCATTGTACCTGACTAGTAAGTATTGCAACTACAACGGAATGGCTGTATAAAAGTAAGTATCAACAACTGCTGGGTTTTGGGTTTATCTCATGCTATCTGTATCTGAATAGTAATTGCTACAACTACAACGGAATGGTTAACTAAATGTGCCCACTGCTTACTTTATCAGGACGATTACCTAAACCTGACTGGTAAAGTGCCGCAACTAAAACTGAATAAGTAAAACTGCCAACTGGGTGAGTTCCTCGGTTGACTTCCTCGATTGGTCTCGAGGGGGAAACGCCAGGATGGGTTTGTTTGATGATAGTATCAGGTTGGATCCGAATAGGTCTTTCTTACCCCTCTCTGATTGCCGCCAGTTGTATCGAGTCTCTATAGGTTGTTCAATGCTTGCTGCCGCTGGCGCTTCAGTCCACCATACCTACGTAGGCGAGGACCGCCGAATTCTAGCCTCGCCGTGTACTGGCCTCAGTACTGACGCTCATTCTTTTTCCTTTGCCCTTTGTCGGCACCCCTTTTGTTTAAGCAGGTTTTGAGATCGACGTCGTTAGCAGGGTTACCCTTCCGGCTTGGCCTGGGCAGGGTTATGGACGCCACTGGTTATTCTTCAGGGCTCTTAGCCCCATTTGCATCTTGTCCGTAGTCGGACGCTCCATCGTTTTCAAGGTGATTTGGATCTTTGTACCGAATATTCGTATTCTTGACTCTTTGAGTCGCTGTTGTATATATATCTGTTCTGTGGGTCCCATCGAGGACTGTTGTGTAATGTTATTACTTCGTTTTCCACCCGCACGAAAGTGCCTGGTGGGCACCTTTGAATCGTTTCTATGCGGGTTTGGCGAATTTTGCTCAAACTTGCATAGGTCCGATTCTGAGGGTGTTACAGTAGCTCGCTCCATCATACCAGAAAATGGAGTCTTAGTCATTTTACCCATCAGACATGCTTCACATCTTTCAAGTGATTCAAAATCAAGTGATGCAAGAAGTCCATCGGAATGGAGTTTCTTCGTACGTTTCACTCCAATGTGACCAAGACGACAGTGCCACATATAGGTCGAATTATCGCTTGATATCAAACGTTTAGCCTCAATGTTGTTGATATGTGTATTTCCACTATCGAGATTCAATAAGAATAGACCATCTATCAAAGGTGCATGTGCATAAAACATATTACTCATATAAATCGAACAACCATTATTCTCGGACTTAAACAAGTAACCGTCTCGCAATAAACAAGATCCCAATATAATGTTCATGCTCAACGCAGGCACCAAATAACAATTATTTAAGTATAAAACTAATCCCAATGGTAGATGAAGGGATAGTGTGCCGACCGCGATCACATCAACCTTTGATCCGTTTCCCACGCGCATCGTCACCTCATTCTTCGCTAGCTTCCATTTATTCTGCAGCACCTGTTTCGAGTTACAAATATGAGCAACCGAACCAGTATCAAATACCCAGGCACTACTACGAGTACTAGTGAGATACACATCAATAACATGTATATCAGATATACCTTTCTTCTTGATGTTGCCGTTCTTCAGATCCGCCAAGTACTTTGGGCAATTCCGCTTCCAGTGACCTTTTCCCTTGCAGTAAAAACACTCAGTTTCAGGCTTAGGTCCAGCCTTGGTTTTCTTAGCCGGCGTGGTAACTTTCTTACCACCCTTCTTGAAGTGTCCCTTCTGCTTAGACTTGCCTTTCTTGAATTTGGTGGTCTTATTGACCAACAACACTTGGTGCTCTTTCTTGATCTCCACTTCTTCAGACTTTAACATAGCAAACAGTTCTGGCAACTGCTTGTTCATGTTCTGCATGTTGTAGTTCATCACAAAGTTCTTGTAAATTGGTGGTAGTGATTGGAGGACACGGTAAATCCCCAAAGCATTAGGAATCACTATACCCAAGCTTTGAAGTTTGTTTGCGTGCCCAGACATCTTAAGCACATGCTCACTGACGGAGCTGCCCTCTTCCATCTTGCAGTTAAAGAACTTTTCAGAAGCCTCATAACTTTGAATTGCCGCATGAGTCTCAAAGATCAATTTGAGATCCTCGACAATATCATATGGGTCTGAATTCTCAAACCTTTTATGAAGCTCCGATTCCAAACCATACAACATAGCACACTGAACTATGGAATACTGATTCTTCCGAGCGAGGTAAACATTCTTTACTTCATCGGAAGCATCACCGTGTGGTCACCCAGGTGCATCCAAAGACATAGGTCAAATTACCAGCTGTGAGGACAATCCTCAAATTGCGGAACCAATTCGCGAAGTTGCTTCCATTGTTTTTCAACTTTTCTTTCTCTAGGAACGCATTAAAATTGATGGTAGGGGCTGCCATTGATCTACAACATATTTGCAATCGTTTAGACTAAGTTTATGACAAATTGATTTCAAATTAATAATAAAGTTAATCTAGGTGAACTCCCACTCAAAACAACATCCCTCACATTGTTTTAGTGATCACACGAACCAAATCCACTACATCAACACCGATCATCACGAGAGTTGATATAGTTTCAATGGCGAACAATCGTCATGTTCATCATATCTACTATATGATTCATGCTTTACCTTTTGGTGATCCGTGTTTCAAGACCATGTCTGTACATGCTAGGCTCGTCAAGATCAAACCTTAGTTTCCGCATGAGCAAATCTGGCTTGCTCACGTTGTATACACTTGCAGAATCTAACACACCCGATCATCACGTGGTGCTTCGAAACAACAAGCTTTAGCAACGGTGCTAAATAAGGGTGAACACTTTATGACTTGAAATTCATGTGCATGAGGGATCATCTTATAATGCTACCGTCGTCTACTAAGCAATACAAGATGCATAAAGGATTAACATCACATGCAATTCAAAATATGTGATATGATATGGCCTTTCTTCTTTGTGCTTCCGATCTCCATCTTCAAGCACGAACATGATCTCCATCATCACCGGCATTGCATCAAGGTCAATGACGCTTCTCCATGGTTGTCGTCCACCGGTTTCAACTATTACAACTACTTTGAATAGACACATGGTCTTAACATAAATTAAAGACAACCATATGGCTCCGCCGTTGCCAACTTACAATAAGGAACATTGCATACATCAAATATAATCACAATCATGGCCATATCACATCACTGCACACCCCTGCAAAACAAAGTTAGACGCCTCTACTTTCTTTGCATGTTTTACGTGGCTTGGGGTTTTCAATAAGTGTCGTTCTAACTTACGAACATGAACCACAACATTGATACTAGTATTGTTAATCACCCGTTGTAAATTGGATCTTAACTATGCTAGGAGAAACAGGCACCCGCAAAGCCACTTTATGCAATACAAGTTGCTTGTCAAGCGTGGAGCAAGTCTCATGAATGATGTCATGTAAGGTTAGCCCGGGCCGCTTCATCCCAACATACCGCAAGATGCAAAGTACACAAGAAGCAATCGACAATAAAAGCATCAACGCCCACAATGACCATTGTGTTCTACTGCAATGATCTACATATAGACACGGCTCTGATACCACTGTAGGGTTTCATAGCATGGAAAACAAAAAATTTCTATCGCATACAAACAAACAAGCCAAAATCTATCTACTAGATTGTAGCAACGAGTCGATGGAATAACTTACCCTCAAAGATTCCAAAGTGTTTAACGAGCGGATTCGTGGGTGATGTAGTCGTACTCTTCCGATCTCAAGATCGCGAGACGATCCTTCCGGCTATGCGTTCGGCGGCGCTCAATCGGTCACATGTTCGGTAGATTGACGAAGACCTTCCTCTCCCTTGTTCCAAAGAAATGGAGGTTGTAGTACTCTCCTCGATTCCAAAGACAAGCGGCGTGGTAGCGGAAGTAGAGGGGAGATCTCGCAGGGCTTCGCCTTAAGCCGGAGCGAGTATGGTGGAGTATGAGAGAGTCCTCGGTGTTCTAGGGTTTAGACACACCAAGGAGGGGACAAGCCGGTGGCTAGGGTTTAGCTAGGCGGGCGGAGTTGATGCCCTAGGGGCCAAGCATGGCTTGGGGCTAGGGTTTGGAGGAGTAGGAGTTGTGTGTCAAGAGGAGCCTTCCTCTTTATATAGGTGGAGGGGGCCGGCCAAGGGGAGGGAGAGGAGTCCCTCCCCAACTCGGCTTGGAGGTGGGCCGCCGGTTGGAGGAGGGAAATCCTCCCCAACTCGGTTTCCACCTCTCCTCCTCTTTCCAAAAATTGCCGTTTGACTTTTCAAACTAGCTGTTTGACTTTTCAAACTAGGATTTGAATAATCCCTTTATTTTGGACAGCGATGACACTTAGTACATGATGCAATCATTCCAGTTTGTAATGACACATTCATGTACCCCTTCCCCTCCGGAGTGCCGGACATTCCGGAACCTTCTAGAACATTCCTGATGAAAACACCGGAATCATTCCCGAACTCCGAAACGAGACTTTCCTTATATGAATCTTACTCTCCGGACCATTCCGGATCACCTCATGATAGCCCGGATCCCATCCGAGACTCCGAACAACATTCGGTCTCTTTCTCATAATACCATAACTACTCAAACAACGTCGAATCCTTAAGTGTGTCTCCCTACGGTTCGTGAATTATGCGGACATGATCGAGACACTTCTCCGAAAAATAACCAATAGAGGAATCTAGAAATTCATATGGCTCCCACATATTTCTACGATTACTTTGCGATCGAATGAACCACTTACATACGATACCAATTTCCCTTTGTCTCACGATAGTTTACTTATCCGAGGTTATGATCGTCGGTATCTCTGCATACCTAGTTCAACCTCGACCGATAAGTACTCTTTCTCGTTCCGTGATATGTGATCCCTTGTGAGCAGTCACATGCTTGCAAGCTAATTGGATGACATTCCACCGAGAGGGCCCGAGTATATCTATCCGTCATATGGATGGACAAATCCCACTCTTGATCCATGTGTTTCAACCAATGCTTTACGAACACTCAATGCCACCTTTATAGCCACCCGATTCACGGTGTGGTGTTTGATGTCATCAAAGCATCCATCCGGTAAAGGTGATATGCATGATCTCATGGTCGAAGGAATTAGGTTACTATGTATCAGAAAGCATATAGCAATTGAACTATTGAAATGACTTGATCTTTATGCTACGCTTATCTATAGGAGTATGTCCACCATATCATTCTCCTAACGATATGATCTTGTTGTTGATAACATCTCAATGTTCATGATAGGGAAACCACAATCATTTATCAACCAACAAGCTAGTGATGTATAGAGGCTATACTAGGGACTTCAATTTAAGTTTACAAATCACACAAGTATCAATGTTTCCTTGTTAATACTATTATAGCATGAATGTAAACATTTATCATAAACACAAAGATATAATAATAACTACTTTTATCATTGCCTCTAGGGCATATCTCCAGCAAGGTTATGAGGTGAGATCCTCCTCGTTGTACCCTCCTGGCCTTTATATTGGGAGGCTAGGTCTCGGGGTAGGTCGAGTCGGTTACAGACTAGGGTTTGACCCTTTGAATTTCTATCTAAAGCTGGCCGTGTTCTCCAATGAGTCGTGTTCTTCATGAGCCTAGGTCACCTGAATCCTTCCTGGGCTTCTGAAAGAACATGTGGGCCCCCATGTGTGGTTTTGGTAATTAATGACAATCTTTATGGACTAATATGTGTATTAAGTTATACTTGTAGGATTTGTCCATTGGCATCGCTTGGAGCATGTGTTTTCTTCAAGGTCGATGATATGTAGAAGAAGATGTGATGTGCAAGCTCAAAATGCGCCATCTATAGAATATTTCATGTTTAATGCTTGCCATCCTCGGTGATCATGGATCGATGATGAGGAATCAAGAAAGGCGTTCCATCTTGAGAAGGGCAAGATCGTCTACATCGAGCTCAAGTGGAATGCTCAAGGCAAAGGTATAATCTTGATAGGTTTTCCCTTTTGCCGGGCTCATGTTGTGTGTGGGAGACCGGGTTTAGGATAGACAACCGTACTATCAAGAGGGGCTCTCGAATGAGTAACTCGTTCACTTCGTTCGGAGAGAGATCAAACCTTTTCATATTTGCATCATCATATTTGGTTGTTATTTGGTATTATCTATGTGAGGATATAGAGCTTGTGGTAATCTCCATAACAAGCTCTTTTTCATCAAAATCGGATCTTCTCTTTGTATCTTGTTGCGATTTTGATCTTGGCAGCTTTTCGGTTTCTCACCAAGTGAGGTATCTCACATTATTATACATGATACATTCTCACTTGGTGATAACCAATAATTTCAACTTTCATAGGGTAGCCCATGTCGTCCTTTTTCCAACGCAATTGGAATCAGGTCGATCGGAGTTACCAATCAAAAGTTATAGAGGTTTGAATTTTCCTAGGTACCAAAATGCGGTAGTACCGCATTTTAGTACCTGGCACGACAGGGCAAGTTTCCAAATGGCACTGCCCTCCTAGGTACTAAAATGCGGTAGTAGTACCGCATTTTAGTACCTAGCACGGCAGAAGGTTTTTGACAAGTTTCCAAAAGCTACTGCCGGGCTAGATACCAAAAAGCGGTAGTACCGCATTTTAGTACCTAGCGCGGCAGAAGGCTTTTTTACTTCATAATTTGGATCTATACTCCCTTGTTTTACTATGATGTTTCCTTGCATGATCTTGTATAGGTTGTTGTCCTCTTCGAAACGATCCCAAGATCATCGAAATCGGAGTCTCGATGCAAAAGTTATGGCTGTTTTCGTTCTGTGATGACCGGTAGTACCGGACCAGGATCTGGTAGTACCGCATTTTGTTACCGGGGAGCACAGAGAAAAAATGCGTTCGGAGCCACAGGAACCCCAGGAAATGTCCGGTCGTGCCGGGAAAGTCCTATAGTACCGGGAAAAAGTCCGGTAGTACCGGGAATCGTGTTTTTGGGCTACAACAGTTGGATTTTGGAGGGACCTATATAAGGGGCCTTCTTCCCCAATGGTTCCTGAACCCTTCTTACAAGTTTTCTCCTCCATTGTTGACCTTCTTGATCTTGCTTTCTCTCAATCCCTCCGATGATTCTTGCATATTCTTGAGGGATTTGAAAGAGGAGTTCTAGATCTACAATCCCACCAATCAATCTCTCCTATAAGTGAGGGGAACATATTGGGATCTAGATCTTGGAGTCTTTTGTGGATTTCCTCCATTGTTCTTCCTCTCTTATTCCCCCATAAGCTTTTGTAGCTTTGGTGGAATTTTGGAGAGAAGGATTTGAACATCTTTGTGGTGTTCTTGCCATTTGCATTTGGTGCATCAGTTTGTGTTCTCCTCGGAGGATTTGGTTTGAGTGACTCATTGGAGCTTGTCCCTCTTGGGTTCTTAGAACCCTAGACGGTTTTGTGGCCTTGGTGGCATTGTGGCCTTTTGTGGCATTTGTTGGGAGCCTCCAATTAAGTTGTGGAGAAGTGCCCCAACCTTGTGAGAGGTTCCGGTTGCCACCGACAAGTGCACCGATAGTGGAAGCGTGGATCGATCCCGTTGGGGTGAGATTCACCGGAGAATAAGGGAGGCCTTTTGTGGCGTTGGTGGTTTGATACCACCCCCTCTCCAAACGAGACGTACTCCATGTTGGGAGGAACTCGGTAAAATATCGGTGTCCCCGCGTGCCTCTGTTATCTCTATACCCGAGCTCTTTACTTATGCACTTTACATTGTGATAGCCTTCGTGCTTGAAGTAATATATATCTTGCTATCACTTTGTTGCTTGTATTGCTTAGCATAAGTTGTTGGTGCATATAGGTGAACCTTAGTTGTTCTAGGTTGTGCTTAACAAAGTAAACACTAGTTTTATTCCGCCTTTGTTGAGCCACTCTAGGAAAAGTTTTAATCGCCTATTCACCCCCCCTCTAGGCGACATCCGTATCCTTTCAATTGGTATCAGAGCCCGGTCTCTCATTTTAGACTTCACCGCCTTGAGAGTAAATATGTCAGCTAGAGGATTAGTGCACAATGACATGTTCACATTTGATGGCACAAATTATGATATATGGAAAAATCGCATGCTCATTCATTTTCGGGACATGGACCCAAATTTGGAGCGTATTGTAGATATAGGTTTTTATCCTCCAATGGATTTCAAAAATCTATCTAGTGAGGATGAGAAAAACTTATATCTCGATGCTCAAGCTTCTAATGTGCTTGTTAATGCTTTGAGCTATGTAGTTACATCTTCAATCATTCCTTTTTGGAGCGCTCATGAGTTATGGACAAAATGTTGGAGATATGCCCTAGAGGCAATAATAAATGTAGTTATTATTATATCTTTGTGTTTATGATAAATGTTTACATTCATGCTATAATAGTATTAACAAGGAAGCCTTAATACTTATGTGATTTGTAAACTTAAATTGAAGTCCCTAGTATAAGCCTCTATACATCACTAGCTTGTTGGTTGATAAATGATTGTGGTTTCCCTATCATGGACATTGAGATGTTATCAACAACAAGATCATATCGTTAGGAGAATGATATGGTGGACATACTCCTATAGATAAGCTTAGCATAAAGATCAAGTCATTTTAATAGTTCAATTGCTATATGCTTTCTGATACATAGTAATCTAATTCCTTCGACCATGAGATCATGCATATCACCTTTACCGGATGGATGCTTTGATGACATCAAACACCACACCATAACTGGGTGGCTATAAAGGTGGCATTGAGTGTTCGGAAAGTATTGGTTGAAACACATGGATCAAGAATGGGATTTGTCCATCCATATGACAGATAGATATACTCTGGGCCCTCTCGGTGAAATGTCACCCAATTAGCTTGCAAGCATGTGACTGGCTCACAAGGGATCACATATCACGGGAACGAGAAAAGAGTACTTATCGGTAACGAGGTTGAACTAGGTATGCAGAGATACCGACGATCATAACCTCGGATAAGTAAACTATCGTGAGACAAAGGGAAATTGATATCGTATGTAAGTGGTTCATTCGATCGCAAAGTAATCGTAGAAATATGTGGGAGCCATATGAATTTCCAGATTCCTCTATTGGTTATTGTTCGGAGAAGTGTCTCGATCATGTCCGCATAATTCACGAACCGTAGGGAGACACACTTAAGGATTCGACGTTGTTTGAGTAGTTATGGAATGATGAGAAAGAGACCGAATGTTGTTCGGAGTCTCGGATGGGATTCGGGATATCACGAGGAGATCTGGAATGGTCCGGAGAATAAGATTCATATAAGGAAAGTCCCGTTTAGGAGTTGGAGAATGGTTCCGGTGTTTTCATCGGGAATGTTCTAGAAGGTTCCTAATGTCCGACTTTCGGGGAGGGTACATGAATGTGTTATATCAAGTTGATATGATTGCATCATGTACTCGGTGTCATCGCTGTTCAAAATAGAGGGTTTATTCAAATCCTAGTTTGAAAAGTCAAACGGCTAGTTTGAAAGTCAAACGGCAAGTTTTGGAAAGAGGAGGAGGAGTGGGAAACCGAGTTGGGGAGGGTTTCCCTCCTCCAACCAGCGTCGCACCACCCAAGCCAATTTGGGGAGGGACTCCCCTCCCTCCCCTTGGCCGGCCGGCCCCTCCACCTATATAAGGAGGGGCAGGACTCCCTCCTAGCACACACAAGATCCTCTCCTCCAAACCCTAGCCGTCGGCGCCGCCACCTCCACTGCCGCCGCCGCCGACCAAGGTCAAGCCGCCGCCGCCTAGCAACCCTAGCCATCGGCCAAGCTTCCTCCTCGGCATGTCTAAACCCTAGATCGTCGAGGGACTCTCTCATACTCCACCGTACTCGCTCCGGCTTAAGGCGAAGCCCTGCGAGATCTCCCCTCTACTTCCGGTACCACGCCGTTGTGCTGCCGGAATCGCGAGGAGAGTGCTACAACCTCTGCTGCCTGCTGGAACAAGGGAGAGGAAGGTCTTCGTCGAGTAACGTGTGATCGATCATGGGAGCGCTGCCGGAACGCAGCGCCGGAAGGATCGTCTACGCGATCTTGAGATCGGGAAGAGTACGACTACATCACCCACGAGAATACGCTCTCGTTAAACACTTTGGAATCTTCGAGGGTGAGTTATTCTATCGACTCGTTGCTACAATCTAGTAGATAGATCTTGGCTTGTTTGTTTGTATGCGGTAGAAATTTTTTGTTTTCCATGCTACGAAACCCTATTGTGGTATCAGAGCCGTGTCTATATGTAGATTTGTTGCACGAGTAGAACACAATGGTCATTGTGGGCGTTGATGCTTTTATTGTCGATTGCTTCTTGTGTACTTTGCATCTTGCGGTATGTTGGGATGAAGCGGCCCGGGCTAACCTTACATGACATCGTTCATGAGACTTGCTCCACGCTTGACATGCAACTTGTATTGCATAAGTGGCTTTGCGGGTGCCTGTTTCCCCTAGCATAGTTAAGATCCAATTTACAACGGGTGATTAACAATACTAGTATCAATGTTGTGGTTCTTGTTCGTAAGCTAGAACGACACTTATTGAAAGCCCCAAACCACGTAAAATATGCAAAGAAAGTAGAGGCGTCTAACTTTGTTTTGCAGGGGTGTGCTGTGATGTGATATGGCCATGATTGTGATTATATTTGATGTATGCAATGTTCCTTATTGTAAGTTGGCAACCGGCAGGAGCCATATGGTTGTCTTTAATTTATGTTAAGACACGCGTGTCTATTCAAAGTAGTTGTAATAGTTGAAGCCGGTGGATGACAACCATGGAGAAGCGTCATTGACCTTGATGCAATGCCGGTGATGATGGAGATCATGTTCGTGCTAGAAGATGGAGATCGGAAGCACAAAGAAGAAATGCCATATCATATCACATATTTTGAATTGCATGTGATGTTAATCCTTTATGCATCTTGGATTGCTTAGTAGACGACGGTAGCATTATAAGATGATCCCTCATGCACATGAATTTCAAGTCATAAAGTGTTCACCCTTAGTTAGCACCGTTGCTAAAACTTGTTGTTTCGAAGCACCACGTGATGATCGGGTGTGTTAGATTCCACAAGTGTATACAACGTGAGCAAGCCAGATTTGCTCATGCAGAAACCAAGGTTTGATCTTGACAAGCCTAGCATGTACAGACATGGTCTTGGAACACGGATCACCGAAAGGTAAAGCATGAATCATATAGTAGATCTGATGAACATGTCGATTGTTCGCCATTGAAACTATATCAACTCTCGTGATGATCGGTGTTGATGTGGTGGATTTGGTTCGTGTGATCACTAAAACAATGTGAGGGATATTGTTTTGAGTGGGAGTTCACCTAGTTTAATTTTATTATTAATTTGAACTCAATTTGTCATAAACTTAGTCTAAACTATTGCAAATATGTTGTAGATCAATGGCAGCCCCTACCATCAATTTTAATGCGTTCCTAGAGAAAGAAAAGTTGAAAAACAATGGAAGCAACTTCGGATTGGTTCCGCAATTTGAGGATTGTCCTCACATGGGTAATTTGACCTATGTCTGGATGCACCATTGGTGACCCACTGCGGTGATGCTACCGATGAAGTAAAGAATGTTTACCTCGCTCGGAAGAATCAGTACTCCATAGTTCAGTGTGCTATATTGTATGGTTTAGAATCGGAGCTTAAGAAAAGGTTTGAGAATTCAGACCCATATGATATTATCGAGGATCTCAAATTGATTTTTGATACTCATGCGGCAACTGAAAGCTATGAGGCTTCTGAAAAGTTCTTTAACTGCAAGATGGAAGAGGGCAGCTCCGTCAGTGAGCATGTGCTTAAGATGTCTGGGCACGCAAACAAACTTCAAAGCTTGGGTATAGTGATTCCTAATGCTTTGGGGATTTACCGTGTCCTCCAATCACTACCACCAAGTTACAAGAACTTTGTGATGAACTACAACATGCAGAACATGAACAAGTCGTTGCCAGAACTGTTTGCTATGTTAAAATCTGCAGAAGTGGAGATCAAGAAAGAGCACCAGGTGTTGTTGGTCAATAAGACCACCAAATTCAAGAAAGGCAAGTCTAAGCAGAAGGGACACTTCAAGAAGGGTGGTAAGAAAGTTACCACGCTGACGAAGAAGACCAAGGCTGGACCCAAGCCTGATAGTGAGTGCTTTTACTAGAAGGGAGAAGGTCACTGGAAGCGGAATTGCCCAATGTACTTGGCGGATTTGAAGAACGGCAACATCAAGAAGAAAGGTATATCTGATATACATGATATTGATGTGTATCTCACTAGTACTCGTATTAGTGCCTGGGTATTTGATACTGGTTCGGTTGCTCATATTTGTAACTCGAAACAGGTGCTGCAGAATAAACGGAAGCTAGGAAGAACGGGGTGACGATGCGCGTGGGAAACGGATCAAAGGTTGATGTGATCGCGGTCGGCACGCTACCCCTTCATCTACCATCGGGATTAGTTTTATACTTAAATAATTGTTATTTGGTGCCTGCGTTAAGCATGAACATTATATCGGGATCTTGTTTATTAAGTAGAGCCTACTTGTTTAAGTCCGAGAATAATGGTTGTTCGATTTATATGAGTAATATGTTTTATGCACATGCACCTTTGATAGATGGTCTATTCATGTTGAATCTCGATAGTGGAAATACACATATTAATAACATTGAGGCTAAACGTTTGAAATCGAGCGATAACTCGACCTATATGTGGCACTGTCGTCTTGGTCACATTGGAGTGAAGCGTATGAAGAAACTCCATTCCGATGGACTTCTTGAATCACTTGATTTCAAATCACTTGAAAGATGCGAAGCATGTCTGATGGGTAAAATGACTAAGACTCCATTTTCTGGTATGATGGAGCGAGCTACAGACTTATTGGAAATCATACATACCGATGTGTGTGGTCCAATGAGTGTAGCATCGCGCGATGGTTATCGTTATGTTCTTACCTTCACGGATGACTTGAGTAGATATGGGTATATCTATTTCATGAAACATAAGTTGAAACTTTCGAGAAGTTTAAGGAATTTCAAGTGAGGTAGAGAATCAACGTAACAAGAAGATTAAATTTCTACTCGATCGTGGAGGTGAATATCTAAGTTACGAGTTTGGCGAGCATTTGAAGAAATGTGGAATACTTTCATGATTGACACCACCGGAAAACCACAGCAGAATGGTGTGTCCGAACATCGTAATCGAACTCTCTTAGATATGGTTCGTTCTATGATGTCACTTATGATTCTGACTATCATTTTGGGGTTATGCATTAGAAACAGCCGCATTCACTTTAAATAGGGCACCGTCTAAATCCGTTGAAACGACACCGTATGAATTATGGTTTGGAAAGAAACCTAGATTGTCGTTCCATAAAGTTTGGGGATGCGAAGCCTATGTAAAGAAGTTACAGCCGGACAAGCTTGAACCCAAAGCGGAAAAATACGTCTTCATAGGATACCCGAAGGAAACTATTGGGTATACCTTCTATCATAGATCCGAAGGCAAAATCTTCGTTGCCAAGAATGGATCCTTTCTAGAGAAGGAATTTCTCTCGAAAGAAGTGACTGGAAGGAAAGTAGAACTTGACGAGGTTGTCGAACCTTCTCTCGAAATTGCGAGTAGCGCAGCACCGGAAGAAGTTCCTGTGGTGCCTGCACCAATAAGAGAGGAAGCTAATGATGATGATCATGAAACTTTGGTTGAAGTTGCTACAGAGCCTCGCAGGTCAACGAGAACTCTTACCACTCCAGATTGGTATGATCCCGTTATGAATGTCATGTTGGTGGACAACACCGATGACCCTGAGACATATGAGGAAGCGATGATGAGCCCAGATTCCAATAAATGGCAAGAAGCCATGAAATCCGAGATTGGATCCATGTACGAAAACCAAGTATGGACTTTGGTGGACTTACCGGATGGCCGGAAGGCTGTCGAGAACAAATGGATTTTCAAGAAGAAAACAGATGTTGATGGTAATGTTACTGTCTATAAAGCTCGACTTGTCGCGAAAGGGTTTCGACAAATTCAAGGAGTTGACTACGATGAGACTATCTCACCAGTAGCGAAGCTAAAGTCTGTGAGGATTATGTTAGCAATCGCTGCATATTATGATTATGAGATATGGCAGATGGATGTCAAAACAGCATTCCTCAATGGAGACATTGATGAAGAGTTGTATATGATGCAACCCAAAGGTTTTGTCGATCCTAAAGATGCTAACAAGGTATGCAAACTTCAACGGTCCATCTATGGATTGAAGCAAGCATCCCGAAGTTGGAATCAACGTTTTGATAAGGTGATCAAAAGTTTTGGTTTTATACAAACTTATGGAGAAGCTTGTATTTACAAGAAAGTGACTGGGAGCTCTGTAGCATTCTTAATACTATATGTGGATGACATATTGTTGATTGGGAATGATGTAGACCTTCTTAATAGTGTCAATGAATATTTGAATAATAGTTTTTCAATGAAGGATCTTGGCGAAGCAGCTTACATATTAGGCATAAAGATTTATAGAGATAGATCAAAATGCCAAATATCGTTGTCACAAAGTACATATTTGGACAAAGTTCTAAAGAGGTTTGGAATGGAAGATAGCAAGAAAGGGTTCTTGCCCATGTTGCCCAATACGACCTTGAGTAAAACTCAAAGTCCGACATCGGCAGAAGATAGAGAAAGGATTAGTAAGACTCCCTATGCCTCAGCCATAGGATCTCTAATGTATGCCATGCTATGTACTAGACCCGACATTGCATATGCTGTTAGTTTAACTAGCAGATATCAAAGTGATCCAGGAGTGGATCATTGGACAGCGGTCAAAAACATCCTTAAGTACTTGAGAAGAACTAAGGATATGGTTCTTTCTTATGGAGGTGATGAAAAGCTCGTTGTTAATGGTTACACCGATGCTAGTTGGAACACCAATCTGGATGATTCTAAATCACAATCTGGATACGTATTTATTTTGAATGGTGTAGCAGTTAGCTGGAGGAGTGCAAATCAAAGCATTGTGGCGAGATCTTCAACTGAATCGGAATACATGGCTGCTTCGGAGGCTTCACAAGAAGCGATATGGATGAAAGAGTTCATTACAGAGCTGGGTGTGGTTCCTAGTGCGCTGGACCCAATGTCTATCTACTGTGATAACATGGGCGCCATAGGCAATGCGCAAGAACCAAGGTCACACAAGAAGCTGAAGCACATCAAGCTACTTTTTCACGCTATTCGAGAACATATCCAAGATGGGGATATAAAGATTTGTAAAGTACACACAGATCTGAATGTGACGGATCCATTGACTAAACCTCTCCGGAGGGCAAAACATGACCAGCACCAAACTGCCATGGGTGTTCGGTATATTACCATGTAATCTAGATTAGATGACTCTAGTGCAAGTGGGAGACTGTTGGATATATGCCCTAGAGGCAATAATAAATGTAGTTATTATTATATCTTTGTGTTTATGATAAATGTTTACATTCATGCTATAATAGTATTAACAAGGAAGCATTAATACTTATGTGATTTGTAAACTTAAATTGAAGTCCCTAGTATAAGCCTCTATACATCACTAGCTTGTTGGTTGATAAATGATTGTGGTTTCCCTACCATGGACATTGAGATGTTATCAACAACAAGATCATATCGTTAGGAGAATGATATGGTGGACATACTCCTATAGATAAGCTTAGCATAAAGATCAAGTCATTTTAATAGTTCAATTGCTATATGCTTTCTGATACATAGTAATCTAATTCCTTCGACCATGAGATCATGCATATCACCTTTACCGGATGGATGCTTTGATGACATCAAACACCACACCGTGAATCGGGTGGCTATAAAGGTGGCATTGAGTGTTGGAAAGTATTGGTTGAAACACATGGATCAAGAATGGGATTTGTCCATCCATATGACGGATAGATATACTCTGGGCCTCTCGGTGAAATGTCATCCAATTAGCTTGCAAGCATGTGGTGGCTCACAAGGGATCACATATCAGGAACGAGAAAAGAGTACTTATCGGTAACGAGGTTGAACTAGGTATGCAGAGATACCGACGATCATAACCTCGGATAAGTAAACTATCGTGAGACAAAGGGAAATTGATATCGTATGTAAGTGGTTCATTCGATCGCAAAGTAATCGTAGAAATATGTGGGAGCCATATGAATTTCCAGATTCCTCTATTGGTTATTGTTCGGAGAAGTGTCTCGATCATGTCCGCATAATTCACGAACCGTAGGGAGACACACTTAAGGATTCGACGTTGTTTAAGTAGTTATGGAATGATGAGAAAGAGACCGAATGTTGTTCGGAGTCTCGGATGGGATTCGGGATATCACGAGGAGATCCGGAATGGTCCGGAGAATAAGATTCATATAAGGAAAGCCCCGTTTCGGAGTTGGAGAATGGTTCCGGTGTTTTCATCGGGAATGTTCTAGAAGGTTCCGGAATGTCCGGCACTCCGGGGGGGAAGGGTACATGAATGTGTTATATCAAGTTGATATGATTGCATCATGTACTCGGTGTCATCGCTGTTCAAAATAGAGGGTTTATTCAAATCCTAGTTTGAAAAGTCAAACGGCTAGTTTGAAAGTCAAACGGCAAGTTTTGGAAAGAGGAGGAGGAGTGGGAAACCGAGTTGGGGAGGGTTTCCCTCCTCCAACCGGCGGCGCACCACCCAAGACGATTTGGGGAGGGACTCCCCTCCCTCCCCTTGGCCGGCCGGCCCCTCCACCTATATAAGGAGGGGCAGGGCTCCCTCCTAGCACACACAAGATCCTCTCCTCCAAACCCTAGCCGCCGGCGCCGCCACCTCCACTACCGCCGCCGCCGACCTAGGTCAAGCCGCCGCCGTGGCCTAGCAACCCTAGCCGTCGGCCAAGCTTCCTCCTCGACGTGTCTAAACCCTAGATCGTCGAGGGACTCTCTCATACTCCACCATACTCGCTCCGGCTTAAGGCGAAGCCCTGCGAGATCTCCCCTCTACTTCCGGTACCACGCCGTTGTCTCTTAGGAATCGCGAGGAGAGTGCTACAACCTCCATTTTCTGGAACAAGGGAGAGGAAGGTCTTCGTCAGTCCGAGCGTGTGACCGATGCGGGAGCGCCGAACGCAGCGTCGGAAGGATCGTCTACGCGATCTTGAGATCGGGAAGAGTACGACTACATCACCCACGAGAATCCGCTCTCGTTAAACACTTTGGAATCTTCGAGGGTGAGTTATTCTATCGACTCGTTGCTACAATCTAGTAGATAGATCTTGGCTTGTTTGTTTGTATGCGGTAGAAATTTTTTGTTTTCCATGCTACGAAACCCTACACAAAACATCAAGATAAATATGTTGTGCCCATCATTATTGAGGATGATTGTGTTGCTTCCACTTCCGGTTGAGATGAGTTCTCATCCTCTACCACTTCACCAACATGTGACTTTTCACAAGGTAATGATATGGCGAGTGTTGATAGAAATTGCAATATGGATAGTGTGTTCACTATTTGTAATCCCTCATATCTATCTAGTTGCAATGATCTATCTTTGGACCTTAACACTTCTAGCACTCAAAATTCCTCACATTCTTGTGTTAATAGTCCTTTCATATCATGTAGAAATGACTTGAATAAATCTCATGATGATATGCTCATGTTGTCTTGCTGCCATGATAAAAAATGCTTCTATTTCCTCTAGTGCTTGTGTTGCTAACCATGTAGAGGAAAATGAATATTCTATGGGCCAAGACAAGGTCTTGAAGAGAGCTAAAAATGCAATCTCATCATCACCTTCCTCAGGTTCTCACGTATGCCTTATGGCTAAGGAAACAAAGGTAACCTCTTTGAATCCATTTGTATCTCATGATGATGATGATGATGATGATGAGGTTGATAATGATGATTATAGAGGTAATTATGATATTACCTCTATTAAGAAAATGGGAGAGGTTGTCTATAGCGCTCTCTTCAAAAATAAAATTGCTTCCTCCAACTTTCTTGAAATCTTGAATTGTGCCATAGAAGGCAATGATATTATTGAGGAGCAAGAAAACTTAATTGATGAAAAGTTTGCACTTGAGCGTGAGTATGATAATGAAGTTGCACAACTAAAGGACTCCCTTGAAGAAGAACAAACCACCAAAGAATCTCTTGAGAAGACTTTTACTCTAGAATTATCTAGAGTAAAGGAATACCATGAGAGAGAACTTGCGGTGGAAAACTCTTTCAAGATTAAAAATGATGAACTTGAAGTTGTTATGCTAAACTCCTTGAGGATTTTGAGCACCTCAAAAATGGCTCTAGAGTCATCAAGGGTGAGCTCATCAAACTCACTAAGTCACATGAGCAACTTAAAGCTTCATATTCAAAAGAGCTTACCAAGTTGCCCTCACCTCTTGCTAATAATGATGATGCTTGTGCTACTAACTCCATTTATTGTGAAGCATCTATTTCGAAGGAGAATGTTGAGCTAAAATCTCAAATTGCTTTGCTAACTAGCAACTATGTGAAATTAGAAGAAAGTCATGTTAAGCTCTCAAGCTCACATGAGGATCTTCTAGTCTCCCATGGTAGGCTAAAGTTAGCTCATGAGGCCATCATGTCAAAGGTAACATCTAGTGGGCCTCATGTGGACATTAGCACTACTTTTACTCCAAATGTTATATTGCCATGTGCTAGTCCTTGTAATTCATCCTCTCACAACCATGCTATATCTCATGATGAATTACATTCCATGCCTTGTTGCTCTAACAATGTAGCATCTACTTCCTCTAGTACTTTTGTTGAACCTAACCATGTAGAGGAAATCAAAGAGCTCAAGGCTCAAGTAACTTCTTTGAAGAATGACTTGAAAAGGGGTCATCAAGGGAAGGACGCACTCAACAAAATCTTGAGTGTGCAAAAAATCCCCCAATGACAAGTGTGGGCTTGGATTCAACTCCAATGTCAAGAACAAGTCCACTATCAAGTTGAAGCACAAGGACAACAAGAAGAATGGCCAAGATCAAGTCAAGAATCCGGACAACATTGTTTGCTTCAAGTGCAAGGAAGAAGGGCACCATGTTAGATCTTGCCCATTGAAGAAAAAGCCTCTTAGTGTGAAGCATCAAGGGAAGCGGCCTCAAGTTCCACCTCAAGTCATCAATGGGCCTCTTCCTAAGAGCACTACTCAAGCCCTTCCTCAAGGTGTGGCTTCACCTAAGAAGAAAGATATCAAGAGTAGAACTTGATACATATGCCGTGAGAAGGGGAACATTTCTTCCGCATGCACTATTGGTAACTCCTCATCCCATCCTATCTTGATTGATGATTCTTATTCTCTTTGTAAGGATGAGGTTGGCAATGTGTTTGCCAAATTTGTTGGTGCTCAATGTGGTGTCAAGAAAAGAACCATTTGGGTTGCCAAACCTATTGTGACTAACCTCTTAGGACCCAACTTGGTTGGGGACCAACAAGCCAAAACTTGATCAATAGGTGTGTATTGGAGGGCATTGGAGACTTGGCTACATTATGAAGAATTTAGGGATCTTCGTCAATTATTATTGTCAAGCCAAGCCATTTGTATTATCATGATTATTTTATATTTCCAATGTTCCTCCTTGCGGTAACATATGCTAAACTCTTTACATTGAAAGTTACTCGCCCCCTTGTGCATGTGTTGGTTTTGTATCTTCCATGCTTTTGTACATGTTGTGCTATCCACTTAATTATCTTGATGTATCAAGCATAGTTGTGTATGATTAGGTGGCACACCATGTATGTGTGTTTCTTATGTTTGAGCCTTGCTTGGTTATATTTGGTATCTTATTTGGCTCTTGTGAGAAATTAATAGATTATCCCATTTTGGGGGAGTGTTATGCTTGGGCATTCCACAATCCTAAAATTGTGTGTACATGAGGAATACCACCTAGTATTTATATTGGATTATTGTCTAGTCTCTATGTGGTACAATTCTCATGATAAATTTAAGTTTTATAATGTCCATTAATTATCTCTATTTGTATTATTTTGCCTCGTGTTGATTTTATGGTAGTATCACATTATGGGGGAGTCATATGCTTAGTGCATATTACAATCCTATAAAATGTGAATTTTCGAGGTTCTGTCACTTAGAATTGATATTGATAATTATCTAGCTCCTATGTGACACATTTGCTCATACAATTTCCAATTTTCTTGAATGGATTTATTGATATTATTTTGGATCTTGTATATGAGAGTGTTTCTTGGTATGTGTTTCCTCATATTTATATATATATATATATATATATATATATATATCCTCATGGAAACCATTTGCTTCAAGTTACTCTAATCACTAGTGATTGTGTGACTATTTGAAGCTACCAAGAATCTTGTTCGAAGTATCATGCTTAACTCTTATCTTTTGTTATATGGGTCTTGTTGTGACTATGATCTTGGATATCCATGCTAGCTACCTTGGGAAAATTATTCCCAATATTTCTTGTCCTTGGACAATGAGTACCCAACTTATGGTATAATTTATTGATCTTATTCACTTTGGCCCTTACTTAATTTTATCCTATCTTTGGCCAAGAAAATGTTTTGTGTTGTCTCCCAAGCCTTCCTTGCTTCTTGTGGATCTTTTTATTTTTATTGGTATCCTCTTGTGCTTTATTTAATGTAGGTAGTAGTGATGATCTCATTTGTGTGAATTTTGCATTAAAAAGGAAAATCCTACATAATGCACTATCTATGAGGGATATCTCCTATATTATTTAGAACACTCATATCTATGCTTCTTTGTTTGGTCCGTATCGGGTTTTATGTGCTTGGAAGTTTAATCTTTTCGTTTTGGTATTTTGTGCCATCATGAAAAGTTTGGAGAGGTTGGTTTACTTATTGGAACCTTACTCTTTGTGGGAGTTGGTTTTGTCTCATTCCTTGTTTCACATTTTGACCATTTTAGAATGAGATAAATCCTTGAGAATTTGTATTTTTATATATCTTTTGTTCCTTGGCTTTTGCCTAGTTCATTTGTTGAACTTGTGATCTTTCATGTGTTGAATTGGTTCTTTGATACAATTTGGACATCGTTTGTCATGCCACACTCTTGTGTGTGCAATCTCGATTTACTTGGTGTTTTTGTTCAAATTGTATCTCCTTTTTTGTTCTTGAAAGCTTTATGCATGCATATTTACTATATGTTTATATTATGGCATGCTTGCTTTCTTTGATCCAATATATAGGGGAAACTCCACCAAATCCCATCGGCTAAGTTGTGCATGAAATTCAATTTCATATTAATATGCACATATTTATGTGGAGTCTCTCCTATGTATTGTAGTTGCACTAACTACTTTGGACCCAATGAGGTTGGGGACCATTTTGTACTTAAATGTGTTTAGGTACATTGGAGATATATTGGATGCTTGTCTCTCAAATCTTGAAGAAGTGGTGCATTAATGAAAATTGGAGGCAAGCTATAGGATTATGAATGAATTCATATCCTATACATCCTACCAATTATATCTCGGTAACAAGTATCTCTTTCGCATGCATATTTATCTTTCTTCCAACCTTTTGTAGGTTGCATCTTGGCATGAATTGTTGTAGTTGTATTTGTGTGGTTATAGCCTTGATTTTAAGAGAACTCTCTATTGTAAATGTGTATAAGTTGAGATGAGTGCATTTATTTAGGACTATACAAAATCATGCATATGATCCACCAATCCCAAATATGTCAATCTATCAATTTTATTGCCCATCCTTTCCTCAACTTCTCTCATGTGCAATAGTGAGATTTTGCTAGTTTTAGTGATACTTGTTGCCTTTCTCCATATATTCCAACTTTCTCCTTTTCCCTTGGTGATAGTTGTAATATATGTAGTGTGTTGGTTTTTGAAGCTCATTAATGTACAATAAGATATATGTGAGCCTTTGGACATGCTTTGAAGCAAAAATCTTATTAGTATATGTTGTGACTTCATTTTTGCTTCCATGTGCTCTATTGTATATCTTCCTTGTATGTGCTTGTTTCTTTATGGGCATATGTCTTTGTGATGTCATCCACTTAGAGACATATACACATATGAGAATATAATTTTAGTTGATTTTTAAATCCCTGGAGACCACCTTTCTATTCCTTTTGATTCTTCGGTGGCTTCCAAATTTAATTGCCTATGAGTGCTTGTTCCTCTTGTTTGCATCTTTGGGCAATCATATTTATTCTCTCATGCCTTGTATTGTTAAATGAACTTGGATGAGTGAGGATTCCATGATTATGCACCTTGATCCCAAATACAATTATCATAATTGGTGCATTATCTTTGGGGAGCTCATCTAATTCATCTAATAATGCACATTTGTCTTCTTTCTCATTTGTTGTGTTCTAAATACTTATGGTGGAGCGAGGATTCCATATTTGTGCAATATGTATTCTAATGAATTTATTTTGAATTATGCACAAATCTTGGGGAGCTTCTCTATTTGTTATTTAAACCACTATTTTGCTCATTTCATAATATCTCGTAGTTTCCATTTGAACTCATTTGTTGTTTTCAATTGATTTGTCGGATCTTGTGATTGCTTGCGTCATTTGTGATGCGTCATTTTATTTTATTCCTTTGGCAATCTTCGGGTCCTCGATATAGTCCTACTCCCTCCCAAGTATTCATCATTGTATATGTGCGAAGGCACATCTTTGGAGGAATTATTACTATATTTGCCTTCTAGAACTTGTCACCCATTTCGGAAATCGATGCCTATGGGGGAGAAGTTTTTAGAGGGTTTAAGGGAAATGGTTTATGCTTTGAGTTTGTTTCTACACATTTTCCTTTCATGCTCTTGCATCTTTGTTGTTGCTTAGCATGTGGTATATATAGAGGAAACTCCACCAATGATAATGATTGGCAATATATGCAATGAAATTCAAGTTCATCACACATGCATAGATTGTGGGGGAGTTTGCTCTATATATGGTGGTGGTACCAATATAACATACTTATGTAGTATTTGATATTGGTGTTACCATGTTTATTAAAATTCCTTATATAAACCCTCTTAAAGGATTGTCATCAATTACCAAAATGGGGGAGATTGAAAGAACATGTGGGCCCCCATGTGTGGTTTTGGTAATTAATGACAATCTTTATGGACTAATATGTGTATTAAGTTATACTTGTAGGATTTGTCCATTGGCATCGCTTGGAGCATGTGTTTGCTTCAAGGTCGATGATATGTAGAAGAAGATGTGATGTGCAAGCTCAAACTGCGCCATCTATAGAAGATATCATGTTTAATGCTTGCCATCCTCGGTGATCATGGATCGATGATGAGGAAACAAGAAAGGCGTTCCATCTTGAGAAGGTCAAGATCATCTACATCGAGCTCAAGTGGAATGCTCAAGGCAAAGGTATAATCTTGATAGGTTTTCCCTTTTGCCGGTCTCATGTTGTGTGTGGGAGACCGGGTTTAGGATAGACAACCGTACTATCAAGAGGGGCTCTCGAATGAGTAACTCGTTAACTTCGTTCAGAGAGAGCTCAAACCTTTGCATATTTGCATCATAATATTTGGTTGTTATTTGGTCTTATCCATGTGAGGATATAGAGCTTGTGGTAATCTCCATAACAAGCTCTTGTTCATTAAAATCGGATCTTTCGTCTGTATCTTGTTGCGATTTTGATCTTGGCAGCTTTTCGGTTTCTCACCAAGTGAGGTATCTCACATTATTATACATGATACATTCTCACTTGGTGATAACCAATATTTTCACCTTTCATAGGGTAGCCCATGTCGTCCTTTTTCCAACGCAATTGGAATCGGGTCGATCGGAGTTACCAATCAAAAGTTATAGAGGTTTGAATTTTCCTAGGTACCAAAATGCGGTAGTACCGCATTTTAGTACCTGGCGCGGCAGTAGGTTTTGGCAAGTTTCCAAATGCCACTGCCCTCCTAGGTACCAAAATGCGGTAGTACCGCATTTTAGTACCTAGCACGGCAGAAGGTTTTTGACAAGTTTTCAAAAGCTACTGCCGGGCTAGATACCAAAAAGCGGTAGTACCGCATTTTAGTACCTAGCGCGGCAGAAGGCTTTTTTACTTCATCATTTGGATATATACTCCCTTGTTTTACTATGATGTTTCCTTGCATGATCTTGTATAGGTTGTTGTCCTCTTCGAAACGATCCCAAGATCATCGAAATCGGAGTTCGGATGCAAAAGTTATGGCTGTTTTCGTTCTGTGATGACCGGTAGTACTGGACCAGGATCCGGTAGTACCGGGGTCCAGTAGTACCGCATTTTGGTACCGGGGAGCACAGAGAAAAAATGCGTTCGGAGCCCCAGGAACCCCAGGAAGTGTCCGGTAGTGCCGGTTAAGTCCTGTAGTACCGGGAAAAGTCCGGTAGTACCGGGAATCGCGTTTTTGGGATGCACGGTTGGATTTTGGAGGGACCTATATAAGGGGCCTTCTTCCCCAATGGTTCCTGAACCCTTCTTACAAGTTTTCCCCTCCATTGTTGACCTTCTTGAGCTTGCTTTCTCTCAATCCCTCCGATGATTCTTGCATATTCTTGAGGGATTTGAAAGAGGAGATCTAGATCTACAATCCCACCAATCAATCTCTCCTATAAGTGAGGGGAACATATTGGGATCTAGATCTTGGAGTCTTTTGTGGATTTCCTTCATTGTTCTTCCTCTCTTATTTCCCCATAAGCTTTTGTAGCTTTGGTGGAATTTTGGAGACAAGGATTTGAACATCTTTGTGGTGTTCTTGCCATTTGCATTTGGTGCATCGGTTTGTGTTCTCCTCGGAGGATTTGGTTTGAGTGACTCATTGGAGCTTGTCCCTCTTGCGTTCTTGGAACCCTAGATGGTTTGTGGCCTTGGTGGCATTGTGGCCTTTTGTGGCATTTGTTGGGAGCCTCCAATTAAGTTGTGGAGAAGTGCCCCAACCTTGTGAGAGGTTCCGGTTGCCACCGACAAGTGCACCGATAGTGGAAGCGTGGATCGATCCCGTTGGGGTGAGATTCACCGGAGAATAAGGGAGGCCTTTTGTGGCATTGGTGGTTTGATACCACCCCCTATCCAAACGAGACGTACTCCATGTTGGGAGGAACTCGGTAAAATATCGGTGTCCCCGCGTGCCTCGGTTATCTCTATACCCGAGCTCTTTACTTATGCACATTACATTGTGATATCCTTCGTGCTTGAAGTAATATATATCTTGCTATCACTTTGTTGCTTGTATTGCTTAGCATAAGTTGTTGGTGCACATAGGTGAACCTTAGTTGTTTTAGGTTGTGCTTAACAAAGTAAACACTAGTTTTATTCCGCCTTTGTTGAGCCACTCTAGGAAAAGTTTTAATCGCCTATTCCCCCCCCCCCCCCCTCTAGGTGACATCCGTATCCTTTCCGCTTCGTCATCAGGAGTGGATAATTGCATGGGATTCCGCCAGGCTGGACCGAATAGGCTAACATTAGGCACCCGTATGGCATACCCATGTCAATGGTCGTGCCCTTCGACCAAGAGTCCACAAGGCTAGTAATAAAGATCTCCAATGCCAAGCCACACTTGCATTGCAAGAGACCTTGAAAGGGTTCCTTGCAGAAAAGGAAAAGTAAAATGCTGAGAGGGAGGAGAGGCACCACCTAGAGAAAGAGGCCACCATTAGTTGCTTTGTTGACCTCACAAATAGAGCTCTTGAGGTGGAAGAGGCCAATGCCCAGTCAAGGGCCATGGAGGCCGAGGCCAAGATCATGACCGAGGAGACCAAGATCTTGATGATGAACTTGACCATCTTGGATCCGGCTCGAAGAAGTTGGTTTGATAAGAGGCAAAACGACATCTGTGACCGTCAAGTGTGATCTCATCGATGATCTATCGCCATGAGATCTACCTTTTTCGCAATTTCTAGCAAAATTATGTTATTTTGCACTATGATTCGGTACTATGGCCTTTGAACTATGCTATTTCGTAATTTGTGGTCATTTAGTTGCTATTTTTTGTCAAATTAATAAAATCTATTGCCAATTGGCAAAATCTGGTGGCAATTGATCAAATATTTTAAAAATTGCCAGCTAGCCGTGTCCGGCCAGAATGGATAGTGCCGACTGGAACATCCTATGAACAGATTTGGACACCTCCCATGTCCTAAATAGTCCGGTGGAGATTTCTTAAACTTTTATTTGGACACCCCTACGCGTCTCCGGGGATAATTGCCCCCCATTACCCGGGTCCCAGAGCGACACGTGTCCCTAAAACAGCTGTAAATCCCGCTTTTGCTACAATCGACCCGATTTTGCTTCAAAGTATCCCGCTTTTGCTACATGTAGCAAAAACGGTTTGCGTAAAAACATAATAAAAAAATACAACCCTCTCCGGAGACCTCACTGAAAAACTCGCCTGAGACTTTGTAGCAATTGTTTTTACTAATGTAGCAAAACCGACTTTGCTGGAAAATATCACCAAATGCTCGCCAGAAAAAACCTCGCCAGAGACCTCGTAGCAAAAAAAAAAATGCTAATGTAGCAAAACCAAATTACCATGGTAGTAATGTGATAATATAGCAAAAGAATGATTTCGCCGGAGATATCGCCGGTGACCTTGTAACAAAAAAGTTGCTACCTAGCAAACGACTTCTACGAAGACTATCGTCGGTCATCTTGTAGCAAAAGTTTAACAATATTATAACAAAAAAATACAATAGTTGAAGCAATAAATATATATGTATTTAGCAAATCCCGCGGCCAAAGCAAAAAAAATCCCCAACATGAAATCCCTCGCTCAGTCTGTAGCAAATCCGTCGACCGTCGATAGCAATGACGATGTCCATCGGTAGCTAAAACATCGACCGTTTGTAGCAAAATCTCCCAGTGTAGGTAGTATGCATGGGGCGTCATATCGAAGCAGTGTTCCTTGCCGGTGGTCGGGGCAGTGGGGCAACATCAACGAGCTCTGGCCGGCGAGATGGGAAGGCAACGAGCTCCGGCGGCGCGGGGCAGGAGCGGGCATGGCGAAGTCCGGCCGCTCACAAGTTCCGGCAACGTGCATCAAGTTGCGGCCAGCGCGCGGCGCTGCAAAGCAAGAGGAAGGTGCGACCAGCCGTGGCGGCGCGCGGCGAGCTCCGGCGGCGGGGCAGTGCGGGCACGGAGAAGTCCGGCCGCGCACGAGCTCCGGCGACGTGCGGCAAGTTACGGCCAGCGCTCGGCGATGCATGGCAAGGTGCGACCAGCCGTGGCGGCGCGCGGCGAGCTCTGGCGGTGGAGGAAACGTCCGGCGGCGCGCACGCGGTTTCTGGCGGTGAGCGCGCGACCTACGGCAGCAACGGCAATGCGAAGAAACAGACAGATGATACACATGAAGAGATAATGTAAAGAGGGATGCCACCATAACTTAATTGTCTCAGACCATCCAAGGGGCGACGACCGGGAGATAAAGTCGCGCAATCTTCCGGGAGAGAAGTATCATTTTCCAACTTTTATTTACGGAACCTCTAACAAAAACGAAACACATCACCAGTCAGACGTGTTAGCGCGTTACGTGACCACAGAAAATCCGATATTCGCTTAGATGACGAAAGGGGTAACGTCGACTCCTCAAGAAATTCGTGCAGGTGCAACAGCACTAGTCCACGCATCCAACGAGGCACACCATGACCATGGAACCATGACGAACGCGAGGACGTCAAGTCCTGCGCGCGAGCCCTTCAAATCCCAGTTCAGATACACTCGCCAACGACCATCTCAGCTCACAGCTCAGTCCACACAGCATACAGCACTGAAGCACCACAGCAGACAGCCTAAAAAGAAAAAAAAATCGACGGCCGATGTCGTCAGAGAAACAGGAGACGGCGGCCGTGCGCGTGCTGGGCAGGTGGCCGAGCCCGTTCGTGATCCGGGTCCTCGTAGCGCTGCGGCTCAAGGGAGTGGAGTACGAGCTCGTGGAGGAGCCCATGGGCAACCGGAGCGAGCTGCTTCTCGCGTCCAACCCCGTGCACAAGAAGATCCCCGTGCTCCTGCACAGCGGCAAGGCCGTCTCCGAGTCCCTGATCATCGTCCAGTACGTCGACGAGGTCTGGGCCTCCCAGGGCCCGGCGATTCTCCCGTCGGACCCCTACGCACGGGCCGCCGAGCGGTTCTGGGGCCAGTACGTCGACGACAGGGTAAATGCAATCCATTTTCCTCTGAACATTTTTTCTCTAGCAGAAGCTTTCGCGCCTAAACAAAAAATGTGCTCTACTCATACTCAGTTTCCTTCGGCGATCCGGGTCCTGAGGGGAAAGGTGGCCGGAGACAAGGACGAAGCTGCGGCTCAGGTGGCCGCCGCTCTGCAGCACCTGGAAGAGGCCTTCGTCCAGTGCGGAGAAGGCAAGGATTACTTCGGCGGCGACAGCATCGGGTACCTAGACATCGCTTTGGGGTCGCACGTCGGGTGGGTCAGGACGGTGGAGAGGATGGCCCGGGTCAGCCTCCTCGACGCCGCCAAGCTTCCTAACCTGGCGGTATGGGCGGATCGGTTCTGCGCCCACCCGGCCGTGGCGGACGTGATGCCTGACACGGACAGGTTTGTGGAGTTCAGCGTCAAGAATGACGGCGTTCTGAAGGCAAACTGATACAAATTCCAAAGTGAACGAACGGGTGGTGCCAAAAACATAAGTGAACGAACTGTACCTTCTTCTTCGAGGTACAAGTAAACGAACTGTTGCGCTCTGGGCTCGATGGAGTTGTAGGAACTAATAACGTGCTACGTGTTGGTGCTAGTGTAACCACTGTAATCATGCTTCTCACGTTCAAGATCGTGACGTAAGAACGATGTTGTCAGGAATATGCAACTTGTATTTCTCTGGAGAACAAAATCCCTATAATATATAATACAGGTACAGATGTGAATATGCAGGAAACCCTTTAACATATGGAAAAATTATAATACAAATATATACATCTAACACCCCCTTCAAACTCATGGTGGATCCACAACACTGAGTTTGGAAGAAATCACGTCTTTGGCTACAGTGCAGGCCTTCTGAAGAAATCCGCCAGCTGTAAATCTGAAGGCACATACTGAAGCGCAACAACTTGAGCCTGCACATGAGCACGTGTATAGAAAGCATCAACACCAATATGCTTGGTAAGTTCATGCTTGACCGGATCACGTGCAACACTAATAACACATATACTGTCAGACAAAACCAGAATAGGTGTGGTAATAGAGATCCCAAAATCCGCAAGTAACCACCGTAACCAGGTCATCTCAGCAGTCAACAAGGCCATAGCACGCAACTCAGCATCAACACTCGAACGGGAAGTCGCTGTCTGTTTCTTCGTCTTCCAAGCAATGAGCGAAACACCAAGAAACATACAGTAAGCAGAAAGTGAACGACGATCCGAAGGATCACTCGCGCACGTAGCGTCCGAATAGCACTGGAGTTGGAGGGAGCTGGAACGAGGAAAGAAAAGGCGACGAGTGATTGCACCACGAAGATAACGAAGAACACAGAGAAGATGACTATAGTGAACAGTGGTAGGAGCAGAAACAAACTGACTCAGAATATGAACATGATAAGAGATGTCAGGACGAGTGACAGCAAGATAAACAAGACTCCCAACAAGATGACGATAATGCATCGGATCAGAAAGAGGATCACGATCAGTAGGTTGGAGCTTAACATTAAGCTCCATAGGGGTCTCAACAGTACGCTCATCCCCAAGAGAAGCACGAGCAAGAAGATCCTGAATATACTTTTCCTGAGAGATGTAAAAGCCATCAGAAGTGGAGGAAACCTCAATCCTAAGAAAGTATCGAAGAGGACCAAGATCAGTCATAAGAAACTGATCACGAAGACGAGCCTTAAAAAAGGCGATATACTCAGGATCATCACCAGTAATGATCATATCATCAACATAGAGAAGAAGAAGAGTGCGTCCACGAGGAGAAGTGTGAACAAACAACGCTGGATCATGAGCACTAGGGGAGAAACCAGCAGCAGTCACTACAGAAGCAAAGCGCTCAAACCAGGCACGAGGGGCCTGTTTGAGGCCATAAAGACAACGTCGAAGACGACAAACCATCCCCTCGGGAACAGAATACCCATGAGGAGGCTGCATATAAACCTCCCCACTCAACTCACCATTGAGAAAGGCGTTCTGAACATCAAGCTGGGACACATACCAGTGAAGAACAGAAGCAATAGCAAGAAGAGTACGCACAGTGGTCATATGAGCCACAGGAGAAAAGGTCTCATCATAGTCATGACCATGCTCCTGCTGAAAACCACAAGCCACAAGACGCGCTTTATAGCGCTCAAGAGATCCATCAGAGCGGGTCTTAATCTTATAGACCCACTTACACGTGATAGAACGAACATCGGGAGGGGGAGAAACAAGATCCCAGGTGCCAGTGTGCTCAAGCGCAGCAATCTCCTTAGCCATGGCCAGCTGCCATTCAGGATGATGCTCAGCATCCTGATAAGAAGTCGGCTCGGAGGCAACATAAAGACCATACTGACTAGGAGAGTAATGATTGGGGGCACAACGCTGACGAACAGGACGAGTAGAGGGAAGCTCGTCAGAGGAAGACGACTCAGGAGATGACGATGAAGAATAAGGAATAGCAGAGGAAGACTCCGGAGAATGAGGAGAACTAGGAGAACTAGACGGAGCAGAGGAGGACGATGTAGAAGAAGATACATGAGGGGGAGGAGATCCTTAAGAAGACACAATAGGAGTAGAAGGAGGTGTGTCAGGAAAGAGAAGAAAAGAGATATCTTCCACCTGGTAGGTACCAGCGGTGGGACGATGATAGAAAGGACGTGTCTCATCAAAAGTGACATCACGAGAAATACGCATCCGATGACCAACGGGGTCCCATCAGCGATAGCCCTTATGCTCATCACTATAGCCAAGGAAAACACACTCAACAGACTGAGCGGTCAGTTTGGTGAGTTCGCGAGGAGCAAGGAGAACATAGCAAACACAACCAAACAGGCGAAGCATGGAGTAGTCTGGAGACTGTCCAGATAGGCGCTCAAGAGGGATGCCACCCTGCAGAGCGGCAGAAGGGTGAATATTGATGAGGTAAAGCCGATGTAGCGACAGCCTCAGCCCAGAAATGCGGCGGAAGAGAAGAAGCAATCATCATGGCACGAGTGGTCTCAAGAAGATGGCGATGCTTACGCTCAGCAACGCCATTCTGGGCATGAGCGCCAGGACAGGAGAACTGAGCAAGGGTGCCCTGCTCAGCAAGAACACCTCGCAACATCTGGGAGATATACTCACCAGCAGAATCAACACGAAACACACGAATGGGGGTAGAATATTGAGTACGGACCATGGCCGCAACAGTAGGGAGACTCATGAACTCTGCAGCATACTGGGGCAGAACACTGGAGATGAGAACAGCAGCAGCACGAGCATCCTCATCGACCCACTGAGTGTAGGCAGTCAGAGCGTGGCGATAGGACTCGAGATCATCAGAGTACTGCTTGAGCTTCAGGTCATAAGCAGCAACAACACTATCATCAGCACTCTGAGCAGCATCCTTGGCCTCCTGAGAAGCATCAGCGCCGAGAACAATCGGCGTCGGCGGAAGAGGAGCCACAGGAGAAGGGGGGCACGGCGGACAGGAGACCTCGCCGGAGAGCACACCCCAAATACAGAGACCGCGCATGTGAACGCACATAAAGGCAGCGAAATTAGGATAATTCGCGCCATCGAAGATCACCGGGCAGCGAAGAATCGCAACATAGCCCGATAAATAAGACATATCTCTCTCTCAATTTTTTTTTGATCTGACTGGAAGTCAACGCTCGCATACCAGCAATCTCCGGCCAATTCCGCCTAAAACAGGGCACCACCAGTGATCTGAGCACTGGAACAAGGTAGATCGGGGTGGCGCGAACCTATTCCGAGGGAAATCGAGACCGAAAGAGAAGGCGACTGAGACAGGACCCACCGGCAGCCAGCAGCTTGGGAGAGAAAGGCGGCACGAGCTGGCCAGCGCGCCTAGCTCACGCGGGAGGCTGCGGGAGGAGGTCTTGGCGTCCTGGCGTGGAAGCAGCAGGCCAACGCGCGTGGAGCAGGGCGTCGATGGGGAGGCGCGGGACTGTGGGCCACAGCAGGTGGATCTCGCGCATGAAGGAGGGCGTCGGGTGGACAGCCGGGCCAGGCAGTTGTCGGGGAGCAGCGGTGCAGGATGTCGACTGCACGATCTACGATCTGACCCGGATCTGTTGCTGTGACGGGACAAGAAGCCCAGCGCGTGAACAAAATCTGGATCCCCATGCGTGGACGAGACGAGCTCCAAATCGATCTGACCCCAAATCGATCTGGTGGAGATCGATACAGAGACCGAGATCTGGATCGGATCTAGATCACAAGACGGACGGCAAATGGCCAGAAGCTAAGTGGCGACCGGCGGCGGCGACGACGACAAGGCCGTCGGCGACAGGGACGGTGGCGGCTGCAGCGACGAAGTTTCAAGTAGGAGGAGGCTAACCTAGCTCTGATACCATGTCAGGAATATGCAACTTGTATTCCTCTGGGGGCCACAATATATAATACAGGTACAGGTGTGAATATGCAGGAAACCCCTTAACATATGGGGAAACTACAATACAAATATATACATCTAACAGATGTATCCTTGTTTAAAGTGAAATCCGCAGCTATAGAAAGATCATGTAGGCTGCTTTTTTCTCGATAAATGAAGTAATATTAATATCAAGATGATTCTCATTCACAAAAAAAACAAGATGATTCCAAGAAACAACATACTTTCTAAAAGAACAAAAGAAAAATAAATGAGAAAAATAAAGTCACAGCCAAAGCAATCATAGGATCGCAGGAACAACAGGAGCGGTGTCACCACGTAAACTCCGAAAGGTTCTCTATAAACGATGCCTCTAGAGAATTAACGATGCACAAACATTGCCGTCGTCCGGTCTAGCTAGCATGATCAAATCATGAGTTTTCATTCTCGAGAAAGTCTAATCCCTAAACGATGCCTTCAACAAGAAAATGACTAGGAACGCTCCATTGCCAAACCCTACCACAAGGTCGGACCGAGGGATTTCACAAGGAGAATTAAGACCTCCAAAATACGAGCTCTACCATTGTCATCATTCCCACTCTCCATTGGTGCAAAACACCGATCGTTCGACATGTGTGGTCCTCCTAATCTGCTGCGACAACACCCTAGAATCTTCAAAACATGAAAGTCATGATCCCCTACAAACACCATGGATATCGTGACACCGATAGAGCCTAGTGGGTCCACGATGAACGGGAGATGCAACCAACCTTGGATATTGCTACCGACAATGTCGGCACAACGGATCTCACCTCGTGGAGAAGTCAAAGCAGGAAAAACAATCATACACTAGTGGCACGGTTTCGTACGTCGAGGAAACCGTGAAACAAGCTTTCGTCTCGCTTTGTAAATAAAGACACGAACGCCCAAAGTGATACAAGGTGGTGAGGAAAGACTCTTACAAAGGAAGTCAAAAAATGACAAATGAGATGAAAGAAAATGCCTCCAACTCCAACTCAAGCATGAAAACTGGAGATGACACAACTAGCACTACGAAACCTAGATGACCGAGTAGGCACGAAACTGTTGGAGATATGCCCTAGAGGCAATAATAAATATAGTTATCATTATATCTTTGTGTTTATGATAAATGTTTGCATTCATGCTATAACAGTATTAACCAGAAACATTAATACTTGTGTGATTTGTAAACTAAATTAGAGTCCATGGTAAAGCCTCTTTATAATACTAGCTTGTTGATTAATAGATGATCATAGTTTCTTGATCATGAACATTTGAGATGTTGTTAATAACAAGGTCATATCATTAGGAGAATGGTATGATGGACATATTCCTATAGATAAGCGTAGCATAAAGATCAAGTCATTTTAATAGTTCAATTGCTATAAGCTTTATGATACATAGTAACCTAATTCCTTCGACCATGAGATCATGCTTATCACCATCACCGGAAGGATGCTTTGATGACATCAAACACCACACCGTAACTGGGTGGCTATAAAGGTGGCATTGAGTGTTCGGAAAGTATGGGTTGAGACACATGGATCAAGAGTGGGATTTATCCATCCATATGACGGATAGCTATACTCTAGGCCCTCTCGGTGGAATTTCATACAATTAGCTTGAAAGCATGTGACTGGCTCACAAGGGATCACATACCATGGGAACGAGAAAAGAGTACTTATCGGTAACGAGGTTGAACTAGGTATGCAGAGATACCGACGATCAAAACCTCGGATAAGTAAACTATCGTGAGACAAAGGGAAATTGGTATCGTATGTAAGTGGTTCATTCGATCGCAAAGTAATCGTAGAAATATGTGGGAGCCATATGAATTTCCAGATTCCTCTATTGGTTATTGATCGGAGAAGTGTCCCGATCATGTCCGCATAATTCACGAACCGTAGGGAGACACACTTAAGGATTCAATGTTGTTGAGTAGTTATGGAATGATGAGTAAGAGACCGAATGTTGTTCGAAGTCTCAGATGGGATCTGTTATATCACGAGGAGATCCGGAATGGTCCGGATAATAAGATTCATATAAGGAAAGTCCTGTTTCGGAGTTGGGCAATGATTCCGGTGTTTTCACTAGGAATGTTCTAGAAGGGTCCGGAAGGTCCGACACTCCGGAGGGGAAGGGTACATGAATGTGTCATGACAATATGGAATGGTTGCATCATGTACTAGGTCACTTGGCTGGGCAAAATAAAGGGAGAAATCAAATCCTAGTTTGAAAGTCAAACGCCAATTTGAAAAAGTCAAACGGCAAGTTTGCTTGGTGGAGGGAGAGTAGGAAACCTACTTGGGGAGGAAGTCTCCTCCTTCCACCCGCCGTCCAAGGAGGCCGACTTGGGGGAGGAATCCATCCTCCCAAGCCGCACCCTCCCACCTATATAAGGAGGGGTAGGGCTGCCCCTCTCCCTCACACCTAAACCCTAGCTCCTGCGCACCTCCACCTCCAAGTGCAGCAGCCGCTGACTAGGGTTTCCCCTCCAACTCGCCGACTTGGGGCTTCCCAGGCCCTAGCCGCCGGCCAAGCTCCCCACTTGGTGCTTCTAAACCCTAGATCGCCAAGGCACCTCTCTTGCTCCATCATACTCGCACCGGATTAAGGCGAAGCCCTACGGGATCTCCCCTGTACTTCTGACACCACGTTGTCGTGCTCCCAGAATCGCGAGGAGAGTACTACAACCTCCGCTGCCTGCTGGAACAAGGGAGAGGAAGGTCTTCATTGAGTACCGAACGTGTGACCGACTGCGCAGGAGCCTTGTTGCCGGAAGGATCGTCTACACGATCTTGAGATCAGCAAGAGTACGACTGCATCATCCACGAGAATCTTCTCTCGTTAACCGCTTTGGAATCTTCGAGGGTGAGTTCCTCTATCGACTCGTTGATACAATCTAGTAGATAGATCTTGGATTGTTTGTTTGCATGCGGTAGAAAATTTTGTTTTCCATGCTACGAACCCCTACGGTGGTATCAGAGCCGTGTCTATATGTAGATATGTTGCACGAGTTGAACACAATGGTCATTGTGGGCGGTGGTGCTTTTATTATCAATTGCTTTTTTTGTACTTTGCATCTTGCGGTATGATAGGATGAAGCGGCCTGGGCTAACCTTACATGACATCGTTCATGAGACTTGCTCCACGCTCAACATGCAACTTGTATTACATAAGTGGCTTTGCGGGTGCCTGTCTCTCCCATCATAGTATAGATCCAATTTATAACGGGCACTTGATAGTTCAAACATCAACGTTGTGGTTCTTGTTCGTAAGTTAGATCGACACTTATTGAAATCCCCAAACCACGTAAAATATGCAAAGAAAATTAGAGGCGTCTAACTTTGTTTTGCAGGGGTGTGCTGTGATGTGATATGGCCATGATTGTGATTATATATGATGTATGCAATGTTCCTTATTGTAAGTTGGCAACCGGCAGGAGCCATATGGTTGTCTTTAATTTTTGTTAAGACCCGCATGTCTATTCAAAGTAGTTGTAATAGTTGAAGCTGGTGGACGATAACCATGAAGCGGCGCCATTGACCTTGACGCCATACCGGTGATGATGGAGATCATCTTCATGCTTGAAGATGGAGATCGGAAGCACAAGAAGAAAGGCCATATCATATCACATATTATGAATTGCATGTGATGTTAATCCTTTATGCGTCTTGTATTGCTTAGTTAACGATGGTAGAATTATAAGATGATCCCTCAAGCACACAAATTTCAAGTTTTAAAGTGTTCATCCTTAGTAAGCACCATTTCTAAAGCTTGTTGTTTCGAAGCACCACGTGATGATCGGGTGTGTTAGATTCTGCAAGTGTATACAACGTGAGCAAGCCAGATTTTCTCATGCGGAAGCTAAGGTTTGATCCTGACGAGCCTAACATGTACATACATGGTCTCGGAACACAGATCACCAAAAGGTAAAGCATGAGTCATATAGTAGATATGATGAACATGTTGATTGTTCGCCATTGAAGTTACATCAACTCTCGTGATGATCGGTTTTGATGTGGTGGATTTGGTTCGTGTGATCACTAAAACAATGTGAGGGATGTTGTTTTGAGTGGGAGTTCACCTAGATTAACTTTATTATTAATTTGAACTCAATTTGTCATAAACATAGTCTAAACTATTGCAAATATGTTGTAGATCAATGGCGGCCCCTACCATCAATTTTAATGCGTTCCGAGAGAAAGAAAACTTGAAAAATAATGGAAGCAACTTCGCGGATTGCTTCCACAATTTGAGGATTGTCCTCAATGCTGGTAATTTGAGTTATGTGCTGGATGCACCGTTGGATGACCCGCCTGCAGCAGCTGCTACCGATGAAGTAAAGAATGTTTACCTCACTCGGAAGAATCAGTACTCCATAGTTTAGTGTGCTATCTTGTATGGTTTGGAATCGGAGCTTCAGAAAAGGTTTGAGAACCATGACCCACATGATATTGTCCGTGAACTCAAAATGATATTTGAGGCTCACGCGGCAGTTGAGAGTTATGAGGCTTCTGAAAAGTTCTTTAACTGCAAGATGGAAGAGGGCAGCTCCGTCAGTGAGCATGTGCTTAAGATGTCTAGGCACGCAAAATAACTCCAAAGTTGGGTATAGTGATTCCTAATGCTTTGGGGATTTACCGTGTCCTCCAATCACTGCCACCAAGTTACAAGAACTTTTTGATGAACTACAATATGCAAAACATGAACAAGACGTTGCCAGAACTCTTCTCCATGTTGAAATCTGCAGAAGTGGAGATCAAGAAAGAGCATCAAGTGTTGTTGGTCAATAAGACCATCAAATTCAAGAAAGCCAAGTCTAAGCAAAAGGGAAACTTCAAGAAGGGTGGTAAGAAAGTTGCCGCACCGGCGAATAAGACCAAGGCTGGACCTAAGCACGATCTTGAGTGCTTTTCTGCAAGGAGAGGGTCCTGAGCGGAATTGCCCAAAGTACTTGGCGGATTTGAAGAACAGCAACATCAAGAAGAAAGGTATATCCGATATACATGTTATTGATGTGTATCTCACTAGTACTCGTAGTAGTGCCTGGGTATTTGATACTGGTTCGATTGCTCATATTTGTAACTCGAAACAGGTGCTGCAGAATAAATGTTTGCATTCATGCTATAACAGTATTAACCAGAAACATTAATACTTGTGTGATTTGTAAACTAAATTAGAGTCCCTGGTAAAGCCTCTTTATAATACTAGCTTGTTGATTAATATATGATCATAGTTTCTTAATCATGAACATTTGAGATGTTGTTAATAACAAGGTCATATCATTAGGAGAATGGTATGATGGACATACTCCTATAGATAAGCGTAGCATAAAGATCAAGTCATTTTAATAGTTCAATTGCTATAAGCTTTCTGATACATAGTAACCTAATTCCTTCGACCATGAGATCATGCTTATCACCATCACCAAAAGGATGCTTTGATGGCATCAAACACCACACCGTAACTGGGTGGCCATAAAGGTGGCATTGAGTGTTCGGAAAGTATGGGTTGAGACACATGGATCAAGAGTGGGATTTGTCCATCCATATGAATGATAGACATACTCTGGGACCTCTCGGTGGAATGTCATCCAATTAGCTTGCAAGCATGTGACTGGCTCACAAGGGATCACATACCACGGGAACGAGAAAAGAGTACTTATCGGTAACGAGGTTGAACTAGGTATCTTTGAGATAACGATCAAAACCTCGGATAAGTAAACTATCGTGAGACAAAGGGAAATTGGTATCGTATGTAAGTGGTTCATTCGATCGCAAAGTAATCGTAGAAATATGTGGGAGCCATATGAATTTCTAGATTCCTCTATTGGTTATTGATCGGAGAAGTGTCTCGATCATGTCCGCATAATTCACGAACCGTAGGGAGACACACTTAAGGATTCGATGTTGTTGAGTAGTTATGGAATGATGAGTAAGAGAACGAATGTTGTTAGGAGTATCAGATGGGATCCGGGATATCACGAGGAGATCCGGAATGGTCTGTAGAATAAGATTCATATAAGGAAAGTCCTGTTTCGGAGTTGGGGAATGATTCCAGTGTTTTCACTAGGAATGTTCTAGAAGGGTCCGGAAGGTCCGACACTCCGGAGGGGAAGGGTACATGAATGTGTCATGACAATATGGAATGGTTGCATCATGTACTAGGTCACTTGGCTGGTCAAAATAAAGGGAGAAATCAAATCCTAGTTTGAAAGTCAAACGCCAATTTGAAAAAGTCAAACGGCAAGTTTGCTTGGTGGAGGGAGAGTAGGAAACCTACTTGGGGAGGAAGTCTCCTCCCTCCACCTGCCGGACAAGGAGGCCGACTTGGGGTAGGACTCCCTCCTCCCAAGCCGCACCCTCCCACCTATATAAGGAGGGGTAGGGCTGCCCCTCTCCCTCACACCTAAACCCTAGCTCCTGCACGCCTCCACCTCCAAGTGCAGCAGCCGCCGCCTAGGGTTTCCCCTCCAACTCGCCGACTTGGGGCTTCCCAAGCCCTAGCCGCCGGCCAAGCTCCCCCCTTGGTGCTTCTAAACCCTAGATAGCCAAGGCACCTCTCTTGCTCCACCATACTCGCACCGGCTTAAGGCGAAGCCCTGCGGGATCTCCCCTCTACTTACGACACCACGCCGTCGTGATGCCGGAATCGCGAGGAGAGTACTACAACCTCCGCTGCCTGCTGGAGCAAGGGATAGGAAGGTCTTCATCGAAGTCAAGCGATGTGACCGATCATTGAAGCTACGGAAGCGACCGGAAGGATCGTCTACACGATCTTGAGATCGGCAAGAGTACGATTACATCATCCACGAGAATCTGCTCTCGTTAACCGCTTTGGAATCTTTGAGGGTGAGTTCCTCTATTGACTCGTTGCTACAATCTAGTAGATAGATATTGGCTTGTTTGTTTGCATGCGGTAGAAATTTTTTGTTTTCTATGCTACGAACCCCTACATAAACCGCGCCTCGTGAGAAAACCATCAGACAACATTGCATCGAACACACCAAGACAATGCTGGAGAGGGTAGTCTGCCCTCTCGCCCTGGGCCACAGAGCGCCGATCATGCCAGCGAAAAGCAAGAGCCAAGAACCATGAGAACGCAGTAGCATCCCAAGTGTCTAACTCTTGTAATGCTACATGTTTAATCTACATATGCTACTTCCTACTTAATAATTGTTGCATCACATAATATCATACTCATGTCATCATGTCACATTGTAGTTGATCATCATATTAAATATCGCATCTGGTTCTTATCCTTTATACTGCCTCTTGCATTTGTCTGTTATTAAATGTAACTGATTCTTGATATAATGTATTTTCCATTTGATACTTGTATGCAAATACCCAAATAGAGTTGAGGGCATATCTATTGAGTTCATTCCACCTACTAACATGCCAATCTAATTTTCCATTTAATCTTGTCCTAATTCTACCACATATGCCATATGGGTTCTTGTGTTCTTATATTTTACATCTTTATCATATGTGGATGTGTGGATTCATACCACCATATGTTGCCATTTTACCTTTTCTACATACCACCTCATGTTGCACTTATGGGATCCTTTTATTTTTCTTGTGTCCATTTCATACACATGGGACTATGAGAGGATCTGCCATCTATTCTTGTCATGATATACTCTAGTACTTGTACACTATCTCTTTTCAATATACATGTGTCATACTCTTCTAAAATCTTATCATGCATATATTTCCTAATGGATACATGGGCATCTTTTCTTGTTTGCTCTTTTTCTCTCTCGGATCATACTGCAAATACAATTGTCTAATACCATGCCTTCTCTATTTTTTGTCTCTATATTCCTTATTCTTGAACATATGTCCAAAGGGATTAATACGGGCATCCTCTTGCTATTTCCTAATTCCCTCCTTTTCCTTTTTATTTGGATTCATTTTGTTTTGTTTTTCTGTTCATATGTCTTACAGAATATTCAAAAAGATTAAAAGAAATTACAAGTTTGAATTTGAACAAAACAACTAAACAACTAGTAAATAAAATAAAAACAGAAAAAGAAATAGATAAGAGAAGAGAGAGGCATGCTGCTATTGGAGATATGCCCAAGAGGCAATAATAAAGTAGGTTATTATCATATCTTCATACTTATGATAAATGTTTACATACCATGCTATAATTGTATTAACAGGAAACATTAATACTTGTGTGATTTGTAAACATAAAAGAGTCCCTAGTAAAAGCCTCTTGTTAAACTAGCTTGTTGGTTAATATATGATCATGGTTTCCTGATCATGAACATAGAGATGTTATTAACAACAGGGTCATATCATTAGGAGAATGATGTGATGGACATACTCCTATAGATAAGCGTAGCATAAAGATCAAGTCATTTAATTTAGTTCATTTGCTATAAGCTTTCTGATACATAGTAACCTAATTCCTTCGACCATGAGATCATGCTAATCACCATCACCGGAAGGATGCTTTGATGACATCAAACACCACACCGTAACTGGGTGGCTATAAAGGTGGCATTGAGTGTTCGGAAAGTATGTGTTGAGGCACATGGATCAAGAGTGGGATTTGTCCATCCATATGACGGATAGATATACTGGCCCTCTCGGTGGAATGTCATTCAATTAGCTTGCAAGCATGTGACTGGCTCACAAGGGATCACATACCACAGGAACGAGAAAAGAGTACTTATCGGTAACGAGGTTGAACTAGGTATGCAGAGATACCGACGATCAAAACCTCGGATAAGTAAACTATCGTGAGACAAAGGGAAATTGGTACCGTATGTAAGTGGTTCATTCGATCATAAGTAATCGTAGAAATATGTGGAGCCATATGAATTTCAGATTCCTCTATTGGTTATTGTTGGAGAAGTGTCTCGATCATGTCCGCATAATTCACGAACCGTAGGGAGACACACTTAAGGATTGACGTTGTTTGAGTAGTTATGGTATTATGAGAAAGAGACCGAATGTTGTTGGATTCTCGGATGGGATCCGGGATATCACGAGGTGATCCGAGAATGGTCAGGAGAATAAGATTCATATAAGGAAAGTCCCGTTTGAGTTCGGGAATGATTAGGTGTTTTCATCGGAATGTTCTAGAAGGTTCGGAATGTCCGGCACTCCGGAGGGGAAGGGGTACATGAATGTGTCATTGCATATTGGAATGATTGCATCATGTACTAAGTGTTCTCGCTGTTCCAAATAAAGGATTAAATTGAATCCCAAACTGAAAAGTCAAACGGCCAGTTTGAAAGTCAAACGGCTAAAACAGGAAAGTGAGGGAAAGAGGAAAGAGGAGGTTGAAACCGACTTGGGGGAGGAGTCCCTCCTCTCCAAGCCGGCGCACCACCCAAGGCCGAGTTGGGGAGGGATTCCCTCCCCTTGGCTGCACCTCCCACCTATAAAAGGAGGGGCAGGGCCCCCTCCTCTAGACACACAAGTTCCTATCCTCTAATCTAAACCCTAGCCAAAGCCTCCGGTTTAGAGCCGTTTTGGTTTAGAGCTTCTAATTGCCCTAGACTTCGGTTTAGAGCCTTCTAATTGGTGTGTCTAAACCCTAGACCACTAATAGCTCTCTCATACTCCACCATACTCGCTCCGGCTTAAGGCAAAGCCTCATGATCTCCCTCTACTTAGGTACCACGTTGTCTTTGCCGGAATCGCGAGGAGAGTGCTACAACCTCCATTTTCTGGAACAAGGGAGAGGAAGGTCTTCGTCGATCGAACGATGTGACCGATTGCTGAAGCGGCGGAACGCAGCGCCGGAAGGATCGTCTACGCGATCTTGAGATCGGAAAGAGTATGACTACATCACCCACGAGAATCTGCTCTCGTTAACCGCTTTGGAATCTTCGAGGGTAAGTTATTCCATCGACTCGTTGCTACAATCTAATAGATAGATCTTGGCTTGTTTGTTTGTATGCGATAGAAATTTTTTGTTTTCCATGCTACGAACCCCTACAGTGGTATCAGAGCCGTGCCTATATGTAGATCTGTTGCACGAGTAGAACACAATGGTCATTATGGGCATTGATGTTTTTATTGTCGATTGCTTCTTGTGTACTTTGCATCTTGCGGTATGTTGGGATGAAGCGGCCCGGGCTAACCTTACATGACATCGTTCATGAGACTTGCTCCACGCTTGACATGCAACTTGTATTGCATAAGTGGCTTTGCGGGTGCCTGTTTCTCCTAGCATAGTTAAGATCCAATTTACAACGGGTGATTGACAATACTAGTATCAATGTTGTGGTTCTTGTTTGTAAGTTAGAACGACACTTATTGAAAGCCCCAAACCACGTAAAACATGCAAAGAAAATTAGAAGCGTCTAACTTTGTTTTGCAGGGGTGTGCTGTGATGTGATATGGCCATGATTGTGATTATATATGATGTATGCAATGTTCCTTATTGTAAGTAGGGCAACCGACAGGAGCCATATGGTTGTCTTTAATTTCTGTTAAGACCCGCGTGTCTATTCAAAGTAGTTGTAATAGTTGAAGCCGGTGGACGACAACCATGGAGAAGCATCATTGACCTTGATGCAATGTCGGTGATGATGGAGATCATGTTCGTGCTTGAATATGGAGATTGGAAGCACAAAGAAGAAAGGCCATATCATATCACATATTATGAATTGCATGTGATGTTAATCCTTTATGCATCTTGTATTGCTTAGTAGACGACGGTAGCATTATAAGATGATCCCTCATGCACATGAATTTCAAGTCATAAAGTGTTCACCCTTAGTTAGCACCGTTGCTAAAGCTTGTTGTTTCGAAGCACCACGTGATGATCGGGTGTGTTAGATTCCGCAAGTGTATACAACGTGGGCAAGCCAGGTTTGCTCATGCGGAAGCTAAGGTTTGATCTTGACGAGCCTAGCATGTACAGACATGGCCTCAGGAACACGGATTACCGAAAGGTAGAGCATGAGTCATATAGTAGATATGATGAACATGTTGATTGTTCGCCATTGAAGCTATATCAACTCTCGTGATGATCGGTGTTGATGTGGTGGATTTGGTTCGTGTGATCACTAAAACAATGTGAGGGATATTGTTTTGAGTGGGAGTTCACCTAGATTAATTTAATTATTAATTAGAACTCAATTTATCATAAACTAAATCAAAGTGAATTTGCATAGTTGTTGTAGTCATTGGCATCCGTTTACCACCTTGCGCTTAGTTATAATTGAGATGATAGAACTATAGAATTCTGTTAGTTACTTTCTGACTGGTATCGTATTGTTTTGAAGTGTTAATCTAAAGTTTAAAAGTCCTATTGCAAACTTTCAAGAAGTTCGTTACTCCATGAAGTTTAATAATTAGTATTAAATCAAGAGTAACAATTCCAAGTGTTAGTATATAAGTATCATGTTTGTCTCCATGATTCTTGATATTCAAAGGATTGTCTTAATATCAAGGTTATCTAGGATCTGAAAGAGTTGTTTCAGAAACCATGATGTGTGGAAGATATTGTGATATCTGAAACAAAGTTTTGGTTGCAACATGATAGAGTATAATATGGCAAAAGTCATGTTCTCATATTTGATGAGAATTTGCAAAAGGTTGGAGACACTAGTTGTCCTAATCCTCCAAAAGGTTTTGGAGAGCAACATTATACTTGTGATTCACCGTTACAAGCTAAAAGTAGCTTGATCATGGATAAATCCATGATGAGGGTGAATATTTGATGTAGGTAAAATGTTTACTACACCAAGAAATTACTAAAGAAAGGAATTTGAAAGAACACCAAACATTTGATAATGGTGATCTACTTCAAAGTGCAAGTCCAAAGACATTGGTATTTAACTATACACGCTTTGGACTATGTGTCATATGTATGACTCCACTATTGATGTTGATAGATTCTTTCAAACATAAAAGGAAATACTGAAAGAGAATCTCATAAATATATGGCAGAAAATAAAAGACTAGAATTGTTTAGTTTAAGTATATAGATGATATAAATGTTATGGCTATATTCTTTGCTTATTAAACACTGTGGTTCTTAAGTATTTGATACTGAATTTGTTGGTGTGAATCGTCATACGAAACAACACAATTCATGAACTACAATGGCCTAAGTAACTAGCAAAAGAATATGTGATGATGTTCATCGAGAACAAATAAAGGGTTATTGTGTTGCTCGTTAAACATCAAAGCTTGCCTTCAGGATTTGTTTTATCAGGTATTATGAGAACAAAAGGGTTGTTCAAATAATTGCCGTAATCCATAAAATATGGATGATTCACAAATCTCGTTGGAGAAATCACATCCATAAAAATAGTGCTAAAAATGTCGAAAGACAAATTGATTGAAAGATCACTTAGGAAGTGACATCGCAGTTTAAATTATATTGGAAAGAAAACATGAAGAAAATCCATATGGATGGAATTTTGGAGTCTATTTGATTTTGATCAAATGACGCTTGTGAAACTTTCCTGGAGATAATTAAAACTTCGTTCATAGGCCAAAAAGGGAACGAATGACTAGCTTATTGGAACTTGTACATATTGTTGTACGAAGTCCATTATATGTAGTCAAGAGCGATGGATTTCAACTTCATATGCTTTCTCCGAAAATTTGAGTGAATATATGAATATTTACTTAATAAGGATGAAGTGTGAAATATTTGAAAAGTTCAAAGATTTTCAAGATGAAGTGCAAAATCATTGTAACAAGAATATAAATAGTTTATGATAAGATCATAAAGGAAGATATTTGAGTTACAAGTTTAGCATAATACCTAAGATTTAAGGAATCGTTCCGTGGATTTGCATTTCCCGAAACACCATAAGAGTATGGAGCGTTCGAGATATGTAATTAAACCTTGTTTGACATGGTAAGATCAAAGGTATAATTCATAAAACTGCCATTATATTTTAAAGATTAAAAGCTTTAGAGATTACCGTTTTTCCACTGAAAAGAGCTTCATCATAAACCGTTGAATTGACACCATATAAAGTTATGGTTTGGGATAAAACCCAAGTTGTCCTTTCTTAAACATTGGTATGCTGTGCATAAGAAAGATGTTTGCAACCAAAGTCGGATGAACCTGTCTTTGTATGTTATTTCGAATAACTGTTCCTCCATAACACCGGAGACAAAAGTGTTTGTCGCTTAGAACGTCAAGTTTCTTTGAGAAGGAATTTTTCGTGAAAAGATAAGTGGGAGGACAATAGAAATTTGATAAGGTTAAAAGAACCTTAGCTATATGTGCAAAGTTGTGCAGCATCGAAAAGTGTTCCGGAGACAGCAACAAGGCTCATGGCTCACGTGCCTCAAAGGTTGTGGTTACGGAGATCTAAGTTCCTATTAAAACAAGTAGGTCGGGTAAACAATCAAATACCAAGATTTGAGAGTGAAATCATTATTTGACAATGATGATCCGACTACATGCAAAGAAGCGATGATGAGCCCTGACTCCGTCAAATGGCTTGAAGCCATAAAATCCGTGATAGTTCCATACACGAGAAATCAAGTTTTGAACTTGAAGGACCCTCGAGAAAGGTGTAAGACCTTACAGTTGTGTTTGAATCTATAAAAGAAATAGACATGGATGTTGCACATCTATGAAATAGTCTACATGTTGGGAAATAGTTCACAACAATGTTCAAAGGTTGACTATGATAAGATTTGATCTTTCATAAGCGATATTTAGTCTAGACGGATTAATGTAGCAACTACGACATATAATTTTGTTATGTGTTGAATAAACAAAACGAGTTCTTCTAATAGAATGGTTACCAAGGACGTGTGCATGACACGGTCCAAAGGGTTTTGTTAATTCAAAGGATGCTAAAATCATATGCAAACTGAAATGGTTGAAGTAAGCATAGCGGAGTTGGAATCTTCACTATGATGAAACTGTTAAAAGAGTTTAATTTCATCACAGACAATGAAGATGCTTGCATTTGCAAGAAATTAAGTGGGAGCGCTAAGACATGTTTCTAATACATTATGTGGAAGACATATTGTTGATTGGAAATAATGTATCTTTTATTAACACAGGATAATAATTTCATCTCGATGAAAGACTTAGGCAAAACCCAAATATTTGGCATAAATAGACGCTAATATGGTTGTGCCAGAAGTACATAGACGAGATATTGAATAAGTTCAATATATAAACTACAAGAAAGGTTCTTGTCGCACAGAAAGGATTGAATGAGTTCAATATTGATGATATATTCAAGTGTATTGACATAGGGTAAGTGAAACAAAGATTCAAGTATAGATTGATACTTGATGTATGAAATCACAAAGAATATTTATATCAATCATACTGTGATATGTACAAATCCAGATATGTCCTATGCTATGAGCATATACCAGAATGATTCATAAGAAGATCATTGGACAATAGTAAGGATATTCTTATGATCTTTTGGAAGAACTAAGAGTATATTATTTGTAGAAGTGACAAATAGATGGTTAGTTCATTGTAAAAGTACTACATTGATACTAGTTTTGTCACAAAGTACAAATTAAGTTTATCTCAATCTAAACTAAGGGTGGCGCAATGTAATGGAAAGTAAGCTCAATAATGGATTTGGATGAGTTCCAAAGTTAAGACATTGTGACAGATACTAGAACAAAAGGCTAAGTATATGACTGCTATAATAGCAGCTAAAGAGGGCATTTGGGTCAAGTAGTTTGTTATCAAACTAGGTGTAGTTCATAGCGGGATAATACTATGAAGATATATTGTTCGACAATATTATCAACATGTTTTAACCCCAAAGAACTAAAGGTCTCACCAAAGGACCAAATTTATACAAAGCCATATCATTAGAGAATGAGTGATGCGTAGAGACGCAAAGACATGCAATTACACACGGACATGGAAGTGTCAGATCCGGAGATCAGTTGACCACTAGCAAACGTGTACTTGCAACACCGGAAAGCCATAGGTGTTGAATACACAAAGGTTTGAAACTAGATTATTGACTCTAGTGCAAGTGGGAGACTGTTGGAGATATGCCCAAGAGGCAATAATAAAGTAGGTTATTATCATATCTTCATACTTATGATAAATGTTTATATACCATGCTATAATTGTATTAACAAGAAACATTAATACTTGTGTGATTTGTAAACATAAAAGAGTCCCTAGTAAAAGCCTCTTGTTAAACTAGCTTGTTGGTTAATATATGATCATGGTTTCCTGATCATGAACATAGAGATGTTATTAACAACAGGGTCATATCATTAGGAGAATGATGTGATGGACATACTCCTATAGATAAGCTAGCATAAAGATCAAGTCATTTAATTTATTTCATTTGCTATAAGCTTTCTGATACATAGTAACCTAATTCCCTCGACCATGAGATCATGCTAATCACCATCACCGAAAGGATGATTTGATGACATCAAACACCACACCGTAACTGGGTGGCTATAAAGGTGGCATTGAGTGTTCGGAAAGTATGTGTTGAGGCACATGGATCAAGAGTGGGATTTGTCCATCCATATGACGGATAGATATACTCTGGGCCCTCTCGGTGGAATGTCATCCAATTAGCTTGCAAGCATGTGACTGGCTCACAAGGGATCACATACCACAGGAACGAGAAAAGAGTACTTATCGGTAACGAGGTTGAACTAGGTATGCAGAGATACCGACGATCAAAACCTCGGATAAGTAAACTATCGTGAGACAAAGGGAAATTGGTATCGTATGTAAGTGGTTCATTTGATCGCAAAGTAATCGTAGAAATATGTGGGAGCCATATGAATTTCCAGATTCCTCTATTGGTTATTGTTCGGAGAAGTGTCTCGATCATGTCCGCATAATTCACGAACCGTAGGGAGACACACTTAAGGATTCGACGTTGTTTGAGTAGTTATGGTATTATGAGAAAGAGACCGAATGTTGTTCGGAGTCTCAGATGGGATCCGGGATATCACGAGGTGATCCGGAATGGTGCGGAGAATAAGATTCATATAAGGAAAGTCCCGTTTCGGAGTTCAGGAATGATTAGGTGTTTTCATCGGGAATGTTCTAGAAGGTTCGGAATGTCCAAGACTCCGGAGGAAGGGTACATGAATGTGTCATTGCATATTGGAATGATTGCATCATGTACTAAGTGTTCTCGCTGTTCCAAATAAAGGATTAAATTGAATCCCAAACTGAAAAGTCAAACGGCGGTTTGAAAGTCAAACGGCTAAAACAGAAAGTGAGGGAAAGAGGAAGAGGAGGTTGAAACCGACTTGGGGAGTCCCTCCTCTCCAAGCCGGCCACCCAAGGCCGAGTTGGGGAGGACTCCCCTTGGCCGCACCTCCCACCTATAAAAGGAGGGGCAGGGCCCCCTCCTCTAGACACACAAGTTCCTATCCTCTAATCTAAACCCTAGCCACAGCCTCCGGTTTAGAGCCGTTTTGGTTTAGAGCTTATAATTGCCCTAGCCTTCGGTTTAGAGCCTTCTAATTGGTGTGTCTAAAACCTAGACCACTAATAGCTCTCTCATACTCCACCATACTCGCTCCGGCTTAAGGCGAAGCCCTGCGGGATCTCCCCTCTACTTAGGTACCTGCCGTTGTCTTTAGGAATCGCGAGAGTGCTACAACCTCCATTTCTTTGGAACAAGGGAGAGGAAGGTCTTCGTCAAATCCGAGCGTGTGACCGATCATGCGGCGCTCTTGAACGCACTTGGCCGGAAGGATCGTCTATGCGATCTTGAGATCGGAAAGAGTACGACTACATCACCCACGAGAATCTGCTCTCGTTAACCGCTTTGGAATCTTCGAGGGTAAGTTATTCCATCGACTCGTTGCTACAATCTAATAGATAGATCTTGGCTTGTTTGTTTGTATGCGATAGAAATTTTTTGTTTTCCATGCTACGAACCCCTACAGCTGCAGTGGCAGCAACCTAGCCCATCCCCGAATCTGGCCATCCTCGATCTAGACAACACCATCCCGAGGCACCAGCCCACTAGGCCCAACTCCCTCCACCTCCACAGTGTTGTCGTCTTCCCGGTGGGTGACGCTAATGGCCGCTCGACGCGACACTACGTGCGAGCGCCGCCTGAAGCCGACCCAAGATGGGCCAGCCCATTTACATATCGTTCATGTGTTCATTCGCTCCTTTCGGTTGTATGGTTTACGGGTGATTGAAAGAACATCTGGGCCCCCATGTGTGGTTTTGGTAATTAATGACAATCTTTATGGACTAATGTGCGTATTAAGTTATACTTGTAGGATTTGTCCATTGCATCGCTTGGATCATGTGTTGGCTTCAAGGTCGATGAAATGAGAAGAAGATGTGTTGTGCAAGCTCAAAATGCACCATCTATAGAAGATCTCATGTTTGATGCTTGCCATTCACGGTGATCATGGATCTATGATGAGGAATTAAGAAAGGCGTTACATCTTGAGAAGGGCAAGATCGTATACATCAAGCTCAAGTGGAATGCTCAAGGCAAAGGTATAATCTTGATAGGTTTTCCCTTTTTCCAGTCTCATATTGTTAGTAGGATACCGGGTTTAGGATAGATAGCCGTACTATCAAGAGGGGCTCTCGAATGAGTAACTCGTTCACTTCGTTCGGAGAGAGCTCAAACCTTTGCATATTGAATCATCATATTTGGTTGTTATTTGGTCTTATCCATGTGAGGATATAGAGATTGTGGTAATATCCATAACAAGCTCTTATTCATCAAAATCGGATCTTCCGTTTGTATCTTGTTGCGATTTTGATCTTGACGGCTTTTCGGTTTATCACCAAGTGAGGTATCTCACATTATTATACATGATAAATTCTCACTTGGTGATAAACAATATTTCACCTTTCATAGGGTAGCTCATGTCGTCCTTTTTCCAACGCAATTGGAATCGGGTCGATCAGAGTTACCAATCAAAAGTTATAGAGGTTTGAATTTTCCTAGGTACCAAAATGGGGTAGTACCGCATTTTAGTACCTAGCGCGGCAGTAGATTTTGGCAAGTTGACAAATGCCACTGCCCTCCTAGGTACCAAAATGCGGTAGTACCGCATTTTAGTACCTAGCACGGCAAAAAGGTTTTTGACAAGTTTCCAAAAGCCACTGCTGGGCTAGGTACCAAAAAGCGGTAGTACCGCATTTTAGTACCTAGCGCGGCAGAAGGTTTTTTACTTAGTCATTTGGATCTATCCTCCCTTGATGGACTATGACGTTTCTTTCCATGATCTTGTAGAGGTTGTTGTCCTCTTCGAAAAGAGCCCAAGATCATCGAAATCGGAGTCTGGATGCAAAAGTTATGGTTGTTTTTGTTCTGTGATGACCGGTAGTACCGGACCAGGATCCGGTAGTACCAGGGTCTGGTAGTACCGCATTTTGGTACCGGGGAGCATAGAGAAAAATGCGTATTGCACCCCAGGAACCCTAGGGAATGTCCGGTAGTGCCGGGAAAGTCCGGTAGTACCGGGAAAATGTCCGGTAGTACCGGGAATCGTGTTTTTAGGCTACAACGGTTGGATTTTGGAGGGACCTATATAAGAGGCCTTATTCCCCTATGGTTCCTTAACCTTTCTTGCAAGTTTTCCCCTCCATTATTGACCTTCTTGAGCTTGCTTTATCTCAATCCCTCCAATGATTCTTGCATATTCTTGAGGGATTTGAAAGAGGAGATCTAGATCTACAATCCCACCAATCAATCTCTCCTCTAAGTGAGGGGAACATATTGGGATCTAGATCTTCGAGTCTTTTGTGGATTTCCTCCATTGTTCTTCCTCTCTTATTCCCCCATAAGCTTTTGTAGCTTTGGTGGAATTTGGGAGAGAAGGATTTGAACACCTTTGTGGTGTTGTTGCCATTTTGCGTTGGGTGCATAGGTTTGTGCTCTCCTCGGAGGATTTGGTTTGAGTTGCTCATTGGAGCTTGTCCCTCTTGGTTTCTTGGAACCCTAGACGGTTTTGTGGCCTTGGTGGCATTTGTTGAGGCCTTTTGTGGCGTTTGTTGGGAGCCTCCAATTAAGTTGTGGAGAAGTGCCCCAACCTTGTGAGAGGTTCCGGTTGCCACCGACAAGTGCACCGATAGTGGAAACGTGGATCGATCACGTTGGGTGAGATTCACCGGAGAATAAGGGAGGCCTTTTGTGGCGTTGGTGGTTTGATACCACCCCCTCTCCAAACAAGACGTACTCCATGTTGGGAGGAACTCGGTAAAATATCGGTGTCCCCGCGTGCCTCGGTTATCTCTATACCCGAGCTCTTTACTTATGCACTTTACATTGTGATAGCCTTGGTGCACATAGGTGAACCTTAGTTGTTATAGGTTGTGCTTATCAAAGTAAACACTAGTTTTATTCCGCCTTTGTTGAGCCACCCTAGGAAAAGTTTAATCGCCTATTCACCCCCCCCCCTCTAGGCGACATATGTATCCTTTCAATTGGTATCAGAGCCCGGTCTCTCATTTTATTCTTCACCGCCTTGAGAGTAAAGATGTCGGCTAGGGGATTAGTGCACAATGACATGCTCATATTCTATGGAACAAATTATGATAGTTGGAAAACTCGTATGCTTATTCATTTTCGGGACATGGACCCAAATTTGGAGCGTATTGTAGATATAGGTTTTTCTCCTCCTATGGATTTCAAAAATCTATCTTGTGAGGACGAGAAAAACTTATATCTCGATGCTCAAGCTTCTAATGTGCTTGTTAATGCTTTGAGCTATGTAGTTACCTCCTCAATCATTAGTTTTTGGAGCGCTCATGAGTTATGGACAAAACTTCAAGATAAATATGTTGTGTCCAACAATATTGAGGATGATTGTGTTGCTTCCACTTCCGGTCGAGATGAGTTCTCATCCTCTACCACTTCACCAACCTGTGACTTTTCACTAGGTAATGATATGGTGAGTGGTGATAGAAATTGCAATTTGGATAGTGTGCTTACTATGTGTAATCCCTCATATCTATCTAGTTGCAATGCTCTATCTTTGGACCTTAACACTTCTAGCACTCAAAACTCCTTACATGCTTGTGTTAATCGTCCTTGCATATCATGTAGAAATGACTTGATTAAATCTCATGATGATATGCTTGTGTTGTCTTGTTGCCATGATAAAAATGCTTTCATTTCCTCTAGTGCTTGTGTTGCTAACCATGTAGAGGAAACCGAAGATTCGATGGGCCAAGACATGGTTTTGAATAAAGCCTCAAATCCAATGTCATCTTCACCTTCTTCCAGTACCCACCTATGCCTTATGGCTAGGGCTTCTAAGGTAAATCCTACTTTGGAACCCATTACCTCTTGTGATGAGGAGGATGTGGATAATGTGGAAGAATAGCTTGATATGGATGATTTATATGAAAAGGGTGAGATTGTTTATCGTGCCCTTGTTAAAAAGGATATTGCTTTCTCTAACTTTGTTGAAATCTTGGACTTTGCTATTAAGAGCAAAGAACATATTGATAAGTTAGAAACACAAATTGAGGTGGCAAGTGATCTCAAAAGTAAAAATGATGAGACTCAAGTTGCTTATTCTAAACTCCTTGAGGATTTTGAGCACCTCAAAAATGGCTCTAGGGTCATAAAGGGTGAGCTCATCAAACTCACCGAGTCACATGAGCAACTTAAAGCCTCATATTCAAAAGAGATTGCTAAGTTGCCCTCACCCCTTGCTAGTAATGATGATGCTTGTGCTATTAACTCTATTTCTTTTGAAGCATCTATTTTAAAGGAGAATGTTGAGCTAAAGGCTCAACTTGCTTTGCTAACTAGCAACTATGGGAAATTAGAAGAAAGCCATGTTAAGATCTCAAGCTCGCATGAGGATCTCCTAGTCTCCCATGGTAGGCTAAAGTTGGCTCATGAGTCCATCATGTCAAAGGTAACATCTAGTGGGCCTCATGTGGACATTAGCACTATATCTACTCCAAATGTTAAATTGCCATGTGCTAGTCCTTGTAGTTCATCCTCTCACAACCATGATATATCTCGTGATGAATTACATTCCGTGCCTTGTTGCTCTAACAATGTAGCATCTACTTCCTCTAGTGTTTTTGTTGAAACTAACCATGTAGAGGAAGTCAAAAGGCTCAAGGCTCAAGTCACTTCTTTGAAGAATGACTTGAAAAAGGGTCATCAAGGGAAGTCCGCACTCAACAAAATCTTGAGTGTGAAAAAATCCCCCAATGACAAGAGTGGGCTTGGATTCAACTCCAATGTCAAGAACAAGTCCACTATCAAGTTTAAGCACAAGTATAACAAGAAAAATGGACAAGATCAAGTCAAGAATCCGGCCAACATTGTTTGCTTCAAGTGCAAGGAAGAAGGGCATCATGTCAAACATTACCCATTAAAGAAGAAGTCCCTTGGGAAGAAGCAACAAGGGAAGCGGCCTCAAGCTCTACATCTTGTTAGAGATGGGCCTCCTCCCAAGAAGACTCAAGCTCTTCCTCAAGTTGTTTCTTCATCCAAAAATAAATATGGCAAGAGTAGAACTTGCTACATATGCCGCGAGAAGGGGCACATTTCTTCCTCATGCACTATTGGTATCTCCTCATCCCATCCTATCTTGATTGATGATGCTTATTCACTTCGTAAGGATGAGGTTGATAATGTGTTTGCCAAATTTGTTGGTGCTCAATGTGGTGTCAAGAAAAGAACCATTTGGGTTGCCAAGCCTATTGTGACTAACCTCTTAGGACCCAACTTGGTTGGGGACCAACAAGCCAAAACTTGATCAATAGGTGTGTTTTGGAGGGCATTGGAGTCTTGGCTACATTATGAAGAATTGAGGGATCTTCATCAATTATTATTGTCAAGCCAAGCCATTTGGATTATCATGATTATATTATATTTCCATTGTTCCTCCTTGCGGTAACATATGCTAAACTCTTTACATTGAAAGTTACTCGCCCCCTTGTGCATGTGTTGGTTTTGTATCTTCCATGCTTTTGTACATGTTGTGCTATCCACTTAATTATCTTGAGGTATCAAGAATATTTGTGTATAATTAGGTGGCACACCATGTATGTGTGTTTCTTATGTTTGAGCCTTGCTTGGTTATATTTGGTATCTTATTTGGCTCTTGTGAGAAATTAATGGATTATCCCTTTTTGGGGGGAGTGTTATGATTGGGCATTCCACAATCCTAAAATTGTGTGTACATGAGGAATACCACCTAGTATTTATATTGGATTATTGTCTAGTCTCTATGTGGTATAATTCTCATGAGAAATTTAAGTTTTATAATGTCCATTAATTATCTCTATTTGTGTTATTTTGCCTCGCGTTGGTTTTATGGTAGTATCACATTATGGGGGAGTCATATGCTTAGTGCATATTACAATCCTAGAAAATGTGAATATGCAAGGTTGTGTCACTTAGAATTGATATTGATAATTACCTAGCACCTATGTGACATATTTGCTCATACAAGTTCCAATTTGCTTGAATGTTGTTGTTGATCATATTTTCGATCTTGGATATGAGAGTGTTTCTTGGTATCTGTTTCCTCATATTTAGATCTCTATATCATCATGGAAACCATTTGCTTCAAGTTACTCTAATCACTAGTGATTGTGTGACTATTGGAAGCTACCAAGAATCTTGTTTGAAGTATCATGCTTAATTCTTATATTTTGTTATATGCTTCTTGTTGTGACTATGATCTTGGATATCCATGCAAGCTACCTTGGGAAAATTATTCCCAATATTTCTTGTCCTTTGACAATGAGTACCCAATTTATGGTAGAATTTATTGATCATATTCACTTTGGCCCTTGCTTAATATTGTCCTATCTTTGGCCAAGTAAATGTTTTGTGTGCTCCCATGTATTCCTTGCTACTTTTGGATCTTGTTATTTTATTGGTATCCTCTTGTGTTTTATTTAATGTGGGTAGTAGTGATGATCTCATTTGTGTGCATTTTGCATTCAAAAGCAAAATTCTATATAATGTACTACTTATGGGTGAGCTCTCCTATATTATTTAGAACACTCGCATTTATGCTTCTTTGTTTGATCCATATCGGGTTTCTTGTGCTTGGAACCTCAATCTTTTCGTTTTGGTACTTTGTGCCATCATGAGAAGTTTGGGGAGTTTGGTTTCTTATTGGAACCTTGCTCTTTTTGGGAGTTGGTTTTGTCTCATTCCTTGTTTCATGATTTGACCATTTTAGAATGAGATAAATCCTTGAGCATTTTTATTTCTATCTATCTTTTGCTCTTTTGGTTTTAGCCTAGTTCATTTGTTGAACTTGTGATCTTTCATGTGTTGAATTGGTTCTTTGATACAATTTGGACATAGTTTGTCATGTCACACTCTTGTGTGTGCAATCTCGATTTACTTGGTGTTTTTCGTTCAAATTGTATCTCCTTTTTGGTTCTTGAAATCTTTATGCGTTCATATTTACTATATATTTATATTATGGCATGCTTGCTTTCTTTAATCCAATATATAGGGGAAACTCCACCAATTCCCATCGGCTAAGTTGTGCATGAAATTCAATTTCACATCAATATGCATATAATTATGTGGAGTCTCACCTATGTATTATAGTTGCACTAACTACTTTGGACCCAATAAGTTTGGGGACCATTTTGTACTTAAATGTGTTTTAGGTACATTGGAGATAGATTGGATGGTTGTCTCTCAATTTTGAAGAAATTATGCATACATGAAAATTGGAGGCAAGCTTTAGGATGTTCAACGAATTCATATCCTCTACATCCTACCAATTATATCTCGGTAACAAGTATCTCTTTCTCATGCTCATATATCTTGATTCCAACCGTTTGTCGGTTGCCTTCTAGCATGAATTTTTGTTATTGTATTTATTGTTGTATCTATATCCATGGTATTAAGATAACTCTCTATTGTATATGTGTATAAGTTGAGGTGAGTGCATATAATTGGGACTATACAAAATCATGCATGTGTTCCATCAATCCCAAATATGTCAATCTAGCAATTTTATTGCCTATCTTTTCCTCAACTTCTCTCATGTGCAATAGTGAGATTTTGCTAGTTGTTTATTCCTTGTGTTATTTGTTGCCTTTCTCCATATATTCCAACTTTCTCCTTTTCCCTTGGTGATAGTTGTAATACATGTAGTGTGTTGGTATTTGAAGTTCATTAATGTACAATAAGGTATATTTGAGCCTTTGGCCATGCTTTGAAGCAAAAATCTTAATGATATATGTTATGACTTCATTTTTGCCTTTTATGTGATTTCTTGTATGTATTCTTTATGTGTGCATATTTCTTTGTTGGCATATGTATTTGTGATATTTTCCACTTAGAGACATATACACATATGAGAAGATAATTTTAGTTGATTTTTAATCCTTGTAGACCACCTTTCTATTCCTTTTGATTTTTTGGTGGCTTCCAAATTTAATTTCCTATGAGTGCTCGTTCCTCTTGTTTGCATCTTTGGGCACTCATATTTATTCTCTCATGCCTTGTATTGTTAAATGAACTTGTATGAGTGAGGATTCCATGATTATGCACCTTGTTCTCAAATACAATTATCATAATTGGTGCATTATCTTTGGGGAGCTCATCTAATTCATTTAATAATGCTCATTTGTCTTCCCTCTCATTTATTGTGCCTTAAATGTTTATGGTGGAGTGAGGATTCCATATTTGTGCATTTTTGTATTTGATTACAACGATTCTAAAGTGTGCACAAATCTTGGGGAGATTCTCTATTTTATTTAAGCATTTATTTGATCATTCATTTGATGTGTTTTAAATGCTTATGGGGGAGCGAGGATTCCATATTTTTGCAATTTGTATTGAAATGCAACTATTTTAAAGTTTGCACAAATCTTGGGGAGCTTCTCAATTTGTTATTTAAAACACTCATCTACTCGTATCATAATATCTTATGATTTCCATTTGGTCTCATTTGTTGTTTTCAAATTGGTTTATCGTATCTTGTGATTGCTTGCGTCATTTGTGATGCGTCGTTTTATTTTATTCCTTTGGCAATCTTCGGGTCCTCGATATAGTTCTAATCCCTCCCAAGTATTCATCATTGGATATGTGCGAATGCACATCTTTGGAGGAAATATTACTCCCTCCGATCCTAAATAAGTGTCACGGTTTTGAACTAACTCTAGTTCAAAATGGCGACACTTATTTAGGATCAGAGGTAGTACTATATTTGCCTTCTAGAACTTGTCACCCATTTCGGCAATCGATGCCAATGGGGGAGAAGTTTTAGAGGGTTTAAGGGAAATGGTTTATGCTTTGAGTTTGTTTCTAAGCATTTGACTTTCATGCTCTTGCATCTTTTTTATTGCTTAGCATGTGGTATATATAGAGGAAACTCCACCAATAATAATGATTGGCAATATATGCAATGAAATTCAAGTTCATCACAAATGCATAGATTGTGGGGGAGTTTCTCTATATATGGTGGTGGTACCAATATAACATACTTATGTAGTATTTGATATTGGTGTTACCATTTTGTTCATTAAGATTCCTTATATAAACCCTCTTAAAGGGATTGTCATCAATTACCAAAATGGGGGAGATTGAAAGAACATCTGGGCCCCCATGTGTGGTTTTGGTAATTAATGACAATCTTTATGGACTAATGTGTGTATTAAGTTATACTTGTAGGATTTGTCCATTGCATCACTTGGAGCATGTGTTGGCTTCAAGGTCGATGAAATGAGAAGAAGATGTGTTGTGCAAGCTCAAAATGCACCATCTATAGAAGATCTCATGTTTGATGCTTGCCATTCTCGGTGATCATGGATCGATGATGAGGAATTAAGAAAGGCGTTACATCTTGAGAAGGGCAAGATCGTATACATCAAGCTCAAGTGGAATGCTCAAGGCAAAGGTATAATCTTGATAGTTTTTCCCTTTTGCCGATCTCATATTGTTAGTAGGATACCGGGTTTAGGATAGATAGCCGTACTATCAAGAGGGGCTCTCGAATGAGTAACTCGTTCACTTCGTTCGGAGAGAGCTCAAACCTTTGCATATTTGAATCATCATATTTGGTTGTTATTTGGTATTATCCATGTGAGGATATAGATCTTGTGGTAATCTCCATAACAAGCTCTTGTTCATCAAAATCGGATCTTCCGTTTGTATCTTCTTGCGATTTTGATCTTGATGGCTTTTCGGTTTCTCACCAAGTGAGGTATCTCACATTATTATACATGATACATTCTCACTTGGTGATAACCAATATTTCACCTTTCATAGGGTAGCTCATGTCGTCCTTTTTCCAACGCAATTGGAATCTGGTCGATCGGAGTTACCAATCAAAAGTTATAGAGGTTTGGATTTTCCTAGGTACCAAAATGCGGTAGTACCGCATTTTAGTACCTAGCACGGCAGTAGGTTTTGGCAAGTTTCCAAATGCCACTACCCTCCTAAGTACCAAAATGCGGTAGCACCGCATTTTAGTACCTAGCACGGCAAAATGTTTTTGACAAGTTTCCAAAAGCCACTGTTGGGCTAGGTACCCAAAAGCGGTAGTACCGCATTTTAGTACCTAGCGCGGTAGAAGGTTTTTTACTTCATCATTTGGATCTATCATCCCTTGATGGACTATGATGTTTCTTTGCATGATATTGTAGAGGTTGTTGTCCTCTTCGAAACGAGCCCACGATCATCGAAATCGGAGTCCGGATGCAAAAGTTATGACTGTTTTTGTTCTGTGATGACTCGTAGTACCGGACCAGGATCCGGTAATACCAGGGTCCGGTAGTACCGCATTTTGGTACCAGGGAGCGCAGAGAAAAATGCGTTGGCGCCCCAGGAACCCCAGGGAATGTCCGGTAGTGCCTGGAAAGTCCGGTAGTACCGGGAAAATGTCCGGTAGTACCGGGAATCGTGTTTCTAGGTTGCAACAGTTGGATTTTGGAGGGACCTATATAAGAGGCCTTCTTCCCCTATGGTTCCTTAACCTTTCTTGCAAGTTTTCCCCTCCATTGTTGACCTTCTTGATCTTGCTTTCTCTCAATCCCTCCGATGATTCTTGCATATTCTTGAGGGATTTGAAAGAGGAGATCTAGATCTATAATCCCACCAATCAATCTCTCCTCTAAGTGAGTGGAACATATTGGGATCTAGATCTTCGAGTCTTTTGTGGATTTCCTCCATTGTTCTTCCTCTCTTATTCCCCCATAAGCTTTTTTAGCTTTGGTGGAATTTGGGAGAGAAGGATTTGAACACCTTTATGGTGTTCTTGCCATTTGCATTGGGTGCATCGGTTTGTGTTCTCCTCGGAGGATTTGGTTTGAGTTGCTCATTGGAGCTTGTCCCTCTTGGGTTCTTGGAACCCTAGACGGTTTTGTGGCCTTGGTGGCATTGTGGCCTTGGTGGAATTTGTTGAGGCCTTTTGTGGCATTTGTTGAAAGCCTCCAATTAAGTTGTGGAGAAGTGCCCCAACCTTGTGAGAGGTTCCGTTTTCCACCGACAAGTGCACCGATAGTGAAAACGTGGATCGATCCCGTTGGGGTGAGATTCACCGGAGAATAAGGGAGGCCTTTTGTGGCGTTGGTGGTTTGATACCACCCCCTCTCCAAACGAGACGTACTCCATGTTGGGAGGAACTCGGTAAAATATTGCTGTCCCCGCGTGCCTCGGTTATCTCTATACATGAGCTCTTTACTTATGCACTTTACATTGTGATAGCCTTCGTGCTTGAAGTAATATATATCTTGCTATCACTTTGTTGCTTGTATTGCTTAGCATAAGTTGTTGGTGCACATAGGTGAACCTTAGTTGTTCTAGGTTGTGCTTAACAAAGTAAACACTAGTTTTATTCCGCCTTTGTTGAGCCACTCTAGGAAAAGTTTTAATCGCCTATTCACCCCCCTCTAGGCGACATCCGTATCCTTTCAGTGATGCTAATAGCCACTCGACACGATACTGCGTGCGAGCGCCGCCTGAAGCCGACGCAAGATGGGTCGGCCCATTTACATATCGCTCGTTTGTCCATTCGCTCCTTCCGGTCGTATGGTTCACCGAAAATATTCATGTTACCACATAATTAAAATAACCAACTCTGTCTTCTTTTGGAAAACCATGAATCAATTTCCGAAAATTCATGAACAAAATTTTCAAATTCATAAACACTTTTTAAAAAAATCTTAAACATTTTTTAAAACATGAACACTTTTCGAAAATCATGAACCTTTTTTCTTTTCGAAATTCATGAACCAAATTTCGAAATTCATGGACATTTTCCGAAAATCATGAACCATTTTCCAAAATTCATGAACCAAATTCCAAAAATCATGATCAAATTTTCAAAGCACATAAACAACTTAAAAAATCTTGAACATTTTTTGAAAAATCATGAATCATATTTAAAAAATCACGAAAAACAAATCAAATTCATGAACTAGTTTTTAAGAGGCGTGAACATTTTTCAAAAATCATAATTTATTTTTGGAAAAAGTGAATATTTTTTAAATCATGAAAAAAATATAAATTTTTTGAACCTTAATAAATGAAAAAAGCAAACAAGAAAGAAAAACAGAAAAATAAAAGAGAAAAGTATGTTAACGGAAAAAAGATAAAAGCGGTAAATGGTGAAGATCACGGATGCCGCCTAAAGGGGTGAATAGGCGGTTTAATTTTTTTACGAGATGGACTTAACAATGATGGAATAAAACTAGTATTTTCTTTTATCAAGCATAAAACCTATATATATATACTAAGGTTCAACTATGTGCACCAACGACTTATGCTAGCAAGAAAAGCAACAAATTGATAGCAATATATATTACTTCAAGCACAAAGGCTATCATAATGTAAAGTACATAAATAAAAAGGTCGGATATAGAGATAACCGAGGCACTTGGGGACGATGATATTTTATTGAGTTCCTCCCTACAAAGGAGTACATCTCGTTGGAGAGGTGGGCAGTAATAAGACCATCAACGCACAAAAGATCTCACCCTATTTTCCCGAGTATCCGCTGCACGCCAACCACCCGATCCACTATGGGACATTTGAGGGCGGTCACCAAACCGTTACAAGATTGGGACAATCTCTACAACTTCATTGGAGGCTCCCAATAATCACCACCTAGGTCACTAACTTGAGGATAGCTCCACAACTTAATTGGAGGCCCCAAAAACACGCCACAAAGGCCACACACTGTATAGGGTTTCAAGAACCCAAGAGGAACAAGATTCTTGATTTCACCAACCAAATCCTCCGAGGAAAACGCAAATCGATGTACCTAATACAAATGGAAATAATACTATAAAGATGCTCCAATATCCTTCACTCTCAGTTCCAACAAAGCTACTCAAACTATTGGGGGTACAAGAGAGCAAGGACACAAGGAGAACACCAAATCCTCCAAGATCTATATCCCAAATATTCACACACGAAGAGATGATAAGGTTTAGTCAAAATATAGATCTAGATCTCCTCAATATTCCTCTCAAATATATGCAAAAAATCATTGGAGGGAGAGAAAAAATCAAGCTCAAGAGGGGTCAAAGCAATGGGGAAAAGCTTGAGCAAAAGATGAAGAAGAAGCACTAAAAAATCTCAAGAGAGATCTACCCGTTGGGGCCAAATCCCGATTGGGCCAGTAGTACCTCTATTGGATCAAGCGGCGCACAGGAACTGGCGAAGTGGGCAAGCGCGCTTGGCGACCTGGGAGAGCGACGTGAGGCGAGCGAGGAAAGGGGATCAGGGCGACACGCGTGGGAGCAAGAGTGCGAGGCTAGCAAGCGGGCGGGATCGGGAGCGACGATAGCGCCCGAGCTAGCTGAGGGAGCCCGACCCAGGAGAGGTGCGGCGGCTGCTGGGAGCTTGGCGAGCTCGATGGGCCGTCCTGGTACCGCCTCACGGCGGTAGAATCGCTGGGCAGACAACCGCCCGGGCCCCAAGCACTCTGAGGAGGCAAAGAAGGAGTAGGCAAGACAGAGGTGGCAACAGCGGTAGTACCGCATGACCCAGAACTATTTCCCTTTTTCTCAAATCATATAAAGGGCAAACTTCAAATAGAAAAAACTTGAGTTAGGAAACTCTGATTGAGCCAAAACCAATTTTGTTAGGAAAATATTGGATACCACCAAGTGATAATATTTCATGTACTATAATGTGAGATACCTCCCTTGGTGAGAGACCAGAAAAACTCCAAGATAAAAAACACAATAAGATATAAAGGGAAAATCTGTTTGATGAACTAGAGCTTCTTATGAATATTACCACAAGCTCTAGAACATCACATGTATAAGATCCAAATAACAACCAAATAGGATAATGCTAAGTATGAAAAGGTTTGAGCTTTCTCCGAAAGGTATGATCGAGTACTCACTCGAGAGCCCCTCTTGGTAGTACGACTATCTATTCTAAACCCGGTCTCCCAACAACATGAGACCGGTAAAAGGGAAAATCTATCAAGATTATACCTTTACCTTGAGCATTCCACTTGAGCTCTAAGTAGATGATCTTATCCTTCTCAAGATGGACACCTTTCTTGATTCTTATTTCTTGTTCTTTCTTGATGAAGACTTGCACCTTGATCCCCCATTCACCATGAGGAAACCTCTTTTTTGACCTTGTCTTCATTGAACCATGATCACCGAGAATGACAAGCATCACACATGAGATCTTCTAGAGATGACGCATTTTGAGCTTGCACAACACGTCTTCTTCATTTCTTCTACCTTGAAGCCAACACATGATCCAAGCGATACAAATGGACAATTCCTACAAGTGCACCTTAATGCAAACATTAGTCCATAGAGATTATCATTAGTTACCAAAACCACACATGGGTCCACATGCTCTTTAAAATGGGCGAGCCCAATGCGACGTGGGGTGTGCCCGCACAGCCCGCACCGCGTTGAGCCACATTTAGTATGTCGCTTCCCCGGTCATGCCTCGCGCGTGACTGCGCACGAGGGAGCGACCGAGCTGGCCGCTGCACCTTTAACCCAACCCAACGCCCTCTGACTGCACCGACTCCATGCGCTTCCTCCTTCTTATCCCCAAGCTAAGGCCCTAGGAACCCTAGGTTTCCACTACCCTTGCTCCCTCTCTGCTCCTCCTCTCTGCACCCAAAATCCCATATCCTCGTGAGGGACCTGGCGTAGGATTTTCCTGGTATATCATTTTATGTCAGCCCATATGTGACATAAGAATTTTTTAAATGTAAACATTTGTATTATTCCATGTTATGTGATATATTACAAGAAAGTAAAGTATCATGCAAAAAAAATTAAATGCAAACATAACTATATCATAGGAAATATAAGAGTTAATGTGGAAGAAGGGAACAAGGATATGTTGTCGGCATAGGCATGTGCTGACGGTTCTCCATCACGGCCGTTGTTGTACTCCTAATGCCGTCAGCAGGTGCTCACCAGCGCCACATGGTTGCGGCCATTACCGATGGTGATGATTAATAGGCCGGTGGTTACCGTCGGCATACGTCCAAATATGTTGGCAATTTTTCTGTCGAAGGTTTGTTAGCCGTTGGCATATATGCCATATGCCAACGCCCGTCATAAGCTATCGTTAACCATTGACATTTTGTCTATTTCATGTAGTGTCTTATTCCTCATCCCCACTTTGCTTCCCTTTATGACAAGTGTCACACATGGAGACTACTAACTGTTGATTTGCTGGGACCAGCGCAACCACTGGAGGGCATGACCTAAAATTTCCTATCGTGTCCAAAATGGTCCAACCATACTCGAGCGGTGGGCGCACCCTCTCTAGTGGGGTGACCCATCTGGACCGACTCGTCTGGCACGACCTATCAACGCACCACATTTGGGCAACATTTTCATCAGGGTAGACAGCGTGTGCGTCCTCCTGTGTGGGCCAAGGGCCCACATGGCAGCGACCCAATGGCCTTCTTTCACTAGCCATCAATGGAGGGAGGTAGGCTGCTCTAAGGCTTGCCGCGTCGTTGACGACTGGACGCCTGCTCTAGCCACGCCGCTCGACACCTGCATTCCTGTCGCGGCCACATCAATGGCCTCATTTCGGCCTCCGCGTCAACATCCAATATCGTGGCCTTTTAACAGGCCACTACGGACATCTTTGTCCACACTCTCCTCCTCCCGCCCACCCTCTAGCCGCCAGCACCATCGTAGGCACCGCACTAGCTAGCCATGGCCGGCGGCATTGGATCAAGGGGAGGGCGTCTTGGATGACCACCGGACACTAGTCGTGGCCGAGGCAGTCGAGGAAGACGTGGGGGGCGCGGCCAAAGCGGTTCGCCGCCACCGCCTCCGTCGTCACCCGAGCTCGAGCTCGTTGCCATCAACCTCGACGAGTTCTAGTTCGCCATGACTATCCACTTGGGCATGAACTGGGATAGGAAGCGCATAGGCTAGAAGTTCGCATCCATTGTAGACGGGCAAGAGCCACACCACGTCATGCTACAGACCTAGCCAACGGCTTAAAAAAGTTCGTCCTCGTGCACCAAATCGAAGTCGGACACTTCCTGGTCTTGTCTGAAATAAGTTATGCATCTATTATCATCTAGAATAGTGTCTAAAATAAGTTATTCATTAATTGTCATCTAAAATAGTACTAGGCCGGCTGCCAGACGAAAACAGTAACGAGCCGGTGCAATATTGATCCCCAAGATGGTGGGCTGGCCTGCTTAAACTTCAGTGGAGCTTAGGTGGACGTGTTATTAACGACAAATTTATAACCATGACAGAATAGATGACGATGTGACCATGCAGTTAGCGACAGTTTGCTATGTAACAGTTTAGTGTAACATCAGAATTCGATGGTCTCACGAATCACATCTACACATCAGCCACGGCTTAAATAATGAAACGTATTCCATCGTAAAAAAAAAGACTATTTAACGATAAAAAAAAACTTCTACCGTAAACACCGATTACGGTAAAAGATACAATTTCTATCGAGACTATTGTCCACTACATCAATTGTACTACCGGCCATGGACATCGTCCTACAGCGTCGACTTCGATGGAGCTTCTAATGTGATGACCACTTCGGCGGAGCATCAAATGTGATGACCGCCTATGAAAGGCAAGATTTCTTGGATTTTGGACAAGGCAAGATTTCTTGGAGTACGGCTTTGCCCATTATTAAAAGAAAAGCGAGGTCCATGTGAACAAGCGTGAAGGATATGGTTTCTTAAGAGATGTCAGACCCACCAATAGTTCTTGTACTCCTAGCTAGACGGCCGAGTCACGCACAGAGCACAAGCGAGTAGCTATGGCGACGGGAATACTAGAGTGCTCGCCGGCCATCTTGGTCGCCGCCGGCCTCTCGGTGCTAGCAATCTTCTTCTGTTACCTGGCTTTCTTCCGCGGCGGAACAAAGCGGTACCCGCCAGCGGTGGGCACGGTGTTCCATCAGGTGTACCACCTCCGGCGGCTGCACGACTACCACACGGGCCTGTTCCGCGAGCACAAGACGTTCCGGCTGCTCTCGCCAGGCCGGCGGCAGATCTACACGTCCGATCCGGCGGTGGTCGAGCACATCCTCAGGACTAACTTCACCAATTACGGCAAGGTACACAAGTAGCACCGACAGTTATTTGAGCTGAATAGAAGTGTGCTCATTTTATTGGTCATATGAGTTGGATCAGTCCGAGTGATAGAGTGGAGTTTTTGTTTTCCTGTTGCGACTATAGAATTTTCGTCTCTGTTGAACATTCCACTGGACACGGAAGAAATGAGTATAAAGTGTATTATTAGTACTCTCTCAGATGCAAATTAGTTGAATTAGATTTTTCTAGATTTGATTGTATCTAAAAAATAATTTAGTATTAGATTTATTCGTATCTTGATAAATTTGAGTCAACCAATTTGGAATTGGAGAGAGTAGATTTTTATCCTCCTTCTCAAAAACGGTTAACGGGGTAGTAGAAGTGGGCAATTCCCCATTTTATGGTGCAATCGGCGCATGCTAACTAACTATGGCCTCTGATCCAAAACAGAATCTCTGATCCGAAACTAACTAAATCTATGGCCTTGGCAAGTAAGCCTGGTGTACTAATTAATTTCCTGGCATGCGTTTGATGCTTGTGAACAAACAAACTACTCCCTCTGTTTTTTATTACTTCGCGTTTTAGGAATTTTTAAAGTTAAACTTTCTCAACTTTGACCAAAAATATAGAAAAATATATAAACATTTATTATTTCAAATGCATATATTATGAAAATATAACTTATAAATATTTCAATACTATAAGTTCTATATTATAAATACTTTTATTTTTTGCTAAATATTTAATCAAACTTTAAAAAATTTGATTTTGACTAAACCCAGAATACGATATAATTGTGAACTGAGGGAGTAAATACATACACAGGGTGATTTTAACTACGAGAACATGAGCGATCTTTTGGGAGACGGCATCTTCGCGGTAGACGGCGACAAGTGGAAGCAGCAGAGGAAGATCGCCAGCTACGACTTCTCCACGAGGGCGCTCCGGGACTTCAGCGGCGGCGTCTTCAACAAGAACGCCGCCAAGCTTGCACGCATAGTCGCCAGCAACGCCGCAACGAAGCACCCGATGGACTTTCAGGTAATTCCTCCTATACCGATCACAGAGGTAGAACAACATCGTACTGTCTGACGACAACGCTTCCTCTGTCCATATGTACATATGATGCAGGGGTTGCTGATGAAGGCGACGATGGACTCCATCTTCACCATTGCCTTCGGCCTGGACCTGAACACGCTGGACGGTTCGGCGGACGAGGGGAGCCGCTTCGCCGCGGCTTTCGACGACGCCAGCGAGTTCACCCTGGTCCGCTACGTGAACGTGTTCTGGAAGGTGGCGAGGTTCCTGAACGTCGGCGTAGAGGCGACGCTCAGGGACAGGATCAAGGTCGTGGACGAGTTCGTGTACAAGCGGATCCGTGCCAGGGCCGACGAGATGTCGGACGACAAGGCATGCGACACTCATCCGAAGCAAGATTTGCTGTCTAGATTCATCCTGGCGACCACCAGCGATTCTGGGAAGGTGGACTACAAGTACCTGAGAGACATCATAATGAACATAGTCATCGCTGGCAAGGACACGACCGCGGGAGGGCTCTCCTGGTTCCTGTACATGGTGTGCAAGCACCCGGAGGTCCAGGAGAAGATAAGCAAGGAGGTCAGGGAGGCTACCGCCAATGCCGGCGAGGCCGCGTCGTCCGTGGACGAGTTCTCGCGGAGCCTGACGGACGAGGCCCTGAACAGGATGCACTATCTGCACGCCGCTCTCACAGAGACGCTCAGACTGTACCCTTCAGTGCCGTTGGTGAGTCGATCTACATCTACACGCTCTGAACTTGTGGTCATGCATGGGAGAAGGAACAAAAAAACCATTGCAATGTTTTGGTGTTCCAGGACAACAAGGAGTGCTTCTCAGACGATGTTCTGCCCAACGGCTTCAGCGTGGGCAAGGGAGACATCGTGTACTACACCCCCTACGCGATGGGGCGAATGGAACGCCTGTGGGGCGACGACGCCCATGAATTCCGGCCCGAACGGTGGCTCGACCAAAACGGCGCGTTTCAGCCGGAGAGCCCTTTCAAATTCACAGCTTTCCAGGTAGCCACACCGCGCCACACATGCATAAAACACCATCACGTTCGACAACATAGATAGCTCTTCTACACGCTGAATCGTGTAACTGAACTACTCTTAACTCTTGTCACATACAGGCTGGCCCGAGGATCTGCCTCGGAAAGGAGTTCGCGTACAGGCAGATGAAGATCTTCGCGGCTGTGCTGCTCCACTTCTTCGTGCTTGCTCTACCCGACGAGAAGGCGAGCGTCAATTACAGGAGCATGATCACGCTCTACATCGATCAGGGTCTCCATCTGACAGCTACAGCCAGATGATTGTGCCTTGGCTTGTGCCGTATATCATGTTGTCCCTATCTACTTGTGATAAGCTCTTTTGGTTCCCATCATTTCATTTCATTTGAAAGAAATGAAATAAAATGACATTAATGATATAATTTTATTTGGCAATTCCAGAGAAATAACAGGGTACCAAAATAAATTAAGGTTGGGCATAAAAGGAAAACCATGGAATTTGCAATTGAATTTCGTAACCAATTCTATGGCAGCCAAACAGGTTGATTCTTGGAATCACAAATAAATTCCTTGATTTCAGTCAAAAATGATGGGAGCCAAATGAGCTCTAAGGTTATGAAGTTAGTTGATTAAACATCTGTAACAACAATGTGACTGTGGAACGATACCATGTAGAACGATATCTAGGGATTGGCGGAATATATTGAATGTATTATTGAGATTTATGCACGATATATATAGACGTACATGACATCATCTTGGAGTACAAGTCGAGTCCTAACTATCCTAAACTATCATAACAGCTGTGTCTGTACAATACTCTAACATCCCCCGCAGTCGTAGCGGTAGCGTCGTGAACAATTGGAATATCACGAACGATCAGACTGAAGATAAACCGAAGTAGAACCAGTAGGTTGACATCCCCCCGCAGTCCGAGCGGGAACATCGCCGATGGTGTCACGTCGCAGTAGCTTGGACTGTAGAGTAAGCTAATGATGCTCAAGTGAGGTGATAGCCCTTGTGCCAATGTCGAGGAAGCCGAGAGCGTTAGGCGGTGCCGAGATCGGGGTAGCCTTGCAAGGGGTCTCCATGGTCGATGTCGTGGTCGGGGATGTCGTTGTCGAGGTAGTCACACGTGAACCCGCATGCGCATAGTGCGCGAGGAGGATGGCGGAGACGCGTCGAGCGTCCATGGCATCTTGCCGAGGAGGCGTGCCGAGGGTTCACGGAGACGTGCCGAGGGGCCGCGGAGGCTTGCGAAGGGTCGATGCAGTCCGAACCGTTGAGGATGAGGTGCAGCCATAGTTTTGCCAGAACTAGGCGCACGTCGAGAACGAACACACACTCCGGTTTTTCCAGAACCGAGTATGCAAAGAACTCGTTGATGATGCGGTCGAGGCAGTCGTAGAGGGGTCGATCCTGAAGAATACGTTGTTGAAGCCGATAAAGACAAGACACCGATCCGAGATTGCTAGACTCGGGAACGCATCGAGAACGAAGGCACTCCTGGTGTTGCCAGTACCATGCGTGCAAGGGGCAGGAACTATCATGAACTTGTCGCCATGTCAGAGAGACTAGCAGAGGAGGCCTCCTGAGAGGTTGCGAGGCGCGGAGCGGCAAAGGAAGAGATGTCGATGATGTCCGCGGTTGTCGGAGTAGAGTAGCAGGTGGTGTAGTTGGGGACGAGGCGATGACGCTAACGACGAAGTTGTAGTGGACGGTGACGTAAAGGGCGGCGAAAACAGCGATGACCTGGGGTGGTCGTGCTGGATGCCTAGAGTGGCGATGGGGTAGTCGGTGGGACCTGCGATAGCGAGTGGTCGCCATGAAGGTTACCTTGTGAAGTGCGGTGGCGGTGCTCGAACTAGGCGAGGAAGAACCCGACGGCGTGACGAAGGCCATGCGTAGACGGCGGTGATCCACGCCGTAGGAGATGGCGCGGTGGAAACCGAGGACGTTGGTGCGCGGGGATGCCGAAGTAGTCTGCGTGCAGCGACACTACGACCCGAGGGAGCGGCATAGCTGCAGGGCGCAAGTCGGTGCAGCTGCTGAGAGACCACCAGCGACGTGCAGGACAAGAAAGGCACGTTGGAAGCCGGTAGCATGGACCAAAGGCGGCGGCGCTGCGGCCCGAAGGGGCGACGCAGCGGCAGCCTATAGCTCGATCGGTGGTAGGCGCTTTCTCGGGGACGTGCTTGGCGTAGACGGGCGTTGGATCGGTTGATCAGACCGACAATGTATTCTATGCACCATGGCGTGGACTACGTGTAGATAAGAGTCAATGGCGGCGTTGTCGGTGAAGTCCCGAACGATGACGACGGATACGATGTGAGTGGGGCGGCCGCGGTAGCCTTCCAAGGAAGGTGTAGCAGCCGTCCGTGATGCGTGGCAGCCTGCCACGAGACCGCAATAGTCTGCCGAGGCAGGCGTGGCAGCAGAGAGGGCAGGCGCACAGGCACGGTGTAGATTGTCGATGCCGGTGGTCAGAATAGCGGCGCGAGTAGACGACGATGGTGTGCAACTCAATCCGTCCTAATATCGGTAAACAAAAAAAAACTCGATCAATAGATTGGAAAAAGTGACTTATAGGGCAGCCGATCACGGATCAGCTGACGAACGCTACGTACGGGTTGTGCAGCCCTCGACAGAGATCATGGAGATCGACCTTCCCTTAGGAAGCATGGCGGAAGCGTGTTGCTCGCCTAGCGCAACGCCATAGGAGGGGGCATCGCAAGGTTGAGGAGAGGCGGCGAGGGTGTTAGGGTTTTGGCGATGGCGGCTCTAGGTTAGTATCGAATTTAGGGTTGATACTATGTAGAACAATAGAGAGGGATTGGCGGAATATGTTGGATGTATTATTAAGCCTCATGAGCAAGTATATATAGACGTACAAGTGATCATCTTGGAGTACAAGTCTGGCTAGGCTAGAGTCCTAACTATTCTAAACTATCATAATAACTATGTCCGTATAATACTCTAACTGTTACAATGGTAAGAGTCTAGGCTTCCTCGTGGGTTTGTGGCAAGTAAAAGTTAGACATTACTCTCACAAATTTGAGAGATCATAAAATCGAAAAGAAAACCTTGGTTATTCTCTGAATTGTTCCTTCCTGGCCTACACAAAAATGGCTAAACATATACTCCTTCCGAATCATAATAAGTGTGTCGAAACTAACTCCACCCACCGTGACCATATAAGGGAGAGGGAAAATCGCATGCAAAAGGGATCCATCAACTTTCCTCAACATCGAAGATCAACCACCGCCATCTACATCTTCGTCCCCATACTTATACATAGCCATCTACTTATAATATTGATTCTCTCGCAATTGGTAATCTGTAAGTCTATTTGTTATCCAACTATAAGAATTTTCAATAGAATGTTTATTGATTCACGGGCAGTGGCGAAGCCAGGAATTGAGATCGGCTGTAACACCCCAAAAATATTAAAGATTATCAAGTTCTAATCACCCAAGTTTAGGGTTAACAAAAACTTTTATTATTAAAATTAATATGTGTGCATATGTGTGTGATGAATGCATGAATGCTTGCAATGTCATGTTTGATTGCTATGAATGGCAAGGATTGGTTTAAAGATAAAAACAATATTATCTAGATCATTTCCAAGTAGAATCAAACAAAGAGAAAATAAAAAATAAGATATATAAGCAAATGGTTATTTTGACCAAAGTTAACCACTAGACCACTTTGAGTGTTTCTAGTCCAAGTTTTCTAACAGAAACAAATCCAATTATTTTCACCCCTTGCTAGACCAAGTAAAAGTGAACCCAAGCCCACTTTACAAACCAACATAAACAAATTCCAAATCTATTCAAATGACAATTTAAAATTGAATCTTTCATATGTGCTAAGATCACCATTTCTCAAAACCCAACCAAACCAGTTCACCTTGATAAACCCAAGCAACCTCAGACTACCAAGTATGTAACCAGAGCACTCACCAAAATTCAGCCAAAAATTCAAATTCAAATATCATGCGGCCATTTTATCAAACACTTGGTGAGCACAGTAATCACTGCTTTTTAACTATCACTTCTTGATCAATGCACTGTCCAATTCTTGTCATCAATTCTCTTCCCTTGTCTCCCCCCGTGACTACCAATGCATTGAACAAGCTAGCTTTCTACCCTTTGTACAGTTCCATGCCACCCGATCCCCCCCCTTGCCGGCCGACCATGGCCAGCACGCAGGAGGCAGATTCGCACTCGTCCATGATGTCCAGGAGGCAGCCCACCGTCCATCGCCACCCCCTGTCCAACCCTCGAGCACAGTCAGGCCCTAGAACACCGAGGAAACACCGCGCCCATTTCTCTGCAACCATGCCGAGAGCACCGCGGCCGACACGCGTGCACATTGCACGCGCCATGACCCTAGCTACCCCCCAGACATGCCGTTCGCCGCCGCGTGACTAGTAGCACCTGTACGCCGTCTCAAATGTGTAGGGGTTCGTAGCATGGAAAACAAAAATTTTCTATCGCATACAAACAAACAAGCCAAGATCTATCTACTAGATTGTAGCAACGAGTCGATGGAATAACTTACCCTCGAAGATTCCAAAGTGTTTAACGAGAGCGGATTCTCGTGGGTGATGTAGTCATTTTCCGATCTCAAGATCGTAGACGATCCTTCCGGCGTTCGCAGCGCTTCCGCAATCGGTCACACGTTCGATTTCGATGAAGACCTTCCTCTCCCTTGTTCCAGCGTGCGGAGGTTGTAGCACTCTCGCGATTCCGGCAAAGACAACGGCGTGGTACCTAAGTAGAGGGAAATCCGCAGGCCTTAAGCCGGAGCGAGTATGGTGGAGTATGAGAGAGGGCTATTAGTGGTCTAGAGATTAGACACACCGATTAGAAGGCTCTAAACCGCAGGCTAAAGCAATTAGAAGCTCTAAACCAAACGGCTCTAAACCGGAGATTAGAGGTAGAAACTTGTGTGTCTCAAGGAGGAGGCCCCGCCTCCTTTTATAGGTGGAGGGCTAGGCGCGCCAGGAGGGAGGAGTCCTCCCAACTCGGCCTAGGGCTGGCCCGGCTTGGAGGAGAGGAACTCCTCCTCCAAGTTGGTTTCAACCTCCTCTTGCTTGTTTCCCAGCTTCTGCTTCCCACGCTCGCTTTTCCACAGTTTCTGTTTTAGCCGCTTTGACTTTCAAACTGGCAATTTGACTTTCAAGTTTTGGAACAGCAAGAACACTTAGTACATGATGCAATCATTCAATGACACATTCATGTACCTCCCCGGAGTGCCGGACAATCCGAACCTTCTAGAACATTCCGATGAAAACACGGAATCATTCCCGAACTCCAAACGGGACTTTCCTTATATGAATCTTATTCTCCGGACCATTCCGGATCACCTCGTGATATCCGGATCCCATCCGAGACTCGAACAACATTCGGTCTCTTTCTCATAATACCATAACTACTCAAAACAACGTCGAATCCTTAAGTGTGTCTCCCTACGGTTCGTGAATTATGCGGACATGATCGAGACACTTCTCGAACAATAACCAATAGAGGAATCTGGAAATTCATATGGCTCTACATATTTCTCGATTATTTTGCGATCGAATGAACCACTTACATACGATACCAATTTCCTTTGTCTCACGATAGTTTACTTATCCGAGGTTATGATCGCTTGTATCTTTGCATACCTAGTTCAACCTCGTTACCGATAAGTACTCTTTTCTCGCCGTGATATGTGATCCCTTTGTGACCCGGTCACATGCTTGCAAGCTAATTGGATGACATTCCACCGAGGGCCCAGAGTATATCTATCCGTCATATGGATGGACAAATCCCACTCTTGATCCATGTGTTTCAACCAATACTTTCCGAACACTCAATGCCACCTTTATAGCCACCCGATTCACGGTGTGGTGTTTGATGTCATCAAAGCATCCATCCGGTAAAGGTGATATGCATGATCTCATGGTCGAAGGAATTAGGTTACTATGTATCGAAAGCATATAGCAATTGAACTATTGAAATGACTTGATCTTTATGCTATGCTTATCTATAGGAGTATGTCCACCATATCATTCTCCTGATGATATGATCTTGTTGTTAATAACATCTCAATGTTCATGATCAGGAAACCACAATCATTAATCAACCAACAAGCTAGTGAAGTATAGAGGCTATACTAGGGACTTCAAATTAAGTTTACAAATCACACAAGTATTAATGTTTCCTTGTTAATACTATTATAGCATGAATGTAAACATTTATCATAAACACAAAGATATAATAATAACTATATTTATTATTGCCTCTAGGGCATATCTCCAACAGTCTCCCACTTGCACTAGAGTCATCTAATCTAGATTACATGGTAATATACCGAACACCCATGGCAGTTTGGTGTTGGTCATGTTTTGCCCTCGGGAGAGGTTTAGTCAACGGATCCGCCACATTCAGATCTGTGTGTACTTTGCAAATCTTTATATCCCCATCCTGGATATGTTCTCGAATAGCGTGAAAACGCAGCTTGATGTGCTTTAGCTTCTTGTGTGACCTTGGTTCTTGCGCATTGGCTATGGCGCCCATGTTATCACAATAGATAAACATTGGGTCCAGCGCACTAGGAACCACACCCAGCTCTGTAATGAACTCTTTCATCCATATCGCTTCTTGTGAAGCCTCCGAAGCAGCCATTTATTCCGATTCAGTTGAAGATCTCGCCACAACGCTTTGCTTTGCATTCCTCCAGCTAACTGCTGCACCATTCAAAATAAATACGTATCCAGATTGTGATTTAGAATCATCCGGATCGGTGTTCCAAATAGCATCGGTGTAACCATTAACAACGAGCTGTTCATCACCTCCATAAGAAAGAACCATATCCTTAGTTCTTCTCAAGTACTTAAGGATGTTTTTGACCGCTGTCCAATGATCCACTCCTGGATCACTTTGATATCTGCTAGTTAAACTAACAGCATATGCAATGTCGGGTCTAGTACATAGCATGGCATACATTAGAGATCCTATAGCGGAGGCATAGGGAGTCTTACTCATCCTTTCTCTATCTTCTGCCGATGTCGGACTTTGAGTTTTACTCAAGGTCGATTAGCAACATGGGCAAGAACCCTTTCTTGCTTTCTTCCATTCCAAACCTCTTTAGAACTTTGTCCAAATATGTACTCTGTGACAATGATATTTGGCGTTTCGATCTATCTCTATAAATCTTTATGCCTAATATGTAAGCTGCTTCGCCAAGATCCTTCATTGAAAAACTATTATTCAAATATTCCTTGACACTATTAAGAAGGTCTACATCATTCCCAATCAACAATATGTCATCCACATACAGTATTAAGAATGCTACTGAGCTCCCACTCACTTTCTTGTAAATACAAGCTTCTCCATAAGTTTGTATAAAACCAAAACTTTGATCACCTTATTAAAACGTTGATTCCAACTTGGGATGCTTGCTTCAATCCATAGATGGACCTTTGAAGTTTGCATACCTTGTTAGCATCTTTAGGATCGACAAAACCTTTGGGTTGCATCATATACAACTCTTCATCAATATCTCCATTGAGGAATGCTGTTTGACATCCATCCGCCATATCTCATAATCATAATATGCAGCGATTGCTAACATAATCCTCACAGACTTCAGCTTCGCATGGTGAGAAAGTCTCATCGTAGTCAACTCCTTGAATTTGTCGAAACCCTTTTGCGACAATTCGAGCTTTAGACAAAGAACATTACCATCAAGATCTGCTTTCTTCTTGAAAATCCATTTGTTCTCGACAGCCTTCCGGCCATCCGGTAAGTCCACCAAAGTCCATACTTGGTTTTCGTACATGGATCCAATCTCGGATTTCATGGCTTCTTGCCATTTATTGGAATCTGGGCTCATCATCGCTTCCTCATATGTCTCGGGTCATCGGTGTTGTCCACCAACATGACACTCATAACGGGATCATACCAATCTGGAGTGGTACGAGTTCTCGTTGACCTCGAGGCTCAGAGCAACTTCAACCGAAGTTTCATGATCATCATCATTAGATTCCTCTCTAATTGGTGCAGCACCACAGAACTTCTTCCGGTCGCGCTACTCGCAATTTCGAGAGAAGGTTCGACAACCTCGTCGAGTTCTACTTTCCTTCCAATCACTTCTTTCGAGAGAAATTCCTTCTCTAGAAAGGATCCATTCTTGGCAACGAAGATTTTGCCTTCGGATCTATGATAGAAGGTATACCCAATAGTTTCCTTCGGGTATCCTATGAAGACGCATTTTTCCGCTTTGGGTTCAAGCTTGTCCGGCTGTAACTTCTTTACATAGGCTTCGCATCCCCAAACTTTAAGGAACGACAATTTAGGTTTCTTGCCAAACCATAATTCATACGGTGTCGTTTCAACGGATTTAGACGGTGCCCTATTTAAAGTGAATGCAGCTGTTTCTAATGCATAACCCCAAAATGATAGCGGTAAATCTGTAAGTGACATCATAGAACGAACCATATCTAAAAGAGTTCGATTACGATGTTCGGACACACCATTACGCCGTGGTTTTCCCGGCGGTGTCAACTGTGAATGTATTCTGCATTTCTTCAAATGCTCGCCAAACTCGTAACTTAGATATTCACCTCCACGATCAGAACGTAGAAATGTAATCTTCTTGTTACGTTGATTCTCTACCTCACTTTGAAACTCCTTAAACTTCTCGAAAGTTTCGGACTTATGTTTCATGAAATAGATATACCCATATCTACTCAAGTCATCCGTGAAGGTAAGAACATAACGATAACCACATGCGATGCTACACTCATTGGACCACACATCGGTATGTATGATTTCCAATAAGTCCGTAGCTCGCTCCATCATACCGTAAAATGGAGTCTTAGTCATTTTTCCCATCGACATGCTTCAGATCTTTCAAGTGATTCAAAATCAAGTGATTCAAGAAGTCCATCGAATGGAGTTTCTTCATACGCTTCACCCAATGTGACCAAGACGACGATGCCACATATAGGTCGAATTATCGCTGATTTCAAACGTTTAGCCTCAATGTTGTTGATATGTGTATTTCCACTATCGAGATTAAATAATAATAGACCATCTATCAAAGGTGCATGTGCATAAAACATATTACTCATATAAATCGAACAACCATTATTCTCCGATTTAAACAAGTAACCGTCGCAATAAACAAGATCCCGATATAATGTTCATGCTCAACACGGGCACTAAATAACAATTATTTAAGTATAAAACTAATCCCGATGGTAGATGAAGGGGTAGCGTCCGACACGATCACATCAACCTTTGATCCGCTTTCCCACGCGCATCGTCACCTCGTTCTTCGCTAGCTTCCGCTTATTCTGCAAAGACATGTTTCGAGTTACAAATATGAGCAACCGAACCAAGATTCAAATACCGGTACTACTACGAGTACTAGTGAGATACACATCAATAACATGTATATCGATATACCTTTCTTCTTGATGTTGCCGTTCTTGATCCGCCAAGTACTTTGGGCAATTCCGCCCAAAGTGACCTTCTCCCTTGCAAAAAACACTCGCCTGTGCTTGGGTCCAGCCTTGGTCTTCTTCGCCGGCGTGGTAACTTTCTTACCACCCTTCTTGAAGTGTCCCTTTTGCTTAGACTTGCCTTTCTTGAATTTGGTGGTCTTATTGACCATCAACACTTGGTGCTCTTTCTTGATCTCCACTTCTGCAGACTTTAACATAGTAAACAGTTCTGGCAACTCTTTGTTCATGTTCTGCATGTTGTAGTTCATCACAAAGTTCCTGACATTGGTGGTAGTGACTGGAGGACACGGTAAATCCCCAAAGCATTAGGAATCACTATACCCAAGCTTTGAAGTTTGTTTGCGTGCCCAGACATCTTAAGCACATGCTCACTGACGGAGCTGCCCTCTTCCATCTTGCAGTTAAAGAACTTTTCAGAAGCCTCATAGCTTTCAATTGCCGCATGAGTCTCAAAAATCAATTTGAGATCCTCGACAATATCATATGGGTCTGACTCTTCAAACCTTTTCTGAAGCTCCGATTCTAAACCATACAAGATAGCACACTGAACTATGGAGTACCGATTCTTCCGAGCGAGGTAAACATTCTTTACTTCATCGGAAGCATCACCGCAGTGGGTCACCCAATGTGCATCCAAAGACATAGGTCAAATTACCATTGTGAGGACAATCCTCAAATTGCGGAACCAATCCGGAAGTTGCTTCCATTGTTTTTCAACTTTTCTTTCTCTAGCAACGCATTAAAATTGATGGTAGGGGCTGCCATTGATCTACAACATATTTGCAATAGTTTAGACTAAGTTTATGACAAATTGAGTTCAAATTAATTAATGAAATTAAACTAGGTGAACTCCCACTCAAAACAACATCCCTCACATTGTTTTAGTGATCACACGAACCAAATCCACTACATCAACACCGATCATCACGAGAGTTGATATAGTTTCAATGGCGAACAATCGTCATGTTCATCATATCTACTATACGATTCATGCTTTACCTTTCGGTGATCTGTGTTCCGAGACCATGTTTGTACATGCTAGTCTCGTCAAGATCAAACCTTAGTTTCTGCATGAGCAAATCTGGCTTGCTCACGTTGTATACACTTGCAGAATCTAACACACCCGATCATCACGTGGTGCTTCGAAACAACAAGATTTAGCAACGATGCTAACTAAGGGTGAACACTTTATGATTTGAAATTCATGTGCATGAGGGATCATCTTATAATGCTACCGCCGTCTACTAAGCAATACAAGATGCATAAAGGATTAACATCACATGCAATTCATAATATGTGATATGATATGGCCTTTCTTCTTTGTGCTTCCGATCTCCATCTTCAAGCATGAACATGATCTCCATCATCACCGGCATTGCATCAAGGTCAATGACGCTTCACCATGGTTGTCGTCCACCGGCTTCAACTATTATAACTACTTTGAATAGACACGCGGGTCTTAACATAAATTAAAGACAACCATATGGCTCCTGCCGGTTGCCAACTTACAATAAGGAACATTGCATACATCAAATATAATCACAATCATGGCCATATCACATCACTGCACACCCCTGCAAAACAAAGTTAGACACCTCTACTTTCTTTGCATATTTTACGTGGTTTGGGGCTTTCTATAAGTGTCGTTCTAACTTACGAACAAGAACCACAACATACGAACAAGAACCACAACATTGATACTAGCATTGTTGATCACCCGTTATAAATTGGATCTTAACTATGCTAGGAGAAACAGGCACCCGCAAAGCCACTTATGCAATACAAGTTGCATGTTAAGCGTGGAGCAAGTCTCATGAACGATGTCATGTAAGGTTAGCCCGGGCCGCTTCATCCCAACATACCGCAAGATGCAAAGTACACAAAAAGCAATCGACAATAAAAGTATCAACGCCCACAATGACCATTGTGTTCTACTCGTGCAACAGATCTACATATAGACACGGCTCGATACCCTTTGTAGGGTTCGTATCATGGAAAATAAAAATTTTCTATCGCATACAAACAAACAAGACAAGACCTATCTACTAGATTGTAGCAACGAGTCGATGGAATAACTTACCCTCGAAGATTCCAAAGTGTTTAACGAGCGGATTCTCGTGGGTGATGTAGTCGTACTCTTCCGATCTCAAGATCGTAGACGATCCTTCCGGCCATGCTCCGCAGCTTCAATGGGTCACACGTTTGGTACTCGACGAAGACCTTCCTCTCCCTTGTTCCAGCAGGCAGCGGAGGTTGTAGCACTCTCCTCGCGATTCCGGCAGCACAACGGCGTGGTACCGGAAGTAGAGGGGAAATCCTGCAGGGCTTCGCCTTAAGCCGGAGCGAGTATGGTGGAGTATGAGAGAGGGCTATTAGTGGTCTAGAGATTAGACACACCAATTAGAAGGCTCTAAACCGCAGGCTAAAGCAATTAGAAGCTCTAAACCAAACCGCTCTAAACCGGAGATTAGAGGTAGAAACTTGTGTGTCTCAAGGAGGAGGCCCCGCCTCCTTTTATAGGTGGAGGGCTAGGCGCCAGGAGGGAGGGAGTCCCTCCCAACTCGGCCTAGGGCTGGCCACGGCTTGGAGGAGAGGAACTTCTCCTCCAAGTTGGTTTCAACCTCCTCTTGCTTGTTTCCCACAGCTTCGCTTTCCCACAGCTTTCGCTTTTCCACAGCTCTGTTTAGCCGTTTGACTTTCAAACGGCAATTTGACTTTCAAGTTTTTGAATAGCAAGAACACTTAGTACATGATGCAATCATTAAATGACACATTCATGTACCTCCCCCGGAGTGCCGGACAATCCGAACCTTCTAGAACATCCCCGATGAAAACACGAATCATTCCCGAACTCAAACGGGACTTTCCTTATATGAATCTTATTCTCGGACCATTCCGGATCACCTCGTGATATCCGGATCCCATCCGAGACCAACAACATTCGGTCTCTTTCTCATAATACCATAACTACTCAAAACAACGTCGAATCCTTAAGTGTGTCTCCCTACGGTTCGTGAATTATGCGGACATGATCGAGACACTTCTCCGAACAATAACCAATAGAGGAATCTGGAAATTCATATGGCTCCCACATATTTCTACGATTACTTTGCGATCGAATGAACCACTTACATACGATACCAATTTCCCTTTGTCTCACGATAGTTTACTTATCCGAGGTTATGATCGTCGGTATCTTTGCATACCTAGTTCAACCTCGTTACCGATAAGTACTCTTTTATCGTTCCCGTGATATGTGATCCCTTTGTGACCCAGTCACATGCTTGCAAGCTAATTGGATGACATTCCACCGAGAGGGCCCAGAGTATATCTATCCGTCATATGGATGGACAAATCCCACTCTTGATCCATGTGTTTCAACCAATATTTTCCGAACACTCAATGCCACCTTTATAGCCACCCAGTTATGGTGTGGTGTTTGATGTCATCAAAGCATCCATCCGGTAAAGGTGATATGCATGATCTCATGGTCGAAGGAATTAGGTTACTATGTATCAGAAAGCATATAGCAATTGAACTATTGAAATGACTTGATCTTTATGCTATGATTATCTATAGGAGTATGTCCACCATATCATTCTCCTAACGATATGATCTTGTTGTTGATAACATCTCAATGTTCATGACAGGGAAACCACAATCATTAATCAACCAACAAGCTAGTGAAGTATAGAGGCTATACTAGGGACTTCAAATTAAGTTTACAAATCACACAAGTATTAATGTTTCCTTGTTAATACTATTATAGCATGAATGTAAACATTTATCATAAACACAAAGATATAATAATAACTATATTTATTATTGCCTCTAGGGCATATCTCCAACAAAATGTTGTCGGTGCCGCACAGAGCGTCGACCCGTTCCGACCGTTCGTGACCACCCTGTGCCACGCCATTAAGCCAGCCCTATGCCCTTCGCCATGTTGTTAGCTCACTGCATCATCGTCACCGACAAGCTCTACCCATCCCGCGCTGCCCTTCTCCCTCGGCTATAAAAGGAGGCTACCCTCGCCTCAATTCACCACACCATCTCACTTCCAACTCCTCACAGAACACTCCTGACCCTTTCCCGGAGCAAGGCGAGCACCAGGCCGTCGGAATTTCACCGGAGTCCGTCGCTACACAGGAGGAGCGGAGCCATTGATTAGAGCCACCCCAGTAGCCCTCACGACCACCATTCGAACCACCACCGTCGTTGACAACATCGTTCGCCCCCATCGCCGACCCTATCTGGAGCCCTGGTAAGCCGCCGCGTACCCCCACCGTCTTTGTTAGTGTTCGGTCTCGCCGGAGCTGTTCAGCGGAGACGACGAACGTGAACCGTAGATCCTAGTCTTATCGCACGGCCTAGATTGAAACATACCCCTTCGCTTAGACTGAGACGCTGACGCGTGGGACCGCTCTGTTAGCAGCCCATGCACGCTGCGCTTGGCTGGCCTAGTTTAGTTCAAGGCCTTTCAAAGAATTCAAATAGATATTTTCCAATTTAGTTCAAACCTAGTTCTGGCAGTAGATTCAAAAATCAATTCAAAGAGTTTTACCGAACCAATTTGCATGAAACCAATTTTGCTAGAAAAGTTATTGAAAATATCAATCCAAGCCCGTTGGATTCAAACCATTTGAAATTATAGATCACCTATACCAAAAATAACAAGACAAAGGCTTTTCTACATTCAAACATTTTTCAAAAATCAACCATAAAATCTTTTGAGTTGATTCCAACTCTCAAAAATCACATTTGACAAGATCTATCTGAATATATAAAAATATTTAGGTTTACATGCAGTAATCTTGGACAAGTACTAAAAGGATGCTACATAGGCATTTCTAGCCACTTTAATTATTTAAAATAATAACTTTAAACTTATTAAATTGTGACACCACTTTAAATCATATTCCAAAGTATTAAAATATGTGGTGATGACATGTGTCAACATGATCCCATATTTTAATTAGAGAATATTAAATCTTAAGTAGTTTCAAGGAGTAGAAATTACTTTTCCAAAATGAAATAAATAAGACTAGGCTTTTATTTCATGTGATGATCGTGATGATGCTAGATCATCCAGTGTGAACCTTTGTGTGCTAAATAGAAGTTTGGTGATTATGTATCTCGTATTAATTTATAGACGCTAGTACCGACCAAGGCTACGAGAAGGAGTAGTACTACGAAGAAGAAAACTTCAACCACTGCACCAATCAAGGCAAGCATAACACTACAAGTTAATCATGCAAGCCTAACACTACAAGTTAACCATGCAATCTAACACTTGCAGGCTAAAAATCTGCATACTATTTATGCAAGATAACCTATGCAATGCATTAGGCATACTTTGGTTATGCAACCTTGATTATACCAAATCCTAGTTTTACTTGCAATTCTTTTATATTATAAAATTTCTTTATTACTTTTACTTAATGACTTGTGAGTTTTGAAAAGATATTATAGGTAGCATAAAGAGCATAAAACGTGGCATAAGTTAGTTAGAACTAGATATCATACTGAGGTATGAGATCTAGATTTGGATAGTCACACTTGATTAGCACCCTTCATTAGTGAATACCCTCAATTGTAGTGGCTAGTGCTAAGCATAAAAAACTCATCACTTTAGATGGGAATACTTGGTGAAAATGATTATGAAAACCTTGAAATGACGAGTCATTCTAATGAAATGTTTTGACATGTGTTATGAACACAAGATGTCTTGATGATGAAAATGTTGAGGCATGAGACTTAGCCCTTTATAAAACTGATGGTTCGATTCGGATGCGATACCATTCCAATGTTACCGTGCAACCACAATACCCAAATTTGGGTAGGGCTTGACTGGAAGTTTATGTATATTAGTATGGGTTCCCTTGCGGACGAGGTTTGAGCTGAGGCTACCTCGTGATGATTGTCCACCTGTGCAGTTACCAAGATGACAGATAGTCATGGTTGGAAGGCCAAACTCATAGGGGAGGTGCCTATACTAGGGTATATAATTGAAAGGTTAGGATTTATTATCCGCACACTAAGTATGATGATTCAGGATTTTTCCTGATGGATGTATCGAATTTTGTGGTGAAAGTGTACCACCTCTGCAGAGTGTCAAACTATTCGAATAGCCGTGTCCGCGTTTATGGACAGTTGGAGTGGCCATACTGTTCCGTCGTCAGATGTTTTCAAAATAACTTGTGAAATGAACTATGACTTTGACTTGACCACAACAGGGTTGTGAATATGAAAACTAAGTTCCCACTTAGGTATTGTTAAACATTAAATTCGTTTTCTTTGCTTATAAAATCAGTTTAGATAAACCTGGCCTTTTGCAAATAAACCTAGAGATTAGGATTCCTACTCGAACTACCTTACTTGTTAGTATTAGTTTGCGAGTACTTAAAGAGTACTCATGGCTTTGTACCTGGCTATTCCCATGGCCAGACTATGAAGAGGACTACCAGGATGATGGATAGTAGGAAGTCTATGACAACTAGGATCATCTCCCATTGTCAGTATTGCATGTGACCCTGAAGATGGAGCTTCGACTATGCTACCGTTATTATATTATTCCACTGCGTTGATTGTATTAAGACTTGATCATGAGATCAACTATTTGTAAGACCTTTATTATGGTTTGTAATGGATGATGAACTATCATACCAATCTGTTATGTCTCGCAAAAATGGTAATCCTGGGATTGCGATGTATGGCATAACAAGCATCTGGGATTAAAAATCCGGGTGTTGACATCGGGGGTCGAAATTATAAAGTCTAAATTTTTTAAGGCACAAAAGGAAGACTATATAGCAAAACAAATGGCCCATGATGATTCAATTTTCCTAATTGAAAAGGTACAACTACCAAAACATGAAATGACATAAAAATGACTTGGAAACTACTAACATGGACTCCTAACACTTGAGTAGATAAGTTAGTTGATGAGAGCATTTTTGCAGCATGTTTATCTTATTATTTTTTGTATAAGTAGTGATAGGATTTTGGTATTTTATCGCGCTAGCGCGCACCTTTTAACCTTGTTTCACCAGGATCGCGGAAACAAAGGTGTTGATAGACAATACAATTAAAAGCTATCAATTTTGGGCACAATTATGCTAACTGGAAGCCATTAAATCTTTACATACAATTACTCACGCACCTAGGAGAGAAGCCAAAGTGAAAACAACTCAAACAAGGCGACTAGAGGCATTAACGACCACTAGTATCGGCGGGGCCCATTCATACCGTCCGCACTTACCACATGTCATCCAAGACGCATTGACAAAGAGTTTCACCCTGTGTAGATGGATCTGAGATCCGACATTTAAAGACACCACAGTTCGCAGAAACCTCACCCCTGAAAGAGATCTGGAGGTGAAACTAGCAAAAGGGCTTCGATCATCACCGCTACAAAAATCTTTGGATACCTAGGCATCATCTTCGTCATCATTCGATGCATCTCCATCACCATACCCTAGATCTCATTTACATTCATCTTGTTTTAATCCCTAAACTCTATTGTGGATTTTCACGGGTATCCATCTATCCATATGTATTCCATTCATACTATTATGATGATATTGATGTATCCATGTGTGAGTAGTTTTCCTTGTTTTTAGGGAAATGGAGAAACCCTAGCAACATTCTGAATTGAAATAAATGATCTATAACTTTGGTTTGTGAGTATGTATTAGTTTACTCTCTTGATGTTTTGTGAATGTCGATCACATAACATTTGCCTTTGGGATAAGGGAGGAAGCTACCATTGGACATGTGGTGTTATTGAAGGTGTTAAGTGATATGTCACACTCGATCATCATTCATGTGGAAAAGAGGGATAAGAGAGGACGCATAAAGCTACGCCCATGACCATGGTATTAACCTTTAATTTCTAGGGACCAGGGTGATTGGCTTATGATCATATTTCTAGTTATGAGGGGTGAGAAATCATATGGCCGGTCTGTGATCACCTTATTTGAAGATTCTCCCATACATATGCATAAATAAAGACATTGATTTATTCTAATCATAATTAATCCAATTGCTAGTGGTGGATCCAACACTCCATGAGAAGGCTTTAGACCTAAAGCAGTTTCATATTATTACATCACGATCGATCATCTTTGTTTACTTGTGCTAGATTAATATTGTTTCTTCATAGACACAAACACTCTTAGACACCCTTGCTTCAAATCAAATACAACTCCCAAGATCTGTTTGGTGAATAGTAATGAGGGGCATACATACATCTATAGTAGCTCGCTTTGGGTCAATACTCTTATTTCATAACCATATATAAAAGAATTATACACTTGCCGCCATCAAGCTATTTTCTGGCACCGTTATTGGGGAGATAAGATGTTTAGGTCTTTGTTCTTAGTTATTAATTTATTATTTTTGTGCTAAAGTTGTTTACTAAGTTTTAGGTAAACACCATGACCAAGCTTAGGCTATATTTGTTTACTAAGTTTCAGGAAAACACCATGACCGAGCTTGGGATTATGAACTAGTTCGATGCTGCTACTTATCTCGGGTAGTTCAATCATGCTTATATTGAAGGAAACCCGAGAGAAAATTTTGAATATGACGTTAACCCTTAATTTCTTACAATCTTTCATAATACAAAATTGTAAAATGATGATTCATAAGATCCATATGCAAATCTGGACTTCTCTAAAGATATTTGTGGGACAGTACGATTGAAAAATTGTATTGATGATGAGGTAAAGTTAAAATTATTTAATCAAACTCTCAGGGGTACAACTCTTGCTTGGTATAGAATTTATCCTGCAGAAAGAGTCGCTACCTAGAGAAAACTATCTAGAGATTTTTCTTCTCGCTTCTACCCCAAAGAAAATCTTTTTGAGCAAGATGAATTATTTTAAATTTCAAGAATGGCCCAGGAGAAAGCCTCATCAGGGCGTATATTAGGTTCTGAGGTTTGATTAATAACTTTCCTGGCCATGATTTACCATCTTGATATGTTTTATATATTTTCTATAGAAGACTAAGTGAAGCTAATAGAACTGAAATTGATTTAGTTTCAGGCGGATATTGTGTGGAATATCCTATTTCTAAATCTTGGGAACTAGTTAAAAGAGTTTTCCATAATATATAATCTTGGTCTTTTGACTTAGGAGGCGAAGGAGGCATAGAAATTTATTATGATTGTATCCATGTTTCTCAAAAATATGGAAAAGTAGATGATTTGACTATTGACCTTCACCTTAATTCTGATATTGTTCTACATGTTATTAAGTCTTTTATAGAGCACATTGAATCACCCAAAAATATTGGATTCAATTTATACCACCTCCTAAACCCGTTGAAAAAGTGCATGTTGTCACCAATAATGGAACGGACACCTTATGTGGAACTCGTTCCCTTCCCAAGAACTATGCGGAAGTACATCTTGGCACAACAATAAGAAGATTGCCTAGAGGAGGAGAAGTAGGATCTGGAAGAAGCAAACAAGAATGAAGAGGAAGTTCTCATAGAATCTATAGAAAAAGTTTATGAATAAGAAATGACAAGGGAAGCGGTGATGGCCATGTTTGCACATTGCAACATTATTGAATTTTATACTAGAGCCTCCATCTTTGCTCAAGGAAAGGTAAAGGTTAAAAACGTGGCTAAGACTATTCTTACTTGTACTTTGGAGGATCTTCTCATTATGGCATATGTGATTTGGGTACTATAATATTATCCCTTACAAATTCTTTAGAGAGATAAAACATAAGTTAGAATTAGCCGAGTTTGAGGATACCGATATGAAATTATGCTAGCTGATAAGACTCTTAGAATTCCAACGGGAGTAGTAAAAAAATGTTTCCATCTAGGGGCAAAGATCAATTGCAAGAAAGATACCATATCTCTTAAGTTTGGTGAAGAGGAAATGAAATTCCACTTTTCCAAATTTCAGGATATGCCTATCTATACGGAGTTTGAAGAACCTAAAGAAAGTGAAGGAAAAAACTATCGCCAAGCTTGCAGCCATATATTATGGCACACCAATAGATGACTTAGAAAGAAGCTTGGTGAATAATGATGATACTCCTGAAGATAAAGATAAATAAGAACTGAAAATTCAATTCCCATAATGGAGTCTCCAATGATTGAAACTTATGAAGTACCGGAGAGGACGTGATATGAAGAACCTCCACCTCTAGAACTAAAACTTTACCCAAAAAATTAAAATATAGATTCTTAGATTATACTAATAAATATCTTGTTATTGTTAGTATTGATCTTGCAGGACAAGAGGAAGACCAACTCATGGTTATATTGAAGAAGCATCATAAAGCCTTTAGATATTCTATGGATGACCTGAAGGGGATAAGTCCCTCGATAGCCTCACATCGAATATTTATGGAAGAATGTGCTCAACCTGTTGCAGAATTTCAAAGGAGGCTTAAAACACAAATAAAGGAAGCGGTAAGAAAAGAAATTATATGCCTGCTAGATGCTAGTATCATTTATCATGTGGCCAAAAATGATTGGGTAAGTCTGGTTCATTTATGTTCCTAAAAAGGAAGTATTTATAGTAGTAGCTAATGAGTATAATGAGCAAATCCACACTAGGATTATTGTTGGGCATAGAATGTGTATTGAATTCAGGAAAATGAATAAGGAGACTAGTAAGGACCACATACCCTTTACCATCCATAGGTAAAACATTAGAAAGACTTGCTAAGCATTCTTATTTTTTTTATTTAGACGATTATTCTGTTTTTTTACAAATAGTTGTTCATCCTAATGATCAACTCAAGACAACTTTTATTTCCCGTTTGGTATGTGTACTTATTCCAGTATGACTTTTGGTTTATTAAATTCACCAGCTACTTTTCAAAGATGCATGGCTGCCATATTTATAGATTTTGTAGAAGAAATAATGGAAGTCTTTGTGGATGATTTCTATGTTTATGAAACTTCATTTAAACATTGTGTTCATAATTTTAACAAAGTTTTGCAGCGATCTGAAGATACTAATCTTGTTTTCAATTAGAAGAAATTTCACTTCATGGTAAATAAAGGAATAGTTCGTCACAAGATCTTAGGTAAAGGCATAAAAGTTGACAAAGAAAAGATAGAAGAGCAATAGAAGGTAAGCACCTCCACTATAAGTGAAAGGTATACAATTTTTTTTTGGCCATGCAGGATTTTATAGAAGGTTTATAAAGAATTTCTTCAAAGTATCTCAACCTTTGAATAACCTCTTGCAAAAGAATGCACATTTCAATTTCAATGATTATTGCTTTACTGCTTTTAATATCCTAAAGCAAGCTTTGTTAAACTCTCCTATAATAAATCGACCCATTTGGTAACGATGTTTTGATCTATATTTTAAGATAGCAATGGAGCTATTGGGGCTGCTCTAGGACAAAGTGATAAAGCTAGAGACGAGAGTGGATTTTCCTAGGATTCACGTGCAGAGACACACAAGAGAGCTAGCCAAGAATTGGGATTTCAAAGTTCAGGAACATGTACTAGGTTGGGTACCTTGCACGTGAATTGGTGAGTCGGGTCGGCCGACCCTCCTCGACCCCCTGGTGGCGCCGCATTTTCTCACGAGTTATGGTATAAGCTTTAACCTGAGTAATATGTGCATATTTTGATATGGGATTGTTGATACAATTGAGTAATTATGATCCATATATTTGTCTCTAGTCTTTACCTCTATCTTATGACTTGTTAGGTACCAAAGACCCCAAAGATTGGTAAAGGTAAAGGGGAGAGAGTAGAGAAGAATGAAAGCCTATGCATGAAACCTAGTGAGAGGACGGGGAATGTGATAGATGAAAATTAGGGAACCAAGGTGAGTCTTTTCTGTTTATCTTAATAATCATGGAAAATGTGCTAAGACGAATAGGGTCACGGTTGGACAATTGAATCCATATTTTTATGATTATGGGCTATGGTGTTATAGGGATGCATCACCCACATGTATAACTAAATTCATAGTTATGCTTTTACATACTAACAGTGCTTCATTTTATTTTTAATATCCCATATGCATGTGCACCGATGCAGGTGAAACCTTGACCCTAGACTGTTTTTATCCATTCATAAAACCATAAAAGATAACAGTTGGTCTAGTAAATAAAGATTTTCAAAGTTTTCAAAGACTTATTCTAGGTGATCTTACACCAAGCAACTACTTCCTAGTTCGATAATACCTAGGTCTCTAGCACTAGTGGAGAACGGGCCTTTAGTCCCGGTCCTAGAGGGCCTCCAGTCCCGGTTACGTAGACAGGACTACAGAATCGGGACTAGAGGTCCCAGCCTCTAGTCCCTAGTTATTTTCTGCCGTGACAGCATTTTACCAATTCGCCATGACCGATGGGGATTTCTGCATGACAGAGTTTTGGGGACGTCACGCATGACGCCGATGGGGGTTTCGCCAAAGAGAATTTTGGGGCCGATTTCTGCGATGGTAGACGAATAAGGGGTTTTGCCACAGCAGGAGGATAGGTAGATGAGGATTGTGTTAGGCGTAAAGTGACATGCAATGAAGGAACCCATTACACACAATATCGTCATGATTATATAGATATAATTCTACATTACACATATATAAAATTTGATTAAATGGAGATCACAACCCGTCTATTCGGTTACAAGTTCATTAAATCACTAGAAGCCGGAGGTATGGTATTTTCCTTCTGGGTGTATGACATGGTCAACAATAAATCTCGCCAATTTCTCTTGAATTGTTACCAGACGCTTCCTTGGTTCGAGATTCTCCCGCAATCTTTCTAACTATATATAAAAGAAGGAGGTCAATATGAATATCAATATTCATAACAAATATTATGAATGACACTCAAAAAAATTTGTGAATATATTGTTCACGTACTTCTATAAATGTCCCTCCGTCCCGCTCACTGACCTCGGAGCGAATGTACTCGCACACGAAGTATCCACATAGATTAGTCCCTGGTGGCTGCCTCTCGCACTATACGAGAATAGAATTCAGTCAAATAATAATTAAGCATGGTATAATGATATTGAAACTAGAATTGAAGAGATGCGCGGATCTAGCTCGTACTACTTACATTGACCCGATGAAAACTAAGATTGTCTTTAAATTCACCAACTGTAGCATTGGTGAAAGCTTTCCAAACCCTGACCGGAAAAAAAAGATTAAATGAGTTATTAGTTACTTGATATCTCAGGACATATATGAAGGAAAGAGATCGATATAGTACAATAATGACTGAAATTACCTCTGGAGCGCATCTTTAATGAATGCGTACTCTGATTCGTCTCTCATTAGCGAGTCCTTGATTTCAACTCTTCTAGCGTCAACTTCAATGATTAGCAGAATCCAGTGAAAGCTGCGCACGTTTATATACGTCAGTAACTCATCAATTACACTTAGCAGAATCAAGTGAATCTGTACAACACAGTAACACTCTTACTTATAGTTGTAGGGAAACAATATTCTTCGTTTGTAATGTTGCCTCAATAAGACCCTTAGAAAGTTACGCTCCTTGTCCTTGGGGTATTCGTTTAGAAATGCTTGATTAAACTGGTGTGGGACGATGAATCCAGTGTCAAAGATTTTCTTTCGGTCACATTCATCGCTCTTCATTCTACATAATAGCATAGTGAATATAATTACATGCAATGAAAGAGCTGGGTTAGAGACTTTATCATAGAAATAAATGAACCACTTACAGACAATAGGTAGCGAGGAGACTCAAGTCGAGGGCATCTTGTTTGAATAACATATAGAATTCCTCAAAATAAATTTGCAACTAGTCTTCACCGTTAAAATGCTCACTTGTAATTCTCACAAGCAGCGCTAACAATCGATCTTCTTCATCGCATGTAGAGACTTTCTTGTACCACTCATGCAGTCTTCGCATTTGAGTTGGTAGAAGGTCGACCTATTTAGGTCTGACTAGAGTCTTCCCGTATTCATATCTCCATGCAAATTCCTCTTGTTTGGGTATATGTCCGCCTAGCACTTGATCAACTGTAATACTATCACCTTTGGAAAATTCCATTGCTATAATATTCTGATGATCAATATTGGATAACACCTTGAGCGAGGCGATCGATTTGTTTGCCTGGATTCCGAGTTGCGCAACATCTATTTTCCCGCTGCTTGTAGTAGTATTTCCTGGATTCTTCCTACGAATTCTCATCAGATAGCGTTTGTAGTCATCGGCCTTATTTATATCATATTGCGATGGTTGCTCAAGAAAACTCTTAGCCCACTTTTTGGCTTTCGGATCAAATATTTGCTTTGGCTCGGGAACTTTGGGTGCAAAGAAGGCTTTCACTTGGGCATCGCTGATCGCTTTGGTTTCCTCATCAGTCATCTCGTAAGGTAACTTGGGAGGAGGCGGCGGGATTTTCTTCACCTTTTTACCTTTGGCTTTCTTATGAGTAGTATTATTACTAGTTGACTGAGAGACCGCCTTCTTCGTCTAACAAACAGGCGGCGGAGTGGGCTGACGCGGCGATGGACTCGCGCTATGGTGGTCGTCCCACTCCTCATGTGGACTTGCTGGAGGCGACAGACTCGGCTGACGCGGAGGAGATGGTTGTGGCCTGGGTGCAGAGCCTGAAAACACGATGTATTTCTTGCGCCATGGAATGATAGAGCCCCTGACTTCTCCTAGCGTGCTCTCATCTTCAGGTCCAGGGATGTCAAGTTGTAGTGATTCATATTGAGGTAGAACCTCATCCACCCCGACACGAGCATATCCATATGGAATCTCTCTGCAATGCCAGCGTGCTTCAGGTTCACAAGATAAAGCATAGCCAAGAGCCACCTTGAAGGATAAGTTCATCACTCCCACATGCAGCTCACAGCTTGTCTTCTCAGTGATATTATTCACGGGATAGCGATCTATCGGATCAGCCGTCGTGGAAGCGACACCGCTTCTCCGCTGAGATGGGCCACCGGCACTTCCTTCTAGCCGCTGATGAGTTGGCCCTTGCTGGCGCATTTCATCCAGTTGCTTCTGTTGCTCCTTTAGCATGGCATATATTTCTTCGCTCTTTCTTTCCACGCTGCGCAACCGGTCTGCCTCCTCTATATCCTTCTGCTTCTTTGCCCTCTCTCGGCTTCTATAGGATTCAGTGTCCTCGGGAAACCCAGTCTTCCACGGCACAGAAGGTCCAAAGCCTCGTGTTCGTCCTGGTTTTTAAGGATTCCCAAGGGCCTTTGTCGGCTCGTCGTTCTCTCTGTCAGGTTTGAAGTTACCCTGTTTAACCTCCTCAATTGTTTTAACAATTTCTTCATGGGGTGTAGAAACATTGGACTTTTCATCGAATATTAACCCCCCTGTTTCCATGTCATACTTTGCCCCATGGGCAAGTAACCAATTCCTTACTGTGATGGGCCAGTCCTCTGTAGCTGGAGTGAGCCCTTGGGCACGCAAGGCTTTTTCGTCTTCCTCCCACTTAGGAAAGGAAGTCCTGTAGCCACCTGTCCCCATCTTATGGTGATATTTATTTTTTGCGGCATTTTCTTTATTCTTTTCGGACCTTTGTTTTTCTATTGTTGTTTTCTTATAGTCCAGAAATCTTTCCCAGTGAGGCTGTTGCTTCTCTAGTGTGTCACTGAATCCTGGAACTTTGCCTTCCTCGAGATATTCATTGTACAATCTTTTCTTATAGCTATTGAACTGTTCGGCCATCTTCTTAAGAGAGAAACGCTTGACTTTGGACCTCATATCATCTGTGGCCTTCTTAGACTCTAAGAACGGTAGGGTGAAATGTGAAATGAGCTTCTCCCATAGTGTGTCTTTGTATCTGTTCTCGACATAACTCATAGAATTTTCATCTCCCTTGGCGGGCTTATTCTAGTTGATAATGCTAATCGGGACGTTGTCCCTAACAACAAATCCCCATTGATGAACAAATGTGTTTGCGTTCTTTATGGGAAGCAACGGCTTCCCTCTGGAGAGACCTCATCAATTGTGAGATGCGCATCTTCGGCCATCCCTTTGGCCGGTCCTCGTTTACTATTTTTAACTGACTTGGTTGATGTGGAGGTCTAAAATAAGAAACAACATTAGTTAATATATATATACACACACAAATCAATTAATGCATCTATCTAGTGATCAGGAGGCTTAATAATATACCTCGCTAGACTTTGTCAAGGCTGGTCCATCATTTTCCAAGCCAGCATCGAAATTAAAACTAGTATGCGTTTCGACTAGAGGTTCTATCTCTATTCCCTCACCGGACTCATTCAGAAACTGTGAGCCATCTTCTGCTCCACAGTCTTCTTCTCCATCCTGATCGACGAGCGCTCCATCCTGATAAGGGAGCGGTTCATCACCTCGTATCATATCGAATAAAGGCTCTTCACCTTCTCTACCGTTGAAGTTCATAGAATAACTGCTATGACATAATGTGCATATGAGTAATAAAATTATATATGTATCATATATATCACAACTAGTAGTAATAATACACCACGAATGACAACAAAGTATTAATATCATATACCATCTCGAATAACATCTCAAAATACAATAAAGTAGTCGTAACACATCTCGAATAACGACAAAGTAGTAATATCATATAAAGAAGAACATCTCGTCTGATAATATTGATAAAACTCAACACCAACTCCCGGTTTCTGAGCAGCGGGATGTGACCAACCAAATAGTCGGAACCATCACCGAAGTATAACTAGGGTGAGATCCCTGAATAACCTGCCAGGTATGGGGGGCCACCCTGGCGTCCAACATCACCATATAGCGACGGACGTGCTCGTCCTCCTCCCTGACACGATGTCGTACCACCTCCTTGGGGCCCGGCTCCCTCTGCAAACTTCCTGGACCACGTGACCTCCACCAAAGAAGATCCGGGTCAACGACGACACCCGAATTCCTCACCAAGCTAAGCGTCCCTGACGGTAGCACCTCCCAGTGCCAACCCGGTGGAGCCTAGTCTCGTGCAACTCCGGTAGAGCGTAGTACTCCCTCGTTGTCGCTGAGTCAACTACCAGGATGCGATATGGGCATATCCTAAAGTAGGTATGGATTTGACCGAAATAATGCTAAGTAAATAATTATATTTTAATAATAGTAATAATTTTCGAAATATTAGAAATAATATCCTAAATACTAACAAATATTATATACAAATCTCTAAATATCCTAAATACTAACAAACATAATATACTAATCCCTAAATATCCTAAATACTAACAAATATTATATACAAACCCCTACATATCGCTAAAATAAAAAATAATATGTATAAAGAAAATTATATATCAAACTAAAATATCCTTAAATCTCTATATTAAAAATATATAACAATATATATGAAACTAAACAATATACTAAGAAATTTATATTTAACTAAAAATATTGAAACTACATACTAACAAATTTATATCTTACTAAACAATATACTAACAAATATTAAAAATAAACTAACACAATTATATCTAACTAAACAATATACTAACAATATTAAAATATACTAACACATTTATATCTAACTAAATTATATACTATCAACTATATATGAAAAACAGAAAAAAGGAAAACACACTTACGGCTTGTGGGCGGCGACCACGGGCGGCGGCGGCGCGCGGGAAGCTTGGGTGGCGACCATGGGAGACACGGGCGGCGGCATGGGAACGGGCAAGGGCGCCGGCGATGAACACGAGCAGCAGGGTGAGCGGCGGCGAAGCGAAGACCACGGGCGCAGCTACGGCGACAGCGACGGCGACGAGCACGACTCGATGGCGACGAGATCTACCGGCGCAGGCTTGGGGCAGCCTGGCGGCGTCGTTTGCAGAAGTGGAGGTGTCCTGGTGCGTGGCTCGGGCCGGGAGGAGAGCGGTTGATATTTATACCCACCACCTCTAGTCCCGGTTCCAGCCTCTAGCCGGGACTAGAGGGGGGGGCCTTTTGTCCCGGTTTCAGCCACGAGCCGGGACTAGAGCTCTTTTCGGGCGTGCTGTTTCGTTCGCGCGCCAAAAACCTATAGTCCCGGTTTGTGGTATGGACCGGGACTAGAGGTTAATTTTTGTTAATTTTATTATTTCAATATCTTTTATTCTGTGATGATGAAAAATATGTATTATATATCAAATTTTGCAGAAAATAAAGATCTATAATATAAATCTATTAGCATAATCTGTTATAAAACTAATATTTTGTTGAATTAAATAATATCTTTTGCATACTAGAGTTTTAATTTATTGATATTATTATTTTAATATCTTCTATTCTGTAATGATGAAAAATATGTATCATATATCAAAATTTGCAGAAAAAAAAGATCTATGATATAAATCTATTAGAATCCTCTGTTATGAAACTAAAATTTTGTTGAATTAAATAATATCTTTTGTATACTAAAGTTTGAATTTGTTATGCCCGTTTTGAACTAAGGTCGAACAGGCGTATATGAAGATAGGGGAGGAGGCTCGTTAGAACTTGCATTGGATCTCTGAAGAAACAACATATTGTGAGTCTAAAAATGATTTTTACAAAAAATCACGGGCGTGAGATCATGTACCTGTAGTTCAATCCGGACCCACTTCCTGCCGATTGAGACATAACCAACCGGGACTGAAGGGATTGCGGCAGGCTAGGGCAGGCCGCACTAATGATAGGGATGAGTGTTGACATTATGTCGTGCTGCTTGTACATTGTCCCGAATGGTGTCGCCAACCGGGACTAAAGATGAACCTTTAGTCCAGGTTGGAGACACCAACCGGGACAAAACGTGAGTCAACACTAATAATAGGGATGAGTGTCGACATTATGTCGTGAGTGTCGATACTATGTCAAGCTTCTTGTACTATAAATAGGCATCCTTGTGAGTCCAGTCCTCCAGCCAGTTTGAGGAATCTCCAAGATGGTTTTCGAGAGCAGGGACACTACTATGGCCAGTTTCAGGGAGACGCTGCCGGAGCCCAGTCCTTCGGCATCTCCAATAAACTGGTCATAGAGGCACTCCCTAATATGTGAAATTAGTTAGATCCCAAGCGTATTGATCTAGTTAGAGAAGTTACAAGATGCAAGATGGTGTGCGAGAGCAGGGACACCACTACGACCAGCTTGAGGGATATGTCGCCAGAGCCCAGTCCTCCGGCATGTCCCTTAAGTTGGTCATAGAGGCACTCCCTAATATGTGACCACGCGCGTTTGGAGATCAGATCTTAATGGTATGTACGAATCAGGACAACATCTTCATAGTTTGGGGAAGTTGTTATACTAATCGGGACTAAAGGCCCCCTTTAATCCTGGTTCAGCCACAAAACGGGACTAACACACTCAAGATGGTTTGCAGACAACACTATGCAGTCCCGGTCCAGTCACAAACCGGGACTAACACTCAAGACATTTATTAATATTAAAAAACCGAGACTATGGAATCGGGACTAAAGCCCCTATTTAGTCATGCTCATATCTATCCCTATAGTACACAACTTCAGGGTCGTCTTAGTCTTCGTCATCGTCATCGTTGCTAGGCGCACGCGGCTGGATCCTCATCCCAGCCATGGCATATTGTGGATGCACCTGCCACTCCATCCTCGGATTCATGACGCGTGGGAGAGGGGGCTCCCGGATGACAACGCCACTACACCCGCGGCCTTCACCACCGCCACCCTTCTTATGGCTCTATGGCGGGCGAGGATGGTCTCCCCCGGTGATGTAGCGCATCACGCCAATGATAGTCCAGTTCGCCCACCACAGGCGGCGGCCAGCTTCGTTGTGGTTCACCGGGGGAGGTCCGTCACTCTCGTACCTGGCGAGCTCCCTTTCCCGCCGGTTAGTAAAGAACGCATTCCAGGTGTCATAGTTGTCGGGATCCCACTGGGATCCATCCGCTTCTCCGGCGTGAGCTCGTGGTATAAGTGGTTCATGATGTCCACCTGGTGTGTGGAACCTTGAGGGACAGGAGGGACAGGAGGGAAAGGAACCCCTCCAGCGCTCAACATCCAGCCAGCGGGCGACCGGTAGCTCGAAGGGAAAGGATAGCTAGAGGCGCATAGCGCCTCGGTCTCCTCGAGGTTCAGAATGGCCCAGTAGGCCTTGTCCATTGTTGTGAGAGAGGAAGGTGTGAATGTGTGGATAGCGATGGTGCGGTCGTCCTAGATATAGAGGAAAAGGGCGGGAAAACATGGCAGGAAGCGGTGGGAAATGTCGGGAAATATCTTTAGTCCCGGTTAGTGGCTATAACCGGGACTAAAAGCTTCGGTCAGAGGGAAAGGGCAGGAAAACATGGTGGGAAGCGGTGGTAAATGGCGGGAAATATCTTTATTCCCGATTAGTGGCTACAACCGGGACTAAAAGCTCCGGTCAGAGGGAAAGTTAGTATAATTATTTTTATAAAAAAGAAAAAATAACAAACTTGGTAAAACCTTCACAAAATGATATACATATGTACATATTAATTACATCTAAAAAACCGCTGAAGGCAAAATTCAGAATACATCATATGACTTGCTTATGACCGTGTGGCCTTAACCATGGAGCATCTTCATCAAGTAACATGATGTTTGGGTCATCCTTCACTACAAACGGCGGGATTTCATGAAACTTGTCATAATCTTCTAACATATCTATCTTGTCCTCCACTCCTACGGTGTTTCTTTTCCCTGAAAAAACTATGTGGCGCTTTGTCTCATCGTTTGATGATGTATTCGTTTGCTTATATTTTCTTTTTCTTGGTTTGGTAGACATGTCCGTCACATAGGAAACCCGAGACACATCGTTGTCTAGGATGAATGGTTCATCCATGTACGCAAGATTGTTGAGATCCACTGTTGTCATTCCGTATTTTTTGTCTACCTCAACCCCGCCTCCTGTTAGCTTGCCCCATTTGCACCGAAACAAAGGGACCTTCAAACCAGGTCCATAGTCAAGTTCCCATATCTCCTCTATGTAACCATAATATGTGTCCTTTGACCCATTGTCGTTTGTTGCATCAAAGCGGACACAACTATTTTGGTTGGTGCTCTTTTTATCTTGGGCGATCGTGTAAAATGTATTCCCATTTATCTCGTATCCTTGGAAAGTCCATATAGTCAAAGATGGTGAGCTGGCCAATAAGTACAGCTCATCACAAACAGTGTTGTTATTCATGATATGTGTTTGCAACCAACCACCAAAAGTCTTCATGTGTTCATCTCTAATCAAGGAGTCGGGCTTTCCCGGGTTGTTTGAGCATACAATATTCTTGTGTTCCTTTATACACGCCCATAAATCCTAGCAGGTTCACGCAAAGATTCTTCGTCACGTGCATCACATCGATTGCAGAGCGGACCTCTAGAACTTTCCAATAGGGTAGCTCCCAAAATATAGATTTCTTCTTCCACATGGTCACACGTCCGTCAGCATCATTTGGAACAGATTGACCGCCAGGGACCTTTCCAAAGATTACTTCGATATCCTTGACCATACCAAATATATCATCACCAGTACGGCGAATAGGCTTCTTTCGGTGATCTGCCTCACCATTGAAATGCTTGCCTTTCTTTCTTGCGGTATGCTTGGACGAAAGAAATTGACGATGCCCCTGGTACACATTCTTCGTACCTTTATCCAAATATATACTTTCAGTATCATCTAAACAATGCGTGCATGCATTTTATCCCTTGTTTGACTATCCTAAAAGGTTACTAAGAGCAGGACAATCTGTCAACACCCGGATTTTTAATCCCAGATGCCTGTTATGCCATACATCGCAATCCCAGGATTACCATTTTTGCGAGACCTAACAGAATTGGATACCATAGTACATCATCCATTACAAACCGTACATAAGTTCTTACACAAATAGGGATCTCATGATCCAGTTCTTAATACAACTTCAAGCAGCGGAATACGTAATAATAATGGTAGCGTAGGCGAAGCTCCATCTTCGGGGTCACAGGCAATGCTGACGATGGGAGATGATCCTAGTTGTCGTAACCTTCCTGGGGTCCATCCTCCAGGTACTCCTCTTCATAGTATGGCCATGGGAATAGCCAGGGAAAAAGCCATGAGTACTCTTTAAGTACTCACAAACTAATACTAACAAGTGAAAGGGGTTTTTGATAATAGGACACTAGGCTCTAAGGTTGTTTTGCAAAAGCCAGATTTATCTCTACTAAGTTTAGAAGCAACGAATGCTAGTTGAAGTTTTGTAATACCTAAGTGGGAACTTGTATCTCATGCCACAACCCTGTTGTGGTCAAGTCAAAGTCTCATTTCATTTCACAAGTCATTTTGAAAAGTCTGACAGGGGAACAGTATGGCCCTAATCTGTCCATAATCATGACGCGGCTATTCGAATAGTTTGACACTCTGCAGAGATTGTACACTTTCACCACAACATTCGATACATCCATCAGGAACAAATCCTGAATTCACCATACTCAGTATGCGGATAATCAATCCTAACCTTTCAATTACATGCCCTAGTATAAGCACCTCTCCTGTGAGTTTGGCCTCCCAACCATGACCAACTATCATCTTGGGTACTGCACAGGTGGACAATCTTCACAAGGTAGCCTCAGCTCAGACCTTGGCCGTGAGGGAACTAATACTAAGGTATATAAGTTTCCAGTCAAGCCCTACCCAATCTTCGGGTATTGTGGTTATACGATAAAATTGGAATGGTATCGCATCCAGACAACCATCAGTTTTATAAAGGGCTAAGGCTCATGCCTCAGTATTTTCATCACCAAAATCATCAGGTGTTCGGAAACACATGTCCAAAACATTTCAATAGAATGATCCATCATTCCAAGGTTTTCATAACCATTTTTCCACCAAGTATTCCCATCTAAAGTTGATCAAGTTTTATGCTTAGCACTAGCATATATAGGTGGGGGTAAGCACTAATGAGGTGTGGTAAACAAGTGGAGTTTAACTAAGTTCAATCTCATGCCTTCGAATGACATCAAGATTATCCAGCTTAGGCCAAATTTTATGATCTTTATGCAACCTTCCATTTATCTTTCTAATATCTACAATTTACTTAAGTAAGCTCTACGTACTAGCTTTGATAAAGAAATAAAGTATAAAGCTTGCAAGTAAAATTAGAATTGGTTTATCAAGTGGATATGATCACATAGGCTTAAGGCATATAGAGATGAGGGTAACAAGCAAGTACTAGCTTGCATAAGTATCAGTATAAGCTTGCATTAGTAGGGTATCTTGCAAGTGTTACCTTGCACATTCAACTGGTAGTATTAGGCTTGCCTTGTGCAGAGCAGTGGTTGAAGTTCTCCTCGGCTTCTTCTTCGTAGTATCCTCCTTCCTCCTCGTATCATTGGTCGGTACTAGCGTCTATAAATAAATACGATTTGCACAATCACCAACCAATACTTAACTACTTGCAATCATCACACAAAAGGGTCCTATAGATGATCTAGCATCATCACTAACATTACAAGATTAAAGCTTGGTTTAATTCCTTTTATTTTTAGCAAAGTAATTTCTACTCATTGAAAAACTATTTAAGATTTAATATTCTCCAAACCAAACATGCGATCATGTTGACACATGTCATCACCACATATTTTAGTCCATGGGAATATGATTTAAAGTGGTGTCACTATTTAATAAGGTTTTACCCTTTTATTTTAATTACATAAAGTGACTAGAAATGCCTATGGGGCATTCTTTTATTACTTGAACATGATTTCTGTAAGTAAACCTATATATTTTTATATATTATGAAAGGTATGGTTAAATGTGATTTTTGAGAGTTGGAATCAACTCAAAAGCTATTATGGTTTAAATTTGAAAAATGTTTGAATGCATAAAAGCTTCTTCCTTGTTATTTTTACTATGGATGATCTATAGATCCAAATGGCTTGAATCCAACGGTCTTGGATTCAGCACTTCCAGACCTTTCTAACAAAATTGGTTTCATTCAATTTGGTGCACTGAATCGACCTGTGTTGATTTTTGAAACTCGGTACAGAAGTGTGTTTAAAATAAAATGGAAAAGGTTAAATTCAAATAGCTGGGCTGCGCGGGAAATGATACTGGGTCGGCCTGCTAAGCGCATCGCTTCCGCGGGCTGTTTAAGTAGCTGTCCACACGTGTCAGTGAGACAGGGGGGTGCGAAGCGGTACGGGGCAACGTGGTGCGTTCGATCTGGTTCTAATCCAACGGCTAAGAGTCATCATCGACGTTGGGCAACGCCGGCGAGACAGAAACCTAGCGCGGCCAGTGGGGGCGTTGGGGGCTCACCGGGGCTCAGGCAAGGGTCGACGAGTCGGACGAACGACAAAGTCGACGACGGCAAACTCAGGGGTGGTCGCGGCAGCTCCTGGGGTGGACGAAATCGACGGCGCCCTTCTCCTCCAGAGACGGCCTGCTCCGGCGCAATTCCGGCGATGCACTGCTCGTCTTGCTCTAGGACTGAGGTGGGATAGTTCTGGGTGAGAGAGGAGTGGAATGGTGTGAAGAATTCGAGCGGGGAACGCCTCTATTTATAGTCGCGACGGTGAGACCGAACGACATGGGCAAGCGAGGGTGGCGACATGGCTACGGGCTGCTAGAAGCATGGCCGGTGGTGGCGATCGCTTGGTGGTCTCCTGGCGATGCTCTATGGCTTTAATGGGCACGTAGGGGCGATGCTGGAACACACGACGCGCTGCGCGGCAGAGGCGGCGTCTTCGACGGCGAGCGGTGGCTGTGAGGCATGGGGCGGCGAACGGGGATGTCTGGCGGTCTCCTGGGACGGTGGTGATCGTGTATGGATGCGACGAGGGCGGCGCGGTCTGTGGGCTTCGGTCGAGGGTGACGCTCTGAAGCATGCTCGGCATGGTTGCTGGCGAGCTGGGCGCGGTCCATGTGTGTGGTCCAGGGTTTGGCAATGCTCGCGGCTGGGACAGGGAGTGGCGGTGGACTGTGGGATGCCTCCCAGACATGCTGGTTAGGATTGTTTCTCTTCCTAGCTTGCTGTCGACATGGGGGTGGCAAGAGTGCACTCGGCTGTTCACCATTGATGACAATGCCAAGCTCACAGTAGTGCTAGTGATTAGTTAAGATTGTTAGATGATCTACTAAGGCTAGTGGTGCCTAGAGAGGGAACAAGTTAGGCTCAATTCACTGCTCAAAACAGTGTTTGGATTTTGTTTTATTTGTGTCTGCAATGTGTTTGATGAAATGGCCGCAAGAATTCAACTTTTGAATTTTGAAAAGATTTTTGGTGGGTGTGCTAGGTTGGTGCTGGTGATTCTACAGATGCTTGGGTTTTGAAAGTTGAGCTTGTTTGAGTGGTTTTTGAAAAAGTGGGATCTTCTCATATGATAAAGATTCAATTTTGAATTGCCATTTAAACTATGCATTTGAAAGTTTCTGGATGATCACAAAGTGGGCCTTGATACTTTGTTATGAGTACAATCAAGGGGTGCAAAGATCCAGAAAAGTTTCTGTTAGGTTCTGAAAGTTTGAGACAGCCAAAGTAGTCATGGGAGTTAAATTGGTCAAAATGACCATTCACTCATTTAGCTTTGTTTTGATTTATTTGTCTTTGGGAAAAGTTTGGGAAATGTTTAGATAATGTTTGTTTCACCTAAGCAACATTTTACAATCAAAGAAACACACAAACAAGGTGGTTCAAAAGAATTCAAAATGAAATGCATACTCACATGCATGCATCCATAATTTTATGTAGAAATGTTTTTGTTAACCCTAATTTTGATGATTATAGTTTGATTATTCAAGTTTAGTATTTTTGGGATGTTACAAACCTTCCCCCCTTAAAAAATCTCGTCCCAAGATTTGAAAAAAGGACGAAAAATATTACCTAGGATTTGAAGAGATCGGGAAACTCCGTCCTGATGTGATCTTCGGCCCTGTAGCTTCCTCTGTGTGGTTGCTCCACTGAATCTTGAGAAACTTGATGCTTCGGGTTCGGGTAGTTCGAAAAGCTTCTTCCAAAATACGGATGGGTACTTTGGGATAGGTCTGGTCATCGTTGATCTCTATGGTCCGGTGATCGATATTTTTGAACACTTCGGTCTTCTCGGGGACTTCGAGACACTTGCGAAGTAACGAGATATGGAACACATTGTGCATGGCTGACATCTCTTCGGGCAGTTCCAATTGATACGACACTTCTCCTCGACGGTTCAAAATCTTGAAAGGTCCGATATATCTGGGGCTAACTTTCCTTTGAGTTGGAAACGCTGCATTCCCTTCAATGGTGACACTTTCAGATAAACAAAATCTCCTATGTTGAAGGCAAGGTCTCGACGTCTCTTGTCGGCGTAACTCTTCTGTCTGGACTGGGCGGTCTTGAGGTGCTCACGAATCTTGTGAACCTTCTCTTCTGCTTCTCGTAGGATATCGGGTCCAAAAATCTGACTCTCTCCTACTTCCGACCAGTTCAAAGGGGTGCGACACTTCCTTCCGTACATGAATTCAAATGGGGTCATTTGCAAAATGGCTTGATAACTGTTATTGTAAGAAAATTCTGCAAACTGCAGACAGTCTTCCCACTTGGATCCATATTCTAACACACATGCTCTCAGCATATCTTCGAGTATTTGGTTTACTCGCTCTGTTTGTCCATCGGTCTGAGGGTGATACGCGGTACTGAAATCTAGGCGGGTTCCTAAACCTTCTTGGACTTTCTTCCAGAATCTCGAGGTAAACTGAGTTCCTCGATCCGATACAATGTTCTTGGGGACTCCGTGAAAACTAACTATTCTAGCGATGTACAACTCCGCTAGCTTCAAACTCTGATATGTGGTCTTGACGGGCAAGAAATGGGCGACTTTGGACAATCTATCCACTATGACCCAGATAGAGTCATTTCCCCTACTAGAGGTAGGCAGTCCAGTGATAAAGTCCATTCCAACGGAATCCCATTTCCATTCCGGAATCTGCAAGGGTTGCAACAATCCAGCGGGTCTTTGATGTCCGGACTTGACTCGCTGACATATATCACACTTGGCGATATAGCTTCCGATTTCTCTCTTCATCTTATGCCACCAAAATTTCTCCTTTAAATCTTGATACATCTTAGTTCCTCTGGGATGGATAGAATAAAGAGTATCATGAGCCTCCTTCAGAATAACTTCTTTCAACTCAGAATCTGATGGTACACAAAGTTGTCCTTTGTACCACAGAACTCCTTCGTCTTCGGTGAATCCAGGTACTTTGCCTGTACCGATACGACGCTTGATTCCGTCGATACTAGCATTTCCCTTCTGCGCCTCTTTAATCTGATTGATCAAAGTGGGCTGGAGTTTTATGCTAGCCAAAAATCCTTCACTCACTAATTTTATTCGAAAATCTTCCATCTCTTTCTGCAGGCTTGGTTGCTCCTTCAAAATCATGGAGTTCAAGCGGCACAGCAATCTGCTAAGGGCATCTGCTACCACATTGGCTTTACCAGGGTGATAGTGATTGTCCAGGTCGTAATCCTTGATTAGCTCAATCCATATCCTCTGTCTCATATTCAGATCCTTCTGAGTGAATATATACTTCAGACTCTTGTGATCCGTATATATCTCACAACGGTTTCCCATCAGGTAATGTCTCCATGTCTTCAGGGCTAGAACTACGGCTGCGAGTTCGAGGTCATGGGTTGGGTAATTTTGCTCATGTTGCTTCAGTTGTCGCGATAGATAAGATATAACTTTGCCTTCTTGCATTAGCACACATCCGGGACCAATCTTGGATGTGTCACAATACACATCGAAGGGCTTCGTGATATCTGGCATGATCAAGATTGGGGCTAAAATCAATCTCCTCTTGAGTTCTTGAAAACTCGCTTCACATTTGTCGGTCCATTCAAACCTCTTGTCCTTCTTCAGCAATTGGGTCATGGGTCTGGCGATACTCGAGAATCCATCTAAGAATTTGCGGTAATATCCCGCCAATCCGAGAAATGCACGAACTTGGGTTTGAGTGGTTGGGGCTTGCCAATCTTCTAAATCTTTCACTTTGGCAGGGTCAACGGAAATTCCTCCGGCTGATACAATGTGACCGAGGAATCCTACCTCATGTAACCAGAATTCATATTTGCTAAACTTTGCATACAGCTGATGCTCTCTAAGGGTTCCAAGAATGGTCCTTAGGTGTAGCTCATTTTCTTCTTCTAATTTGGAATAAATCATAATGTCATCGATGAAAACAACGACAAACTTATCCAGGAAGTCCATAAAAATCTTATTCATGAGATTCATGAAATAAGCGGGGGCATTGGTTAATCCAAAAGACATGACTGTATACTCATACAATCCATATATGGTGGTAAAGGCAGTCTTTGGAATATCCTCTGCACGAATCTTGAGTTGATGATAGCCAGTCCTAAGATCAATCTTAGAAAACACATTGTCCCCGGTGAACTGATCAAACAAATCTTCGATCTTGGGCAAGGGGTATTTGTTCTTGATGGTGACATCATTCAATTTCCGATAATCCGTACAAAAATGGTTACCTCCATCCTTCTTGTCCACAAACAAGACAGGTGACCTCCAAGGTGACGCACTTGGTTGAATCAATCCAATTTCCAGCATGGCATCCAATTGCTTCTTCAGTTCTGCTAGCTCAGACGGGTTCATACTATAAGGTCTCTGGGCTATGGGTCCAGTTCCGGGGATTAGTTCGATGATAAACTCGATATCCCGATCTGGGGGCATACCGGGCAAAACATCTGGAAATACATCGGGGTATTCACAGACTATCCGGACCTGGTCAATGGTAGATTGGGATATACTCTTGTTACCCTTGAATTGGCGAGGTAAGGTTTCAGATATATGATCGACTGATATTCCGGCTGTACTGGTCATGGTTATGGCTTTCTTGGCATAGTCAATTAATCCTTTATGTTTGTACATCCAATCCATTCCTAGTACTACTTCCAAACCTTTAGTTCCGAGTACTATCAGATTTGCATAAAAATCTATGCCATGGATTCGGATAGAGACGGCTTTGCAAATTTGCCTAGCCTTGGTGGTTGATCCGGGAATTTGAAAAATCATAACATGCTTCAGTTTGGTTGGTTGAATTTTACTAGTGCATGCAAATTATTCAGTGACAAATGAGTGCGATGCACCAGAATCAAACAACACTCTTGCAAGTACTGAATTAACAGAAAACATACCCAACACGACGTCTGGCGCTTCCTGAGCTTCTTCAGCATGCATGAGAAAAAGACGGCCATTGCGGTTGAGCGAATTCCCTGGGGCAAATCTTCTTCCGGGCTGAACACGACGCTGTTGCTGAGCTGGGGCGTTGGCATTGGGTGTTGCGACATTCTTCTTGTTGGGGCACTCGTTGGAATAGTGGCCTTTATTTCCACAGTCATAACAAGTCACTTGTGACTTGTCCTTTGTTACTACATACACAACATTGCTTCCAGTTCTCGGGGCAGTGTTGGTGTTGGCGGTAACATTGTTGTTGTTGAACTTGGGTGGGGCACGGTTGAAATTGCTAGATTTGCCGGGATTGTGGTGATTTCCTCCGGGCCTAGGGTTTCCACGGTTGGGATAGGTCCTGACGGTGAATTCCGAGGGTCATCATTGGCCTCCGGTCATTCTCTGAACACTCGTTCCACCATGCCCGCATCGCCGGGCTAGATAGTGGGTGGACAGAAATTTCTCGCTGGCTTCCTTCCGGTTATTTCTTTTATGGTTTGCAATCGAATCGGGGCTCTAGGGGCTCTTGACTTAGTGAAAACAGGTGGGTTGGTATTATGGAAATTCTTGAGCTTAGATCCATGGTTGTCCTGATTTCGTGGCCTTGGTAGTTATGGGCAAGCTGGGATATATATGCAAGGTGGCTAGTAGGTTGGCTTGACGTTCGCTCTTTTCTTCGTGGGTGAAGTCAACATTTGCGAATCTGCAACATCGGGTCCGGGGATGAACCACTTCCTCCACGTGGCATCTGAAGATTGAGATAGATCGTGAGAAAAGAGGGAAATTTCTCAGGTCTTGGGTCTTTGAAAAGTTTTTAAATTTTGACTCAGATTTTCTAGCAACTTGCTTTTCATTCATTCATTCATACCACACAGTACAACACACACCACAACAAAGAAAAACAGATGGTTTTAAGAACCATTCTGGAAACTACGATACAGTGGGACCGAATACTACTCACTACGCTAGTGCTCAAGTGCTACTACTCCTTGGAATCTGTGGCTTCATGATCCTCATCATCATCGATGAAGGCGAAATCGTCCTCATCGGTGAAGAAGTCCATAGCCTAATCCTCCAGAAAATCATCATCATCGCTGAGGTAGGAGTAGGGGTCTCCATGAAGATCCTCTCCTGCATTCTCCCTTTCTTCCAACTGCATGTCTCTCTCATGGATGGTCTCCTCCAAAGATGAGATACGATGGCGAAGACGGGCAATGATGCGCTCCTTCTTGTCGAGCTGACGGTGGCAATACTTGCGATCCTTTGCTAACATGGCAATGGTCTGATCCTTCGTCTTGATGATGGCAGACTTGTGGTTGGAGTAGTCACGGCAGTTGTCCAACTCCTGCTGACAATCGTACATCATGAAGCTGAGGTGGTCCAATTGAGTCTTCATCTCGGGGTGGTATGGGGCTTCTAGTGGTTGTCCATTAGCATCACGCCTTGGGCAAAACTCAAAGCGGGTTCCCTTGATCTGATTGATGCTCTACCCACACAGACGGGAAAGTTCTTCCTGTATGGCCCTGGCAAGTCCATCTAGCCAGTTGTTCTCTCTTAAGGTAACTGAATTCCTTCCAAAGTGGGAGGTTCAATCTTTCCTCGGAGACTTGCAACAATTATCCACTGCAGATCTTCTCCTCCTTGATCATTGAGCCGAGCTCCGAAGAACTCGGGTTGCAGACGCTCCAGAAGTTCCGAAAGCTGGTCCAAATCCCTCTCAAAGATAAGGTCTCCTCCATTCCCCAACTGATAAAACTTGTTGTACTTCACGTCCATCTATAAGAATATAGGATGAGTAAGTTATTAGAGTGATTAAGTGTGTCAAAATTTTATGTATTTTGCAAGAGTTTTTTAGGAACATGAATTTTCATGAAAGAATCAAAGGGATAAGAATGAGAATAGGTTTTTCTAAATATTTGTTTTCTTTGGTTTTGAAACTAAGTTTTTGATTCAAACGTCCAGTCTAACTAGGGCCTCCTATGGTCAGGATGGCTCTGATATCAACTTGTCAACACCCGGATTTTTAATCCCAGATGCCTGTTATGCCATACATCGCAATCCCGGGATTACCATTTTTGCGAGACATAACAGAATTGGATACCACAGTACATCATCCATTACAAACCGTACATAAGTTCTTACGCAAATAGGGATCTCATGATCTAGTTCTTAATACAACTTCAAGCAGCGGAATACGTAATAATAACGGTAGCGTAGGCGAAGCTCCATCTTCGGGGTCACAGGCAATGCTGACGATGGGAGATGATCCTAGTTGTCGTAACCTTCCTGGGGTCCATCCTCCAGGTACTCCTTTTCATAGTATGGCCACGGGAATAGCCAGGGACAAAGCCATGAGTACTCTTTAAGTACTCGCAAACTACTACTAACAAGTGAAAGGGGTTTTTGATAATAGGACACTAGGCTCTGAGGTTGTTTTGCAAAAGCCAGATTTATCTCTACTAAGTTTAGAAGCAAAGAATGCTAGTTGAAGTTTTGTAACACCTAAGTGGGAACTTGTATCTCATGCCACAACCCTGTTGTGGTCAAGTCAAAGTCTCATTTCATTTCACAAGTCATTTTGAAAAGTCTGACGGGGGAACAGTATGGACACTCCAACTGTCCATAACCGCGGACGCGGCTATTCGAATAGTTTGACACTCTGCAGAGATTGTACACTTTCACCACAACATTCGATACATCCGTCAGGAACAAATCCTAAATTCACCATACTCAGTATGCGGATAATCAATCCTAACCTTTCAATTACATGCCCTAGTATAAGCACCTCTCTTGTGATTTTGGCCTCCCAACCATGACCAACTGTCATCTTGGGTACTGCACGGGCGGACAATCTTCACAAGGTAGCCTCAGCTCAGACCTTGGCCGTGAGGGAACTAATACTAAGGTATATAAGTTTCCAGTCAAGCCCTACCCAATCTTCGGGTATTGTGATTATATGATAAAATTGGAATGGTATCGCATCCAGACAACCATCAGTTTTATAAAGGGCTAAGGCTCATGCCTCAATATTTTCATCACCAAAATCATCAGGTGTTCGGAAACACATGTCCAAAACATTTCGATAGAATGATCCATCATTCCAAGGTTTTCATAACCATTTTTCCACCAAGTATTCCCATCTAAAGTTGATCAAGTTTTATGCTTAGCACTAGCATCTACAGGTGGGGGTAAGCACTAATGAGGTGTGGTAAAAACAAGTGGAGTTTAACTCAATCTCATGCCTTAGAATAACATCAAGATTATCCAGCTTAGGCCAAATTTTATGCTCTTTATGCAACCTTCCATTTATCTTTATAATATCTACATTTTACTTAAGTAATCTACAAGTACTAGCTTTGATAAAGAAATAAAGTATAAAGCTTGCAAGTAAAATTAGAATTGGTTTATCAAGTGGATATGATCACATAGGCTTAAGGCATATAGTGGTGAGGGTAACAAGCAAGTACTAGCTTGCATAAGTATCAGTATAAGCTTGCATTAGTAGGGTATCTTGCAAGTGTTAGCTTGCACATTCAACTGGTAGTATTAGGCTTGCCTTGTGCAGAGCAGTGGTTGAAGTTCTCCTCGGCTTCTTCTTCGTAGTATCCTCCTTTCTCCTTGTATCCTTGCTCGGTACTAGCGTCTATAAATAAATACGATGTGCACAATCACCAACCAATACTTAATTACTTGCAATCATCACACAAAAGGGTCCTATAGATGATCTAGCATCATCACTAACATTACAAGATTAAAGCTTGGTTTAATTCCTTTTATTTTTAGCAAAGTAATTTCTACTCATTGAAAAACTACTTAAGATTTAATATTCTCCAAACCAAACATGGGATCATGTTGACACATGTCATCACCACATATTTTAGTCCATGGGAATATGATTTAAAGTGGTGTCACTATTTAATAAGGTTTTACCCTTTTATTTTAATTACATAAAGTGACTAGAAATGCCTATGGGGCATTCTTTTATTACTTGAACATGATTTCTGTAAGTAAACCTATATATTTTTATATATTATGAAAGGTATGGTTAAATGTGATTTTTGAGAGTTGGAATCAACTCAAAAGCTATTATGGTTTAAATTTGAAAAATGTTTGAATGCAGAAAAGCTTCTGCCTTGTTATTTTTACTATGGATGATCTATAGATCCAAATGTCTTGAATCCAATGGGCTTGGATTCAGCACTTCCAGAACTTTCTAACAAAATTGGTTTCATTCAATTTGGTGCACTGAATCGACCTGGGTTGATTTTTGAAACTGGGTACATAAGTGTGTTTGAAATAAAATGGAAAAGGTTAAATTCAAATAGCTGGGCTGCGCGGGAAACGATACTGGGCCGGCCTGCTAAGCGTAGCGCTTCCGCAGGCTGTTTAAGTGGCTGTCCCCACGTGTCAGTGAGACAGGGGGTGCAAAGCGGTACGTGGAAACGTGGTGCGTTCGATCTGGTTCTAATCCAACAGCTGAGAGTCATCGTCGACGTTGGGCAAGGCCGGCGAGATAGAAACCTAGCGCGGCCAGTGGGGGTCGTTGGGGGATCACCGGGGCTCAGGCGAGGGTCGGCGAGGCGGACGAACGACGAAGGCGACGACGGCGAACTCAGGGGTGGTCGCGGCAGCTCCTAGGGTGGACGAAATCGACAGCGCCCTTCTCCTCCAGAGATGGCCTGGTCCGGCGCAATTCCGGTGATGCGCTGCTCGTCTTGCTCCGGGACTGAGGTGGGATGGTTCTGGGTGAGAGAGGAGTGGAATGGTGTGAAGAATTCGAGCGGGGAAGGCCTCTATTTATAGTCGCGACGGTGAGACCGAACGGCATGGGCAGGCGACGGTGGCGACACGGCTACGGGCTGCTCTACGGCTTTAATGCGCACGTAGGGGAGGTGCGGTTTGGTCTGGAACACGCGACGCTCTGCGCGGCAGAGGCGGCGTCTTCGACGGCGAGTGGTGGCTGTGAGGCATGGGGCGGCGAACGGGGATGTCTGGCGGTCTCCTGGGACGGTGGTGATCGTGTATGCACGCGGCGAGGGCGGCGCGGTCTGTGGGCTTCGGTCGAGGGTGACGCTCTGGCGCATGCTCGGCATGGTTGCTGGCGAGCTGGGCGCGGTCCGTGCGTGTGGTCCAGGGTTTGGCAACGCTCGCGGCTGGGACAGGGAGTGGCGGTGGACGGTGGGCTGCCTCCCAGACATGCTGGCTAGGCTTGTTTCTCTTCCTAGCTTTCTGTCGACATGGGGGTGGCAAGTGTGCACTCGGCTGTTCACCATTGATGACAATGCCAAGCCCACAGTGGTGCTAGTGATTAGTTAAGATTGTTAGATGATCTACTAAGGCTAGTGGTGCCCAGAGAGGGAACAAGTTAGGCTCAATTCACTGCTCAAAACAGTGTTTGGATTTTGTTTGATTTGTGTCTGCAATGTGTTTGATGAAATGGCCGCAATAATTCAAGTTTTGAATTTTGAAAAGATTTTTGGTGGGTGTGCTAGGTTGGTGCTGGTGAGTCTGCAGATGCTTGAGTTTTGAAAGTTGAGCTTGTTTGAGTGGTTTTTGAAAAAGTGGGATCTTCTCATATGATAAAGATTCAATTTTGAATTGCCATTTAAACTATGCATTTGAAAGTTTCTGGATGATCACAAAGTGGGCCTTGATACTTTGTTATGAGTACAATCAAGGGGTGCAAAGATCCAGAAAATTTTCTGTTAGGTTCTGAAAGTTTGAGACAGCCAAAGTAGTCATGGAAGTTAAATTGGTCAAAATGACCATTCACTCATTTAGCTTTGTTTTGATTTATTTGTCTTTGGGAAAATTTTGGGAAATGTTTAGATGATGTTTATTTCACCTAAGCAACATTTTACAAGCAAAGAAACACACAAACAAGGTGGTTCAAAAGAATTCAAAATGAAATGCATACTCACATGCATGCTTCCATAATTTTATGTAGAAAAGTTTTTGTTAACCCTAATTTTGATGATTAGAGTGTGATGATTCAAGTTTAGTATTTTTGGGATGTTACACAATCATTGATGGTTACGAACAACAACGCCCGTAGGTCGAATGGCTCCTGTTTGTGATCACCCCACATGCGAACACCTTCGTCGCGCCACAACTGTAGTAGTTCTTCAACTAATGGCCTTAGGTACACATCAATGTCATTGCCGGGTTGCTTCGGGCCTTGGATGAGCACTTGCATCATAATGAACTTCCGCTTCATGCACAACCAAGGAGGCAGGTTATATATACATAGTGTTACATGCCAGGTGCTATGGCTGTAGCTCTGCTCTCCAAAAGGATTCATGCCAGCTGTACTTAGATCAAACCTTAAGTTCCTTGCATCATCTTCAAATCTTGGGTACTCTGTATCGATTTTTCTCCATTGCGACCCATCAGCGGGGTGTCTCAACATCGAGTCTTTCCTGCGCTCTTCTTTGTTCCATCGCAACAACTTGGCATGCTCTTTGTTTCTAAAAAAACGTTTCAACTGTGGTATTATAGGATCATACCACATCACCTTTGCAGGAACCCTCTTCCTAGGGCGTTGCTCGCCCTCAACATCACCAGGGTCATCTTGTCTGATCTTATAACTCAATGCGCCGCATACAGGGCATGCATCCAAATTTTCGTACTCCTCATCACGATATAGTATGGAGTCATTAATGCATGCATGTATCTTCTGCACCTCTAGTCCTATAGGGCAGACGGCCTTCTTTGCCTCGTATGTACTGACAGGCAATTCATTATCCTTTGGAAGCTTCTTCTTCCAAATTTTCAGTAGCTTCTCAAATCCCTTGTCAGATAAACTATTCTCTGCTTTACATTGCAGTAATTTCAGTGTGTTACCGAGCTTTGTGTTACCATCTTCGTAATTTGGTTATAACATTGTTTTGTGATCCTCTAATATGCGCTCCAACTTCTTCTCGTTTTCATTTTCGCATTCACTCCGTGCATCAAGAATGGCCTGACGAAGATCATCAGCAGTATCATCTAATGCTTGTTCTTCACCTTCTTCTTGTTCATTGTCTTCTAGTGCAGTACCACCGTATTCAGTAAGCATTGGATAGTTGTCATTGTTTTCTTCTTCTTCTTCATTGTCTTCCATCATAACCCCGCTTTCTCCATGCTTTGTCCAACAAATATAGCTGGACATGAAACCTGATTGAATCAGGTGGATGTGAATGGTTTTGGATAGTAATCCTTCTCATTTCGACAGACACGACACGTACAACATATAAAAACCATTCCGCTTGTTTGCCTCAGCCAAATCGAGGAAAGAATGCACGCTTAATGAACGCGTCAGATATTCGGGGAGCGTCATACATCCATTCTCGGCTCATCTGCAGTATAATTAAAATTTTCTATTATATAAAAAGTTTGGATCATTTTTACTACAATTACTTTTACAAATCTAAAATTTTACATGCACTAATTTTTGAATTAGACAAAACTGTTAACATAAAAAATGTTGGCTATTTAATTATTGCTCTAGCAGTAAAAACAGTATTCAATTCTGAGATCCGAAACTCTTAAAATGCACATCTCAACTTTCAGTAACTTTTTGTATAATCAAACTATGCTTAAAATTACACATCTAAAATTCCCTCTACACTTCTAAGCATGAAATCCCTCTCTATTTCTAGAGCATTGAGCTAAACTATAACAATAAGAGATGAAAGATTGAAGTTGCTAACCATTTTAGAAGCTTGGATTGATAGATGGTGCCACCAAATCTTGACAAATCTTGGATTGAAAGTTGCCACGAAATTGGACAAAAAATGAGGATGAACTTGAGCTACCTTGAAGGAAATGGCCATGCTTTTGTGCAGGGGTCAAAGGAGGGATATATAGTGGTAATATATAGTCCCGGGTGGTAACAAGAACCCAAACTAGATATTGATCTCTAGTCCCGGGTGGTAACAAGAACTCAGACTAAATATAGCAATGGGTCCCACAATAGCTCTAGTCCCAGCTTGTGTTACCAGCCGGGACTAGAGGTTCCCCACGAACCGAGACTAGTCCTATGGCGCCATCTAGCCGTTGCAAAGTTTACAGACCGGGACTAGTGATAACACTAGTTCCGGTTCCAGACAGGGCCGGGACTAGAGGTTAGAGCAGCTCCAAACGAAAGGTCGTTTTTTACCAGCGTGGGAAAAAAACTATTATACTAATTTGAAACCTGAGACGATAGAAGTGTGGCATCTTTGTTGGGAGACAGTGAAGCGGAACCGTTTACAACCGATGACAAAGCTATGCAGAGCTCGAGGTACATAGTGGTGGGTTGGGACGGAGTGGATTGAAACAAACAAAGAAGGGAAGAATAAGGAAGAAGGGGTGGCTGGGTGGGCCGTAGACCACCCTGGGATTTCGAGTTGACCCATATACTATATGTGCAAAAAAGGAAAAAAATAACTTGTTTTCCTCTGTACAACAGAGTAGTCCAAGATTTCTTCGTTTTCCAATTTGGTATTTTCTAAACCGCTCGGCCAGTCACGTCCCCTCTTTGCCATTGACTCGCCACCACGCCACCGCCACGTCTCTATACGAGAATCCCCCATATGGCCACGCCCATTGCCTCTAGTCACTCCTCTAAAGCTCCCATACAACCTTTCGTTCCTGCATATGCGATCCCCCCACACCCTATCCCTAATCGAGAGTAGGGTGGCACTAGGTTTCTGCTGGCGACGTGCATGGCGCTCCACTCTTATACTATGTTCATTTAAACCAATTTGGTACATATTCGACCTCCGATCCTCCAAATTTGCAACTAGTTTAATGCATCACTAGTTTGATGTCCAATGGCATGTAGACGGATACTAAAAAGTAGATTTGATTATTTTCAATTTTTTATTGTAAATTTGTTGGTGAATAAAAAGGACCAGGCACATTGCAAAATTCAGACTTATTGTGAATTTCAATAAGTTCATAATGCTACCGTGTTATTTCTAAATTTTCTAATACAGTAGTATTCGGAATGGGCTCTATCTTCATTTAAAAAATCATATTTTATAGGTTTAAAAAATATCTGGAAAAATTACGGACATAATCAATGTTGTATTTCACAAGCATGCAAAACTGTGATATTAGATTCTTTGTATTTTGGCCTATACAAAAATGATAAATCTAATAAAATATAGGTATTTGAAAACATACTTGCGCAGATCTACACTCTTGCTATTTTTATATAGCTCAGAATACAAAATATTTGAAATTGATATTTTGCACGGTTGTAGGATAAATCATGTTCTATATCCAGATATTCTTTTAATAATTTTTGAAACTCATAAATATGATTTTAGTTTTTTGAAATAGCAAGAGCACTCAGTATATTGGCAATGTTTTTTTTTGGACAGGGGCAATGTTTTATTTGTGTTATGAAGAAAGGTTCGAAGGTGGACCGCCCTGCATCGAAATGCTGGAACCGCCACTCCCGCCATGGGAAACGCGGCCTCGTTCTCTCTGGACACGGAAACGCGCGCGATAGGAAGAAGGACGCGATCATGTGGATAAACTGCAGACCTTTCTTTTCTCTATCTCTACTATCTAAAAAGAACTTAGTGGTTCCGTTTTCTACCATCTATCACTACGTCTTTTTTTTCGTCCGACTGCCCTCGCCCGGCGCCTCCTCCGTAAACCGGGACTTGCTAAATTAACGCTTCGTCAAATCATCCTCGCTTTGTTCGCTTCGCCCTCTCCCGGCCGACCTCCATCCTGAACCCCCGCCCTCGTCCCTGGACCGGCCATCGGCGGCGCCCTCCTCTCTATACCACCGACGACGCTCTCCCAACTCAGCCACTACCGGCATCCGCCCCTTCTAGCCAGCGGCGGAGCCATCCCTTCCCGAGGGCAACAGCAAGCAAGCGAGTACCAGCGCAAGATCAGACGACCACGGGAGGAGAGGATCTCAATCGATCGAACTCGCCATGACTACCGAGTAGTAAGCCGCCTCCTGCCTTCCTCTCTTCCCCCTCTTATCCCTCTGCTTAAATTGGCTCGGATCTACAGGGGTAGCCGCCAGTAGGTGGAGGAGGAAGAGGAGCAGAAGCGCCGGCTATTTTATGGATTCCGGGTTCAGGTTCCCGATGCCGTTCTCGGCGGTTATCGCGGGTACCTCATCCAGTTCGGCATCGCCCCCGTCGCTAACCTCCGCCCCGAGGACATCTCAAAACCACAGCCCGAACTGCTCCGCACTGTCCTCTACCGCTTCTTCGCCACATTCGTCGAAACTGCCGGGTACATACACGCCGTCGCTTCCTCCTCTTTATCCTCCACATTCACCTCCCGCTCGCTCGCTCACCGGATTGGATTTCGCCAGGGACAATACAGAGCACCACGCGGAGGCCATCCGGGTGCTGCGCCTCCACAGAAGGTCACAGGCCTTCCTCGAGTCCATCCATTTCAAGGACCTCTAGATCGGATCTAGGAGCTGCTGGTTCAAGGCGGGCATCCAGTTATGATGTAACCCTCTCTCCTCTAGAATTTATCAATTGCAGATGTGGTCTTGAATTCTTGGTGAACTTGTGGATTTCAATCACGGCTTCACGCTGATCATCAATGGTTTTTTTTGTACTGGATGAACCTGGGTTGTTGATGGATGTACACAAATCGATTGTTTGATGGAAGTCTTAATTATGCATGGACATTGGAAACGTGAATGCTGCTTTTACATGTAGCTTCCTTTTTCCTCTTTTGAGATTAAACTCTGTAACCTGACTATTACATATATATTTGTCTATAAATTGTGATGCATAAAATTTTAAGCCTCCCTCAACATGCCATGGCGATTTTGTGGAGTCTATGGTTTTCCATGTTCTTAATTCATCGTGCATTTTGAAGCTTCTGATTGGGGAAGTCTGCCATGGAGGTATCAGGTGCTTCCACTAACTAATTATACTATTGTATTTACGAATGCTACAATCTTTAGATAGTTTTTTACTTCACTTCACGAGACATGGTTCCAATAATCTTTTCCATGTCATTTTACCATGTCTTTTACATCTATCTACTATCTAAAAAGAACTTAGTGGTTCCGTTTTCTGCCATCTATCACTACGTCTTTTTTTTCGTCCGACTGCCCTCGCCCGGCGCCTCCTCCGTAAACCGGGACTTGCTAAATTAACGCTTCGTCAAATCAGCCTCGCTTTGTTCGCTTCGCCCTCTCCCGGCCGACCTCCATCCTGAACCCCCGCCCTCGTCCCTGGACCGGCCATCGGCGGCGCCCTCCTCTCTATACCACCGACGACGCTCTCCCAACTCAGCCACTACCGGCGTCCTCCCCTTCTAGCCAGCGGCGGAGCCATCCCTTCCCGAGGGCAACAGCAAGCAAGCGAGTACCAGCGCAAGATCAGACGACCACGGGAGGAGAGGATCTCAATCGATCGAACTCGCCATGACTACCGAGTAGTAAGCCGCCTCCTGCCTTCCTCTCTTCCCCCTCTTATCCCTCTGCTTAAATTGGCTCGGATCTACAGGGGTAGCCGCCGGTAGGTGGAGGAGGAAGAGGAGCAGAAGCGCCGGCTATTTTATGGATTCCGGGTTCAGGTTCCCGATGCCGTTCTCGGCGGTTATCGCGGGTACCTCATCCAGTTCGGCATCGCCCCCGTCGCTAACCTCCGCCCCAAGGACATCTCAAAACCACAGCCCGAATTGCTCCGCACTGTCCTCTACCACTTCTTCGCCACATTCGTCGAAACTGCCGGGTACATACACGCCGTCGCTTCCTCCTCTTTATCCTCCACATTCACCTCCCGCTCGCTCGCTCACCGGATTGGATTTCGCCAGGGACAATACAGAGCACCACGCGGAGGCCATCCGGGTGCTGCGCCTCCACAGAAGGTCACAGGCCTTCCTCGAGTCCATCCATTTCAAGGACCTCTAGATCGGATCTAGGAGCTGCTGGTTCAAGGCGGGCATCCAGTTATGATGTAACCCTCTCTCCTCTAGAATTTATCAATTGCAGATGTGGTCTTGAATTCTTGGTGAACTTGTGGATTTCAATCACGGCTTCACGCTGATCATCAATGGTTTTTTTTGTACTGGACGAACCTGGGTTGTTGATGGATGTACACAAATCGATTGTTGATGGAAGTCTTAATTATGCATGAACATTGGAAACGTGAATGTTGCTTTTACATGTAGCTTCCTTTTTCCTCTTTTGAGATTAAACTCTGTAACCTGACTATTACATATATATTTGTCTATAAATTGTGATGCATAAAATTTTAAGCCTCCCTCAACATGCCATGGCGATTTTGTGGAGGTGGTGGCAGCGATTTCGCCCGTGTGGTGCCCTCACCAAGCGCAGCAGCAAGCGGATGCGTAACATAACAAGATCCTATGGTTTTCCATGTTCTTAATTCATCGTGCATTTTGAAGCTTCTGATTGGGGAAGTCTGCCATGGAGGTATCAGGTGCTTCCACTAACTAATTATACTATTGTATTTACGAATGCTACAATCTTTAGATAGTTTTTTACTTCACTTGACGAGACATGGTTCCAATAATCTTTTCCATGTCATTTTACCATGTCTTTTATCAGCATAGTTGCATCGTCACCCGTGATACACACGGCTGCCGCTAGAATTCATGGCGGTGGAATTCGACACTGAAAAGATGCTCAAGTTCATGGCAGAAGAGATGAAGAAGGTGGACATCAGTGATATCGACAAAATTTGAGGGGGCTGTGAATACCCGAAGACTGACTGAAGAGTTCCTCGAGGAGGGAGACCGGGGAAGCATGTTGTGTCACTGTGTTGCTCCAGAAGGGCCGCACTTTCCTCAGCCATGCAGGAAAGGCGGAAGCGCTCACCTCTGATACCTGATCCTCGCATCACTCTACAGGAAAAAGAATCGAGAAGCTGGTGACTACCTATTTGTCCTAGCTTGAATTTTCTACATAATTTGCACTGTACAACTAGATATAGTGTAATTTGTGAACCATCCCTGCTCTTTATCCCGCACAAAGACCCGCCCCCAGATCCCATGGTGTCATCGATGAGGCATAGCAGTGCCACTGGCCGGAGTTCATCTATTCTCCCGTCCGCTTCAGGTAAACTTCCCTCCTCCACGCATCTCAGCCAGCTCTTCCTTTGTTTTTTCATCGATATTACATATATTATTTCACGGACACTCAACATTTTCCTCATTTATGCATTAGTATCTCTTGGAATATGTCATGCTTCCATCTCAAGAATCATTCTGCATGTGCTGTATGCAGCTGTACCGGAGTGTATTCATTGGTTTTTCATATAAATTGATTTTGTTTCTTCATTATCATTGTTGTGTCACACCTGATGGCAGGGGATCACTACATGCATGTTGTCTCAACTATGTTGCAAGCGTGCTAAAGTTTTTTGGTCTATTCTTTCCAATTCTGTTATACTTATTATGATTTCTTAGCTTCTTTTAGTATTAATAAATGGAATTGACAAAAATGTGTAAATAAGATGTTACCACGTGATATCGGCTATTCAATTCCTGGGCCTTAAATACAATTTTTGCATTATGAGGATTGATAATATGTTGTTGCTCTTCTGTTAGAGTACATACTTACTGCACAAAATTCATTTGATGTGCTTTACGAATTTACTAATAGAATTTTATTGCTCTTGCTTGTAGAGAGGTGATAGTTACTTGGGTAGGAAATAAAATCAATTCAACGATGAGGAGAGCAATATGCTTTTTGTGCTTTCAAGGTGCTTGATGAAATTGAGTTTTGAGACATGCGTCCATGGAGAACCCAAGCCTCACCGTAGAGTTTCTTGTCAAGAGCATGCCATCTTGTTTAGAACTATCTAAGGTTTGTAAATATCTACTTCAGTCAAGAAGTTTTTTATTGAATCATGGATTCAACTTTCACAAATATTATGATCTTGTGCCTCGAATGTTGTAAGTATCAATTATGGTTTGTATTCATTTCCTACCTAAGGAAATCATGTTTTCCAGTGGTGTAGGCAATCATCAGATCCTCTGAAGATGTGGAATTACACTCAGTCCAAAGCACCTTGCTGCAGAATATGTTGTGGGGTATAACAGGTATCTTGCCGTCCCATCTCTTGGTCAATAAATTTACGTCAGTTTCTACCATTCAGCAACGCGGTATGTTGCTACATAAAGTTTGTACTCTGATCTGCAAGTAAATGAAGAATTGACAGTTCCTGCTTGTACTTCTTGTCGTCTCTTCTTTGTTGGGATGGAAAAAGTAACATTTCTTGGACTCAATGTATCCGTAGTCATATTAATTTTTCTTGGAGTCAATGCTGACAAGATTTCTCAAGTAGTAGAATATGATGCATATGGCATTATCACATAGCCTTTTCATATGGGAGTTTAAAATTGCCCTAGCGGTGCACATTGGGCGGGTGGAGATTAGTCTAAGCAAAGTTGGATTTGGTTGCTGATTTGACTTGTCATGCCTTTATCTTTCATGATAATTTTTTAAAGTTGGCTTAATATATTAGCTTTTTATATGATCTTATCAAGATATTTCTCACAATACTGATTAGTTATGGCATATATAATCAACATGGCCTGATATTTATTCTTTGATACATGTTATCCATCCTTCAATGGTATCCAGCTAAGATGATAAACTGGTTTTTGCCTTTCCTTTCTTTGTCAATTGAATTTAAAATTTTGTATTTATTAGATATTAGAATAGTGCAATAAGCTAAGATACGAGCACCTTCCCTGAGCACACTGTAGATTTGTATTGTTTTCGAAGTAGTGACGCAAGCTGAACTGGTCAATATTAGAGTATATTAGTGAGTATAGCATAAAGCTCACTGAATATTGTTTACGAAGTAGTGACCAGTTCAACGTAAACCTCACTCAATATGCTTTATATTTTATTTTGCTTGTGAGTTCTGTAGAAGATGGGGTAGACTGAGCCTCGACTTGTTTTGAATCAAACGTTATGAATGGCACATAATGCAAGCAAACATACAAAAATTCTTTAAAAACCTCACTGTAAATGTTCAAACAATTTCCACAAAAGTGTTTGAGCCTTTCTGCTGAATTTTTTGGTCTATTCTTACATGTCTCAGCTATGTTGCAAGCTTGCTGAATTTTTTTGGTCTATTCTTACCACTTCATATATACTTATTATGATTTTTTAGCTTCTTTTAGTATTAATAAATGGAAGTGAGTAAAAATGTCTAAATAAGATTTTATCACGTGATATGGGTTATGCCTTCATGTCATTTGTTTTGGCAAGGACCGTAACTATCTCAACCCTTGTAACCACTTCTTGCAGTTAAGATGATGAATTGCGGATTGCAATATAGTGAAGGTTTGCTATCCTTCCTTTGTTGTGCATGAAGTTAGCACGTTGTGGTGTGGATGTGGACTCCAGATGCATGTTTGCTTCCGACTTTGGTGTGCTATAACTTTGAGGTGGTGTGCTATAGCTTTGAGGTGGTGCGCTATAATCTTCTTGGTTCCACATCAGAAGTTCCAATCTTGGAAAATAACATCGCTTACTTGTGTGGTTGTGGTGGTTAAAACAAATGAAGTTTATTTCTATGAGCCAATCAACAACAGGTCTGGTCTCCCCTCCATATGATTTCTTGAAGATTAATACTAATGGAACTTTTATAGACTACACTTGTTGCAGGAGCTGGCATGATGGAGATGGTCGCTGATGCACTCCATGTAGAAACTGCATCAGTGCTCTTATACTGTTCGTGAAGCTAGACGAATGGGATGCCGAGAAGTCATTCTGGAAACGGATTTTGTGGTTCTTAAACAAGCGATCACAAGTGAAGCATACTGACTTGTCACTATTAGGAGTCTATAAAGTCGTAGCTTGCCCTTGGGCCTGTAATATGTCCACTCACTGTGTTGCAGACGTGTAGTGCTCAAATGGAATAGGGAAAACATATTTTCTGTGGCTTGACCCATTTCCAAATCGTGTAAAAAACTTGATTGCCAGCCGCTCGCCTAGCTTGTATTTGCAATGATCCTTTTTGTTCCTTACAAAATGAAGCTACGGTTCATGTAGCTTTTGCTTGAACCATAGTAATCAAAATATACATTATCCATGTAGAAGATCTCTTTCCATGATGATGTGAACCACAGAACTCTTGAAAACGAGCAATCAAAGTACGCACTGCGGGACTTACAGGTTGACTTAGAATAAATGTCAATTTGAGCTGAGATATTCTAACTGCTGTAGAAGGTAAACATCAGTAGCTATAATTTTCTTCATCCTCTGGAAGATGACAGGGAAAATGGAGTCATGCCTGTATGAGGTGTGGCATGTGTCTGTGGGTATTTCATGAATATGTGATACATCGATGCGAGAGGATCGCATTAGTGCTAGAGGTGATGGTGGCTTTAAGAGAAGAAGAGATATTTTGCGTGTTGATTAAAAAATAATGTGTTGCAAAGAGGAAGAGGAGAAGCCGATGGAAAGAATGACATGGAAGAGATGAGGAATAAGTCACCCCTTTACATGGGATGGTGAGGATAGAGAAGAAGATACTGAAAGAAAGAATGAGTATTTTACCATTCAAAAAGAATGAGTATTATAGTCATCTAAAACGAGTACATTCTGAGAAGTAGTGTGATTGTTATGGACATTCCTGAAAAAAGTCAAACAATTTTATCGAGGATGTATACTTTACTTTGTTGACCTACTTTCACTTAAGCATACAGTATAATTGTTAGGTTTACTCCATGCATATGATGTAGAATTTAGCTTTTTATTCAAGTATGTTTCAATCAAATAAAATCTTATTATTTTTGAAATGTTACATGGCTCTCATTTTCTATGCATACGAGTTTAATTTCCATTTGGTTCATTTGCTAGATAAGAAAAAAATAAGACCCGTAGCAACGCACAGGCATTTAACTAGTCTTTTTAAAAAGCAAAAGAATAATACCGGTACTAACCTGGCGGCAGAATCAACGGGTAGACGTAGGCCATTAGTAGGTGAACCAAACACACGTCAATCCAGCGGGCTTGCATGATTGTATGCTCGATAGATAACTAGATCCGGCGTGACCACGGATACTAATTTCCAACCATTCGATCTGCATGGTGTCGCGTGATGCAGGACCCAGGCACGGCTTGGATGCCATCGCCAATCGCCATCCGCCGGTGACTGATACACATCATCGGTGCGGTGGAAGAATAAGAAATTTAGAGCAGGATAAGGCTAGAGGGGATGGAATGTTACTATAGCCGATTATTCGTGCTGGGCTTGACTTCTCAACGCAATTTCGAGCTACTAGTAGCAGTCTAGCATGTACAGGGAGCGAGAGGATAGACGTGGTGCATATTATTCCGTGAAATAGACGGCGACATGCACGGCGCGTGCGCGTGTCTGCCATGGCCATGCATATGGCTTTCCAAGAGAAGTGGCGGATATAAAAATGGCGGCAGTATCTACGTTCGAGCCTGCCTACCAACCGGACACGACGGCAGTACTGGTGCAGTGCACGCACGCTGGCGCATTCGATACTTGCGCCACGGGCTACGCTTGCATACAGTGCCGCCGACCAACCTGCCCTGGGTAATACTAACACACTTTGCCGCATAGGCGGCGGCGGCGGTCTTCCTCGGCCTCGATCCGGCGCGGTGGCTGCGACGCGCGCGTGGACGGCTTGCGCACGGCGGCGTGGCGGACTTCGTCCTCTTCGACATGGCGGCTGTGACGCGCGCGTGGAGGCAGCTCGCGCACGTTGCGGCGGCTCCCACCGTTCGTGCTAGCGACGGCGGTTTGCACCGGCGCCTGCTGCCCACACGACAGCGGCGCTCTTATGCGGAGGCAGGGGTCCGGCGGCGCGGCCGTCGCTGCTCACCGGCGGATCGGCGGCAGTTTGCAAGGTGGCAGCGATTTGTGGGTGTGCTCGGCGGCGGCGGGTCTGATCTATGCCTACGGGCCCAGATGGGCCTCATCCAGTTTGCTAATTTCCGTCAATGGCATGTGCACCACAGGGCTACCGACAGCCAGTGGCGGATCGCAAGAAAAAACTGTAGGATAGGCATGTTTCAAAAAAATTACATTAGCATTTATGCGATAAAAAATGCTAAGTGAATAAAATAAATTGTAGCTCAATGCAAAGCTAATTTTTTTAAAATAATATATTTTTTTACTGAATTTCACAAATAATACACAAAAGGGCAAATTGCAAATCTGACGGTCGGTCGGCCGTTCGAAAGACGACCGAGATAATTCGTCTTTTTAAAAGACGACTGACATGTCTTCTTTTATTCAAAAGACGACCGACATGTCTTCTTTTATTCAAAAGACGACATGCTTTTGTCGAACTGTCGGGTGACAGGGGTACGCCTGGGTCGTCTGTTGAACGCACGAAGCACGTTTCGTCCTTTAAACGGACGACGCCCCCAGCATATATCTCACGCGCCGCGCCCGCCCGTGCTTGCCCGTCGTCGTCCTCCCAACCTCTCTCTCTCTCTGGTTGTTCTTCCTCTCTCTCGCTTGCTCTTATTTTCTCAGCTGCTGCACCGATTTGTAGCCCAGATTTCTATCCAAACTCGCTTCTCTAACACATTAGCAAGCTAGTAGAGTCCCGATCTACTAATGGAATAGCCTGGTGTAGTGATTTGAGTCGTTTTGGTGGAGGGATCTGGTGGTGTTCTTGTTGAGTAATGGCCATGGTGGAGGCTGGTGCTGGGACTTGAGGAAGGTGCATGGTGGAGGTGCTAATCTGTTGACCTGAGGCAGCTGCACGGCAGGACTTCGCACGCTTTAAGGGTAAACCCTAATTTTTTGCTAATTGCAGTCATGTGTGTATGTTTATAGGTAGCCTTTGATGGGGTCTGTTAGATGCAAGATATTTGTAGAGTATTATGTGTCAATGTACCTGTTTTTGACTATTTTCGGTATTTTTTAGGTCAAAAATCATGTCAAATAATGTAGTGTTTAGGTTCTTGTATGGTCCTGGTTTCGTCAGAACAAACCAGCACGGAGTTGATTTGAGCGAGTTTAATTTTATGGATGAAGTGCTTCAGAATCCTGAAACAGTGCCCGTTACTCAGTTGAAGGATTGGTTATGTGTTCGTTTAGGGCTCCCTCCTACCCATACTGTCGGTGTGCATGCTTTATGGACTAAGTCAAGGCAAACCCCTAATTTTTATTTAAGGCCAATAGAAGCGCAACATAAATGGGTCAAATTTCTGCAAGCTTGACAGAAAAGAGAAGTTAACCCCAGTCTCTTAGTGTTACCTGTGGCGAAAGAGGCTGGGTATGATCATGGCCAGAGTAGTCAGACCGGTCATGCTGGAGGTAGTTATGATCATGGCCAGAGTAGTCAGGGCCAAGAGGGTGGCGGCGGTTATGAATCAGGTCACAGTAGCTATGCACACACCGGGGGTGATGGTTATGTATCAAAGGACGGTGGTGAAGGATTAGGGGAAGACATATTCAGTGGCGAAGCTGATGAGGACAATATATATGATGGTTTGTTGCAACATCAAATGGAAGCCGAAGACTCAGAAGGCAACAGTGATACGGCTGATGATTCTGGCGAGTCTGATCAAGAAGAGATCGGCCAACCTATTCCGGCATCATGTAATAATGACAACACGACAGCAATGACTATGAATGATGGGCATGATTCGGCGTGGCATTATCACGCGAACAACATCTCTCTGGGTGCATTATATCCTAGCAAGAGACATCTGCAGGAAGCAATTGTTGAGTGGTCAATGTCCATGCAACGGTCTTGAAAACGAAGGTGTCATCACAAAAATATTTGACATTGGTTTGCGAGGAAGCTGGGTGTCCTGCAAGGGTGCATGCCCATGTCCCTAGGTATGACACAAACTGGAAGGTCACCGATGTTGTGATGCACACATGCACACTTGACAGTGTCCTTCAGGACCATCGTAACCTCACGTCAACCCTCCTGGCTAGACTATTATACATGGAGATAGTGGAGGGAAAATCCATGGGGGTGAAAGCTACCATTAACAAAGTTTCTGTCAGATTCCGCTACAATATCTCATACGGGAAGGCTTGGAGGACTAAGCAAAGGGCATTGGAGGCAAGGTTTGGTTCGTTTCGAGACGGGTATGACTGTATTGTTAGGATGCTCCAGACACTGCAGGCTAGGAATCCAGGCACCTACGTGGACATACAACACTTTGCATTGCCACAGGAACCTAATTTGAGGGTACTTCATCGAGTGTTCTTCTCATTTGCTATATGCATAGAAGCTTTCACTCACTGTCGACCAGTCATCTGTGTGGATGGTACATTTCTCACTCGCAAGTATAGGGGTTAGATATTGACTTCCATAGGTCAAGATGGAAATAATCAAGTTGTTCCACTTGCTTTTGCTTTCGTGGAGAGCGAGAACACCGAGAGTTGGGTATGGTTTTTCAGGCAGCTGAAGATAGCAATTGTGAGGGATAAACCGAATGTATGCGTCCTTCATGATAGGCATCCAGGTATACTAAGCGCGATAAAGAAGCTCACACAGCCCACTCCTGATGAAGTAACTCCATGGCTGGACATGCAGAGTCGTTGGTGCATGCAACATCTAGGGGCTAACTTTTTCTCACAGTTCAGGAACAAGGCTCTTATGAACCTATTCAAGAAGCTTTGCAAGCAGAACCAAGAGTGGAAGTATATCAAGTGTCGTGGCTGTCTTGATGACTTCACTAAAAAACATGTGACTCAGAGGAGAGCAGCTAGAGCAGCACGGGTCGCGGCTCATGCAGCGGCGTTAGCTGCACAGGCAACAACAGGAGCAGCACCACTGGAGGAAGAACCCATTGCGCTTTGTGACTTGCCAGGATTTGACCAACCCAGTACTAGGAGAAGGCCTGGCAGAAGGATTAAAAATTTTCAGGAATGGATACAACACGAGCCTGTAGAGAGGTGGTCTCTGCTGCATGACACTCATGGTGCTAGGTTCGGCGTCATGACTAAAAATCTGGCTGAAACTTACAACTTTGTCTTGAGAGGAAGTAGGGCTCTACCATTAACAGCCATTGTGGAGTGTATTTTCACCGGAACTCTGAAGTATTTCAGAGACAGACTCCAGATGGCTCAGATGCATATCATGAACAACCCAAACACGAGGTATTGTTCAAAGATCATGCATTACATGGATGCCAAGATGGAGAAGGCTCGGTCCATGCATGTCATCGCCATCGGTAATCAGGAAAGAAGGTTCGAGGTACGCCTCCCTTCCAACCAGATTGGAACAGGAGAAGAGGTAAAGACACAGGAGGTGAGGATATGCAACGAAGCCTGGCCAACGTGTGAGTGCACGTGCAATAAACCCAAGCTGTTGCATCTGCCTTGCTCGCATGTACTAGTTGCATGTGGGCTGATGGGTATGGATGCGATCTCGTTTGTGTTTCCTTATTTCCTTAAGGACGCGGTGGTCAATACGTGGACAGGCGATATGATGGGGTATAGGGCATGGGGAAATTTCAACAAAGTAAATCCAGGTGAAAGGGTTTACATCCCAGATCCTGAACTGATGCGGACAGGAAGAGGAAGGCGACAATGTGTCCGCATCCGTAATGATATGGATGAATATGAAGCCGGAGGCCCTACTAGGCAATGTTTTCTGTGTAATCAATTTGGTCATATAGACACCAGTTGCCACATCTTCGGGACTGGTGGAGCTGCTCCTCGTGGACGTGGCAGCCGAGGAAGAAGAGGCAGAGGAAGAAACTAGATGTGTGGAACTATGTCTTAAATTTGTAATATGTGTGGAACTATGTCTTAAATTTGTAATATGTGTGGAACTATGTCTTAAATTTGTAATATGTGTGGAACTATGTCTTAAATTTGTAATATGTGTGTAACTATGTCTTAAATTTGCAATATATGTGGAACTATGTCTTACGTTTGTAATATGTGTGAAACTATGTCTTAAATTTGTAATATGTGTGGAACTAATATGCAGGTGGCAGGATCTTTGCTGAATGCTAACATAGATAGAAAGCACCGGTCGATGGTACTGGATGCTAACCCGGGGACCTTGAAACACCTAGTGACTCTCACTCCCATGTCGAACTGGTGCATACACCCTGATTGGCTTCAGAGGCATGTGACATTTATTTCTCTTGTTGTTGGAATATTTATGGGCTAGATTGACTAAACTATTCTGCTATCTTCTTATGTAGATTGAAGTGGGCTGGGCTCTTACCCTTCGTTCGTTTGGTTGACGCCACTCGTATGGAGGAGATAGAAGGGCGACACCTTGGGTTCCAGACTAGTCGCTTACAGTACGACTCGTCTTTGCTCACGTTCTTGGTGGATCGATGGAGGCCCGAGACTCACACTTTCCATTTTCGATGGGGAGAGATGGCTCCTACCCTTCAGGACGTCTCGTACTTGCTGGGACTTCCGTTGGCTGGCGTGCCCATAGGCCCAGTGGATCCACCGGCAAATTGGGCCCAAGACATGTCCCAACGATTCTTTGGCATCCGTGATGGAGCTCTGGCCTTTGGCCATGACAATCATGGGCCAAAATTTGGATGGTTGGAGCAGTATCAGGTGTGTTTCATTTATTTGTTCTATTTTGTTGGAGCAGTATCATGTACTGAAAATTGTTCTATTTGCCAATACAGATATAGAGTTTTGGGTTCACAGCCACTCCGATGACTGCGCCACAGATTACACGCAGCCTGGAGGCATACATTATGTGGCTGCTCGGGAAGGTGATGTTCACTGAGAACCACGTGTCGATCATTAGTGCGCGATACATTCATTTTTCTAGAGGGATCGCGGAGGCGACGTGCCAGGAAGAATGCACACAGTGGAGTTGGGGTTCAGCTGTCTTAGCAGCTACGTACCTAGGTATGTGCAATTCTTGCCAGTTAACCAAGGACTGGCTGCCTTGCTAGAATGCCCATTGTTGCTGCAACTGTGGTCATGGGAGAGGTTCCCTATCAGCCGTCCAGAAGTAAGTGTCAACCAAATAGTCGGCAACCAGGAACATGAAACAATTGTCTACCACTCTGACCTGCTGTTCGACGAAGAGCAAATTGACTTGCCTACATTTGATACTCACTGGACCCGTCGCAAGGTCAGTGTAATGTCTTAATAAATTGCACTTCTGGTACTACAATATGAAAGTTACTAACAACTATTTTGTCATGCAGTGTCGTTTCGCAGGAGAGCAAGTCTTTAGATGCTATCCATCGTTCAGCGAAAAGTTCGACAAACTGAAAGAGGATGTCGTGATTTGGGAGCCGTACACCCTGTAGACACGACACACACGATATCCCGGCGGGTTATCTATTATGTGCACTAGAGATCGAGAGTATTGGCTGACTACATCGAAGATCATCTTTGATTGCCAAGTTGAGGAGATGTCTCAACAGAGGGTCATGCGGCAGTTTGGTCTTTGCCAGATGATAGATCCCCCGCGTCCGGATGTTCCCCTTCCAGATGTCGTGCACGCGTAAGTAAATATATGTACATAAGGAATGCGTCTTATACTTCATCTATATAAGTTAATGATGGTCTAACAAATTCAAATGATAGGTACTCTCGGAAAACTAGCAAGATCGCCACTCAATGGCTCCAACGGGTGGGGATTTACGTCAACGAGTGGCAGAATGCACCAACACAAGTGTGGCACGCTGGCCCGTTTGATATGGAGCTATTCCACGGATACTTACAGAGGTACATGTCGATGACACGGCTACGTCCCATTCCACACGCACATGACGATGAGATATACCCTAGCCAGTCAACACTGGAGTCCAGACAGTCAGCGGTAAGTACTTTATTTAGAGCATAATCAACATGAGTGCCTATGTAGTGCATACCTAACTATGAGACAAATGCTGGCCGACATGACGTGGGAGCTACAGACTGAGGTGGCTCAGTACGGACGATCGCTTTCGACCGTTCCTCTTGTGCCCCGTCAACAAGCTCAGTCCTTTGCCCGGCGGGTCGAGAAGAAGCTGCGGCGTATCTACGCGGCCATCACGTGCACCAGCGTCTCAGACGTCGTTCAACACCGAGAAGCACAGCGTCCACCGCGTCACTCGGTGGAGGAGCGCGGCCCACGTCGCTCCATGCAGCAGCGCCCACCGCGTCGATCCATGGAGCAGCGCGCCCAACGTCCACCCATGCAGCAGCCACCTTCTCCAGACCAGGCTGGAGGCTCGGGATGGCACGAGGAGCATATTTCTCCTCCACTCCGCCACGGGCCTCGTCCACGAATCTCACAGCAGGCGCCACCTCCAGACTAGGATGGAGGCTCGGGGTGGCAGCAATCACATTTTACTTCTGACCCGTGGCAGTAATCGCAATTTAATATCAATCAGTTACAGCAGAACCAAATTACTTTCAAACAATGGCAGAAGCAGCAGCCGATCCCCTACGTGGACTTCGCTTATCGACCACAATCTCATCCTCATGGTAAGCGTGTCCCTTCCTACTATTGTTAGATGCAGTATGACATTGTTCAGTACTTAATTTCTTGTACACTAGCAGGAGACTCCGTTACATGGGACAAGATCTTGACGACCATGATCGATGACACAACACGCAGTGGACTGGTTTGGCGATATACCATGTACTCCACCACCTATCCCCACACAGGATACACGTGATCAAGGTGAAGGGTCAACTGCACCTTGCCGTGATGTGATGCCACCCCACAGATATGGATGGAGTACAACGAGGCCTCCGCCACCTCGTCGTCTACACAAGTGATATCTACTTATGTATCAGACATTTATCTATCTATGTATGAGACATATATCTACTTATGTATCAGACATTTATCTATGTATGTATGAGACATCATTCTATTATTTCATGATTTTATTCGACAAACTACTCAACTCAGCCTTTCCCTTTCCCTTCGATGATGCCTCGCCCTTTCCCTTTGACGATCCCTCGCACTTGCTCTTATTGGCCTGCGCTTTTGTAGCATCCCAGTTGTCTAACATCTGTAATGCTACTTAATCTAATAATAAAAGGGCCACTTCCTACAAATAATTGTTGCATCATCATCATGTCATCATGCCACCTTGCATTTGAGCATCATACAAAAACCCTTTTGTTTTGGTTCTTATCTCATATGCATTAATATTTGTATTTGCCTCTTGATATTGTATTTGGTTCTTGATATATTGTTAAATGCCCAAGTTGATTTGGGGGCATATCTCTTATTGACTCCACCACCTTTTCTTCACCACCTTATAATTCCACCATCCAATTAATATGAGCTGGCATTTAATTGAGTTTACCTAGCTCATGTGGGTTGGGTGGATCCAATGCTTGTCCCTTTTTGCTTGGCCTTATTCCACCTTTTGGAAATGCATGGAATAGTGCCATATGATTTTATGTTGTTTTCACAATATGAATACATGGCATTTATTATTTGCATGGGCCATGCAAAACCACCACATCTAGGTCATTTGGTTTTTGTTTGAAATTCTTGTAGTGGGTCATTCTCTCTCTCTCTCCTTCTTTTGCTTGATCTAGCTAGAGCCATGCAAGTACCACCTTTTACTTGACATTTGAATTTTATTTTGTTTTGCTTGCATGGATCACCCCTTTCCTTTGCTTGATCTTGTTTTGGCTTGTCAAACACTCCACCTCACCCCTCCTCTCTCTACCTCTCTAGTTAACCCTTAAACCTAACCCCCTAATATCCCTAACCTCCCTCATACCTAAACACTACCCCAATCTAAACCATCCCTAACCCATGTGTGATCATGTGAGCTTGCTTAACCCTAACCCATCCCCTCTCTCGGCCTCTCTCTCTTCCTCTCACCATGCATGACCCCCACCATACTTGCATCCCGTTCTTATCCACCCCTTCATCATCTCTGCCTCGCCCAGCTACTCCCTATCCACCCCAGGGGCCCTGCCTCGCCTCCCCATCCTTCCTTCTTCCTCCCCAAACAGACCCCCTCTCCACCTGGCCCCAAAACCCTAGCTGCCTCGGCCTGTTGCGATCTGCGCGTCCTGCTGCTCCCCGAGACCCCCAGAAGCTCCGACGAGATCCCCTGCACCTCCTTAGGCGGCTAGCACCAGAGGAGGCGACTGGAAGGCCACCGAGCACCGCCGCCGTCGCCATGGCCGGAGGGATCTGAAGCTCCTCGTCACGAGCCCGCCGTCAGATCCCTTCCTCCCCGAGCCTCGCCAACCACGTCGACAAGCTGCTGGTGAGCCCCGCTATCCCCCAGACAAGGTCCTCTCCTCTCTCGCGCGCCGTAGCCCCGCCGCCCTCCGACGAGCGCTCTGCGTGCACGCCGCGCGTCGCGCCTGACCGACAGCAACGGCGGCTGCAGCTCTGGCCGCCTGTTCGTCGCCCCGCCCCGCGCGCTGTAGCCTTTCTCCGCGCTAGCCCCCTGAACCAAAGTTGTAGTCCGATCTGCCCCCGTCACTTTTTGTTTTACCGTCTTCGTCCAGTTCGCGCTAGATGTGTCGCCATCGTCGGCTGAACCCCGGCCGATCGTTGGTGCCTGCAGAGCGGCGCGCCGCTGCCGTCCCGACAGCCGCCGCTGTTTTGCGCTTAGGTCCCTGCAGAATCTCCCGCCTAAACCCGCCGTCCCCATAGCCCCACCAGTCAGCGTCGGTGGCGTTTTTATGAAAAGGCTCCCCACGTTTTCGCAGACTCAACCCGCGGTCCCGGCTCCTCCACGTGGCACGCCCCCGCTGGCGCGCCCGCGTGTGGCCCCGAGCCGACCTTGTCCCCACCTGTCAGCGTCTGTGGTTAGCAAAGAGTGTGTAACAAAAGTTTCTGGATGTCTGTTTAAATTCAAAACTGATTCAAATTAATTCAAATTCAAATATAAATCTGTTTTCAAATAACTTTTCAATTATAAATCCAAATAGTGCAAATAATATATGAATTTGAATCAGAAAAATGTGAGGATTTCAAATATGCTATTCAAATTACCTTTTGCACATTTAAAATTCCAAGTTGGGTAAATTACAACAAAATGCCACTGGGACTTAATAAATTAATAACTTTTGATATATAACTCCGAATTTAACAAATGATATGTCTAAAATGATCAGCTTGACGAGACCTTTCTGTTTATGCTATCCATGACTTAAATTGCAGCATGCATCATATAAATATATACTATACAGCAACTAATATGACAATAAAATGTGATCCAAAACCCCATAAAAATGTTATTTCTTGTGTTCTACACCTCACCTATGCCATGCTACTTTATTGCCATGCAACTTGTGCATCATTCATCATGGCATGATTGTTTGCTTGTCGCATTTTATTCATATGCTTGCGCTCTTTATTTATGTTGGCCCTTGTTTGTTTGGTTCTTCTTCGAATAGACCGAGGCGGGGGATATATCAAGAACAGGAGCACTACCCAGATCCGTCTCTCGCTTCAACTGAGTTGCCAGGAAAGCACTACCACATGCTTGCATACATACAGTACCTATTGCCTCTATCTTATTCTTGCATCATTGAGTCGCGATTGCATTAAATTGAATCCCAAGTATTGCATAGCCTTTACTTTTAAACCCCACCAAGCTTGTTCCTCCATCCCATGAGCCATTACTATAGGAGTTGTTTGAGCCATGCGAGTCGTAGAACAGCATGTGTAGGGTATGTGAGAGTCTGATGGATAACGAGGTACCTAAACAACTTAACCTGAGTAGTAATGAGATAACTAATGAAAGTGGCACTGGTGAGCAACATCTGCTATTTGGTTTTTCCTGCTCACTTGTGTCCCGTAAGACCCCGAGTACTTGATTCCTGTTCCAAGAATATTCGCGCTATCCACATCCGGGAGGCTTATGGGACCCCCCTGAGCCAGAGCTTGATTCAGTCTTATTTCTTGGGGCCACAAACTAGTTCGAGGTTTTATTTACTATCATGTACTTATGCCATGCTACTGCTTTATTTACGATTGTGCGAGGAGCACACGGTACTGTTTAGGTAAGCGGAGTTATTTCGCTGTATCGACAACCCCAGTTTTGGGTTCCCAGTCGTTTACAGCCACTGACGCAAACCTCGGGTCCGTCTCGAAGTCAGCTAACTTCGTTGCGGGTGTACTCCAAGGGGTGGCCCCCTGAAATATTTATGAATCCTGTGATTGCTTTGTCGTGAAGGCCTCGTTGGGTTTTGATTTGGTTTTTCCGAGGTTGATCGAGTGTGTGTTGCTATTTGTGCACCCCTGCAGGGTAAAACTTTCTGAAAGCCATGTCCGCGGTTATGGACGACTTGGAGCACAGTTTCTCGATCATAGACAAGCATAACTAAAGTACCGCTTTAATCTGACTAAGTAATTTGACTAGTAAATAGTGCAACACTCATGGAATGGTTAATAAAATTGCCAACGGATGGGAGGGGGGTTGTTCGTCCGCTTCCTCGTTGGTAAGCGAGGAGGAGGATGGATCTGTTGAGATTACTGTTATAACTGTTGTCATTAATTCACGGACATCCGTCTATCTTTGGTTAGACGGATGGTTAGCGAGTTTCTATAGAACTGTTAGGGTTTATCTTTTGCTGCAATCGCATCACCCCAGGTTTTGTCCCCTTTAGAGGCATAAAGACTTGATGAGTACCCTTAGGGTCTCACACGATAAATTATTGGTTCAGATGAACAGGTACACTCGCAGGACGGATACTGGGTGGAAGAGGCTGATGATGTGGGCAACGATCGTTCGATGTAGATATTCCGGGAACGGGGATCCGTGAGATCTGTGGGCGGGATGTGCTTATTTCAATGACATCTTATGCCGATTTGCTTCTTATCCGTACTCGGACTTTGTTTTGCCGCTTTCGCTTGATACTCTGATGTGTGATGTATGAGGAATTATCCTAAAATATTATATCTATCTAGGTCATTTGAATCTTGCCGTATGGCATTGCTATATTTCCTTTCTTTCTAGATGGAATGGCTCTGATGTACTTTTGTATGGTGGCTTGCATACATACTCATTTGTGTATGTAGTTAATCCCTTCGCCTGCCGATTACGCCGCCCGTACAGGTCCCGATGAGTTGGAAGTGGTTGGGACGGCCGAAAGGTCTACCCGTGAGTGGCTTTTGGGGGCCCCACCGTACTATTTCAACCACTACCGCTCATCCAGGCTCGTATCTAGGAGCGTAATTCACCGAGGTAGTTACAATTAGTATCAGAGCCATCCCGACCTTCAGGGTCTCAGCCAAACGGTCGTTGTCAGTCTAGCAAATATTTTGGTAGTTATGTATACTAGGGAAAAACAAAACGCGAGAGTAGGACTGCTTCCATTTTTCTTCTTAACCACCCACCCACCCTTTTCTGGTAAGAAAGTGCAACGTTTTCAATCCTCTTCTTAAAAATTCAAACTAGGATTCACGTGTTCTGGGTTTCCGTAGTACCATAGGTTGTGTGTGTGTGTGTGTGTGTGTGTGTAATTCCTTGTCTATCTGTTGCATCCAAGTTGTTATCTAATCAGTCTTTGGTTATCAACTGTTGGTACATTCCATACCGACAGGCTTTTGCAAACCGACGTGATCTATCTGATTCGTTGTTTACCGACGCGATCTGTCTTACTCTTTGTATCCGACGTTATCTTGTTTGGGGTGTTCGTTTCCGTAGTTACCAATCTTTAGGTTCGTCGTGAGAAGAAGGGGTTAGGATATGTGTTCCACTTGTTCATGTGCGGAGTAATGATTTGAGTGCGGGATGGAGTCGCGACCATACCACTACTCGTATCATTCGCTTTTGTATATTGAATTGGTAGAGTCACTAATCTTAATTCGTTAAGTAATTTTGCGCATCTATTGGTATTTTAATACTAAAATTTGTGGAAAATTTTTCTTTGATATATTTGTGTACCACACTCCTTTTCAGTCGTGTGCGATATGCTTAATATCTTCTAGGTGCCTTGTACTTTGTTGATATTTTAATATCATCTCAGTAAATTGTATCCTTTAATCTTGGTTAATTCCATCTTGGTACTATTTTGGATTATTATTATTCTCCATTATAGTACTGACTTGTGTTTTATATCAATCACAGGATGGCTCCACGCCATTCGATGAGGACATACCACCGAATCGGGCTCATGTCAAACATCGCCAATGCTTTGGCAATGCAATGCAGAACAACAACGCTTATGAAAGTGTCGGGAGGAGCAGTTTGCTCCACTACCTCCACCTCCCAAGCGAGGAGACATCAAAAGCTTCTGAAATTCAACCCTCGCCCGTTTGATGTTTACGATCGACCCTTTGGATGCGGATGATTGGTTGCGTGAGATGTCAAGGCTGCTCGAGGCTGCGATGTTCCAGGCGAGTGGGTAAAGTGTGCTACTCACCTTACGAAGGGAGATGCAGCTCTCGGTGGGAGAATTACTTGAAGGCAAGCCTGGTTTTCAGCCTACTTGGGAAAGGTTCACTGGCTTTCAAAGAGCGGTTTCATCGAATTGTCATGGAAAGGATGAAGGAAGCATTTCTCAACCTTAAGCAAGGAAATGATAACGTCAACACCTACATCAGAACTTCATGAATCTTTCTCGTTATGGTGGCGATGAGGTCTCGATGACAAGAAGAAGCAAAAGAGGTTCGGGCAAGGGCTCAATGCATCGATCAAATATGCAATCACACATGCAAGGCATATTTTCCGGAACTTCACTGACTCTGCAAGAGGAAGCAAGTAGGCAAGTGTTTGAGGAGTCCAAGAAACACAACCGTGATGCATCAAGCTCTTGACTATGGCAGCTCCTTCTAAGCGGCGTGTCGGGTTCCTAACACCCCACCGTCGCTCCGGCTCCACCAAGACACGCTGAGTTACGCGTCAAGGCCACCAAACTTCACCACTGCGGCTCCAGGGCTACAACCACCACTACTGTGGGCGCTGGCGGAGTCCAGCTACGTTGCTCCACGTCCACGGTGCTTGTTTCACATGTGGAGATCTGGACATCTCAACTGGAACTGTCCGTTGAAAAACAAAGCTCTTCCTCCACCCCGGCCAAGATCTGCAGCAAGCTCTCCTTTGGTTCGTGCACCACCACCTCGGGCTCTCAACATCAACACCAAGCCGGGTCTCATCGTGCTAAGCTGTGTCAACGCCGCTCAAGTGAGCATGCACGAAGTTGTGATGGGTATGCTTTCCGTTAACTCAGTCCTGCGAGTTACATTTGATTCTGGTGCATCGCATTCATTTGTTTCTCACAAGTTTGCAAATGAGAATGAGTTAGTCTTGGTTCCTCTCCTAAAGCGGTTAATGGTCCTTTCTCCTGGAGAGAAGATGGCAGCTTCTAAGATTAGCCATGGCAATCAAATTGAGATTGGTGGCTCTTCATTCTCGGCTTCCTTAATTGTTCTGGGCAATTCTGACATTGATGTCATCTTGGGGATGGATTGGTTGACAGCAAATGCAGCTGTGATTGATTGTGCTGAACGCTCAGTTTCTCTGAAGATTCCTGAAGGCCATATAGTCTTTTCTCCAAGTCTGACTCATGCTGTCCAGGTTTTCTCTTTGGCGGCTCTGAATGATGATGCTATGGAAGCAATTCAGAGTGTACCGGTGGTCTGTGAGTTCCCAGATGTCTTTCCTGAAGAGTTGCCGGGTATGCCTCCGGATCGTGAGGTTGAGTTTGTAATTGAGCTTGAACCTGGAACGGCTCCTATCTCCAAGCGACCTTATAAAATGGGTCCTTCTGAGTTGGCTGAACTCAAACGACAACTTGATGAACAAGACAAGTTGGGTTTCATTCAACACAGTACTTCGTCTTGGGGTAGCCCAACAATCTTTGTGAAGAAGCGTGACAGGACTGATAGACTTTGTGTGGACTATCGGGCTCTCAATGCTAAAACCATCAAGAACAAATATCCCCTCCCGCGGATTAATGATCTCTTCGATCAGCTAGCTGGAGCCGTGGTGTTCTCTAAGCTGGACTTGAGAAGTGGTTATCACCAAATCAAGATTCGTAAGGAAGATGTGCCCAAAACAGCTTTCACCACCCGCTATGGCCTGTATGAGTACACGGTCATGTCTTTCGGTCTCCTGCACCTGCTACCTTCTCGAGGCTTATGAACTCGGTTTTCATGGAGTACCTTGATAAGTTCGTTGTGGTCTATCTGGATGACATCCTAGTCTATTCCAAGTCTAAGGAAGAGCATGAAGAACACCTGCGATGTGTCCTAAACAAGCTTCGTGAGAACCGCTTGTATGCAAAGTTCTCCAAGTGTGAGTTTTGGCTACCTGAAGTAACCTATCTTGGTCATGTCATCTCTGCCAAGGGCATTGCAATCAACCCGGAAACTGTGAAGACAATTGTTGAATGGCTTCCTCCTGTTAATGTCAAAGGAGTGCGGAGTTTCCTCGGTTTGGCTAGTTATTGCCGTCGCTTCATTCAGAACTTCTCGAAGATAGCGAAACCTCTTACCGATATCCTCAAGAAAGGCAAGAAATACCTGTGGACTCTTGCATGTCAAGCAAGTTTTGAGACACTCAAAGAGAAGCTCACTTCCACACCAGTCTTGGTTCCTCCGGATACATCTAAGCCTTTCCAGATATTCTGTGACGCCTCTTTGCAAGGATTGGGTGCGGTCCTTATGCAAGAGAAGGAGGTGGTTGCTTATGCCTCTCGACAGTTGAAGACGCATGAGATCAACTATCCCACACATGACCTCGAGCTCGCAGCAGTTGTCTTTGCTTTGGAGCTATGGAGGCACTACTTGCTTGGTAACCGTTGTGAGATCTTTTCTGACCACAAGAGTTTGAAGTATATCTTCACTCAGCCTGATCTCAACCTTCGGCAGAGGAGATGGATTGAAGCAATCAATGACTTTGATTTGACCATCAACTACACTCCGGGCAAAGCTAATGTCATGGCCGATGCTCTTAGCCGCAAAGCTTATGTCAACAACCTCATGATGGAAGAGCAACAACCTCTCTTGTGCGAGGAATTCTGTCAGCTCAACCTGGAAATTGTGGAACAAGGGCATCTCCTGAACCTTCTGGCTACTCCACTCTTGGAAGAAAAGATTCGCTCTCGTCAGCTTGGTGATCCGCACACTAAAAAGATCATCTCTAAACTTGAGCTTCCGAAGTACGAGTCCTTCCACGTTGATGATCAAGGCACGCTTTTCTTTGAACAACGGATGTTTGTGCCAAACTACCCGGGTTTGAGAGAGCAAGTTCTCAAGGAGGCACACGATTCTGTTCTTTCTATCCATCCTGGCAGCACAGAGATGTACATGGACTTGAAAACACAATATTGGTGGCCTGGTCTGAAACGGTATTGTGCCAAGTATGTCTCGGAATGTGATGTCTGCCGCAGAGTGAAAGTTGTCCATCAGAACCTTTCGGTCTTCTACAGCCATTGAAACCTCCGGAATGGAAATGGGAGAAAGTAGAGATGGACTTCATCACTGGATTTCCAAGGTCGCAGAAGGGCAACAATGCAATCTTTGTTGTCATCGACAGGCTTTCTAAAGTGGCTCATTTCTTCCCCGTCAAGGAAACAATTTCTGGAATTCAGTTGGCTGAGCTCTATATCAACAGAATTGTCTCTCTGTATGGGGTTCCGCTTGAGAGCAGTTCAGACCGGGAAGCATCTTCACGTCCAAGTTCTGGGAAAGTTTCCAAAATGCTTTGGGAACAAAGTTGAACTTCAGCACTGCTTACCACCCTCAGTCGCAAGGACAAGTTGAAAGGATCAATCAGATTCTGGAGGACATGCTTCGTGCTTGCGTCATCTCTTTTGGCATGAAGTGGGAGGAATGTCTTCCTTATGCTGAATTCTCTTACAACAACAGATTCCAGAAGAGTCTGAAGATGGCACCATTTGAGGCCCTCTATGGTCGCAAGTGCAGAACTCCGATTGGTTGGTCAGGTGCAGGAGAAAGAATCTGGTTTGGCCCTGACATTGTAACTCAAGCGGAGGAGAAGGTGCATATCATTCTTGAGAACCTGAAGATTTCTCAAAGTCGCCAGAAGAGCAATTATGACAGGAAGCACATAGACATGGTGTATGCCCCTGGTGATCTCGTCTACCTTCGTGTCACTCCCATGAGAGGCACACACCGCTTCGGTATCAAAGGAAAGCTGGCTCCTAGATACATCGGTCCTTTCAAGATTCGTGGTAGAAGAGGAGAAGTTGCTTATGCCCTTGAGCTCCCGGAAAAACTCAAAGTCCATGATGTTTTCCACATCTCTCAGCTCAAGAAGTGCTTCAAAGATCCCGGCAGGACCGTGGATCATGAGCTAATCGATCTCCAAGAAGACCTGTCTTATCAAGAACACCCCACAAAAATCCTTGAGACCGCAGAAAGAAGGACTCGCAACAAGTCCATCAAGTTCTGCAAGGTGCAGTGGTCACACCATTCTGTTGATGAAGCCACTTGGGAACGTGAAGATGAACTCCGTGCCAACTATCCTACCCTCTTTGTGTCTTCTGCTTCTTCCTAGAATCTCGGGGCGAGATTCCTGTTTAGTGGGGAGAGTTGTAGCATCCCAGTTGTCTAACATCTGTAATGCTACTTAATCTAATAATAAAAGGGCCACTTCCTACAAATAATTGTTGCATCATCACCATGTCATCATGCCACCTTGCATTTGAGCATCATACAAAAACCCTTTTGTTTTGGTTCTTATCTCATATGCATTAATATTTGTATTTGCCTCTTGATATTGTATTTGGTTCTTGATATATTGTTAAATGCCCAAGTTGATTTGGGGGCATATCTCTTATTGACTCCACCACCTTTTCTTCACCACCTTATAATTCCACCATCCAATTAATATGAGCTGGCATTTAATTGAGTTTACCTAGCTCATGTGGGTCGGGTGGATCCAATGCTTGTCCCTTTTTGCTTGGCCTTATTCCACCTTTTGGAAATGCATGGAATAGTGCCATATGATTTTATGTTGTTTTCACAATATGAATACATGGCATTTATTATTTGCATGGGCCATGCAAAACCACCACATCTAGGTCATTTGGTTTTTGTTTGAAATTCTTGTAGTGGGTCATTCTCTCTCTCTCTCTCCTTCTTTTGCTTGATCTAGCTAGAGCCATGCAAGTACCACCTTTTACTTGACATTTGAATTTTATTTTGTTTTGCTTGCATGGATCACCCCTTTCCTTTGCTTGATATTGTTTTGGCTTGTCAAACACTCCACCTCACCCCTCCTCTCTCTACCTCTCTAGTTAACCCTTAAACCTAACCCCCTAATATCCCTAACCTCCCTCATACCTAAACCCTACCCCAATCTAAACCATCCCTAACCCATGTGTGATCATGTGAGCTTGCTTAACCCTAACCCATCCCCTCTCTCGGCCTCTCTCTCTTCCTCTCACCATGCATGACATTCACCATACTTGCATCCCTCCTCTAAACCTAGCTTGACCCCACCATGTCCCACCTCCCTCTTCTCTATTTTCTCTTCTCTCTCTCCACCCCAAACCCATCTACCCTAGCCGAGCCTACCCCTCCCCTCTCTCTTGCTCTCTCTCTCTGTCTGACCTGCCCCCGAGCCCTCGTGCAGCCCACTGACAGTCTCCCCACTGCCTGCCCATTAACCCCTCCTGCCCATGCAGGTGCGTGAAGGAGAGAGGCAAAGGTGGCCACCTTCCCCTCCCCCACGCCATCCTCTCCTCTCCCGTTCTTATCCACCCCTTCATCATCTCTGCCTCGCCCAGCTACTCCCTATCCACCCCAGGGGCCCTGCCTCGCCTCCCCGTCCTTCCTTCTTCCTCCCCAAACAGACCCCCTCTCCACCTGGCCCCAAAACCCTAGTTGCCTCGGCCTGTTGCGATCTGCGCGTCCTGCTGCTCCCCGAGACCCCCAGAAGCTCCAACGAGATCCCCTGCACCTCCTTAGGCGGCTAGCACCAGAGGAGGCGACTGGAAGGCCACCGAGCACCGCCGCCGTCGCCATGGCCGGAGGGATCTGAAGCTCCTCGTCACGAGCCCGCCGTCAGATCCTTTTCTCCCCGAGCCTCGCCAACCACGTCGACAAGCTGCTGGTGAGCCCCGCTGTAACACCCTCAGAATCGGACCTATGCAAGTTTGAGCAAAATTCGCCAAACCCGCATAGAAACGATTCAAAGGTGCCCACCAGGCACTTTCGTGCGGGTGGAAAACGAAGTAATAACATTACACAACAGTCCTCGATGGGACCCACAGAACAGATATATATATGACTCAAAGAGTCAAGAATACGAATATAATATACAAGATCCAAATCACCTTGAAAGCGGTAGGCGTCCGACTACGGACAAGAAGCAAATGGGGCTAAGAGCCACGAAGAATAACCAATGGCGTCCATAACCCTGCCGGCCAAAAGGAAGGGTAAACACCTAACGGCGTCGTTCTCAAAACTGCTTAAACAAAAGGGGTGCCGACAAAGGGCAAAGGAAAAGAAGGAGCGTCGAGGCCAAGACACGGCAGCGAGGCTAGAATTCGCGGTCGCCTACATAGGTATGGTGAAGCGGCGGCAGCATGCACTAAACAACCTATAGAGACTCGATACAACTGGCGGTTATCAGAGAGGGGTAAGAATGACCTAACCGGATCCAACCTGAAGCTAGCACCAAACAAACCCATCCTGGTGTTTCCCCCTCGAGACCGTCGAGGAAGTCAACCGAGGAACTCACACAGTTGGCAGTTTTACTTATTCAGTTATAGTTGCGGCACTTTACTAGTCAGGTTTAGGCAATCGTCCTGATAAAGTAAGCAGTGGGCACATTTAATTAACCATTCCGTTATAGTTGCAACAATTACTAATCAGATACAGATAACATGAGATAAACCCAAAACCCAGTAGTTGTTGGTACTTTTAATCAGCCATTCCGTTGTAGTTGCAATACTTACTAGTCAGGTACAATGTTCGCAAGCGACACTCCAAACAAGCATTTGTGGGCAGTATTATTTAGCCATTCCGTTATAGTGAAGCTGATTACTAGTCATTATAAAGTCCAATTTATGGCAGTAAACTTTAGTTATGCTTGTCTATGATCGAGATACTGTGCTCCAAGTCGTCCATATCCGCTGACACGGCTTTCAGAAAGTTTTACCCGGCCGGGGTGCACCAATAGCAACACACGCTCGATCAACCTCGGAAAAACCAAATCAAAACCCAACGAGGCTTTCACGACTGAACAATCACAGGATTCAGAAATATTTGGGCCACCCTTAAGTAGAATCCATAACGGAGTAAGCAAGCTCCGAGACGGCCTCAAGGTTATGGGGACGGTGTGAATGACTGGAACCGAAAGTGTGGCTGGGCTTGTCGACACCGCGGAATCGTGCCATGATCCTAACAAAGGTGTGCTCCTCGCACAATCGTAAATAAAGCGGTAAAACATGGCATAAATGCAGGATCGTAAATAAAACCTCAAACTAGTTTGTGGCCCCAAGAAATAAGTCGAATCAAGCTCGCTCGGGGTCCCATATACCGCCCGGATGTGGAGAGCGCGATAAAAATCAAGGAACAGGTATCAAGTACTCGGGGTCTTACGGGACACAAGTGGGCGTTAAAACCAAATATTATCTATCACCCACCGATGCCTCCGCTTATTACAATTTTAGTTGTTAAACAGAAATTAAAGTGACGATAAGTAAAACTAGAATCATCTCCAACATCAACATGCGGCAATACATCAGCAACTGTGGCATTTGACGACACGCGACAACACTTGAGCAAGCGACTACGACACGCAAGTCCAACTATCTACCAAACAACAGGTAATAGGATGTGTCCAAGGCAATATACGGCTGCAGGGGATATCAAAGGGTACGAAAACTAGAGCATGGCAAAAAAGAGAGCAAGAGATCAAGAGGGAATAAAGACTATAAAGTAAGATAGGTAGAAAGAGGGAGATGCTCGCCTGAAAACATTGTCGATGGTTTAACCGAAGATCGGGGCGAAGCTCACATCAACTCAACGGCCTTATCCGCGAAGAAGCAAAACACTAGAATAAACACCGGATGCAATATTTAATACTAAGGCAAAAGATCGGCATGATGCATGCATGATGAATGTCATGGCAAAGGTGCGATGCAATTAGGTCATATTAAGCGGAACGGGTCCCGACAATTAGTTAGGTGGTTCATGTTATTCAGAAGCCCCGCATTTTAAATATTGTTTTAACATGGTAACAGATAGCACCGGTTCGCTACACAAGTTTAAATGAGGCCGATATGAGACTAGATTTGCCCGCATATGGGCCCCATATTTAATTATTAGGTGAATCGGCCTAAGGCCCCCAAACCACAGAGATGCATGCGAGATGAATGATTCAATATGCAACAAGTTGTTATGATGTTATAAAATAGGGTTTCGAGAAGGGGTTCACACATTAGGGGTCGAAGCTCTTGGGGTTCCAGGGTTTCCGGGGTTCGACAGGGTCCGGGGTCCAGGGTTTGACGGAAACGTTCTCGGACTCCGGGGAGGACTTGGTTTGGTGTCGTTCTTGTCGCATACGCGGTCTCCGGGATTAGGGTCTCGGATCGGGGTAGGTCTTGGCGTTCGGGTAGAAGGGCTTGGTTCCGTGCCGGGGCGCATCGGGTTGTTTCGGTCGGTGCCGTCCTTGTCGTCGCGACGATCTCGTCGGGTCCGGTCTTCGTCTCCGGGAACGGGTCCTCAGGGTCTCGACAACTTCGGTTCCCTGTGGGCGATCTTGGCACTCGATGTCCGTGAAGTAGAACTTGTCGCACCTACCGTCTTCGGGTTCGCTCCAATCTGGTCCATGTCGGAGTACCTGTCGTCCCATGAAGGAGATCTTGCGTCTAGGGTCTCGACGAACTTGGCGGTCCTGAGGGTTCGGTTCGTGAGGCGGCCTTGATGCTCCGTGATGGAGAACTTGTCGCATCCGGGCAGGAGTACTTGGCGTGTCGAGGGCTCGGCGCCGATGGTTCATCGGTTTTGGTATGGTCTTCGGGTTCCGTGGAAGGAACTGCGACGTTCGGGGAGGAGGATCTTGTTGATGCCGCACTCTTGGTCCATCCAACCAAAGCGTCCCACTTGGTGTATTGGATGCTCAGGGAGTCCTTGAGTCGGGTACACATGGAAGCCCGGATACTAGATCGATGCTCTAGAACGGCCACCAACTCGTACATCTACGCACACATGTGTGAACCAACACCGGTCGTCCCTGTCGATGCTCGGACAGGGCGTAGAGGATCCTGCGTGGCTTGGGCGGGACTAGGCAGCGTTGCTCATGGAGACGGTGGCGAGCCGAGCGACGAGGAGGCGGGCGGCATCCGGCGGCGGGTCGGCGACGGAAGTAGGCTCGGCGGCGGAAGTTGCGGGAGGCGGTGAAGGACTCCGCGGCGAGCGGCATCGGTGGTGACGCGTCACGGCCGGGCAGGCAGCGAGGCTCGCAGGAGAGGGCGGGGCGGAGGAGGCGTGGGCGAGTGGACCGGGGCGGCATCCGGCGGGCGACGGCGATTCTTGGGCGCAGCGGCTCGGCGAGGCGCGGCGGCCTTGGCGCGGCTCGGGAAGCCAGAGCGGCGGAGCTCAGGCGAGGAGCTCGGCTCGGCGTTAGCGGCCATGAGGAGGCGCGTCCGGCGAGGTGCTGGGGGGAAAGCTCTGGGCGGGCGAGGACCGGAGCGAGGTGGTTTTGGCGGCGAGGGCGACTGGGAGCCAAGGCGGGCGGAGCGGAGGAGGCGGGGCTCTGGGGCGCGAGCTCGGGAGAGGGTCACCGTGGCGGGGCTCGAGGAGAGGACAGCGAGGAGCGAGCGGGGCTGAGGCGAGGTTGGGAGGCGTCTTGGGCGTGGGAAGAGGCCAGGGAGAAGATGCACAGGGAGAGGGGCTGTTCTGGTGGGCCGGGTGGGGTCGTGGGACCAGCGGGGCAGGGAGATGGCAGGGTGAGCGCGTGCGAGTAGTGCGTGCGTGTGTTGTGTTGGCGTGTGTGGGGCTGGGGAGGGTGAGAGGGAGAGGAGAGAGAGAGGGGGAGGGCTGGGGTGATGTGGCACTGATTGATTGGGTGAGGGAGAGGGGAAGCTGAGGTGGCAAGGCGTGATAGGTAGGAGTGATGTGGAGGCTGGGGGTGGGTAGGAAGCTGGGTAGACTTAGGATTAAAGGGTGGGTCTGGTTGGACCGTTTTAATTTCTGGGGTGGTCGATCGGGTCAATCGGCCCGTTCGACTGCCCCTATTAAAATAATTTAAAATTTTATTTATTCTAATTGGGCCGTTTGCAACCCGATAGCAACAAACAAATTAGCTCCGGAGACCCGGGTTTGGCGTTTGAATAAAGATGGGGCGTTTGGAAAACAAAACGGGGTTTTGCGAAAATGGTTTTTGGCAAACAATGCATGATGATGACGATGCAATGCACAAATTCAACGCGATTTTCTAGTAGTGGTTTTGCGGGATGCCACAATTCGACACCACTAACAATGGATCTCGCCCTCGAGATCCGCCTCATGGTACCGGAAGGAAGGTCGGCGGTCTGATCCTTCGCGCTTCGGGTAGATCCTCGCGACACCACTAACGAGGGTTTCTTCTTCATCTGGAAATCGGCGACACCACCAACAAGGGCCGTTGTTTCTGATCGTCGAGAGAACACTCCGGAGAACAAAGGACGAAGATAGAGGTATCAAACGGTAAGGCCACCCCTAACTTCCATTAGAAGAGTGAAAAGTTACATTGATCCACCAGTTCGATGTACAGAGCGAATAGTAAGAGTCGGGTAGGGTGATCAGTCCATCCCAGACCCAACTATCAACTCTATACATGGGTAGGGGAATCAGGCAACTCAACTCTCGAGATTTATACTGAAGACCTTCTTAGACGGTATCCGGAACAAAGGGATGATGCCAGCAGGAATCGTATGAAAGACACAATGATTAGATTTCGCGATGGTTCCATTGGCATGAGAAACACATGCTCAAGGTTAACCCCAACTTCACCAATGCTCGTCCTTCTCATATGTTTTTCAACGACACAGACATCCGGCAAGGAACACATATGGATAAAGAGCTCAAGAACAAAAGATTGGAGGAAGGGTACAACAGACAAGTTGCAGATTGATGATCGTAGCACCTCCGTTTCAAAAGGGGAAAAACGAAACCCTGAAGGTACGACGGAAACCCAACCACGAGAAATCCTGGACTCGAAGAAAAAGAAGAGAGCGGATTTAAAACGCGTAGAGATAAGAGGAGAATAGCAGAGGGTAAGGAGTAAAATCAGACCTAATCAGAACTATCCAACCGATTTTGCAAAAATAGTTTTGACACTCTACTTCGGCCGTTAGCTAGGTTATCCTACAGGCTGGACTTGTGGGGTATCGCAACCGAGCTCGATACCACTCAGAACACCTCAGATCGGACCTATGCAAGTTTGAGAAAAATTCGCCAAACCCGCATAGAACGATTCAAAGGTGCTCACCAGCACTTTCGCATGGGTGGAAAACGAAGTAATAACATTACACAACAGTCCTCGATGGGACCCACGTAATGTATATATATACAGCGACTCAAAGAGTCAAGAATAGATATAATATACAAGATCCAAATCACCTTGAAAGCGGTAGAGTCCGACTACGGACAAGAAGCAAATGGGGCTAAGAGCTCAAGAATAACCAATGGCGTCCATAACCCTGCCGCCAAGCCGGAAGGGTAAACCTGCTAACGTCGTTCTCAAAACCGCTAAACAAAAGGTGCCGACAAAGGGCAAAGGAAAAAGAAGGAGCGTCGATCGAGGCCAAGACACGGCGAGGCTAGAATTCCGGTCCTCGCCTACATAGGTATGGTGGATCAAGCGCAGCAAGATGCACTAAACAACCTATAGAGACTCGATACAACCTGGCGGTTATCGAGAGGGTAAGAATGACCTAACCGGATCCAACTGAAGCTAGCACCAAACAAACCCATCTCGTGTTTCCTCGAGACCGCCGAGGAAGTCAACCGAGGAACTCACACGCTTGGCGTTTTACTTATTCGATTATAGTTGCGGCACTTTACTAGTCAGGTTTAGGCAATCGCCCGATAAAGTAAGCAAGTACATTTAATTAACCATTCCGTTATAGTTGCAACAATTACTAATCGACATGAGATAGCATGAGATAAACCCAAAACCCAGCAGCTTGTTGGTACTTTTAATCAGCCATTCCGCTAGAAGTTGCAATACTTACTAGTCAGTACAATGGTTTAAGCGACACTCCAAACAAGCATTTGTGCGTATTATTTAGCCATTCCGTTATAGTGAAGCTGATTACTAGTCATTATAAAGTCAAATTTATGGCGTAAACTTTAGTTATGCTTGTCTATGATCGAGATATCGTGCTCCAAGTCGTCCATATCCGCGGACACGGCTTTCGAAAGTTTTACCCGGGTGCACCAATAGCAACACACGCTCGATCAACCTCGGAAAAACCAAATCAAAACCCAACGAGGCTTTCACGACTGAACAATCACAGGATTCAGAAATATTTCAGGGGGCCACCCCTTAAGTAGAATCCGCAACGAAGTAAGCAAACTCCGAGACGGCCTCAAGGTTATGGGGACGGTTGTGAACGACTGGGAACCCGAAAGTGTGGCTGGGCTTGTCGACACCATGAATCGTGCCATGATCCTAAATAAGACAAGGTGCTCGCACAATCGTAAATAAAGCAGAAACATGGCATAAGTGGATCGTAAATAAAACCTCAAACTAGTTTGTGGCCCCAAGAAATAAGTCCGAATCAAGCTCGTGGGGGTCCCATATACCTCCCGGATGTGGATAGCGCGCAAAAATCAAGGAACAGGTATCAAGTACTCGGGGTCTTACGGGACACAAGTGGGCGTTCGGAAACCAAATATTATCTATCACCCACCGATGCCTCTGCTTATTACAATTTTAGTTGTTAAACAGAAATTAAAGTGACGATAAGTAAAACTAGAATCATCTCCAACATCAACGTGCGGCAATACATCAGCAACTGTGGCATTTGACGACACGCGACAACACTTGAGCAAGCGGCTACGACACGCAAGTCCAACTATCTACCAAACAACAGGTAATAGGATGTGTCCAAGGCAATATACGGCTGCAGGGGATATCAAAGGGTACGAAAACTAGAGCATCGCAACACAGATAGCAATAGATCAACAGGAGGGAATAAAGACTATAAAGTAAGATAGGTAGAAAGAGGGAGATGCTCGCCTGAAAACATTGTCGATGGTTTAACCGAAGATCGGGGCGAAGCTCACATCAACTCAACGGCCTTATCCGCGAAGAAGCAAAACACTAGAATAAACACCGGATGCAATATTTAATACTAAGGCAAAAGATCGGCATGATGCATGCATGATGAATGTCATGGCAAAGGTGCGATGCAATTAGGTCATATTAAGCGGAACCGGGGTCCCGACAATTAGTTAGGTGGTTCATGTTATTCAGAAGCCCCGCATTTTAAATATTGTTTTAACATGGTAACAGATAGCACCGGTTCGCTACACAAGTTTAAATGAGGCCGATATGAGACTAGATTTGCCCGCATATGGGCCCCATATTTAATTATTAGGTGAATCGGCCTAAGGCCCCCAAACCACAGAGATGCATGCGAGATGAATGATTCAATATGCAACAAGTTGTTATGATGTTATAAAATAGGGTTTCGAGAAGGGGTTCACACATTAGGGGTCGAAGCTCTTGGGGTTCCAGGGGTTCCGGGGTTCGACAGGGTCCGGGGTCCAGGGTTTGACGGAAACGTTCTCGGACTCCGGGGAGGACTTGGTTTGGTGTCGTTCTTGTCGCATACGCGGTCTCCGGGATTAGGGTCTCGGATCGGGGTAGGTCTTGGCGTTCGGGTAGAAGGGCTTGGTTCCGTGCCGGGGCGCATCGGGTTGTTTCGGTCGGTGCCTTGTCGCCGCGACGATCTCGCTGGTCCGTCTTCGTCTCGGGAACGGGTCTTCAGGGTCTCGACAACTTTGATTCTCTGTGGGCGACCTTGGCACTCGATGTCCGTGAAGTAGTACTTGTCGTCCCTACCCTCTTCGGGTTCGCTCCAATCGGGTCCATGTCGGAGTACCTGTCGTCCCATGAAGGAGATCTTGCGTCTAGGGTCTCGACGAACTTGGCGGTCCTGAGGGTTCGGTTCGTGAGGCGGTCTTGATGCTCCGTGATGGAGAACTTGTCGCATCCGGGCAGGAGTACTTGTCGTGTCGAGGGCTCGGCGCCGATGGTTCATCGGTTTTGGTATGGTCTTCGGGTTCCGTGGAAGGAACTGCGACGTTCGGGGAGGAGGATCTTGTTGATGCCGCACTCTTGGTCCATCCAACCAAAGCGTCCCACTTGGTGTATTGGATGCTCAGGGAGTCCTTGAGTCGGGTACACATGGGAAGCCCCAGATACTAGATCGATGCTCTAGAACGGCCACCAACTCGTACATCTCTGCACACATGTGTGAACCAACACCCGGGGTGCTGTCCCTGTGTCGATGCTCGGACAGGACGTAGAGGATCCCTGCGTGGCTTGGACGGGACTAGGCAGCAGCGTTGCTCGCGGAGACGGTGGCGAGCCGAGCGACGAGGAGACCGGGCGGAGGGCGGCATCCGGCGGCGGGGTCGGCGACGGGGAAGTAGGCTCGGGGCGGCGGAAGTTGCCGGGGAGGCGGTGAAGGACTCCGCGGCCGGAGCGGTACTGGGTGGTGACGCGGCCGCCGGCGTCGGGCAGGGGCGCGGGCTCAGGGGTATCAAGGGGCCGAGGAGGAGGCGGGCGAGGTGGACGGCGGGCGGCATCCGGCGGGAGCGGCAGGCGCCGGGCGGCGGGCGAGAGGCGGCTGGGCGGCGGGCGGCTCGGAAGCGGCCGAGGCGGAGCTGGGCGGGAGGAGCTCGGCGTTCAAGGGCATGAGGGGAGGCGCCGGCGAGGTGCGGTGGGAGCTCGGGCGGGCGAGGCGAGAGGACCGGCGAGGTGGTTTGGCGGCGAGGGTGACAAGGCGCGGGCGGCCGGAGCGGAGGAGGAGGCGGCCTGGGCGAGGGGCGAGCTGAGAGGGTCACCGAGCTGGGCTCGAGGGAGAGGACGGCGAGGCGAGGAGCGAGCAGGCGGGGCTGAGGCGAGGTTGGGGAGGCGTGCGCGCGGGCGTGGGAAGAGGCCAGGGAGAAGATGCACAGGGAGAGGGGCTGTTCTGGTGGGCCGGGTGGGGTCGTGGGACCAGCAGGTGGAGATGGCAGGTGAGCTGGCGTGCAGTGCGTCGTGTGTTGTGTTGGCGTGTGGGGCTGGGGAGGGTGAGAGGGAGAGGAGAGAGAGAGGGGGAGGGCTGGGGTGATGTGGCACTGATTGATTGGGTGAGGGAGAGGGGAAGCTGAGGTGGCAAGGCGTGATAGGTAGGAGTGATGTGGAGGCTGGGGGGTGGGTAGGAAGCTGGGTAGACTTAGGATTAAAGGGTGGGTCTGGTTGGACCGTTTTAATTTCTAGGGTGGTCGATCGGGTCAATCGGCCCGTTCGACTGCCCCTATTAAAATAATTTAAAATTTTATTTATTCTAGTTGGGCCGTTTGCAACCCGATAGCAACAAACAAATTAGCTCCGGAGACCCGGGTTTGGCGTTTGAATAAAGATGGGGCGTTTGGAAAACAAAACGGGGTTTTGCGAAAATGGTTTTTGGCAAACAATGCATGATGATGACGATGCAATGCACAAATTCAACGCGATTTTCTAGTAGTGGTTTTGCGGGATGCCACACCCGCTATGCCCTGCATAAGGTCCTCTCTCTCAAGGCCGTAGCCCCCGCGCCCGACGAGCGCTCTGCGCCAAGGCCGCCGCCGACCGACAAAGAACGGCGGCTGCAGCTCGCCTTGCTTGTCGCCCCGCGCGCTGTAGCCTTTCTCCGCGCTAGCCCCCTGAACCAAAGTTGTAGTCCGATCTGCCCCCTGAACCAGTTCGCGCTAGATGCGTCGCCATCGTCGGCTGAACCCCGGCCGATCGTCGGTGCCTGCAGAGCGGCGCGCCGCTGCCGTCTCGACAGCCGCCGCTGTTTTGCGCTTAGGTCCCTGCAGAATCTCCCGCCTAAACCCGCCGTCCCCATAGCCCCACCCGCCGCCGGTGGCTTTTATGAAAAGGTTCTCACGTTGCAGACTCAACCCGCGGTCCCGGCCTCCACGGGCACGCCAGCAGGCGCCTGCTGTGGCCCCGAGCCGACCTTGTCCCCACCTGTCAGCGTCTGTGGTTAGCAAAGAGTGTGTAACAAAAGTTTCTGGATGTCTGTTTAAATTCAAAACTGATTCAAATTAATTCAAATTCAAATATAAATCTGTTTTCAAATAACTTTTCAATTATAAATCCAAATAGTGCAAATAATATATGAATTTGAATCAGAAAAATGTGAGGATTTCAAATATGCTATTCAAATTACCTTTTGCACATTTAAAATTCCAAGTTGGGTAAATACAACAAAATGCCACTGGGACTTAATAAATTAATAACTTTTGATATATAACTCCGAATTTAACAAATGATATGTCTAAAATGATCAGCTCGACGAGACCTTTCTGTTTATGCTATCCATGACTTAAATTGCAGCATGCATCATATAAATATATACTATACAACAACTAATATGACAATAAAATGTGATCCAAAACCCCATAAAAATGTTATTTCTTGTGTTCTACACCTCACCTATGCCATGCTACTTTATTGCCATGCAACTTGTGCATCATTCATCATGGCATGATTGTTTGCTTGTCGCATTTTATTCATATGCTTGCGCTCTTTATTTATGTTGGCCCTTGTTTGTTTGGTTCTTCTTCGAATAGACACTGAGCAGGGGATATATCAAGAGAACCAGGAGCACTACCCAGATCCGTCTCTCGCTTCAACTAAGTTGCCAGGAAAGCACTACCACATGCTTGCATACATACAGTACCTATTACCTCTATCTTATTCTTGCATCATTGAGTCGCGATTGCATTAAATTGAATCCCAAGTATTGCATAGCCTTTACTTTTAAACCCCACCAAGCTTGTTCCTCCATCCCATGAGCCATTACTATAGGAGTTGTTTGAGCCATGCGAGTCGTAGAACAGCATGTGTAGGGTATGTGAGAGTCTGATGGATAACGAGGTACCTAAACAACTTAACCTGAGTAGTAATGGGATAACTAATGAAAGTGGCACCGGTGAGCAACATCTTCTATTTGGTTTTTCCTGCTCACTTGTGTCCCGTAGGACCCCGAGTACTTGATTCCTGTTCCAAGAATATTTGCGCTATCCACATCCGGGAGGCTTATGGGACCCCCCTGAGCCAGAGCTTGATTCAGTCTTATTTCTTGGGGCCACAAACTAGTTCGAGGTTTTATTTACTATCCTGTACTTATGCCATGCTACTGCTTTATTTACGATTGTGCGAGGAGCACACTGTACTGTTTAGGTAAGCGGAGTGTTTTCGTGGTATCGACAACCCTAGTTTTGGGTTCCCAGTCGTTATGACCACGCAAAACCTCGGGACCGTCTCAAGTCATTAACTTCATTGCGGTGTACTCAAGGGTGGCCTGAAATATTTCGAATCCTGTGATTGCTTTGTCGTGAAGGCCTCGTTGGGTTTTGATTTGGTTTTTCCGAGGTTGATCGAGTGTGTGTTGCTATTTGTGCACCCTCAGGGTAAAACTTTCTCAAAGCCGTGTCCGCGTTATGGACGACTTGGAGCACGTTTCTCGATCATAGACAAGCATAACTAAAGTACCGCTTTAATCGACTAAGTAATTTGACTAGTAAATAGTGCAACACTCATGGAATGGTTAATAAAATTGCCAACGGATGGGGTGGTTCGTCGCTTCCTCGTTGGTAGCGAGGAGGATGGATCTGTTGAGATTACTGTTATAATCTGTCATTAATTCACGGACATCCGTCTATCTTTGGTTAGACGGATGGTTAGCAGTTTCTATAGAACTGTTAGGGTTTATCTTTTCGCAATCGCCACACCGTGTTTTGTCCCCTTTAGAGGCATAAAGACTTGCCGAGTACCCTTAGGGTCTCACACGATAAATTATTGGTTCGATGAACAGTACACTCGCAGGACGGATCTCGGGTGGAAGAGGCGATGATGTGGGCAACGATCGTCGGTGTAGAGATTCCTAAACGGGATCCGTGAGATCTGTGGGCGGGATGTGCTTATTTCAATGGCATCTTATGCCGATTTGCTTCTTATCCGTACTCGGACTTTGTTTTGCCGATTCCGCTTGATACTCTGATGTGTGATGTATGAGGAATTATCCTAAAATATTATATCTATCTAGGTCATTTGAATCTTGCCGTATGGCGTTGCTATATTTCCTTTCTTTCTAGATGGAATGGCTCTGATGTACTTTTGTATGGTGGCTTGCATACATACTCATTTGTGTATGTAGTTGATCCCTTCGCCTGCCGATTACTCCGCCCGTACAGGTCCCGATGAGTTAGAAGTGGTTGGGACGGCCGAAAGGTCTACCCGTGAGTGGCTTTTGGGGGCCCCACCGTACTATTTCAACCACTACCGCTCATCCAGGCTCGTATCTAGGAGCGTAATTCACCGAGGTAGTTACAGCTTTCTTCTTCTCTGGCCTCTTGTCCCATTCAGCTCTCGCCTTGCTTCCAACAGGCGGCGGCATGAAGATATCATCCTCATCTTCGCTCTCTTCTATCCAGGCCCTAGGTGCCACAACCTGCTCCATCATGTCAGCTTGACTCTTCTTGGCCTACGCTTTCTTCTTCTCCTGCCTCTTGTCCCACTCAGCTCTTGCCTTGCTTCCAACGGATGGCGGCATGAAGATATCATCCTCATCTTCGCTCTCTTCTATCCAGGACCAAGGTGCATTAGCCCACTCCATCATGCGAGCTTCACTCTTGAAGCTGAGCTTGTCCCACCTTTCCTGGATCATGAGAAGCTCTGCTCGTACCTGATTTGGGGTCTTCAGTTTCCACCCTCTCCGATGAAGTGACTTACCAAGCATAACGAGAGCATCATGGTTCGTTACCAACGTCTCCCAGTTGGCTGGTTCATCGCCTATCATAACACTTCTCGCTATTTGGAGCAGCCCAATGGACATCTCTGTTGGCCAGGGAAACGCGTCGGTCATAGTGGAGAGGAGTGGAGGAAAATGCGAGAGCAAGAGGAGAGGAGGGAAATTAATTAGAGAGTAAGAGGAGGAAGAGATGAACTGGGTGAAAAGATACATCTCGTTGCCCGCATTTATAGAGGCACCGAACCGAATAGGCGGGAAAAGGGCGGGAAGGACTGGCGGGAAAAAAGGGCGGGAAGTACTGGCGGAAAAAATCGGCGGGAAGAGACGACGGGAGAAATCGGCGGGAAGGAGTGGCGAGAAAAATCGGCGGGAAGAGACGGTGGGAGAAACGGCGCGAAACAATAGTTCGAAACCTAAAACTTATTTGGAACCTGAACCCTTGCATGATCAATGCACCCTTTGTGTTTCCAACAGACGAACAGTACGTTCGTCTTTCCAACAGCCGACCATCTGGGGCCGTCGTGCTCCCAAAAGACGAATCATTGGGTCGTCTTTTCAAAAGACGAAGAAGCCTGGTCGTCTTTTCAATGGACGACGGATCATCAGATTTGCAATTTGCCCGTTTTGCGTATTATTTGTGAAATTCAATAAAAAAATGTATTATTTAAAAAAAATTAGCCAATGGAAATGCTTTAAATGTTCATCATTACAATACAATACTTCCTCCGTTTCAAGGCTTAAGGCGTCCTTGTTTTGTGTGTTTTCTCTTTAACCAAGAATTACTCTAAATACGTAAAGAGTTTTGGTATAAAACTAGTATCACTGGAAAGTATTTTTCAATACGAATCCAACGGTACTAATTATGTATAATATAATCAAGATTTTGTTGCTCAATTCTTTCAGTCAAACTTTTATTTGGAAAGCGTGTGCGCCTTATGTAGGGGTTCGTAGCATGGAAAACAAAAAATTTCTACCGCATACAAACAAACAAGCCAAGATCTATCTACTAGATTGTAGCAACAAGACGATCGAATAACTCACCCTCAAAGATTCCAAAGTGTTTAACGAGAGCAGATTCTCGTGGGTGATGTAGTCGTACTCTTGCCGATCTCAAGATCGTGTAGACGATCCTTCCCACAAGCATTCGGCCCAGCAGTCGGTCACACGTTCGGTACTCGATGAAGACCTTCCTCTCCCTTGTTCCGGCAGGCAGCGGAGGTTATATCACTCTCCTCGCGATTCCGACAGCATGACGGCGTAGTACCAGAAGTAGAGGGGAGATCTCGTAGGGCTTCGCCTTAAGCCGGAGCGAGTATGGTGGACTATAAGAGAGGCCTTGGTGATCTAGGGTTTAGAGGCACCAAGGAGAGAGGGCTAGGCCGGCGGCTAGGGAAAGGGGAAGGCCCTAACTCGGCGGCTAGGCAAACCCTAGGGGCGGCGGCGACTTGGTGGAGGCCGGCGTCTAGGGCTAGGGTTTAGAGGAGAGAGGTGTAGGTTTAGAGGGGCGCCCCTGCCCCTCCTTATATAGGTGGGAGGGCGCCGGCCAGGGAAGGAGAGTCCTCCCCCAACTCGGCCTCCTTGGCCGGCGGGTGGAGGGAGAGGAACTCCTCCCCAAGTAGGTTTCCTACTCTCCCTCCACCAAGCAAACTTGTCGTTTGACTTTTCAAACTAGGATTTGATTTATCCCTTTATTTTGCTCAGCGGTGACACCTAGTACATGATGCAACCATTCCAACTTGTTATGACACATTCATGTACCCTTCCCCTCCAGAGTGCCAGACCTTCCGGACCCTTCTAGAACATTCCCGATGAAAACACCGGAATCATTCTCCAACTCCGAAACAGGACTTTCCTTATATGAATCTTATTCTCCGGACCATTCCGGATCTCCTCGTGATATCCCGGATCCCATCCGAGACTCCGAACAACATTCGGTCTCTTACTCATCATTCCATAACTACTTAACAACATTGAATCCTTAGTTGTGTCTCCCTACGGTTCGTGAATTATGCGGACATGATCGAGACACTTCTCTGAACAATAATCAATAGAGGAATCTGGAAATTCATATGGTTCCCACATATTTCTACGATTACTTTGCGATCGAATGAACCACTTACATACGATACCAATTTCCCTTTGGCTCATGATAGTTTACTTATCCGAGGTTTTGATCGTCGGTATCTCTGCATACCTAGTTCAACCTCCATCGATAAGTACTCTTTTCTCGTTCCCGTGATATGTGATCCCTTGTGAGCCAGTCACATGCTTGCAAGCCAATTGGATGACATTCCACCGAGAGGGCCCAGAGTATATCTATCTGTCATATGGATGGACAAATCCCACTCTTGATTCATGTGTCTCAACCCATACTTTCCGAACACTCAATGCCACCTTTATAACCACCCAGTTACGGTGTGGTGTTTGATGTCATCAAAGCATCCTTCCGGTGATGGTGATATGCATGATCTCATTGTCGAAGGAATTAGGTTAATATGTATCATAAAGCATATAGCAATTGAACTATTAAAATGACTTGATCTTTATGCTACGCTTATCTATAGGAGTATGTCCATCATACCATTCTCCTAACGATATGATCTTGTTGTTAATAACATCTCAATGTTCATGATAGGGAAACCACAATCATTTATTAACCAACAAGCTATTATTATGAAGAGGCTTTACTAGGGACTCTAATTTAGTTTACAAATCACACAAGTATCAATGTTTCCTTGTTAATACTGTTATAGCATGAATGTAAACATTTATCATAAACACAAAGATATAATAATAACTACATTTATTATTGCCTCTAGGGCATATCTCCAACAGTCTCCCACTTGCACTAGAGTCAACAAATCTAGATTACATGGTAATATACCGAACACCCATGGCAGTTTGGTGTTGGTCATGTTTTGCCCTCGGGAGAGGTTTAGTCAACGGATCCACCACATTCAGATCTGTGTGTACTTTTCAAATCTTTATGTCACCATCTTGGACATGTTCTCGAATAATGTGAAAACGTAGCTTGATGTGCTTCAGCTTCTTGTGTGACCTTGGTTCTTGCGCATTGGCTATGGCGCCCATGTTACCACAATAGATAGACATTGGGTCCAGCGCACTTGGAACCACATCGAGCTCTGTAATGAACTCCTTCATCCATATCGCTTCTTGTGAAGCCTCTGAAGCAGCTATGTATTCCGATTCAGTTGAAGATCTCGCCACAATGCTTTGCTTTGCACTCCTCCAGCTAACTGCTGCACCATTCAAAGTAAATACGTATCTAGATTGAGATTTAGAATCATCCGGATCGGTGTTCCAACTAGCATCGGTGTAACCATTAACAACGAGTTCTTCATCACCTCCATAAGAAAGAACCATATCCTTAGTTCTTCTCAAGTACTTAAGGATGTTTTTGACCGATGTCCAATGATCCACTCCTGGATCACTTTGATATCTGCTAGTCAAACTAACAACATATGAAATGCCGGGTCTAGTACATAGCATGTCATACATTAGAGATCCTATGGATGAGGCATAGGGAGTCTTACTCATCCTTTCTCTATCTTCTGCCGTTGCTGTACTTTGAGTTTTACTCAAGGTCGTATTGGGCAACATGGGCAAGAACCCTTTCTTGCTATCTTCCATTCCAAACCTCTTTATAACTTTGTCCAAATATGTACTTTGTGACAATGATATTAGGCGCCTCGATCCATCTCTATAAATCTTTAATCCTAATATGTAAGCTGCTTTGCCAAGATCTTTCATTGAAAAACTATTATTCAAATATTCCTAGACACTATTAAGAAGGTCTACATCATTCCCAATCAACAATATGTCATCTACATATAGTATTAAGAATGCTACAGAGCTCCCACTCACTTTCTTGTAAATACAAGCTTCTCCATAAGTTTGTACAAAACCAAAACTTTTGATTACTTTATCAAAATGTTGATTCCAACTTCGGGATGCTTGCTTCAATCCATATATGGACCGTTGAAGTTTGCATACCTTGTTAGCATCTTTAGGATCGACAAAACCTTTGGGTTGCATCATATACAACTCTTCATCAATGTGTCCATTGAGGAACGTTGTTTTGACATCCATCTGCCATATCTCATAATCATAATATGCAACGATTGCTAACAAAATCCTCACAGACTTTACCTTCGCTACTGGTGAGAAAGTCTCATCGTAGTCAACTCCTTGAATTTGTCGAAACCCTTTTGCGACAAGTCAAGCTTTATAGACAGTAACATTACCATCAGCATCTGTTTTCTTCTTGAAAATCCATTTGTTCTCGACAGCCTTCCGGCCATCCGGTAAGTCCACCAAAGTCCATACTTGGTTTTCGTACATGGATCCAATCTCGGATTTCATGGCTTCTTGCCATTTATTGGAATCTGGGCTCATCATCGCTTCCTCATATGTCGCAGGGTCATCGGTGTTGTCCACCAACATGACACTCATAACGGGATCATACCGATCGAGTGGTACGAGTTCTCGTTGACTGCGAGGTTCTCAGAGCAATTTTACAAGTTTCATGATCATCATCATTAGCTTCCTCTCTTATTGGTGCAGCACCACAGAATTTCTTCCGTGTTGCGCTACTCGCAAGTTCGAGAGAAGGTTCGACAACCTCGTCGAGTTCTACTTTCCTTCGGTCAAATACTTCTTTCGAGAGAAATTCCTTCTAGAAAGGATTCATTCTGGCAACAAATATTTTGCCTTCGGATCTATGATAGAAGGTATACCCAATAGTTTCCTTTGGATATCCTATGAAGACGATTTTTCCTCTTTGGGTTCAAGCTTGTCCTTTGTAACTTCTTTACATAGGCTTCAACCCAAACTTTAAGGAACGACAATTTAGGTTTCTTCCCAAACCATAATTCATACGGTGTCGTTTCAACGGATTTAGATGGTGCCCTATTTAAAGTGAATGCGGCTGTTTCTAATGCATAACCCCAAAATGATAGCGGTAAATCTATAAGTGACATCATAGAACGAACCATATCTAAGAGAGTTCAATTACGACGTTCGAACACACCATTACGCTGTGGTGTTCCCGGCGGTGTCAATTGTGAAAGTATTCCGCATTTCTTCAAATGCTCGCCAAACTCGTAACTTAGATATTCACCTCCACGATCAGAACGTAGAAATTTAATCTTCTTGTTACGTTGATTCTCCACCTCACTTTGAAATTCCTTAAACTTCTCAAAAGTTTCGGACTTATGTTTCATGAAATAGATATACCCATATCTACTCAAGTCATCCGTGAAGGTAAGAACATAACGATAACCACCGCGCGATGCTACACTCATCGGACCACACACATCGGTATGTATGATTTCCAATAAGTCCGTAGCTCCGCTCCATCATAACAGAAAATGGAGTCTTAGTCATTTTACCCATCAGACATGTTTTGCATCTTTCAAGTGATTCGAAATCAAGTGATTCAAGAATTCCATTGGAATGGAGTTTCTTCATACGCTTCACTCCAATGTGACCAAGACGACAGTGCCACATATAGGTCGAGTTATCGCTAAATTTCAAACGTTTAGCTTCAATGTTATTAATATGTGTATTTCCACTATCGAGATTCAATAAGAATAGACCATCTATCAAATGTGCATGTGCATAAAACATATTACTCATATAAATCGAACAACCATTATTCTCGGACTTAAACAAGTAACCGTCTCGCAATAAACAAGATCCCGATATAATGTTCATGCTTAACGCAGGCACCAAATAACAATTATTTAAGTATAAAACTAATCCCGATGGTAGATGAAGAGGTAGAGTGCCGACCGCGATCACATCAACCTTTGATCCATTTCCTACGCGCATTGTCACCTCGTTCTTCGCTAGCTTCCGTTTATTCTGCAGCACCTATTTCAAGTTACAAATATGAGCAATCAAACCAGTATCAAATACCCAGGCACTAATACGAGTACTAGTGAGATACACATCAATAACATGTATATCAGATATACCTTTCTTCTTGACGTTGCCGTTCTTCAAATCCGCCAAGTACTTTGGGCAATTCCGCTTCCAGTGACCTTCTCCCTTGTAGTAAAAGCACTCAGTATCAGGCTTAGGTCTAGCCTTGGTCTTCTTCATCGGTGCGGTAACTTTCTTACCACCCTTCTTGAAGTGTCCATTTTGCTTAGACTTGCCTTTCTTGAATTTGATGGTCTTATTGACCATCAACACTTGGTGCTCTTTCTTGATCTCCACTTCTGCAGATTTTAACATGGTGAAGAGTTCTGGCAACTCCTTGTTCATGCTTTGCATATTGTAGTTCATCACAAAGTTCTTGTAACTTGGTGGTAGTGATTGGAGGACACGGTAAATCCCCAAAGCATTAGGAATAACTATACACAAGCTTTGGAGTTTGTTTGCGTGCCCAGACATCTTAAGCACATGCTCACCGATTTGAGCCCTCTTCCATCTTGCAGTTAAAGAACTTTTCAGAAGCCTCATAGCTCTCAACTGCCGCGTGAGTCTCAAATATCAGTTTGATTTTACGGACAATATCATGTGGGTCTGAATTCTCAAACCTTTTCTGAAGCTCTGATTCCAAACCATATAAGATAGCACACTGAATTGTGGAGTACTGATTCTTCCGAGTGAGGTAATCATTCTTTACTTCATCGGTAGCAGTAGCTGCAGGCGGGTCACCCAACGGTGCATCCAACACATAGGTCAAATTACCAGCATTGAGGACAATCCTCAAATTGCGGAACCAATCCGCGAAGTTGCTTCCATTGTTTTTCAACTTTTCTTTCTCTAGGAACGCATTAAAATTGATGGTAGGGGCCACCATTGATCTACAACATATTTGCAATAGTTTATGACAAATTGAGTTCTAATAATAGTTAAATTAATCTAGGTGAACTCCCACTCAAAACAATATCCCTCACATTGTTTTAGTGATCACATGAACCAAATCCACCACATCAAAACCGATCATCACGAGAGTTGATATAGCTTCAATGGCGAACAATCAACATTTTCATCATATCTACTATATGATTCATGCTTTACCTTTCGGTGATCCGTGTTCCGAGACCATGTCTGTACATGCTAGGCTCGTCAAGATAAAACCTTAGCTTCCGCATGAGCAAATCTAGCTTGCTCACGTTGTATACACTTGCAGAATCTAACACACCCGATCATCACGTGGTGCTTCGAAACAACAAGCTTTAGCAACGGTGCTTACTAAGGATGAACACTTTAGAACTTGAAATTTATGTGCATGAGGGATCATCTTATAATGCTACCGTCGTTAACTAAGCAATACAAGATGCATAAAGGATTAACATCACATGCAATTCATAATATGTGATATGATATGGCCTTTCTTCTTTGTGCTTCCGATCTCCATCTTCAAGCACGAACATGATCTCCATCATCACTGGCATTGCATCAAGGTCAATGACGCTGCTCCATGATTGTCGTCCACCAGCTTCAACTATTACAAGTACTTTGAATAGACACGTGGGTCTTAACAGAAATTAAAGACAACCATATGGCTCCTGCCGGTTGTCAACTTACAATAAGGAACATTGCATACATCAAATATAATCACAATCATGGCCATATCACATCACAGCACACCCCTGCAAAACAAAGTTAGACGCCTCTAAATTCTTTGCATATTTTACGTGGTTTGGGGCTTTCAATAAGTGTCGATCTAACTTACGAACAAGAACCACAACGTTGATGTTTGAACTATCAAGCGCCCGTTGTAAATTGGATCTATACTATAATGGGAGAGATAGACACACGCAAAGCCACTTATGCAATACAAGTTGCATGTTGAGCGTGGAGCAAGTCTCATGAACTATGTCATGTAAGGTTAGCCCGGGCCGCTTCATCCCATCATACCGCAAGATGCAAAGTACACAAGAAGCAATTAATAATAAAAGCACCACCGCCCAAAATAGCCATTGTGTTCTACTCGTGCAACAGATCTACATATAAACCTGGCTCTGATACCACTGTAGGGGTTCGTAGGATGGAAAACAAAATTTTTCTACCGCATACAAACAAACAAGCCAATATCTATCTACTAGCAACAAGTCGATAGAATAACTCACCCTCGAAGATTCCAAAGTGTTTAACGAGAGCAGATTCTCGTGGGTGATGTAGTCGTACTCTTGCCGATCTCAAGATCATGTAGATGATCCTTCCGGCGCTGCGTTCCGGCAGCGCTCCCGCAGTCGGTCACACGTTCGGTACTCGATGAAGACCTTCCTCTCCCTTGTTCCAGCAAGCATCAGAGGTTGTATCACTCTCCTCGCGATTTCGGCAGCACGGTGGCGTGGTACCGGAAGTAGAGGGGAGATCTCGCAGGGCTTCGCCTTAAGCCGGAGCGAGTATGGTGGACTATGAGAGAGGCCTTGGTGATCTAGGGTTTAGAGGCACCAAGGAGAGAGGGCTAGGACGGAGGCTAGGGCAAGGGGAAGGCCCCAACTCGGCGGCTAGGCAAACCCTAGGGGCGGCGACGACTTGGTGGAGGCAGGCGGCTAGGGCTAGGGTTTAGAGGAGAGAGGTGTAAGTTTAGAGGGGCACCCCTGCCCCTCCTTATATAGGTGGGAGGGCGCCGGCCAGGGGAGGAGATTCCTCCCCCAACTCGGCCTCCTTGTCCGGCGGGTGGAGGGAGAGGAACTCCTCCCCAAGTAGGTTTCCTACTCTCCCTCCACCAAGCAAACTTGTCGTTTGACTTTCAAATTGGCGTTTGAGTTTTCAAACTAGGATTTGATTTATCCCTTTATTTTGCTCAGCGATGACACCTAGTACATGATGCAACCATTCCAACTTGTTATGACACATTCATGTACCCTTCCCCTCCGGAGTGCCGGACCTTCCGGACCCTTCTAGAACATTCCCGATGAAAACACCGGAATCATTATCCAACTCTGAAATAGGACTTTCCTTATATGAATCTTATTCTCCGGACCATTCCGGATCTCCTCGTGATATCCCGGATCCCATTCGAGACTCCGAACAACATTCGGACTCTTACTCATCATTCCATAACTACTCAACAACATCGAATCCTTAAGTGTGTCTCCCTACGGGTCATGAATTATGTGGACATGATCGAGACACTTCTCCGAACAATAACCAATAGAGGAATCTGGAAATTCATATGGTTCCCACATATTTCTATGATTACTTTGTGATCGAATGAACAACTTACATACGATACCAATTTCCCTTTGTCTCATGATAGTTTACTTATCCGAGGTTTTGATCGTCGGTATCTCTGCATACCTAGTTCAACCTCGTTACTGATAAGTACTCTTTTCTCGTTCCCGTGATATGTGATCCCTTGTGAGACAGTCACATGCTTGCAAGCCAATTGGATGACATTCCACCAAGAGGGCCCAGAGTATATCTATCCGTCATATGGATGGACAAATCCCACTCTTGATTCATGTGTCTCAACCCATACTTTACGAACACTCAATGCCACCTTTATAACCACCCACTTACGGTGTGGTGTTTGATGTCATCAAAGCATCCTTCCGGTGATGGTGATATGCATGATCTCATGGTCGACGGAATTAGGTTACTATGTATCAGAAAGCATATAGCAATTGAACTATTAAAATGACTTGATCTTTATGCTACGCTTATCTATAGGAGTATGTCCATCATACCATTCTCCTAACGATATGATCTTGATGTTAATAACATCTCAATGTTCATGATAGGGAAACCACAATCATTTATTAACCAACAAGCTAGCATTATGAAGAGGCTTTACTAGGGACTCTAATTTAGTTTACAAATCACACAAGTATCAATGTTTCCTTGTTAATAATGTTATAGCATGAATGTAAACATTTATCATAAACACAAAGATATAATAATAACTATATTTATTATTGCCTCTAGGGCATATCTCCAACACCTTAAGCCCTGAAACGGAGGTAGTAGTTCAGAATATTATGAATCTCGCATGCCAAAATATAATATAATAATAGTCTTACATGACATCAAGATAGCTATTTGTAACTCTACGCTCTCGCATTGTCATGAAAGTATCAACTATGTCTTCTTCACTTATCTTTAAGAACACATCTCGCTCAATAAATATCACTACGCAATGGTCCAAAAGATCATCACCCATGCTATTTCTTAACTTGTTCTTCACAAGCTCATTGCATAAAATACCCTTTCAACACTAGCGGTCGCCACGAGTAAGATCAATATCAATTTGAGACGCAAGTAGACTAAATCATAAACAAGTTGCCTTTTTGTTGCATCACTTCCGGTTGCCACGGGGTTGATTTGTCTATTTTACCCTGTATTTTTCTGGTTGGAAAAAAATTCATATAGTTGGCATGCACCTTTTAAGATATATCCTCACCGAACATCATCTTGATCATTAGCATTATATCTTGAAATAGGTATCCTTTCTCCGGGATCATATGGAAGTAAATGAGCATCATATGACCTTGCAGACGGTTGTTGGGATGATGGTGGATATGGTATTGCATCTTTCTCAATCTTGGTATCGGATTGGATCGGAGGTGCGGAATTAAGATATGTCAACCAAAGCCTAACATCTTCAATTTGTTCATCATCTATCACCAACGGTGATGAAGAAGGTGCAATCTTTTTTGCTTCACGTTTCTCGAAAAGGTCCACAACGTGGTTTTTTCTCTTCATATTCAATTCTACAATTACCATATAAAACATATAAACACTATGGTAAAAGAGCATAAACACAAATATGTAGACAATTACTTTAGGCATCACATCAGACCACAATTCAGTGCATCAAATCGGACAAATTTGGAGACAAATTAGACTTGAGCATACAAATTTAGGGCATGAGATGAGACCAATTCTTCCCCATTGCGAATTTGGGATTGAATCAATAGAATATGCTCCAGCCCCAGTTTATACCTGGCTTGAACGCAGCGGCGGCCGGAGTCAGCCAGCTAGCAGCAGCGCGAGCATGAGGCAGACGGAGGAGCGGAGCCGCGGAGGCCACAGGGCAGCAGCGGTGCTTCGACTGGAGCCTGGAGGGGCAAGGGGAGTAGACATCCGATCAGGAGAGGGAGGCCGGTCGGGGAGGGCGGCTGCCGGTCAGAGATAGTGCATTGCCAAAGCTAGTGGCCGCCGCCCTTCTAGTCAGTCGAGGGTTGACCGTGGACGCGAGTCGCGTGAAGAGACGGAGAAGGAAGCGTATCGCTTCGATTCCTATCGCTCGCTCGCTGCTCGGTCCAGGGAAAATCAGCGGTCAAAACAAATTTCCCAAAAGTCTGGGTGGGCCACGGCCCGTACGGCCAGACACTTGCGTTCGCCAATGCCGACAGCACAAGGACTCTTGGGGTAGCAGCCCTGGGTATGATGGCGAAGGCGTCTGTCTTCTTTGTCGGAGGTGGTTGGCTAGAGGCTGGTTGTGCCGGATCTTTCGATCCCACATCTAGTCCCGGCGGCGAGTGGGGAGGCGCAGCTGCTGGTGAAAACCATGCACTGACTCTGGTCATGGCTGGCGATGGTGGCGTTCTAGCGACGTGACCTTGTTGAAGGCATCATCATTTCAATGTTGACTACTTACTCGCACTGCTTCGGGGGAAACCCTAGACCCGGGTATCCGAATCTGACAGTGGTGGCGCGTCTAGCGTCGCTATCCCTCATGGGGCATTGTTTTTGGCGCAGTTTCTGGGGGAAGGAGGTTTGAGGCGGAGCAGTGTACATCTATCTCGTCGACGGCGGCGAATCTCGGCGGCATGGTGCGGCAGTGTCTCGATGTTGTACTTGGCTCGATGGACTCGGGTAGGGCGGATGCGCTGGCTGGCGCTGTGGAAGCGTCGATGGCAGGATTGACAGGGGCTATAATTATCTACCTGAAATCGGCAGTGGCCCGATGGCGGTGACGGCTTCTGTAGCGTGTGCATGAGGTGCTCGCTAAGAGTCTGCTAGACCAGATGAGCGCTCCTGTTTTCGCTTAGAGGGTGTGTCGGGTATATGATGTAGCTGGAGGTTTTCATATGTTCAGAACATGAGGCCATGTTGCTCTCTACCTCTTCTCGAGTTTGTATGTGTTGTATGGTGGTTTCAGGTGTTTTTCTGATATGCTCTTGTATATGTCCTTTGTTAAATAAAAAAATAAACACAGCCGTATACATCTTTTTGATGCCGCGGCCGGGGACTCAAGCTCCATTTGAAAAAAAAAACTCCCTTGGAGCGTAGTACTCACTCGACGTGTAGGAGAAAAGTTCAAAGTTTAATCCTCGTGGATCGGGCTAAAAAGCCAAAGATTAATCTGCTCGAGATCTGCACGTGCAGTTCGTTGGCTGGCTCCAATGTCTGCATCCTATAGGAGAGGACGGTGTACCCGTGCATCCATTCCGGAGCAAATTTGATTGATGCGTGGCCCAGCTGGGGATTTGATTGTCCCTCGTTCAAATTTCGAAATGCTGCCGGGTTAGAAAATACTACGAGCTTCTTTTTTTTTTCGGGGAGAAAATACGAGCGTTGCTCATCTGTGATCCTCTAGGAGTGAACATGATCCATATTTGCATGAAGCATCAATGCCGATCCTGCCGGCCCTCCCAGATATGCGTGACCGCGGTCCTCAGTGGCTCTTTATTTGCATGAATCATGAAACCACCTATGGTGTCAAGTGGGATCCTACCAAAATTCTATTTCTAGTTTATTTGCTAAAATCTAGTGATTTACACTCGATTTTGAGAAATAAATTAGAACTGGAATTTAGGCGGGATCCCATCTGACACCCTAAAACCACCGTCATCCATTTTTCAGTCCCCTACAGACCGACGCACCGTCGGGCGCTCGCCCACGTTAAAACATCTGGAGCGCGTTCATACCTCCATTGTCATTTCATCAACCAGCGGGCCCAGGGCATGTCAACTGTCCTGTTCGATGACCCCCTATCAGTCCATTAGGCCATCTTCACCGGGAGAGACCAAAAAGTCGACCTAAACGGTTCGATTTTGTCACTTTAGGTCGAGCCATGGTTATTTTCGGATCGTGGTCTGATCTGTTCGGTCAGCCGCGTCTAGTAGCGTGATTTAAACGGACAAAATCGGACAGACCAGCTCAAGAGAAAGGAGAGAGAAGAAGGCCCATTGCGTTACTGCATTTGGGTCAGTCTTCTACAAAACCAGACATGCCAGCGTCCACGTCTGTCCGGACAGACCCATTCATGACTTAAATTTGATATCCAGATGGATTGGTACTGTAACATCCAAAAAATACCAAACTTAGATCATCAAACACTAATCATCAAGATTAGGGCTAACAAAAAATTTTCTAAGTAAACCCATGAATGCATGTATATGTGTATGCATGGATTTTGAATTTCTTTAAAAACCACCTTGTTTGTGTGATCCATTGCTTGTAAAATGTTTCTTAGGTGAAATAAACATCATCTAAAACATTTCCCACACTTTTCCTAAAGACAAGTAAATTAAAAAATATATATTAAGTGAATGGTCATTTTGGCCAAATTAACTCCCATGCCTACTTTGGCTGTCTCAAACTTTCAAAACCTAACAGAAACTTTTCTGGATCTTTGCACCCCTTGAATGTACTCATAACAAAGTATCAAGGCCCACTTTGTGATCATGCAGAAACTTTCAAATGCATAGTTTAAATGACAATTCAAAATTGAATCTTCTTCATATGGAAAGATTCCACTTTTTCAAAAAACACTCAAACAAGCTCAACTTTCAAAACCCAAGCATCTGCAGACTCACCAATTTCATGCGGCCATTTTATCAAACAGGTTGCAGAAACAAATCAAATAAAACATCAAACACTATAGTGTGCAGTGATTCTTGCCTAACTTGTTCCCTAGTTAGCTCACACACAACTCAGTAGATCATCTAGAAAGCTCAGCCAACACTAGCACCCCTGTGAGCTTGCCATTGCCATTAATGGTGAACAACCGAGCACCTCAATGCCACCCCATAGTCGACAGCAGGCTAGAGGAAGAACTAGCCGTGCCAACCTTGTCTGGGAGGCAGCCCACCGTCCAGCGCCACTCCCTGTCCCAGCCACGAGCGTTGCCAAGCCCTGGACCACGCGCACAAGACACGCCCAGACCATGCCGAGCGTGCGCCAGAGCGCCACCCGCGACCAGCGTCCCGAACCCAGCGCCCGCCCTCACACGATCACCACCGACCGGAGACCGCCAGACATCCCTGCTTGCCGCCGTGCCATACAACCACCGCCCGTCGAAGACGCTGCCTCACGGCAGAGCACCGGCCGTTCAGACCAAACCGCCCATGCCTCGCGACCATGTCGTTGAGCATCGCCAGGAGACACAACACCGTCCCCTACCCTTGCCCATGCCATTAGCCGCCTATAACGTCGCCCCCGACAAGCTCACCGTGCGCCCCGACGGTCCCCTCGCTCGACTATAAATAGAGGCCACCCCCGCACGATTTCTTCATACCATCTCACTCCCCTCTCCTCACTGACCGTGTCACACCATTCTTAGAGCAAGGCGAGCACCACCTCACCGGAATTTCATCGGAGCCCGCCGCCTCTGGAGAAGAAAGGAGCCAGCGATTGGAGCCGCTCCAGGAGAAGCCACCGGTACCAGGAGGTTCGCCGTCGTCGACTTCGTCGTTCGCCCGCCTCGCCGACCACCCGGTGAGCCCCCAGCACCCCTCACTGGCCGCGCTAGGTTTCATTCTCGCCGGAGCTGTCTCGCGTCGACGATGACCCCCAGCCGTTGGATTAGAACTAGATCGAACGATCCACGTTGCCCCATACCGCTTCGCCCAGCCCCGTGTCACTGACGAGTGGGGACACCCACTTAAGTAGCCCGCGGGAGCACTGCGCTTAGCAGGCCGGCCCAGTAACATTTCCCGCGCAGCCCAGCAATTCAAATTAAACCTTTTTCTTTTTAAATTCAAACACACTTCTGTACCCATCTTCAAAAATCAACCCAGATCAATTGAGTCCACCAATTTGAATGAAACCAATTTTTTTGGAAAGGTCTGTGAATGCTTAATCCAAGCCCGTTGGATTCAAGTCATTTGGATCTGTAGATCACCCATAGTAAAAATAACAAGGCAGAAGCTTTTCTGCATTCAAACATTTTTCAAATTTAAACCATAAAAGCTTTTGAGTTGATTCCAACTCTCAAAAATCACATTTAACCATACCTTTCAGAATATATAAAAATATATAGGTTTACTTGCAGAAATAATGTTTAAGGAATAAAAGAATGCTTCATAAGCATTTCAAGCCACTTTAATTAATTAAAATAAAAGGGTAAAACCTTATTAAATTGTGACACCACTTTAAATCACATTCCCATGGACTACAATATGTGGTGATGACATGTGTCAACATGATCCCATGTTTAGTTTGGAGAATATTAAATCTTAAGTAGTTTTTCAATGAGTAGAAATTACTTTTCTAAAAATAAAAAGATTTAACCCAAGACTTAACCTTGTAAGGTTAGAGATGATTCTAGATCATTTATAGGACCCTTGTGTGTGATGATTGCAAGTAGTTAAGTATTGTTTGGTGATTGTGTACCTCGTATTTATTCATAGGCTTAGTAAGCCAAGGATACGAGGAGGAAGGAGGATACTACGAAGAAGAAGCCGAGGAGAACTTCAACCACTGCTCTGCACAAGGCAAGCTTATATTGACACTGATGCAAGCTAGTAACTATGCCAGCTGATATTATACCAATGCAAGCTACCACTTGCAAGATACTATACCAATGCAAGCTACCACTTGCAAGATACTATACCTATGCAAGCTTATACTCATATTGATGCAAGCTAACCCTTGCCAGATACCCTACTGATGCCACAAACCCATACTTGTGATATGACTACTATATGCCTTAAGCATATGTGATCATACCCACTTGATAAACCAATCCTAGTTTTATGTGCAAGCTTCTTACTTTATTTCTTTATCAAAACTTGCTTAGAGTCTACCTAAGAGTTTGGTAGATACTAGACAGTTGTGCTGAAGGTTGCATAAAGAGCATAAAATTTGGCCTAAGCTAGAAACCTTGATATCCGCCTAAGATATAAGGTTGGACTTAGTGAAACTCCACTAGTTACCACCCCTCATTAGTACTACCCCCACCTGTAGATGCTAGTGCTAAGCATAAAACTTGATCAACTTTTAGATGGGAATACTTGGTGGAAAAATGGTTATGAAAACCATGGAATGATGGATCATTCTATTGAAATGTTTTGGACGTGTGTTTCCAAACACTTGATGATTCTGGTGATAAAAATGTTGAGGCATGAGCCTTAGCCCTTTATAAAACTGATGGTTGTCTGGATGCGATACCATTCCAATTTTATCGTATAACCACAATACCCGAATATTGGGTAGGGCTTGACTGGAAAATTATATTCCTTAGTATTAGTTCCCTCACGGCCAAGGTGCAGCCGAGGCTACCTTGTGAAGATTGTCCACTGCAGTACCAAGATGACGGTGGTCATGGTTGGGAGGCCAAACTCACGGAGAGGTACTTATACTAGGGCGTGTAATTGAAAGGTTAGGATTGATTATCGGCATCGAGTATGGTGAATTCAGGATTTGTTCTGACGGATGTATCGAATGTTGTGGTGAAAGTGTACAATCTCTGCAGAGTGTCAAACTATTGAATAGTCGCGTCATGATTATGGACAGATTGGAGTGGCCATCTTGTTCCCCCGGACTTTTCAAAATAACTTGTGAAATGAATTGAGACTTTGACTTGACCACAACAGAGTTGTGACCTGAATTACAAGATCCCACTTAGGAGTTATAAAATTGTGACTAGATTTTAACTTAGTAGAGATAAACCTGGCTTTTTGCAAAACAACCCTAGAGCCTAGTGTCCTATTATCCAAAAACCCCTTACCTGTTAGTATTAGTTTGCGAGTACTTAAAGAGTACTCATGGCTTTGTCCCTGGCTATTCCCATGGCCAGACTATGAAGAGGAGTACCTCGAAGATGGACCCCAGGAAGGTTACGACAACTAGGATCATCTCCCATCGTCAGCATTGCCTGTGACCCCGAAGATGGAGCTTCGCCTACGCTATCATTATTATTACGTATTCCGTTGCTTGATGTTGTATTAAGAACTGGATCATGAGATCCCTATTTGTATAAGAACTTATGTATCATTGTAATGGATGAAGTACTATGGTATCCAATTCTGTTATGTCTCTCAAAAATGGTAATCCTGGGATTGCGATGTATGGCATAACAGGCATCTAGGATTGAAAAATCCGGGTGTTGACAAGTTGGTATCAGAGCCATTCTGACCATAGGAGACCCTAGTTATATTGGACGTTGAACCAAAAACTTAGTTTCAAAACCAAAGAACAAAAAATATTTACGAAAACTTATTCTCATTCTTACCTCTTAAATTCTTTCATAAAACTTCATGTTCTTCAAAAACTCTTGCCAAATAGATAAAATTTTGACACACTTGACCACTCTGCTAATCTACTCATCCTCTATTTTTATAGATGGACGTGAAGTACAGCAAGTTTTACCAGCTTGGGAATGGAGGAGACCTTATCTTTGAGAGGGATCTAGATCAGTTTTCGGAACTTCTGGAGCGTCCGCATCCCGAGTTCTTCGGAGCTCATCTCAATGATCAAGGAGGAGAAGATCTGGACTGGCTCATTGTTGCAAGTATCCGAGGAAAGATTGAACCTCCCACTGCGGAGGGAATTCAGTTTACCTTGAGGGAAAACAACTGGCTCGATGGACTTGCCAGAGAAATGCAGGAAGTTCTTTCCCGTATGTGTGGGCAGAGCATCAATCAGATCAAGGGTACTCGCTTTGAGTTTTTCCCAAGGCGTGATGCAAATGGACAACCATTGGAAGCCCCATACCACCCCGAGCTGAAGACTCAATTGGACCACCTTAGCTTCATGATGTATGATCGTCAGCAGGAATTGGAGAACTGCCGTGACTATTGCAACCACAAGTCTGCCATCATCAAGACGAAGGATCAGACCATAGCCATGCTAGCAAAGGATCGCAAGTCTTGTCGCCGTCAGCTTGACAAGAAGGAGCGCATTATTGCCCGTCTTTGCCATCGCATCTCATCTCTGGAAGAGACCATCCACGAGAGAGACATGCAGTTAGAGGAAAGGGAGAATGCCGGAGAGGATCTTCGTGGAGACCCTTACTCCTATCTCAGCGATGACGATGATTTTCTGGAGGATCAGGCCATGGACTTCTTCACCGATGAGGATGATTTCGCCTTCATCGATGATGCTGAAGATGATGAAGCCACAGACTCCGAGGAGTAGTAGCACTGAGCACTAGCGTAGTGAGTAATAGTCGGTCCCACCGTATCGTAGTTTCCAGAATGGTTCTTAAAACCATCTGTTTTTCCTTGTTGTGGTGTGTGTTGTACTGTGTGCTATGATTGAATGAAAAAGCAAGTTGCTAGAAAAATCTGAGCCAAACATTTAAATTTTTTCAAAAACCCAAAACCTTAGAAATTTCCCTCTTTTCTCATGATCTATATCAATCTTCAGATGCCACGTGGAGGAAGTGGTTCAGCCCCGGACCCGATGTTGCAGATCCTGCAAATGTTGACTTCTGACCATGGTGAAAAGCGGAACGTCAAGCCAACCTAGCCACTCTGCAACAGATAGCCCAGCTAGCCCATAATAACCAAGGCCACGGAAATCAGGACAACCACGGATCTAAGCTCAAGAATTTCCAGAATACCAACCCACCCGTTTTCACCAAGTCAGAAGAACCCCTAGATGCCGATGATTGGCTGCAAACCATGGAAAACAACTTAGAAGTAGAAGGAGTCGAAGCCAACGAGAAATTCCTGTTCGCCACCCATTATCTAGCCGGAGATGCCAGGGCATGGTGGAACAGTGTTCGTGCCATGACCGGAGGCCAGATGATGACCTGGGAGGAATTCAAGGTCAAGTTTAGCAGAACCCATGTGCCACCAGGTTTGATCAAGAGAATGAGAGACGAGTTCAGAGAGTTGAAGCAAGGAAGGATGACTATAGTGGAATACCGTGACAAATTTTTGTCATTATCTAGGTATGCCCCGGACGAGATAGACACCGAAGCCAAGAAGAAAGAAAGATTCCTGAATGGTCTGCATGACGAGATGCAGACAGTGTTAGTCAATATCCCCTTTGTTGATATTGAAGCCCTTGTCGACTCTGCTATCCAGATGGAAGGAAAGATCAACCAGGCCAATGAGAACATAGCGTCGCATGATGCATCAACCAGAACCCATCGGACCCTAAAGTATCGCCCAACCCATCTCCGTGGATTTGCCCCAAGAACCAACAGACCCCCTATGACCCGTCAGACCTATCCCAACCGTGGAAACCCTAGACCCGGAGGAAATCACAACAACCCCGGCAACTCTAGCAATTTCACCCGTGCCCCACCCAAGTTCAACACCAACAATGCTACCGCTAACCCTAACACTGCCCCGAGGACTGGAAGCAATGCTGTGCCTATCGCAGCCAAGGACAAGTCACGAGTGACCTGTTATGACTGTGGAAATAAAGGCCACTATTCCAACGAGTGCCCCAACAAGAAGAATGCTACATCCCCTAATACCAATGTCCCAGCTCAGCAGCAGTGTCGTGTCCAGCCAGGAAGGAGATTTGCCCCAGGAAATTCACTCAACCGCAATGGCCGTCTTTTTCTCATGCATGCTGAAGAAGCTCAGGAAGCGCCAGACGTCGTGTTGGGTATGTTTTCTGTTAATTCAGTACTTGCAAGAGTGTTGTTTGATTCTGGTGCATCGCATTCATTTGTCACCGAAGAATTTGCCTGCACTAGTAAAATTCAACCAACCAAATTGAAGCATGTGATGATTGTGCAAATTCCCGGATCAACCACCAAGGCTAGGCAAATTTGCAAGGCCGTCCCTATCTGAATCCATGGCATAGATTTTTATGCTAACCTAATAGTACTCGGAACTAAAGGTTTGGAAGTAGTACTAGGAATGGATTGGATGTCCAAACATAAAGGATTGATTGTCTGTGCTAAGAAAGCCATCACCATGACCAGTACCACCGGGATATCAGTCGAGCATATATCTGAAACCTTACCTCGCCAATTCAAGTGTAACAAGAGTATAGCCCAACCTACCATTGACCAAGTTCGGATAGTCTGCGAATACACCGATGTATTTCCAGATGTTTTGCCCGGTATGCCCCCAGATCTGGATATCGAGTTTATCATCGAACTCATCCCCGGGACAGGACCCATAGCCCAGAGACCCTATAGTATGAACCCGTCAGAACTAGAAGAACTGAAGAAGCAACTGGATTCCATGTTGGAAATCAGATTGATTCAACCAAGTGCGTCCCCATGGAGATCACCTGTCTTGTTTGTGGACAAGAAGGATGGTGATAACCGTTTGTGTACGGATTATCGGAAGTTGAATGATGTCACCATCAAGAACAAGTACCCCTTGCCCAAGATAGAAGATTTGTTTGATCAGTTGACCGGTGCCCAAGTGTTTTCTAAAATTGATCTTAGAACAGGCTATCATCAACTCAAAATTCGTGCAGAGGATATCCCAAAGACTGACTTTACCACCAGATATGGATTGTATGAGTATACAGTCATGTCTTTTGGATTAACCAATGCCCCCGCTTATTTCATGAATCTCATGAATAAGATTTTTATGGACTTCCTGGATAAGTTTGTCGTTGTTTTCATCGATGACATTCTGATTTATTCCAAATCAGAAGAAGAACATGAGCTACACCTAAGGACCATTCTTGGAACCCTTAGAGAGCATCAGCTGTATGCAAAGTTTATCAAGTGTGAATTAAGTTACGAGTAGGATTCCTCGGTCACATTGTATCAGCCGGAGGAATTGCCGTTGACCCTGCCAAAGTGAAAGATGTAGAAGATTGGCAAGCCCCAACCACTCAAACCCAAGTTCGTGCTTTTCTCGGATTGGCGGGATATTACCGCAAATTCGTAGAAGAATTCTCGAGTATCACCAGACCCATGACCCAATTGCTGAAGAAGGACAAGAAGTTTGAATGGACCGACAAATGTGAAGCGAGTTTTCAGGAACTCAAGAGGAGATTGATTTCAAACCCAATCCTAATCATGCCGGATATCACGAAGCCCTTCGATGTGTATTGTGACGCATCCAAGATTGGTCTGGGATGTGTGCTAATGCAAGAAGGCAAAGTTATATCTTATCTATCGCGACAATTGAAGCAACATGAACAAAATTACCCAACCCATGACCTCGAACTCGCAGCCGTAGTTCTAGCCCTAAAGACATGGAGACACTACCTGATGGGAAACCGTTGTGAGATTTACTCGGATCACAAGAGCCTAAAGTATATATTCACTCAAAAGGAGCTGAATATGAGGCAGAGAAGATGTATTGAGCTAATCAAGGATCACCCTGGTAAAGCAAATGTGGTAGCCGATGCCCTTAGCAGATTGCCGTGCCGCTTGAACTCCATGATTTTGAAGGAGCAACCAAGTTTGCACAAAGAGATGGAAGATTTTCGAATAGAATTAGTAAGTGAAGGATTTTTGGCTAGCATAGAACTTCAGCCCACTTTGATCAGTCAGATTAAAGAGGCGCGGAAAGGAAATGCCAGTATCGACGGAATCAAGCGTCATATCGGTACAGGCAAAGTACCCGGATTCACCGAGGACGAAGAAGGAGTTTTGTGGTACAAAGGACGCCTTTGTGTACCATCAGATTCTGAGTTAAAAGAAGTTACCTTGAAGGAGGCTCATGATACTATTTATTCTATCCATCCCGGAGGAACTAAGATGTATCAAGATTTGAAAGAGCAATTTTGGTGGCATAAGATGAAGAGAGAAATCGGAAGCTATATCGCCAAGTGTCATATATGTCAGCGAGTCAAGGCAGGACATCAAAGACCCGCTGGATTGTTGCAACCTTTGCAAATTCCGGAATGGAAATGGGATTCTGTAGGAATGGACTTTATCACTGGACTACCTACTTCTAGTATGGGAAATGACTGTATTTGGGTCATAGTGGACAGATTGTCCAAAGTCGCCCATTTCTTGCCCGTCAAAACCACCTATCAGAGTTCTAAGCTAGCGGAGTTGTACATCGCAAGAATCGTTAGTTTGCATGGAGTCTCCAAGAACATAGTATCGGATCGAGGAACTCAGTTTACCTCGAGATTCTGGAAGAAAGTCCAAGAAGGTTTAGGAACCCGCCTAGATTTCAGTACCGCGTATCACCCTCAGACCGATGGACAAACGGAGCGAGTAAACCAAATACTCGAAGATATGCTTAGAGCCTGTGTGCTAGAATATGGATCCAAGTGGGAAGACTGTTTGCCGTTTGCAGAATTTTCTTACAACAGTAGTTACCAAGCCAGTTTGCAAATGGCCCCATTCGAATTCATGTACGGAAGAAAGTGACACACCCCTTTGAACTGGTCGGAAGTAGGACAAAGTCAGATTTTTGGACCCGACATCCTACAAGAAGAAGAAGAGAAGGTTCACAAGATTCGTGAGCACCTCAAGACAGCCCAATCCCGACAGAAGAGTTACGCCGACAAGAGACATCGAGATCTCGCCTTCAACATCGGAGATTTTGTTTATCTGAAGGTGTCGCCATTGAAGGGAATGCAGCGTTTCCAACTCAAGGGAAAGTTAGCCCCCAGATATATCGGACCTTTCAAAATTCTGAACCGTCGAGGAGAAGTATCATATCAACTGGAGCTACCAGAAGAGATGTCAGCTGTGCACAATGTGTTCCATATCTTGTTACTTCGCAAGTGTCTCGAAGTCCCCGAAAAGACCGAAGTGTTCAAGAATATCGATCACCGGATCATAGAGATCAACGATGACCTAACCTATCCCGAAGTACCCATCCGCATTTTGGAAGAAGCCTTTCGAACTACCAGAACCCTAAGCATCAAGTTTCTCAAGATTCAGTGGAGCAACCACACAGAAGAGGAAGCTACCTAGGAACGCGAAGATCACATCAGGACGGAGTTTCCCGATCTCTTCAAATCCTAAGTAATCTTTTCGTCCTTTTTCAAATCTCGGGACGAGATTTTGTTTAAGGGGGGAAGGTTTGTAACATCCCAAAAATACCAAACTTAGATCATCAAACACTAATCATCAAGATTAGGGCTAACAAAAACTTTTCTAAGTAAACCCATGAATGCATGTATATGTGTATGCATGGATTTTGAATTTCTTTAAAAACCACCTTGTTTGTGTGATCCATTGCTTGTAAAATGTTTCTTAGGTGAAATGAACATCATCTAAAACATTTCCCACACTTTTCCTAAAGACAAGTAAATCAAAACAAATATATTAAGTGAATAGTCATTTTGGCCAAATTAACTCCCATGCCTACTTTGGATGTCTCAAACTTTCAAAACCTAACAGAAACTTTTCTGGATCTTTGCACCCCTTGAATGTACTCATAACAAAGTATCAAGGCCCACTTTGTGATCATCCAGAAACTTTCAAATGCATAGTTTAAATGACAATTCAAAATTGAATCTTCTTCATATGGGAAGATCCCACTTTTTCAAAAACCACTCAAACAAGCTCAACTTTCAAAACCCAAGCATCTGCAGACTCACCAGCACCAATCTAGCAAACCCACCAAAAATCATTTCAAAATTCAAAACTTGATTTCATGCGGTCATTTCATCAAACAAAGTTGAGACACAAATCAAACAAAACATCAAACACTATAGTGTGAAGTGATTCTTGCCTAACTTGTTCCCTAGTTAGCTCACACACAACTCAAGAGATCATCTAGAAAGCTTAGCCAACACTAGCACCCACAGAGCTTGCCATTGCCATTAATTTGAACAGTGAGCACCTCAATGCCACCCCATAGTCGACAGCAGGCTAGAGGAAGAACTAGCCGTGCCAACCTTGTCTGGGAGGCATCCCACCGTCCACCGCCACTCCCTGTCCCAGCCACGAGCGTTGCCAAGCCCTGGACCACGCGCACAAGACACGCCTAGACCATGCGAAGGCGTGCGCGAGCGCGCCACCGACCAGCATCCACGGCCGCCCTCACCGCACGCACACACGATCACCACCGACCCAGGAGACCGCCAGACATCCCTGTTTGCCGCCCCGTGCCATACAACCATCGCCCGCCGTCGAAGACGCCGCCTCTGCCGCGCAGAGCACCGGCCGTTCCAGACCAAACCACACCGCCCCATGCCTCGCGACCATGTCGTTGAGCATCGCCAAGAGACACAGCACCGTCCCCTACCCTTGCCCATTCTATTAGTTGCCTGTAACGTCGCCCCCGACAAGCTCACCGTGCGTCCCGACGGTCCCCTCGCTCGACTATAAATAGAGGCCACCCCCGCACGATTTCTTCACACCATCTCACTCCCCTCTCCTCACTGACCGTGTCACGCCATTCTTAGAGCAAGGCGAGCACCACCTCGCCGGAATTTCACCAGAGCCCGCCGCCTCTGGAGAAGAAAGGAGCCAGCGATTGGAGCCGCCCCAGGAGAAGCCACTGGTACTAGGAGGTTCGTCGTCGTCGACTTCGTCGTTCGCCCGCCTCGCCGACCCTCGCCTGTACCCCGGTGAGCCCCCAGCAACCCTCACTGGCCACGCTAGGTTTCATTCTCGCCGGAGCTGTCTCGCGTCGACGATGACCCCCAGCCGTTGGATTAGAACTAGATCGAACGATCCACGTTGCCCCATACCGCTTGACCCGTGTCCTTTGGCGAGTGGGGACACCCACTTAAGCAGCCCGCGGGAGCACTGCGCTTAGCAGGCCGGCCCAGTAACATTTCCCGCGCAGCCCAGCAATTCAAATTAAACCTTTTTCTTTTTAAATTCAAACACACTTATGTACCCAACTTCAAAAATCAACCCAGATCAATTCAGTGCACCAATTTGAATGAAACCAATTTTTTTGGAAAGGTCTGTGAATGCTTAATCCAAGCCCGTTGGATTCAAGTCATTTGGATCTATAGATCACCCATAGTAAAAATAACAAGGCAGAAGCTTTTATCCATTCAAACATTTTTCAAATTTAAACCATAAAAGCTTTTGAGTTGATTCCAACTCTCAAAAATCACATTTAACCATACCTTTCAGAATATATAAAAATATATAGGTTTACTTGCAGAAATAATGTTCAACGAATAAAAGAATGCTTCATAAGAATTTCTAGCCACTTTAATTAATTAAAATAAAAGGGTAAAACCTTATTAAATTGTGACACCACTTTAAATCACATTCCCATGGACTACAATATGTGGTGATGACATGTGTCAATATGATCCCACGTTTAGTTTGGAGAATATTAAATCTTAAGTAGTTTTTCAATGAGTAGAAATTACTTTTCTAAAAATAAAAAGATTTAACCCAAGCCTTAACCTTGTAAGGTTAGAGATGATGCTAGATCATTTATAGGACCCTTGTGTGTGATGATTGCAAGTAGTTAAGTATTGTTTGGTGATTGTGTACCTCGTATTTATTCATAGACGCTAGTACCGACCAAGGATACGAGAAGGAAGGAGGATACTACGAAGAAGAAGCCGAGGAGAACTTCAACCACTGCTCTGCACAAGGCAAGCTTATATTGACACTGATGCAAGCTAGTAACTATGCAAGCTGATATTATACCAATGTAAGCTACCACTTGCAAGATACTATACCAATGCAAGCTACCACTTGCAAGATACTATACCTATGCAAGCTTATACTCATATTGATGCAAGCTAACCCTTGACAGATACCCTACTGATGCCACAAACTCATACTTGTGATATGACTACTATATGCCTTAAGCATATGTGATCATACCCACTTGATAAACCAATCCTAGTTTTATGTGCAAGCTTCTTACTTTATTTCTTTATCAAAACTTGCTTAGAGTCTACCTAAGAGTTTGGTAGATACTAGACAGTTGTGCTGAAGGTTGCATAAAGAGCATAAAATTTTGCCTAAGCTAGAAACCTTGATATCAGCCTAAGATATAAGGTTGGACTTAGTGAAACTCCACTAGTTACCACCCCTCATTAGTACTACCCCACCTGTAGATGCTAGTGCTAAGCATAAAACTTGATCAACCTTTAGATGGGAATACTTGGTGGAAAAATGTTATGAAAACCATGGAATGATGGATCATTCTATTGAAATGTTTTGGACGTGTGTTTCCAAACACTTGATGAGTATGGCGATAAAAATGTTGAGGCATGAGCCTTAGCCCTTTATAAAACTGATGGTTGTCTCGATGCGATACCATTCCAATTTTATCGTACAACCACAATACCCGAATATTGGGTAGGGCTTGACTGGAAACTTATATTCCTTAGTATTAGTTCCCTCACGGCCAAGGTCTGAGATGAGGCTACCTTGTGAAGATTGTCCACTGCAGGTACCCAAGATGACGGTGGTCATGGTTGGGAGGCCAAACTCAGGATAAGTTCTTATACTAGGCGTGTAATTGAAAGGTTAGGATTGATTATCCGCATCACCGAGTATGGTGAATTCAGGATTTGTTCACGGATGTATCGAATGTTGTGGTGAAAGTGTACAATCTCTGCAGTGTCAAACTATTCGAATAGCAGCGTCATGATTATGGACGATTAGTGGCCATCTTGTTCCCCGTCAGACTTTTCAAAATGACTTGTGAAATGAATTGAGACTTTGACTTGACCACAACGGAGTTGTGACCTGAATTACAAGATCCCACTTAGGAGTTATAAAATTGTGACTAGATTTGAACTTAGTAGAGATAAACCTGGATTTTTAAAAAAACAACCCTAGAGCCTAGTGTCCTATTATCCAAAAACCCCTTACCTGTTAGTATTAGTTTGCGAGTACTTAAAGAGTACTCATGGCTTTGTCCCTGGCTATTCCCATGGCCAGACTATGAAGAGGAGTACCTCGAAGATGGACCCCAGGAAGGTTACGACAACTAGGATCATCTCCCATCGTCAGCATTGCCTGTGACCCCGAAGATGGAGGTTCGCCTACGCTACCGTTATTATTACGTATTCCGCTGCTTGATGTTGTATTAAGAACTGGATCATGAGATCCCTATTTGTGTAAGAACTTATGTATCGTTGTAATGGATGAAGTACTATGGTATCCAATTCTGTTATGTCTCGCAAAAATGATAATCCTGGGATTGCGATGTATGGCATAACAGGCATATAGGATTGAAAAATCCGGGTGTTGACAGGTTCGGCCTGAGTTTGTCCCGATGGGTCGTCTCGCTGGGACGCCGCAATTGGTGCAGCTGTCCGGGTGGACCGATTAGGACGCGTCTGAACCATTTGGGTCTCGCCGGTGGAGATGGGCATCTCCACCGGATCGATTAATTCGATCGATCGTTGTTTGAATGTGCCTGCGTGGATAGAGGGTCAGCCCAACGCGGGACTCATTCGACCAACGCGGCGTGGATCGGTCCGCGACGACCCATTCCCATCCTAAATTTATGCTAGTTTTGTGTCAGTCCGGGCAGCACGTATGTCGTCTCTTTGTCCTCCCCTATCCCGCCAACTAGTGGGTGAAACTCCCATTCTCCCCCGAAATCGACCTCCACCCATGTCGCTCCGCCACTCCGCAATGCCACAACCGGCCTCCACCGCTATCTTGTTGTTCACCTAGCACTTGTTGAGCTTGTCATAGTTCTCCACCTCCACAGGCAACCTCGTGCTTGGTGTTGGTATGCGTCAACATCACCGGACTAGCTCGACATCCCCGAGCTCCAGCCGAGTCTCCGATGCACCAGAGACCAGGACGTCGCCAGTTTATTGTGTTGCACCGGCTTCCTAACGGGGAGCCGTCCACGCCAGCCCCATTTCTTCTTCCCTTGGCTTCGAATCTTACCCAGCCTGCAGCGCACATGACCCGTTTGACCGTTTTTGCACGGCTAAAGCAATGACAACGAGCTCCAACTCATTCAATTTATTCTACGACAATTTTGTGGACACCTCGTCCGACGACGACTTCGGTGACGATACTGAGTTCATGATGGTGGTGACGACCCTTATCGTCGACCACGTCGAGAGCATGCAGCCCAACCACCGGGGCTCGGTAAAGGGGCGTGCAATGAACTTGTCGCATGATCGAGAAGGTGGCCATGACCGGCTGTTCAAGGACTACTTCCATCAGACGAACCTGCTCTTTCCGGAGCACATATTTCGGTGTCGGTTTCACATGTCAAGGAATTTGTTTGAGACAATTATTGATGGCGTCAGGGACTACGACAACTACTTCAAACATAAGAACAACTTCCCTAGGAATCAATAGCTTGCAAACAAATCGCTTAGATCCAGAACCCATCGGCTAAGCACAGTTACCTTAGTCTCAAACCCTTATAACTCGATATACAGCAATACATCAAATCATAAGTAGATCTTTACCTCTAGAGAGAGGGGCTAAACTTGCATAACTCATGTGTACCAATCTCGTCCCCGATCCAACCTATGTTGTTTTGCTCCATCCTAATAATCCCTCTTGCGGTGGTACCCGCCATGGTATTCCCACAACAACTTGTTCGAAGTGAACAGACACCAAGCAACTACTTTCTGGTTTGATAATGCCTAGGTCTCCATGGAAAAATATATTATACTAATCTATAATCTGAGACGATAGCAGTGTGTTATCTTTGGGAGACGGCAATGCGGAACCGTACACGGTCAATGACAAAATTGTGCAGATCTTGAGGTACATAGAGTTAGGTTGGATTGAGACGGAGGGGATTCAAACGAGTAAGGATAGAATAAGGAAGAAGGGGAACATTGGTAGGACCCATGGGCATGTGTGGATCCAGAGGGTGGCCGGGGTGGGCCATAGACCACCCTGTGATTTTGAGTCGACCCATATACTATAGGTGCACAAAAGGGGAAAACACAACTTGTTTGCTTCTGTACGACAGATACGCCCAAGATTTGTTTTCTCTTTTCTTTTGTTCCCCATCCACTCGGCCAGCCACGTCCCCTCGTTGCCACCGACTCGCCACCACGACACCGCTGCCTCTCCCCACAAGAATACCTGCCACGACCACGTCGCTAGTTGTCCCTCTAAAGCGCTCATGTAGTCTTTTGTTCCTGTGTACATGATCCCCCCTTCATGCGCGCGCACACACACACCCTAGCCTAACCGAGAGTAGGGTTGCTCTAGGTTTCTGGTAGCGACGTGCATGGCGTTGCACTCCTATATTTGTTCATTTAAACCAATTTGGTACAAATTCAACCTCTAATTCTCCAAATTTGCAACTGGTTTATGCATCACTAGTTTGATGTCCAATGGACTATAGCCGGATACTAAAAAGCATATCTGATTATTGGCAATTTTTTATTGTAAAGTTGTTGGTGAATAAAAAGAACCAGGCACATTGCAAAATCAGAGTTATTGTGAATTTCAGTATGTTCATAAGGCTACAGTGCTATTTGTAAATTCTCTTATAGTAATATTGGCAATGTCTAATTTTTGTTATGAAAAAAAAAATCGAAGGTGGACCACCCTGCATCGAAACACTGGATCCACCACTGCCCATGCACAAACGCAACCTCGTTCTCTCTGGACATGGTGTCGTGGTAGGAAGGAGGAGGACGCGATCATGTGGATGAACTGTAGACTTTTCTTTTCTTTTTAAAAAGCAAAAGAACAATACCGGTACAAACCTGGCGGCAGAATCAACGGGTAGACCTACTAAAACTAAGTGGTCACTACCTAGGTAGGCCATTAGCAGGTAAACCAAACGCACATCAATCTAGCGGGCTTGCATGATTGTACGATCGATAGATAACTAGATCTATCGTGACCACCCATATCAATTTCCAACCATTCGATCTGCATGGTGTCACGTGATGCAGGACCCAGGTTAATAACCGAGCCATCGGCAATCGCCATCATCCGGTGACTGATAGTACACATCATGGGTGCGGTGGAGCAATAACAAATTTTAGGTAAGATAAGGGGTAAAGGGGATGGAATGTTACTATTAGCTGATTCGTGCTGAGCTTGACTTCTCAACGGAATTTCGTGATACTAGTAAGCATGAACAGGGAGTGCGAGGATATACGTGGTGCTTATTATTCCATGAAAGAGACGGCGACATGCGCGGCGCGTGCGCGTGTCTGCCATGGCCATGCATATATATATATATGCCTTTCCGAGAGAAGTGGCGGATATAAAAATGGCGGCAGTATCTACGTTCGAGCCAGCCTACCAACCGGACACGACGGCAGTACTGGTGCAGTGCACGCACGCTGGCGCCTTGGATACTTGTGCCACGGGCTACGCTTGCACACAGTGCCGCCGACCAACCCGCCCTGCCCTGGGTAATAACACACTTTGCCGCATATACTCCCCTGGAGCGTAGTACTCACTCGACGTGTAGGAGAAAGTTTAATCCTCGTGGATCGGGTTACAAAGCCAAAGATTAATCCGCTCGAGGTCTGCACATGCAGTTCGTTGGCTGGGCACCGATGTCTGCATCCTAGAGAACGGTGCACCCGTGCATCCATTCCGGAGCGAATTTGATTGACGTGTGGCCCAGGGGATTTGATTGTCCCTCGTTCAAATTTCGAAATGCTGCCGGGTAAGAAAATACTCCCTCCGACCAAATATGCTGTCTAAATACAATAAACGATATCTAGATACATCTCTTTTACAAATCTAAAACATCTTATATTTCTAAACGGAGGAAGTACGAGCGTTCGTTAGAGTTAGAGTTAGAGTTTTTTTTTTCGGGTGAGTTAGAGTATTACACGGTTTGCTTTATCAAACCGTGAACTGTCACATATTTTTCTTTCTTAGAGCGTGTCTAGTAGTAGATACCGTAAACATGCAAATATGAAACACGTTTATAGTCCACAAAAACGTATTTTATGGTTCGAAAACAGCTCGCGTGAAATAGTACCTGCAACTCAATCAGTGAAAGAGAATCGAGTTTGTGGGATCTGTTCCATGCGAGTTGCTGTCAAACCGTAACACATGATTTCAATATCTTTATGAACGGTGTGATGGATATTCAATCAAATGATGCAATAGTTTATATTTTTTCATCAAATTGCCGTGATCACAATGATCCAAACATAGATTGAGCAATGTTCAACCATCTTGACAAAAATGTTGCACATCCTCATATGATGAATGCAGGGGATAATCAAACGACATTGTCGTCTCCGAGCTCATCATGCACACCACCACTCATCGAAGAGTCAGCTAGGCCACTTGTCGATGCACCACGTGTTGCGCCACCGTCTTGACGTGTTTCCCTTCTCCTCTCAAAGAGGTATCAAATAATAATTTGATAAAACTCCAATTGTTGCGCATTAATCCTCGAGGTATCCATCATCATGACCTTATTCTCCTCGGCCATGAGCTCATTCATGACGTTGGCTTCCTTTATCTTGATTCTCCTCTCCTCTAGCTCGGCCTTGTACTTGGCATCACATCGGATTGCTTCCCACCTTGATTACTTCATGATGATCTTCTTATCATTCACCATCCTTGCCTCCAACGTCTTCATCATCAAGGTTTCCTTTAAATTCACCATTTCATCAATCTTATCCCTCAACAATGATGCTTAGGCTTCAAGCTTGATCTTCTCCTTTGCCTTCTTGTTGCCATCCGGATTCCCTTGTTCCTTCCTCCATTCTCCTCATCACTAGCATCATCCATTTCCTTCATGGTCCCTCTCTTCGGTGGTTCCTCTTGGTCCCTCAAACTCCATTTTGGAATATGCTCAAGCAACTTCTAACAATGTTGAAGTGTAAAAGGTTTCCCTTTGGATCCCTTTATTGCCTTCTACCGCTCCCCGGCAACACGTTCCTAGAACCACAAAAGAAAGATTGTCACATCTGTAGCTCCACTTGGTAATGCCACTTGGAATAATAATGAACTCACGTATTCATCACAAAACCGAGATGAACAATGAACTCACATATTCATCGATGGCAATTCCACTTGGAGGATTTTGACGCACTTGCTCCATAGCTCCACACCAACGGTTGCAAGCCGGTTTGATCATATCCCATCGTCCTTGTAGGGATTGATACGAGCGATATACCATGTAAGGGCATATTTCCCTTAATCATTATTTTGGTTAATATTGAAACCAGAGCTAAAGTGTGGACTAATATTATCTACAAGTGGTAACACATGTTTTAGTTCAAAAGTGATGTTGGAAGGTGGTAGGATACCCCCCCCCCCATTTGCTATTCAAGAGAATAGTCGGTGTCTTTGTTGTATTCCTCTCTTTTAGTGTTAGAGTCAAATAGGAAACAACACACTATTAAGAGGGGTGGTCTCGATGAGCTCTTTGGGGATGATAAAATACCCTATACACATCCTAACACCAACACTACTAGGAAAACGGCCTTTAGTGGCGCACCTGAAACCATCATCTGTGGCGCACCTGCGGTCTGCCTGCCTTCTGACTATCTCGGCCGTGGCGCACTGCCTAGTGCGCCACGGTTGTGTAGAGATAGGCGTAGCGCACCTCCTAGTGCGCCACAGAAGTTTGGCGTGGTGCGCTACCCCTTGGATCTTCTGTGGCACACTACCTAGTGCGCCACTAAACATCCATGGTGCGCTTTAGGTGTAGTGCGCCACAGAAGGTAGACCATATGCGCCGCAGATGTATTTTTTGTTTTTTTTTAATTTCCAAGCCAGATTATATGCAATACATATTATATACAATATTACAGCAGATATACACACACAGATACAAGATATACAATTATATATATAAATACTCAATATGAAAAACAAGATTGAAACAAATACATATAGATAAGTCTCATACATGAATACATAGTCCAAGTTACATTGTTTTGATCATGTTACAAAGTAGTAGTTGGTGACATGCGAATACATGTGTCGATCGAACAAGTTAGAGCTCGGAAGCTCGCCTAGACATCTAAACTAGCTAGCTAGACACAAACGCGGATAAATAACCAAAGAAGATAAGCATGATCACCGCATGACGAAGGTGTAGGTCTTCATCCGGTTCCTTGTCCTAACTACCGCTAGATAGCGCGTGTATCTAGCTTCCGCCTCGCCATAGTGTTGTACCCTTTGTAGCTATTGCCATGAAGCGGTGCACTGTCTCCCGAGTCTTCCCAATCATCGTAGACTCAGAACCCGTCCCTTGTACACGCATTACGCCATCTACAAGTTGACAATAATAACTAACCGTGATTGAAAAACATGTATAATTAAAGTCGCATATGAAGATACACTTATAGAAAGTACTCTTAAATCAAAAGAGCAAACTCAAAAGCATGCCTCATATATAACTAGGTTGTTGCACAGAATATGCTTATGACGGACTGTAGCCAAGTAGGATGCACAATTCACGGACTTGTGCATATCACAAGGCTAACAATCCCGTCATAGCACATTCACATATATATTGTGCCACGACATTTCAATCATCGGCATATTCTCGAAAAGACAAAAATAACTCGAAAAGCATGCCTCATATATAACTAGGTTGTTGGACACGAATATGCTTATGGACTGTTAGCCAATTAGGATGCACAATTCACGGACTTGTGCATATCACAAGGCTAACAATCCGTCATAGCATATTCACATATATATTGTGCCACGACATTTCAATCATCGGCATATTCTCGAAAAAGACAAAATAACTCGAAAAGCATGCCTCATATATAACTAGCTAGGTCGTTGGACACAGAATATGCTTATGACGGACTGTTAGCCAAGTAGGATGCACAATTCGGACTTGTGCATATCACAAGGGTAACAATCCCGTCATAGCACATTCACATATATATTGTGCCACGACATTTCAATCATCGGCATATTCTCGAAAAGACAAAAATAACTCGAAAAGAATGCCTCATATATAACTAGCTAGGTCGTTGGACACGAATATGCTTATGACGGACTTGTAGCCAAGTAGGATGCACAATTCTGGACTTGTGCATATCACAAGGCTAACAATCCGTCATAGCACATTCACATATATATTGTGCCGACATTTCAATCATCGGCATATTCTCGAAAAGAGACAAAATAACTCGAAAAGAATGCCTCATATATAACTAGCTAGGTCGTTGGACACGAGATATGCTTATGGGGAATTGTTAGCCAAGTAGGATGCACAATTCACGGACTTGTGCATATCACAAGGCTAACAATCCCGTCATAGCACATTCACATATATATTGTGCCACGACATTTCAATCATCGGCATATTCTCGAAAAGACAAAAAACTCACACTTGTCGTCCGAGAACCAAAGAGTAAGCAAAAAAACCAAAGAGTAAGCAAAAAAACCAAGCATTGATTGATATATAATAATAATAAGCAAAATAAGTAAGCGGTGATTCATAAACCTAATAAGATAAGTACACTTGTCGTCCACACACACACACAAAGGTCATCTATAGTTTGCAACTACAACTAGGCCAACATCAAGCCTTCTGGCTTGGCTTAGGGAATGGGAGGACGCCCTGCCTCGTCATGAACTTCCTATAGTCACCCTGCATCTCTAGGCGATCTTCTATGTCACGGTTATTTGGGATATTTGATCCGTAGAAGATCCCCCCCGAAGTCATGACATCACGAAAGATGATTGCCCCAAACTGCTGCTGGATGCGATACATCTCTTGTCTAATATCCGAATCATTGATCTTGGCCTTTGCTTCGGCCCACTGTTTGAGATGATGTGGCAGCGTAGAATTATCTTTGGTCACAGGAACGCCCTCATGTGATGGAGTGCGTAGTAGGCTTCCTTCTTCGCTTTTCCTGCTTCACGCAGGGAACTCATTACGTGGTTGAAGATGTGCTGCCGAACTTGACCTTCTTACGCCGAAGCTGGTGCCTTCCGTCGAGGCAAAGCCGGTGAGAGCATCATCCGAACTTCCTTGATCTTGTCGTAGTTTTCTTCTTTTCTAGACTCCCGAGTCGAAATACGTGGCGTGAGAATGCTTGGCGATAAGGAGATGAGCGCAAAGTGTTCATCTCTCGTAAAATTCAAATGGAATGTGTTGAAAAAGAATGATGATGATCTAATAAAGCCAATCGACGGTGGCATGAATAACGACTTACTCGGAAAGTAAGGCACGAATGTATTCCTTTGTCTTGTTCGCCACGAGGATTCTTTTTAGGTGCGAGGAAACTATATGTCGCTCGGCGGGGAACCCAAGCGGTAAATCACGCATGTAGTAGGGTTCCACTATAGCGATGCCGGTGTGTTCTCTCTAATGATCTGCGTGGCGGTGAGAAAAGGCGGACCATGGTATAGTGCAGCGGGTATAGGTGGAACATATTGAGATGTCCTCGAACCGCGGGAAGAACAGATCCATGAGGCGATGTCGACGAAGCCCAAGCCTGGTGGCACCTTAACCACGAATACCGGTGCGAGGATCTTTCTCCGATAGAAGGCGTCTCTCTATCGTCAAGACGTCATGCACACTCTCCGATTCAACTGGCGAGCTTCGCAAATTCTTAGGTAGCATGGGCTCACCCGCCACATGAATCCTCCACATAATACCCTCGGGTCTTGGTGGCCCGTCCGAAACTGATCGGATTCGTAGTTGTTGGCGCCACCGGCTGGCTCGAGCTGCTAGATTTTCTTTTCGCCCTTTTTCCTTTTGGAAGCGGGCAGGCACATATCGAGCACCGGCCGCCCTATGTAGTGTGTCGGGGCTTAGAATAAAGGGCGGTTGGTTGTATCGGTGGCTCTGTAAAGGCGCAAGTCGGAGGCTTCTCCGAGAACCAAGCAGGGCGCTTGGTGATAGTGGCTTTCTGTGGGGCCACCTAGGTCTTCTTCGTTTAAACCGAGTCTTGAAGAAGTGATCATTCCGGTCTTCGTCGTCCTCGGCGGATCCTGCACCATGTGCATATCATCAACATGATCATCCGACCCACCGCGTGGAGGTGACGGTAAGGGCCTTGCCACCGCTTGTCGCTAACGACAGCGGTGCTTTGTCTGTGGCGTGATGGCCCCGCCATCCCAAACGGATCATGCTCTTTGGCCATAGCAAGAACAAGCGAAGCAACTTCGAGGACGACGACTCTTCTTCATCCGCTCACGGGGTTGAATGGGAGGTTCGGTCGTCGCAGCCCTTAGCACCGACTAATTTTAACCTATGCACGCTATCTCGCATCGGTTTTGAGTGGAACGTCTTGCAAGGGTTGAACGATGGTACCTTTGGCAACATCCCTTAGCTCGTTGTTCACGTAGCATAAGAGAGTGCAAGGAACATCCGTCTGCGAAAACATGTACGGCGTTGTCGAGCGAGATGCCACAAGAGTAATATATAGATGGCATGAAAGGCGGTAATTAAAGCAATTTGTTTACCGTGATGGCGTCGAGATCGGCTAATGTCGACGCGACCGCGCATGGCGACGTGCAAGAGGCGGAAGGGCTGCTTGATGGCGCGGTCTGGCGCGGTGTATTCTCCCTACCGACGGGTGCTTGGAGCTCGGTGCCGCGGCGATGGCGAGGCACCAACATGTACTCCGCGCGCGGTGATGGCGAGTCACCAACACTTGCGGCGCCCAGCGGTGCTGGCGGAGTCACGAACACGTAGTTCGCTGATTCGTCGGCGCGCGTTGTTCGGTGGCTCGACCATGATTGGAATCGGCACGGCCCTACTCGACCACCCGCACTCCGGTTTGCTATTGACTCCACCAAGGTAGGCGGGGAAGGGCGTAAGGGTGATTGCCGGTTGTCTTGGACGATCTGCGGGATCCGCGCCACTTGTGCCTTAAGTTCTTGAACCTCTCTTTTCCTCCTCGCTCCTTCCCGACGGCGCCACATCGTCCTCGGTGGTGGACCAAAATGATCCACCCAATTCTTACCCCGAGGCCAGCCAGACGACCAGCCGGCTTCTTCTTCAGAACGGCTCTATTTTCTTGGCCGGTTCGCCATACTGTTAAAGGTTATCCCACCGGGTGGCCGCGTCGACCCACAGGATGAGGAACCACAGGATCCATGACTAGCAACAATTTCCTCCTCCTGCGGAAGAAGTAACGGTGAATCATTTAGATCATCGATTAGATTGCAATCGTGTTGATCCATGTAATTAGATTATACTTACCACAATTTCCTCGAATTCCTTCACCGCAGGATCCGCGGTGAGTTGTTTGGTTTTTGGGTCCACATGGTAACGGGCCCTGATGAAGTTTCGAACCTGCCCGGGTTCGAATTTAGCAAAGGGGTTTTCTATCCCCTTGGATCTATACTCTTCGTCCTCCTTATTCCATTTGGCCTCCGCGGTTCTGTATCCACCAGATCCGAGATGGTGATGACCTATATTCATCGCCTGCAGCGCCTTTCCCCGATTACTATTGGCCAGGGCTCTTTTGGATTCACACCTCTCCTTGAACTCCCGGAACTGATCTTCGGTGATCTGCGGGTCAATCTTCTGGATCTCCTCGAGACTTTTGCCTTCTTTATAGATCTTCTTCTTTATCCGGGTTCTCCGGTGGCAGGCGGTGCTCATCTTTGTGAGGAGGATTTGTTTACCGTTCCCATGATAATTTGTGTTACGATACTTAGCGGGAACTTGTATCTTGCGTCGACTTCTCGAAGAGTGTGCGCAAGTGGCCATTATCTTTATCCGGAGATTCTCGGTGTTGATCGAGATGGTTGTCGGGTGATCGCCGCCACTTGCCCACCGTACCCTTTGACAAGGCGGGCTCCAAAGGAACCCCTGTTGGGCTCACTTGGTAATTTCCTCCTGGCCGTGCGGCGTGTTGGGCGCGGTCCTTCTTCTTCTTCTTAGGAGGTTGCTACCACTCCATGTTCCCTCGCCGCCATCGGTGGTTTCATCGTCCGCCGTTCCTTGGCTTCTTCCTCCGTCTTCCATCTCATCATCCTCGCTCTCCGAAGGATGGTATTCTTCATCGTCTTCTAGCATTTGGGCCGCCTCCTAGAATGTCAATTGTTTATTCGGAGGTCGAGTTCTCCTTCAGCTCGATGTGCTTAGAACATCCAGCCTCGTCGTTGTCACACATCTTTGCACTAATAAAAACAAATAATTGGTTAAATGCGGAAAAATCCGGCATGACCTTTGCTAATTTTCTTAAACTAGGAGTGCCCGATTTAAAAGCGGAAGTTAATCAACATTCGCAAAAATCGGGACTCATTTCATACAAGAACACGCATATATATGGCCAGCATAGCTAGCACACAATAAATGGCCATCATAGCCAGCACAACCAGCACACAATAAATGGCCAACACAGCCAGCACATAATCTGGTCACATAGGATAATCTGGCCAACACAACCAACACATAAACATCTAGGTAGAAAACACATTGGTTAAGAATGCATCAACATGCCCAGCCACATCAAGCAATGGGCTTTTACAGTTATCATCTGGATTCACCAGGCACCAAGCATATGATGGAAAGAAAATAACTAAAGCCTGCTAGGTCTCTTGAAAAAAGAAAATAACACATATGAGCATACACAACAACAACTAAAACCCAAGGATACATGTTTCTGTCAACTAAAGCCTGCTAGGTCTCTTGAAAAAAGAAAATATCATTCAGTTGTGCTCATATGATGGAAATAACCTGAACAGAGAAAATAACTTATTCTTTTAGTTCCCAGATGCTAATTCATGCCACTACTTCTACTCTCTTTCTAATTACTCCACCACTTATCAACCATCATTAGTATTATAATCCACCTATATGGGGTGCAAGATGTTGATCGAGATACGAATATTTTCTTATCGCAACTTGTGCAATTTGCAAGTATTGTAAAGCATGCCCAGCAAAGAGACTTTAGTTCTCAAATATTGCACCCTGACAGAAGACCTATTACGCATACTTACAGAAACCAGCTAAGCTAGAATCAGACACCATTTGAACTTGAAGTGATTTAGTACTCAGATTTTCACAAGAGTTTAGTACTCAGATTTTTTACAACTTGAATCAGACACCATTTGAACTTGCAGTGATTTCAAGAAATACTGGTGAGCATGTGCTCATCACCCAATACAAATGCATAATGTAATCACCACTATCTTTGCTGTGTTCTAAAAAAGTACTACACACAATGCTGAAAGTTTTGCTGTGTACAGTAGTCAACCTTCCTGGAAATTATCCAGTCATACCACATATATTTTACCCTGATGGTGTCAGTTATAGTTGAAGATTTATTTACCATGGTTGGGACTTGGGAAGTGATCAAATTAAAGATGCACTACTAAAACAAATGAGGATATAATGGTATCATGCCAATAATCATTGTATCTTGTTATTGTCGAAGCTATTGGCAAGTACTCTAATAATCTGTCGCTAACTCCAAATCTGAATCCTAACTCCAAATCTGAATTTCCTTCTCTAAATTTCCTAATCTGAATTTCCTAATCTAAACATTTCCTAACTGAATTTCCTAAGAACATTTCCTACTCTGAATTTCCTAAGAACATTTCCCAGCGGGAGGAGCTATAGCAGCATCAGGGCTTCTGGTACTAGCTAGCAGAGAGCCCTGCTTGCGGGGATGCCCGCTACTAGGGTTGCAAAGCCTAGGATGCCCCAAAACAGGGAGAGAGAGGGAGAGGAGAGGAGATGCTCACCTCGACGGGACGACGGACAGGCGACGGCAGGCGGACGGCGGCCTCCACCTCCCGAGACGCAGCGGCGCTGCTCCTCCTGACGGGCCTCCTCCCGACGCAGGCGGACCTCCTCCTCGGACACGTCACAGGCGGACCTCCTCCTCCTCGAGGCGCGGGCAGGCCTCCTCCTCCTCCTCGACGCAGCGGCAAGGATCGAGAGCGGTCCTTCGGCTTGGGTGAGAGATGGAGAGATGGGGATAAGAGAGGGGTCAGGCGCCACACGTGTGGATAAAGGCACTTAGGCGTGGCCTTGAGCCATAGTGCGCTACGGATATCTGGCGCACCACGGGCTAGTGCGCCACGCCTATCGACTTCTAACCTTTGGATAAGAGAACTACAGACCCACTAGCTAACAACTATACTAGCCTATCCTTTGGTTACATCCACTACTCTATTCTAAACACGAGAGCACCCAGGTTCAAATCATGGTGCCCCAATTTTTTGTTTTGATTTTAAAAACACTTTTAAATATTCCAAAAAATGCCCAAAAGTGGTGATATATGCCATAGAAGTTTTATTTTGATTTTAAAATACTTTTAAATATTCCAAAAATGCCCAAAAGTAATAATATTCCAAAATTCCCAAAATATGATTTAAAGTATAACTAAATTTCATAATACTTTGTTCATGAATATTACAATCTTTTTGACCACGCGTTTACAATATTTTTTTGAGCTAGCGTTTTACAATCTTTTTCCCTTCTTTGTCGGTTGAATAATTTAGCCCGGCACTTTAATGTTTCTTCTTTCGAATGGGCTACCTTTTTGGGTAGGGTTGTCCTTTTCTTCTTGTGATGTATGTTCTTGCATCGTAGTAAATGCCATCTTCAATCTTTGGATCGCCGTACTGGTCGAAGTCTTGCTCGTTGGCGACTCCATCCATTTCGATGATGTTTCTTTTACCTCTCCTCACGACTACACGGCTAGGCTTTGTCGGGTCGGTAATGAAAAAACATTGGTCCACTTTGGTAGCCAGTACCCACGGTTCATTTTTCGACCACGTTTGCCGTGCCTTGGATTTGTGCTTGGTATAACCATGGTTGTGAAATACGGTCTTCTCTTTCGGCTCTTTTCCCATCGACACGGAACATCGGCACCTTTTCTCCACATGAGTCGAGCTCCCGGATCTCCTCGATTCTTCCGTAGAATCTTTCCTTCACGTTGTCATCGGTGTAGAATTCGACGTTACGCTGAGTTCGATAATCACACTTGTTGTCCTTTTCCTCCGTGTAGAATGTGTAGCCGTTGATATCATACGCTGATAGGTCACCAGGTTTTGCATCGGTCCTGCGACAAGGTGAATATGATCTTTTCCGTGTCGGAAAGAATGCGAGCTGGGATTATCAAGGGCGTCTGCCTAAACCAACGCGTGAAATCGGAGTTGTGCTCTTTGATTATTTCTCCTGCGTCCTCTGTATGCTCCGGCCATCGTACTTATTCTCGATTAACCTTTTGTGTACATGCCCAAGGATCGACCAGTTCTAAATGCTGTGGCGACGAGGTTTGCTCGATCAAAGTCTGGCGTCGAAAATCAAAGTCGCATGCGTGATCGGCGACCCTCTCGGTGACCAGATCCGTCGAGCTTGCCAAGGTGTCTGGGACGGAAGACCGAGGTTCTCGATGTCTAGATAATTCGTGCGAAGAGATGCACTCTTGCCGAAAGCCCTTGGCTATGCTTCCATCTGGACGGGACACATTGCGACGTATCCTTTGATGTGTCCGTTCATCCTTTCGAACGCCATCATGCTGCGGAGAAACATCGGCCTGAGTTGTACGATGTCCTCCACGACATGGACCAGCATATGCACCATAATGTCGAAGAATGCGGGTGGGAAGTAGACCTCAAGCTCACATAGTATCACCACGATCTCCTCCTGTAGCCTTCCGAGCTGATTCAAGCCAATCGACTTCCTAGAGATGACGTCGAAAAACTTGCATAGGCCAAATAACGTTTCACGGACGTGCTCATCCATTATCCCTCTTAGTGCGACCGGAAGTACCTACGTCATTAGCACGGCACAGTCGTGAGACTTCATGCCACTGAACCTCTGCTTCGCCTAGGTATCTGCTTATCTTGCCAGCGTGGCCGTAAGGAAATTTGACTCCTAGAAGGCACTTGAAAACTGTTTGATCTCATCACGGCTTAGAGTGAAGCAAGAAGGAGGAAGTAATATTCGTTCTTCTTGAACTTTTACCCTTCCGACGACCTTGTGTCATCTCCGACTCATGATCATCGTCATCTTCACGATCATCGAGTAGTCGTCCTCCGTGAAGCTCCTTTCGGATACCCAAGCATATCAGGTCGTGCCTTGCTTTGGACCATCTTTCGTCCTATCCGGCATGTTGATTATGGTGGCGACGGACTCTACACGTTTTTCTTGATATGCATGATGTCGAGGCTATGAGCAGCGCGGAGAAACTTCCAGTATGGCAACTCCCAGAAAACAGACCTTGTTTTCCATACCTTCATCAGCGGCTTGTCTAGTTGCTGCCTCTTTCGCTTCTTTCCAGGCTTAGGACAATCTTTCCAGTTTTTCAGCAACTCTTCCACTTCTTCGCTGCTCCTACGCTCTGGAATTCCTCGGGTCTCCGCTTTGCCATCGAACAGGTCTCCACGTTTTCTCCATGGATCATTCTTGACGAGCCACCTCCGGTGCGCCATGAACACGGTTTTCGATGACCCTGGATCTTTCTCTAGTTGGAGATAGCTTGTGTTATCCATGCACCTAACGCATGCGCAGAATCCTTGGATAACCTGCCCGAGATATACCCGCAACTGGATAGTCTTGCACCGTAGTGACCAACGCGGCTCTCATAGTGAAATAATCTTGTGCGACGGCGTCGTAAGTATTGGCTCGATTCCCATAACGTGGCTAGCTCCTCTTTCAACAGCCCGAGATCTGATTGATGTCGGTACCAGGTTGTTTCGCCCTTGAATTAGCATACTCATTTGTATGTACTTCTTCTTCATGCACAACCATGGAGGAGGTTGTACATCCATACAAACACGGGCCAAGTCTTGTGCGTCTGCTCGCTACCGAACGGATTGAGTCCATCGGTGCTCGCACCAAGCCCGATGTTCCTCGAATCTCCACCGAATTCGGGGTCGGTCCAATGCTTTCCACTGGCTAGCATCTGAAGGGTGCGTCAGCAGCTCATCCTTTTCGGGGTCATCATCATCTCCTGGCTTCTTCCTTTCCGCATGCCATCGCATGAGCTTCGCTTCCTTAGGGTCCGTGAAATAGCGCTGCAGACGAGGGGTGATAGGAAAGTACCATACCACTTTTCGAGGTGCTTTCTTCCCTTTCTTGTATCGACTCACGCCGCACACCGGACATGTGGTTTTCTCCGCGTCCTCGCCCCGATAAATGATGCAATCGTTGATGCATACGTGATATCTAACGTGTGGTAGATCGAGAGGACAGACGATTTTCTTGGCATCCTCGATACTAGTTGGACATGTGTTCCCCTCCGGGAGACGATCGTGCCAGAATGCCATCATATCGTCGAAGCTTGCGTCGCTCAATTTGTGCTTTGCCTTCATCTCCATAGCCTTGAGCGTTACATTCAACCGGGTATCATCGGTCCTGCATCCTTCATACAATGGAGTAACCGCGTCTTTCTCAAGTTGCGCAAGCTTGGCTTTCTCTCTAGCGGCAGCCCTGGCGTTACTAAATGCTTGAGAAGCAACTCTTGCACATAAGGGTCCCGCACCCAGCACGGACGTTGTTCCATCGTAAATGCGCTCCTCCGCATCTAGATCATCATCATCCCTGCCTTCCGCACCTTCACCATCTCCGGAGCCTCTTCATCATCTCGCTCGTTCTCGCCGTGATGATGATCGCCATGTTGGCCACCTTCTTCACCGTCTCCATCATCTACGCCATCGCTTATCCAACGAGTGTATCCATCCATGAAACCATTGCGGGCAGTGCGCTTCAGATTCCGAATCGGGTCGATCACCCATTGAGTTTGCATCTTACGCACGGACATCTTATATCTCTTGTTATTTCGTATCATGTCGGCCGTCGCACATTTCAAAAATCTAGCCACAATGCCTTCGCTCATTATGCGGACCATTTTTGCCTGCACGATGTACACGATACAATTTTGAAGTCTATTAGAACCACATAATGAATGCATGCATGCAATGGTCGATAGAAAATTTCGGCATGACCTATCCTAAAATTAGGACCTTTGCGAAATGCCAAAGTCTTGCCAAAATGGAAATGAATCAACATTTTGGCAAAACAAATGGCAACTTGTTCACATACAAACACAAGAGAGAGAGAGACCGATCCATACACACATGAACATATCATTATCCTCTCCATACACACATGCATGAGCATCATCGATACTCTCCATATACACACACATATGACCATCGATCCTCTCCACACATACACACATCATGAGCAACGATCGTCTACATACATATGAGCACATGCATCATCCATATACACATGAACACATCCTTACATGGACAACTTACCGAGATGAGAGACCGATCGCGAGAAAGATGGAAAGGAGAGGTGCGCGCGTCGGAGACGGGATAGATGAGAGACCGGAGACCTCCTCTATTACTTATGTAACATCCAAAGCAAGTTTTACATGCTAAAAATGGTGAATGTATGGAGAAATTGAGGTGGAAAGGAGAAGATCCCGACTAGATCTAAGGAGGAAGAAGAAGGGGAAAGTGAAGTGTGGGTGGTGGATGTGTGGGCACACATGTGCACATAAAGTGTTGTCCTAAAAGAATCGACACATCCGTGGTGCACACGGCCCTAGTGCGCCACAGGGAGTACAAACTTCTGTGGCGCACTAGGCCGAGTGCGCCACAGATGCTCCTAGTCCCTGTGGCGCACTAGGCGGAGTGCGCCACAGAAGTTTGTGGCCGTTTCAGAGCAGAGGTGGGCATGCGCTCAGCCGTAGCGCACCAGGCATACGTGCGCCACAGAAGACCCTAACAACCATGGCACACATGACTATAGTGCGCTACAGATGTTTGGCGTGTGGCCAACAGGGCCCTGGGCCACACACATCTGTGGCGCACTATAGTCATGTGCGCCACGGTTGTTATAGTTATTAGTAGGGCACTGCCCACAGGTGAGCCACGCCTGTTTTAGCCGTGGGGCACTTCAACCATGTGAGCCACGGATGTGCTGATTACCTATAGCCGTTTTCCTAGTAGTGCAAATAGCCATCATACCCACCAAATTATCGCTAGACTTACCACCAGTTTGGTCATGAAACCCCCCAAATGCCTACTGAGGAGGTTAAGTCAACCATTCATATTCATTCTTTGAGATCTCTGATGTCTATGCACTTCTATTCTTGTAGACAGTTGTTGGGCCTCCAAGTGCAGAGGTTTGTAAAACAGCAGCAAGTTTCCCGTAAGTGGATTACCCAAGGTTTATCGAATTCAGGGAGGAAGTGTTCAAAGGTATCCCTCTCAAGCAACCCTGCAATCAAGATACAAGAAGTCTTTTGTGTCCCCAACACACCCAATACACTTGTTAGGTGTATATGTGCACTATTTCGGCGAAGAGATAGTGAAATACAAGTGGTAACGGTGCCAGAAAAGAGCTTCTGACTTGTTGTTGGCGTGGGAGAAACTAAAAGCAAACTGAAATAAAGATGGAAGCAAGAAAACATGCAACAGATTTAGATGCAAATGGTGTTTCAATGTTTAAAAACAAGGTCTAGGGATCATACTTTCACTAGTGAACACTCTCTCAATAAATATATTCTCTTCATGTTACTACTCTTAACTACTCTCTGGTTGGACACTCTAATCCATGGTAGGGCTATAACAGCACACCTCAAAGTCCGCTTTTCCCAATCTAGATAACCCCACACTGTCACCTTGAGCGCTAGATGGTTCCAACAAACACCACAATTTCATAGAGACATCCAACTCCAAATATAGATCATAACAAATATATATGTAGTCTGGCTTAAGTGCCACACACGGCGCGCACGTTGTCACTTTCACACACGTGGGGAAAAGCATAGATCTATTAAAGCACGATGAGTATTTATGTAACCTCTAGCCTAAGTGCCACCACGGTATTGTCAACACCTGGATTTTTAATCCCTGATGCCTGTTATGCCATACATCGCAATCCCAGGATTACCATTTTTGCGGGACATCATAGATTGGATATCACAGTACATCATCCATTACAAACCATACATAAGGTCTTACACAAATAAGGATCACATGATCCAGTCTTAATACAATTCAAGCAACGGAAATAACGTAATGATAATGATAGTGTGGGAGAGGCTCCATCTTCATGGTCATAGGCAATGCTGATGATGGGAGATGATCCTAGTTGTCATAACCTTCCTGTTGTCCATCCTCCTGATAGTCCTCTTCATAGTCTAGCCACGGGAATAGACAGGGACAAAGCCATGAGTACTCTTTAAGTACTCGCAAACTAATACTAACAAGTGAAGTGGTTATTGCATAGGAAGTGCTAGGCGCTAGGTTGTTTTGCAAAAAGCCAGATTTACCTTAACTAAGTCAGAAGAAAAGAAAGCTAGTTGAAAATTTTATAACACCTGAGTGGGAACTTGAATTTCATATCACAACCCTGTTGTGGTCAATTCAAAGTCATAAATCATTTCATAAGTCATTTTGAAAACATCTAACGACAGAACAGTATGACCACTCCAACTGTCCATAACCGCGGACGCGGCTATTCGAATATTTTGACACTCTAATGTGGTGGTACAATTTCACCACAATATTCGATACATCTGTCAGGAACAAATCCTGAATTCACCATACTCAGTATGCGGATAATCAATCCTAACCTTTCAATTACACGCCCTAGTATAGGAACCTATCCTGTGAGTTTGGCCTCCCAACCATGACCAAATGTCATCTTGGGTACTACACAGGTGGAAAATCTTCACAAGGTAGCCTCAGCTCAAACCTTGGCAGCAAGGGAACCCATACTAAGGTATATAAATTTCCAGTCAAGCCTTACCCAAATTTCGGGTATTATGGTTGTACGGTAAAATTGGAATGGTATCGCATCCAGACAACCATCAGTTTTATAAAGGTCTAAGGCTCATGCCTTAACATTTTCATCATCAAAATCATCCGGTGTTCAAGAACACATGTTAAAACATTTCAGTAGAATGACTCGTCATTCTAAGATTTTCATAACCATTTTCACCAAGTATTTCCATCTAAAGTGGATCAAGTTTTATGCTTAGCACTAGCATCTATAGGTGGGGTAAATACTAATGAGGGGTGATAAGCAAGTGTATCTTATCTAAGTTCAATCTCATGCCTCAGGATGACATCAAGATTATCTAACTTAGGTCAAGTTTTATGCTCTTTATGCTACCTTTAAATATCTTTCTACAACCTACAAGTCACTAAGTAAACTCCAATAGAAAGCTTTGATAAATAAATAAAATACTAAGCTTGCAAAATAACACTAGGATTGGGTTTGAAGTGAGGTAAGCTTGCAAGTAGAACTTGCATAGTTTAGCTTAGCTTGCTAAGATAGTAGCTTGCTAAGATATTAGTATAGGCTTGCCTTGTGCAGAGCAGTGGTTGAAGTTCTCCTCGGCTTCTTCCTCGTAATATTCTCCTTCATCCTCGTATCCTTGGTCGTTACTAGCGTCTATAAATAAATACGAGGTACACAATCACCAAACAATACTTAACTAGTTCTATTTATCACACCAAGGTTTTCACTAGATGATCTAGCATCATCACTATTATCACAAAGATTAAAGCACTTCCCTTATTCATTTTATTTTGGAAAAGTAATTTCTACTCATTGAAAAACTACTTAAGATTTAATATTCTCCAACTCAAACATGGGATCATGTTGACACATGTCATCACCACATTTTTCAGTACATGGGAATGTGATTTAAAGTAGTGTCACAATTTAATAAAGTTTAACCTTTTTATTTTAATTAAATAAAATGACTAGAATGGCCTATGGGGCATTATTTTATTAATTGATCATTATTTCTGCAAGTAAACCTAGATATTTTTATATATTCTAAAAGGTCTTGTTAATTATGATTTTTGAGAGTTGGAATCAACTCAAAAGCTTTTATGGTTAAGTTTTGAAAAACGTTTGAATGCAGAAAAGCTTATGCCTTGTTATTTTTACCATGGGTGATATACAAATCCAATTGGTTTGAATCCATCGGGCCTGGATTAAGCATTCCAGTACCTTTCTAACAAAATTGGTTTCATGCATTTTGGTTCAGTAAATCGAGCTGGGTTGATTTTTGAATCTGGGTACAGAACTAAGTTTAGAACTAAATGGGAAAACCTAAATTTGAATTACTGGGTCGCGTGGGAGGTTTAGCTGGGCCGACCCACTACGCATAGCACGCGCGGGCTGGTTAAGTGGCTGTCCCCACTCATCAGTAAGACAGGGAGTGGCGAAGCGGTACAAGGTGATATAGGCCATGCGATCTAGTTCTAATCCTATGGCTGTGGTTCATCGTCCACACTTGAACAGGACACGGCGAGGTTGAACCCTAGCACGGCCAGTGGGGGTCGACGGGGGCTCACATGGGCTCCGGCGATGGTCGGAGATGGGGGCAAACGACGAAGTCGACGACGGCGATCCTCCTGGTACCGTCAGTTTCCCCTAGGGCGGCTCCAAGAGATGGCGCCTCCTCCTCTGCAGCGGTGGACTCCGGTGAAATTCTGGCCACCTGGTGCTCGCCTTGCTCCGGGGGTGAGTGGGTGTTATCAGTGAGAGGTAGGGAGTGAGATGGTGTGCTCAAATCGAACGGCGGTGGCCTCCTTTTATAGTGCCTAAAGGGGACCGACGGGCGCGGGTGGAGCTCGTCGTTGTCATCGGCACATCGTGCTAATGGCATGGGCGACGATAGGGGGCGGTGCGTTGCCTCCTGGCGAAGCTCAACGGCTAGATGGCGAGGAGTGGGGCAGTGAGGAATGGTCAGAACGTCACAGCGCTCTGGGCGGGTCCGACGGTGAATTTAATGGCGCACAACATCCATGGTCCGCGCGGCGGCGAACGGGGTTGTTTGGTGGGGTGCTGGCGATTACGCACGCAAGCGGCGGGGGCGGCGCACGGTCTGGGGCTAGTGTCGCGTGTGGTGCACTGGCGCGCTCTCGGCTCGCTGCAGACAAACTGGGCACGAGATTTCCGTGTGGTCCAGTGGTTGGAAAGGCTCGGGTCATGGACAAGAGGTGGCGGTGGACGGTGTTGCATGTCCCAAACAAGGTTGGCGAGGCTAGAGCTTCTCCTAGCTGGCGACATGGGGGTGTCAAGGATGCTCTCGGCATGGTCACCATTGATGTCTATTCATGCTCACAGTGGTGCTAAGGCTAGTTAGATTAGTTTGATCATCTATTGAGAGTGTAGAGTGACCTAGAGAGGGAACAAGGTTGGCCAAAATAACTGCTTCTAATAGTGTTTTGTGTTTTTTTGTTTGCTGGATACAAGGTGTTTGATGAAATTGCCGAAATAAATTCAAATTTGAATTTTGGATTCAAACTTGGTGGGTTTACTAGTTACATACTAGGGAGTCTCTAGTCAGTTGGATTGGTCAAGGGGCACTGGTTTAGTTGGATTTTGAAAATGTGGGATCTTCACATATGTTATAGATTCAATTTTAAATTGTCATTTGAATGGGATTGCCAAATGTTTCTGAAAGTTTGAAAGGTGGGATTTGATTCACTTTTACTTGGGATAGCAAGGGGTGAAAAGAAATGGAAAAGTTTCTGTTTGAAATCTTGGACTAGAAACACTCAAAGTGGTCTAGTGAGCAAGATTGGCAAAAATGACCATTTGCTTATTTGTTTTGTTTTTGATTTTCTCTTGATTTGTTTGTGCTTGGAAATGTTTTATATGATGTTGTTTTCATCTTTAATCCATTACTTGCTATTTAGGTTAATCACATATGTCTATTTATTAGTTCATGCAATCATCACATACAAACATGCATTCATATGATTTGAATTAACAAAAGTTTTTGTTAACTCTAATTTTGGTGATTGGACTTTGATAATCATTATTCAAAAGTTTTGGGATGTTACAAACCTTTCGTCCTTAAACAAAATCAAGTCCGAGATTTGAAAAAGAGGAAAAATATTACCTAGGATTTAAAGAGATCTGGAAACTCTATCTTGATGTGCTCTTCTCGCTCCCAGGTAGCTTCTTCTTCAGTGTGGTTACTCCACTGGATCTTGAGAAACTTGATGCTCCGGGTTCTGGTGGTTCTGAAAGCTTCCTCCAAAATATGGATAGGTACTTCGGGATACGTTAGGTCATCGTTGATCTCTATGGTGCGGTGACCAATGTTCTTGAAAACTTCAGTCTTCTCCGGAACTTCAAGGCATTTGTGAAGTAACGATATATGAAACACATTATGCACTGCTGACATCTCTTCTGGCAGTTCCAATTGATACGATACTTCTCTTCAACGATTCAGAATCTTGAAAGGTCCGATATATCTGGGGGCTAACTTTCCTTTGAGCTGGAAATGCTGCATTCCCTTCAAACGCAACACTTTGAGATACACAGTCTTCGATATTGAAAGCAAGGTCACGACGTCTCCTGTCGGCATAACTCTTCTGTCTTGACTGGGCATTCTTGAGGTGCTCACGGATCTTGTGAACTTTCTCTTCTGCTTCTCGTAGGATGTCGGGTCCGAAAATCGGACTCTCTCCTACTTCCGACCAATTCAAAGGGGTACGAAACTTCCTTCCATACATGAATTCAAATGGGGCCATTTGCGAACTGGCTTGATAACTGTTGTTGTAAGAAAATTCTACAAAAGGCAGACAGTCTTCCCATTTAGATCCATACTCTAGCACACAGGCTCTCAACATATCTTTGAGTATTTGATTTACTCGCTCTGTTTGTCCATCGGTTTGAGGGTGATACGCTGTGCTGAAATCTAGTCTTGTCTCCAATCCTTCTTGGACTTTCTTCCAGAATCTCGCGGTAAACTGAGTTCCTCGATCTGACACTATGTTCTTAGGGACTCCGTGCAAACTAACAATTCTAGCGATGTATAACTCCGCTAGCTTCGAACTCTGGTAGGTTGTCTTGACTGGTAAGAAACGGGCTACCTTGGACAATCTGTCAACTATGACCCAAATAGAGTCATTTCCTCTACTAGAAGTAGTCAATCCGGTGATAAAATCCATTCCAACTGAATCCCATTTCCATTCCGGAATCTGCAATGGTTGTAACAATCCTGCGGGTCTCTGATGTCCCGCCTTGACTCTCTGACAAATATCACACTTAGCGTTGTAGCTTCTGATTTCTCTCTTCATCTTATGCCACCAAAATTGCTCCTTCAGATCATGATACATCTTTGTTCCTCCGAGGTGGATAGAATAAAGAGTATCATGGGCCTCTTTCAAAATATCCTGCTTCAATTCCGAATCTGCTGGTACACAGAGACGTCCTTTGTACCACAACACTCCTTCTTCATCTTCGGTGAATCCGGGTACTTTGCATGTAGCTATACGACGTTTGATTCCGTCGATACTAGCATTTCCTTTCTGCGCCTCCTTGATCTGACTGATCAAAGTGGGTTGAAGTTCTATGCTATCCAAAAATCCTTCACTTACTAATTCCATTCTGAAATCTTCCATCTCTTTGTGCAAACTTGGTTGCTCCTTCAGAATCATGGAGTTCAAGCGACACGGCAATCTGCTAAGAGCATCTGCTACCACATTGGCTTTACCGGGGTGATAGTGAATTTCCAGATCATAGTCCTTGATTAGCTCAATCCATCTTCTCTGCCTCATATTCAGCTCCTTCTGAGTGAATATATACTTCAGGCTCTTGTGATCCGAGTAAATCTCACAATGGTTTCACATCAGGTAGTGCCTCCATGTCTTCAGGGCTAGAACTACGGCTGCTAGTTCAAGGTCATGGGTGGGATAGTTCTGTTCATGATGCTTCAGTTGGTGGGATAGGTAAGATATAACTTTGCCTTCTTGCATCAACACACATCCGAGACCGATCTTGGATGCATCACAATATACATCAAAGGGCCTCGTGATATCTGGCATGATCAAGATTGGGGCTGAAATCAATCTCCTCTTGAGTTCCTGAAAACTCGCTTCACATTTGTCCGTCCATTCGAACTTCTTATCCTTCTTGAACAATTGGGTCATGGGTCGCGCGATACTCAAGAATCCTTCTACGAACTTGCGGTAGTATCCTACTAATCCGAGAAATGCATGAACTTGGGTTTGAGTGGTTGGGGCTTGGCAATCTTCAACATCCTTCACCTTTGCAGGGTCAACGGCAATTCCTCCGGCTGATACAATATGCCCGAGGAATCCTACCTCCTGTAACCAGAATTCACATTTGCTAAACTTGGCATATAGCTAATGCTCCCTAAGGGTTCCAAGGATGGTCCTTAGGTGTAGCTCATGTTGTTCTTATGATTTGGAATAAATCAGAATGTCATCGATGAAAACAACGAAAAACTTATCCAGGAAGTCCATGAAAATCTTATTCATGAGGTTCATGAAATAAGCGGGGGCATTGGTTAATCCAAAAGTCGTGACAGTATACTCGAACAATCCATATCTGGTGGTAAAGGCAATCTTTGGAATATCCTCTGTGCGAATCTTGAGTTGATGATAGCCAGTTCTAAGATCAATCTTAGAAAACACTTTGGCACCCGTCAACTGGTCAAACAGGTCTTCTATCTTGGGCAGTGGGTACTTGTTCTTGATGGTGACATCATTCAACTTCTGATAATCCGTACACAAACGGTTACCTCCATTCTTCTTGTCCACAAACAAAACAGGTGATCTCCATGGCGACGCACTTGGTTGGATCAATCCAATTTCCAGCATAGCATCTAGTTGCTTCTTCGGCTCCTCTAATTCAGATGGGTTCATACTATATGGTCTCTAGGCTATGGGTCAGGTTCCAGGTATTAGTTCAATGATAAACTCGATATCTCGATCTGGGGCATACCGGGCAAAACATCTGGAAATACATCGGGGTATTCACAGACTATCGAAACTTGGTCAATGGTTGGTTGGGCTAGACTATTGTTGCACTTGAATTGACGGGGTAAGGTTTCCGATACATGCTCGACTGATATTCCGGCTGTACTGGTCATGGTTATGGCTTTCTTGGCATAGTCGATTAATCCTTTATGTTTGGACATCCAATCAATTCCTAGTACTACTTCCAAACATTTAGTTCCGAGTACTATTAGATTAGCATAAAAATCTATGCCATGGATTCGGATAGGCACGACTTTGCAAATCTTTCTAGCTTTGGTGGTTGAACCAGGTATTTGAACTATCATAACATGCTTCAATTTGGTGGGTTGAATCTTACTAGTGCATGAAAATTCTTTAGTAACAAATGAGTGTGATGCTCCAGAATCAAACAACACTCTTGCAAGTACTGAGTTAACAGAAAACATACCCAGCACGACGTCTGGCGCTTCTTGGGCTTCTTCAGCATGCATGAGAAAGAGACGGCTATTGCGGTTGAGTGAATTTCCTGGGGCAAACCTCCTTCTGGTCTGAACACGACACCGCTGCTGAGCTGGGGCATTTGCATTGGGGGTTGCGGCAATCTTCTTGGGGCACTCATTGGAATAGTGACCTTTGGTTCCACATTAATAACAATTCACATGAGACTTGTCCTTCGCTGCAACAGGCACAACATTGCTTCAAGTCCTTGGGGCAGTGTTGGTGTTGGTGACGACATTGTTGTTGTTGAACTTAGGCGGTGCATGGTTGAAGTGTCAGGGTTGTTGTTGTGATTTCCTCCGAGCCTAGGGTTTCCACGGTTGGGATAGGTCGGACGGTTCATCGGGGATCTGTTGGTTCTTGGGGCAAATCCTGGAGATGGGTTAGGGCGATACTTTGGTGTATGGTGGGTTCCTGGTTTATGCATCATGTGATCCTTGCGGTTCTCATTAGCTTGGTTGATATTTCCTTCCATCTGAATGGCAGAGTCAACTAAGGCTTCAATATCCACAAAGGGGATATTGACTAACACTGTCTGCATCTCATCGTGCAGACCATTCAGGAATCTCTCTTTCTTCTTGGCTTTAGTGTTGATCTCATCAGGGGCATACCTTGACAGAGATAGGAATCTGTCACGGTACTCTACGACAGTCATTCTTCCTTGCTTAAGCTCCTTGAATTCATCTCTCATCCGCAGAATCAAACCGGGTGGCACGTGGTTTCTTCTAAACTTGAGTTTGAATTCACCCCAAGCCATCATTTGTCCTCCATTCATGGTGCGAACACTGTTCCACCATGCTCTTGCATCTCCGTCCAGATAGTGGGTGGCAAACAGAACTTTCTCGTTGGCTTCCACTCCTGCAACTTCCAGATTGTTTTCCATGGTTTGCAGCCAATCATCGGCATCTAGGGGCTCTTCAGACTTACTGAAAATGGGTGGATTGGTGTTCTGGAAATTCTTGAGCTTAGATCCATGGTTGTCCTGATTTCCATGGCCCTGGTTGTTGTTGGCCATCTGAGCGATCTGTTGAAGGGTGGCTAAGTTGGCTTAACGCTCGGCTCTTTCAGCTTCACGGTCAGAAACCAACATTTGCAAGATTTGCAACATCGGGTCCGGGGATGAAGTGCTTCCTCCCCGAGGCATCTGAAGATTGAGATAGATCATGAGAAAAGAGGGAAATTTCTAAGGTTCAGAGGTTTTGGGAAAAGTTTTCAAAATTTGACGCATATTTTTCTAGCAACTTGCTTTTCATTCATTCATCACACATCATACAACACACACCACAACAAAGGAAACATATGGTTTTAAGAACCATTATGGGAAACTACGATACAATGGGACCGGATACAACTCACTAACACTAGTGCTCAAGTGCTACTACTCCTTGGAGTCAGTGTCCTCATCATCGTCATCATCATCGATGAAGGCGAAGTCATCCTCATCGGTGAAGAAGTCTATGGCCTGATCTTCCATAAAGTCATCATCATCACTGAGATAGGAGTAGGGGTCTCCACGAAGGTCTTTCCTTGCATTCTCCCTCTCCTCCAACTGCATATCTCTCTCGTGGATGGTCTCCTCCAAATCCATGATCCGGTGGCGAAGACGGGTAATGATGTGCTCCTTCTTGTCGAGCTGACGGCGACGAGACTGGCGATCCTTCACTAGCATGGCAATAGTTTGATCCTTCTTGGCGGCGATGGCGTACTTGTGGTTGGCGTATGAGCGGGCATTGTCTAACTCCTTCTGACGGTCATACATCATGAAGCCGAGGTGATCCACCTGGTTCTTCAGCTCAGGGTGATATGGTGCCTCCAGTGGCTGTCCCATAACATCACGCCTTGGGTAAAACTCAAAGCGGGTACCCTTGATCGGATTGATACTCTGCCCACACAGACGGGCAAGAGCTTCCTGCATTGCCCTAACAAGTTGAAATGGATCATATGGGCACCTAGAGGGGGGGGTGAATAGGCGCTACTCAATTTTTAATTCTTTTTCAATTTTAGGCTTGACACAAAGTAAATTCTCTAGATATGTAGCTACGAGAATTTCCCTATATGCAAACCTAGATACTAAGAACGTAAAGAGAGGAGCGAGGGAACCGTAGTGGAGCACGCGGAGACACATGGATTTGTTTTACCGTAGTTCCTTCATTGTTAAGGGAAGTACATCTGCGTTGGAGGGGTGGGCGGTTCTAAGACCACCACGCCACAACAGGCCTTACCCTATTCTCCGATGGATCTCGCCACGACAGGCCTGATCCATCTTCTCCACTATTGGTACCCTTCGAGGCGGGAACCGGTGCCTTTACAACTCTACCAGGGCACACACCCACAACTGAATTCGGGGCTCCCGAGATGACAACAAGCTGTCACAAGAACAAGGTTTATCAATATAAACAAAACAAGGATCTAGGTATTCGCAAGAAATACTAGATCGGTGATTCTCCAAATGAATGGAGAGTAGATGAAGCGCTTGATTGCAGTTGTTGAAGATTGAGTCCTCCTCCTTCGATTCCCCAAGGGACGGGGCCTTTGGGTGGATCTAGGTGGAGCTCTCTTGGATGAAGGTTGCAGATCAGATATTGACTTTTTCGAATGAACTAAGAGATTTGGCAGGAGGGGGAAGGCTGGCTTATATACCCCTGCACAGATCTGGACGTTGAACAAGTTTGGGGGCGGACTATCTGCTCCGTGGAAAACTCCGCCCCCAGGGCAGATACTCCGGGGTGAAACTCCGCCCCCTCTCTAGGGATGGCGCCTTGAAGAAGTTGATGAAGATCTTGGGGAGGGGGGCGGATTATCCGCCCCCTCCAGGGGCGGATTATCCGGTGTGGCCGGAAAATCCGGCCTCCGCACCCCCTCTGGCGCTTGCGCCTTGGCAAACTTCAGGCTGAGCATGAGGGGCGGATTATCCGGCCCCCTTGAGGTGCAGATTATCCGGCTGGGCCAGATTATCCGGCCAAAACTCCGCCCCCTTCTAGGGCTTGCGCCTATCTGGGAAAAGGGTGGGGCGGATTATCCGCCCCCCAAAGGCAGATTCCTTTTCCTTTTTCCTTAGAGAGAACTGCAACACTTCAACACACATTAAATAATCCTTGATATTGTTATCTAACACACAAAACACTAGGGATTATGAAATGTTCTTTCAATCTCCCCCTTTTTGGTGTTAGATGACAATACTAGGATTTGCAATAAAACCTACTAATGACACCTTAGAAAAAATGAAAGAGGCTCCCCCTAGATGTGTTCATAGTTAAAATTTGCATTTGAATACAAATACACACACTAGAGAGAACGCAACTTTCAGAACAAAGACAATTAAAACAAGGTGAGTTAGAAAACAATGGCATACCATCGGGATGTGATTATAGCAGAAGAAAATAATGAGATTGTCAGGCTCCAAGCACATCCCACAATATTGATGCATCCATCAAATATACTCCATAGATAAATCGAGAATTCCATGAGAGTAGATCCACAATAGAAATCCGGAATTCCATAAGACCAAACAGGGTAAAGCACAACATAGTCTTACATAAACCAAACACAAATAACAAATAAGTTCACGCTAAAAGGGGCACAAGCGAGCAAATAAACGACTGAAATACAAGTGCTTGCGCCCGACCCATGCAAATCCACGAGACCTAATAGAACTACTTCTCCCCCTTTGGCATCGAAACGCCAAAAAGGAAGAAGAGCGATGCTAACGCCCCAGAAGATCACTCCTCCTCATCCTTGTCGTAGTCATCCCCGTCCCCTTCCTCTTGATCATATTCATCATCATCGTCAGCTGGAGGAGTAGGTGTCCTCGGAGGTGGAGGAAACAAGCAACTCTCGAGCTTACCATAGTTGAGAATTCTATGGAGCCATATGCGTCATAGAATTCTCACTTTCTGTGGCGCATATAGCCATATGCGCCACAGAATGTGGAAAACAGATTTAAAAAAGGTACCACCTACCACCCCTCTATCTTAAGAAAACCCTATCCCCATCGCCTCGCCAGACCACCCCCCCCGCCGCCAGGAACCTCCCCTCGCACCTCCTCTCGCTCGTCGCCCGCCGCCGCCAGGCACCTCCCCTCGCACCTCCTCTCGCTCGCCTCTAGGAAGCCCAGCGGCCAACATCGCCTGCTCGAGCCGCGAGCTCCGCCATCCCATGCTCGCCCGCAGGTCCTCCTGCTCAGTCGCGGCCTCGTGCCTCCTCGCCGGCCTCGTGCCTCCTCGCGTTCCCCTATCGTCCTCCTCCCGAGCCCGCGCCGCTGTTCTGGACCCACGCCGCCGCGAGCGCCCCAAGCCCTGCCCCCAGGTCTCGTACACGCACACACTGGATATTATATTTTGCACTAGTTACATATTGAATAATCCCCTATGGATCCATCAGTATATAGATGATTGCCATCACTTTCACTTTAGTGCCTTTTGATTGATGGCTGTCGTTCATAGGCGTCCAAAGGAGGTCGATTATAAAATAAAAGAAAGTCATCATATTCCTCTCACGCATTGCATTGTAGAAAATGACTTGATTACTGAGATATATAGTACGTGTAGCACTACTTGATACTACTAGCCCCCTTTCAGCATTGCGCACATGCATATGTGCATGTAGGTATCGCCTCTAGGGAATTATTAACTAACAAGAAGATTCCCTAATGTGGTACCGTATATGCATATCTTCTTAATTAATTAATTCTCTAGTCGTCTTAAGAGAAAGGTTAGCATCCTTGGATGGATAGTATCCAAGCAAGTTAGCACCCTTGGATGGATAATATCTAGTGTGTGGTGTCCGGGCTCGCCCTGCACCAAGCTCGCCTCACCACCGCTGCATAAGTAAGAATACTGAATGATAAATTGTATTATCATTTTTATCAAATTTCACAAAATCCAAGCAATACAAGATAAATGAGAAGTAGCTTATACATTTTTTAATCCACCATCACTACAAAATCCAAGCAATACAAGCATAAGTTGTTTCACTTTTCAATCAAGTTGGTTACCACCACTTTTCAATGAAGCTCTTAGTAGTTTAGGTTATTTGTTTGTTCAATTAAAACTTGTGCTTAGGATCCATTATTTTTATGGTGAATTAATAGGTGGCAAAGGGATTCGATGCATCAGTCGGCTGCGCCGGAGAGGGAAGGAGCAAAGACCCTGCTGGTTCTCGCGGAGGTGATACCGGGCGAGGACAGAGGTTCCGCAGGGCGATTTTTCCAGAATATGACCTCCGAGGTGGTCCACGCGATGCAGCGGCCTCTGCATCAGCGAGCAGCTGCCTTGGAGGAGATCTCGGAGAGATGCAAGGTGCGGGACTGGCTGCTTCTGACTCAGAGGGACTCTGGTGGGCGACTGCTGCAGGCCCTAGCGGTGAGATCGGATGTCGTGGCGGAGATGCGTTAGGCTGCGTCAGCCAACTTGCCGTCGGCGGAACACTCGATGGTGTTGATGGTTAGGGACACCAGCACCTCGGAGCAATGCCTGATGGCCGTGGATCAACAGAGCGCAGTCCACCTACTGGCTTCCACCCATGCCCGGCGAGCGTCACCGAGGTTGAGCAGAGTGGAGCTCGACTCATTCCATCTGCAATTCATTCAGGAGATAGAGGCCGCGGGGGCTCGTCTGGAGTAGTCGAATCTGCGTCAATCGTGAAGTCGTGCGATTGTGTGATTTTGAACTTGTACTCTCCCATGAGTTGTGTGTGTAACACTTGGACTCTCTATATTGATATATTTTGTCACTTTGTATGAATTTCAGTGAGTTTCTGGGTATTGCTGTGAGTTTTGTGCATTTCTATGATATATTGTTGTATTATGGTATATTTCCTATGTATTCTGTGTATTTCTGCTGTATTCTGGTATTTTTTTGAAATCCTGAGACAAAATTCTGTGGCGCATATGGCATATGCGCCACAGAATGTTGAGAATTCTGTGGCGCATATGCCATATGCGCCACAGAATGTTGAGAATTCTGTGGCGCATATGGCATATGCGCCACAGAATGTTGAATTTTAGTGGCGAGGATTTAGTGGCGACTCCCATATGCGCCACAGAATTCCAATTTGGTGCGCCACTGGTAGCGTTTTTCCTAGTAGTGCAAGAACCTGCCCAAAAATGCGGAAGTCCGACTGAATCATTGTTGTCCCGGTCATCCACTTCATGGTACAGCGCTCATGACCGCAAATCACAAGTGTCGATAAGAACTGCCTCACCATGGAGGAATCATAGTTTCATTGGAGAGTCATAAGGTGGTGAAGTCACATCTTGTTAGTCACATCCAATGCTTCAAGGAGCCTTGCCTTGGATTGGGCCTCAGTCATATTGATGGGGTGCATGGGGCGAAGCTTGAGAGTGGCATACACATCATCATGAATAGCCCGAAAGTGTGCATTCCAAAACATAGAGTCCTATGGGGGACCATCACTGTCAGCCTCATCATAGTAATCAGTTTGGCGAATCGAGGCATATTGAATATTGTCCATAGCCTTGTAGTTGGGCCGCGACTGTTTGCCCTTGCGAGATGCAGTCCTCTTGGTTTTCTTTGCTGACTCTGCCATTCGTGCAGCCTCTCTTGTTGCTCTGCTAACTTCTGTTTCGTCAATGAATGTCCCTTATGCAGTGGGCTTGAGATAACGGGCACGGGGACGACGAGAGAAGGTCTTAGTAGCCTTTGAACCACCTGTCAAAATCATGAGGGGGTATCATGGAGATAAGTACACACACAAATCCAGGAGAAATGGTAGAAATAGTAGAAAAACAATCCATAAGCCGAGGATGTGCATTACGGAAATCAGAACCAAACCAGACCAGATTTTAATCTCCAGGCCGGATTATCCGGCCCTGGCAGGGGCGGATAATCCGCCCCCCGCAGAAAAATTCTGGAACGGCCAAGATTTACCATGGCAAAACAGATCGGGCACTAGGGTTGCAATACTACTAATTCTAGCAAGCAAGGAAAACACCAAGGATCTTCTACAACGAGATTTCAACCAAAAAAATGAATCCCATACAAAAGGAGAGAGATGAGGGAGTTACCCTCACTCATTGGAGGAAAATCGCGGAGGAGAAGATACCCGGAGGCGAGGTGAAGAAGATCCGAGGAGGGCCCGGAGAATCCGGTGGTCAAATCGACTCCGGGGAGGGGCGAAAGCTCCGGCGGCGGCTGGGGGCAGAGGTAGGCTTGGGGGAGGGCTGGCTGCTCTGTTTGATCCTGGCCTACCTGACCCAGCCCTTAAGAGGCAGAATTCGCCCGGGGCGGATAATCCGCCCCCCACTTGGGGTGGGGCGGATGATCCGCCCCCCTCTAAATTTTCTGTAAAGACAGATTCAGGCCGGAGCATCCTTGCAAAACCCCTCGATGGTGTATAGAGGACTTGTGTGCAAGAATAGATGGTTCAAGTAGGGAAAGAAGGCTTGGGTTTAGAGCAACAAACTGAGATGGTACTACACACCCAAAGTTACAAGAACAAATAAAAAAAAACCAAAGTTGAGTGTGTTTTCCATAAGAATAAGAAATATGCAAGAAAATCCAAAGAGAGCCATTACAAACCAACTATTCTCAAGGAAGAGGGCGGTGACCGAAGCCACCATGTTGGAGCGCATGGCATGACACCGCGAAGATGTATCTTGAGTTCAAAACCAATGCTCATCAATATCCCAAATATCACTAAATGATATTAAGGGAAATGATTTTTCTTGCTTTCGGCATTATGGTGGGAGGGTTGGCCCAATCAATTAGGAACACACTCACCCTATGTCTATGCACGCATCTAAACCAAATACATGAAAAGCGTAAGTGAGTGTGCAAGGGTAGTCAAGCCATGCTCCTTGAATCTATGATATTTAGCTCATTCCTCAAATAACAGAATCTTGCTTCATCAAGAGGCTTCGTGAAAATATCAGCAAGTTGGTTCTTCATTCTCACAAAGGATAGGGCAATATCGCCACGAGCAACATGATCCCGAATGAAATGGTTGCGAATCTCAAAATGTTTTGTTCTTGTATGCTGCACGGGATTGTAAGCAATTTTGATAGCACTTTCATTGTCACATAAAAGAGGCACTTTGTCACAATTGACACCATATTCCTTTAAAGTTTGCCTCATCCATAATAACTGTGTACAAGAACTTGCAACAGCAACATATTCAGCTTCGGCGGTTGAGAGTGAGATGCAATTCTGTTTCTTTGAAGACCAACACACTAGAGACCTGCCCAAGAATTGACATGCACCAGAAGTTGATTTTCGATCATCTTTGTCACCAGCCCAATCTGAATCAGTGTAACCACATAGAGAGAAACTTGAACCTTTGGGATACCATAACCCAAAATTTGGGGAATGAACCAAATATCTGAAGATTCGTTTGACCGCCACTAAGTGGCTTTCTTTAGGAGCGGCTTGGTACCTTGCACACACTCCTACACTTAACACGATATCGGGCCTAGATGTGCAAAGTTAAAGGAGAGAGCCGATCATGGATCGGTATACCTTTTGGTCCACGTCTTTACCCTTGAGATTGAGTTCAAGATGACACTTTGTTTGCATTGGAGTAGCAACACCATTGAGATCCGTCATCTTGAACCTCTTGATCATGTCTTGGATGTACTTATCTTGATTAATAAAAGTTCCCTCTCTAAGTTGTTTGATCTCGAATCTAAGAAAGAACCTCAATTCACCCATCATAGACACCTCAAACCTGTCAGTCATAAGCTCTGAAAATTCATCATTAAAAGCTTTGTTAGTAGAGCCAAAAATAATGTCGTCTACATATAGTTGGCATACAAAAAGCTCCCCATTAACCTTCTTAGTAAAAAGAGTGGGATCGATTTACCCAACTTCAAATCCACGGTCTAACAAGAGCTCTTTAAGGTGCTCATACCACGCACGTGGGGCTTGTTTAAGGTCATAGAGCGCCTTATCGAGTTTGTAGACATGGTTCGAAAATTTGGGGTCCTCAAAACACGGGGGTTGCTTGACGTATACCAACCCATGTAGTGGACCATTAAGAAACGCACTCTTAACATCCATTTGCTGTAATTTAAAATTATGATGGGCGGCATAGGCAAGAAGGATATGGATGGAATCAAGACGAGCCACATGAGCATAAGTCTCGCCAAAATCAATTCCTTCCACTTGAGAGAATCCTGGAGCCACGAGTCTTGCTTTATTCCTCACAACAATGCCATTTTCATCTTGTTTGTTCTTGAAAATCCACTTGGTGCCGTTAACATTGCGGCAATCTTTTGGTTTCTCAACAAGCTTCCAAAATTTGTTGCGCTCGAAGTTATTTAATTCTTCATGCATTGCAACTACCCAATCGAGATCTTCAAGAGCATCAAAGACCTTCTTCGGTTCAACCATGGAAATGTGAGCTTGATGATCACAGAAGCTTGCAAGTTCTCTTCTAGTAGACACCATTCTTCGAAGATCACCGACAACCTGTTCAAGAGTGTGTACTCTAAGCTCAAGATTCCGATTAGCACGAGCCTTGCGACGAGTCTCAATATCCTTATTGTTTCTAGGAGGAGTTGATTCAACATTGGTATCCTTGTCTTGTCCACTACCTTGCCCTTGATCTTGATCTTGCCCTTGATCCTGTTCTGAGTTGAAAACAGGAGCTTGCTGCTGAACATTTTCTTCAGGGTCGGATAATCCGCCCCTTGGTGGGGACGGACTATCCGTCCTGGGTGAAGCAGCTGCAACATCCTCTTCCTGAGAGTGCACCGGAGGCTGGGATCGGGGCGGATAATCCGCCCTCGGGGGCCAGAGAATCCGGCCTGGAGTCTTCTTGACTGATTTCTTCTTCTTCTGATCCCCTAGGACGATTTGGAGTGCCAGGGGAGGACTGTCCGCCACTTGTAGGGGGCGGATAATCCGGCATGGGATTGCCATTTTGTCCAGGAGACTGATGAGCTTTAGAAAGTTGTGGTGTTGGTGCAGAGTTTTCTCCAGCAGTAGGAGCTTGTTGATCTTGTGAAGATGATGGCTCCACTTGAGTGGAGCATTGTCCTTACCGATCCGCCACAAGGGGTTCCTCAATGGGGCGGAAAAATCCCACACCCATTCTTCTTATGGCATCTTGGGGTATTTCAACATCTGCATCACAAACATCAACTTGCCCTACATAGGAGCCGTTATTTTCATCGAACTCAACACTACAAGATTCTACAACAGTTCCGGTGAGCTTGTTGTAGACCCTATAAGTGTGGGATTCGGCACCGTAACCAACAAAAATACCTTCTAAAGCCTTGGAATCAAATTTAGATAAGCGGACACCATTAATAAGAAAGAAACACTTACAACCGAATACCTGAAGTATGAGATGTTTGACTTGTTACCGGTAAGTATTCATATGGAGTCTTGTCCAAAATATTTCGGAGGTAGAGCCGGTTATATGAGTGACAAGCGGTGGATATGTCTTCAGCCCAAAAGTTGTAAGGAGACTTGAATTTAGCCAACATTGATCTTGCCATGTCCATCAAAGTCTGGTTCTTCCTCTCGGCTACACCATTTTTTTTGAGGGGTGTACGCAACGGAATATTGATGTCTTATCCTCTCTTCGCTTAGAAACTCATTCAAAGTGTAGTTCTCGAATTTGGAGTCGTTGTCACTTCTTATTGCCAAGATAGGAACATTGTGTTGACGTTGAACTTCATTGGCAAAGTCAATGACCGTTTGTTGAGTCTCACTCTTTAGCTTGAAGAAATAGACCCATGTATATCTTGAGTAATCATTGACAATGACCAAGCAATATTTCTTCCCACCAAGACTGGCATGACATGGAGGACCAAATAAATCCACATGAAGTAATTCCAAGATTCTTTTTGAAGAGACAATAGTCTTCCTCTTGTGGGGAGAGTCATGCATTTTGCATTCAACACAAGCCCTGCAAACACGATCTTTGGCAAAGGAGACATTGTCTTTTAGTCCAAGGATGTGGCCACCCTTGTTGAGACTTTGCAAAGTTCTCATGTTGACATGGGCTAAACGGCGATGCCATAACCAGCCCACGTTGGCCTTTCCGAATAGGCACATCAGACCCGAAGTGGTTTTCCCCGAAAAGTCCACCACATACATGTCATTTTCGACGTACCCAACGAAAGCGACCTTTAGAGACTTGCTCCACAAGAGTACCACCAAATCATCATCAATGAAAACAGCAAAACCCATCTTACCAAGGGCATGAATAGAAATAAGGTTGTAACCGAGGGTCTCAACAAGCATGACGTCCATGAGAGAGATATCGTGGGAAACCACAACCTTGCCAAGACCCAATACCTGAGATCTAGACTTATCACCATAGGAGACTTTAATATTATCATGATTGGGACGCATCTTCGTGATGATATCCTTGCTTCCGGTCATATGACTAGTGCATCCACTATCCAGCACCCATTTCGACCCACCGGAAGCATAGCCCTGCAAGAGAATTACTTCTTGGTTTTAGGTACCCATTTTTCAATGGGTCCTATCATGTTAGTAACAAGGGTCTTTGGAACCCAAATAGACCAAGCAATATATTCATCAAAGGGACCGACATAATAAGCATGAACATCGCCATAATCATCACAAAAGAGTTCATAATTTGGACCGTGAGACCCTGCAAAACCAATATTGTTAGTTTTGTCTTTTGTGACATTCTTCTCAGCGGTGCTTGTCTTTGATTGTACATTCTTGGTCTTGTTCTTCTTGTTTTTCTTCTTCTTGGACTTGGTGACATACCCAAGTCCCTCTTTACCATGATTTGACTTTTGCTTGCCAAGAACTTCATCAAGAACACCCTTATCTTTGGGAGTGATGTACTTGACAAATTCTTCTTCCACACTAGCATTTTCCTTGTGACTATATGTTGAATTGGATGTGCTAGGAACATCATACTTGTCCAATCGAATTTGGAGCTGATCATGTGACTCATTGAGAATGGAGAAATCGCTTTTAAACGCCTTGTGAGCGATGTCAAGTTTCTCCCATTCCTCGGAGAGTCTATCATAAGCATCCCCAAAGTCAATCTTTTCCTTCTTTAACTTCTTTGCTTTGGCGACTGCATTGTCACGTTCCTTAACAAGTTTAGCCACTATTTCTTCATTTGACTCCTCAATGGACTCAAGCCTCTCTTCAAGAGTAACCCGAGCCTCTTCTTCTTCTTCTAGAGCATTTTTTAAGGATGCAATTTCCATTGCATCCTCCCTTTCAATTCTGCCCTTTTCTTCAAGGAGAGCTTCATTTTGGGCCAGCTGGTCCATAAGAGCTTCAAAACGTATTTTGTGCTCACCTTGCAAGTTAGTGAAGAAATAGTCCAAAGCAATAATCTCTTCTTTAACCTTAAGACTAGTAGGATCATCCATGTCAATCATAGCCTTAGGAAAAGTAGAGTTAGAAGTAGTTACCTCGGAACTTCTTGCCATGAGACAAGTAGCATTCTTGTTGATGAAGTTTTCGTTCGGAGAGTCGAAGAGAGATGTTGATGTAGATGTGGTGACTGTAGCAGCCACCTCTTGAGAGCTATAATACTCGTCCTCATCTTCACTTCCTGAAGAATATTCTTCTTGATCCACTAGAACAATCTTTGGTTGCTTCTTGAAAGGAGCATTCTTCTGAAGGGTTTCGCAGCATAGTAAATCAAAAAATTTCTACGGATGCGAACGGGAAAGACAAGATCTAATCTAGGAGATGCAAACAACGAGGGGGGGATATATGAGATCTTCATACCCTTGAAGATTACAAGATGAACGCTCGTTTTAACGTGGGTGATGTAGTCGTACTCGCTTCTCCTTCTCGCGATCCGATCCGATCTAACACCGCAAGTGGCGATGCCTCCGAGAGATGCACACGTGCGGAACCTCGACGTCTCCTCCTTCCTCGGTCCAGCAAGTAGGGTGGAGAGATGGATTGGATCTACAACGCGACGACGCGGTGCAAGCGGTGGAGAGTTTCTGGCTTCGCCACTGTGATCGGGAGGGAGAGAGAGGAGGGGCAGCAGGGCAGCTAGGGTTTTGGAGGAGGTGTAGGAGGGGTGCGCCCCCAGCCCTATTTATATATAGGGGTGGGCGGCTGGCCCTTGCCCCTCCCCCAAGCCCTAGGCCGGCGGCCAAAGGAGGGAGGAGTGGGAGGCAAGTTCCCCCCTTCTAGAAGCTCCCCTAGGGTTTCCCTAGGGTTTGGCCGGCTGGGCCCTATGGGTACTTGTGCCCCTGGCCCAATGCGGCCAGGGAACTCCCTCATAGGCCCACGCCCCCTCCCGACAAGTGGGGCCACGTTGGTCCCACTCCGGAAGGTTCTAGAAGCTTCCGATACAATACCGAATAACCCAAAACAATTCCGAACTCCAAAAACTGCATTGCCTTATATGAATCTTATTCTCCGGACCATTCCGGAACCTCTCGTGATGTCCCAGATCCCATCCGACACTCCGAACAAAAACTCATAAACCAATTATCCAATCTATCCTAGCGTCGAGACACGTTAAGTGTGTGACCCTTCGGGTTCGAGAATATGCAGACATGATCTTCTATCAATAATCAACAGCGGGGTCTGGAAACCCATATTGTCTCCCACACATTAATCGATGATCATATCGGATGAACCACGATGCCAGGATTCAATCAATCCCATATATATTCCCTTCGTCTCGCGATATTTTACTTACCCGAGATTTGATCGTCGGTACCGTCATACCTAGTTCAATCTCGTTCATAGCAAGTACATTACTCGTTCCGTAATCCGATATCACTTTGTGATTAACTCCTTAACCACATGCTTTCAAGCTTTGTTGATATCGATTACCGAGTGGGCCCGAAGTATATCTCTCCGACTTGGGAGGGACGAATCCCATCTCGATACATGCAACCCAACAGGTACTTTCCGATCACCTGAGAGACACCTTTATGATCACCCTCTCATAGGATGACGTTTGATGACCTCAAAGCTTTCTTCCGATACCAGGGAGTTGTATTATCTCATGGTCTAAGGAATACAATATTCGACATAAGAAAAGCTTCGCAAGGATGAACACGATGACACGATCTAATTGCTCCGCTTAGTTTGGGTCTGTCCATCATATCATTCTCCCAATGATATGATCTCATTATTAATCGACAACTCATGTCTATGGTTAGGAAACCTTAACCATCATTAATCAATGAGCTAGTCCATAGAGGCATACTAGGGACACGGTGTTGTTCAAAAACCACACAAGTATTAAAGTTTACGCTTAATACAATTCTAGCATGGAATATAAACTTTATAATGAACAAGAATTATAATAATAACATCTTTATTATTGCCTCTAGGTCATAATTCCAACATCTTCTTTACAAACCGTTTCTTGCGTGGAGCCTTTGACTTGTCTTTGAAAATAAGTCTTCCTCCATTATCTTCCCTACTTTGATATGGACACTCAGCTACAAAGTGCAACCGGTCTCCACAGTTGAAACATGTTCTTAGCTTGGGACCATTTTATTTTCTTCCATAAGCTCCACTCTTGCGTTCTAGTTCAGCTTTAGCCTTGGCCGGGTCTTTCCAAAAGTTTCTAGCATAAAGAGCCAGGTATTGTCCGTGGATCCTTTTTATATCCTCGGGACAGTCCATACCTTCTATGGAATATTCATCATGATCAATCACACTAGTCGTCAATGCCATGTTGACCCCCTTTTGCATCCCCATAGCTCGTGCACGAGCATCTTCGGCATTCTTGGCAACCACATTGAAAGCAGACATTTCTTGCATTGACTCATTGGATGTCATAAGGTGGTAGTTATGCCTACCTTGGAGACTTTTCAAATCTGTGGGCTCAAATGGCATAAGAGAACTGACATACTTGCGCTTGATCCATGCATCATCAACGTGAGAGGCACCATGATTCCTGAAAGTTGTGGCTATTGCCTTGAGCCTCCTATACATGTCCTCGTGGTTTTCTCCATCCAACATATAAAATCCTTCAGCTTCATTGCTCAAAGCATCATATCTATTCCTTCTCATACTTTTATTTCCGATGAAGAGCTCGGTGAGAGCATCCCAAGATTCCTTAGCTATACTAAGATGTTGAATGTGTGGCATATCTTTGTCACCCATACCAAGCTGTATCATGTGTAGAGCTGTAGCGTTGAGTTGACTATCGACAACTTCTCTTCTTGTGAGATTGTTGGGATTTCCAACATGAATACCATTCTCGATGATTTTCCACAAATCAATGGAGGAACTGCACACATGAGACTTCATCAAAAATTGCCATTGAGTAAAAGTAGATGCTGAAAGTTTGGGTGGATCACCCCTATTATGTATATGTGGGTGAGGAATAGGTGGATCAGGAGAATACACATGGTAAACCTCATTGTATCCTTCCTTACCACTATCCTTTTTCGAGGAGGAGCTCTTGCTAGTGCCATCACCAACCACTTCGTTATCTTTGGAATCGGTTTTACCCGTTTCCTTGGATTGCGGAGTGGTAGACTAAGAGTTAGATGGAGGTGATGCTGCGGATGTGGAGAGACGCATTATCAATTGACGCATCTCTTCCATATTAGCCTCCATTGAACTCACCAAGGTTGTTTCCAATGTCTTGAGATCGTTCATGGTGACTACCTCTGGAGCATCACTCCCATCTACCTTGGAACCCATACTTCTCTTAGGCGGTTAAGCCCGAAATAAGAGTTGGGTATCTGATACCAATTGAAATGGATCGTATGGGCACCTAGAGGGGAGGGTGAATAGGTGCTACTCAATTTTTAGTTCTTTTTAAATTTTAGGCTTGACACAAAGTAAATTCTCTAGATATGTAGCTACGAGAATTTCCCTATATGCAAACCTAGCTTCTAAGCACGTAAAGAGAGGAGCGAGGGAACCGTAGTGGAGCACGCGGAGACACAGGGATTTATTTTACCGCAGTTCCTTCCCTGTTAAGGGAAGTACATCTGCGTTGGAGGGATGGGTGGTTCTAAGACCACCAAGCCACAATAGGCCTCGCCCTATTCTCTGATGGATCTCGCCACGACAGACCTGATCCACCTTCTCCACTATTGGTACCCTTCAAGGCGGGAACCAGTGCCTTTACAACTCTACCGGGGCACACACCCACAACTGAATTGGGGGATCCCGAGATGACAACAAGTTGTCACAAGAACAAGGTTTATCAATATAAACAAAACAAGGATCTAGGTATTTGTAAGAAATACTAGATCGGTGATTCTCCAAATGAATGGAGAGGAGATGAAGCGCTTGATTGTAGTTGTTGAAGATCAAGTCCTCCTCCTTCGATTCCCCAAGGGACGGGGCCTTTGGGTGGATCTAGGTGGAGCTCTCTTGGATGAAGGTTGCAGATCAGATCTTGACTTTTTCGAATGAACCAAGAGATCTGGCAGGAGGGGGAAGGCTGGCTTAAATACCCCCTGCACAGATCTGGTCATTGAACAAGTTTGGGGGCGGATTATCCGCCCCCCACTAGGGGCAGACTATCCGCCCCGGGGAAAACTCCGCGCCTAGGGAAGATACTCCAGGGTGAAACTCCGCCCCCTCTCTGGGGATGGAGCCTTGAAGAACTTGATGAAGATCTTGGGGGGGGGGGATTATCCGGCCCCCTCCAGGGGCAGATTATCCGGTGTGGCCGAAAAATCCAGCTGAAACTCCGCCCCCCCTCTGGGGCTTGCGCCTTGGGAGCATGAGGGGCGGATTATCCGCCCCCCTTGAAGGGCGGATTATCCGGCCGAAACTCCGCCCCCCTTCTAGGGCATGCGCCTATCTGGGAAAAGGGTGGGGCGGATTATCCGTCCCCCAAAGGCAGATTCCTTTTCCTTTTTACTTAGAGAGAACTGCAACACTTCAACACACATTAAATAATCCTTGATATTGTTATCTAACACACAAAACACTAGGGATTATGAAATGTTCTTTCACAAGTCCATCGAGCCAGTTGTTTTCTCTCAAGGTGAACTGAATTCCCTCCGTGGTGGGGGCTTCAATCTTTCCCCGGAGACTAGCAATAACTAGCCACTGCAAATCCCCTCCTTCCTAATCATTGAGCTGAGCTCCGAAGAACTCCGGGTGCGGACGCTCCAGCATCTCTAACAGCAAGTCCAGGTCATGCTCAAAGATGATGTCTCCTCCATTCCCCAACTGATACAACTTGTTGTACTTCACGCCCATCTATAAGAATATAGGATGAGTAAGTTAGTAGAGTGATCAAGTGTGTCAAATTTCATGTAATTTTGCAAGATTTTTTTTTGAGGAACATGAATTTTCATGAAAGAGTCTAACTGATAAGAATGAGAATAAGTTTTCATAAATACTCACTTCCTTGGTTTTGAAACTAAATTTTTGATTCAACCGTCCATTCTAAACTAGGGTCTCCTATAGTCAGGATGGATCTGATACCAACTTGTCAACACCTGGATTTTTAATCCCAGATGCCTGTTATGCCATACATCGCAATCCCAGGATTACCATTTTTGCGAAACATAACAGATTGGATATCACAGTACACCATCCATTACAAACCATATATAAGGTCTTACACAAATAAGGATCACATAATCCAGTCTTAATACAATTCAAGTAGCGGAAATACTGTAATGATAACGATAGCATGGGCGAGGCTCCATCTTCATGGTCACAGGAAATGCTGACGATGCCAGATGATCCTAGTTGTCGTAACCTTCCTGTTGTCTGTCCTCCTGATAGTCCTCTTCATAGTCTGGCCACATGAATAGCCAGGGACAAAGCCATGAGTACTCTTTAAGTACTCGCAAACTAATACTAACAAGTGAAGTGGTTTTTGCGTAGGAAGTGCTAGGCTCTAGGATATTTTGCAAAAATCCAGATTTACCTTAACTAAGTTCAGAAGCAAAGAAAGCTAGTTGAAAATTTTATAACACCTGAGTGGGAACTTGAATTTCATATCACAACCCTGTTGTGGTCAAGTCAAAGTCATAAATCATTTCATAAGTCATTTTGAAAACATCTGACGATAGAACAGTATGGCCACTCCAACTGTCCATAACCGCGGACGCGGCTATTCGAATAGTTTGACACTCTGAAGAGGTGGTACACTTTCACCATAATATTCAATACATCCGTCAGGAACAAATCCTGAATTCACCATACGCAGTATGGGGATAATCAATCCTAACCTTTCAATTACACGCCCTAGTATAGGCACCTCTCCTGTGAGTTTGGCCTCCCAACCATGACCAACTGTCATCTTGGGTACTGCACAGGTGGACAATCTTTACAAGGTATCCTCAACTCAAACCTTGGCCGCAAGGGAACCCATACTAAGGTATATAAATTCCCAATCAAGCCCTACCCAAATTTTGGGTATTTTGGTTGTACGGTAAAATTGGAATGGTATCGCATCCAGACAACCATCAGTTTTGTGAAGGGCTAAGGCTCATGCCTTAACATTTTCATCATCAAAATCATCCGATGTTCAAGAACACATGTCAAAACATTTCAGTAGAATGACTCATCATTCTAAGGTTTTCATAACCATTTTCACCAAGTATTCCCATCTAAAGTTGATCAAGTTTTATGCTTAGCACTAGCATCTACAGGTGTGGGTAAATACTAATGAGGGGTGATAAGCAGGTGTATCTTATCTAAGTTCAATCGCATGCCTCAGGATGACATCAAGATTATCTAACTTAGGTCAAGTTTTATGCTCTTTATGCTACCTTTAAATATCTTTGTACAACCTACAAGTCACTAAGTAAACTCCAATAGAAAGCTTTGATAAAGAAATAAAATACTAAGACACTAGGATAGGGTATCAAGTGAGGTAAGCTTCCAAGTAGAACTTGCATAGTTTAGCTTAGCTTATCTTGCTAAGATATTAGTATAGGCTTGCCTTGTGCAGAGCAGTGGTTGAAGTTCTCCTCGGCTTCTTCCTCATAGTATTCTCCTTCCTCCTCATATCCTTGGTCGGTACTAGCGTCTATAAATAAATACGAGACACACAATCACCAAACAATACTTAACTAGTTCTATTTATCATACCAAGGTTTTTACTAGATGATCTCGCATCATCACTATTATCACAAAGATTAAAGAACTTGCCTTATTCATTTTATTTTGGAAAAGTAATTTCTGCTCATTGAAAAACTACTTAAGATTTAATATTCTCCAACTCAAACATGGGATCATGTTGACACATGTCATCACCACATATTTCAGTACATGGGAATGTGATTTAAAGTGGTGTCACAATTTAATAAAGTTTAACCTTTTTATTTTAATTAAATATGACTAGAATGGCCTATGGGGAATTATTTTATTATTTGATCATTATTTCTGTAAGTAAACCTAGATATTTTTATATATTCTGAAAGGCCTTGTTAATTAGGATTTTTGAGAGTTGGAATCAACTCAAAAGCTTTTATGGTTAAATTTTGAAAAATGTTTGAATGCAGAAAAGCTTTTGCCTTGTTATTTTTACCATGGGTGATCTACAAATCCAATTGGTTTGAATCCAACGGGCTTGGATTAAGCATTCCAGTACCTTTCTAACAAAATTGGTTTCATGCATTTTGGTTTAGTGAATCGAGCTGGGTTGATTTTTGAATCTGGGTACAGAACTAAGTTTAGAAATAAATGGGAAAACCTAAATTTGAATTACTAGGTCGCGCGGGAGGTTTGACTGGGCCGGCACACTATGCACAGACCGCGCACGGGCTGGTTAAGTGGATGTCCCCACTCGTCAGTGAGACAGGGAGTGGCGAAGCGGTACGGGGTGATCTAGGCCATGTGATCTAGTTCTAATCCTACGACCGTGGTTCATCTTCCACGCCTGAATAGGACGCGGTGAGGTTGAACCCTATCTCGGCCAGTGGGGGTCGACGGGGGCTCACCGGGGCTCCGGTGATGGTCGGCGATGGGGGCGAACGACAAAGTCGACGACGGCGATCCTCCTGGTACCGGCAGCTTCTCCTGGGGCGGCTCCAATCGACGGCGCCTCTCCTCCTCTATAGCGGCGGACTCTGGTGAAATTCCGGCCACCTGGTGCTCGCCTTGCTCTGGGGGTGAGTGGGTGTTATTAGTGAGAGGCGGGGAGTGAGATGGTGTGCTCAAATCGAACGGGGGTGGACTCCTTTTATAGTGCCTGAAGGGGAACGACGGGCGCGGGTGGAGCTCGTCGTTGTCGTCGGCACAGCGTGCTAATGGCATGGGCGACGATAAGGGCGGTGCGTTGCCTCCTAGCGAAGCTCAATGGATGTAACACCCTCAGAATCGACCCTATGCAAGTTTCAGCGATTCCCGCCGAACCCGCATAGAAACGATTCAAAGGTTCCCACCAGGCACTTTCGTGCGGGTGGAAAACGAAGTAATAACATTACACAACAGTCTTCGATGGGACCCACAGAACAGATATATATATAACAGCGACTCAATGAGTCAAGAATACAGATATACAATACAAAGATCCAAATCACCTTGAAAATGATACAGCGTCCGACTACGGACAAGATGCAAATGAGGCTAAGAGCCCTGAAGAATAACCAATGGCGTCCATAACCCCTTGAGCCAAGCCGGAAGGGTAACCACGCTAACGACGTCGCATCTCAAAACCTTCTTAAACAAAAGGGCGCCGACAAAGGGCAAAGGAAAAAGAGAGCGGTCAAGATCGAGGCCGATTGCAGCGAGGCTAGAATTCGGCGGTCCTCGCCTACATAGGTATGGTGGACTGAAGCGGCAGCGCAGCATGCACTAAACAACCTATAGAGACTCGATTCAACTGGCGGCTATCAGGGAGGGGTAAGAAAGACCTATTCGGAACCAACCTGATACTACCATCAAACAAACCCATCCTGGTGTTTCCCCCTCGAGACCAAACGAGGAAGTCAACCGAGGAACTCACACAGTTGGCAGCTTTACTTATTCAGTTATCGTTGCAGCAATTACTAGTCAAATATAGATAGTCATCCTGATAAAATAAGCACTGGGCACTTTTATTTAACCTTTCCATTGTAGTTGCAACATTTACTAGTCAGATACAATTAGCATGAGATAACCCAAAACCCATCAGTTGTTGGTACTTTTATTTAGCCATTCGGTTGTAGTTGCAATACTTACTAGTCAGATACAATGGTCGCAAGCGACAACCCAAACAAGCAATTGTTGGCAGTTTCATTTAGCCATTCCATTATAGTGAAGCTGATTACTAGTCATTATAAAGTCAAATTTATAGCCCTACTTTAGTTATAGTTGTCTATGATCCAGATACTGTGCTCCAAGTCGTCCATAACCGCGGACACGGCTTTCAGAAAGTTTTACCTAGGGTGCACAAATAGCAACACACTCGATCAACCTCGGAAAACCAAATCAAAACCCAACGAGGCCTTCACGACAAAGCAATCACAGGATTGAAATATTTGAGGGGCCACCCATTAAGCTACCATAACGGTTAGTGACTCGAGACGGACTCAAGGTTTGCGCATGGTCAGAACGATCGGGAACCCAAAACTGGGCTTGTCGATACCGCGAAAACACTCCGCTTACCTAAACAAAGACAGTGCTCCTCACAATCGTAAATAAAGCGGTAAAGCATGGCATAAGTACAGATAGTAAATAAAACCTCAAACTAGTTTGTGGCCCCAAGAAATAAGAATGAATCAAGCTCGCTCTGGGGTCCCATAATCCTCCCGGATGTGGATAGCGCGAAAATTCAAGGAACAGGTATCAAGTACTCGGGGTCCTACGGGACACAAGTGGACGGTTAACAACCAAATAACATCTATTGACCACCTATGCCTCTGCTTACTTACTTCAATTTTAGTTGTTAAACAGTAATTAAAGTTATGATCAACTCCAACAATAAACTCACGGCAATACTCCAACAACTGTGGTACTGGACGACACCAACAACAGTTGAGCAAGCGACTATGACGCGCAAGTCCAACTATCTACCAAACAACAGGTAATAGGATGTGTCCACGGCAATATAAGGCTGCAAGGGATATTACGGGTATGCAAACTAGAGAATCGCAACACAGATAGCAATAGATCAACAGGAGGGAACAAATACTATAAAAGTAATATAGGTAGCAAGGGGGAGATGCTCGCCTGAAAACATTGTCGCAGGTTCAACCGAAGATCGGGTCGAAGCTCACATCAACTCAACGGCCTTATCCGCGAAGAAGCAAAACACTGGAAGAAACACCGGATGCAATATTTAATACTACGGCGAAAGATCGGGCATGATGCATGTATGATGCATGGCATGGTAAATATGCGGTGCAATTAGGCCCTATTAAGCGGAAACCGGGGTCCCGACAATTAATTAAATGGTTCAAGTTATTTAGATATCCGCCAATTTAAATGTTGTCTTAACATGGCAAAAGATAGCACCGGTTCGCTACACAAATTTAAATGAAGTTCGGAATAAGACAAAGATATCCCGCATATAGACTCCATATTTAATTATGAGATGAATCAGCAAAAGGCCCCCAAACCACATGAATATGTATGCGACATGAATGATTTAATGCATCAAGTTTTATATAAAGCATTTATAAAATAGGGGCTCGGGAAAAGGTTCACACATTAGGGTTCGGCGATCTTGGGGTTCCGGGGTTCGGGTCTCAGGGTTCAGGGTTCGACGGGATCGGTCTCGGTGGCACATTCTCGGACAACGGAGTAGGTCTTGTCGCACGAGCGTCAATGCTTCCGGGAAGGAGAACTTGTCGCTCAGGGTCTCGATGTCCGGGGTGAAGTACTTGGCGTCCTCGAGGAAGTGCTTGTCGTATCTGTGAAGGAGATCATGTCGGTCCACGGGGTCGGCTCCGAAGTCAGGGAGGAGTACTTGGCGTGGCCGAGCGGAAGTCTTGATGGTCCTCGGTTTCGGGAAGATCTTGTCGCACGGTGTCCGGGTAGGCGAACTTGTCGGTTCCGCGGTTTCGATTGTCGGTGTCGGACCCGGGTCGGCCTTGGTGTTCGGGTCGAAGACCTTGGCGCCACGATGTCCTTCTTGGGGTTGCGGATCGTCTAGGTGCTTAGTCATCGGATCGGTCTCGTGTTGTCCTTGCACCATCCTCACGGGGTCTTCACACGCATGCCAAATTGCCAAGTGCAAAAACTGGAGGAGCCATCTGCCTCAAACGATCCACCGTACATCACCACTTGGTCCAACGGAAACAACACAGGAGGCAGCAGAAGATCACAAGGGACACAAGCAGCTGATACACGGCCTGAACCAACACAAACACACCATGTCCATAGGACTGACGAGGCACACATCGACATGGGAGGAAGGCGAGCTCGCGAGGGTGGCGAGCTGGCGGAGCCACGCGGCCGATGAGGGGAGCTCAAGGCCGAGCGCAGAAAAGAACAGCCGCGACGGGCCGAGAGGATTCGGGAGGCGAGCGGAGACGAGCCCGAGGTGGTGCGGCGAGCGCGGAGAGGACGCGCGGAAGGCGACGGGGCCGGCGCCAGGAGGAGGGAGCAGCTGCGGGATGGAGGCAGAGAGGAGCCCGGCGGCCGGAGGGAGGAGGAGAGGCGGGCTCGGCGGTGACGCGGGGGGAGGAGCCGGCGCCGGAGAGGAAGATCAGGGGCGGCGGTGTCTGCGGGCTGTAGGGGTCGCAGGAGGACGGCGAGGTCGGGCGTGGGCGGCAGGCGCCGGAGGCGGGGTCGAGCTGGAGAGGGCCGAGGAGAGGAAGAGGGGTCGGGCGAGGAGGGAGGTAGGCGTCGGTGGGAAGGTCTGGGAGCCAGGCGTCTGAGGAGAGAGAGGGAGGAGAGCGGGCAGGGCGCGTCGGTGGGGGTGGGGCCAGGGAGAGAGTGGGGCCTGGGGTGGGGCGTGCGGGCCACGCGGGTGGAGTGGAGGGAGTGGGCTGAGGGACGGTGGGACCGGGGTGGCAGAGAGAGAGAGCGTTGGGGAGGGCGTGGGGCGTGCGTGTGTTGGCTGTGTGTGTGTCCAGGAGAGAGAGAGGGAAGGGAGTTGAGGTTAGGATTGATGAGGTGGCAAGGTGGGTGGGGATTGGGGTCCAGGGGGTGAGGTGGCCTAGGGAGGTGAGGTGGAGGGCTGGGAGTGGCTGGGTAGACTAGTGTGGGGTAGGAAAAGGGATTAGATATTTTAGAGTTTAGTTGGGCCGGGTCGTAGACTGCTGGCTTGTCGGGCTTTTGGCATGGCAGGCTGGCGGTCTCCCCGACAATAAAAAATATTTTTATTTAATTGACTTTAGTTTAAAAATACTTTCGTAAATAGTTGTTAGACAAATAAAAGATTCGGTCAGACCGAGGGTTTGATTTGAAAAAGAAGGAGGGCTAGTTTAGAAAACGATATAGTCTTTTGCAACATAGTTTTATGCGAAAATGATATGCATGATGGCATGAGCATGCGGTCATGATGATGCAATGCACAAAAACACCGCGATTTTCTAGTAGTGGTTTTGCGGGATGCCACAATTCGACACCACTAACAATGGATCTCGCCCTCGAGATCCGCCTCATAGTACCGGGAAGAAGGGCGGCGATCTGAATCTTCTCGCATCGTGTAGATCCTCGCGACACCACTAACAAGGGTTCATCCTCCATCTTGAAATCGGCGACACCACCAACGAAGGTCGGTGCTCACGTTCGTTAAGAGAACACTCCGGAGTAAACAAAGGACGAAGGTAGAGGTATCAAAAGATAAGGCCACCTCTAACTTCCATGAGAAGAGGAAAAGTTACATTGATCCACCAGTTCGATGTACAAGAGTGAACAGTAAGAGTCCGGTAGGGTGATCAGTCCATCCCGTACCCGAACTATTAACTCTATACATGAATAGGAAAAATCAGGCAACTCAACTCTCGAAATTTAGAATGAAGATCTTCATAAACGGTATTCGGAACAAAGGGATGATGCCAGCTCTGCGTTGGATCTGATGTAGATGAGGTTATCACATCGGAAAACACCGGAAGATACAACAGAACTCGTATGAAAGACACAATGATTAGGTTCCGCGATGGTTCCATTGGCATGAACAACACATGCTCAAGGTATACTCGAACTTCACCAATGCTCGTCCTTCTCATATGTTTTTCAACGATACGGGTATCCAGCAAGGTACCCATATAGATAAAGAGTTCAAGAACAAGAGATTGGATGAAGGGTACATCAGACAAGTTGCAGATAAGATGTTTGTAGCGCCATCGTTATAATAGGAAAGAAGCAAAACCCTAAAGGTACGACAGAAACCCAACCACGAGAAATCCTGGACTCGAAGAAAAGATAAGAGGTGGATTCAAAACGCGTAGAGGTACGAGGCGAATAGCAGAGGGGTAGGGAGTAAAATCAGACCTAATCAGAACTACCCAACCGATTTTGAAAAATAGTTTTGACACTCTACTTCGGCCGTTAGCAAGGTTATCCTACAGGCTGGACTTGTGGGGTATCGCAAGCTTTGAGCTCGATACCACTCAGAACACCCTCGAATCGACCCTATGCAAGTTTCAGATTCTACCAACCCGCATAGAAACGATTCAAAGGTGCCCACTAGGCACTTTCGTGCGGGTGGAAAACGAAGTAATAACATTACACAACAGTCCTCGATGGGACCCACAGAACAGATATATATATAACAGCGACTCAATGAGTCAAGAATATAGATATACAATACAAAGATCCAAATCACCTTGAAAATGATACAGCATCCGACTATGGACAAGATGCAAATGAGGCTAAGAGCCCTGAAGAATAACCAATGGCGTCCATAACCCTGCCTAGGCCAAGCCGGAAGGGTAACCCTGCTAACGACGTCGCATCTCAAAACCTGCTTAAACAAAAGGGGCGCCGACAAAGGGCAAAGGAAAAAGAGAGAGCGGTCGATCGAGGCCAAGACAGCGAGGCTAGAATTCGGCGGTCCTCGCCTACATAGGTATGGTGGACTGAAGCGGCAGCGCAACATGCACTAAACAACCGATAGAGACTCGATTCAACTAGCGGCTATCAGGGAGGGGTAAGAAAGACCTATTCGGAACCAACCTGATACTACCATCAAACAAACCCAGCCTGGTGTTTCCCCCTCGAGACCAAACAAGGAAGTTAACCGAGGAACTCACACAGTTGGCAGCTTTACTTATTCAGTTATCGTTGCAGCAATTACTAGTAAAATATAGATAGTCATCCTGATAAAATAAGCAGTGGGCACTTTTATTTAACCATTCCATTGTAGTTGCAACATTTACTAGTCAGATACAATTAGCATGAGATAATCCAAAACCCAGCAGTTGTTGGTACTTTTATTTAGCCATTCGGTTGTAGTTGCAATACTTACTAGTCAGATACAATGGTCGCAAGCGACAACCCAAACAAGCAATTGTTGGCAGTTTTATTTAGCCATTCCATTATAGTGAAGCTGATTACTAGTCATTATAAAGTCAAATTTATAGCCCTACTTTAGTTATAGTTGTCTATGATCGAGATACTGTGCTCCAAGTCGTCCATAACCGCGGACACGGCTTTCAGAAAGTTTTACCCTGCAGGGGTGCACAAATAGCAACACACACTCGATCAACCTCGGAAAAACCAAATCAAAACCCAACGAGGCCTTCACGACAAAGCAATCACAGGATTCAGAAATATTTGTGGGCCACCCCATTAAGCTACCATAGAAGTTAATGACTCGAGACGGACTCAAGGTTTGCGCCATGGTGAAACGATGGGAACCCAAACTGGGCTTGTCGACATGAAAAACACTCCGCTTACCTAACAAGACAGTGCTCCTCGCACAATCGTAAATAAAGCAGTAAAGCATGGCATAAGTACAGGATAGTAAATAAAACCTCAAACTAGTTTGTGGCCCCAAGAAATAAGAATGAATCAAGCTCTGGCTCAGGGGGGTCCCATAATCCTCACAGATGTGGATAGCGCGAAAATTCAAGGAACAGGTATCAAGTACTCGGGGTCCTACGGGACACAAGTGGACGGTTAGCAACCAAATAACATCTATTGCCCACCTGTGCCTCTTCTTACTTACTTCAATTTTAGTTGTTAAACAGTAATTAAAGTTATGATCAACTCCAACAATAAACTCACGGCAATACTCCAACAACTGTGGTACTGGACGACACGCAACAGCACTTGAGCAAGCGACTACGACACGCAAGTCCAACTATCTACCAAACAACAGGTAATAGGATGTGTCCACGGCAATATAAGGCTGCAAGGGATATCACGGGTACGCAAACTAGAGCATCGCAACACAGATAGCAATAGATCAACAGGAGGGAACAAATACTATAAAAGTAAGATAGGTAGCAAGGGGGAGATGCTCGCCTGAAAACATTGTCGCAGGTTCAACCGAAGATCGGGTCAAAGCTCACATCAACTCAACAGCCTTATCCGCGAAGAAGCAAAACACTGGAAGAAACACCGGATGCAATATTTAATACTACGGCGAAAGATCGGGCATGATGCATGTATGATGCATGGCATGGTAAATATGCGGTGCAATTAGGCCCTATTAAGCGGAAACCGGGGTCCCAACAATTAATTAAATGGTTCAAGTTATTTAGATACCCGCCAATTTAAATGTTGTCTTAACATGGCAAAAGATAGCACCGGTTCGCTACACAAATTTAAATGAAGTCCGGAATAAGACAAAGATATCTCGCATATAGACTCTGTTGGAGATATGCCCTAGAGGCAATAATAAATGTAGTTATTATTATATCTTTGTGTTTATGATAAATGTTTGCATTCATGCTATAATAGTATTAACAAGGAAACCATTAATACTTGTGTGATTTGTAAACTTAATTTGAAGTCCCTAGTATAGCCTCTATACTTCACTAGCTTGTTGGTTGATTAATGATTGTGGTTTCCCTATCATGAACATTGAGATGTTATCAACAACAAGATCATATCGTTAGGAGAATGATATGGTGGACATACTCCTATAGATAAGCGTAGCATAAAGATCAAGTCATTTCAATAGTTCAATTGCTATATGCTTTCTGATACATAGTAACCTAATTCCTTCGACCATGAGATCATGCATATCACCTTTACCGGATGGATGCTTTGATGACATCAAACACCACACCGAATCGGGTGGCTATAAAGGTGGCATTAAGTGTTCGGAAAGTATTGGTTGAGACACATGGATCAAGAGTGGGATTTGTCCATCCACATGACGGATAGATATACTCTGGGCCCTCTCGGAATGTCATCCAATTGGCTTGCAAGCATGTGACTTGGTCACAAGGGATCACATATCACGAACGAGAAAGAGTACTTATCAGTAACGAGGTTGAACTAGGTATGCAGAGATACCGACGATCATAACCTCGGATAAGTAACATATCGTGAGACAAAGGGAAATTGGTATCGTATGTAAGTGGTTCATTCGATCGCAAAGTAATCGTAGAAATATGTGGGAGCCATATGAATTTCCAGATTCCTCTATTGGTTATTGTTCGGAGAAGTGTCTCGATCATGTCCGCATAATTCACGAACCGTAGGGAGACACACTTAAGGATTCGACGTTGTTTGAGTAGTTATGGTATTATGAGAAAGAGACCGAATGTTGTTCGGAGTCTCGGATGGGATCCGGATATCACGAGGTGATCCGGAATGGTCCGGAGAATAAGATTCATATAAGGAAAGTCCCGCTTTGGAGTTCGGGAATGATTAGTGTTTTCATCGGAATGTTCTAGAAGGTTCGGATTGTCCCAAGACTGGGAGGGTACATGAATATGTCATTACTTATTGGAATGATTGCATCATGTACTAAGTGTTCTTGCTGTCCCAAATAAAGGATTAAATTGAATCCTAAAACAGAAAAGTCAAATGTCCAGTTTGAAAGTCAAACGCCAAAACAAGAAACTGTGGGAAACAAGAAAGAGGTGTTGAAACCGACTTGAGGAGGAGTCTCCTCCCCAAGCTTGCCACCAAAGGCCGACTTGGGGAGGACTCCCCTCCGGACGCGCCTCCCACCCATAAAAGGAGGGCTCCCTCCTAGACACACAACTTTCTACCTCTAAATCTCCGGTTTAGAGCCGCTTTTGGTTTAGAGCTTCTAATTGCTTTAGCCAGGTTTAGAGCCTTCTAATTGGTTTAGAGCCTTCTAATTGGTGTGTCTAATTACTAGACCACTAATAGCCTCTCTCATAAGCTCCACCATACCGCACCGCTTAAGGCGAAGCTCATGATTTCCCTCTACTTCCGGTACCACGCCTTGTCTGCCGGAATCGCGAGGAGAGTGCTACAACCTCCGCTCACCTTTGGAACAAGGGAGAGGAAGGTCTTTGTCGAGTACCGAACGTGTGACCGATCAAGGAGCGCCAGGAACGTGGCGCCGGAAGGATCGTCTACACGATCTTGAGATCGGAAAGAGTACGACTACATCACCCACGAATCCGCTCTCGTTAAACGCTTTGGAATCTTCGAGGGTAAGTTATTCCATCGACTCGTTGCTACAATCTAGTAGATAGATCTTGGCTTGTTTGTTTGTATGCGATAGAAAATTTTTGTTTTCCATGCTACGAACCCCTACAAAGGGTATCGAGCCGTGTCTATATGTAGATCTGTTGACGAGTAGAACACAATGGTCATTGTGGGCGTTGATGCTTTTATCGATTGCTTCTTGTGTACTTTGCATCTTGCGGTATGTTGGGATGAAGCGGCCGGGCTAACCTTACATGACATCGTTCATGAGACTTGCTCCACGCTTGACATGCAACTTGTATTGCATAAGTGGCTTTATGGTGCTGTTTCTCTAGAATAGTTAAGATCCAATTTACAACGGGTGATCAACAATGCTAGTATCAATGTTGTGGTTCTTGTTCGTAAGTTAGAACGACACTTATTGAAAGCCCCAAACCACGTAAAAAATGCAAAGAAAGTAGAGGCGTCTAACTTTGTTTTGCAGGGGTGTGCAGTGATGTGATATGGCCATGATTGTGATTATATTTGATGTATGCAATGTTCCTTATTGTAAGTCGGCAACCGGCAGGAGCCATATGGCTGTCTTTATTTTATGTTAAGACCCGCGTGCCTATTCAAAGTAGTTGTAATAGTTGAAGCCGGTGGACGACAACCATGGAGAAGCGTCATTGACCTTGATGCAATGCCGGTGATGATGGAGATCATGTTCGTGCTTGAAGATGGAGATCGGAGGCACAAAGAAGAAAGGCCATATCATATCACATATATATTGAATTGCATGTGATGTTAATCCTTTATGCATCTTGTATTGCTTGGTAGACGACGGTAGCATTATAAGATGATCCCTCATGCACATCAATTTCAAATCATAAAGTGTTCACCCTTAGTTAGCACCGTTGCTAAAGCTTGTTGTTTCGAAGCCCCACGTGATGATAGGGTGTGTTAGATTACGCAAGTGTATACAACGTGAGCAAGCCAGATTTGCTCATGCGTAAACTAAGGTTTGATCTTGACGAGCCTAGCATGTATGACATGGTCTCGAACACGGATCACCGAAAGGTAAAGCATGAATCATATAGTAGACGTGATGAACATGTCGATTGTTCGCCATTGAAACTATGTCAACTCTCGTGATGATCGGTGTTGATATGGTGGATTTGGTTCGTGTGATCACTAAAACAATGTGAGGGATATTGTTTTGAGTGGGAGTTCACCTAGTTTAATTTTATTATTAATTTGAACTCAATTTGTCATAAACTTAGTCTAAACTATTGCAAATATGTTGTAGATCAATGGCAGCCCCTACCATCAATTTTAATGCGTTCCTAGAGAAAGAAAAGTTGAAAAACAATGGAAGCAACTTCGCGGATTGGTTCCGCAATTTGAGGATTGTCCTCACAAATTGGTAATTTGACCTATGTCTTTGGATGCACATTGGTGACCCACTGCAGCCAATGCTTCCGATGAAGTAAAGAATGTTTACCTCGCTCGGAAGAATCAAGACTCCATAGTTCGGTGTGCTATCTTGTATGGTTTAGAATCGAGCTTCGTAAAAGGTTTGAAGAGTCGACCCATATGATATTGTCGAGGATCTCAAATTGATTTTTGAGACTCATGCGGCAATTGAAAGCTATGAGGCTTCAAAAGTTCTTTAACCGCAAGATGGAAGAGGGCAGCTCGGTGAGCATGTGCTTAAGATGTGCAGGCACGCAAACAAACTTCAAAGCTTGGGTATAGTGATTCCTAATGCTTTGGGGATTTACCGTGTCCTCCAATCACTACCACCAAGTTACAAGAACTTTGTGATGAACTACAACATGCGTAACATGAACAAGACGTTGCGAACTCTTGCCATGTTGAAATCTGCGAAGTGGAGATCAAGAAAGAGCACCAAGTGTTGTTGGTCAATAAGACCACCAAATTCAAGAAAGGCAAGTCTAAGCAAAGGACACTTCAAGAAGGGTGGTAAGAAAGCTACCACGACGAAGAAGACCAGGCTGGACCTAAGCCGATAATCGAGTGCTTTTACCGCAAGGGAGAAGGTCATCGAAGCGGAATTGCCCAAAGTACTTGGCGGATTTGAAGAACGGCAACATCAAGAAGAAAGGTATATCGATATACATGTTATTGATGTGTATCTCACTAGTACCGTAGTAGTGCACGGGTATTTGATCTTGGGTTCGGTTGCTCATATTTGTAACTCAAACAAATGCAGAATAAACGGAAGCTAGCGAAGAACGAGGTGACGATGCGTGGAAACGGATCAAAGGTTGATGTGATCGCGTCGGCACGCTACCTTCATCTACCATCGGGATTAGTTTTATACTTAAATAATTGTTATTTGGTGCTGCGTTGAGCATGAACATTATATCGGGATCTTGTTTATTAAGACGGTTACTTGTTTAAATCGAGAATAATGGTTGTTCTATTTATATGAGTAATATGTTTTATGCACATGCACCTTTGATAGATGGTCTATTCTTATTGAATCTCGATAGTGGAAATACACATATCAACAACATTGAGGCTAAACGCTTTGAAATCAGCGATAATTCGACCTATATGTGGCAATCTTGCCTTGGTCACATCGAGTGAAACGTATGAAGAAACTCCATTCCGATGGACTTCTTGAATCACTTGATTTTGAATCACTTGAAAGATGCGAAGCATGTCGATGGGTAAAATGACTAAGACTCCATTTTACGGTATGATGGAGCGAGCTACGGACTTATTGGAAATCATACATACCGATGTGTGTGGTCCAATGAGTGTAGCATCGCCATGTGGTTATCGTTATGTTCTTACCTTCACGGATGACTTGAGTAGATATGGTTATATATATTTCATGAAACATAAGTCCGAAACTTTCGAGAAGTTTAAGGAGTTTCAAAGTGAGGTAGAGAATCAACGTAACAAGAAGATTAAATTTCTACGCTCGATCGTGGAGGTGAATATCTAAGTTACGAGTTTGGCGAGCATTTAAAGAAGTGCGGAATACTTTCACAATTGACACCGGGAACACCACAACAGTAATGGTGTGTCCGAACGTCAGAATCGAACTCTCTTAGATATGGTTCGTTCTATGATGTCACTTATGATTTACCGCTATCATTTTGGGGTTATGCATTAGAAACAGCCGCATTCACTTTAAATAGGGCACCGTCTAAATCCGTTGAAACGACACCGTATGAATTATGGTTTGGGAAGAAACCTAAATTGTCGCCTTAAAGTTTGGGGATCTGAAGCCTATGTAAAGAAGTTACTGTAGGACAAGCTTGAACCCAAAGCGGAAAAATGCGTCTTCATAGGATACCGAAGGAAACTATTGGGTATACCTTCTATCATAGATCCAAGGCAAAACATTCGTTAAGAATGGATCCTTTCTAGAGAAGGAATTTCTCTCGAAAGAAGTGACCGAAGGAAAGTAGAACTCGACGAGGTTGTCGAACCTTCGTCGAATTGCGAGTAGCGCAAAGACCCGGAAGAAGTTCTGTGGTGCTGCACCAATAAGAGAGGAAGCTAATGATGATGATCATGAAACTTGGTTGAAGTTGCTACTGAGCCTCGAGGTCAACGAGAACTCGTACCACTCCAGATTGGTATGATTCCGTTATGAATGTCATGGTGGTGGACAACACCGATGACCCCGAGACATATGAGGAAGCGATGATGAGCCCAGATTCCAATAAATGGCAAGAAGCCATGAAATCCGAGATTGGATCCATGTACGAAAACCAAGTATGGACTTTGGTGGACTTACCGGATGGCCGGAAGGTCATCGAGAACAAATGGATTTTCAAGAAGAAAACAGATCTCGATGGTAATGTTACTGTCTATAAAGCTCGACTTGTCGCAAAAGGGTTTCGACAAATTCAAGGAGTTGACTACGATGAGACTTTCTCACCGGTAGCGAAGCTAAAGTCTGTGAGGATTATGTTAGCAATCGCTGCATATTATGATTATGAGATATGGCAGATGGATGTCAAAACAACAATCCTCAATGGAGACATTGATGAAGAGTTGTATATGATGCAACCCAAAGGTTTTGTCGATCCTAAAGATGCTAACAAGGTATGCAAACTTCAACGGTCCATCTATGGATTGAAGCAGCATCCCAAGTTGGAATCAACGTTTGATAAGGTAATCAAAGTTTTGGTTTTATACAAACTTATGGAGAAGCTTGTATTTACAAGAAAGTGAGTGGGAGATCTGTAGCATTCTTAATACGTATGTGGATGACATATTGTTGATTGGGAATGATGTAGACCTTCTTAATAGTGTCAAGGAATATTTGAATAATAGTTTTTCAATGAAGGATCTTGGCGAAGCAGCTTACATATTAGGCATAAAGATTTATAGAGATAGATCAAAACGCCAAATATCATTGTCACAGAGTACATATTTGGACAAAGTTCTAAAGAGATTTGGAATGGAAGAAAGCAAGAAAGGGTTCTTGCCCATGTTGCCCAATACGACCTTGAGTAAAACTCAAAGTCCGACATCGGCAGAAGATAGAGAAAGGATGAGTAAGACTCCCTATGCCTCAGCCATAGGATCTCTAATGTATGCCATGCTATGATATCAAAGTGATCCAGGAGTGGATCATTGGACAGCGGTCAAAAACATCCTTAAGTACTTGAGAAGAACTAAGGATATGGTTCTTTCTTATGGAGGTGATGAACAACTCGTTGTTAATGGTTACACCGATGCTAGTTGGAACACCGATCCAGATGATTCTAAATCACAATCCGGATACGTATTTATTTTGAATGGTGCAGCAGTTAGCTGGAGGAGTGCAAAGCAAAGCGTTGTGGCGAGATCTTCAACTGAATCGGAATACATGGCTGCTTCGGAGGCTTCACAAGAAGTGATATGGATGAAAGAGTTCATTACAGAGCTGGGTGTGGTTCCAAGTGCGCTGGACCCAATGTCTATCTCTTGTGATAACATGGGCCATAGCCAATGCGCAAGAACCAAGGTCACACAAGAAGTCAAGCATATCAAGCTACGTTTCACGCTATTCGAGAACATATCCAGGATGGGGATATAAAGATTTGCAAAGTACACACAGATCTGAATGTGGCGGATCCGTTGACTAAACCTCTCCGAGGGCAAAACATGACCAACACCAAACCGCCATGGGTGTTCGTATATTACCATGTAATCTAGATTAGATGACTCTAGTGCAAGTGGGAGACTGTTGGAGATATGCCCTAGAGGCAATAATAAATGTAGTTATTATTATATCTTTGTGTTTATGATAAATGTTTGCATTCATGCTATAATAGTATTAACAAGGAAACCATTAATACTTGTGTGATTTGTAAACTTAATTTGAAGTCCCTAGTATAGCCTCTATACTTCACTAGCTTGTTGGTTGACTAATGATTGTGGTTTCCCTATCATGAACATTGAGATGTTATCAACAACAAGATCATATCGTTAGGAGAATGATATGGTGGACATACTCCTATAGATAAGCGTAGCATAAAGATCAAGTCATTTCAATAGTTCAATTGCTATATGCTTTCTGATACATAGTAACCTAATTCCTTCGACCATGAGATCATGCATATCACCTTTACCGGATGGATGCTTTGATGACATCAAACACCACACCGTGAATCGGGTGGCTATAAAGGTGGCATTAAGTGTTGGAAAGTATTGTTTGAGACACATGGATCAAGAGTGGGATTTGTCCATCCACATGACGGATAGATATACTGGGCCCTCTCGGTGGAATGTCATCCAATTGGCTTGCAAGCATGTGACTTGGTCACAAGGGATCACATATCACGAACGAGAAAGAGTACTTATCGAACGAGGTTGAACTAGGTATGCGAGATACAAGCGATCATAACCTCGGATAAGTAACATATCGTGAGACAAAGGGAAATTGGTATCGTATGTAAGTGGTTCATTCGATCGCAAAGTAATCAGAAATATGTGGAGCCATATGAATTCTGATTCCTCTATTGGTTATTGTTGGAGAAGTGTCTCGATCATGTCCGCATAATTCACGAACCGTAGGGAGACACACTTAAGGATTGACGTTGTTTGAGTAGTTATGGTATTATGAGAAAGAGACCGAATGTTGTTGAGTCTCGGATGGGATCCGGATATCACGAGGTGATCCGAATGGTCCGGAGAATATGATTCATATAAGGAAAGTCCCGTTTGGAGTTCGGGAATGATTCGGTGTTTTCATCGGGAATGTTCTAGAAGGTTCGGATTGTCCCAAGCACTGGGGGGAGGTACATGAATGTGTCATTACTTATTGGAATGATTGCATCATGTACTAAGTGTTCTTGCTTGTCCCAAATAAAGGATTAAATTGAATCCTAAACAGAAAAGTCAAATGTCCAGCTTTGAAAGTCAAACCGCCAAAACAAGAAACTGGAAACAAGAAAGAGGTGTTGAAACCGACTTGAGGAGGAGTCTCCTCCCCAAGCCTGGCCACCCAAGGCCGACTTGGGAGGGACTCCCTCCCCGCGCCTCACCCATAAAAGGAGGCGGGCTCTCCTAGACACACAACTTTCTACCTCTAAATCTCCGGTTTAGAGCCGTTTGGTTTAGAGCTTCTAATTGCTTTAGCCAGGTTTAGAGCCTTCTAATTGGTTTAGAGCCTTCTAATTGGTGTGTCTAATTACTAGACCACTAATAGCCTCTCTAATAAGCTCCACCATACCGCACCGGCTTAAGGCGAAGCCTGGGATTTCCCTCTACTTCCTGCACCACGCCAGCCGGAATCGCGAGGAGAGTGCTACAACCTCCGTTCGCTGGAACAAGGAGAGGAAGGTCTTCGCCGAAATCGAACGTGTGTGACCGATCGGAGCGCTGCCGGAATGTGGCGCCGGAAGGATCGTCTACACGATCTTGAGATCGGAAAGAGTACGACTACATCACCCACGAGAATCCGCTCTCGTTAAACGCTTTGGAATCTTCGAGGGTAAGTTATTCCATCGACTCGTTGCTACAATCTAGTAGATAGATCTTGGCTTGTTTGTTTGTATGCGATAGAAAATTTTTGTTTTCCATGCTACGAACCCCTACAGACTCCATATTTAATTATGAGATGAATCGGCAAAAGGCCCCCAAACCACATGAATATGTATGCGACATGAATGATTTAATGCATCAAGTTTTATATAAAGCATTTATAAAATAGGGGCTCGGGAAAAGGTTCACACATTAGGGTTCGGCGATCTTGGGGTTCCGGGTTTCGGGTCTCAGGGTTCAGGGTTCGACGGGATCGGTCTCGGCGGCACATTCTCGGACAACGGAGTAGGTCTTGTCGCACGAGCGTCAATGCTTCCGGGAAGGAGAACTTGTCGCTCAGGGTCTCGATGTCCGGGGTGAAGTACTTGGCGTCCTCGAGGAAGTGCTTGTCGTATCTGTGAAGGAGATCATGTCGGTCCACGGGGTCGGCTCCGAAGTCAGGGAGGAGTACTTGGCGTGGCCGAGCGGAAGTCTTGATGGTCCTCGGTTCCGGGAAGATCTTGTCGCACGGTGTCCGGGTAGGCGAACTTGTCGGTTCCGCGGTTTCGATTGTCGGTGTCGGACCCGGGTCGGCCTTGGCGTTCGGGTCGAAGACCTTGGCGGCGCCACGATGTCCTTGCGGGGTTGCGGATCGTCTAGGTGCTTAGTCATCGGATCGGTCTCGTGTTGTCCTTGCACCATCCTCACGGGGTCTTCACACGCATGCCAAATTGCCAAGTGCAAAAACTGGAGGAGCCATCTGCCTCAAACGATCCACCGTACATCACCACTTGGTCCAACGGAAACAACACAGGAGGCAGCAGAAGATCACAAGGGACACAAGCAGCTGATACACGGCCTGAACCAACACAAACACACCATGTCCATAGGACTGACGAGGCACACATCGACATGGGAGGAAGGCGAGCTCGCGAGGGTGGCGAGCTGGCGGAGCCACGCGGCCGATGAGGGGAGCTCAAGGCCGAGCGCAGAAAAGAACAGCCGCCGGCGACGGCCGGAGAGGGATTCGCGGGGCGTGGCCGAGCGGAGACGAGCCCGAGGTGGTGCGGCGAGCGCGGAGAGGACGCGCGGAAGGCGACGGGGCCGGCGCCAGGAGGAGAGGCGGGCTCGGCGGTGACGCGAGGGGAGGAGCCAGTGCCGGAGAGGAAGATCAGGGGCGGCGGTGTCTGCGGGCTGTAGGGGTCGCAGGAGGACGGCGAGGTCGGGCTTGGCGCGGGCAGGTGGCGCCGGAGGCGGGTCGAGCCGAGAGGCGCCGAGGGGAGGAAGAGGGGTGGGGCGGTGGAGGGGGGAGGGTGGGTGGGGTGGGGCCAGGGAGAGAGTGGGGCCTGGGGTGGGGCGTGCGGGCCGCGCGGGTGGAGTGGAGGGAGTGGGCTGAGGGACGGTGGGACCGGGGTGGCAGAGAGAGAGAGGGTTGGGGAGGGGCGTGGGGCGTGCGTGTGTTGGCTGTGTGTGTGTCCAGGAGAGAGAGAGAGGGAAGGGAGTTGGGGTTAGGATTGATGAGGTGGCAAGGTGGGTGGGGATTGGGGTCCAGGGGGTGAGGTGGCCTAGGAAGGTGAGGTGGAGGGCTGGGAGTGGCTGGGTAGACTAGTGTGGGGTAGGAAAAGGGATTAGATATTTTAGAGTTTAGTTGGGCCGGTCAGATCGCGGCTTGTCAGCTTTTGGCCCGGCAGGTGGTCTCGACAATAAAAAATATTTTTATTTAATTGATTTTAGTTTAAAAATACTTTCGTAAATAGTTGTTAGACAAATAAAAGATTCGGTCGGACCGAGGGTTTGATTTGAAAAAGAAGGAGGGCTAGTTTAGAAAACGACATAGTCTTTTGCAACATAGTTTTATGCGAAAATGATATGCATGATGACATGAGCATGCGGTCATGATGATGCAATGCACAAAAACACCGCGATTTTCTAGTAGTGGTTTTGCGGGATGCCACAATGGCTTCATGGCGAGGCGTGGGGCGGTGAGGAACGGTCGGAAAGTCGCGGCGCTCTAGGCGGGTCCGACAGTGAATTTAATGGCGCACAACATCCATGGTCCGCGTGGCGGAGAACGGGGTTGTCTGTTGGGTTGCTGGGGTACTGGCGATCACGCACGCAAGCAACGGGGGCAGCACGGGGTCTGGGGCCTAGTGTCGCGTGCGGCGCACTGGCGCGCTCTCGGCTCGCTCGCAGAGAAACTAGGCGCGAGCTTTCTATGTGGTCCAGTGGCTAGCAAGGCTCGGGGCTTGGACGGAGGGTGGAGGTGGACGGTGCTGCGTGTCCCAGACAAGGTTGGTGAGGCTAGAGCTTCTCCTAGCTCGCTGGCGACATGGGGGGTGGCAAGGGTGCTCTCGGCATAGTCACCATTGATGGCTATGCATGCTCACAGTGGTGCTAAGGCTAGTTAGATTAGTTTGATCATCTACTAAATTGTAGAGTGACCTAGAGCGGGAACAAGGTTGGCAAAATCACTGCTTCTAATAGTGTTTTGTGTTTGTTTGTTTGCTGAATACAAGGTGTTTGATGAAATGGCCGAAAGAAATATAAATTTTAATTTTGGATTCAAACTTGGTGGGTTTTCTAGTTACATACTAGGGAGTCTCTGGTCAGTTGGATTGGTCAAGGGGCACTGGTTTAGTTGGGTTTTGAAAATGTGGGATCTTCACATATGTTATAGATTCAATTTTAAATTGTCATTTGAATGGGGTTGCCAAATGTTTCTGCAAGTTTGAAAGGTGGGCTTTGATTCAATTTTACTTGGGCTAGCAAGGGGTGAAAATAAATGGAAAAGTTTCTGTTTGAAATCTTGGACTAGAAACACTCAAAGTGGTCAAGTGAGCAAGATTGGCAAAAATGACCATTTGCTTATTTGTTTTGTTTTTGATTTGTTTCTGCTTGGAAATGTTTTAGATGATGCTGTTTTCATCTTTAATCCATTCCTTCCTATTTAGGTTAATCACATATATCAATTTATTCATTCATGCAATCATCACATACACACATGCATTCATATGATTTGAATTAACAAAAGTTTTTGTTAACCCTAATTTTGGTGATTGGACTTTGATAATCATTGTTCAAAAAATTTGGGATGTTACAGGTATGCACGCTATCACTTACACACACGTGGGGAGAGCTAGAGATCTATTAAAGAACTTGAGTAGCAGAGTAGATCTACTTGATTAAAAAGCTCATGACCACAACATGATCATGCATAGAGAGAGAGAGAGAGATGAACACATAGCTACCGGTAGAGCCCTTAGCCTTGAGGAAGAACTACTCCCTCCTCATCATGGGAATCAACAACAGCGATGGAGATGGTGGTCGAGATCGATGGGGATGGCTCCGGGGGCACTTCCCCGTCTCGGCAGGGTGCTGGAACAGAGACTTTCTGTCTCCCGAATCTCCCCTTCGGTGGCGGCGGCACTGTGGAGGTTTTCGTGTATTTCTTCCAGATGATTTAGGGTTTTTGGGTCGGAAGCTTCTTATAGGCGAAGGAGGCAAGGTCGATGGAGGGCCAGGGGGCCCACACCCCCTGTGGGCGACACCAGGGATGGCCCGTGCCTAGGGGGTGCGGCCACCCTGGTGTCCTCCTCCACCTCTTCTTCGTGGTTCCGTGTTGCTCCGGGAAGAATAGGAAGATTGGCTATTGTCCCGTCCAATTCCGAGAATAATGATTTTCTGCCTTTTCTGGAACCAAAAATAGAAGAAAATAGGCAACTGTCACTATGGCATCTTGTCAATAGGTTAGTTCCAGAAAGTTTATAAAAATACCTCAAAGTGTAGACAAAGCATAAGACAAATGATACAAAACAAGCATGGAGCATCAAAAATTATAGATACGCTTTCAACGTATCAAGCATCCCCAAGCTTAACTCCTGCTCGTCCTCGAGTAGGTAAGTGATAAAAAGAATAATTTTTGAAGTGACATGCACCATCACAATCAATATCAAACCATTTGCAAGCATTGATAGCTGAGATCAAAGTACTCTAAACATGAGCATGAAAGAAGAAGTTTTAACAATAAGACATAGTAACTATGCATGCAACATGAAATGATACAAACAAAGATTCATGAATAACAATGCATTGAAAGACATTTGTTTGTTTCACATATAGAAACATAGGATAGTGGCATCTAGCTTGTCCCTCATGGAGTAGGAAATAGGTGCATAGGACACCTTCAAAGTTCATAAGAGTGACTAGATACAAATAGCACAAGAACAAGCAATATCAACAATATGCATCAATCAATAAGTTTTGGGACAATGCACATAGAACTAAGAATGGAAACTATGCTCTCTTAATTGGTGCCTAAGGATAGAAGGTGGGGACTCAATATAATGGTGGAAGAAAGGCCCTTCATAAAAAGGGAAGCAAGGATTTTAAGTTTCATAAAGAGCTTCCAAAAATTATGGTACTTATTAGCTTTCAGCTCTCATTGCCCCTATCATAAGTATCTTGAAGTGATTAAGGTTAAAGTGAACAATCTATGGAGTATATGCTTGACAAAGTATAAGTTGCCAATCTCATGTCCCTTGAATACGAGGGCCGCTCCTCATGCTACTCAACTTTAGTCACCTGTATGTTCTTGTCATAGTAAGTATATGTGTATCATAGAGAACTACCAACAGGGTACCCCATGCACATGATACAGGAGCTATCCCATAATCAAAATGACAAGGCAAGCAGATAATGAGCATCTCAGCAATCTTCTTATTTACCATGGGAATATGGTGCTTTTTTCTCTCTTTCCTCTTTTCTCAATATTTTTTATAAGAAGAAAGCTTCATAGATGTCATTATGGTGATGCTGCAAGTTTCCACCATGATTAGGCATGGCTTAGGCTAGCAGCCCAAGCATTTCTCTAACACACATACATAACTCCATGGACTTACAAGCTCCCCTTTAATTTCACACCGACGACATCCATAGACAAAAGAGCATGATATCAACTGTGTACAAAGTACAAGTGCAATGTTGAAAACGTTCCCCGTGACAGCATGGTTCTGCTACTTCCAACATATAAGTGCAAGCATATACAACATAGACGACACAATGGTTTAAGTTTATTAGGGGCAAGAAAAATAAAGTGTGCCATCAATTTCGTGAGAGCTTTAATCACTAACTTTTCACATAACAAAAAGACTTTTTAATTGGAAGGTAGATGAAAACAAGAATATACTTGGAATGGTGTAACACACCATACATAGGAATTTATAGTGGACACTTTGGAATAACTTGGTTTCTTGGGAGTTAGATGCATGAGTAGATCTTACTCATACAAGTGGAGGCTAGCAAAAGACTGGGAGCGACCAACTAAGAGAGCAATAATGGCCATAATCATGCATAGCGACAAAACATTACTAATCAAAGCATAATGTGGTACTACAAGTCAAGGACTAAATGATCATAGAGGCTATGGTGACTTGTTCATAGTAATAACATGGTGTGAGCATGTGCCAAGTCAACCCAAACAAAGCATCAAAGGAGAATACCACAATATTATGCTTTTGTATGCTAAAACAACACATGATTCTTTCAAGGCACATTAAGCATTCTCAATTGTTTGGAACAAGTCATGCTACAACAATAATCACTAAGAATAAGGTCAAAACAACATCTATCATGACATGATAAAGTCTAAGCCACAGTCAAAACAAGCTCCCTTTTGTACCACTTAAGCATGAAACTTCCTACTCTTTTCCAACACCAATCGACTTATTTGAAAAAACTCACAAAGATTATAATCAATAAAGATTGGTGAGCACGTCTCACAAAACCACAAATAAGAATTAAAAAGTTCTAAGCTGAAAGCATAAGAAAAATAAGGCTAAACATAGTGCTAGCAAAGGAGAACACTCATAGAACAATAAGAGTGAAAACTAGAGTGTTCTAGGCAATGAAAATAGAGTGTGTCTCCCTCCAAAATAAGTGTGCTAGGATCAACCAACTTATTCAAGCAAACTAAGCAAACAAAAACTAAAAACAAAAACTAAGACGCTCCAAGAACAACACAACAGTGCATGAAACAATAAAAATGAAGTGTCTAGAAATACCTGAGATTTTATTAATGAAGAAGGGGATGCCTTGGGAATCCCCAAGCTTTTAAGCTTGTACCTCTTGAATATTTCTTGGGGTGATACAGGGTGGCATCCCGAAGCTTGAGCTTTTGTCCATTCTTCCTCTGCACCTGCAAATTTTCCTTCATACAAAACTTCACACAGTTTTCATTAGCAACATTAGTGTATTCAAAAGATAATAGACCTTTGGGTTTAGCTTTAGAACATAAAAAAATTCACTAAAAACACAAGCTAATGTATAAATTCCCTCAAAAATCTCAATTTCCCAAAAATAACCCAAAAAGGAATCAATAAGAAGCAAATGCAAATAATGGCAGAAATCTGTCAAAACAGACCAGCAGGTAGAAACCGATTTTTTAGAAGACCTTATGTTGCTCAAATAAACAAGTGTTGAACTAAATAAAGTTATCTAACATACTTTGGGATTTATTCGTAAAATATCAGTTCAATCCGACTTACAGAGATTTCTCACGAATTTTTACGGTGGAGCACAAAAATTTGTTTCGGGACAGCAACTCCCCAAATCTTACTTCCCTATCATTAGAGATTATTCTTGGCAAAAAAAGCAAACAAAAAAAGGATAAGGAGAGGTCATTACTGAATTAATAACTTCCAAGACTCAAGAAAACTATTAGGTTATCTCCCAAGAAGTACTTTTCTTTAACGCCTTTAAGTTAGGCTTGATAGTTTGAGAAGATGCTCACATAAGAAATATGAATTGAAATAAAAGAGAGCATCAAGAAGCAAATTCAAAACACATGTAAGTCTAACCCACTTCCTATGCATAGGAATCTTATAAAGAAACAAGTCATGAAATCACAAAGCAACAAGCATAGGAAAGCAAAACAAGCGCAACTTCAAAACTTTCACCATAAAGAGGGGAAACTTAATATTTTTGAGATGCATAAGACCATGTTTTCCTCTCTCATAATAAATTTCAGTAGAAACATGAATAAAATTAACAATATAACTATCACATAAAACATTCTTATTATGAGCCACATGCATAAAATAATTATTACTCTCCACATAAGCATAGTCATTCTTATTAGCTGTAGTGGGAGCAAATTCAACAAAATAGCTATCACTATTATTCTCATCACCATAATCATCAAATATAGGAGGCATATTGTAATCATAATTGATTTTCTCCTCAATAGTAGGTGGACTGAAAATATCATACTTATCATTGTAGTCATCATATATTGGAGGTCTGGTATCATCATAAGCAATAGAATAACTATCTTACCAAGTGTGTTCATTTGTAAACATATCATCATTGGAAGGAACATGGATAACACTAATAGAACAACAACTATTAATATCATCATTTTCAGAATTGGTACCAAAGAGATTTTCAATATCAAAAGTGGTGTGCTTTTCCCAATCATGATCACTACTATAGGTAACAGGCATAGGAACATCATCTAGTTCAGACTCATCAGCAAAAACCATGATAGGAGCAACATGCTTAGAGGAATATATCGTTTCCTCTCTCCTTTTAATCGTATTATTCTTCTCCTATTTAGGAGGGAGAGGCTTGAAAGGAAGCTTCTCCACATACCCTGGTTTATTGTTAGAGAAAATAAAAGAAACTTTGGAGGATTCCTCCTTTTCATTAATAAGAACAAAACTCATATAGTCCTATCATATTTCTGTAAAATATCATCTTTTATAAGATTTTTTATGTAAGTATTCACATGGCAATTATCAACACAATAAATATGACACCCATGCAGGACGCAATTCATACCAAAGGCACTCATGTCTACCAAAGAAGTTTTTCTTGATAACTCTTCACACCCCAAAAACAATGTAAGTTCATCATGTTGATTATCAGTGATCGCGTTATCACAATACAAATTTGCAGTACTCATTGGATTAGAAAGGTTATTATTATGGCCTGAGCATTGAAAATTGAAATGACCCACTTCATAGCAGAGTTCACAAATAAAAGGGTAGAGGGCACACATTTTTTTACCAAGATCATTTAGAGCCTTATACCACGTTTTGGTTTTTTCATTCCAATGGGTGATACAATATTCTTCTTCTATTTGATTCTTCTCACAAGGTCTATGCATACCACAAAAATTAACATGCTTATAAGAAATAGTACTTTCAGGAGTTTGAACATGTTTATTGCAATCATTAATAACATTTTCATTTTCCATGCAAGTGTCTTTAAAAGGTTCATGATACATGTCCCATTTTTCTTTAGGAGAATTAATATGGGAAGCAAAGGCTCTATAATATCTAACAAGAATTTGAGGATCAAGACCATATTTAGCACTAAGCTCTTGAAAATCAGCAGTTTCAGCGAAAGACTTAATGCAATCATACTCATAGTTTATACCTTGTTATTTACCTTTGTCGTTATCCCAATCTTCGGTATTGCTTTGAATTGTTTCAAGAATATCCCACTTACCTTTGACCTTCTTACTTGTGAAGGATCCCTCTAAACAGGTATCTAGATAGTCCTTGTAATGTCCTGAAAGCCTTGCATAAAATAATTGATAAATATAATTCCTATCTTTATAAATATAATCCCTCTAAAATATTACTGGGGAGCTCATGAATGTGACATTTGAGCATTAGTGACTTCAATCTTCCCCTTGCTTGGGCAATACTTTCTCCATCACGAGGATTAAAATTATAAATATAATTCCTATCTTTATGAATTTCATGATGAGGATAAAATTTAGAGTAAAAGAGAGATTCAAGTTCCTTCCACTTCAAATGACGAGGATCATATAATAGCTCATACAACTCCCTTGCTTTGTCCTTAAGTGATAAAAGGAATAGCTTCCTCTGAACTTGGTCCATTTAAATACCTGCACACTTGAATAACTCGCATAATTCATGGATAAAAAGCAAGTGATCACCAAGATGGATAGTTCCATCCCCAAAATAATAGTTATCCATGACACGGTCAACAATTTTTGTAGGTATTTTAAAAGGGACACTTTAAGTATGTGGCTTTAAAATATCACGAGCATCATTAGAATTACCACATATGGGAGATAAAGTATCATTAGAGGAAATGTTCTTCCCTAAATCTGGGGAACTAAAAAGATCTTTCTCATAAAAACTAGCTTCCCCAAGCTTAGACATTTCCATACCATTAGTAACAATGGTGTTCAAAAAATTCATACTAATAACATTGCTATTAGCATGCAAAGAAAGCTCCATAGGTTTTATAATTTTCTCTTCAAACCACTCAAGTTCTAACTTAGGAAAAATACTAAAAAGCTCTCTAATTTTGTTGTTGTCTTCCATTAAGCGTAACTAGTGAAAACAAGAAACAAAAAGAAAAAATTGCAGAATCTAAAGGAAATAACTTCGAGCACTCACACCGGAGGATGTGAGTACCTTTTACCTTACCTCCCCGGCAACGACGCTAGAAAATAGCTTGATGTCTACGCACTTCTATTCTTGTAGACATTTGTTGGGCCTCCAAGTGCAGAGGTTTGTAGAACAGCAGCAAGTTTCCCTTAAGTGGATTACCCAAGGTTTATCGAACTCAGGGAGGAAGTGGTCAAAGGTATGCCTCTCAAGCAACCCTGCAATCAAGATACAAGAAGTCTCTTGTGTCCCCAACACACCCAATACACTTGTCAGGTGTATAGGTGCACTAGTTCGCGAAGAGATTGTGAAATACAAGTGGTAACAGTGCCAGAAAAGAGCTTCTTACTTGTTGACATGGGAGAAACTAAAGGAAAACTAAAATAAAGATGGAAGCAAGCAAACATGCAATAGATATAGATGCAAACGGTGTTTCAATGTTTAGAAACAAGGCCTAGGGATCATACTTTCACTAGTGAACACTCTCTCAATAAATATATTCTCTTCATGATACTACTCTGAACTACTCTCCGGTTGGACACTCTAATCCATGGTAGGGCTATAACAGCACACCTCAAAGTACGCCTTTCCCAATCTAGATAACCCCACACTGTCACCTTGAGCGCTAGATAGTTCCAAAAAACACCACAATTTCATAGAGACATCCAACTCCAAATATAGCTCATAACAAATATATATGTAGTCTAGCTTAAGTGCCACACACGGCACGCATGCTGTCACTGTCACACACGTGGGTAAAAGCATAGATCTATTAAAGCACGATGAGTATTTATGTAACCTCTAGCCTAAGTGCCACCACGTTATGCACGCTGTCACTTACACACACGTGGGAAGAGCTAGAGATATATTAAAGCACTTGAGTAACAGAGTAGAACTACTTGATTACAAATCTCATGACCACAACATGATCATGCATAGAGAGAGATGAACACATAGCTACCGGTAGAGCCCTTAGCCTTGATGAAGAACTACTCCCTCCTCATCATGGGAATCAAAAATGGCGATGGAGATGGTGGTGGAGATCGATGGAGATGGTTTCGGGGGCACTTTCCCGTCACGGCAGGGTGCCGGAACAGAGACTTTCTGTCCCCCGAATCTCCCCTTTGGTGGCGGCGGAGCTATGGAGGTTTTCGTGTATTTCTGCCAGATGATTTAGGGTTTTTGGATCGGAGGCTTCTTATAGGCGAAGGAGGAAAAGTCGGTGGAGGGACAGGGGGCCCACACCCCCCGTGGACGCCACCAGGGCTGGCCCGCACCTTGGGGGGTGTGGCCACCCTGGTGTCCTCCTCCACCTCTGTTTCGTGGTTCCGTGTTACTCCGGGAAAAAGAGGAAGATTGGCTTTTGTCCCGTCCAATTCCGAGAATATTGATTTTCTTCCTTTTCTGGAACCAAAAACAAAAGAAAACAAGCAACTAGCACTGTGGCGTCTTGTCAATAGGTTAGTTCCAGAAAGTGTATAAAAATACCTCAAAGTATAGACAAATCATAAGACAAATGATACAAAACAAGCATGGAGCATCAAAAATTATAGATACGTTTTCAACGTATCAATCTCTCTCTCGCTAACTCACTCCCTTCGGTAGAAAGTAAGAGAAGGTCCCGATCTGTGTTTCCACCAAGCCATATTTCATTTCCCCTTGAGTTCATTGAGTTTGCTTGTTACTCTTGGGTTCGTGGGAATCCCTAGGAGGCTAGGATCGCCCGAAGGCTTTTGGCTTGTGATTTTCCCCGTGGAATGTTGGTGAGTGTTTGAGGACTACCTTAAAGTATACCATGAGTAAGTGAGCTATTCAATCGGGGGATAGGCTCGGATAAGAAGGTGATCCTTCGTGGCATTGGAGAATCCTTTGTGGGACATCACACCTCTCCAATGTGGCGTACCTTCCCTCCAAGGAAGGAAACACGGGAATACGTCTTCGTCTCCATGTGCTTTGGTTATTCCTAGTCGATCTCTTCACTTGTGTTGTTTACTTTGTGATAGCCTTCATGCTTGAAGTATCTTATCATCATCTAGGTTGCCTCACCTAGTTTGCATTTAGGCACACTTATATTCCACAAAGCCTAAAACTTGCAAAATATTATACAAAATCATGTAAAAACCTATCTACCCCTTTAGGTTAACCATCTCTATCCTTTCCGATCGTTGGCAACACGAGGCATAAGTTTGAAGAACTTATCTTCAATTTGTTACCAATATAGCTTCCTGGTTTGGTCTGTGTCGGTCACCGCATTGATGGATACTTGTTTACCATGCTCGCACCAACTAAGTGTCCTCGATTTCTATGTAGTTCACCGGTCGTTTATTCTTGATCATCTTAGCTTGGGTTGCATCGAACACCTCCTCTTATATCTCCTCCAGTTCAGCCTCGATGTCCTCACCTTCATCTTCATCATCACCGAACTGAAGGTATTACCCGGTAAGGCCGACCTCACTTTCATTAAGAAGATCCACAAACGATGTTGTGGCCTCATGAGAATTGTGGCTACGTTGGATATAGCATGAATTAGTGCAAGCCAAGTTTGTGCATGACATCGCGAGAGGATGGAGTTCATACCTTGCGGACCCATCAACGAACCATCAGTGCTCTCGTGCGGGCCAACCATGATGGAAGGAGGTGGAGCGGCGATGGGCAGAAGTTGAGCATTGGGAGGAAGGACGCCCTGACACATACTTTGTCTTCGTTCCATACCCTATCAGTCACGCGCGCAAGCTTCTTGGACGCTGGGCGAGGGCGACTAACTCCAGCGGGATGAAGGCCGACCAAGCACCAGCGACTGGCGGGAAAACATGGCTTCCCGAGATCTTCATCTTCCCCTTGTAGGCGGTGTCAATCATCTAGGCCACCGATCTAGCGGCCGGGGAACCCGCGCCAAATCCAGCGGCTGGGCTTGGGGGTTGAGGCAACACGACCTCACCAACAACGGGTGGAAACTCACTGATGTCTGTAGCTTCGAATCTGGTTGGCGGTAGCATCGGAAAGCGAGTAGAGGGAGAGATCGATGGAGACAGCGACGCTAATGCGGGAAAGGGTGGAGGTGAAATGTCCCTCCCACGCGAACGGCTCAGCGACTATATGTTGCACTCGGGTTGCCTGCGTAGCCCTTGTATGTAGAGGCCGGGGAGGGTTTCTCTACGAAACGTAAAAAAAAATTACAGGTGGTGTGAGTTTAAGAAATCTGCTCGGGGCCCTTTTTTCGTATCAAACTAAAAATGAGTGGTTATTGTACAATTTTGCCATATTTGCGTATCTGCTAGAGTTGCTCTTACCAACTCGGTCCTTCCATTTCTTGGTACCTCCCTCTGATATAATATGATTTAGGCCCTTGATCGATTGCATTGAGGAGAAAAAACTTGCCATGGTATTAGAGCCACCTCTTCCATAGACAATCGAGATACAATCTACTCCATCGACCCAAGATTCTCAAGCTCGGCAGCCATGGCGACCTCGTCCTCAAGATCATCCGACCTCAACCTTGGATCTCCGCCAATATAATAGCTGACGCAGAGCAACTATCCCTTTTGGCGCACGCAGGTCATGTCTGCACTAGGCGGCACCCAATTCACCGGCTTCCTCGACGACACCGAAATTGCGCTGTCCAAGATCATTGCCGTAGATAATTCATACAAATCCAAGGAGCCTTTGGTGGTTCCCAATCCTGAGTACTCTTCCTGGTTAGCGCAGGATCAAAAGGTGCTCAGTTATCTCCTAAATTCATTCTCCAAGAAAATTATGATTCATGTCCTTCGGATGGAGCACGTTGCCAAGGTGGAAGAGATATTTTCCTAGTAAAGTTTTTCCAAGGTCACTAACATGAGGATCATGTTGGCCAACACGGAGAAATTAAATCTCTCAGTATTCTTCGCCAAGATGCAGGGTTTTGCAGACGATATGGTGACTGCTGGAAATCCACTTCCCAATGATGAACTTGCGTCTTTCCTCAATCGCCCGACTTGGAGACCGATATGACTCCCTGGTTGTTTCCCTCGGAGTAGTCAAAACTCCAATCACAGTTTCTGAATTATACTCACAAGTTCACTCTTTGGATCGATGCCAAGAGATGCACACTTGAACCATAGATGGGGGGTTTGAGACCTCCACCAATGGAGTAGCAAGAAACTTTAATCGTGGTGGTGGCAGCGGGGGTTATCATCAGCACAACAATGGTGAAGGCTGTGAAGATCAACGCTATGATGACCGACACATTGATAGGCGCCAGGATGATCGCCCCCGAAACAACCACTTCAATCAAAAGGGGGATCATGGTGGACATGTGTCTGCTGGTGGTGGCCGAGGCCATGGACGTGGTGGTCGTCGCTGCACCATTATCTGGGTGGACGTCACTTGTCAAATCTTCTCTAGGGAGGGTCGTGCTTATGTGGATTGCTGTTACCAGTTCCAAGACGATTATGGCACTTTTGATGCTTCATATGCCTACGTTGTTGACAAAAAATGGTATCTACACATCTTATCACTCACGAGCTGGATAAATCTTTCAGTTCGTGACTTATATCGGGGCCGCGACAAAGTACACACCGCCAATGAACAACGTATAAATTTTTTTCATGCTGGTAATTCAATTATTCATAACCATGTTCAACCTTTTAAACTCGACAATAGTTGCATGTTCCCAATGCTTCAAAAAATCTTCTCTCACTCATGTCACTTGTCAAATGTTGTAGGGTGGGTAATGCTGCCAAGGATTGCTGGTACATCGTTCCAATACGATGATGACACTTTTGATACTCCACGTGCATACAGTGTTGACACAAATTGGTATTACCACACCGGAGCTACACATCACATCACCGGCGAACCGAATAATCTTTCGGTCCTTGACTTTTCTGTACTAATATTTTTGATGGATTGCATCGAGGAGAACGATCCTAAAACTTACAGCTCATCTTCATCCTCTAGGAGCGAACATGATCCATGTTTGCATGAAGCATCAATGCCGATCCTGCCGGCCCTCCCAGATATGCGTGACCGCGGTCCTCTGTTGCTCCCTATTTGCATGAATCATGAAACCACCGTCATCCATTTTTTAGTCCCCCCACCGACCGACGCACCGGCGGGCGTTGCCCACGTTGAAACATCTGGAGCTCGTTCATATTCCTCGTCATTTCGTCAACGAGCGGGCCCAGGGCGTGTCAAATATCAGTAAGTATGCATCAGCGCCGCCCCTCTTTTTCAGAAAAAAAGTGAGAAAAAAAAACGAGTAACAATAGCGCCGCCCGTCTCACCTGACCGCACCGCGGAACGACTCACCGTCTCTACCGGCGCCGGCGCCTTGGCCCCACAGAAAAAATCTACTGCTCCCACCGATTCACGAGCGCTGGAACAAAAGAAGGCACTGGACTCCGATTCCGACCGATCCAGCTACGGCCATGCGCATCGAGGAGCATGCGACAGATGCGGCCGGGTCCCCCGAGGACAGCAGTCAGCGGCACGTCCATCCACCGGGGCGCGGACACAGCAGTACCGGTAGTACTACCTCGCGCCCACACCGATGCAATGAAACGCCATCATTTTACGCCAGTAACGCAGCAGCAGCGCCACTGCCCTCCAGCTCACAGCCAGTGCTCTGCTGTTCCCCCCTCACTCCACTCCACTCCACTCCACCACTCCCCTTACCTCAAAGCACAGTACCCCCTTCAGCTCACTGCCACCTTGCATAAACACTCGACCAGAGCGCGAGCTCATCCTTCGTTGCCGCGCACATCGGATACACTTCAACTCTCGCTCACCTCCACGGCATTGCCGCTCATGGGTACCCGATGGTTTCTTCCCTTCCTCTTCCTCTCCCTGTCCCTGTCCCTGCAGCCGCAGCTCGGCGCGTCGTACCTGCGAGCGAGGAAGAACTACGTGGTGCACCTCGACCCGAGGGGCAGCGCCGCCGTCGATTCCGTTGAGGAGTGGCACCGCTCGTTCCTCCCGCGGGCGGCGGGGCTCGATTCGGAGGAGGACGCCGGCGCAGGGGACGACGGCCCGCGCATTATATACTCCTACAGCGACGTGTTCACAGGCTTCGCGGCCCGGCTCACGGACGAGGAGGCCGAGGCGCTGAGGCGCACGGATGGCTGCCTCAGGCTGTACCCGGAGGTGTTCCTGCCGCTGGCCACCACCCGCTCGCCGGGCTTCCTCGGCCTCCACCTCGGGAACGAGGGGTTCTGGAGCCGATCCGGGTTTGGCCGCGGGGTGGTGATTGGGATCCTCGACACCGGGATCCTGCCCAGCCACCCCTCGTTCGGCGACAACGGCCTCGAGCCGCCGCCCAGGAGCTGGAAGGGCACCTGCGAGTTCAAGTCCATCGCGGGCGGCGGGTGCAACAACAAGATCATCGGGGCGCGCGCGTTCGGCAGCGCGGCCGTGAACTCGTCGGCGCCGCCCGTGGACGACGCGGGCCACGGCACGCACACGGCCAGCACGGCCGCGGGCAACTTCGTGGAGAACGCCAACGTCCGGGGCAACGCGGACGGCACGGCCTCCGGGATGGCGCCGCACGCGCACCTGGCGATTTACAAGGTGTGCTCGCGCAGCCGATGCTCCATCATGGACATCATCGCCGGGCTGGACGCCGCCGTCAAGGACGGCGTCGACGTGCTCTCCTTCTCCATCGGCGCCTCCTCCGGCACGCAGTTCAACTACGACCCCATCGCCATCGCCGCGTTCAAGGCCATGGAGCGCGGCATCGTCGTCAGCTGCGCGGCGGGCAACGCGGGTCCGGAGCCCGGCTCCGTCGGCAACGGGGCGCCGTGGATGCTCACCGTCGCGGCCGGCACGATGGACCGCGCGATACGAACCACCGTGCAGCTCGGAAACGGCGAGGAGTTCGACGGCGAGTCACTGTTCCAGCCGGGGAACAACTCGGCCGCGAAGCCGCTCCCGCTCGTGTACCCCGGCGCGGACGGCTCCGAGACTAGCCGCGATTGCAGCGTGCTGCGCGGCGCTGAGGTGAGCGACAAGGTGGTGCTCTGCGAGAGCAGAGGCCTGAGCGGCCGCATCGAGGCTGGCCAGACCGTGGCGGCGTACGGCGGCGTGGGCATGATCGTGATGAACAGAGCTGCCGAAGGGTACACCACCTTCGCCGACCCGCACGTCCTCCCGGCATCGCACGTCAGCTACGACGCCGGGACCAGGATCGCGGCCTACGTGAACTCCACGGCCAACCCGACGGCGAGCATCGCGTTCAAGGGGACAGTCATGGGCGCGTCCCCGGCGCCGGCCGTCACGTTCTTCTCGTCCCGTGGACCGAGCAGGGCCAGCCCGGGCATCCTGAAGCCGGACATCACCGGGCCCGGCATGAACATTCTCGCGGCGTGGGCGCCGAGCGAGTCGCACACGGAGTTCGCCGACGGCGGTGTCGGCCTCTCTTTCTTCGTCGAGTCCGGCACGTCCATGTCGACACCGCACCTGAGCGGCATCGCCGCGCTTCTCAAGGGCCTGCATCCGGATTGGACTCCCGCGGCGATCAAGTCCGCGATAATGACGACGTCGGACGCGGTGGACCGCACGGGCGTGCCACTCAAGGACGAGCAGTACCGCCACGCCACCTTCTACGCCATGGGCGCGGGATACGTGAACCCCGAGCTCGCCGTTGACCCCGGCCTAGTCTACGACCTCCACGCGGACGAATACCTCCCTTACCTCTGCGGCCTGGGCATCGGCGACGACGGCGCGACGGAGATAGCCCACCGCCCCGTCACCTGCGCCGACTTCAAGGCCACCACAGAAGCAGAGCTGAACTACCCGTCCCTCATCGTCAACCTGCTGGCGCAGCCAATCACGGTGAAACGCACGGTGACCAACGTCGGGAAGCCCAACTCCGTGTACACGGCCTTGGTGGACATGCCCGGCGACGTGTCGGTGACCGTGCAGCCGCCGATGCTGCATTTCACGGAGGCCAACGAGAAGCAGAGCTTCACGGTGACGGTGCGGTGGGCAGGACAGCCGAGCGTCGCCGGCGCGGAGGGCAACCTGAAGTGGGTCTCCGGAGATCACATCGTGAGGAGTCCCATTGTGGTTCCAGCCAAGGCCGCGTAGTGATTTTCCAACCGGCAGGCCGTATAGATTCCTACTAGCTAGCATCAGTAGGCTACGGAGCTTCCACGGTGTGTGTATAGGCAACATGCAATTCCCCACCTTGTGTACGCACTCTCAGCGACAATTTTGTTCTGTAAATAGCGCGAACAATAAAACTATGTCCGTCCCAGAATTGTCTATGTTCGTCTAGAAAAAAGAAATGTTTCTGCTCTGCGAGTCAAGATTTGCAATGAACATGCATGACTATTTCTAGTGGAATACATGCATGACAGATCGGGCGAACATGAACGAATCCCGCCGTCCTGTCGTGTACTCTATATATACCAAGCTAGAAGTAAGGATTTGCATCAAAAAGGGTTTGACGTAATAAGGAAAAACAAATCTTTATTAGCTTACATATATGTTTGAACTTTTTGTTAGTTTAAAATGCAGCCTTGGTTGAAGTCAAGCGCAAATATCACGTGGAACGATAAATAGCTGGAGTATTTCCTGAACTACCGCTACAGATGATAAGCTTTGGATTGATTTAGAAAAACGCTGACGATGCTGAGGATAAGTCTTGCATGAAGCATATTTATCCTTTGATCGTATAGCATCTCCACCGACGCTGCCCAAAGGCTGACCGGCACAGGCGCCGGCAGTGCGACTACGGGGCGACCCCTGAACCTCCGGCAATTTGCGGGCCGCTCCATGCACCGGTGCCACCAAATGGTCAAAATCGGCCGCGGACCTTGCTGTCTCTGCCCCAGGCACTGTCGCCACAATCATCCGTCCGATGGAATAGGCATTATGGTGCAATTTGTTTTCCCGTGGACAAAGATCTCAATGCTATGCCATGTAGGCGAGGACTGCAATCCGGTACTAGAATTTCAATGTGATGTATCAGATAAAAGTTCTTTTTTTGTTCTCCTAAAACTCAATGTCATTTTGATTTGAGTGTGTAATACGGATTTACCATAAGAAAATTTATTATTTATTTTAATTAATGTGGTGCCGTAGCAATCGCACGGGCACTCTGCGCGCATCCGAGAAGTATATATATAGATAATAAGTGCAGAAGTATCTTGAATAGGCGGACCTAGATCATCGTCGCTTCTCGCTCTTGGTAGTTGGGCAAGGTACCAAGGCACATTATGTTTAGGGATATTTGGATGCCAATCGAGCTCCTCCTTGGGAAGAATAGTGGGTACGAGAGTGGGTCATAGCATCCTTGTGTTGCCTGTATACTATGCCTCTCGTTGTTATTACCGTAGAGGGTAATGCTGCGCTTGAACCTATTTGCCAGGTCACTGCCCTCGACCCAGATCGCGGCCACCTCAGACGATGCTGATAGATTAAATACCCTTTGGTCTTTCTTCTGATTAATGTTTAGTTCTATACGGCAGTCCTCGAGGTTGTCCTTGTGGGCGCCCAAACACCTAAAACTGCTCGGAGTAAGGGTATCCTCTTAGTATGTCTGCAACCTTCCGGACTACCTCTTGGTCAAGGTCTTTGGTGGCTTCCTTGCGATGGATCATGTTCGGATCATCGTCATAGAAGTATAGTTGCAGGTGTTTTGGCTTTGAATTTGGCCCGAACGAATGCACATTGTGGTACAATGAGCCTTGCGCCTGGAATGTGTATACTCCGGACCTCATGTTTGTGCTATCGTTGTACCGACACCGCGTGAAGGAGGAGAAGTGTCCGTTGAAGAATCAGATGCTCTCCCGAAAATGACGTGAGTCCGCATCGTGGCTAGACCATAGTCTCCTCATCTTTATTAAAGGCAAAGAGGACAAGGTGGTGATACGTCGCTCTAGGCATACCCCTCAAGTTGAAATAATTTACCGACAATGCCACCGCCAAGAAAACGCACTAGCTCGATTTATTTCTTTTGCCCTCCGCTTCCTCGCACGTTTTCTCCGGACTCCCCCATCCCCTACCAGAAACCATCCTACATCGACCACGCCGGGGCCAACCGTTCATCCCGGCCGGTGCTCCTCTGCATAGAGGGGGCGGACCTCCCCATGTACGAGAGATACGTGGCGCGACCTGCACGAGCTCGCTTCCGGGAGCTGCCTGCCGACGGCGAGAATCAAGGTGCCAGCTCCGGAGATGCAGCCACCCGCCCCGGTGCTCTTCCGCGCGGAGGCAGAGGGAGTTACTGCGGAAGCATGCGATGTGGGCTATGCGGGGATTACCTACTCGAGCTCTGTTGCCTGAGGTCATCCACCGGCGGTCATGGAATCAAGGTAACCCCGTTTTGGGGGAAATCCACAGCTTTGGGGAATCTCTCCTCTCCTTCAATTATCTGCCCTCCTAACTCATTCCTCTCTGAATTTTACAACAGACTCATCTTCGGCAGTAGCGACGACAAATAGGGTGCTAGATTATTAGTCCTGATGCCGCAACGCCTTCCCAATCCTTGCCAATAGCCCATTCAATGCCTGGAGGATCCAGTAACCGCCATCAAGATTCCTTCTCTCCTTGATTATCCTCTCCTCTCGCTGACCAGGGGCTAGGCCCGTGATTTCATTGCCGTACTGCAGGACATGGTCACCTACCCAGGTACAGCAGATGCTCCCGTTATTGGGCGTTCCAGTTGGAGACTTGGAGTTCAAAGATTACAATAATCTTTTGGCTGATTTGTTTGCAGTTATTCTGATTCAACACAGCGAGGCTTCTTTTCTACAGAGTTCAAGAAATTCAGAATGGTGATAAGAACACCAAGAGGTTCATCCTATGATTTCCATTGTCGGATGCGGTATTTCAGTATATCACGTCTTGATTCTTAAGAGTAAAAAAAAACATGGTACCAAACAACGAACAATGTGCATGTATACCATCAGAGTATAGACTTAAGCTTTAATATGAAAATGAGGTTGCAAGATTGCAGCCCAACTGCCGGCGCTCATGCGACCACCCATTTTGTCCCTGGCAGTGGGCACATATACTTTGTTTCTCCGCCATGGAAGCCAAAGATCAACAAGTTCTTTTGATGACATCCGCACCTTCTTCTCGAGTAGGGACAAGGTACCTTTTGTATACAACACTCTTTCTTGTTCTGGTTTTGTTAATCTTCTTCGTTCTGTGATGGATTAATTTGTTCAACAGCGTTTGTTAATAACATTGTGAGATAAAAAAACCAAAGAAAGAGTTGATAAAAATTGTTCAGATTTGTGCAGCTGGTGAAAGTGTTCTCGACGAGTTTCTGAAAAGGGACGAGAGCAATACGGGGACATGAACGAATTGTAATGCGTGTGCAGGTGCTAAACAGCCGAATCCACGTATATCATGTGTATATAATGTATGTATGTTTTTTGTGTCCCTTTTCTGCTGCTAAAACACAGAAAACATGATTTCGGACATGAAGCTGCCAAATGTGTGTCTATGAATTACTCACATATGTATATCAAATTTTTGAATTTTATTTCTGAAAATTATTTTTCTAAGATTATTGTTTTTATTCTGAATTAATTTCAATCAGTTTTGAAGATTTTCTCTTTTCTTTCAAGACGAGACATGTTACAATTTAAATCCATGGATTTTGAAGATGGGTGAACATCAGTAGCATAGTTATCTCGAGGGATCACAATCGTATGCTTGTACTCACAGTTTGCTTCCCATTTTATTTTAGTCTTTATATCCAGTATAACCATATTTGTTTTTGCAGGTGGGATCCTTTTTATGCTGTTGGATAGAATAGAAGGTAGCTTCATTCATACAGGCGAGGTGGTTTAAAATTTATGGCGCTGCCTACCCGTCTGTCCCTTGCGTGTTTGAATTGTCTCTACTGTTAATTAGATAGTATCAGTGGTCATTTACCATCGGCAAGTGTATTTGATAATTTGAATTTGCAGTATTGAAAATAAGTTTAGGAAGATTCCATGTAAGGAGAAATTTCTTTCTAAATAAAGATTTTGACTACTCCTGTAGATGTATGTTAGAGACCTTTTTCTAAATCATATGTATATTCGGTATCATCTTAATATCTTTCGATCACTTCTATATCTCTAGGTTGACCTCTAAGTTCAACATGATTACTTCTATATCTCCACTTCGAATGCTCTTCATCAATGAGAATATTTATCAATTACTGTCTAAACCCGATAGGATGGCTGCTATCGTCGCAGACCTACAGAGGATTCCTCCCAGCCATCTTATCACCCTCCTCTAATCAGTGAAGTGCCAAGAATTATAGGAAGGAGAGGATGCACAGCGGCCAGCGATGCGTACCATGTCTAACAGTAGCACTATATGTCTACGCTCGGCAGCCAATAACGTTGATAGGATCTCTAGATTTACTCTCATTGAAAGGAGGGGATGACACTAGGAGTTGGGACAATTTTCTGGTTTTATTTCTCGCACAAACTCACACACAAATGCCATACCAACCACAAGGGTCGGGGATACATATTTATAGGCTGCTAGCCAGCCAAGAATATGCTAAATGCTAGTCCAAGATGCTAGTCTAAGATGCTTTAAAAGCGATCGAGGATGCTTGGTCGCTTCCTAATCGATGTCTAAAGCGGTCAAGGATGCTTGGTCCTTGCTGCTCCTAATCGCCCTTGCTACAAGGACCATGTATTACAGCCCCACAAAGACCAACAAGACAGACTTATTCATCATTCTCCCCTAAGTCTTGTGCGTTGTCTTGTGGAAAGGCTGGACCATCCCAATCTCGGAGCAGAGTCCAAGGAACGTGATCGCCCAAGAGGCTTGGTGAGCGTGTCCGCAAGCGATCCTTGGTGTTGATGTAGCTGCCGTGATGCTCCCTTCATCCAAACAACGTCGGATGAAATGGTACCTCACTCGGATGTGCTTGCTCCGCTCGTGGAATACGGGTTCCTCACTTGAGGCAGAGCGGACTTGCTGTCCACCATGAGCCCTGCTACCGGTGTCTCGACCGAGGAGATCACCAATCGAGCAAGCCAGAGGGCCCGAGTGCAGTGGAGGCCGCTATGTACTCGGCCTCGCAATGGACATGGCCACCACCGCTGCTTGACCGACCGCCACACGAGGAACTTGCCGAGAAGAAGAGGATCCCGCTTGTGCTCTTCTTTGGTGTCGATGTCGCCGGCGTGGTCGCCGTCACTGACGAAGTGTGCCGCCTGTGGCACCTAGGGTAGTAGAGGCCGTGGTCGAGAGTCCCCGCAACATAGCGACGATCCTCTTCCATACTTGGTGTTCCGTCATTTGCCGCATGAACCGACTAACGTAGCCGACGGAGAATGCCAAGTCTGGCCGTGTGTGGGCGAGGTAGCGAAGGCTCCCCACAAGACGCCGGTACTGTGTAGCGTCCACCTCCTCCGCCGTGCTGTCGCGGCTCAGCTTCAGCCTCTCCTCCATCGGAGTGAGAGCTGGGTTGCAATCGGTGAGCCCGGCTAGCTCAACGACGCGCTTGGCGTAGGCGGTCTGTCGAAGCGTGATCCCGGAGTGGTCCTGGTGCACCTCGATCCCCAGGTAGAAGGAGAGGAGCCCCAGATCACTCATCTGGAAGGCGGCCTTCATTTCTTCCTTGAACGCCGCCACCTCTGCATCCTTGGTGCCGGTGATGACCAAGTCGTCGACGTAGACACCTACCAACAGGGCATTTCCTCCGTTGCCCCGTCGGTAGACGTCCGCCTCGTGCGGGCTTTGCCCGAAGCCCATCGTCTTGAGCGTGGAGTCCAGCTTGGCGTTCCATGCCCTTGGTGTCTTCCGCAAACCATAGAGAGCCTTGCGTAGACGAAGTACCTTGCCCTCCTGGCCAGGAATCGCAAATCCCGGCGGCTGTTGCACGTAGACCTCCTCCTTCAAGTCGCTGTTGAGGAAGGCAGACTTGACATCCATGTGATGGACGCGCCAGCCCTCCTGAGCGGCTAGCGCAAGGAGGAGTCGCACGGACTCCATCCGTGCCACAGGAGCGAAGACGTCGTTGAAGTCAACCCCTGTAACTACCTCGGTGAATTACGCTCCTAGATACAAGCCTGGATGAGCGGAAGTGGTTGAAATAGTACGGTGGGGCCCAAAAGCCACTCACGGGTAGACCTTTCGGCCGTCCCAACCATTTCCAGTCATCGGGACAAGTAAGCGTGAATCGAAAGCGAAGGGATCAACTACATACACAAATGAGTATGTATGCCAGCCACCATACAATAGTACATCAGAGCCATACCATCTAAAAGAAAGGAAATATAGCAACGCCATACGACAAGATTCAAATGACCTAGATAAATATAATAGTTTAGGATATTTCCTCATACATCACACATCAGAGTATCAGGCGGAAGCGGCAAACAAGGTCCGAGTACGGATAAGAAGCAAATCGGCATAAGATGCCCAGAAATAAGCACATCCCGCCCACAGATCTCACGGATCCCCATTCCCGGAATCTCTACACCGAACGATCGTTGCCCACATCATCAGCCTCCTCCACCCAGTATCCGTCCTGCGAGTGTACCTGTTCATCTGAACCAATTATTTATCGTGTGAGACCCTAAGGGTACTCAGCAAGTCTTTATGCCTCTAAAGGGGACACAACCTGGGGTGACGCAATTGCAGCAAAAGATAACCCTAACAGTTCTATAGATACTCGCTAACCATCCGCCTAACCAAAGATAGACGGATGTCCGTGAATTAATGACAACAGTTATAACAGTAGTATCCACAGATCCATCCTCCTCCTCCTCGCTTACCAACGAGGAAGCGGACGAACAACCTCCCATCCGTTGGCAATTTTATTAACCATTCCATGAGTGTTGCACTATTTACTAGTCAATTACTTAGTAAAATTAAAAGCGGTACTTTAGTTATGCTTGTCTATGATCGAGAAACTGTGCTCCAAGTCGTCCATAACCGCGTACACGGCTCTCAGAAAGTTTTACCCTGCAGGGGTGCAAAAATAGCAACACACACTCGACCAACCTCGGAAAAACCAAATCAAAACCCAACGAGGCCTTCACGACAAAGCAATCACAGGATTCAGAAATATTTCGGGGGGCCACCCCATTAAGCTACCCGCAACGAAGTTAGCTAACTTCGAGACGGACTCAAGGTTTGCGTCAGTGGCTGTAAACGACTGGGAACCCATAACTGAGCTTGTCGATACCGCAGAAACACTCCGCTTACCTAAACAGTACAGGTGCTCCTCGCACAATCGTAATAAAGCAGTAAAGCATGGCACAAGTACATGATAGTAAACAAAACCTCAAACTAGTTTGTGGCCCCTAGAAATAAGACTGAATCAAGTTCTGGCTCAGGGGGGTCCCATAAGCCTCCCGGATGTGGATAGCGCGAATAATCAAGGAACAGGAATCAAGTACTCGGGGTCCTACGAGACACAAGTGAGCGGGAAAAACCAAATAGCAGATATTGCTCACCGGTGCCACTTTCATTAGTTATCCCATTACTACTCAGGTTAAGTTGTTTAGGTACCTCGTTATCCAACAGACACTCACATACCCTACACATGCTGTTCTACGACTCGCATGGCTCATACAACTCCTGTAGTAATGGCTCATGGGATGGAGGAACAAGCTTGGTGGGGTTTAAAAGTAAAGGCCATGCAATACTTGGGATTCAGTTTAATGCAATCGCGACTCAATGATGCAAGAATAAGATAGAGGCAATAGGTATCAGATGTATGCAAGCATGTGGTAGTGCTTGCCTGGCAACTCAGTTGAAGCGAGAGACGGATCTGGGTAGTGCTCCTGGTTCTCTTGATATATCCCCTGCTCAGTGTCTATTCGAAGAAGAACCAAACAAACAAGGGCCAGCATAAATAAAGTGCACAAGCATATGAATAAAATGTGACAAGCAACCATCATGCCATGATGAATGATGCACAATTTACATGGCAACAAAGTAGCATGGCATGGGTGAGGTGTGGAATACAAGAATAAGTCATTTTATTGAGATTTGGCCACATTTTATTGTCATATTAGTTGCTGTATACTATATATTTATATGATGCATGCTGCAATTGAAAACATGGATAGCATAAACAGAAAGGTCTCGTCGAGCTAAACATTTTAGACATATTATTTGCTAAAATTGGAGTTATAAAACAAAAGTTATTAATTAATTAAGGTGGAAGGGCAATTTATTGTAATTTTAATTAATTTGAAAAAATAAAGTGCTCAAAATATATTTTGGATGGCATATTTGAATTCCTCATATTTTTCTGATTTGAAAACATATATTATATGTATTATTTGGATTTATATTTTAAAAGATATTCAAAACAGATTTGAATTTTGAATTTAAATTAATTTGGAAAAGATTTGAATTAAAACAGATAGACAGAAAAGTTTTGTTACTTAGCCCAGAGCTAGCCAGAGACAAAGACAGATGGGGCCATGCTGACTGGACGACACAGGCGCACAGAAAAACTTTTGCCACCGCGAGCTCGTCTAGCTTCTGAGACTGACAGGCGGGCCAGAGCGACCTCGGGGCCACACGCGCGCGCGGCCAACGCGTGCTGGACACGTGGGCAAGCCGGGGCGCGGGGGGGATCGGTTCGTGATGGACTGGGTTTTCCGGGGGTTTACTTGCAAAGAGGTAACGAGGCTGGCAGGTGGGGCCGCGGGGACCGCGGGTCGAGGCGGGAAAAACTACAGGGGCCTAAACACAAAAGCGTCATCGGCTGCTGCCGCCGACGAAAACCGTCTCGACGGCCGGGGATCCGCCGCTTCTTCGTCGACGGTGGCGACGAATCCGCTGGGAGAAACGCGATGCGGCTAAAACGAAAGTTGAAGAGGGGACATCGGGCTACAAGTCTCGTTCAGCGATCTAACGCAGAGGAGGGCTACAGCGCGCGGGGTAGGTCGAGGAACAAAGGACGGAAGCTGCTGCACTGCCGCCAGAGGACACAAGGCAGCAGAGCGCCGACGGAAGGCGGCGATGCAAGGCGAGAGGGGAGAGATGTCTAGGGGAAGAGGGACTCACCAATGACCGTCCGGTGCGCTAAGCGGGCTCGGGTAGCGTCGATCGTCGGGAAGCAGGGGCCGAGCACTCCTGCTCACGGCACGGGCAAGCGGGCTCCTCCGGCGGTTCCCGGTGGCTTCCAGCGGGGCTAGGCGATGAAGAGGAAGCAGAGGACGCCCTGGTGCTTCTGGATCGTTTTGGTGAGCTACAGATCGACGAGGCCAGGAGGTAGATGGGCTAGGGTTTGAGGAGACATGAAGGTGGCTATGGTCAAGGGAGGTTGCAAGGAGAGGAATAAAGGGAGGGAGAGAGGAACCTGGGCGCCTCCTAGACGGATTTGAGATGGTAAGGTGAGCTGGGGTGGTTGGGGAGATAAGGGAGAGAGGAGAGAGGCACATGGGGGGGGTGCACTTTTGCAAAAGGGGAGGAGGGTGAGCTCGGGCTAGGTCTTTCTCTCTTGCCTCCTTCTTGTCCTGTAGCTTAGAGAGGGCAGAGAGGGACCAAGGGAGGAGGGGAGAGGCTCGGGTTAGGAGCTAGGGTAGGGTAGATGGGAGGCTCGGGCTAGGGTTTGCATGGTGGGTTGGGGTAGCTAGGTGGCATGGTGGGGCCAGGTGGGGCCAAGCTAGGTGAGAGAGAGAGGCCGAGAGAGAGAGGGGGAGGATTAGGGGTATGGGGTATGGTTTGGACAAAACAAACAAGATCAAGCAAAGGAAAAGAGATGATCCATGCAAAAGAAATCAAATAAAATTTAAATGACAAGCAAAAAGGTGGTACTTGCATGGGCCATGCATAAAGTTTAAATGCCATGTCTTAACCTTGTGAAAACAAAATATAATCCCATGGCATTTATTTATGTGCATCCCCAAAAGTGGAGTAAGGCCAAGCAAAAGAATTTGAGTGGGATCCACCCAACCCACATGAGCTAGAAGTAACTCAAATAAATGCCAGCTCATATTAATTGGATGGTGGAATTATAAGGTGGTGAAGAAAGGGTGGTGGAGTCAATAAAAGATATGCCCCCAACTTAAATTGGGCATTCCACAATATATCAAGAACCAAATACAATATCAAGAGGCAAATACAAATAATAATGCATATGAGATAAGAACCAAAACAAAAAGGGTTTTTGTATGATGCTCAAATGCAAGGTGGCATGATGACATGAGCATGAAACATGATGATGCAACAATTATATGTAGGAAGTAGCCATTATATTACTAGATCAAGTAGCATTACAAATGTTAGACAATTGGGATGCTACAACCCCCTCCTGCTGCAAGAAACCTCGGGCCACCAATTGAGCCTTGTGCTTGACGATGGCGCTGGCTTCATCCCTCTTCAGCTTGAACACCCACTTAAGGGTGATCTCCCGGTGACCTCGAGGGAGGTCAGCGAGCTCCCAGGTGTGGTTCTTCTCGACCGCATCCATCTCTAACTGCATCGCGGCTCGCCATGCCGCGTCTTGCTCCGCTTCTGCAAAAGACCGAGGCTCACCATCATCACATGAAAGTTGCAGTTGCGCCTCCAGGTTGCGTGGCACCGGTCCCGACATCGGCTGGTCACCGAGAAGACCCTCCATCGTATGGTACCGCAACGGCTTGCCGTCGTAATACGCATCGATGCGCTCCTCGTCGTGAGCGAGCGGGGAAGCGAACTCCATCGGGCTGCGCTCGACGCGAGCTGGTGCTGGTATAGACGTGCCCGGAGGTGTGACTGCTGGTGCCGGAGTGGACGTGCCCGGAGGTGTGACTGCTGGTGCTGGAGCACGTGGCGTCGGTGGCGTCGGCAGCTGTGGTACCATCGGCGTGACAGCCACCGGGACAGATGGAGACTTGGGAACTAAGGTAGACGCGCTCGGCGAGGAGGAGCTGCCTGCTTCCCCGGCTCCCTCGAAGTGGACGTACTCGACAATGAAGTCGTCATACGTCAGAGTCGAGCCGTCGTCCACCGCCTTGTCCCACGCCCACCCTCGCCCTTCGTTGAACACAACATCTCGCGCCGTGCGCACACGCCGTGTCTTTGGGTCGAGGATGCGGTAGGCCTTCGAGCCCTCCGCGTAGCCGATGAACACTCCCGGAGTGCTCCTGTCTCGTCGAGCTTGCCGATGTGGCCGAGCTCCTTGGCGAACGCGAGGCAGCCAAAGACCCATAAGTGGGAGACCGCCGGATTGCGCCCATGCCAAGCCTCATACGGCGTCTTGCCGTCAAGTGCCTTCGTAGGTGATCGGTTGAGGATGTAGACGGCTGTCAGCACCGCCTCCCCCCAGAAGAGAGCCGACATCCCTCTCTGCTTGAGGAGAGCCCGGGCCATCCCCACAACCGTTTGGTTGCGTCGCTCGACGACGCCGTTCTGATGCGGGCTGTAAGGGGCGAAGTAGCGGCGCTGAATGCCCTCATCAGCGCAGTACGACGCGAATTCAGTTGCTGTGAATTCGCCGCCGTTGTCGGTGCGCAGCACACACAGCTTGCAACCGCACTCCGCCTCTGCAGCAACCTGCGTACGCCTGATGGCGTCCGCTGCTTCTCCCTTGCTGCTGAGAAGCACCACCCGCATGTAGCGGGAGAAGTCATCGACGAGCAGCAGGAAGTAGTGTCATCCTCCCGGTGTGGCCGGAGTCACCGGTCCACACAAGTCCCTATGCACGAGTTCGAGCTTCTCCTTAGCTCTGAAGCTCGCCTGCTGGGGAAGGGGAGTCGCCTCTGCTTCGTCACCACGCAGACATCGCAGAACTATTCCACGTGTTCGAGGCACGGCAAGCCTCGCACCATCTCCTTGCTGCTGAGCCGCTTCAGAGCCTCGAAGTGAAGGTGCCCGAAGCGCTCGTTCCACTGCCACGCCTCGTCATCCCGACGAGCGGCGAGGCAGAGGGGCTGTGCCACCTGCACATCAAGGACATAGAGCCGATTTGCGCCTCTAGTTACCTTGGCAAGAGGCAACGATGGCGATCCCAGATGCGCAGGATCCCGTGCTCGATCAGCACGCGCGAGCCACTCTCATCCAGCTGTCCCAAGCTGATGATGGAGTTCCTCAGCGTAGGGATGTAGTAGACACCGGTGAGCATCCGGTGCTCTCCGGTCTTGGCGGCGAAGATGACGGAGCCGACACCCTGAATCTCCATGGCGGAGGCATCTCCAAACTTGACAGAGCCTCGCACGTCGGAGTCGAGCTCAGCAAAGAACTCCCATCGACCAGTCATGTGGTGGGTGGCGCCGGTGTCAAGGCACCACCCGCTAGTCTTGTCGGTGTCGGAGCCGTCGCCGAGAAGGGCGTGTGCCTTTGGCTCGTCGAGGTGGAGGGGAGCCGTTGCAGTCGGTGCCGCAGGGCGTAGCTCGATGCTCGCATGATCCATGAACAAAGCCGGCTCCTCCTCCCCTGCCTGTGTGACGTGGGCCTGGCCGCGTCGTGGCTGTCGACACTCCTTGGCCCAGTGGCCAAGCCGGCCACAGTTGTGGCAGGCGTCATCTTGGGCCAACTTGGGACTGCCGGCGGCGCCTCCCCGGGCGCCTCCGCAGGCACCACCTTGCACCCTGACCTGGCCGTCTTTGCGCCCCTTGCGTGGTTTGCCGCGCCTGCGGCCACCTGATGCGGAAGAGGACTCCCCCTTCTTCCTGTCACCATGGCCGGCGTCCCACCGCTCCCGAGTGAGGAGCAGCTTCCCAGCAGTGGTGATGGACCCCGAGGGAAGCTGTGGCTCGTCGAAGTCGACGACCTTGAGGCGACCGATTGCCTCCTCGATTGACATCGAGCTGAGGTCCAGCAGGGATTCGATCGAGCGAGCTATCTGCCTGTACTTCGTGGGGACGCAGCAAAAGAGCTTCTCAATAGCTCTTTCCTCGTTGTAGATGGAGTCGCCGAACCGCTCCATCTTCTGCAGCAAAGTGTTGAGACGGAGAGCAAAGTCATCGACGTCCTCACCTGGCTTGAAGGCCATGTCATCCCACTCCTTGCGGAGTGCCTGCAGAGCGGCCTTGCGAGCACGGTAGCTGCCGATGCGCGACGCAGTGATGGCCTCCCAGGCCTCCTTGGCAGTCCGCTTGTTGGAAAGCGAGAACTGCATCTCGGGCGGGACTGTGGCGAGGAGGGCGTCCAGCGACCGTCGATCGTCATGGTGGTCGACGTTGGCATCCTGGATTGCCTCCCACATGTACCGCACCTGGATCCGGACCTTCATGACTACGGCCCACTCAACGTAGTTGGTTTTGGTGAGGGTAGGCCACCCAGCACCGGGACCAACGTCCCTGACCACAGCCCGGACCTCGTAGAGGCCACGGTCTTGGTCGTTTCGGCCGCCGCCGTGCGCGCCTCCTCCGGGAGCGTCACCGCAGTGCTCACTTTCGCCGGGAGCGACACCGCCATGTGCTTGGGCATGCTCGGCTGCCCACCGCGCCGTCCGCTTGTGGGCTGTGTCGACGCTGCTTCCGCCTGAAATGGAGCCGTTGATGCTGCCGCGCAGAGCCTCTGCCGCCAGACGTGATGCCTCCACCGCCGCCGCCGCTTCGCCCGCCTGCCGCTGCCGCCGCTGCCAGCCTTGAAGCGCTGGTTGTCGCCACAACGGCTGCTGCTGCCGCCCGCTCACGCTCCTGTGCCGCGGCGAGCTCAGCCTCCTGCTGACGCCGCACGCTCGAGGTAGCCGAGTGCTGAGAGCGACCTTGGGACATGGCTGGCCGCTGGGGGGCTGTTGCGTGGAGGGAGAGATGCTGCTAATGAGCTGCTGCTTGACTGCGCGGAAGGGGAGAGGCCACCAGGGACAACTTGAGCTGCTGTACTTGCCCGCTGGGGCTGCTGCACACCCGGTGAAGGGGATGAGAAGGAAACACTCAGCCTACAAGACAACCTCGCTCTGATACCACTTGATAGGATCTCTAGATTTACTCTCATTGAAGGGAGGGGATGACACTAGGAGTTGGGGCAATTTTATGGTTTTATTTCTCGCACAAACTCACACACAAATGTCATGCCAACCACAGGGGTTGGGGATACATATTTATAGCTGCTAGCCAACCAAGAATATGCTAAATGCTAGTCCAAGATGCTAGTCTAAGATGCTGCCTAAAAACAGTCAAGGATGCTTGGTCCTTGCTGCTCCTAACTGCCCGTCCTTGCTACAAGGACCATGTGTGTTACAGCCCCACAAAGACCAACAGTACAGAGACTTATTCATCAACAACAACCCATCAATGTTCATAGTCCACTCTACACATTATCATCAAAGTGGCCTCAAAGTGTTCAGTATTTGACAAACAACAATCCAGATTGTAGGAAAGAAGGCTGCTATGCTTTTCAAGGCTAGCCTTGAATTTTTAATTACAATTTTTCTTGATTATTTGAATTATCTATCTTGCTCCGAGCTCTGCATTTTAACTGTAGATTCTTGGTCTTCAATCCATCACATAGAAGGTAATAACTTTATGGCTTTTTGGTTACATTATTCCTGGTTCTTATTTTTCACTTCCTGACATGATATTTGCAGGTTCATTCCTTGGTAGTCACTCGTGTGGAACTTTTTATAGGAACTTCGTCACATCCTATATAACCTATGCTACAAAGCAAAACTAAGAAATTCCCAAGAAATTCTTTGATGGGGTCAGTACCAGGTAACATACATCCCACCGCATACATTTGTTAACTTCCAATTATTGTATCTAAGAAGGCTTTTAATGTATCACCTGGAGATGGAATTCTCCATTGGCCAAAGTAGCTGGTGGTTTGTAATGCAACACAATCAGCTCGAATATTGAATAGAGAAATTGATGTAGCTCTTTTGTTGTTTTACACATGGAATGGTCATTGTCGGAGCTTTTACAAGGTATGGTATCTTCTTGATGTGTAGCTTACTCACATGACTACCTCTTCTTCTTTCTAACTATGTTGAACTTAAATATAAATAGTAAAAAATATAGGAGTGGCAAGCATGGATAGGAACCATTTCCTACCTTATCTAGCTTATTTTGTGCCTCAATTTACATTTACTGATGAATGTCCTTTCCTGAACAGTTGAACTAGGAACTAAGGAAGGAGTGGTATAAGCTTATGGAGTTATGGTGTTGCTGCCATCAAGATTTCTGCCAAACATGCTATGATCAAATATATTTCTGGCAGATTTAATGACTCCTGATATGCCATGTGTAGCAATTATGTCCTGTGACACAAAGGTTTTTTTATGTTCTGACATATTGTGTTGTGTGCTAACTGATACGGAGTATTAGAAATGCATTGCGAAGCTTATACACGATTCTGGATTTCAATTTTTGAAGTAAGCTCCCATCAAACATTTGCAATCTGCTGACGTTTGGTAAGTACATTATTTTTGTGTGGTCAAACTGTCGTGTACGAAGTGTGTATAGTCACGTGTATGTTTCCACTTGTCAAATGTCACCGGATTTTGATGGGTTGTTGACGTATTTTTTGATAAATCTAACATGTGGGCAAAACTAATTCTTCATCTGACCCTTTTGCAAAGCTATTTTGGAATCTGACCTCCGGCGTCAGCGTCATTTGAAATGGAGCCGAAGATGTACAGGTCAGCGACGTTGGCTTCATATGAAACAACGCATACCTCCCCTAGGCTGCTCTTCTGTTGTCTCGTGTTGGCTAGGTAAAGAAAGATGAAGCATTGTCATAGGTGAGGGCATGTCACGTCACTATTGGAATGTATCCAGTGAAATGGTTGAATCTGTGCACGCGATGCACCCACGCAAAATCTAAGCTTATATTAAGTTTACATCAAGTTACAAATACGGAACATACTGCAGGTTGATTTTTATGCAACACAAGGTTCTTTGTGCAAAACTTAGTCTACATCCTGTTCATTGTTGTTTCATCCAAAGGTTTAGAATCCACCGGTTTAAGGATGCACTGGCTCATTAGATAAGTTCCCTTGTCACTACAAATATGAAAACGACGTGCATAGTGCACATGGGTACTTTGGAAGAACGTGGATAGCCGACAAGGAGAAAAGGGGATGACCAGACATATCAATGGGATACGGAACCATTTCGCTCGCTCGCTCCCTCCCCACCCCCACCCCTCACGGGCGACGGCAAAACCCTAGCTCCTTCCCCCACCCCCACCCCCACCCCTCGCGGGCGACGGCAAAACCCTAGCCCCTCCTTGTTCTAGGTCCCATTCCCCTCTCTCTCCCTGCCACAACTAGTGTGGACGATCAGGCGTTTCCCGCGTGAGGCTGGCGGCGGCGGGAGGGCCTTTTCCTGTGCGAGCGGGGAGGAGACGCAGGGCTCCTGATGGTAGTAGTGTTCCTCGATGGGCGATGGTCTGGTTTGGCAAAGTGAGAACCACAATTGGGTGGCGTGCGAGGCTGCGGTGAGACCGTTTGTCGCTGGAAGGCGTGGAACCTGCGCGTGGTCGGCTGGTCACCAAGAGTGTTGGCAGTGGCACTCTTCATGCCCTGCTTTGGGCCCTTGGGGCTCGGTTTGGGTCTGGGCGGGATGATCCAAGCGCCGTGGCGTCTTCTTCTATGGACAAGGAGCGGGATCTGGCGATGGGTTGGTGGTGTCAGTGGTTCCCCTGTTGTAGTGTAGCGGCGAGCCTTATTGGGCCCGACCAGGACGATTAGGGCCTGGTTTGTCCTACTGTTGCATCCAGTCGGCTACCACTCCTGGCAGTGGAGGCAATTCCCTCCCGCGTGTCATTGTACCGATGAACCTCGCTGGAGTTTTTTCTCCTCGGTTTTACCGGCCTCAGAAAATGGGCCACGATGAGATGGCGGTGGTGATTGCAAGAATGTGGTGGCATGTGTTGGTGGGTGGCAAGATTTGTGGAGCAATACAGAGTGGTGCTTGACAGTGTGGGTTTTTGAGGAGTCAGGAGAAATCCCTGTAGTCTCGACACCGATGTGATGACACTATGAGTGTAGCCTTCCTCCTTGAAGGGCGTCAGGTATACCTTTTCCCCACCCCTGTTGCGTACAAAGGAAACCATAGGATCTATATTGGGGTAACCCTAGGACAGGTACGAGTAGCAGCGTCGTCGTCGTCTCTTCCCTTCTCGAAGGTGATGCTTGGCACGCGGTGCTTCAGATTTCTAGGAGGGTGGTGGATATTCTACTGACGGTGCAGTGGTTGCGAGTCACCTTCGTTTTCGTCGAATCGTTGATATCGACATTGTTTTATCTTCTTTTTTCTTGCTTCCTTCTTTTGGGCTTGCTTTATGTTTGTCCCAACAGTGGTCTCATCGTTGTATCCGTTCATTGCTATATTGACGAAATCATGTTTCGAGAACAAGGAGAAAGGACACACATAATGCTAGGATAGCGCGAGGTAGCAAGAAAAAAACAATCTTGATGTGACGCAAAAACACATTTAACAAAATAGAATAACCATATTTTAGATAAAAATAGAATAATCATCGCATATATATTTGGTTGTTCAGTAGCAAAGCATTGAACATTCAACTAGTATAAAGGAATCGTAAAGGAATCGCAAGGGCATCCGGCGACAGTGCCAGATCGGGCATATGGTATCGCGTATATGGAGCGCCACTCTTTTTTTATAAGTTCAACCACGCTTCTAAACGATCCGGTAGAATTCCAACACCTCAAAATAAATTAGTCTTACAATAGTTGAAAATAGAAATAAAATAATTCATACAATTCAATTATTAACATGAAGTTCAACTACATTTTAAAGTCAGAATAACGTCTTTTCCACCCTATTCTTGCTCCGACGGTGCATCTACCGGCGGCTGAAGGTGCGTGGAGTCGTGTATCCGGTGGATCTCCTGTGACCTATACTATTTTTATGGTTGTTGGTGTGAGTTTAGGTCAGTCTCTTTCGATTTACGAATGTTATCTTTGACAATGGTTTCTGCTTTAGTGGCTCATTCTTGTTAGACTGTGTATAGCTTCTATATTTATGTACGTGTATTGTACCACTTGTAACACAACCATTATGTATATATGATAGGCCACCCCATTGTGGGTTGAGACTGGTTCCCCCAATTCTATTATTTGACATCGTATCAGACTTGGTTACGACCTACGCTTCCGCCGCCTCCACCAAACCCTAGCCCCCCTTCCCCGTCGACGTCGATCACGTCGCCGATCGTCGCCGCCGCTGCCATGTCGAGCGCCACCGCCTCCACCAACGCGGGCTACCTGCCTGCGTCCCTCGCTGCTCTCCTCTCCCGCCCCATCAACGCCGCCACCATCCGGCCGCCCCCGATCGGGACGAGGAGCGTTGGCTCCTTCTTCTCCAACCATCCCCCGGCCCCTTCATCGCCGGGGCAATCGCCAAAGGTCCACACGTCCAGTGCCTCCTCGCCCGCCTCCACGGCCTCCGCCGCCTCGCCGCTCGCCTTCGCGCCCACGGACTCCTCGGCGGCCTACACCGTCGGCCCCTCTGCGTTGGATCTCGCGCCGATGCACCCTACGTACCTGCTACTCAAGATGCCACGGCCTAGGGGCGTCATCATGGTCCAGGGCAGCTTTCCCCGATCCGACCACTGTGACAGAGACTTCAACAGAATCTCCCAGTCGTTTGGCATGCAGGAGGAGCTCACAAGGCTTCGAGAGGTGACAGACAACAGGGCACCCCCAGTCTCCAGGCAAAAACCACCTGATATGTCGTTCGACTCCACAGTCAACACAAAAAAGGTGCAGGTCCACCCAACAGATGCCTCCAAGACGGCGCTGATCGCCAACGACCTCAGCCCCGCATAGGAAAGCGCGCTCGTCGAATTCCTCCGTGAGCGCTGGGAAATCTTCGCCTGGTGTCCTGCGGATATGCTAGGAGTTCCCAGGGAATTCGCCGAGCACACACTCAACGTATTTCCGGATGCCAAGCCTGTCAAACAGTCCATCCGAAAATTGTCCGAACCAAGAGCCGAAGCCGTCAGAATCGAAGTCAACAGACTCCTCAATGCCGACTTCATCCAGGAGATCAAGGAGAGCGAGTGGATAGCCAACACTGTACTGGTCCCTAAAAAGGACACGGACATCCTGCGGATGTGCGTGGACTTCACGTCGCTCAACAAGCACTGTCCAAAAGACCACTTCCCTCTCCCTTGGATCGATCGGATCATCGATTCGACTGCAGGATGCGAGAAACTTTCCTTCCTCTATGCCTACTCAGGCTACAATCAGATTCGGTTGAAGGTCGAAGATCAGGAGAAAACGGCATTCATCACACCGTTCGGAGTATTCTGCTACAACACAATGCCCTTCGGGCTGAAGAACGCAGGTGCCACGTACCAGCGGTGCATGCAGGCGTGCCTGAAGAGCCAGATCGGCCGCAACATATAGGTCTATGTCGACGACATAGTAGTCAAGACAAGGGAGGCTAAGACATTGATCAACGATCTCTGCGAGACATTTGACAACCTCGATTACTACAAGATCAAGTTGAACCCAGAAAAGTGCGCCTTCAGCGTCCCATCTGGCCAACTACTTGGCTACTTCATCTCCCAACGAGGGATCGAGGCGAACCCGAAGAAAATCTGGGCCATACTGGCCATGGAGAACCCGAAGAACCTCAAAGGTGTCCAACAGCTAGCTGGGCGCATTGCGGCGCTGAGCAGATTCATCAGCCGCATGGGTGAGAAGGCCCTGCCTTTCTACCAGCTACTACGCAAAGCAGAAAAATTCGAGTGGACACCTGAAGCAAACGACGCATTCGAAGATCTGAAGCGGCTGCTTTCCACCTCGCCCGTCCTGGTCACACCAAAGGAACGCGAGCCTCTACTGCTATAAATAGCAGACACACATCAGGTGGTAAGTACCGTGCTCGTGGTCTAACGATCCGAATATGGCAAGACCCATGGGGTCCAATGCCCAATCTACTACCTCAACGAGGTATTGACGCCAACAAAACATAGGTACCCTCACTACCAGAAACTCGCCTACGGCGTGTTCATGACGGCTCGTCGGTTGAGCCACTACTTCTAGGAGCATCAGGTGATGGTCGTCAATGAGGCTCCACTGTCCAGCATCCTGAACAACCCCGAAGCTACAGGACGCGTAGCCCTGTGGGGCATCGAGCTATCCCCTCTAGACATAGTCTACGAGAAGCGCCATGCGATCAAATCTCAGGTCCTCCCTAACTTCCTCGTCCACTGGATGGAGCTCCAGTTGCCGGACACCCCGGATCTGACGCAGTCATGGACGATGCGCTTTGACGGCTCCAAGCGCGAGGCCGTAGTAGGAGCTGGCGTCATACTGACGTCCCCGCAAGGCGATAAGATGAAATACGTCCTTCGGATGAAATTTCGCGCCTCCAACAACGAAGCCGAATACGAGGCCCTCATCCACGGAATGAGGATGGCCAAGATCTGCGGCGCAACGTGCCTAGTCATCTACGGTGACTCGAACCTCGTCGTCCAGTAGACGATGAACGAGTGCGACACACACGCCGCCAACATGATCGCGTATCGCGCGCTCTAAAACTCACTCAAAGGAGACTTTGACGGCTGCAAGCTTCGGCACGTTGGAAGGAAAAACAACGAGGAAGCCGATAGACTCACCAACATCGGATCCACCTATGCACGGGTGCCACCAGGTGTGTTTCTCGAACAAATCTGCGTACCTTCCATCAAAAGGAAATTCCCCAAGGGATCACCCGAAGAAGCAGAGCACTCGGGGGCTGTGCTAACCGAAGGACAGGAAGGACCTGAAAAGCTCGACACGGAGGTTGAGTTGGTCAGCCTAATGCAGGTCATGGCAATCGAAGAAACCTGGACGCAGTCGTACCTTCGGTACCTGATAAACAGAGAATTGCCTGATGACCCGACAGATGCCCGACGCATATCTTGCTGGTCCAAGGCCTTCACCATCATCAATGGCGAGTTGTACAAGCGCAACATTTCGGGTGTACTCCAAAGGTGCGTCACCATCGGTGACGGCAAAACCATCCTCCAAGACATCCATCAGGGCATCTGCGGCTGTGGCATCCCGCAAAAACCACTACTAGAAAATCACATCGAATTTGTGCATTGCATCGTCATCATCATGCATTGTTTGCCTAAAACTAATTTCGAAAACCTATTTTGTTTTCCAAACGCCTCGTCTTCGTTCAACACGCAAACCCGGGTCCCCGGATTATTTTGTTTTGGCCGCTATCGGTTTGCAAACGGTGTTAATAAAAAACAAATAAAAATTTATATTATTTTTAGTGGGGGCAGTCGAACGGGCCAACCTGACCCGAACGACCACCCCCGTATAAAACAGATCGGTCCAACCTCTAAATCCTAAGGCTACCCGGAAACCTACCCACACCCCCTGGCCACCTCACCCCCACCTATCCTAGGCCGCCACGTCACCCCGCCCAACCCCCCAGCCAACCATGCACAGCCACCTCACCCTCCTTCTCTCCTCTTTTTCCCTCCACACACACAACCCACCAACCCCCAGCTGGCCTACCCCACACGACGCACACCGCACACACCTCAAGACGCCACCTGCCCGCCTGCCCCACCACCACACACCCCACCCCAAAGAGCCCACACGCCAACCCACTCCCACCACACACCGCCTGACCCCCACCTCTCACTCACCCTGGCCCCACCCACAGGCTGGACCCGCCTCCCTCCTCTCCTCCTCCTCGCCTCCCACCCCGCACCTGCCTGTGGCGCCTCTTCCCACCTCTCGCCAATCGCCTACCTCCCGCCTCGCCAGGCCGCCGCCCGCCACTCCGCCGCCTCCCAGACGCGGCGCAGCAACCGCCCCCGCGTCCTCCTCTCCCTGGCCGCGTCCTCCTCTTCCCCTCCTCTGGCCGCCTCGCGCCTGGGCGAAGGCTGGTTCGCTGGCCCGCCCGCCGACCCAGCCTGGCGAGCCTCGCCTCCTCCGCCGCTTGTCTCGCCGCCCCGCCCGCCTCCGACCTTCGGCCTGCGCCACATGACCTCGCCCCGCTCGTCCGGGCCATGACGGCGAGCCCTCTCCGGCGCCCACCACCGCCTCCGTAACGCCGCCGTCCGACCTCCTCGCGACCTCCTGCGGCCCGCCGCCGCTGCCATCGCCCGCCATCCCTCGCCCGGTCCCCGCCGAGCCATCCTCCCCGCCGCGACCCTCCACCTCGCCTGCCCAAGCTCCTGCCGATTCGAGTCGACCTCATGGCCTCCGCTGCCTCGCTGCGTGCGCTCGCCTCGCGCCGCCATCCGCTGTCCCGACCTGACTTCCTCCGCGTCGCCGGGCGGTTCGCCTCCTCGGCCCCTCTCCCGCGCTGCCGCCTGTCCACCCCGCCGCCACGCCTCCTCCGCCCCGGTGTTCAAGACCGCTCGTAAAGAACTGCGTAAGCCGTGTACTGTGAGGTGACAAGATACTACAAGATCTCCGCGTCGACAGGGTATCGAGAGAATGAGCATGGTGACGCTCGATGGACCACCGACAAGTACTTCGACATGGACCCCAACGAGACACCGCCAAAACCCAAGTCCTCCACCCCGGACCCGGAGGATCCCCGGACGCCGAGACCCCCGAACCCGAAGACCGATCCCGAACCCGCATGCCAAGATCTACTTCACGGATACGAAGACCACATGTGCGACAAGTACTCCCTCGAGAACGTCAAGTACTTCACCCCGGACACCGAGACCCCGATGCGACAAGTGCTTCAACCCGAACGAGAGGACCGACAACATGGCCGACCATCGCGAATGCGACAAGAACTACCCCCGTTATCTGAGAACGCTTCCGCCGAGACCGAACCCCAGATCCGAACCCAGAGGCCGACCCCGAACCCGCAGAACCTCAAGTTCGTCGAGACCCCTCAATGTGTGAACCCCTTCCCGAAACCCTAATTTTCTAATATAATACAATTGTTGCATATCAAATCATTCATCTCGCATGCATATCATGTGGTTTGGGGGCCTTATGCCGATTCACCTAATAATTAAATATGGGGCCCATATGCGGGCAAATCTAGCCTTATATTGACCTCATCTAAACATGTGTAGCGAACCGGTTCCATCTGTTGCATTGTTAAACAACATTTAAATTGCGGGGTAGATAAACAACATGAACCACCTAGTTAATTGTCGGGACCCCGGTTCCGCTTAATACTGACCTAATTGCATTGCACCTTCGCCATGTCATACGTCATACATGCATCATGCCGATCTTCTGCCGTTGTATTAAATATTGCATCCGGTGTTTCTTCTAGTGTTTTGCTTCTCCGCGGATAAGGCCGTTGAGTTGATGCGAGTGTCGACCCGATCTTCGGTTGAACCTTCGACAATGTTTTCAGGCGAGCATCTCCCCCTTTCTACCTATCTTACTTTCGTAGTATTTATTCCCTCCTGTTGATCTATTGCTATCTGTGTTGCGATGCTCTAGTCTTTCGTACCCGTGATATCCCTTGCAGCCATATATAGCCTTGGACACATCCTATTACCTGTTGTTTGGTAGATAGCTGGACCCGCGTGTCGTAGTCGCTTGCTCAAGTGTTTTGCTTGTCGACAAGTACCACAATTGTTGGAGGATTGCCGCATGTTGACGTTGGAGATGATCATGGTTTACTTATTGTTCACTTTAATTCCTGTTTAACAACTAAAATTGAATTAAGCAGAGGCATCGGTGGGTGATAGGTAAGTTTTGGTTTCCGACCGCCCACTTGTGTCCCGTAGGACCCGAGTTCTTGACACCTGTTCCGAGATCGAGCGCGCTAACCACAGGTAGGGAGATATGGGCCCCCCATCGATTATTACCTGATTTCAAAGTATTGTATTGGGGGCCACAACTAGTTTGAGGATTTATTTACTATCCTGTACTTATGCCATGTTTACCGTTTTTTTACGTTTGTGCGAGGAGCACGCTGTACTGTTTAGGAAGCGGAGTGTTTTCGCCATTCGACGGCCCCCGATTGGGGACTGCCGTTACAGACCGACGCAAAACCCTAAGTCCGTCTCGAGACCGCCGACTTGCTAAGTGGTGTCGACTTGGTGGGTGGCCCCACGCATTTGCTTTGGTCTGGGAACGCCGTGACTTAGGCCCCCGACATACCGATGGGTGTATGTTAACCGATCCGCAAAAGGGTCAAGTGCCTGTGGATACTTTGGTGCACCCCTGCAGGGTTAAATCTTTTCGAGAAGCCGTGTCCGCGGTTATGGACGACTTGGAGCACAGTGCTTGATCATAGACAACTATAACTAAAGTTTACTGTTATAAATTGACTTGTATTCGAATTAACTAGTAATCAGCTTCACTTCAACGGAATGGCTAAGTAAAAGTACCAACAACTGCTGGGTTTTGGGTTTATCTCATGCTAATTGCACCTGACTAGTAAGTGCTGCCACTATAACGGAATGGTTAACTAAAAGTGCCCACTGCTTATTTTTATCAGGATGACTATCTAAACCTGCCTAGTAAGGTGCCGCAACTATAACTGAATAAGTAAAACTGCCAACTGTGTGAGTTCCTCGGTTGACTTCCTCGAAGGTCTCGAGGGGGAAACGCCAGGATGGGTTTGTTTGATGATAGTATCCGGTTGGAACCGAATAGGTCTTCCTTACCCCTCTCTGATAGCCGCCAGTTGTATAGAGTCTCTATAGGTTGTTTAGTGCATGCTGCCGCTGCCGCTCAGTCCACAATACCTATGTAGGCGAGGACCGCCGAATTCTAGCCTCGCCGCAGTAATCGCCTCGATCGACGCCCTTTTTCCTTTGCCCTTTGTCGGCACCCCTTTTGTTTAAGCAGGTTTTGAGATCGACGCCGTTAGCGGGGTTACCCTTCCGCTTGGCTGGGCAGGGGTTATGGACGCCATTGGTTATTCTTCAGGCTCTTAGCCCCATTTGCATCTTGTCCGTAGCTGGACGCTTTATCGCTTTCAAGGTGATTTGGATCTTTGTACATTATATTTGTATTCTTGACTCTTTGAGTCATTGTTGTATATCTGTTCTGTGGGTCCCATCGAGGACTGTTGTGTAATGTTATTACTTTGCTTTCCACCCGCACGAAAGTGCCTGGTGGGCACCTTCGAATCGTTTCTATGCGGGTTTGGCGAGTTTCGCTAAAACTTGCATAGGGCCGATTCTGAGGGTGTTACAGCGGCCATCACGCGGGCAGCCGCGCCCTTGTCGCCAAAGCTCTACGAGATGGATTCTACTGGCCAACGGCCATGAACGATGCCAAGGACATTGTCCAGAGGTGCAATGGCTGCCAGAGGTTTGTGGACAAGCCACACGCACTAGGGTCGGAGGTTAGGCCCATACTCTTGGCCTAGCCCTTCACCCAATGGGGCCTCGAAATGATCGACAAACTGCCCAAATCTTCGAAAGGAGGCCACGTCTACCTCCTGGTCGCAGTCGACAAGTTCACCAAGTGGATAGAGGCCATGCCGATCACCAACCAAAAGGGCAAAACGACCGTCAAGTTCTTCGAGTCCATAGTCTACAGGTTCCGCATGCCGCACAGCATCATCACGGATAACGGGTCGAACTTCATCTCCAAAGAATTCCAGGACTTCTGCGAAGGCCTTGGCATCAACATATCATACGCCTCCGTGGCGCATCCGCAAACCAACGGTTAGGTTGAAAAGGCTAACGGTCTTGTAGGCGGCGGCATCAAGAAATGCCTACTCAGCCCACTCGAACGTCTTGCGGGAGCCTGGGCAGAAGAGCTACCCTCTGTCCTCTAGAGCTTGCGCACAATGTTAATGCCAAACAACTCAACTGGCTACACGCCCTTCTTCATGGTATACGGAGACGAAGCCGTGTTACCGGCAGAAGTACGCCATAAGGCCCCGCGGGTCGTCACCTATAGTGAAGCCGAATCGACGGCCGCACTCGAATACGCCGTCGACACACTCAACGAGGCATGCGACATCGCTAGGGCTCGCTCGCCGGTCTACCAGCAAAGCCTCCGCAACTACCACAACCGCCGGCTGCGCCCAAGGTCCTTCGTCGAAGGAGACCTCATCCTACGACTCAAGAAAGAGCGGTCGAAGAAGCTCGAGTCACCATGGGAAGGACCCTACATCGTCATCGAAGTCATCCCAGGTGGCACCTACCGCCTCAAGCACGCGGAGTCTGGAGTCGCATACTCCAACCCATGGAACATCGCACAATTGCGACGCTTCTACCCCTAGCTATCCCTCTTTACTTTCAATAAGGTTACTCAGCCGAACAATGTTCCTCCTCGATTATGATATGAATAAAAGCTAAGTGTCTCGCCCGAAAATCTCTTTTCCTTGCATTACTTTCTGTTACAACACACTCGGGGGCTCCGCCTCACCTCACGACTTTGCCGACTAAGAATAACGCTTGAAAACCTGAGTAGCTGACCACGTCAGGCTAACGAAAAGGGCATGCATACAACAAAGCACCACGTGCTCATAATAATATTTACAACAAAGGGCACAACAAGCCTAGTCGAAATATATACAAGTTTTACATCTATCTTTTTACAGGACCTACCTATTCTGAAGGATAACGTGCGCTTGATGCTCAAAAAGGTCTACAATCTCTTCGGCATACTGCCTAACAGCCGCGTAATGTGGATGCATGTCCTATAGGCCACCATCTGGTCGAGGGGGCGGCCCAGCCGCCACCACCGCAAGATCAACATCTGAGCGATGCAGCCGAACAAGCGAAAGGGAAGCTTTCATCCCCTCTACCAGCTGCTACCGCACCAACTCCCGCACGTGATTCACGTCCCGAAACTTCTACAACAAACACCATAGGGTGGACGACGCCTCATCGAGAGGAAACATGACATACATAATAGATGCAACGGAAGTTTTCACCTGCCTCAGCACCCGTGACACCTGATGAACACGATCTTGCACCGTCGCAAGGACATTGGCCCGGTCGCGGTCCATCCAGAAAAAGCCTCTGGCTTCCATATCCTGTTGGGTCAGGCAGTTGATTCGAACTGTAACACTTTCCTTCTCCTCCCTCGGAACAAGGTTGGCACCTGTAGAAAATTCAGAGTAAGATGACACGCAAACAAGGCGCATCCAAAGACTTGCAGCAGCCCAAGAAAAACTCACACTGCAGTTGCTCGCTCAACTGCCGCAGCTCCCCTATCAGATACTCTTCCCTGGCAGCAGCTCGCTCAGTCTTCGACTTCCACACGTCCGCATGATCCCGAACGCTAAGGATCTCCTTCTAGCTACGGACGCGATCGCGAAGAAAGGAAAGTTGCGACGCATCATCCAAAGATGGTTGCGGATGAGGGACAGTCGGAGTATCCACAGGAGCCTCACCCGAAGGTCCCTAAAGGAAGCAAGCAAGAATATGAACAACGCATGTCTTGGGCAATAGCTCAAAGGATCATTTATATACATCAAAAGCCACTGCATGGCACAAGGAGAAATTGTTCATCAACACAAGCATACATTACAAAAGAGGATACACTATCCTAAAAACTACAGCAAAAAATCCTAAGCACTCGCATCCGGAGTGGCCTCGGAGCCAGAGTGCCTGCTCTTGGCCTCCCCTGCTGCCTCGCAGCATAGTCCGCCAACAGATCGATAAGCTTCGGACCATAACACTTATAGCGAGAGGCGAAGAGAGCAAAGGCTAACTCTGAGCAGTCTGGCGCTGTTGGCATCTGGGAGGTGACGTGGTGAACATCCAGTTCCGCCCCGGACGCCATGGCCATGGCCATCCCCACGGAAGAGCCGATGCCCTTCTGCTTGCGCTTATAAGCCGCAGGGGCATCCTCTGACAGCGCATCCGCTAGAGAATCAACATCCTCAAGGGCAGCGCCCTTGGGCATGATCTCCTTGTAGAAACGATGGAGAACCTCCTTGGCCTTGGTAAGGGAGCCAGCAGTAGTGCCGCAGCGATCTTCGACCGCTGCAGTGGCATCATCCAGGGCGCTCCCGTGCTCCAAGATAGTGCGATCAAACGCAATGACCGAAGCATCTGGCGCAAATAAGAACAAGCAGGAGCCGAATAAGGACATGAAGAAAAGCACAGTAAAAAAAATCGAAAAGACCAATTACAAGCAAGACACATACCGGAGAAGGCCTTGGCCACAGCCATCAGCTTATCGGCCACCTGCTTCTCACGCGCAGCCGCAACAGTTGCGAGCTGCTCTTCGTGATCCGAAGCCTCCCGCTGTAGACGCTCCTTGGCCGCGGCGGCGTCAACCAACTCCTGCTGCAGACGCTCCTTCGCCTCCACGGCATCAACATCCTACTTCTCTGCACGACTGAGGCTCTTTTCAAGAGCATCCTGTCGGCGAAGAGCCGCGTTATTCTCATCTACCAAGTGTTAAGGATGCACATAAGAAACACAAGCTACATTCAGGAAACATGTAACATAGATAAGAGCAAGAAATACACGTACCTCAGAGCTGCTTCATGCTGGCCTCCAGCGCCAGATGCTGCCGGATAAGCAGGTTCGCACTGTGCACAAAGGGTTGTGGACAGAAGCAAAAGAAAACAATCAAGAAAGAATCAAGAACAAGGCTCGGGGGCTCCACCTCGAAACGAGCAAAAACGTCGAACAAAACAACCCAAAAAGGCTCGAGGGCTCCCCCCAGAACAATAGGAAAAACAACTTACATGCTCAGACGGGGACTCTAAATGTCCAGGTGCAGTCTTCTGAGTGACGACCACTCGAGCCTCCTGCGGAGAGGGATTCAGAGCATCGCCCTAGAGGTGGCCACCATCTGAGAGGGAGGAGCCGTCGGTTTTGACTCCCCTATGGTCTCCTGGGAGCCCTCACTAAGAGAACACTCCGAGGAGTGGCAGCAAGTAAAACATTCATCAAACCCAGAAGAAAAATGCACAAGACAAGAACGAATAGCATCCGAAGATACTTACGAATCGATGTCGCTCAAATCAAAGACGGGCAATGCCTTCTTATCTTTCTTCTTCTTCTTGGCCGACGGCTGCGGCGCCATAGCCCGCAGAGGCACGGCCAGAAACAGTGAGGAGGAAGCATCGTCATCCTCGCTGTGGCGCACAAGGAAGGACAGGTCCCTAGGCGTTGGCGGAGTCGAGGCATCCGAAGACTCGCTTGAAATCCGTGCCCGCTTACGGGTCTGCCCCTCGCTCGCCTCGGGGGCTTCCTGAGTTGGCGATTGCGCCGACAGAAGCTCAGACTCGAAGTCCACAACTTGGTTGTCCGGCGCAAACGGAAACTTTTTGGGCAGTGGAGGCACCATGCCAGCCACCTTGAACTCCTGCACGATGAAGACATCAAAGATCAGTACAAGCAATCATAAGGAAAAGCACTCGAAAAAGGCGCAGCGCGCACGTTGCAAATCTACACCTGCGGAACTGGTTTAGTGGCACTGAAGGGAGACGTCAACGACTTCCCCGGAAGATCTTCCTCGGATTTGTACATCAGAAGCAGCCGAAGAACTCTGTCGAGGTCGCCTTGGGATAACTCCTCGGCTGAGACCCTCGCCGGGTTGTTGCGACCAGCGTAAATAAACAGCGGATGGGCCCTCGCCTGGAGTGGCTGCACCCGACACTTGAGGAAGGTGCGGATTATATCCACACCATTGACCTCCTTTCCAGGCTCCATCTGGAGCGCCTCCACCCGACGGTAGAGCTCCTCTACCTCCTCAACCTCGCCCTCCAGGATATGGTTCTTCCAGGATCTCTTCGGCAAGATGCCCATGGCGGAGTCAAAGGGGGCAAGGCCGAAGTTTTGCCCTTGCACTTTGGAGTCGCAGATATAAAACTACTTCCTCCGCCAGTATTGGACGGACTCAGACATAGAGAAGGAGAAGAAGAGAACAGAAGATCGAAGGGAAATAACGTAGCCACTGTTTGCAAAAAGTGATGAAGCAGGCAATATGGAGAAGATAATTGGGCGAAAGATGGTGGAGTTGGATGCCATAGAAAAACAAAAGTCCACAAAGAAAATCGTGGACTGGGAGAGAAAGGCCGCGAAGAACGAAGGCGACAAACATCACCCGAAACCCTACGGGTGGACGGGGAATTACCTCATAGCCGGGGATTTTGACGGCCTCCTTATCCAGCGGGATTAAACCCGCATCACGCAGATTGCGCATGTCGCCCTTGTGCGTTTCCGTGCGCTGCCACCCGCCATTGGTGACGCGAGCGGCGGTGGTGCTTTTCTTGCCGCCGGCAGCAGCACTTGAGCCCGCTCCGGCAGATTCCTTCTTAAACTTCACCATCGTGGAACATCGACGGCGGCGGTGTGCGTGCAGGAACGAGGAGGGAAAGGACCGAAGAACGTCCAGTGTACGCGAAGATGAGCTCGTGAAAATGGAGTCAGTGAAAGCAAATGGCAAAGGGTGAAAACAAACTACTGTTTTCCCATGGTTATAAGGATGAAGACGACGGACAGGAACCGTTCATCCAGAAGCCCTAACGCTAGGATGAGATCCATCCGTCCACGTGTCAACACAGCAGCGAACCGTCGCCCACACACCGTCTACTACGCATGGAAACCGAGGAGACGCCGAAATTCTTGCCACGTCACGCACGACCAGTCAACTCCAAGTCAGAAATTAGGACCCACGTTCGTCCAGTCACGTCATGTCTGGCGCCGTAGACGGTTGAGGTCACCGATCGTCAGCACTAACGTCATCAAAACCATGCTAGCAACAGTTAGAAATTTTTGATTGATAACTAAAAGTACTCACTCGAATCTATGATTCGAGCAACTACTCGCCGGCTACTCCTATCAGGAGCACTGGCCGCGCACCTGAGGCATGATTAAGGTACTACACCACTGTTGATTCTTCGAGTCCTACGTCGAGTCTACGACTCCGCTAAGGACTCGGGGGATATTCCCATAGGGAAGATTGATCAAGCATCCAAAAAAATTGTGTCCTACGGACCTAAAGCTTAATTACCTGAACTAAAGTCTCTGCTCGAGTCTATGACTCGAACAGACACTCGGGGGCTACTCCCATAGGGAGCGCTGGTCGCGCATCCTATGAATTCTTCGACCGCGATCCTTCGAATCAAAATACAAAAAATTTCTGGCAACTTTACCCCAACCAACGCTAAGTGAGAAGCATCCTCCTTGGCCACCCGAAGCACCTTCGCGGTGATAAAATTTCGGATGTTGTGTCTGCGACACAGAGATAACACCTGCAGATATCATCTGATGGCCTGGTAACGCACCTGACTGCACTCTGCCAGTAAAAAACCGTGTCAACAGGGACGATGAAAATCCCGATGGACGCGTTGGGTACATCACTCGAAAACTACTGGGATTCAACTCCTGTAAGACCTCAATGGCTTGAGTCGAATTACGACAGCATCCGTTCTAGATTCGAGTCTAGGGACTCGAGTCTGAAGAAGATCGTGTTGTTTTATCCTAAGACAATTAACTGACCCTGATCCGTCAGGAGAGTCAGGCACACGCATCAACAATCCCTACACACTAAAATCATCCTTTTCTCTTATGAACAGAAACAGCTGCACCCGAAATATTGAAGAGTCCTCAGCCGAATCTACGATTCGACTGAACACTCGGGGGCTACTGACATGGTTATACCCTACGGGTACACGACATTAGCATACCTGGTCCAGCCCAAGGAAGGCCCACAAGAATATACACGACCTGTGGAGATTTTCGGGTGGTCCAAGCCCATGGTGTCTTCGAATCCTTGGAGAGCAAGACTAGATTAGATAGAATATTCAAAGAGGCAAACCCTAACTTGTAACCGACTCGATCTGTGGCCAAGACCTTCCTATCTCTATATAAAGGCTAGGAGGGCACGACGAGGACAACTACTCACCGCATACACACCTCCATGCCAGATTGCATCTGCGCACCCCTATACTTTTCGGTTTCGCCGTAATCAAGAGCAGACAAGCAGGAGTAGGGTTTTCCCTCCGAGGGCCTGAACCTTGGTAAATCTCGTGTCCCCTGGTTGCTTGTCTGTTAACCGTTCCGTGATATCCACCATCCCCATCTTCTTCAAAACCCAAGCTCATAGCAATGGGCATTGACGAGTCGAAACCTCGTCATTGGTCGTCTCCAGTATTTGACGATCACGAGACCAGATATATCTTATGCTGTCAACAGAGTTTGTCAGTATCTCCAGACGCCTCGCGACACTCATTGGTCATCTAGTAAGCTTATCTTTCATATACGGACGAACCCCTCTAGGGTCCTCTCGGTGTATTCTGATGCGGACTGGGCTGGCAGTCCGAATGACAGGCGATCCACGGGGGGCTATGATGTGTTCTTTGGCTCTAATTTGATCGCCTGGAGTGCCCAGAAATAGGATACTATCTCACGTAGCAGTACTGAAGCCGAGTTTAAGGATGTGGCTAATGCTACTACAAAGAATATTTGGGTACAGTCTTTGCTTCAGAAGTTGAGTATATCTCAACTGCAACCTCCTATCCTTTGGTGTGATAACATCGGTGCTACATACCTTTCTGCAAATACGGTATTCCATGCCTGAACGAAACACATTGAAGTTGACTATCACTTTCTACGAGAACATGTGTCACAGAAGCAACTATAGATCAGGTTCATCTCCTCTAAGGATCAACTTGCAGACATCTTCACCAAGCCATTGCCTCTACCACAGTTTGAGGCCTATAAGCGCAATCTTACCCTTCTAGATTCTTTAGGAAGTGTCTAAGATTGAGGGAGGGTGTTAGACTGTGTATAGCTTCTGTATTTGTGTACGTGTATTGTACCAATTGTAACATACCCATTATATATATGTGATAGGCCACCCCATTGTGGGTTGAGCCGGTTCCCACAATTCTATTGTTTGAAAATCCTTTGGGGTCTTAGCATGAGACTTTCCGTTTGTCTACTATAACAAAATCTACTACGACAAGCTTTGCTCGGCTCCAGTGATTGAGGGGCAAGGACGGCGGTGCAACTTTGACTCGTGCTACTGTATGTAGTCATCGCTAGGTGGTCCATATACCTATTTGTAATAATCATTGCTTTTAGGATTATTTATACTACTATTGATGATTATTAATAAATCGGTGGAATTTCACGAAAAATTTCTTCATAGATCTCCGTATGCATGGGGAGGAAATCATCAAACTCTGCTAGCACCTCATGATCAACAACGGCAAAAGGATCATGATTTTCATGCAGAAGATCAGCATTCGGAAGATCTCGGCGCTTACTCTCAATGATCATGTTGTAAATGATCACACAACATTCACCACCTTCCACATCTGATTCTGAGACTAGCTAAGAACTAGGTATCGAACAATAGCAAAATGAGACTGGAGCACATGAAATGTTCGCTCGACATCCTTCGTGCAACTCTTGTGGCATGAAGAAAAGTGAGACTTTTCTTACCTAGAGGTTTGGAGATTGTTTTCACAAATGACGATCATCTTCATGCTGTCAACTAGGTAATACATTTTTGGTACATTGGTCCATTGATTTCATCATTGCAATCTAGAGCACGGCCTTTAGAAAATTTCGCAAACACTGAAGTGCGCTTCAAGATGTTGAAAAAGAGTGTAAAATCACCATGTCCTAATTTGCCATGGATTCAAGTATCCGACACAGCTCCCCTGACGTGGCCAATTCTGCCTTTGAGTCCCTGACATGTGGATCTTGTAGGGAGCTGGTCCCACCTATCAGTGACCCAAAGTCAGGGAACTGATGGGTTCCCCACGTCAGAGGATCCCAGTCCTTCAAGTATCACACTGCACTCTCCATGATGTCCTTTGTACAAATCTTGCTAATAAAATGGACAATTCATTCATAACGTTTACATACAGTCAAAACTTTCAAGAATCTCAAGAAATCCTCTCGCTTTATTTTGTGCTATGATAGAAGTTGTCTATATAGTATTGTCCAAACACTCCTATCACTTCCATACAGAATTAGTTCATGTCTTCAATAGTTGTGGATGCAAACATTCGTAGATAGTCATCTTTTGAATCTAGAGGAGGTCCATATGCAAGCATCTTCATAGCAGCATGACATTTATGAATTAATGAGTAATAAGTCATTCTAGTGCAGTATTTATTCATCACAAAATAGGTATTGTACTCCCTCACACTATGCACCAGGCGCATGGACACATCTTGCTCATCTTACCCTTGAAAATCTTTTGGGATATATGTTGGAAGCTCGACAAAATACTCTGCCTTGGCTTGGTCTTCCTTCTTCCAAACAATGAACCTCCATATTTGGGAGTGGCACTGTTCAGCTCATCCCTTGTAGTTGTAGAATTCAAGGGATGATCATCAAGTGCTCCTCTTCATCGTCGGGGCACTGGCTTCCTATTCCATAAATGCACGGATCATTAACTTGTTGTCGGTATGCTAGACTATGAATTCTACAATGAAGCAATCAATCAACCGAATATCCTATGTAAATTTCCAACGAAAAAAACTAGAAAATGTAGCATGCCAAGGCAAACGGCTAAACACTTTGCGTGCAAGATCGCCATGAGTTTTGTGCCCAAAACACAAAACGACGCTCATCTGTGCCTGAAGGGTCGTCAGGCTTCAAAATCTAGCAGTATTCTTGTGATCACTGTTGGTTTCAGGACCCACGTTGGCAGCAGCGGCAGCCAAATGGCAGTGAGAGCAGAATCCGAAGCAGTGGAAGACGTGAGAGGGGATGTTCAAAGGGGCTATAAGTTTGTGTATGAGTCGGCAAACTACCAGCATCAAATTGGGGTAGTGGCGAGCGATTTGGCGTTGGTGTGCCTTAAGCAGGGAAGAGGCGAGGTGGCCGAGGGGAATGGTCAGGGTCATTGGCTTGTGGTACCCATCTGTTGGTATCCGACGTGGCATCGACAACTACTTGTGTCTAGTGCTCACACGAGGCCCCCATGGTGCGGGGTCGGTCTTGGAGGGCTAGACATATTATTGTGGCAGGACTGACAAGGTTGGGCATGCTTTATGTCTGGTGCACCCAATAGAGTTATGGGGAGAGCTTGGCTAGGAAGCTCTTACAAGATATTGAGTGGATGTAAATTTCACACCATATATAGTGATGAATTCTTAGAAAATAATTTGAAGAATTTGAATCATACGATGGTGAGTGCATTTCTATGATGCTTTACCTTGTGTTTTTGCATTCGTAGTGTTAGTATTTTGGTATTTTACCGCCATTGTGCGGATCTATTCTGCTGATTTCATAGGATCCTGATAATAAAGAGGTTGAAGTCCAAATCAATTATGGTCATCATTTTTTAAACATAAATATGCTAATTAGAAGCCATAAATTCCTTTTATAGAAATATCCACACACCTAGAAGAAACGCCAAGAAGAAGCTCACAGAACAAGGGGTTCAAAATGTTGAACGAAGAACTGTACGATCGAGCTTCGATGTAGGGCCCATCGTCTGACCCACCATCGGATGCCTCTTCAAATACTTTCACCATGTGCGATCGTACTAGAAGTTGGATGCACAGAGAAGCTAGAAAACACCAAAACCTCACCTTTGGAAGAGATATGGAGGGAGAATTCATAGAAGGGCATCCATATCCACCTCTGATCGGATGTTGGAGGCTCCTGCATCGATATCCATCATAAAATATCCCCTCATCCATATCCTGGTAATTCCAAAAATTATAGCACTTGAGCAGGGGAGAGTAGGGGAGATGGATCCCGACCTAGATTCTACCGCCGTTGGCAATCCATCGCTGGTGAGTTCTCGATGGCACGTCATATTTTGATCGACACGTGGGGATGTGCTGCTTCCTTGGCAATTTGGCTTGATCGTTACGGATGGCTTGGGCATTATTTTGTTGTTCGATGAAAAAGGAGAGCATCTGGCGGATCACAGATATACCGGAGCAGTTTTCACGATTGGAGCTAGGGTGTGTGTGTGTGTGTGGGGGGGGGGGGGTTAGCACGTTCAGATTGGGCCCCCGGTAAGGAGTTGTTTCGTCGGCACGTTCCCGTTGGTGCGCCGCCCTACGTGCGTGTGTGCTATGTGGTGCAAGTTGGCGGTTTGGCTCGGCGGATCGGACTTGGAGGTGGTCAATGATCAATGAGGGCCACACAACAGTTGGAGGGGGGATACTACCATCCCATCGTGCCATGGATCTAGGGTGGAAGTTCAGTTGGTTTCCAATCCCATTATCTCCATCCAACATAGATCGAGAGTTCAGTCGACATCCATTTCTCCCACTAACCCTAGATCGAGAGAGATCTACAGGGTGGTATTTGTTCGTAGTTATCGAATCGATCGCCCTTCTATTCCGCAAGTTTCTAGTCTGGTGGTTTGTCGAGGGATCTGAGCACGCGACAACAAATCCTTTGAGCAGGTGGTCGCTTCTCCGTCAACGAGGACGGATCGCAGTTTCTATGGTCCTAGAAGATCACCACCACATCCCCCGCTCGGCCTATTACCTATGTGAATAGGTCGAGAATTGGGTATGGATAGGGCAGGCAACCGAATGAGCACATATTTGTAGATGAGCGCCGCCTGGAGGGAGATTGGATAAGAGAGCAGGAGTGCCACCGTGAATTGGAATGGCCCTGGGAGGAGAGGTGTCGTGGGGAGGAAGGTAGGCGTGATGAGGAGGAAGAAAGGGCAGCGGATGATGACCCAAAGTATAGGGGGTGTATCGTAGTACTTTAGATAAATAGGAGTGTCGATCCCAACGAGGAGAAGAAGGTGTTGACTAGTCGCAAGAATTCTCTGTAAATACTTAGCAAACGTATTTTTAGGGTTTTTTGATAATGCAAGGAAATAAAGTGCAAGTAAATAAATACAACAATAATAATTGCAGCGAGTGGCCCAATCCTTTCTTAGAAAAGGACAAGCCAGTTGTATTGCTTCTGAGGACCAAACGTTCTCGAGGACGCATGGGAATACTGTCAAGTGCTTGCACTTCATATAGTTGATTAATATTCTTTGGTTGTATAAGTGTTGTGTGGGTGAACCTATGCTAATGTACCGACCTTACTTGGACTAAGACATACTTGTGATTAAACCCCTTGCAAGCATCCATAACTACAAGAAAGTAATTAAGATGTAAACCTAACCACATCATTAAACTCTAAGATCCTACACTCCCTTGTGCAAAGGTTTCCTAACGGGGGTTCAAGTTTCTGTCACTCCGGCAACCCCACAATTAGTAGCCAAATACACAACGCATACCCCTAGGCACATAAATGGTGAAGTATCGTGTAGTCGATGTTTACATGACACCACTAGAAGAATAGCACTACAACTTAAATATCAAACCATTGAATATTACTTCAACACAATTCCACTAGTAACAACATGACTTCTCCCATGTCCTCAAGAACTAAACGAACTACTCACGAGACATCATATGGATCAAGATCAGAGATGATATAATGATGAATAACAATCTGAACGTAGACAATAATTCAATGGTTCCACTTAATAGCATCAACTACAAAAGTAATCAACACTGGGAATGTTTCCCCTAAGAACTATGCAAGATTCAACCCAATTGTTACATCGGGATGGAGTGGTGATGATGGTGTTGGTGGAGATGGTGGTGAGGATGATCCCAATGAAGTCTAGCTTGATGACGGTGTTGATGGCGACGATCTCCCTTCTCCGGGAAGGAATTTCCTCGGAAGAAATCTTCCTGCCGAAGAGCTCTTTCTCTCTCTGTAGTTTCCACCCCGCAGAGGCGACACTATCTTTCTGTGGTCGCTCCCCAAGTATTAGGGTTTCTGGAGGAAGTTATAGGCGAAAGAGCGACACAGGAGGCGGGCAGGGTGGCCACACCACCTGGTGGCATGGCCCGGGGGGGGGGGGCTGGGGGTGGTGTGGGCCCCCTGTGGCCCATCTCCGCCTCCCCTTCTGACTTCATTCATCTTTCGGAAAAATAGGATTTTCCATATATTTTCTGGAATTTTCTGATCTTCGCGAATATTGCATCTGGACATCTCTTTTTCCTTCAAAATCCTGACTCCTGCAGTTCATCCTCCAAAAGTCATCCAACATGCAAAAATAGATGAAACAACATAAGTATCACCTCTTAATATAAAATATATCAATGAATAGCAGCAAATTATGATATAGAATAGTGATGCAAAATGGACGTATCAACTCCCCACAAGCTTATACATGCTTGTCCCCAAGCGGAAACTGAGCTCAGTAAACAAGACCACAAGTTTATGGAGTGAAGTGTCGATAAAAAGAATACAGACAAGAAGCATCACATTCACCAATACACAACTCATAATAGAAAGAAACTCACCATTATATAACGTAACTTGCAACGAGCATGGGAGTCACAATAAATATGCATAAAGACAAATCATAATTGGTAATGGCAAACTTTGTTCTTGTCAGAGAACAGTTGACAAATCATACTTAGTTTTCAACAAAGCTTTTGTAATGAAGTTTATAATAGGAGTCCTTTTGCTCAAACATAAAAGGCTTTTCACAATGATAGATTTCAAAGTAATATTCATTCAGATAAGAGCAATGTGCAAAACATGGAAGATAAGAAACATGATTGAATAAATCATCATATGAATGATTGAAACACAACAACTCAAATACTTGCTGGAGATAGAAAGGAATAGGTTTACTGACTCAACTAAGAAGTAAAAGAAAGGCCCTTCGCAGAGGGAAGGAGGGATTTCAAGTTTCATAAAGAGCTTCCAAAAGATTATGGTACTTACTAGCTTTGGGCTCTCATTGCCCCTATCATAAGCATCTTGAGGTGATTAAGGTTAAAGTGAACAAATATGGAGTATATGCTTGACAAATCAAAAGTTGGCAATATCATGTCCCTTGAGTACAAGGGTCGTTCCTCATGCTACTCAACTTTAGTTTCCGGTAAGTTCTTGTCATTGTAACTATATGTGTAGAGAACCGCCAACGGGGTACCCCTTGCCCCATGATACAGGAGCTATCCCATATCAAAATGACAAGGCAACAGGCAATGAGCATCTCAGTGATCCTTTATTTACCATGAGAATGGTGCATATTTTTCTCTTCTCCTTTTTTCTATATTTTTTTCTGAGGATGCTTCATAGATTGATCACTATGGTGATGCTGCAAGTTTCCACCATGATAGGCATGTCTTAGGCTAGCGGTCCAGGCATTTATCTAACACATATGCATAACTCCATGGACAACAAGATCCCCTTTTATTTCACACCGCCGACATCCGTAAACAAAAGAGCAATGATCTCAACTGGGTAGATATTTACAGGTGTTGAAAGCGTTCCACGTGACAGCATGGTTCTGCTAATTCCCAACTTATAAGTGCAAGAATATACAACATAGATGACACAATGGTTCAAGTTTATTAAGGGCAGGAAAATAAGGTGTGTCATCAAGTTCGTGAGAGCTTTAATAACTAGTTTTCACATAACAAAAGAATTTTTAATTTGAAAGGTAGATGAAACTCGAGAATTTACTTGGAACAACAATGATGCTAATAGGTAGATATGGTGGACACAAATGGCATAGGTTTAAGTTCAAGGATTGGATGAATGATAAGTATTCCCTCTCAGTACATGTTTTTGGCTAGCAAGGCTGGATGACAAGCATAAGAGTTGAAGGAAACAAGCAAACATACAAGTGATAAAAACAAACATGCAATCTTCCTTGAAAACATAAAAGATCTTAATAAAAGAATATTAAGATTATGAGCCAATCAATAAAGAAGGAAAATGATATAAAATACCTGTAAGTGCTTTTCTCTTTTCCTTTCAAACCTCAAAAAGTGTTGCTACTAACCGGAGCTCGGTTTGCCAAAACCAATTTAGATTTACTTGATGCTCCCAAAGTTATATCAATACTAATCAACAAGATTAATCATATAACAGAAGTTGCAACTAAAATAAGATGTGCAAAAAGCAAATGATGAAACTTATCATTAATATTGCATAAAGGCACTCACACCAATGGATACATAGATAACCAACTAGAGGAGAGATACTTCCACAATGCAAACCATCCTATATGATAACTTCTCTATTCATGATATGACTATCTAAAAAGGTAAAAAGATGAAAGATAATTATATGATACCGCGACACTCCCCCAGGCTTGGAACAAACCAAGGGGATGCTAAAACCTTATGACGAATTACTCCTTCGGTGGTGGTGGTGTTCCCATGATCGGGGTGAGGAAATCCTCCAGCATCTTACAAAGACCGTTATTCTCCTCTTGAAGTATATCCACCTTTATCTTTAGGACTCGGTACTTATCATAAAACTCATCAGTGGATCGAAGGGCTTCCACTGCCTCAGGGCAAGAACTGAGGTCTAGAACAGAGGTCATCATCCCCTACATATTATGACAAAAAGCACGTCCAGTGTTAATTGCCCCTACAAAAGTAGGTTTTCTTGTCCTTGATCATGTGGCAGTTTGTCCCTCATGCCTGCTGACATGTCCTTTACTTCCTCCTCGACGCTCTGATCCATGTCTTCATGCTTAGCTGTGATCCTTTCTTCTTCCACCGATCCAATGAAAGTCCCTTGCTCAAGATCACGGTGGAGCTCGCGCCGGCGTCGCAGCTCATAGTCACCCGAGAGCGAACCTTGGAACGACATCCAAACAGAACAGATCGAAACGAAAACATGACGAGAACATGATATACGGACCTCGGGGGGTCCGGGTGATTATATATTATGAAGTTTTACAACATAAGGAAGGTGATGGAAGAAAACAGGATGGAGACGGCCTCTGGGGTGGTCACACCCCCTGGTGGCGCGGCCAGGTGGGGCCCACGCCACTGAGTGGTGTGGGCCACCTGGGCTCCATTTCCTTCCCTCTTTCATTTTTTATCTTTTGTATGTAATAAAAACAACAAAAATTTTGATAGAATTTTTTTTTGTGAACCTTTTATTTCCAACACTTTTACCTATTCGAAAACGGACTCTACAGGTTTCTGAGTTTGGTCTCTAATAAATTCTTCCATAGTCACCATTTTAATAATATCAACATCTTCATTATAAGAATCTCCAAAAATATAATGTTTGAGCCTTCGACCAATCTTCATCTCCTTACATCATTCTCTTCCTATACTTAAAAATTTCTTTCATACAAAGCTTCGCACAATCTTCATTAACAACATTAGTGTATGCAAAATATATAAACCTTTGGGTTCAAATTTCAAATGAAATCCATCAAAACATAAGCTACTGTAGAAACTCCTTTCAAAAGCCCAAAAATAATTTAAAAGGAAATCGATTTAAGAGGCAAATGCAAATAATGGCTGAAATCTGTCAAAACAAACCAGCAGGTAAAGAATGATTTTTTCGAACATCTTCTGTTGCTCAAATCAAAAAGTGTAGAACTAATTAAAGTTGGATAAAAACTTGGGACACAAGGACGTAAAATTACATCTCTATCCGACGTACTGGGATTTTTCACGAATTTTTACCGTGAAGATCGAAAATCTGTTCTGGGACAACAACTTCCCACAACTCCTCTACTTCTCAAAAGAGGCAAATCTTGACATAAAAACCAACCAAAAAGGATAAGGAGAGGTTATTACAGAGGTAATAACTTCCAAGACTCAAAGAAACAAAAACCGAAAGCAAACTAAAATGGGTTGTCTCCCAAAAGCTCTTTCTTTATAGCCATTAAGATGGGCATGATAATTTCAATGATGTTCTCATAGATTTGAAGTGAAAGAGAGCATCAAGAAGCAAATATCCAACACATTTAATTATAACCCACTTCCTATGCAAAGGAGTTTTGTAAGAAAACAAATTATTGAAACAAAAGGCTACTATCATAGGAACACAAAACAAGTGCAACTTCAAAGCTTTCAACATAAAGCGGGGAAACTTAATATTATTGAGATGTGTAAAACCATGTTTCCCTCTCTCATAATAACTTTCGGTAGCAAGAAACGTTCTTATCATCAGAATGAGCATACTTAAAATCATCAAACAGAGGATTAAGGTAAAAAACTGGATCAATAGAAGCAAGTTGTTCAACTCTAAAATCCTCATTGTGCAAATAATTTTCATAAGGAGCTTTAGAAAATTTGAAAAAATCAAACTCATAAGATTCTCCATCAAACTTAGTTAAAATTTTATACTTCTTACAATCTATAATAGCTCCACAAGTGTTTAGAAAAGGTCTACCAAAAATAATAGGACAAGTTTTACCAGCTGCTGAACCAAGTACTAGAAAATCAGCAGTATATTTAATCTTACCACAAAGAACTTCCACATCTCTCACTATACCAATTGTACAAATGGTTTCTTTATTATCCAGGTGAATAATCACATCAATGTCTTGAAGTTCACAAGGACCAATTTCATGCATAATTTCTTTGTAAAGCTCATAAGGAATAGCACTAGAACTCGCACCAATATCACATAAACCATAATAGCAATGATCACCAATTCTAACAGAAAGCACAAGGACACTAGATCTCCTAGTTTTACTAGGATGAGAGACAATATTAGAAGAATCTTCACAAAAGATAATGTGCCCATCTTCTACATTTTTAGTGACAAGGTCTTTCACAATGGCTACTATAGGATCAATATTTATTTGTTCATCAGGTTCAACAGCTTGTACTTTTGCTAACCACATTAGCTATAATAGAATTTTCCTTTACCTTAGCAGGGAAAGGTATTTTCTCAATATAAGGTTTAGGCAAAATATGATCAATAGTATAAACTTCAGTATTTCTAGCAGGAACATGATCAACAATATCTTTATAAGGTGCATGGTACTTGTCCCACTTATTTTTAGGAATTTCAATATAAGAGGAAAAAGCCTTAAAACAATTGGCAATACTTTGAGAATCAAGACCATACTCAGTACTAATATCATGAAAGTCATCAGTTCTCATAAAAGATTTAATGCATTCATAATCATAATTTATACCTGACTTTCTTCCTTTATCATTCTCCCATGCTTCAGTATTTTATTGAATATGGTGTAGAAGATCCTATTTAGCTTCTTATTTCATACGTGTAAATGATCCAGCACAAGAATCATCTAATAAATCTTTATCATGAAGATAAAGCCATGCATAAAAGTTATTTATAATAATACTATTAGGGAGCTCATGAATAGGAAATTTGAGCATTGGTAACTTCAATCTCCCCCAAGCTTGGGATGTACTCTCTCCATCACGAGGCCAAAAGTTATATATTTGATTCCGATCTTTATGAATCTCACTGGGAGGATAGAATTTAGAATAAAAGAGCGATACAATTTCCTCCCATTCCATAGATTGTCCATTCTTCAGCATCTTATACCATTCTTCAGCTCTTACTTTCAATGATATAGAGAGTAACTTTTCTTAACTTGTTCCGTTTTGATACCTGCACACTTAAACAACCAGCATAATTCATGGATAAAAAGCAAGTGATCACCAAGATGGACAGTTCCATCCCCAAAATAATAGTTATTCATAACACGATCAACAATTTTTGTGGGTATCTTAAAAGGATATATTTTAGCAAGTGGTTGTTCATATACTACCCTAGCAGTGGTAGTAGCTTTCCCAAATAGGAAACCAAGTGGATTATCCATATCGGAAACAAAGTAACAAACAGAAATAAAAGCAATACTCACAGTTGAAATTTCCTTTACCAGTTCCACTCTTCAATAGTGCTTCACTCCCCGGCAACGGCGCCAGAAAATAGTCTTGATGATCCACAAGTATAGGGGGTGTATCATAGTACTTTCGATAAATAGGAGTGTCGATCTCAACAAGGAGCAGAAGGTGTTGACTAGTGGTTTGGATCAGGAATTCTATGTAAATACTTAGAAAACGGATTTTTAGGGTTTTTTGATAATGCAAGGAAATAAAGTGCAAGTAAATAAATACAACAATAATAATTGCAGCAATTTGCCCAATCCTTTCTTAGCAAAGGACAAGCCGGTTGTATTACTTATGAGGACCAAACTTTCTCGATGACACATGGGAACACTGTCAAGTGCTTTCGCTTCATATACTTGATTAGTCTTCTTTGGTTGGATAAGTGTTGTGTGGGTGAACCTATGCTAATGTACCGACCTTACTTGGACTAATACATACTTGTTATTAAACCCCTTGCAAGCATCCGCAACTACAAGAAAGTAATTAACATAAAAAACCTAACCACAACATTAAACTCTGAGATCCTACACTCCCTTCTGCAAAGGTTTCCTAACGGGGGTTTAGGTTTATGTTACTCCGGCAACCCCACAATTAGTACACAAATACACAATGCATTCCCCTAGGCCCATAAATGATGAAGTATCATGTAGTCGATGTTCACATGACAACACTATAAGAATATCACCACAACTTAAATATCAAACCATCGAATATTACTTCAACACAATTCCACTACTAACAACATGAATTATCCCATGTCCTCAAGAACTAAATGAACTACTCACGAGACATCATATGGATCAAGATCATAGATGATATAATGATGAATAACAATCTAAACATAGACAATAATTCAATGGTTCCACTCAATATCATCAACTACAAAAGTAATCAACACCGGGAAAGTTTCCCCTAAGAACTACGCAAGATTCATCCCATTTGTTACAGCAGGATGGAGTGGTGATGATGATGCTGGTGGAGATGGTGGTGAGTATGATGATGATGATCCCAATGAAGTCTAGCTTGATGACTGTGTTGATGGCGACGATCTCCCCTCTCCGGGAAGGAATTTCCCGGACTGAAATCTGCCTGCCAGAGAGCTCTTTCTCTCTCTGTAGTTTCTGCCCTGCAGAGGCGGGTAATATTTCTATGGTCGCTCCGAGTATTAGGGCTTCGGGAGGAAGTTACAGGCAAAAGGGCGATGCAAGAGGTGGGCCAGGATGGCCACACCACCTGGTGGCGCGACCCAGGGGGGCCCACGCCTGGGGGTGGTGTGGGCCCCTTGTGTCCCATCTCTGCCTCCCCTTCTGGCTTCCTTCGTCTTCTGGAAAATAGGATTTTTCATATATTTTCTAGAACTATCCGATCTTCGCGAATATTGCATCTGGACACCACTTTTTCCATCAAAATCCTGACTCCGATAGTTCATCCTCAAAAACTCATCCAAAATGCAAAAATAGATGAAAAAAACATAAGTATCACCTCTTAATATGAAATATATCAATGAACAGCAGCAAATTATGATATAGAATAGTGATGCAAAATGGACGTATCAACGGATCTGTGTCTTGCAGATCTGGCAAGAGATAGGGACCTTCCAGAAGAACGGAGGGAGGCGGATCAGACGCGGAACAGGGGGAGATGGAGCCACATGCCTGAGATGCAGCAAGGATCTCCCTCGGCTGCGACAGATTCCTCGTTCTATGGAAGAATAGGTAACTCGGCTGAAACTTCTCACCGTGCTGATCTAGTTTTTGCTTGCACCATTGAACAACCTTCTACTTCCAGAACCAATACTACTGTTAATGTTCTATTGGTGAGAAACAATACTATTTTTAGTGCTCCAGTGTCGACCCCATCTAGTGTTCCCTCTGTAGTTGGAGTTCCTATTCAGTCATCTCTTGTTACAGTAGTGAGCCAATTAGATGAAGTGGCCACTGTAGGGTTCGCAGCATAGAAAACAAAAATTTTCCTACGATGTGAACTATATACCAAGATCTATCTACTAGATACAAACAACGGGCGGATGTATATCCGTAGAGAACATACCCTTGAAGACCGACAAAGCTTAACGAGTTCAACTCGTGGTTGATGTAGACGATCTCTTGCCGATCTCAAGATCGAGAGGAAGTCCTAGCGCCGCAAATCAGCAGCGCATCCGTGCTCGCACACACGTTCGAGGCACCGAGCAACCTCCGCCTCCTCGCTCCAGCGATGCAGCGGAAGCACAACTCTTTCTTGCCGAATAGCCACCGGGAACATGTATCTCGCTAGTCCGAGACCATGGGGGATAAATTCTAGAGGGGGAGAGAGATCCTTCACGAGGAGGTGTGAGAGACAAGTGAGGAGGGGGTATCCTTTTATAGGAGGAGGGGGGGAACCCCAAGGGGGTGGCCGGCGCATGGGGCTGCCCCCTTGCCCTCCCCTCTTCATGTGGGTGGACACTCCACTCACAAATCTCCTTTAAATTCCCTCCACTCAAAAGTCCACTCAAATTCCCATTAAATTTCCACCAAATTTAATGCAAACTCTCATTAAATAAAACTCTTTTATTTTATTCAGAATTTTGTCAATTACTTTAATGACAAACATTCAAATAACCTTGCTAGAATTCTATTTCACATGCATAACCACTTTATGCAATTTCACCGAAAACCTGCTTTGGTATCTAGTGAAATAAATTCTGCGCTTGTTCATTCTTCGGCATGAAACATTTGCTCCAATTGGATGTCGGTGTCTTAAGTGTGTCACCCTACGGTTCGTGAATAATGTGGACATGATCGAGACCCCTCTCGGATCAATAATCAGAAGCGGGATCTGGAGACCCATACTGACTCCCACACATTCTACGATGACTTTCTTGTGATCGTCGGAACCTTTTACGCTAGTATCTTAATCCCTTTGTTTCACGATATATTACATGTCCGAGATTCGATCATCGGTATCTCCATACCTAGTTTGATCTCGTTATCGACATGCACTCTTTTCTCGTTCCTGTGATATAACATTCTAGTGATCAAATCACTTGCTTGCAAGCTAATCAATGTGATATCACCGAGAGGGCCCAGAGTATATCTATCCATCATCGGGATGAACAAATTCCACTCTCGATCCATGAGCCTCAACATAACACTTTATTAGTTCTGAATCCATCTTTATAATCACCCTGTTACGGTGTGACGTTTGATGTTATCAAGAAACTCTTCCGGTGTTAGTGATTGACATGATCTCATGGTCTAAGGATTAGGATCACTTCGTAAGTTGTTATAGCAATATAAACTCAATGACTTTGATCGTATTTCTATACTTCGGATGAATGTTCATCACACCATTACACTAATGTTGTGATCCCGTTATTAACAACATCCAATGTCCATGATCAGGAAACCTTGATCATCTTGTTAATCAACGATCTAGTTTATGAGAGAGGCATAACTAGGAACTTTCTGTTTGTTTATTAAACACACATGTATTAACGTTTCCGTATCAATACAATTATAGCATGCAAAATAAACATCTATCATATACTTGGAATACACATAATAAACACTTTATTATTGCCTCTCAGGGCATATTCCCTTCAGCCACTAAACTGGTTGGGTCCTCTATACCCGCACCAGTGGTTAGTGTGCCAGCAAATTTTCAGGTTAATATTGACATTGTGGATTTTCAGGTTCCAGTAGCTGGGAAGGCAGGGCAGGAGTGTGACAATTGTGAGAGGAATCATAACATCTTAGTCTGTCAAAAGAGGAAACCGTGGGATGCTCCATTGTTTTTTGAGAGCACTGACTTTGATTAGGGGTTTCATTCCATCCTTGTGACTGAATCTACTTTTCAGTCCATGGAGCAACTGCATTATTCTCATATCAGTGTGGTGAGAGGTGATGTTACTGGGAAGGACCTGGAAAGGGAATTTCAAATGTGGGCTGATTCTATTGAATCTGGGTGGCGGTTCAATGCAAGGCCAACTAATGATGTTGAGTTCCTAATGAGGTTTCCTACTACAAGATCTATTGATGATTTCCACTTTGGCAAAGTCTTTATGAAAACTATCCCTAATGCTGTGATTGAGTTGTCCAAGTGGAATGGAGAGTTGGAGCCCGTGGAGAGGTTAGAAGAAGCCTGGTTTAGGGTTTGGGGGATTCCTATGAAGTATAGGGAGAAATCCCCTATTTTTATGTTGTATCTTTGATTAGTAAACCTTTGGGCATGGATAAGAATAGCCTAAGGAACTTGGCTTAATGTCAGAGTAAAGGTTGCCTAGTTGGATGTTGCTCTAGTCCCTAATACAAGGAGGGGGAGATGCAAGGAGGAATTTATGAGATCAAATACACCAAGGAGATTTTTTCTCCTGATGCTATGCCAACAATTCCTGTTTCTATGGAGGTGGGTGCCAAGGGGCCAAAGAAGATATTTTGGGTCCTACAGTTAACAACATGCCAGCTATTAATGCTGCAGCAAATGAAAGGAAGGTTATAGGTAATGTGACAGGTCCATCAGTTAGCACTGTTGGTGTGGGGATAGGGGCTCAGTCTGGTAGAGAACTTCCTCACTATGTAGACTAGGAAAAGGGGAAGGAACCATTGGTGGAATAGGATACTTCTGGGCACACAGGTGATATATATTTTTGCACTAGGATGGCCCAAATATGGGCTGGTGGTGGAAATGTTGGTGGATTGATTATTAGGGAAGTTCCTTCTAGTGGGAATGCATGTAATATGAGTGAGAATAGGGGGCCATCTAATAATGGGCAACAACAGAATGATGCCTAGAAAGATATTCATGTTCAAGATCAAGGGATACGGGAGATGCACATGGAAGTGGATCAAGCTCTTGCTCCACAAGAGATATGTTCTGTGATTAACCCCGAGGAGCCAGCTGGAGCTCAAAACTTTCAGGAATTTATCCAGGATCTACTTAGGAACAAGGGGAGTGATCAATACTATGAGCTTAATAAACAATATGATCATCTAATAGATCCTGTTGTAGATGGGCAAGGTGATGTGGAAATGCATGATAATGATGAGGAAGAAGATTCAGAAGATACTATAGTTTCATCTGCTGAGAGTGGAGCTGATGTGGAAAACAATCCTCATATTAGCTTTGTTCTAGATGTAGTGATGGACCTTCCTGTTCCTTCTTAGGAGCAAGTGGTGTTCCAGGTAGGTTCTTCTCAACCTGAACTGATATCTACTTAGGAGATCCAAGATTCTCAATCAGAGAGGCATGACCAGGTTATGGAAGAGGCTGGAGGTGGGAACATGGAGCCACAAATTAGAATGAGTTCTATACTTGCAAATCAAGGTGGGACCTAGAATATGAATGAAAGTGGTTTGGCTCGAGATCCTCCCAGGGATCTTTCAAGCACTACCTTTTCCTCTCATAATTCTTTTGTTGTTCTGGATGATGATGATATTGTGAGTAGAGATTTAGAAATGGGGGTTGATTATTCTTCTATATCTCTTGAATATATTAACTATTTGAATGATCTTGAGATTCCTAGACATGAATTAGTTGATAAGAAACATGATGTTCTTGAAGAAGTAGAGGAACCGAGTGTCATTTTTATTGACTAGAAGAAGAATACAAGGGATGCTGAATATTTTACTCCTGTGATATCTAGGAGGAGCAGAAAAAGATGAAATATTCTAGTAGAATTAGTATAGGTGGAGGCAGAACAAGTTAAAACCTGTTGTCGTGAAGGTCAACAATTATCACCCTATGAGTGGTATTGTGACTGGAACGAGAAACATGAAAAGAGTCTTATGGTAGGAGCTATTCTAAATTGTAGAGGGGTGGGAAAAAAGGGGGTGAGTGCATATTTGATGAACTTGATGAGACAGGAGAATATAGATTTTGTGGGTTTACAAGAGACTATTAAGAAATATTATTCACCTGTTTTTTTAGGATCAATTTTCCTAGAGTTGGTTGCCTTTTGTGGGGAAATCTGGAGGTATTCTAGGGGGCCTACGTTCCTCTAGGTTTGTCAATTGTGCATCATATATTGGCAGGTTTAATGTTAAGATGAAGGTGTTTGATATTAAATTACAAGTGCATTGGCATGTAGTGATAGTTTATGGTGCTGCCCAGGAAGAACACAAATAGGATGTTTTGATTGAGTTGGCTGATGTGTGTCCGGATCAATCCTTGCCTCTCTTAGTAGGTGTGGATTTTAATATAATGAGATTTGTATCCGACAAGAATAAGATGCAGGTGTTGAATAAATGGATCCATATGTTTAACTCTATTATTAAAACTTGTGGTTTGAGAGAGCTCTGGATGTCGGGTGGGAAATATACTTGGTCTAATAATCAAGTTGTGCCCACTCCAGAAAAACTGGATAGAATCTTAATTTGTAAAGAATGAGAGAAGTTGTTCCCTTTGACTACTGTGCATAAGTTGACAAGGGAGATATCTGACCACGGTCCTTTGATTTTGGATACTATGGAATGGAAGGATGGTGGTAGGAGGGAGTTTAGATTGGAGAAAAGCTGGTTGCAGAATCTATAGTTTTTGCCAAGGTTGGAGAAAATTTGGAGGAAACCTGTCAAATGCAAGAATAGTTTGGATAGGTTGCAGAAAAACTCAAAAATGTGAAGAATGATTTGAAAGTTTGGGGGTTCACATTAGAGGGCAAGAGAAACAGAGAAAGAAAGAGTTGGTGGCTGAGATACAAGATTTACAAGATATAGAGTAGTTGATTCTCCTTAGCAAGGAACAACTATGTAAAAAAGCTTAGTTTCAGCAGGAGTTGATGAAAATTTATGAGAATGAAGAACAATATTGGCAACAGAGGACAAGACACAATTGGTTGTTGAAGGGTGATAATAATACTGAATATTTCCATAGGATAGCTAATGGTCTTAGAAGGAAAAAAAATATGATTTTCGCTCTACAAAGTGAAGGGAAAAAAATCAGGGTACTCCTGAGTTGTTAAAGCATGCTACTGCTTATTACAGAAACTTGTTTGGACCTGCAGATGGGTTCTCTATTAGACTAACTAATGATAACCGGAGAGAGTGGGACAGGTTGAATGATCAAGATAGAGAGAATGGGTAAGCCTTTTACTGAAAGTGAAATCAAGGAATTTATTGATCAAATGGAACATAATAAAGCAGCTAGTCCTGATGGGATACCTAGAGAGTTTTATCAGCATTGTTGGTTGGTCATTAAATAGGATATCATGGCGGCATTTGATGCTTTTCATGCCCATAGGATTGATTTAAGCAGTATCAACTATGGGATTATTACTCTATTGCCAAAAGTGAGGATGCTGATGTTATACAAAAATTGAGACCTATTTGTCTATTACAAGTACTGTTCAAAATCTTTAATAATGCATTGACAATCAAGACTTAGACAGTTATGGGGAAATTGATTGACACTTTCCAAACTGCTTTATTAAAGGTAGATTCATTGCTAATAGGGTTACCTTGTTACATGAAATTCTGAAAGAATCCAGGGTGCAGAAGCTGGATTTTGAGAAGGCATATGACAAAGTGAACTGGGATTTACTTTTTTTCATTGTTGTAAACAGAAAGGGTTTAGTAAAGATTGGATAATATGGTTAAAGGGTGTTGTTACTCAGGGTACTCTTAGTGTGAATGTTAATGGGGAGGTTGGCCCTTACTTTGAAGTTATAAAGGTTTCAAATAAGGGGATCCTTTCTCCCCTTTCCTGTTTAATTTGTTTGGGGAATGTTTAGTCAAAATGGTTCTGAATGCCTAGGAAGGTGGCCTCTTTACTGGGTTAGCAGATAATCTTTTTGATAAAGGGATTACCAATTTGTAGTATGCTGGTGCCACTATTTTGTTCATCAGAGATGATGTGGAAGGGGCCAGGAATTTGAAACTTCTACTCTATCTTTTTGAGTCCATGTCTAGTCTTAAGATCAGTTTTGAGAAAAAGTGAAGTCATGATGGTGATGGATGATGATGACAAGCTAGGAACATATGCTGAATTTTTCAATTGTCAGATAGGAAGTACATAGTGGCTGAGATGGGGTTTATTGGGGAGAACTTAAAAAAGAAAATGGATGGCTGGATGTGAGGTGCTCTCTCTCAGGGACGTAGACATGTTAAGATCACTTCTTGCATATCCAGTGTGGCTGTTTATCCTATGTCCACATTTTTTTTGCATAAAACCATGGAGAAAGTGGAAAAACCTACCATGGATTTCTTCTAGTATGGTAGAGCTAGAAACAGAAAATACCATCTTGTGAAATGGAAGATTGTTTGTAGGCCTAGGAAGAAAGGTGGAATAGGCATAAAAAACATTAGGATCTTTAATATTAGCCTTCTCTGTAAGTGGTGGTGGAGATTGGAGGCTGAAGAGGGACCTTGGCAGGTGTTTGTGAGGAAGAAATACTTAAAATATGGGGCTATTTTTCCTATGAAAAGCAAACAGAGTGATTCATCTTGCTGGAATGACTTGCTAAAAATGAAGGATATGTACTTAGCTAGCAGTAGGATAATTGTGGGGGATGGAAAAAGAATAGATTTCTGGAATCATGCATGGTTCTTGGATGTACCTTTGAAAAATAAATTCCCTAATTTTTTTGAGATTTGTCAAGACCAGACTATGACAGTTGCTAAGATGGATGATAGGGGTTGGCAATGCTCTTTTATGATTTGAGGCTCAGGAACATTACAAACAGTTGTTGATGATGGTGAGAGGGGTGGTTTTAAACAGGGAGACATATAGACCTAGGTGGCTGTGGAATAAAACACGAAAATTTACTATGAAGTCCATGTACTCTCATATTTCTAATGCTAGGGTTGATAGAAGTTTTAAACATCTATAGAAATATAAAATTCCAATGAAAATTAAGATTTGGTTATGGCCCATCTGGCACAATGCGATCCCCATGAAAGATAATATGAATAAAAAAGTGGGTGGGGATACTACTTGTAGATTCTATATTGAGGAGGAAACCATTGGCACTTGTTCTTTTCGTGTGCTGTTTCCAAATATGTTTGGAGTGTGGTTGCTAAATCAGTGGGTGCTGAGACTAGGCATGTTCCTTTTCTCCATACTTCTGGTGGATCCCTAGATTCCTAGGGGCAAGTCATAATATTCAGATAACATCCCTGGATTCTATGTGCTGGGATATTTGGAAGCTCAGGAATAGAACTTGTTTTGAAAGGAAACTGGTCACTTTACATGTTGGTCTAATCATGTATGCTTGTGTCTTTATGAAATACTGGGAAGGGTTACATGTCGCAGATGAGCAGGATGAGTTGAGGAATGGGGCCGAGGTGTTGCAAAGGAATGCGTTGGAGGATGTTGCCCATGTTCCATTTCTGGGTCTATCGACGGATGCACATGCTCGTGAGGGGGCTCCTAATGATTCTCAAGATGAGGAGTGACTATGAAGAAAAAGTGAAAGATGTGAAGCAGAAATTTGGTGGTTCGAATTTTCTGATATGGGAGCTTTTGGACCTTAGATGATACTTTTTATGTTGATGGGTGTATTCTGTCATGACACTAGCTTTGTGCGGTGCTCTTGTTGTTGGGGATATACTTTCCGGGTATACCCATAGGACTCACTGATCAGGGTCGCCCACCAATGGGTTAGAGCTTTGCTTCACGGGAGGCCTAGGTAGAGAAAGAGGAGCCAGTTTCGTCTACGACAAGGCCAAAAAGAGTTACCGACTTAGGCATGTAGTATTACTTATAGTCCAAGCTATATCTAGTTAACGACTCTATAACATAGACGGATAGGTCTCTCCTATAACCCTAGGTCTAGGTGACTATATAAACCGGCCCTATGGGAGCCTTTAGGGCACAACCAATCTTACTACCACAACCTACTCGCACAGGCGAACCTCTCTTGTAATCTGTTGTAACATCTGGCTTACGCCGATATATTATTGGGTTGCTAGCAGGAGTAGGATCCGATCACCATAGTCGGATCTGAACCTAGGTAAACTTGTGCTCACCGCTCCTGGAACATCCTACGTCTCACACCCCATCTTTCCAATGCCACTAGGACCCCATATGGCGTACTTGTCGACAATCTGATGATAGTTGGCGCCCACCGTGGGGTAGGTGACCTTTGGAGCTTTGTTCCAGGCGGAATCTGCGCGTGCAGGAATCGGCGAAACTATCACCATGGGTCACGTGGTCTACGCCAGTGATGTCCCTCTTGTCCTTCTCGACGAGACCTGGATTCCGGCTTCAAAACCCGTGACGACCTACACGACCATGTCTATCGGCGAGATCGATATTTATCTCGGTTTCGCTGAACCCTCCCAACCCACCCTTGAGGTGATGACCATGGCAGAAGAAAAATCCCGATCTACTTTGTCCGAAGAAGCGGAAGAGTTCAAAATCCCGGAGAAAATCGAACCCACCCAGGCCACTCCTGTAGTGGAAGAGGAGGTGGAAGAAAAATTCGGATCTGATCTCCCTGATGATATCGGGTACACGGATGAAGAATATATCCTCTACGGATCTGGCCCAGCCCATGTCGTAGCAGAAAAAGAACTCTTGAGGAGCAAGATAACAGAGATGACAAGATGCCCCTACATTGATTATGAAGCAATCGCCAACATCAAGGAGAACTTCGAGATGGCAGAGGCGGAAACCAAGTTGTACCACTACCTCAAGGCATAAACAAGAAGAAGCACTGTTTCGTGTACCACATAAGCTCTGGATCCAACTCTATCGATGCTGGAGCTGGCAGAGATTCAGTCCTAGACGCAATCGAAGAAAACGCCGACTTACCTGGCTCCCCTCAAGAGTCAATGACGTCGTAGGAACTTCGATACTTCAACAAAGAGATGGAGGAGTACGAGCAAGAACACGCCTCCAAACCAACGCAAGGTGAGCCAGAAAATTCTCCTAGTCCATATGATAGCATGGATGAAAGCTACACCTCGCAGGATGATATGGATACCAGAGATTCCTCTGAGGTCCACAAGCCAACCACTACGGAAAGTACCGACGGAAGATTATCCCCCGGTACCGGACCCAAAGCCGTCTTTGCCACTGGTACGCACGTCAAGGCTACTGGGCGGTCAAAGAAGAAGAAGAAGAACAGGAATCCGACACCGGCAGAGCCGGACGTCAAGGAAACCAACAAAGAAAAAGTTGATGAAGAGATCGAGATGGAGATTCAGGATGGAGATCCGATTAATACCACGCCGATAGGCCCTCCTGTGGATGGACACGTCATCACCAAGTGTGCACGTCAAATTTATGGAGATGCTCTCACGATTCCAATCCCAACGGCTTCGGATCTTACACCGGAGGCGCTGGAGAAAAGGGCTGAGGACGTGGAAAAGCACCGTATATTTCCGCTCGAAGAGGCCACGCGCATCATCGAGCATAGGCAACAGTTAGACAGTGATCCTGCCAAATATCAGTCAGATTTCAAGTGACACCCAAAAAAACAAGGGGAGGTCCGTTTCTTGCCAACAAGAACCCGGATATACACAAAGATCTATTCGACAGAAAAACAGGAGAAAAAATCCGAGTCTATAGCATGCCATCGGAAAACGCCGCTGCAGCTCGAGCCATCCTCGCCAATAACCCATCTCCACAGCAGGTCCAGCAGTGTGCTGTATTACTGGACAAAGGAAGGCAAATGACTGGGCAAGAGTTATTCCGGCTGCGTTCGAAAACTGGCGCTGACCAAAGCGCTGATGGAAGGCTCCACAGGGATATAGATCAACGCTATCGTCCCCGTGGAGAAGAAGAGAATTCAAGAACCGACTCAAACGGCCACTCTCGCCGACCGGCGCATGACTGGGCAAGAGTTATTTCGGCTACGTCCGAAGATGCCATCAGGGCAATGGTTCCTCATCAGGACCATCGTCAGCAAAAAAAACCGCTATAGAGAAGACCTGGAAACACGCCGCCAATGAGAAGATCAAGATCGGCTAATGATTCCACCACCAAGCCGTCCGGCTGGGAACGCCGGACGAAGAGATGATCTGGATCGCCCTGAATCAAGTAGGGACGGAGCCCGAAGAAACCGGCATCAGAGTCAGCATAATGAGGCTCCACCGCCACCACCACGTAACCCAGCCAAAAATAATCCACCAGGGCCACCATCGCCTCCTGGGAGCAACCATGAAGGATCCTGACGTAGCCATGGAAGCCGCAGGGGCAGATGCGGCAATGGTGAGAGGAGAAGCAGAAATATGACTCTGCCGCGCAGAAGCCATGAGCCTCCGAGGCGCAGATCTCTCTCACCGAACGACGGTCGCCATAGCATGGAGTCAAAAATTGAGGCGCGGCGGTACAAGGAAGAAGATGTGTATGTGGGATCCAAGTGCTTTGGCCCACGCATACGTCGAATCAAATTTCCGGTTTATATTGGTATTGCCAAACACATTCAGCCCTATGACGGTGCGGCTTGGCCAGATACCTGGCTCCAGGATTTTTTCTAGGACTGATGCATCACCAAAGGAGGAAACAGCTTGGTTGTAGTACGATATCTCCCGCTTATGCTGAGGAAGATGGCTCGATCGTGGCTCAATAAACTGCCAGAGAACTCAATTCGTAACTGGTATGATATGTAAAGTGTGTCCTTTTCAAACTTTGAGGGAACATACAGGAGGCCCTGCACAGTCGGAGACTTGCAACATTGCACACAAAGACCCGGAGAGACCTGTCGGGATTACCTTGAACGCTGGATTGACACGAAGAACTCCTGCGAGGGAGTAAACAAGCAAACTGCGATATAAGCTTTCATCACAGGACTCCCAGTCGGACTTTTGCGTCACAGGCTGAAGCGTGACCACGTCACAGATTTGGGAGAAATGATAGAGACGGCAAGCAAATACGCTGACGCCGATGATGATTCACAAAGGATGCTAAATGTTCTGGCCAATCCCAATGCGGCCAAACAGCCAACACAACAAACTCAGAAGCGCAAGAACACGTCAGACAAAAAACGGCTCCGGATAACGCAGCTATTAATGCAACGTTTGGATCTGGCGGATGAGGACGATGCAGAGGTGGCCGGGGTAGAGACCGTGAAACTTCCCGAATCCAGAGCAGAGGAGATCAGCAACCCAGAAGAACCTACACTTGGGATGACATTGCCAAAAATCCCTGTGTCCACTACTTGGATAGTAACGGATGATCTACCCACACAAATCCCGAGTGTCGTTTCAATGATGACATCAAGAAAGATGAATCCGCTGGCTATAGTGCCAAGCGACAAAAAGGAAAGAAAAATTCTGAGAAAGGAAAGGAGCCCAAGGAAGATTCTGACATGGAAGAAGCGGATACCACCGCAGAGCCCAAGTTGGATGGAAAGAAGAATTTTCCGACCAAAAAAGACGCATACGTCTGCTTCCTTGGATCCCAACCTGCCAAATAAAATAAGGCGGTTCTCCACGAGCTCAATGCCACAGTTCCGGCTGTTCCACAATTTCTGGACTGGTCGGATGTAACCATCACCTTTGATCACTTAGATCACCCGAGGAAAACACATTGTTAGGGAAAGTACCCTCTGGTCGTCAATCCTCTTATTGATGTCTATGAGTTCTCTAAAACACTCATGGAAGGTGGAGGCAACATTAACATCCTCTACATCGAGACGCTCCACCGCATGAAGCTACACGAGAGCCAGTTGAGTTACAACAGTGTAACTTTCCATGGCATTGTACCAGGGAGACAAGGAGATTCTCTGGGTGAGATTACTATGGACGTGACATTCAGAACCCGAGACAATTGCCAGACCAAGCCACTCTCTTTTGAGGTGGTATTGTTCAAAAGTGCTTACCACGCCATCTTCGGCCGTCCGGCTTACTGGGCGTTCATGGCTCGTCCCTGTTACATCTACAATATGATTAAACTTCCAGGTCCAAAGGGCATAATCACCATCCGGGGAAATCCAAGGAAGGCGCAAGAGTGCGACGAAGGATCTGCTGCCTTCGCCGAAGCCATGCTGCACGCCCAGGAGTACCAGGAGATCAAGAAGACCATCAACCTGTCTGAGATGCCCGCTACGAAGAACGAGGTGCTAAAGCCAAGTTTGCACTTCAAAGAATCAAAAGAGAGAAATAAAAAGTCGCTGAAGGAAGATGATCCCTCCAAGACAACAAACATAGGGGTAGGCTTAGACCGCGCATAGGAAAGCGTGCTCGTCGAGTTCCTCAAAGCTAAAAGTGACATCTTCGCATGGTAGTCTTCTAACATGACTGGAGTACCTAGGGAACTTGTCGAGCACTCTCTTAATGTGTACCCCTGACACTAAACCCATCAAACAGTCCTTACGGCGGTTTGGTTATGAAAAGCGCAAAGCGATAGCCAAGGAATTAGCCCGACTAGAGTTAGCCGGATTCATAACAGAGGTCATCCCTACAGATTGGGTGGCAAATCCTGTACTCGTCCCTAAAAAGGACACCATTGATTTAAGGATGTGTGTTGATTATACCGCTTTGAACAAGGCATGCCCAAAAGACCAGTTTCCTTTGCCAAGAATCGATCAAGTTATCGACTCAACGGCAGGGTCGGAACTACTCTGTTTTCTCGACGCATATTCCGGATATCAGCAAATACCGATGAAAGAGTCAGATCAAATTAAGACGTCTTTTGTCACTCCTTTCGGAACCTTCTACAACAAAACTATGCCTTTTGGCTTAAAGAACGCAGGAGCAACATATCAACGTACTATGCAACTTTGTCTCAATGACCAAATCGGACGCAACGTCCATGTATACGTAGACGACATAGCAGTTATGTACAAAAACAAGGGAACTTTAATTTCCGACTTGGAGGAAACATTTGCTAGTCTACGAAAATTTAATATGATGCTAAATCCGAAGAAGTGTTTCTTTGGAATTCTAGCCAGAAAATTGCTAGGTTTCATCGTCTCCGAGTGAGGCCTAGAGGTGAACCGGGACAAAATTAAGGATATACTCAACATTACCAGGCCGACTCGCCTGAAGGACGTGCAACATCTCACTGGTTGCATTGCAGCAGTGAGTCGGTTCGTTAGCCGGCTCGGCGTAAGAGCCGCACCTTTATACAAACTCTTGAAGAAAACCGACAATTTTTTCTAGACCCAGGAAGCCGAAATTACCCTGCAAAGTTTGAATGACCTACATTCAAACTCACCAGTTCTCGCAACACCAGAACCTCAGGAACCTATGTTACTCTACATTGCAGCGATCAATAAGGTCATAAGTGTGGTAACAGTAGTTGAGCACGAGGAAGAAGGTCACGAGAATAAGGTGCAGCGTCCAACCTATTATCTAAGTGAGGTCCTGACAGAATTGAAGCAACGGTATCCACATCATCAAAAGCTAGACTATGGAGTGTTCTTTGCATCCAGAAACCTACGCCACTATTTTCCACAAGATCACAGTGGTGAGCATAGCTCCCCTGTGAGACATAATCAATAACCGCGACGCCACATGATGTGTCGCAAAGTGGGGAATAGAGCTTGCAGCTTTCGACGTTGAGTATAAGCCGCGTACAACAATCAAGTCCCAAATACTGGCCGACTTTATCGTTGATTGGACAGAGACGGCAGAAAACACAAGCCCTCCAGACTCGAAATTTTGGACCCTTCACATTAACAGATCAAAAGCACGAGGAGGCTCGGAGGCTGGCATGGTGCTAAAATCACCCCAAGGAGATAAGTTGTTCTATGTGTTTCAAATACACTTTACGACAACAAACAATATTGCCGAGTATGAAGCATTGCTGCATGGAATACGCATGGCCAAAAACATTGGCATAACAAGACTCATGTGTTACGGATACTCGGACTTAGTTGCTCAACAAGTATCCAATATCTACAACGCAAACAATTACATGGCATCATACAAAGCTGTTGTGGATGAACTATCTAAATCGTTCGAGGGTTTTGAGGTTCAACATATCCCTCGAGCAGAAAATGAGGAAGCAGATGCTCTATCAAGGATAGGCTACGGAAACTCGTACCAAATGGCGCTTTTTAGAGCATCTAAGGGCCCCCTCCATAGTAGGAGTTGATGAGGACTATACGACGAAATCCGACTCACCTTTAATAGCAGTTCTGGCTATAATTCCCAGAAACTGGTCAAGACATGCAGAGGATGCCAAAAGTACGCCCATCAAGCACACATTCCGTCTGAATAGCTGCGGACAATCCCTATTACATTGCCATTTGCAGTCTAGGGGCTTGATATGGTAGGGTCGTTTCGTACAGCAAAATGTGGATTTACTCACCTACTAGTGATGGTGGATAAATTTACAAAGTGGATTAAGGCTAAAGCCGTAACAAGTTGCGATGAAGTCACAACCAGAAAGTTCGTTGAGGACGTGATCATCCGATTCAGATATCCGCACAGTATAATTACTGACAACGGGAGCAATTTTTCCATGGGAGAACTTGCCAAATTCTGCGAAGAACAAGGGATCTGACTCGATATTGCATCAGTCGCACATCCACAAGCTAATGGAGAAGTCGAAAGAACTAGCAGTATTATTTTACAAGGACTCCGACCTCGTCTCGAGGCACCGCTTCGTCGGGCCGCGGGGACTAGGACAGAAGAATTACCATCTGTGATATGAAGCTTACGTACAACTCCTAACAGATCAAACAGATATACTCCTTTCTTCTTGGTCTATGGTGCAGAAGCAGTTTTTCCAAGCGATCTAATTCATCAGTCTCCACGAGTCAAAGCATATATCGAAGAAGATGAAGAAGTTTCTCGACAAGATGATCTCGATATAATCGAAGAAGTACGTGTTTTGCTGAGCAGAGATCTATAGCCTACCAGCAGAAGTTACGCAAGTATCATAGTCAGAGAGTTCAAAACCGTTCTTTCAGAAAAGGCGTTTTGGTTCTCCAACTTGTGCAAAAAAGAAACACAAACTTTCCCCGATTTTGGAAGGACCTTTTATGATTAGCAGAGTTCTGCATAATGGGTCGTATTATTTAACTGATATGATACCAGTCAAGGAAAGACCATATACTCGGAAAAGAAAGAGAGCTGGCGGTAGCACAGACCCAGATGAAATATACCGTCCGTGGAATATTGCACAGCTACGTCCCTTCTCTTCTTAGTTATATTTCCTTGTAATCATATATGTACATGTTCAAAGTGAAATAAAGTATTGGTTTCCTCATACGTTATCTTTGAGAAGTTTTCCGCCATCTTATTTCCAAAAGAGCATGTCATTTTCAAAAATCTTAGAATTCTTGAAATTACTTTATGCTCATGTTCATTCTGTTTATGATTTTTGAATATATAAAAAATGTTACCTTGGGGTAAAAATTCAATTTATTGTCTATACTTTGGTTTTTTATTTGATTGCTTAGACGCGGGCATTTTCCGAGTAATGAATTGTTGGTACTGGAAGCGAGCTTTGTTTCCAAGTTTAAACTGGTTTAGCAATTGAGCTCCGTTACTCGACAAAGTTTCCGTACTAAAGGTTGGTCGGCTCATGAAAGGGACGAGACAGAGAGCCAGATAAAACAACAAGTACAAGCAAAAAACCAAAAAGTGCTTCAGAAATTGTCAAGCACACACATAAAATATAAACAAGCAAGAGTGTTATGATAGTAAAAGCATCATTGTTTTACCGACCAGCACAAATAAAAATATTGTTTCCATCATTACATTGCCAAAAAATTCAGAATAATGCATAAAAATTGTTTATGTTGCAGATTCAGGTGGTGGTGATGAAGAAGGTGGAGCACTGGAGTCGACAATGTTGTCATCCTGACTCTCAGACTCGGAAGCTGCAAGGCTATCTTCTGGCGCTTGAGGCGAGGGAGGCACGAAGATATATTCAAAAATGGCGTCGTATAGTTGGTCATCTCCACCACACGACAAGCATAACCTACACATGAATCTTGGATTGCCTTTATGTCTTGTGGGTTGTCCTCATCATCCTCCTCGGCGATACCTTTGGTGACATACCATATTTCCATCTCGCTGTGGTGGCTCATCACCATGGTAAGAGCAGTCTGGGCAGCAGTCCAAGTGTAGGAGATCTTCCACTCCTCGATAAGCTTCGGAATATCCTTGGCCTTGTCCCTCACCTCTTGCACTGACATCCTGTGCAAGTCGGAAAGCTTGACTGACTCGCCAGCCTCTTCAAGAGTCTGGCGGAAGTCGAACAAGATATCTCTGACAAGCTTGATGCGCTCGAGGCAAGGTTCAAAGGTAGGAGAGTTGGAAATATTCAGGGGGGCTAGGAAAGAACCAAAAGTCAAAATTCGACTGAAAATAAAGTCGAAAAATTAATGTAAAACATAAGTCGGAAATCTTACCTAGTGTAGAATAATTCCACTAAGCATGCTCCTCGCGGAGGCTGTTTAGCTCGCTTTCTGTGGCCTAGGCCAGATCCCTCTGACTATCAAGGTCCTTTCGAAGATCATCTACTTGTTTGTCTCAGAGGGCTAGCATCTTCTCGAGCCTCACGGTCTCATGGTTGCTTGACTCCAGGACAGCGGCTACAGATTTCTCCGATTCAATGGTTAGCTTCTCAAGCTTGTCCCGAAGCTTAGCATTTTCCAGTTCTAAGACCTTGAAGTTCTCGGATTGCTCCACCATCTTGCTGGACTCACACAATAGTTTTGCAAAGGGAAAATATCAGTCGGACAAAACAAGTTTGACTATGACAATAGCTAATTGACAAAAAGGAAGCCGGAAAAAATTATCTTCTGCTTCATTTTTCTCAACTTGCAACTTTGAATTCTCAAGGTGCAAGGCTTTGATCTCCTTGTGTTTATTACAAATGTTTTTGAGCAATTCTTGGTTGGAAGATGCAATTTTCTGTAAGTTTAGAAGACGGAAATACCGTCAGACGGATACTAAGACTCATGCTGCAAATTTAACTAAGTAAAAATATAGCACGAGCCTTGGGGGCTACACTACATCGTTCTTTTGCAACCTAAAAGTATCAACTCGGATCCAACGATGTTTATCCGACTTTATGCTTGGGGGTTAGAGGATATGATAATAACATAAATGCAAATAAGAATCGGAAACTTACAATGTGTTCCAAGTGCAACTTCTCGGTTCATCCTCACCTCCATAAACTAGGAACACATCCTTAGTCCTTTTCAAGTACTTAAGGATATTCTTTACCACTGTCAAGTGACCTTCACCTGGACCATCCTGATATCTGCTCGTAACACTTAGAGGGTAGGAAACATCTGGGCGAGTACATATCATCGCATACATGACACCAACCTCAAGCCCAACCGCCAACGAACCTGCATGCATTCTCTCTCGTCGGTTCGGTTCCTGTCAAGTAAATGCGGGGGGTTGCTACATGGGCAAGTTAATGCGGGGGGTTGAACATTCAAGTTTACTGGTATCGAGGAAAGTAAGGTGCCATGATCATATAAAATGAATAGATCATACAGACAACTAGCAACACGGTCGCCATAAGTTATTGTTATGAATGTGTACATATTTGAACACATCACTATAATGTGCCACCTATTGATGAACACATCGCTTATTTTTGCGTATTTGCATTCAATCGCTCATGGATTTGTTCCCATAATTTTTGGCAATGGCTGATGAACTCCACTCTCTTGGTAACATGCTTCGTCAACGAGCCCTTATTAATGCATTGCAAAGTACAGACTATGGTCTTCATTGTTATCCCATTTAGGTTCTCTGTTTTTCTTCATCATGGAGCTACTAATTTCAAATGAAAGTCTAGTAAACAACATATCGGTACATGTTTTCTACTACCACAATCACAAGAAGAAAACTGGATGGAATTTCACCTTGTTGGCATTGTGCCAAACAGATTGGATGTGGCCTTGGGGTTTAGAGAGTAAGGCGCCTTGGCTGGTGCGGGTGTGACAAACGGAGACATATCACCGCTAGCTACATCCCTATTGCCTTGGAGATTGCCAATGCAACTAGCACTGACATGATTACACAAAGGAGTTGGGGTTCTGCGGTCTTAGTAGCAACGTACAGAGGTATGTGCAGCGGTTGCCAGCATAGGGCACCTAAGTCAGGCTCGCTTGGATTCCCATTAATGTTGTAGCTTTGGTCCTGGGAGCTGTTTCCTATCAGCCGACCTGACATTTGGGTGGATAAGGCTTACCCGTCGGCTGATTTGGGTGACCCTCATACCAGGAAGTTCGACGCAGAGCGCATCGACTTACCTACTTTCGGTACAGTTTGGACAGTCGCCAGATATGGGCAAATTTACTCGGTACATTCATTAATTAGTTCACATACACTATGACTAGAGTTGACAAAGTAGTTTCACACAGACGTTTTCTCACGGTCAGGTGAGGGGTTCCTACTGAAGGGTTTGCAGCATAGAAAACAAAAGTTTTCCTACGATGGGAACTATGTACCAAGATCTATCTACTAGATACAAACAACGGGCGGATGTATATCCATAGAGAACATACCCTTGAAGACCGACAGATCTTAACGAGTTGAACTCGTGGTTGATGTAGACGATCTCTTGCCGATCTCAAGATCGAGAGGAAGTCCTAGCGCCGCAAATCAGCAGCGCATCTGTGCTCGCACACACGTACAAGACACCGAGCAACCTCCGCCTCCTCGCTCCAGCGATGCAGTGGAAGCACAACCCTTTCTTTCCGAATAGCCACCGGGAACATGTATCTCGCTAGTCTGAGACCATGGGGGATAAATTCTAGAGGGGGAGAGAGATCCTTCACGAGGAGGTGTGAGTGAGAGAGAAAGAGAGGGAGAGGGGTGCCTTTTATAGGAGGAGGGGGGCACCCAAGGGAGTGGCCGCCGGCCATGGGGGCTGCCCCCTCCCCTCCTTCATTCATGTGGGTGGACACTCCACTCACAAAAACCTCTTCAATTTCCTCCACTCAAAATCTCACTCAAAATTTCTATTAAATTTCCACCAAATTTAATGCAAACTCTCATTAAATAAAAATATTTTTATTTATTCAGAATTTTTTCAATTAATTTAATGAAAAACATTCACATATAATCCCTTGCTATAATTCCATTTCACATGCAAAAACACTTTCTGCAATTTCACCCGAATACCTGTTTCGGTATCTAGTTTAATAAATTCCTGCGCTTGTTATTCTTTCCGGCATGAAACATTTGCTCCAACTGGATGTCAGTTTCCCTTAAGTGCGTCACCCTATGGTTCGCGAATAATGCGCACATGATCGAGACCCTTCTGCGATCAATAATCATAAGCGGGACCTGGAGATCCATACTGACTCGCACACATTCAACGATGACTTTCCTGTGATCGTCGGAACCTTTTACGCTTATATCTTAATCCCTTTGTTTCACGATATATTACATGTCCGAGATTCGATCATCGGTATCTCCATACCTAGTTTGATCTCGTTACTGACATGCACTCTTTTCTCGTTTCCGTGATATAACATTCTACTGATCAAATCACTTGCTTGCAAGCTAAACAATGTGATATCACTGAGAGGGCCCAAAGTATATCTATCCGTCATCGGGATGAACAAATTCCACTCTTGATCCATGAGTCTCAACATAACACTTTAGTAGTTTTGAATCCATCTTTATAATCTCCCATTTATGGTGTGACGTTTGATGTCAAAAAGAAACTCTTCCGGTGTTAGTGATTGGCATGGTCTCATGGTCTAAGGATTAGGATCACTTCGTAAGTTGTTATAGCAATATAAACTCAATGACTTTGATCATAATGGTATACTTAGTATGAATGTTCATCACATCATTACACTAATGTTGTGATCTCGTTATTAACAACATCCAATGTCTATGATCAGGAAACTTTGATCATCTTGTTAATCAACGAGCTAGTTTATGAGAGAGGCATAACTAGGAACTTTCTGTTTGTTTATTAAACACACATGTATTAACGTTTCCGTATTAATATAATTATAGCATGAAAAATAAACATCTATCATATACTTGGAATACACATAATGAACACTTTATTATTGCCTCTCAGGGCATATTCCCTTCACCTACCCCACACTATCAGAACAATTTGACGTACTGCTTGCGAGTTCGGTGATGTGGGAGCCCTACACGGATGCAGTCTTCGATGCTATATTCCGTAGGGATGGGGACAACATGCTGATTTCTAGTCTTTGTACTAGAGATGCGGCATATTGGCTAACAAAATCGAAGATCATGACATGCAGGCAGAGGAGATGAGAATACAGAGGGTAATGAGGTAGTTCAGTCTTTGTTAGTTGGATGATCCTCGTCCTATGGAGAGTTCCATACCTTCGGTCGTACACACGTATGTTTATTTTAGATATTACTTCCATCTTACATGATTTATTGACCGAGAAAAATCAATTTCCAATTTTAGATTGTCGAGGAAGGGAAGTACCAAGACCGCCATAGGTTGACTCTACTAGGTTGGGGTGTACGTTGCAGAGTGGGACATCGCTATAGCCTGAGTTTAGGACTCGGATGCCCAGTTTGACATGGAAGAGTTCAACAACTATTTGGATAGCTACATGAATGCCATATGTCTATGCATCGTGCAACAATCTCAACCAGAGGAGATGCCGGACGCGGCTACTTGGGATAGTTATCCGAGCCAGTCCACTGTGGAAAGCAGACAGCCCATGATAATATATTGTCTTTATCTAATGCACCTACTTCTTATTGGAGATATGCCCAAGATGTTGGGGATATGCTAAATGGGTATCACCATTGCATGTCTCTAATACGGATAAACCGGGTGGACCATAGTCGGTAGCAAGGCCTATGGCCTGCTGGACGGCCCAGTTAGATGGATCCAGAAGGGAGGCCCATGCCGGATGATGGAAGGCTACGAAGGAGTCACCAGCGTGCCCGGAGCCTTGGAGTGCAAGACACGTTAGACTAGTTGTGTACCGTGTAGGACTCTGTAACCTGTCCGGCTAGGAATTTGCCTATAACCCTAGGATTTGGCGACTATATAAGCCGGACCTAGAGGATCCTTTAGGGCACCAATTAACTCATAACTCGCACAGTGAACCAATCCTTGTAACTCGGCGTATTGCCATTATAGTGATTTAAAGAAGGAGTAGGATTTCGCCACTGTCGTGGGATCTGAACCTGGGTAAGCTGTGTTACCTCGTACCCACCAACCTTCCGCCTTACCCCACGTCTCTAAACACGCATTGTGAGGACCCCTCCATGGCATACTCGTCAGCAATACCACGACAGTTGGCGCCCACCATGGGGCAAGAGGCTCTTTAGTCTCTACAACAGGCAAGGTCAAAGCTCTTCGCGGGAATCAGCGAAACCATAGCCATCAGCCGTTTTTTCTTCTCCGGCAATGTTCCGATCGTCCCTCCCGACGAGTTCTCGATCCCGGCGAAGACGAACCCCACCAGCTGCTCGATCGTCCCGATCGGGCACATCCACCTCTTCATCGGCGAAACTGACTCACACACTAGTTCCCTAGAAGCCGGAGGATCGTCCAGACCCGCATGGACCGCCTACGTGTAGGATACGTTCTCAGATGGATCGAAGTCGGATATCTCTTTGGAGTTTGCTGGCTTAGATCGGAAAATTCAAGGCCCACCCAAACTGCCCCTGTGCAGGATATAATGGTGGAAGATCGCGGCAAATCCTCCGAGTTCGCGCATGTGTCTAGAAGGAAGAGATTGTAGTTCGTCAGCGTGGTGACTATCTTTGATCTGGCGCGTGTCATTCAGAGAGAGGGTGAAAAACCCCGCGATTACCTCGCCAGGTGGCTCCGTATATGGGCCGATCTGGAGAATTACCCCAATGATGATGCTATTTATCACTTTGTGGAAGGGTTGGACCGCGGTACACTTCTCCGGCATATGCTAAGGCGGCTACAGGCCTCGGGACGCCTTACTTTCGAGGGCATGGTTCACACCGTCAATAACTATGTGGCCGCTGATGCAGAAGCTCAAGCAGCGCTTGCGTCCATACCCGGCACCCCGCCACCTCAGCCACCGCCACCACCGCCTCGAGTCAATGTCCCTGCAGCCTCAGCATATCTTCCGTCATCGAGGAAGCCCCCGCACCCTCCGAATCCGTTTTGGACGCGCTCTACGCTGACATCAGCGTGGATTCAGAGGAGATGGATATCAACCCAGAGGAACTCAACTCTACCATGCAGGAGATGGAGGAGGACATCAAACGCGAGGAGCGGGACGACAAGGCCATCACATCCCTAGAGGTGTTCCTCGCCATTGGGAGTGTGATGGAAGAATACCAACCCGGACAAGCTCCGCCTAAAGCGCAGGAAAAGGGGAAGGGACCACCTGATGCTGCAAACAATGATCGCGCAAAGGCCATGCACCTTTGCCTAAACCAGTGCAGCAGCCGCAAGAACTCAATGTCGGTCCGAGTAACCTCAACACCGCAAACCCTCCGCCTCCGGCATCTATGTCTTCGGCTGCCCAAATCACTCCAGCTGATAGAGTGATGTACAACAATTTGCTCGTCAAGCCCATGACTGTGGATCATATACGGAACATAGTCCAGCTTGACAACAAGCGCCAGCAGCTGCTGGAGGAAGCACAGGCCATCGCGGAGCAAGGCGCAAAGCTAGATCAAGATATAGCCAAGGCACAAAGTCAATCGAGAAATCTAGAGCCATGGAGGCCGAGTACAAGATTTTGCTCAAGCAGCAGAAGGCTAGGAAAGCTACGGCTCGCATCATCCACGATCCTGGTGTACTGCGCAATCTAGGATGGGATCCCCCAAATACGCCACAAGCCAAGCCTTACATTGACAACGAGGGCAGGAAGGTCATGCCCACTCCTATTCTCAACTTAGCCGTCGCCAAGACCCTACTAGAGCAGGATAGATCACCTGCAACTGTGGAGCAGGTTTATGACCTTGTAGCGAAGGCGGTCAAACAGCAGGAAGAGGCCACCTCTCAGAGGCTCGAGTCTGACCCAACATATTGCCAGTCTAGCAATCCTAAGCCGCAAAGGGAGAGATCTCCTCATGATGTCGGGTCCCAGACGAGTTCATCAGAACAAACACGGAGGGATGCACGCAGTAGGAAGGACGCTATCCCCATATCCTCTGACCACGGAGGCAAGGCCCATCCTCGTCTCCCATCTCCATCGTCCCGGTCTCCCCGACATCACGAAGACCCAAAGGCTCACCACCATACGAACATGCCTCCTTCAAGGCACCCTCAAGGTGGCATCGTCATTCGTGACAACACAGAGCAGTCTCGTCATGATGGAGAGCGCAACCAAGGACACAAGAGCAGGTCACTCCATGACCCTCCGTGTCCGACAAGCAACCGCGACATATGTGAGGTGTATCAGGAGGGTAACAGCAAGAAGGCTAACCCACTTCCACCTCCGCCTCCATCGCCACCTAGCAGCCACCATGGCGGAGGAGGCCCACGTCGTTCACGCAGCCCATCCCCTGGAGGCAAGAAGAAAAGAGCAAGCCCGGAGCCATACGATGCATGATCACGCCTAGACAAAATTCACGAGGCCCGGGAAGGATAGTACCTGGGACCATGTTGCTTTGGACATGTAATACGGACCACAACTTACCCCAAGGGTTTTCGGATTGACAAGATGATCAAGCCCTATGACGGCACTGCCAAACCAGCTACGTGGTTGCAGGATTACGACAACACGGTGGAGATCGCCGGGGGAAACCCCAATGTTTCTGTCAAGTACCTCCCACAGATGTTGATGGGCACGGCCCGCCAATGGATTTACGACTTGCCGGAAAATTCTATCTGCAACGGGTCGGACATGCAAGAAACATTCACCAAAAACTTCAAGGGTACGGATAAGCGTCCCTGCACTGTTGGCGGTCTACAGCGGTGCGTGCAAGAGAAAGACGAGGCATCTCGAGCCTACCTCTCCCAATGGCTGGATACGAAGAACTCCTGTGCAAGAGTGCACGATCAGACCTCCATGGCCGCCTACATTGATGGATTGGAAAAAGTTACGTTGCTCTGACATAAGTTGAAGCGCCTACGGGACAATCACATGCTCGATCTCAACCAGATGATCCAGTTGGCCAGTGAGTTCGCGGCTGCCGATAATGATGCTTGCGGCTCCTTACCGGCAATAGCCATTGCAACCCAAGCAAAGAGGAACAATTGCACTAAGCGGAAGAGACCACTAGAATAAAAGCAAACCTCCGACATGGTCGCGATGACGTTTGCAGGAAGAGGTGATGGCGGACAGCGTGGCCGAGAACGAGGGGTTGGTCATGGGCATCAGTGCGGTAGTACTATCCCGGCAGCGCCCCGTGTTCCCCAAATATATGAGGAGTACCGTGATATTCCATGCCTTGTACACCTCGATGCCAAAGGCAAAGCCACTCACACCAATTTCCATTGCAAGTTCGTCAATGACCTCAAGGAAGACCCGGAGTCCGGTTAAAAACAAAGCCAGAAGAACAGACCACAAGGCAAGGGCAAAGGGAAAACGAAGGAAGAGGAGTCAAAGGATTCAACTGACATGGACGGGGGCGTTGACCCCAAGCACGTCGACAAGGGCGATGGCAAAGGCAAGAACCCCTTCGAGAAGAAGGTTCCAGTCTACCACACTTTCCTTGGCACCCCAACTATCCGGGCACAGAAAACCTCGCTGGGGATACTGATGGCCACCCTACCCCCAGTTCCCCAGTACCTACGCTGGTCGGAAGTTTCAATTACTTGGGACAGGAAGGATCACCTAGACCTCACCCCAACGGAGAACCACTGTGGCATCCCGCAAAAACCACTACTAGAAAATCGCGTTGAATTTGTGCATTTCATCGTCATCCTCATGAATTGTTTGTCAAAAACTAATTTCGAAAACCTATTTTTTTTTTGGTTTCTAAAAAACGCCCCGCCTTTTATTCAAACGCCAAACACCGGGTCTCCGGAATTATTTTGGTTGTCGGCTATCGGGTTGCGAAGGCCGTGTTTTAAGATAAATAAAATTTAAATTATTTTAGTGGGGGCAGTCGAACGGGCCGACCGACCCGAACGACCACCCCCAGAAAACTAAACGGTCCACCTACAACCGCCCCACTAATTCCTAAAGCTACCAAAAATCCTACCCACACCTAGCAGCCACATCATCCCACCCAATCGCAGATTGCCACGTCCTCTCCTCCTCCCCCTTAGCCAATCAAATCCTGCCACTTAATCCTAACCCAACCCCCACTCCCTCCCCAATCCCTCAGCCTACACGCCTCTCCCTGCCAGCACACAACGCACTACACACGCACGCACTACACACGCGTCCGCCCTCTACCCACTGCCTCCCCTGTCGCCTGGGACCCACCTGTCCCCTGGCCCCACGTCCAGCCCACCTCCCCGTCCTTGTTCCTCTTCCTGCCCCGCTCCCTCTCCCTCTGGCTCTCTTCCTCTCTCTGCAAGCACACCTCAGACGCTCCACGCCGCCCACCGCTCACGATCGCTGCCCTTCCCCGCCTAGCTCGCCTCCCCGCCCCCAAAGTGAGCACCCCCAATGGCCGCCCCTCATAGCGCCAGCCACCGCCAGGCCCCTCTCGCGAGCCTCCTCCTCCGCCGCTCGCCTCCAGTCCGCCTTGCCGCTCACACCTCGCCATCACTGCGCTCCGCCTCACGCCTCGCCTGCGCCATCTCGAGCTCAAGGCCATGAGCTCCGCCACCACCGCCTCCCTGCTCAGGCCTCCTCCCCCAAGCTCCTCCACCGCCTGCTCTGCTGAGCACCGCGCCGCCTGCACGCTGCGCCCGGCTGGCGCCGTCGCCCGCTGCCGGCTCGCCACACTCCTCCGCTCTTTGACCCACCTCAACCGCCGCCTCCTCAAGGCGTGGCCGCTCGCTTCGCCTTCGCCCGCCCGGCTGCCGCCACAGCGTGCTCCTCCGCCCGCACCGCCGCCCGCCTGGCCGCCCGGCCTCCAGCGCCACTGTGAGCCTCGACGCAAGACCGCCGCCACAGAGGGCGGTTCCAGCGCCGGCCCGCAGCAGCACCTCCCTGCCGTAGCACCTGCCCGAGGCCGCTCTCCCGGTGTCGCCAAGATCTCCCTAGTGCGGATCGACGCCAAGTCTCGCCCAGAACCGTCATCAGACTCCGGGGCCGCCAAGTTCTTCCACGAGGACCCGATAACCGAGACCGACCCCGTGACGAGCGCATCGACCCCCACCAAGAACCATCGACGCCGCACCCGAGCTCGACACCGACAACCGAAGGGAATCCCGAGTACTTCGCCGCGGAAACTAGGGACGATAACGCCAAGACGACAAGATCCACCTCCCGGAGCGACGACCCCTGGACACCAAGAGCTACCGGCAACCTGGCCAAGAACCGGACCCCGATGACCATGATCCCCACGGCAGGACAACAAGGACTTCGAGGTGGGATCGACAAGGTCTTCTCCTCGGGACACCAGAAGCTCCCTTGAACGTCAAGCTCGTCGAGTTCAGGGACCCTCAAGATCTCCGTCACGGACGCGACGAGCACTTCGTCGTGGAACGCCAGTTCTCCCTCCCGGATGCGCAAGATCTACCCCGTACCGAGAACGAGAAAACGATCCCGCCGAGACAGATCCGTCGAACCCTGGACCCCGACCCCGAACCCCGGATCCCCAAGACCGTCGAGACCCCTCAATGTGTGACCCTTATCCGAACCCCTATTTTATAAATGTCAAACATAAAACTTGATGCATATTAAATTGTCATTCATCTTGCACGCATATCTCTGGTTTGGGGGCCTTATGCCGATTCACCTAATAATTAAATATGGGGCCCATATGCGGGCAAATCTAGCCTTATTTTGGCCTCATTTAAATTGATGTAGCGAACCGGTGCTATATTTTGGCCATGTTAAACAACAATTAATTGCGGGGTAGATAGACAACTTGAACCACCTAATTAAATTGTCGGGACCCCGGTTCCACTTAACCTGACCTAATTGCATTGCACCTTCGCCATGCCATACATCATACATGCATCATGCCGATCTTCTGCCGTTATATTAAATAGTGCATCCGGTGTTTCTTCTAGTGTTTTGCTTCTTCGCGGATAAGACCGTTGAGTTGATGTGAGCTTCGCCCCGATCTCCGGATGAACCTTCGACAATGTTTTCAGGCGAGCATCTCCCCCTTTCTACCTATCTTACTTTTATAGTCTTTATTCCCTCCTGTTGATCTATTGCTATCTGAGTTGCGATGCTTTAGTTTCCGTGCACGTGATATACGTGCGCAGCCTTATATTGCCTTGGACACACCCTATTACCGTTGTTTGGTAGATAGCTGGACTTGCAGCGTCGTAGTTGCTTGCTCAAGCGTCGATGTGTGTCATATACCACGATTCTTTGCTGTATCGCCGCATGTTGATGTTGGAGATGGTCATAGTTTTTTACTTATCGTTTACTTTAAATTCTGTTTAACAACTAAAATTGAATAAGCAGAGGCATCGGTGGGTGATAGATAATATTTGGTTTCCGAACGCCCACTTGTGTCCGTAAGACCCAGTACTTGATACTGTTCCTTGATTTATCGCTATCCACATCCGGAGGTATATGGGACCCCCCGAGCGAGCTTGATTGTCTTATTTCTAGGGGCCACAAACTAGTTTGAGGTTTTATTTACGATCCTGTACTTATGCCATGCTTTATCGCTTTATTTACGATTGTGCGAGGGCACCTTTGTCTGTTTAGGAATTGTGACCCGTTTACGTGGTATCGACAAGCCCAGCCACACTTTCGGGTTCCCGATCGTTTACCGCCCCACAAACCTTGAGGCCGTCTCGAGTCGCTAGCTTGCTATGAATCTACTTAAGGTGGCCCCAAATATTTCTGAATCTGTGATTGTTCAGTCGTGAAAGCCTCGTTGGGTTTTGATTTGGTTTTTCCGAGGTTGATCGAGCGTGTGTTGCTATTGGTGCACCCCGGCCGGGTAAAACTTTCTGAAAGCCGTGTCCGCGGTTATGGACGACTTGGAGCACAGTATCTCGATCATAGACAAGCATAACTAAAGTTTATTGCTACAAATTTGACTTTATAATGACTAGTAATCAGCTTCACTATAATGGAATGGCTAATTAATACTGCCCACAATTGCTTGTTTGGGTCGTCGCCGGCGACCATTGTACCTGACTAGTAAATCTTGCAACTACAACGAAATGGCTGAATAAAAGTACCAACAACTGCTGGGTTTTGGGTTTATCTCATGCTACCTGTACCTGATAGTAATTGCTGCAACTACAACGGAATGGTCAACTAAAAGTGCCCACTGTTTACTTTATCAGGACGATCATCTAAACCTGACTAGTAAAGTGCTGCAACTATAACTGAATAAATAAAATTGCCAACGGTGTGAGTTCCTCGGTTGACTTCCTCGTTTGGTATCGAGGGGGAAATACCAGGATGGGTTTGTTTGGTGTTAGTTTCAGGTTGGACCCGAATAGGTCATTCTTACCCCTCTCTGATAACCGCCAGTTGTATCGAGTCTCTATAGGTTGTTTAGTGCATGCTGCCGCTGCCGCTCAGTCCACCATACCTATGTAGGCGAGGACCGCCGAATTCTAGCCTCGCTGTCTTGGCCTCGATCGACGCTCCTCTTTTTCCTTTGCCCTTTTGTCAGCACCCCTTTGTTTAAGCAGGTTTTGAGATCGACGTCGTTAGCAGGGTTACCCTTCCGGCTTGGCCTGGGAAGGGTTATGGACGCCATTGGTTATTCTTCAGAGCTCTTAGCTCAATTTGCATCTTGTCCGAAGGACGCTCTATCGCTTTTCAAGGTGATTTGGATCTTTGTATAATATATTCGTATTCTTGACTCTCCGAGTCATTATATATATCTGCCAGTGGGTCCCATCGAGGACTGTTGTGTAATGTTATTACTTCGTTTTCCACCCGCACGAAAGTGCCTGGTGGGAACCTTTGAATCGTTTCTATGCGGGTTTGGCGAATTTTGCTCAAACTTGCATAGGTCCGATTCTGAGGGTGTTACAACCACTACGCCATGGTCATCAACCCTTTGATTGAGGGCAATGAGTTCACCAAATGCATGGTGGACAGTGGAAGCAGCATCAATATCTTGTACCTGGATATACTGCACAAGATGAACTTGACAGAGACCAACCTAAGGCGGACCAGCACCATGTTCCATGGCATAGTTCCTAGCCGAGAGGCTCGGTCCCTTGGGTGCATCATGCTTCCGGTCGCTTTTGGTGATGTTAACAATTACCGACAACAACGCATGACCTTTGAAGTGGTCCCCTTCAAGAGCGTGTACCACGTCATATTCGAATGCGACATCTTCCACGCCTTCATGGCCAAGCCATGCTTCGTCTACAACAAGATCAAGATACCCGGACCAAACGGTGTCATCATCGTATCTAGAAGCTTTACAAAGGCAAGGGACCGCGAGATTGGAGAAGCAGCCTTTGCAGAAGCTATCCTCTACAGCGAGGAATTCAAGGATATCCAGAGCAAGATCGACGCCTCGGAGATGTCGGCATCGAAGAAGTAGATTTATGACTCTGATCCCGCCTTCAAGGCCTCCATCGAGACCAAGTCGGTGGAACTTGTGGTAGGCGATGCCTCCAAGGTCACCGCCATTGGGACGAACCTGGACCCTAAATAGGAAAGTGCGCTCGTCGAGTTCCTCCATGAGAATAGGGACATCTTTGCATGGCAACCTGCCGACATGAAAGGTGTACCTAGGGAACTTGCCGAGCATAGCTTGAATATTGATCCAAAATGCAAACTGGTGAAACAACCTCTACGACGCTTCAGAGACGAGAAAAGACGCGCCATAGGCAACAAGATAGCTAGGTTACTTAAGGCTATTTTTATCTAAGGAGTCCTTCACACCCGATGGGTGGTCAATCCTGTACTTGTCCCAAAAAGGGAACCAAAGAATTAAGAATGTGCGTTGATTACACCGGCTTGAGCAAAGCGTGTCCAAAAGATCTGTTTGCTTTTCCTCGCATTGACCCAGTCATTGACTCGATGGCTGGCTCGGAACTTCTATGTTTTCTCGATGCATACTTAGGATACCACTAGATAAAAATGAGGAAGTTGGACCAATTGGCCACTTCGTTCACCACACCTTACGTCATGTTCTGCTATGTCACGACGCCCTTTGGGCTGAAAAACGCAGGTGTTGCATACCAGCGGACTATGCAGCATTGCCTACACGATAAAATTGGTCGGAACATTCATGCCTATGTGGACGATATAGTCATGATGTATAAAAATTCAAATGACTTAATCTCTGACTTAAAAGAAACCTTTGATAATCTCCTTAAATACAACATGATGCTTAACCCAAGAAGTGCGTCTTTGGGGTTCCAACCGGCAAATTTTTGGGCTTTATCGTTTCCCAACGTGGAATCAAGGTCAACCCAGAAAAAATCAAATCGGTCCTAAACATAAACCATATGACATGCCTGAAGGACATCTAATAGCTAACAGGGTGCGTTGTAGTAGCAAGTCGGTTCGTCAGCCGACTTGGAAAGAAGGCTCTGCCGCTGTACAAGTTGCTGAAGAAGGCGGACAAATTTACATGGACGGACAAATTAGATGCTGCGCTCAAGAAGCTAAAGTAGATACTCTCCTCTGCACCTCTGCTCGCAGCACCCGAGCCTATGGAGCCTATGTTGATCTACATGGCGGCCACCAACCGGGTAATCAGCATCGTCGTCGTGGTGGAGCGGAAAGAACCAACACACGAGTATGGAGTGCAATGACCAGTTTACTATGTAAGAAAGGTCTTGATGGATTCTAAAACAGCGTTACACGCACTACCAGAAGCTAGCTTATAGAGTGTTCCTTGCTTCTAGGAAGCTAAGGCACTATTTCCATGAGCACCCTATCACAGTTGTGAGCAAAGCTCCACTGTCCGACATCATCAATAACAACGACGCTACAGGAAGGGTTGCGAAGTGGGGCATTGAACTTGCCGCCTTAGAAATCACCTACAAGAGACGCGACGCTATCAAATCACAGGTCTTGGCGGATTTCATTGCAGATTGGATGGAGATGCCAGATGCTACCCCTATACTAGAGCCAGAATATTGGGTGATGCACTTTGACGGATCAAAACTACTCAACGGCTCGGGGGCTGGTGTACTATTACAACACCAACAGGGGAAAAGCTACACTACGTTCTGCTGATCCCCTTTGAGGCCACAAATAACATGGCGGAATATGAAGCACTCATTCACGGACTTCGCGTAGCCAAGGATATTCGCATCAAGCACATAGTTTGCTGTGGAGATTCAGATTTGGATGCCTAGTAGGTGGCTGGCAGAAAAAACACACGGAACCCTATGATGGCGGCATATCGAGACGAAGTAGACGAGATAGCCAAGTGCTTCGAAGGCTACGAAGTCAAGTATGTCAAAAGGGAGGAAAATGAGGCGGCTGATCTACTGTCAAAGCTTGGATCAGGGCGCAAACCAATTCCTTCTGGCGTTTTTCTGGAGCATCTACGGACACCATCCGTGAAGGGAGCAGACGCCGAGAACCCGGATATAGTTGACTCTTTTGTTCATAAAGTAACAAAGGTCCCTCCGTCTTGGACAAAATCGTTCATGGAATATCTCGTACACGAAACTTTGCCCATCGACGAGGTCGAAAGTCGACAAATAGTACGTCGAGCAAATGGCTATACCATAATCAATAGACAACTCTATAAAAGAAGCACCACTAGTGTATACCTAAAGTGTGTTTTCCAGCAAGAAGGTATTGAAATCCTTCGTGAGATCCATCTCGGAGATTGCGGGCATCACGCCGCTCCTCGATCATTGATCTCCAAATCCTTCCGGCAAGGATTTTACTGGCTGACCGCAAAGACAGACGCCGGTAAGATGGTTGAGACATGTATGGGATGCCAGTACTATGCCCGACAACCACATGTACCAGCTCAAGAATTGCGAACAATACCAATAACTTGGCAGTTTGCAGTCTGGGGTCTAGACATGGTTGGTCCATTACAGACGACACCTTGTGGGTTTACACTTCTACTAGTAGCAGTTGATAAATTCACCAAATGGATAGAATCTAAACCCATTAGAAAGCTTGATGAGGCAACTGCCCTTAGATTTGTCCGGGATCTAGTGGTGAGATTTGGTCTCCCACATAGCATTATCACCGACAATGGTAGCAACTTGTCACTTGGAGAAGTGAAAGCCTATCGTTGGGAGAAGGGCATCTGGCTTAACTTGGCATCTATGGCACATCCACAGTCCAATGGGCAAGCTGAGTGAGCCAATGGATTAATTCTGCAGGGAATCAAGCCACGTCTAGAGGCACCGCTACATAGAGCAGTTAGAGCCTAGGCAGAGGAATTACCATCTGTTCTGTGGAGTTTACGAACTACACCCAACAGATCCACCGGCTACACCCCTTATTTCATGGTATATGGAGCAGAAGCCATCCTGCCTTCCGACATCCTTCACGATTCACCAAGAGTTGCCGCCTACGACGAAGATGACGCTGAAGAATCTAGACGCCTAGATGTGGACCTTCTCGAGGAAGAGCGCGTATTGGCATGCCAAACATCCGCCATCTACCAGCAGAATCTACGCAACTACCATAGTCGCCGCGCTCGGCATCGCTTGTTTAAAGACGAGATCTGGTGATCTGACTACCCGGAGCTTGATTGGCCATGGAACACGGCACAACTATGTCCTTTTTACACTTAGCATATTTTTTATATATTGTGTACCTCTTATATGATCAATGACATAAAGCTCTTTGGTTCACTCATATGTTTGAGTCTTTTACCTCCTTAAAACCTATATGCGCAAGTTTTGCATTTGCCTTGTAAAAATTCTGCCTACGGGCGTTAGCTTAAGTTTTCTAGTCTACATGTTCTTTGTTGTTTCTATGTGGATTCTGGAGTAGTGACTTTCGGCACTCGAAGTCGGCGATTTTGTGCTTAGAATCTTGATGGTGCCATTGGGCACCATCGCCTGAGCGCATAGTTCCGACTACGGGTCTTCCGACTCACGAAAAGTCAATCATAAAAACCAGAGTAATGGATAAGCTAGCACTTTCTTAAAAAATATATACATGCTGGAATTAGTACTTAAGTAGCAGGAAACATATAGTTATTGTTTTCCGACTTAAAGTTAACCCGTAGTTTTTCCGCATACATACAATACATCTAGAGGAAACAAATATTACAAAAGTGTTTTTTCATTCCTCTTGTTGTAGATATACTAAATAGGTATACCTACGGCATATTCTCATACCGGCAAGCCCGGGTGGCCCACAGTTGGTGGTTAGGCCTATGGCATAACCGGGCGGCCCAGTTGCTGATAGACAAGACGGAGGTCCAGCCAGGAGATGGAAGGCAACGTGCCACCGCCTTAGATGGAAGCCGGAGCCTTAGAGGACACGAAGACTAGTTAGTGTTAGTCTAGGACTCTATAACCGTATCCGGCTGGGACTCTCCTTGTAACCCTAGGTCCTGGCGTCCTTATAAGCCGGCCTACGGGAGCCTTTAGGGCAACACACAATATAACAACAAATGCATAGCACAACTCGCACACAGCGAACACCCAATCCTGTAACTCGGCGTATTGTTATTATAGTGATTTATAGCAGGAATAGGATCTCGCCACCGTCGTGAGACCTAAACCTTGGTAAACTGTGTCACACCGACCCGGACGCTCTCCGTCTTCCCCCCACGTCTCTAAACTCGCCGTTGGGATACCCCTATGGCGTACGTGTCGAAAAACCACGACAGTTGGCGCCCACCATGGGCAAGAGACGCTTACAACACGGATCCGGGCGGGATCCCTCGCTGATATCGAAGACGGCCAGATCGGATCTGGTTGACACATCTTCGTCATCGGTATCAATTTCGTCGGTGGCATCCGACATCAATCATGGACACCGCAGACGGCCCGGGTTTCGTCTAACTCGGCCACCGCGGAGTCCAGCAGTTCAATTCCGACGCATTGCCGCGTTAGATCCAGCGAAAGTTTTGACTCGTGCGATGTCTTCTAAGTTTCTGCATTGAGTTCTCTTGGCGTCAGATCATGGTTCGAGTTGGGGTACTCTGCTAGCTTTCTCGGGGTCGAGAATCAAGCGCCTTGCAGCTTGAGTCGCAACTCCCAGGCCTGACTAAACCACTATGCAAATTCCAAGAAAAAGACACGCCTAGTGCTACTACTCTACGTAAGGTGGAAGGCAAAATTGATTAAAAAAGGCTTGCTCGTGCATGAATTTCAAAGACCATAGAAGTTATTTTTCCGATGAAGCTTGTCCGCACATTGTCAATGCCAGGATCAATTTGGCTTTCCGCCTTGCCGCCTTGGTGTGGCGCTCGTCCCGGGAACCGTGTCCAATGGAAATTGCCTATAAGATATTTCCATACACGGCAGCAGTCCGGTTCCCGGCTAGATTCGACTTTGACGACCGCTAGCTTCCCGACTTTGCTTAAACAGCTATGTACTTATTTATATTTATTATTTATAATCATAAGATTAAGATTGGTTCACTCATATTCGCCTTTTACCGTTTTCCTTTTTGTTATATCTTTTCACGATTTGCCTCATGCTCGTGAGTATAAAAATTTTACTGGCTTGTCGTTTAAGGCCCAGTACCATGCAAAAAACCCGTCTTCGGGCGTTAACTTAAGTTTTCTGGATACACGTTTTCTGTTGTTTTTATGTGGATTTCGGAGTAGTGACTTTTCGGCGCTCAAAGCCGGCGTTTTTGGCCTTGGGTTCTGAACGGTGCCATTAGGCATCATCGCTCATGGACATAGTTCTGCGCTGCGAGTCTTCCGTCTCACGAAAGGTCAAGCATAAAAACCAGAAAAATGGATAGGCATGCACTTGCTTAAACAAAATTTTACATAAACTGTTTAAAATTAGTTGAGTTTTTTCCTCCTAAACAGTTTTATGTGTTCAATTGTTGCATTGTTTCAGCTTTAAAGCATTTGTTTAAAGGCTATGTTTGTTCCGCCTTATATTTGTTTGTTGGATACGATTAAAGAAATAATTTAATATATTTGTATTTTTATGTTTATGTTTCAGGTACGTAACGCTTGGACATTGCCGCGTTCCTTAAATTAAGGTGTTTTAAACCGAATTTTCACTAGGCTTGACGTCTCGGGGGTTGCGTTCGCAGTTGTTGACCAAGATTTGAGCCGCCTTTGAGGATGTCGGATCGATGCTCGGGGGCTTGACATCTCTAACTTAAGAGCTTTGTCCCGCCTTGCGTCCAAGCCGGAACAAACCTCGGGGGCTACAGTACATTGATTTCTAACATACGGTGAAGTTCTCTTTAAGCATCAAGCCAGAAAATTCAAGTTAATTCCACCTTGACACTCGGGAGCTACATCGATGTCGAATTTTTGTGAAGTTCTCTTTGGAGCACCAAGCGAAAATAATTCCGACTTGACGCTCGGGGGCTACACTATTTGCATTTTTACTGAAGCTACTTTCAGAGCACCAAGAAGATTTTCCTTTGAAACTCCTCGACTTGGTGCTCGGGGGCTACAATCGTTTGATGTACAATTATGCATGTTCTTTTGAGCATCAAGCCGCCTTCGACGAAGCCGAATCAATGCTCGGGGGCTACATATGGTTATGTCAAGAAACTTTCAAGACGGTGAAGAATCCGGCTAGAGAAACCCGGGGGCTCGACATCAACTTTGCCTTCACGGAAGTTTCACTGGGTGCATGGCTCGATGGCCTAAACATCCATGATATGAGAGGCTCTAAGACCTTAATTCGGCAAGCTCTTATGTTTGTGACATTGCTGGCTCTAAGTCGGCAGTTTGACAGCCTTTACGACCGTGGCCCGGTAGCTGTGATTTTTTCTGGCTTACATATCGTCCTACATGGATGATGATATTGAAGACTTTCCTAGAGCTTGGAAGAATCACTAACGATTCGTTAGAGAATTCTCCGCCTTGGATTCGTTCGCGAAAGCATACAGGCAACTCTCTGGCTAGGATTAGTCGGATGAGAATATGATATGGGAGCTCTCCAAGATTCTTCGCGAAGCATGCCTACAAATTGAAGACGACGTGATACTTCACGCTCAATGCTAGACGGAGGAACGCGAGGATCTTGAAGAACTCCGGGGGGTACTGTTGTGGATATATCAAATGGGTATACCTATGGCATAGTCTCATACCGGCAAGCCCGGGTGGCCCACAGTTGGTGGTTAGGCCTATGGCATAACTGGGTGGCCCAATTGCTGATAGACAAGACGGAGGTCCAGCCAGGAGATGGAAGGAGACGTGCCACCGCCTTAGATGGAAGCTGGAGCCTTGGAGGACACGAAGACTAGTTAGTGTTAGTCTAGGACTCTATAACCGTATTCGGCTGGGACTCTCCTTGTAATCCTAGGTCATGGCATCCTTATAAGCCGGCCTACGGGAGCCTTTAGGGCAACACACAATATAACAACAAGTGCATAGCACAACTCGCACACAGCGAACCCCCAATACTGTAACTCGGCGTATTGCCATTATAGTGATTTATAGCAGGAGTAGGATCTCGCCACCGTCATGAGATCCGAACCTGGGTAAATTGTGTCACACTAACCCGGACGCTCTCCGTCTTCCCCCCACATCTCTAAACTCGCTGTTGGGATACCCCTATGGCGTACGTGTCGACAAAACCATGACACCACTGGCGTAGGAGACTTCGAAGTAACGTCATCGATAGCAGGCGAGTCTTCTTGATCATCAACGAAGTCGGTAGTCTTGAGGGACTCGGAGGAGCTGGACTGGTCGGCATCAATTACCTCAAGAGTCACAAATGTGTTTGCATCCACCAACTTGGCAACCCTGGTGTCATAGCCGGCGAGCGATGACCATATAGCTCCGTGATCGATCTTCTGTCCATCATCGTCTATGTCGGGCAGACCAGAGGTCACCGTGTCGATGTCGGCATTCTCATAGTGAGATTTGACCATTGCCAGTGACATCATTTCCATCTTACGATCCGCTCAGGGGCTTGGCGCAGGATCTCCGAGTACTTCATGACGGAGTCCACCGCTTTGATGTTGATGTTCAAGGGCTTGGCAATTTCTTTTGCTTGGATGATGGTGGTGCTGATGAAGTTGCCGGCAAGAACCATGCATTCCTTTGGCAAAGGAGGATTATTGGTTAAACCAATAGGAGCTGCATTTCCGGCCAAACGATTGAATACATGAGTTCAAAATAAGAAAAGTTCATAGTATCTGATTTATAGAAGTACAAGATGGAGATTGCTTACCAAAGATGCTAGCAGCTTGTTGGAGCATGTCCGCCATGGAGTCCCGTTCTTGTCGAAGGATCTTGTAAGCATCAAGGTTGCGTTTATTCTACTCGTTGGTAGCTTTGTTCTGCTCCTTGAGGATTGCAATTTCCTCCTTTAGACGGTTGATCTCCGTGTTAGTGGACTCCTGCATGGCCTTCATAGCATCCTCGTGCATCTTAAGCGATTCGGCCCTCTCCTGCTTGAGGATTTTGTTCTCTCTATCTAGCAGTTGTATGTGCTTGGATTGTTCGACAATATCCTTCGCCTTGGCAATAGCTTCTGTATGTCGGAGAAATGACAGAGCACAATGAGTAGTCGGACGTTAATGGCGAAATTGAAAATAAAAATAGACTCTTTCTCTTGGTGATTTGATCCTTCAAGAAGGCGGTTTTACCCTTTTTAGCTTCCAGATTATCATGCATCTTCTGGAACTTGTTGTTGGTGACACCCCTTCGAGCATTATCATTCTGCAAAAAGGATAAAATTACTTAGTCTACTTGCAGCATCTATCCGGATAAGTATCCTCCTAGAGGCTTGGGGGCTACAGTACGAGTTTTAACTCGGCAATATGCTTAGTCTTTCTTTTAAAGCATCTAGTCAGAACAAGTTCTATTTCAACTAGAGGCTTGGGGGCTACAGTATTGAAATTTACAAACACTGTGTATGCTACTCTAAAAGTATCTAGTCGGAATAATTTATTCAAACTACATACTTAGGGGCTACAGTGTGAAGTTTCTAGCTTAGTCACTCTTAGAGCATTCAGACCCAAAGACCTATGGTTTTCCATCTAAGTCCTTGGGGGCTAAAGTGGGATACTACTATGAAATGCAAAAGGCATATAGAACTTACAAGTGCAATGATCTTGAGGTTGGTGACGCTCTCGGCAAATATCTTGCTAAAAGAAAGGCTGTTTCCGCCCAGGATATTCGCCTGCTTGAGCAACTCCTCAAGGCCACATGTGGGAGAAGTAGGCGCTGCACCAGGAACCAGAGCTGATCTACTCGGTGTAAGCACCGGGCAGACGATCTTTGGAAGCTCTGTTGGTGTCTTGGGTGCAATGGCTCCGCCTACGGCAGAAGTTCCACCTTCTACCATCGCCTTACCGCTATCAGTGGCATCTTAGCCGGAGCTTCAGCCACTTTAGATGATATGCTCTCTCGTGTCGCCTGCTCACCGACAACAACAAGCTCCACGGCAATGTCTGGGTCCACTTCCATGGCAGAAGGATCAGACGTTACCTTTGCCGGAGAGCTTGTCGGTGCGGTGGCAGGCTGGACGCTCGGGGTCGGCGTGGCAATGGCAGGAGATGCTTGGTGAAACATTTCTTTGATGTTTTTAGAAGCCCCCGATGTTTTGGAGGTCTTCTTCAAACTCATACTGGCCTTCTTCCTGAAACGTGCAAAAAATTATAAGTACAGGAACAAGACGAAAAAGAGACTATGTCGGATGTTAAGAAGCTTACACAACAGTTGGTGCTTTGGTCAACAGGATACCAATCATTCTTCTTTTCTCCGCCTCCAGGGAGGCGGTGGATCTCTTGGAGGCTCCACCCTCCGTCTTCTTCTTCTTGCCTCCGTCGGCAGCGTCAGAGGTGGAGCTCTTCTGCTTTCGCGCCAACGGAACATCATTGTCGGACACGACAGTGACTTTCTTCATCTTGGGGTTGTATACTTGGATATCCATGCTACCTTTGTCTATACGCTTCAGCTATTAAGTGAATCCCAAAGTGTTATACGCAATGGTTAAGGCTAGATGGAAAAACTAGAGTATATGTCATACACGGAAAAAAGCAAGTACCTCTGGGCATGTGCCGCCCTCGAACATGTCATAGGTGATGGTGAAGCCACGCTTCCTGTCCTTCACCTTGACTATGTACTTTAGGCGAATCTTGACGGAGTCACTCGAAAAGTTGTCCTTGGATATGCGGAGGCTATCCTTACTATCCTTGGAATATTCGTGCATAAGCTTCGTGCGGTGCTGCAGAGGCTGAATCCACCTGATGAACCAACACGTGGCTAGGTCCAACTTGGTCATACCCGTCTCTACGAACCAATAGATCCGCCTTACAGCGCGGGAGGCTTCATCATCGAAGGGAAGGAGGCCTTGGGATCTCCATGTCGGGGCTTTAGTGGCGGCTCCATCGACAAAAACTGGGTACGTTCTTTCTCGGCTAGCCAAAGGAATGTCTGGGCCGTAGAAATACGTCCTTTGCCAGTTCTTGCAGGACTCATGGCCAACAATGTTGGGGAACCGCCGGCCAGGCCGGATCTTGAAGCTAATAGTTCCGCAATTTCTAAGTTCATCTTTGCTCACTCTGGCTTCCCTCTTGACGAAGAAGAAATAGATAAACAGATCTAACCTAGGACTGATTCCTAGGTAACCCTCACAAAGCGCCACGTAGTTGCTAAGCGCGAGGATGCTATTCGGAGACAGGTTCTGAGGTTGAACCCGGTAGTGGCTAAGGACTTCTATGAAGAAGTCGGAGATTGGGAGGGAAACGCCGTGTACCAATTGGGCTTTGAGGTATACCTTTTCTCCGACAAGGGGAGAAGGGACGACTTCGCCGGCCGGCGCCACCCGCCAGACCAGCCCCTCTGTCGTGGGGTGGTACCCCTCGGCGAGCATCTCCTTGAAATCGCCTTCGGTGATATCGGAGCCGCGCCATTCCCCCTTGTGGGAATCGACCTCCTCTTCCAGCAGTTCCAACCCCGCTGGAATATGGTCACCGCCGGTGGACTCCACCACCACGGTGCATGGCCCTACCAGCCCTCCGACAGAACATGGGCGAAGCTTGTTGGCTTGGCCATGGCCTCGCCCGACATCGCCATGGACGGAGCAGTGCTACTACTAGCCATTCATGCAAAGGAAGGTTGGCTGTGAGATTGGATGGAAAAACTAGGGTTTTTCCTTTTTGCGTGCGGAGAGCTCGAGGAGGCGTTTGCTGGAGGAAGAAGACGATGCGAGGAAGAATGCGGTGAAAAGATAAAAATCACCACGGTTACAATTTATAGTATTCGGCATCAAGATTCGTGCAAGTTGATCGAACGGTTGCTACGTGGACAGCGCGTGCGCAGAAATTTCGCCACGTTCCCACCGCTAACGCCAATGTTTCGTATCCTTCGCGCGGGAAAAATGGCTATGATTGTGTTCTCTGCAGTTGTGTGAGTTACGAGGCGTCGCTGACCTATGGTCTACATCACTCTACTGGCATAGGCAGGTGATCCATACCATCTGAGGTTTTGGGCAAGGACGGATCCAGTCCGGCTATAAGAGGAGTATGATGGAAGATTCAGCAGTTCTCCGACTTACATGTTGAAGACGGAGATCATTGTAGGGTTCTTGGGAGGACTACAAGATATTGCTTGATGATTTGTTGACATCCATCTAGACGGAGGATTCAATCTAAAGAGGCAAAACAACGCAAGATCTTGGAGTTCTCTAGGGGCTACTGTTGGGGATATGCTAAATGTATCACCATTGCATGTATCTAATCCGGATAACCCGGGTGGCCCATAGTTGGTAGCAAAGGCTTATGGCCTTCTGGGCGACCCAGTTAGATGGATCCAGAAGGGAGGCCCATGCCGGATGAAGGAAGACTACGGAGGAGTCACCAGCGTGCCTAGAGCCTTGGAGTGCAAGACACGTTAGACTAGTTGCGTACCGTGTAGGACTCTGTAATCTGTCCGGCTAGGAGTTTGCCTGTAACCCTAGGATCGGGAGACTATATAAGCCGGACCTAGAGGAGCCTTCAGGGCACCAATTAACTCATACCTCGCACAGCGAACCAATCCCTGTAACACGGCGTATTTCCATTATAGAGATTTATAGTAGGAGTAGGATTCCGCCACCATCGTGGGATCTGAACCTGGGTAAGCTGTGTTACCTCGTACCCGCCAACCTTCCGCCTTACCCCACATCTCTAAACACGCACTGTGAGGACCCCTCCATGGCGTACTCTTCGGTAATACCACGACATAAGAGGCAATAATAAAGTGGTTATTATCATATCTTTATGATTATGATAAATGTTTACATCCCATGCTATAATTGTATTAACCGGAAACATTAATACTTGTGTGTTTTCTTAACATAAAAGAGTCCCTAGTAAAGCCTCTTGTTAAACTAGCTTGTTGATTAATTGATGATCATGGTTTCTTGATCATTAACATTGGATGTTATTAATCACAAGGTCATATCATTAGGAGAATGATGTGATGGACACACTCCTATAGTTAAGCATAGCATAAGATCAAGTCATTTAAATAGTTCAGTTGCTATAAGCTTTCAAATACATAGTAACCTAAATCCTTCGACCATGAGATCATGTTAATCACCATCACCGGATGGATGCTTTCATGACACCAAACACCACTTCATAATTGGGTGGTTATAAAGGTGGCATTGAGTATTCTGAAAGTATGTGTTGAGTGGGATTTGTCCATCCATATGACGAATAGATATACTCTGGGCCCTCTCGATGGAATGTCATCCAATTGGCTTGCAAGCATGTGACTAGCTCACAAGGGATCACATATCATAGGAATGAGTAAACAGTACTTATCGGTAACGAGGTTGAACTAGGTATGCAGAGATACCGATGATCAAACCTCAGATAAGTAAAGTATCACGAGACAAAGGGAAATTGGTATTGTATGTAAATGGTTCCTTCGATCATGAAGTAATCGTATAAATATGTGGGAGTCATATGAATTTCCAGATTCCTCTATTGGTTATTGATCGGAGAAGAGTCTCGATCAAGTATTCGAGATATGGAATGTGAGTAAGAGACTGAATGTAGTTTGGAGTCTCGGATTGGATCTGGGACATCACGAGGAGATCCAGACACTACTAGGAAAACAGCTATAGGTAAGCCGCACATCCGTGGATCACATGGTTGAAGTTCCCCACGGGTAAAACAGGCATGGCGCACTGCCCACAGGTGCCCTACAGCTAATTTTCATAAGCGTGGCACACATGGGGGTGGTGGGCCACAGCTATGTGTGGGCCAGGGCACAGGTGGCCGCAGCACTCATACCCGTAGCGCACTAGGTCAAGGTGCGCTACGGATGTGAAACTTAGCCGTAGCGCACCTTGACCTAGTGCTCTACGGGCATGTGTGCTGTAGAAGCTGGGTCAACTTAGCCATAGGGCACTCTGTCCTAGTGCCCTATGGCTAAGTGGCCTGCACCAACTCCACCCCCTGGAACGCCTTTTTAGGCTTCGCAGAAAGTAAAATAAAATGATAAGCACTTCAAAAAATAAAATCATTTCATATGTAGGTAGGTAATGTGGTATAGTTTGTAGGAACATTAACAAACAATAATTTCGAATTTTTCTGTAAAAAAAGTCATGCCACGATAAAATGGACGTAACTTTTGCATACGATGTCAAAAAATCGTATAATATACCAAAATAACAAGAACGAGATTTCGCATCCGCTCGCAACAACCTCCGGCCGTTTAGCGATTATTTAGATTTTCAAAATTCGAAAAGAGTAAAAAGTTACGGTCAAAAGACCATTTTTTCCTGTAGAAAAAAAAGAGGGCAACTTACCCGTAGCGCACCACCACCTAGTGCGCTACGAGTAAGTTGGGCGGGATTCAAAATTTGAATCCCCACCCAGCCCACCTACCCCTCTTCTCTTCCCTCTCTCTTCTCCTTTTCATTCTCCTCCCTCCTCCTTTTCCTTCTCTCTTCTCCTCCTCCTTTTCCTTCTCGTCCTTCCCCTTCTCCTCTCTCTGGCCTCCTCCTCTCCTTGCACTCACAATGGTGACGGCGGCCTTCTCCTCCTCTCCTTGCACTGACGACGGTGACGACGGCCTTCTCCTCCTCCTTGCTCTGGCATCCTCCTCTCCTTGCAGTGATGATGGCGACAACGACCTTCTCCTCCTCCTTGCAGTCATGATGAGCGATGCCGACCTCCTCCCTTCTCTAGCCACACCTCCTTTGTCGTGGTATTGCCGACGAGTACGCCATGGAGGGGTCCTCATAGTGCGTGTTTAGAGACATGGGGTAAGGCGGACGATTGACGGGTACGAGGTAACACAGCTTACCCAGATTCAGATCCCACAACGGTGGCGGGATCCTACTCCTGCTATAAATCACTATAAGGGCAATACGCCGAGTTACAGAGATAGGTTCGTTGTGCCCTAAAGGCTCCCATAGGCCTGACTTATATAGTCGCCAGTTCCTAGGGTTACAGGGAAAAGTCCTAGACAGACAGGTTACAGAGTTGTACACCGTCTATTACTAGTCTTGTGTATCTTGCACTCCAAGGATCCGGGTACGCCGATGACTCCAACGTAGCCTTCCTTTATCCGGCATGGGCCTCCCTTCTGGATCCATCTAACTGGGCCGCCCAGCAGGCCATAGTCCATGCTACCGACTATGGGCCACCCGGGTTATCTGGATAAATGACATGCTATGAGGATACCCATATAAGATATCCCCAATAGTAGCCCCCGGAGAACTCCGAGATCTTGCGTCGTCTTGCCTCTTCACAGGGAATGCTCCGTCTAGATGGATGTCGGCAAATCGTCAAGCAACATCTTGTAGTCCTCCCAAAGAACCCTGCAAAACTTTCTCCGTCTTCAGCTTGTAAGCCAGAGAAATGCTGAATCTTCCATCGTGGATTCGATCACCGCCGATACGGGGATGACCAAACCCTCTGGGGGCACGACGACAGGGGTCGCCGGCTTCGCCGCGGCTTCGTTTGATGCCTCCATTGATGGGGAGGTGCTGCTGCTAGCCATGGAGTGAAGATTGGGTGCGACTGGTGCAGATGGGAGCTAGGGTTTTTTCGAGGTTTCTCGCGGAGAGCTCGAGGAGACGCGCGGCTGGAGGAAGAAGATGATGCGAGAAGAATGAGGTAAAATGTGGAAATTTCCCCATGGTTTCTATTTATCATCCTCGGTGTCAAGATTCGTGCAGATTGATCAAACGGTTGCCGCGTAGACAACGTGTTCGCGAACGTGCGCGGAAATTTCGCCACGTCTCCAACGGTCGCCGCCAACGGTTCGTATCGTTCGCGCGGGAAAATCTGATCTGATTGCATTCTCTGCATGTGTGATTTACGAGGCGTCGCTGACCTAAGCCTACGTTGTCCTAGCTGACATGGGTAGATGAGCCGTCACATCGAATATTCCAACATGGACGGATTCAATCCGACTACGGAAGAGTACGATGGAAGATTCAGCATTTCTCCGGCTTACAAGCTGAATACGGAGAAAGTTTTGTAGGGTTCTTTGGGAGGACTACAAGATGTTGCTTGACGATTTGCCGACATCCATCTAGAAGGAGCATTCCCCGTGAAGAGGCAAGACGGCGCAAGATCTCGGAGTTCTCCGGGGGCTACTTTTGGGGATATGCTATATGGGTATCCTCATAGCATGTCACTTATCCGGATAACCCGGGTGGCCCATAGTCGGTAGCATGGACTATGGCCTGCTGAGCGGCCCAGTTAGATGTATCCAGAAGGGAGGCCCATGCCGGATAAAGGAAGGCTACGGTGGAGTAATCGGCATACCCAGAGCCTTGGAGTGCAAGATACACAAGACTAGTAATAGACGGTGTAGAACTCTCTAACCTTTCCGGCTAGGACTTTTCCCTGTAACCCTAGGAACTGGCGACTATATAAGTCGGGCCTATGGGAGCCTTTAGGGCACAACTTCATACAACCTCGCACAGCGAACCTATCTCTGTAACTCGGCGTATTACCCTTATAGTGATTTATAGCAGGAGTAGGATCCCGCCACTGTTGTGGGATCTGAATCTGGGTAAGTTGTGTTACCTCGTATCCGTCAACCGTACGCCTTACCCCACGTCTCTAAACACGCACTATGAGGAACCCTCCATGGCGTACTCGTCGGCAATACCACGACATCCTTCTCCCTCTCTTCCTTGATGCCAGCGAGGACTAGCACGGCCACGGCTTCCCGCACCCCCTGCGGTGGTAGGACGTGGCCATGGCCACCATGCTCCAGCGAGGCGACACGACGGCGGCGATGTGGATCCGATTGCTTTTGCAATTCAAAATGAGGGTGTTTTTTGCATTTTTTTGTTTTTTGAAAAACACATCCGTGGCGCACCCTGTACCCCTACCTGTGGCGCACCTGGTAGTGCGCTACGCCTATCCCCATATAACTGTAGCGCACCAGGTAGTGCGCTACGGGTAAGAGATAGCCGTAGCGCCAGGATAGTGGCGCACAGCTAGTGCGCCACGGATGCCCTTTTCAGGTGCGCCACGAATTACCCTTTTCCTAGTAGTGAGAATGGTCCGAAGAATAAGATTCATATAAGGAAAGTCAAATTCTGGAGTTCAGGAATGGTTTCGGTGTTTTCATCGGAATGTTCTAGAAGGGTCTAGAAGGTCCATCACTCCCAGGTCACTTGGCTGGGAAATGGGAAGAGCGAAATCGAACTCTAGTTTGAAAGTCAAACGCCAATTTGAAAAATTCAAATCCCAACATGGTTGCCTAGTGGAGGGAGGAAGGGAATCCCACTTAGGGACATATTCCCTCCTTTCCTTACCGCCGACCATAAGGAGGAGTTGGGGGAGGACTCACCTCTATGACACCCCCGGGATCAAGGCTAAACAAATCCCAGACCTCCATCTGACATAAGCCTAACGTTGAGCTCAAGAATATCCAGTGAAGAATCGGTAACACAACAGTGACCTATGACACAAAAATTTATTACAGCAAGCTCATAACTGAGCAAAGAACCAAATTATTACAAGCAGAGGTCACTGACCACAAACATCAAACAACGGAAGGAAAATTATGCTATTAAGTATAGCAAACTTAACAAATGACCTAAGAGGCCTGAAGCATAACGATGACGTCCTAGCCCATAGATTCTAGGCTGCCTGTAGTGGACCCCAAGCTACTCATCGGTGTCGATGTAGTACTAAACTCGTCTTTAGGGGAACACTTACTCTGCCAAAAGTATCAACAAAGCAAGGGTGAGTACAGGGTGTAGTCCACAAGACTTATGGCTGGTGGAGTTGTTTTGCATAAAGTCATCTTTTGCTTATAAAACAAGAGAGAGAGAGAGAGAAGAAGAAGCTCATCTAATCAGAATATTTTAAAAGGGGATAAGAGAACGACATCTCCGAAATATTGATCATCATATTTTGTTATCCAGCAAGTCATCATCTAAACCCTAACTAGGATCACCCCCTCGTGCCCATGAGGAAGCATCCTTAAGAACACGTTGATCTGCCAAGTTTTACGATTAGGTTATAGTTCTCTATGATCTTAGAATCTGGTCACCAAGTGTTCATAACCGTGATCACGACTTTTCGAAAAGATTATTACCCTGCAGGGGTGTACAACTTTACCCACACGTACTAACCTTCTCTTAATGCCACATGATTAGCCCTCTTCCTTGGAAGGCCGACAGAGGGTGGTTAGACACGACCTTTACCTTGCTTTTGCCGAGACCATGAGTCACGCCCTAAGGATCGTTCCGTCGTAACGGGTCAAATCCCGAAGCCGGTCCCCAGAGATGTGAGGTGAGGTTGGTTTACCAGGGTCTCCATCGACCCCAAGCAACCTCAGCCACGCTTACCTACCTGTTATGAATGCACCTTCACCTGCCAAATCTTTCAAAAGGTTTTCTATGCATATGTCGAATGGAATGCCGAACTATGTGACTCATGGAATCTACTAGGCAAGTTAGTCACTTGTGAGGTTTTCTAGGCCCCGTGTGGTTGTACGCTGGTCTCGGTTCCAAAGGCAAGAACACGGGTCCTAGTGGTGGTGGGCATGGGACTACAAAAACCACATCCCACTATGGCCTCCTATACAAGCCTTAGCATGTTTAACTTATATCACCTCTGTTATTATCTCATCATGTTCTCCTGTCATACTAGATTATCTGCATCTGATACATCATCTGGATGAACCAGCTCTTACAGCTATGCATGGCTAAGAAGGACACATATATAAGCTCTAGCAGTACACACAAGCCAAACCTAGTTATGGTAGGAGCATTGGATCAGGTAATATAATCTCAAAGGGAGTAATGCAATAGATAGGATACTCTATCTATCGATAAAAGACCACAGTAGAATCGTATGCATCATGGCAGGAATTAAAATGCTTTCTAAATCATAGTATTATATCATGGTGGGGCTATATTTGAATTGGTTACAGTTGGTCAAGTATTTGTCTTCGAGCTTCGACGGTGTTGATCTCTAGCTTTGATCTCGATCTCAATCTCGTATTCTACCGGGAAGAACCAAATACCGGAAAGAGAGGGAAACAATCAACACATGGAATCGATGCAATGCTCAAGCAAGAATGATGATATGACAAGTTAATTTGTATTGAAATGTAACCCTAAAGCAGGCTCGACAACTTAATCGGGGTTCCGAGGGGTGCAAACCCCAACTCGAAGAAACTCCGGATTTATATGAGAGGGGTTGGTTTGCTCTTCTAATTAAACTTGTCATTAAAATTGTTGATCAATACATGATTATAGTGTAAATATATAGATCTCATTTTTCTGAACATTTTTATATATTATTCATATTTTTATGACTTATAAATCATTAGTTATTGAATTTATAAGATTTAAACCATTTTCTAAAATTATTAAACAATTTAATTGATTTATTGCGTCATGCTGACAAAGGGCTGACATCAGACGGTGGGGGTCATTTCGTATTAGGGCTGCATCTAGCCCCAGTCATTGACGGCTGGGCACTGGGGCCACGTAGGCTTGCCACCGTGGCAAACATTGCCCAATCCCACATCACAACCACGCGGGCGCCACGTCAAAGACACGCGAGCGCCACCTAGGCTCGCCGGATAGCATGTTGGCCAGCGGCCAGGGACGGAATAGGAGCGTGATCTAGGGCTTGCGAGTAGGCCTGGTCGATCCAGCGCAGTGAGACAGACCTAGTAGCGGCGGTGCTGCTCTGATTTGGTGACCGGAGCACCCTCCACGATGGCAGATGGCGGCGGCGCTTGCAGATCGGTGTGGCGGCGATGACACAGAGCGAGAGGGAGCGGGCAGAGGGGCTAGGGAGAATCAGAAGCTCACCACAGGGGCAGTGGAGGGGTCGACGAGGCCGGAGGAGGTCGAACATGGCCAGAATCAATGACGAGCACAACGGCCATAAACGGGGAAGGAGGTGGCGATTGGGGCGATTGGAGGCTCGCCGTCTTGCACGCTTCAGGGCAAACGACAGAGTCAATGATGTCGGTCACGTCAGTGGCTTCGTACGGGAGATGGGAGGCCGGAGATGGCGAGACGCCGGTGAGGTCAGAAGCTAGGGTTCGAGGTGCTCATAGAAGAGAGGAAGAGAGTGTGGGGGAAGAGAAACTGGGCACGGCTAGGGTTCCTTGCAGGTACAGGGGGTCTTGTAGACGGAGAACAACGGTGGCGAGGATCTTAGCGCCGGCGAGCAATGCGGCGGCGACACGCACCTGCTTCGGGTGCAACGCGAGGTTGACCATGGAGATAGAATAGACAAAACGGTACGTGGGCCTAGGCGGGCTACGGGCTGCTGCTGGGCTGCGGGGTTGCGTGCTGGGCGACGGGGGGAGGAGAGAAAGAGTTGGCCTCGGCCCAGATTAGCTGCTGCGGCTATTTTGTTTCCTAAAATCATTTTTTACAATTTATGTTTTCACTTTCCCTTTTGCAAACCCATTTCAAATCTGATTTTGAATAATTCAAAAATACCAGAAGGTTTTGTGGAATATAAAAACTATTGTGGGGCCCTTTTACTCAGATTGGGCTCCACATATATTGACACTTTTCAAATTCAAAACATTTTGAATTGATTTGAGAGGGAGAGGAAAACTAGGGTTTTGCTTAATTTTTCTTTGCATGCACAATTTAAGAAGATGATGCTCATGAAGGAGAAATCAAAAGCCTAATGTAAGATTAACTAAAACTAGGGTGTTACAGCTCTATCCCCCTTACGAGAATATCGACCGGAGATTCCAAAGGTAGGAAAAGAGATAGAGAGAGAAAGAAACAGAGTCACTCTAAAGATAAGAGGGAAACACACTAAATAACACAGAGAGTATCTCATGGTCAACTCGTGGATGGAGTGTTCAGGAACAACTCGGAGATGACGGACATGAAACACGCCAAGGTAACAGAAGGAACACGAGGAGAAGGTTTCAAATTGTTAGATAGCTGGTCTTCATAAGGATTGAGACCATGAAACTTATAGAAGAGTTTAAGCTTCTGGAGAGGAAGGATTCCGACAGAAACAACATGACCACAAACTTCGATAGGTAACCTCTACTAAATGTCTTGAGTAGAGATTTCGGATTGCAGAGATGTGGATCAACAAAACCAAGATGTTGAACTACTTTTGACACAGAAGGGTCACTTTTTTTATTCAATAGTAGGCTTAAGACAAAAAGGTGTTTTGTGGAGAGGACTCATAAGAGTCACAAGAAACATGTATCAAGAGAAACTACTGAGTACCAAAATCATAGTCACTCTTAAAACATGGCTGATAAAAACGAAGGAAAGTTCTTTATTCATCCAAGTATATCAAAATCTTTGCCAAAGATCATGATATCACTTTACACCACTAAGATGAATAGTTTAAGAGGATTCCTGATGACACGAGAAGAAACAAAATTCATTCTCAGATTTCAATTAATTGGCACAACAATGATTGCCAACATAAAAGGGTCTGAGGGATCGACCGAGAGACATTTAGCAACTCTACTTTAAATTTTCTCCTTGATGTTTGAAAAAAAAACATCAGGTAAAGGTCGGACTTCGGATACAAAGGAAACCATAAGAACAACTCCTATATTAGATTATAAAAGAAGCCTCACGAAGAGTGGTTGTTATTGCTAAATCAAGAGGATGTGACGGTAGGTCTGTCTGGCTAGTTGTGTCAACAATTACACCAATCTTGCCAAACTTACAAGGAGACCTATGGCAAAACCTTGAGGAACACCAACCATCATTGCTGCTTGAGATTCAGCTTTTGTTAGGTGGAATGATACTTCAGACTCAGCATGTCCGAATAGAAAGTTCGCAACATTTACCGCAAAGGTAAAGTTACTAGATTCTCAAGACATGGACTATAGTGTAAAGCTCTAAAAGATTGAGATAGATTGCTAGACCCATGTATTTAACAACTTGTCAAGAGACAACTGCACATACATAAAGTATTAACAACAAAACACACATGTGTCCTTAGGAAAGAAAGATAACTCTTCTTGAATCGACGGCGACATATTTCAACAGTTGCACGTGAACTAGAGAAGGTTACTTCTAACATCTAGAACACATACTTCGAGATGACTCGAAGACGGTTCCCGAAAGTTTCCAACATTAATGCCGAAGGTTCCATATGAATACAATCTAACATGCAAAAAATAAGAATGTCATTGATGGGCTCAACAACAAACTTACCAAGACAATCCAAGAAGATGGACTCATATGTTGTATGAATAAGGCATAGACATTGGTCAGACCAAAGGACTTGAAGATGTACTTAGGTGAGACATCACAAGTAGGAACACCATCAAGATAGACCTTCAAACTGAGTTTGATTTGACGATAACCCAAATCAAATCAAAGATGGGGAAGATAACATATCCACAAAGGAAATACTATCTTTCTTCAGCACGAATGGAACTAGACATCCCTTTACGAAGGAATAGAGTCAAATAGAACTTTTGTCTTACAACTCTCCAAGTTGTTGTTTAAGCTCTAGTTCAGGGGTATCCGGTACGGATCCTTGGAGAAAAGAGCAGTTCAGAGAACTTTCTTGCTCAAGAACTTGATAACACGGTCATATGGCAACATGGAGATACTTCTAGAAAGACGTCCAAAATATCACAAACCACCGATATGTCACTTAGTTCAAGAGGAAACTTGCTCGGTAAGGCAAGAAGACGTAGTCTCAGAGTTTCGGCTCAAGCCTACTCTTTAACCGAAGAGAGTGTACTAGAATAACGGACTTGGTATAACGATCATCCTTTGCTTAGTGATAGGTGATGACCCACAAGTATATGGGGTATATCGCAGTACTTTCGATAAACAGGAGTGTCGATCCCAACAAGGAGCAGAAGGTGTTGACTAGTGGTATGGAGCAGGAACTCTCTGTAAATATTTAGCAAATGGATTTTTAGGGGTTTTCTGATAAATAAACAAAACAAAGTGCAAGTAATAAAGACAAAGAGCAAATGCAGCAAGTGGCCCAATCCTTTCTTAGCAAAGGACAAGCCGGTGGAAATACTTATAAGGACCAAACGTTCTCGAGGACACATGGGAATTCTGTCAAGTGCTTTCGCTTCATATAGCTGAGTACTCTTCTTTGGTGTTGTAAGTGTTGTGTGGGTGAACCTGTGCTAATGTACCGACCTTACTTGTAATAATACATACTTGTGATTAAACCCCCTGAAAGCATCCGCAACTACAGGAAAGTAATTAAGATATAAACCTAACCACAACCTTAAACTCTTAGATCCTACGCTCCCTTGTGCAAAGGTGTCCTAACGGGGTTCAGCTTTTTGTCACTACGGAAACCCCACAATTAGTAGCCAAATACACAATGCATTCCCCTAGGCCCATAAATGGTGAAGTATCATGTAGTCGACGTTCACATGACACCACTAGAAGAATAGCACCACAACTTAAATACTAAACCATTGAATAATAACTCAACATAAATCCACTAATACAACTTGACTTCTCCCATGTCCTCAAGAACTAAACGAACTACTCACAAGACATCATATGGATCAATATCAAAGATGATATGGTGATGGATAACAATCTGAAAATAAACAACAATCCAATGGTTCCACCCACAAGAATCAACTACAATAGTAATTAACACCGGGAAAGTTTCCCCTATGAACTAAGAAAGTATCCAACACGATTGTTACAGTGGGATGGAGTGGTGATGATGGTGTTGGTGGAGATGATGGTGTGGATGATGATGATCCCGATGAAGCCTAGCTTGATGACGGTGTTTATGGCGACGATCTCCCCTCTCCGGGAAGGAATTCCCCCGGCAGAAAGCTATCTGCCAGAGAGATCTTTCTCTCTCGGTGTTTTCTGCCCCGCAGAGGCGGCAGAAATCTATCTATGGTCGCTCCCTGGTATTAGGGTTCCGTAAGAAAGATATAGGCGAGAGGGCGGAGTCGGAGGCCGAGTAGGTGGGCCACACCTGCCCTAGGCACGGCCTAGGCGGGACCCTTGCCTAGGGGTGTGTGGGCCCCTTGTGGCCCTTCTACGCCTCTCCTTCTGGCTTCCTCTGTCTTTTGGAAAAATATAATTTTCTGATATTTTCTGGTATTTTTCTGATCTTCGCAAAATTGCATCAAAACACCTCTTTTTCCATCAGAATCCAGACTCTGGCAGTCCATCCTCCAAGAATCATCCAACATGCAAAAACAGTGGAAAATACATAAGTAATACCTCATAGTAAGACATATATCAATGAATAGAGGCAAATTATGATATAGAATGGTGATGCAAATTGGACGTATCAACTCCCCCAAGCTTAGACCTTCGCTTGTCCCCAAGCGAAAACTGAGCTCAGTAAACATGTCCACAGGTTTATGGAGTGAAGTGTTGATAAAATAATACGGACAAGAAGCATCACACTTACCATTACACAACTCATAGAAGAAAGCAACTCACCATTATATAACTTAGCTTGCAACAAGTACAGGAGTCACAATAGATATGCATAAAGATAAATCATAATTGGAATTGGCAAACTCTTGTTCCTGGTCAGAGAACAGCTGGCAAACAGTTTCACAAAAAGCTTTTTGTAGAAGTTTTCAAAACAGGAGCACTCTTTGCTCAAAAAGGTTTTTTCAATGAAGGCTTTCAAAGTAATACTCAATAGAAAAGAGTCTTGTGCAAACAAGGAATATAAAGAACATGATTGAATAAATCACCATATGAATGGTTGAACACAACAACTCAAATGCTTGCTGGAGGTAGAGAGGAAGTAGGTTTACTGACTCAACTTAGAAAATAGGAGAAACGTCCCTTCTAGTGGAAAGCAGGGATTTCAAGTCATAAAGAGCTTCCAAAAGATTATGGTACTTACTAGCTTTGAGCCCTCATTGCCCCTATCATAGGCATCTTGAGATGATTAAGGTTAAAGTGCAAAAAGATGGAGTATATGCTTGACGAAATATAAGTTGGCAATCTCATGTCCCTTGAGTACGAAGGCCGCTCCTCATGCTACTCAAATTTAGTCACCGGTAAGTTCTTGTCATTGTAAGTACATGTGTATCATAAAGAACCGCCAACGGGGTACCTCTTGCACATAGTACAGGAGCTATCCCATAACCAAAATGACAAGGCAAGCAGACAATGAGCATCTCAGCGATATTTTTATTTACTATGTGCATAGCTTTTTATTGAGGATGCTTCATAGAATGCTCACTATGGTGATGGTGCAAGTTTCCATCATGATTAGGCATGGCTTAGGCTAGCGGCCCAGGCGTTTCTCTAACACGCATACATCACTCCATGGACTTACAAGTTCCCTCTTTATTTCACACCGTCGACGTTCGTAAACAAAAGAGCATGATATCAACTGTGTACTACGTACAGGTGCAATGTTGAAAGCGTTCCCCGTGACAGCACGGTTCAGCTAATTTCAACGTATAGATGCAAGCATATACAACTTCGATGACACAATGGTTCAAGTCTATTAGGGGCAAGAAAATAAGGTGTGCCATCAAGTTCGTGAGAGATTTACTAACTAGTTTTCACATAACAAAATAGTTTTTAATTAGAAAGATAGATGAAGCTTGAGAATTTGCTTGGAATAGCAATTGCTAATTGGTAGATATGGTGGACACAAATGGCAAAGGCTTTGGTTAAAGGATTTGGAAGAATGAGAAGTATGCCTTCTCAAAACAGGTTTTTGGCTAGCAAGGATGGGTAGAAAGCAAAAGAGTTGAAAGAAACAAGAAAACCTGCAAGTGATAAAGCCAAACATGCAATCTTCCTTGAAGAAACAAAAGATCTTAAATAAAGAATACTAAACTTATGAGCCAACAAGAAAGAAAATAAATGATACAAAATACCTGTAAGATTTTTCTCTTCTTCTTTCAAACCTCAAAAAGTGTTGCTACTGACCCGAACTTGGTTTGCCAAAACCAATTTAGATCTATTTGATGATCCCAAAGTGATTCCAATACTGATCAACAAGATCCATCATATAATAAAGATTGCAAACTAAAATAAGAAGTGCAAAAAGTAAAAGATGAAACTTCTTACTAATATTCCATAAAGGCACTCTCACCAAGGGATACATAGATAATCAACTAAAGTAGAGATACTTCCACATGCAAACAAAACTATAAGATAACTTCTCTACCAAAGATATGAATCCACTAAAAAGGTAAAAGATGAAAGATAATGATGGTGATATCGCGGCACTCCCCCCAAGCTTGGAACAAGCCAAGGGGATGCCAAACCTGATAAAGAATTACTCCTTTGGTGGTGGTGTTCTCTTGTTTAGGGTAAGGAGATCCTCCAGCATCTTACGAATCCTGGCATTCTCTTTTTGAAGTATATCCACCCTCATCCTCAAAGCACGGTACTTATCACAAAACTCATCAGTGGTTCAAAGGGCTTCCACTGCCTCAGGGCAGGATCCGAAGTTTGGAACAGAGGCTATAATCCCCTGCATATTACGAGAAAAAGCATGTCCAGTGTTAATTGCTCCTACAAAAGTAGGTTTCCTTGCCCTTGACCCTGTGGCGGTTTGTTCCTCCATCATTACTTCCTCCACGGGCGTCTTGCCTTTGTCGTTGGCGGAGACCATGGTGCTCTAAACTTGAGAAGATTTCCTAACAGAAATAGATCGAAAAGAAAACACGACGAGAACACGATGCACGAACCTTGGGGGATCCGGGGGTTATATATTACGAATTTTAAAAGCATAAGGAAGGTTTTGATACGAAAACGAGGCGGAGACGGAGCTCGGGGTGGTCTCACCCCCTCCAGGCGCGGCCAGCTGGGGCCTGCGCCTGGGGTGGGTTTGGCCACCCCGGCCTCCGGTTCCCCCTCTGTTCCGTCTCGTAACTTCCCTTATGTATTAAAAACATTAAAAAATATAAAAATATTGGGGTTTCACGAACCTTCTGTTTTCACCACTTTTACCTATTTAAAGACGAACTCTGCAGACTCCTTTTCTCCTTCTCCTGGAATTTCCTTTCCTACAAGGTCTCACACAAACCTCAATGGCAACAATAGTGTAAGCAAAAAACAATTAACCTTCAGGTGCACACTTCAACTGAAATCCATCAAAACAAAGGCTTCTGAAAGAGGCAAATGCAAATGATAGTAGAAATCTGTCAAAATAGACCAGCAGGAAGAGATTGATTTTTTCGAAAACCTTTTGTTGCTAAAATCAAAAAGTGCAGAACTAATTAAAGTTTCATAACAACTTGTAGAACAAGCTCAGAAAAATAAATCTCCGTCTGACGTATTGAGCTCCCTCACGAATTTTTACAATGCAGCACAAAAATCTGTCCCAGGACAGCCACTTTTCACAACTCCTCCACTTCTCAAAAGTAGTTGAACTTGACACAAAAACCAAAACAAAAAGGATAAGGAGTGGTTATTACAGAGGTAATAACTTCCACGACTCAACCAAACTCTTGGGTGATCTCCCAACAAGTACGTTTCTTTAATGCCTTTAAGTTAGGCTTGAAAGTTTCAAAGATGCTCACAAAAGAGATATATATCTTGAGTGAAAAGAGAGCATCAAGAGGAAAATAACCAACACATTTGAGTCTAACCCACTTCCTATGCATGGGGGTATCATGAGAAAATGAATTGTTAAAACAAAAATCCACTAGCATAGGAATACAAAATAAATGCAACTTCAAAGATTTCAACATAAAATGGGGAAACTTAACATTATTGAGGTGCATAAAACCATGTTTCCCTCTCTCATAATAACTTTCAGTAGCGCTTTGAATAAAGTTGACAATATAACTGTCACAGGAAACAACTCTATCATCATAATGAGCATACTTACAGTCACCAAAAAGAGGTCCAAGGTCATAAACTGGATCAATAGAAGCAAGTTGTTCCATCCTAAAATCCTTATTAGGCAAGCTATTTTCACCAGGAGCTTTGGAAATTTTGGAAAAGTTAAACTCATAAGAATCTCCATCAAACTTAGTTAAAACTTTCTCCATTTTACAATCTATAATAGCCCCACAAGTGTTCAAGAAAGGTCTACCAAAAATGATAGGACAAGTTTTACTAGCTGCTGAATCAAGCACTAGAAAATCAGCAGGATATTTAATCTTACCACAAAGAACCTCCACATCTCTTACAATACCAATAGGGCAGATGGTTTCCTTATTATCAAGGTGAATAACCACATCAATGTCTTCAAGCTCACAAGGACCAATTTCATGCATAATTTCCCTGTAAAGTTCATAAGGAATATCTCTAGAACTAGCACCAATATCACATAAACCATAATAGCAATGATCACCAATTTTAACAGAAAGCACAGGAACACTAACTTTTCTAGCCTTACTAGGATGATAGATAATATTAGAAGCGTCTTCATAGAAGACAATGTGCTCATCCTCTATATTTCTAGTGACAGGGTCTTTCACAATAGCTACCACTGATTCAATATTTAATTGCTCATCAGGCTCCACAGTTTTCTTAGTACCTTTGTTATTAGCACTAATTATCATAGAGTACTCATTTACCTTAGATGGGAAAGGTATTTTCTCAACATAAGGTTTAGGCACAATATGATTAGTAGTACAAACTTCAGTATTGCTGACGGGAACATGACTAACAACATCTTTATAAGGTGCATGGTACTTGTTCCACTTCTTTTTGGGAATTTCTATGTACGAGGCAAAGGCCTTAAAATAGTTGGAAATACTTTGGGAATCAAGACCAAACTCATTACTAATATCACGGAAGTCATCGGTTCCCATAAAAGATTTAATGCATTCATAATCATAGTTTATACCTGACTTTCTTCCTTTGTCATTCTCCCAAGCTTCAGTGTTGTCTTGAATACGGTCTAGTAGATCCCAGTTAGCTTCTTCCTTCATACGTGTGAATGATCCAGCACAAGAAGCATCTAGTAAATCTTTATCATGAAGAGAAAGCTTAGCATAAAAGTTATTGATAATAATATTGTTAGGGAGTTCATGGATAGGACATTTAAGCATTAGTAACTTGGAAATCAGCACGACCTCTTAGTATAAAGAGTGTGATACTTTAAGGTAGAACAGGTAGAAGCTAATCATTGCCTCTAGATCTGCGGATTACAACACTTTGACCTAGTCTTAGAAGAGACGAGGTACTGGAATTTTCTTCTCCTAGACATTCTGAAATGGTTTTTCATGACGGACCACAAGAGTATCTTGCATCAGAAGATACTGATGCACATTTACTACTTGGCTACCAATTGGTAGACAAAGGTCGGAAAACAACAAATGTCGTGGTATTACACGGCAAATGCTACTGGGGGTATCTTACGTAGAGGGAGCAAGGCGATGTAGGAGAATCCGGGAGCGAGATTGGCACACGATGTACCCAGGTTCACGTCCCCTCGGTGGAGGATCGCTACGTCCTGCTGTCAATCCAATATATGATCATAGATTGGTTTACATGGGAGCCGCCGTAGGCGGAGAGAGACTAGATCTAATGAGAGATGTCAGAGAGGATGCCCCGTGGGGGTGCCCCTGGTGGCTTTATATATGCAGCCAGTTAGGGTTTACAAGTATTTGGTGGGATTTGTATTGAAGTCGCCATCTTGGGCCTCGATGGGCGCCACTGCTCAGGTCCAGCATGCGCCAACATCAGGGCGAGTCGACCCGCTCTGGGATTGGCGATCCAGCTGGCGACTCCGCTTCGTAGGTATACCCCGATTGATATTCCCCCATTAGTAGTCCCCGAGCGCGTTGTCGATTCGACGCGGGCTTGAGGCAGGGCGTGGAGAGTCCTGACGATGGGTCGTGGCGAATCGGCGACGAGCTCCTAAACAGAGAAAAGAACCGTGAAGCAGGAGGCGGTCGGCGTGAGCCAGTCGGTCATGGCCAGTTGGCGAAAGACGCAGGGTGTCGGTGAAGCCGCCAGTTGCACGAGTATCCGAGCGCGGAGCGTGCTGAGGCCCCGAGCACGGCGAGTCCCCGACCGGCGACCGACTAGGGTTTAGGGTCGAGCGACCGGCAAGTGCCGAGTCCCCGAGCACGGCGACTGGCGAGTCCCCGAGCGCAGCAAGTGGCGAGGTCGAGCGACCGACAAGTTCGAGTCCCCGAGCGTGTTGAGTACGCGAGGGCGAGTGTCCGCGACAGCGAGTCCCCGAGCATGGAGAGTAAGCAAGGTCGAGTGTCCGCGATAGCGAGTCCCCGAGCATGGAGAGTACGCGAGTGGAGAGTCCACGGTGGCGAGTCGACGAGCGCGTTGAGTACGCGAGGGCGAGTGTCCACGGTGGCGAGTCCCAAAGAGCGTTCAGTACGCGAGGGCGATTCTGCGGTGGCGAGTCCCCGAGCGTGTTGAGTACGCGAGTGGAGAGTCCGCGGTGGTGAGTCCCCGAGCGTGTTGAGTACGCGAGGGTGAGTCCGCGGTGGCGAGTCCCCGAACGGGGCGAGCTGCGATTGTGGAACCACGCGTACACGCATTATGCCCAGGAGTAGTCCCCGAGGCTCGAGTTGGCTTGTAGAGGCAACTTGAGGCTCTTTAGAGATGCATATTCTGAAAATAGTAGTGGTTGCTGCCGAGCATGGCGAGTGACGAGGTCGGGTGACCGGCGAGGGACGAGTCCCCGGGCGCGGCGAGTGGCGAGGTCGAGCGACCGGCGAGCGTCGAGCCCTCGAGCGCGACGAGTGGCGAGGTCAAGCGACCGGCGAGTGCCGAGCCCCCGAGCGCGGCGAGCGGCAAGGTCGAGCGACCGGACAGTGCCGAGTCCCCGAGCGCGGGCGAGTGACAAGGTCGAGCGACCGGCGAGCACCGAGTCCCTGAGCACGGCGAGCGCCGAGTCCCCGAGTGCGGTGAGCGGCAAGGCCGAGCGACTGACGAGCGCCGAGCCCCGAGCGCGAGGTCGAAGCGATCGGAAGCGCCGGTCCCCGAGGGCGGCGAGGGGCAAGGTCGAGCGACCGGCGACCAGCGAGCGCCGAGTCCCTAAGCACGGCGAGCGCCGAGTCCCTGAGCACGGCCAGCGTCGAGTCCCCGAGTGCGGTGAGCGGCAAGGCCGACCGACCGACGAGCGCCGAGCCCCGAGCGCGGAGTCGAGCGACTGGCGAGCGCCGAGTCCCCGAGCATGGCGAGTGGTGACGTCGGGCGGCCGTTGAATGCCGAGTCCCCGAGAGCGGAGAGTGGCGAGGTCGAGCGACCGGCGAGTGCCGAGTCCCCGAGCGCAGGGAGTGGTGAGAAAGACACCGTTTTGCTGAGAAGGAGGAAAAGGTATGACTGCATTAAGGTGTACTTGCATAATATATTGAACAATTGTATGACATGCGAATTGTAGACGTTGAAATAAAATTCACTTTTGTTATGTGGATCGATGGCAGTATGTAAGGTTTATGTGTGTCTTTTTATGAGTAGGCAGACCTCCGGCATCAAACGCTTGCCGGGTAACAGGGACGCGATGCCAGACTGTTGAACCCAGAGACAAGGTCGGCCTTTTGGTACCCAGCCTCACTACTTCGACGAATGCGAATAAACATCAGACAAAACTGATACCGATCCCAAGTATGATTTTGGTCCCTGATAGGGTCATATGCGACAACATGGTTGGCTTTGAAGAATAAATGGAGATGCATATATGTTTTGGACTCATAGTATGCACGAGTGTAAAGAAACTTAGCTGTTAGCATGACGAGTTTATGGTGGATGAGTCACGCAAAGTGATGAATTCGCGACTGTGCCGAGCTCACGGCGAGTCCCTGAGCATGGCGAGTCGGTGACGGCGAGTCCGTGATTATGGCGAACCCGCGGTAGGCGAGTGGTGTGAGGGTGATTCCGTAATGGCGTGGTCACGGTGATGAGCCCGCGGCAATCGAGTGACGGAGTCGGCTCCTTCGCGACTCCATTATATCAAATGGGTTGTGATACGTATGCAAATAAACACACAGGCACGTCGATGATTAGATCAAATAGTAATTATTTTAAGAAAATAACAGTAAACAAGAAACATATGTGATTAGTCCTGGCCATATGCACTTGACGTGTGTTTGTTACGCCGGAAGTAGTAACGCCGATATAACAAGATATTAGATCTAAATTAGATAATCAAGCAGTACTAATTATGGAAATAGAAAGAGATGGGGTTAAGTAAAGAATTCCTTCACGCATGATGGCATGGATTTTTCCATGCTCGACTTGCTGGTGCATCTTCAAGGCTTGATTCGCCTTTTCCCTTATCTGGAACGACGGCCAGCAACCATCAATCTGGGATCGGTGACTCGCGATGAGCTCGTCGACCGGTGACAATACTGACATAGAACCTGCGACTAGACGTGATTTGTTCACGTGAGCGCTGCCGAGGTCGCTGATTTCTGCATGCATAGATTGATTCTTCCAATGATGCGTATCAGTTAATTAGATATAATAATCAGTTAAATAAATAATCAATTAGAAGGTGAAGAGATTAGATCGATAGAAACAGATCAGACGTATAGCCTGGAATTTTCCGAGTCGGACGCATGGGACGGCAGCCGTATCTAGCCGACCGGCCTTTTTTAGACGGCGCGCCAGATGCAATCTAGCTGCCGGCGATGGTGAGGGATCCCGCCCGGATTATCACCCTCCAAGCACCGCTAACCCCACGGTGGACGCCAACTGTCGTGGTATTACACGGCAGATGCTACTGGGGGTAGCTTACGTAGAGGGAGCAAGGCGATGTAGGAGAATCCGGGAGCGAGATTGGCACACGATGTACCCAGGTTTATGTCCCCTTGGTGGAGGATCGCTACGTCCTGCTGTCAATCCAATATATGATCATAGATTGGTTTACATGGGAGCCGCCGTAGGCGGAGAGAGACTAGATCTAATGAGAGATGTCAGAGAGGATGCCCCGTGGGGGTGCCCCTGGTGGCTTTATATATGCAGCCAGTTAGGGTTTACAAGTATTTGGTGGGCTTTGTATTGAAGTCGCCATCTTGGGCCTCCAGTCGGCGCCACTCGTCTAGGTCCAGCATGCGCCAGTCACCGTATTGGGCGAGTCGACCCGCTCTGGGATTGGCGATCCAGCTGGCGACTCCGCTTCGTAGGTATACCCCAATTGGTATTAGAAAGAACATGCTCAGGATGGAATCCCGAGATGTGGATGCATAAGTCAACAATCTCCTGAAAACAAATGCATAGAAAAGGTAAGGTGTGCAGAGTCACGAGTATAGATGTGAGACTCTCGAGAAGTACTCTTGTCGTGATCTATTTGGTTCCATGAAAGAACATCTACCATAGCTAGTGGTAGGGGAAGTCCTTTATTGTCACAATTCAATCGCGACAAAACCACAAGCTTGGAGGCCAGAATTGTAGTACCAGCCATTCTGAATTAATGTATGAACATTATCAACAAGGGTCAAAGGATTGGATCTTGGATTAAAGGTCAGCTTCATATACAAGATTCACAATGATAGAATCCAGCACAATCAGGGATCTTAGATTCAAGTCCAAGGGTTAAAACCCAAACAAAGGAGTAACTACTACTTGAGTGACATAGCGTACACTACAAGATAGTAATCACAAGGTAGCTTCCAAAAGAAGAAACAACTTCAGAGGTACCCAACCAAACAAAAGGAGGCACACGAGGTGAAAGGAAACCTCGAAGCCTAAAAAAGAACACTGTGGATCATTATATTGTAGGATCCAGAAAATAAAGAGATCATGATGGAAAGAAATCTCTCAGCTGAAATGGAACAAAGGGGAACAAGGAATACACCACACACAGAACTCTAGAGAACTCAACACTAGGTCTACTGGTTGAGAAACGGCATGCCAAGAAGGCACCTAAGTTTTGAAAGACTAGAAGGGATATCAAAACTTTTCCAAAATCAACACCAGATAAGAGAACCCAGAGATAGAGCGAAACTGGATAAGAAGAAAAAGAAGCATACTAGACTTTTTTGCAAATAATTTTCATCTTTGAAATATTTTTCACAAGCACTAGACTCAACATCGACCAATACCAAGGTTTTCCTACGGTCGGTACTGCTCTAATACCAAAACCTGTGACACCCTCGGGATCAAGGCTAAACAAATCCCAGACCTCCGTCTAACATAAGCTTAACCTTGAGCTCGAGAATATCCAGTGAAGAATGGGTAACACAACAGTGACTCTACGACACGAAAATTTATTACGGCAAGCTCATAACTGAGAAAAGAACCAAATTATTACAAGTAGAGGTCACTGACCACAAACATCAAACAATGGAAGGCAAATTATGCTATTAAGTATAGCAAACTTAACAAATGGCCTAAGAGGCCTGAAGCATAACGATGACATCCCAGCCCATAGATTCTAGGCTGCCGGCCGGGAACCCCAAGCTACTCGTCGGTGTCTATGTAGTATGGAACTCGTCTTCAGGGGAACACTTACTTTGCCAAAAGTATCAACAAAGCAAGGGTGAGTACAAGGTGTACTCCACAAGACTTATGGCTGGTGGAGTTGTTTTGCATAAAGCCATCTTTTGTTTATAAAACAATAGAGAGAGAAGAAGCTCCTCTAATCAGAATATTTTAAAAGGGGATAAGAGAACGACATCTCCGAAATATTGATCATCATCTTTTTATATCCATCAAGTCATCATCTTAACCCTAACTACGATCACCCCCTCATACCCATGAGGAAGCATCCTTAAGCATAGGTTGATCTGCCAAGTTTTACGATTAGGTTATAGTTCTCTATGATCTTAGAATCTGGTCACCAAGCGTTCATAACCGTCAACACGGATTTTTGAAAAGATTATTACCCTGCAGGGGTGTACAACTTTACCCACACGTACTAAGCTTCTCTTAATGCCACATGATTAGCCCTCTTCCTTGGAAGGCCAGCAGAGGGTGGTTAGACACGACCTTTACCTTGATTTTGCCGAGACCATGAGTCACACTCTAAGGATGGTTCCCCGTAATGGGTCAAATCCCAAAGCCTATCCCCAGAGATGTTAGGTGAGGTTGGTTTACCAGGGGCTCCATCGACCCCAAGCAACCTCATCCATGCTTACCTACATGTTATGAATGCACCTTCACCCGCCAAATATTTCAAAAGGTTTTCTATGCATATGTCAAATGGAACGCCGAACTATGTGACTCATGGAATCTAATAGGAAAGTTAGTCACTCATGAGGTTTTCTAGGGCCCGTGTGGTTGTACGCTCGTCTCGGTTCCAAAGGCAAGAACTCGGGTCCTAGTGGTGGCGAGCATGGGACTACAAAAACCATATCCCACCGTGGCCTCCCATACAAGCCTTAGCATGTTTAACTTATATCACCTCTGATATTATCTCATAAAGTTCTCCTGACATACCAGATTGTCTGCATCTGATACATCATCTGGATGAACCAGCTCTGACAGCTATGCATAGCTAAGCAGGACACAAATATAAGCTCTAGCAGTACACACAAGCCAAACCTTGTTATGCTAGGAGCAGTGGATCAGGTAATATAAGCTCAAAGAGAGTAATGCAATAGATAGGATACTCTATCTATCGATAAAAGACCACAGTAGAATCGTATGCATCATGGCAAGAATTGAAATGCTTTCGAAATCATAGGATTATATCATGGTGGGGCTATGCTTGCCTTTGCCAGTTGATCACAGATAAACAGATCTTTGGAGGCCTTGTACGGTTATAGTTGGTCAAGTATTTGTTTTCGAGCTTCGACGGTGTTGATCTCTGGCTTCGATCTCGATATCGATCTCGTATTCTACCGGGAAGAACAAAATATCGGAAAGAGAGGGAAACAATCAACACATGGCATCGATGCAATGCTCAAGCAAGAATAATGATATGACAAGTTAATTTGTATTGAAATGTAACCCTAAAACAGGCTCGACAACTTAATCGGGGTTTCGAGGGGTGCAAACCCTAATTCAAAGAAACTCTGAATGTATATGAGAGGGGTTGGTTTTCTCATTAAAGTTGTTGATCATTGCATGATTATAGTGTAAATAGATAGATCTCAGTTTTCTGAACATTTTGATATATTATTCATATTTTTCTGACTTATAAATCATTAGTTATTGAATTTATAAGATTTAAACCATTTTCTAAAATTATTAAACAATTTAATTGATTTATTGCGTCATGCTGATAGAGGGCTGACATCACACAAGTGGGGGTCATTTCGTACTGGGGCTGCATCTAGCCCCAGTCACTAACGTCTAGGCCCTAAGGCCACGTACGCTTGCCACCGTGGCAAACCTTGCCCAAGGCCACATCACAGCCACACAGGCGCCACATCGAAGACATGCGAGTGCCACCTAGGATCGCCGGAGAGCATGTCGGCCAGCGGCCAGGGACGGTGTAGGAGCACGATCTAGGGCTTGCGACTAGGCCTGGTCGAACCAGCGCAGCGAGACAGACCTAGTAGCGGCGGCGCTGCTCTGATTTGGTCACCGGAGCACCCTCCATGATGGCAGATGGCGGCGACGCTTGCAGATCGGTGTGGCGGCGACGACACAGAGCGAGAGGGAGTGAGTGGAGGGGCTAGGGAGAACCAGAAGCTCACCACAGGGGTAGTGGAGGGGTCGACGAGGCCGGAGGAGGTCGAACGCGGCCGGAATCAATGACAAGCACGACGGCCGTAGACGAGGAAGGAGGTGGCGATTGGGACGATTGGAGGCTCACCGTCGTGCGCTCTTTGGGGGAAACGACATAGTCAATGACGTTGGTCACGATAGTGGCCTCGTACGTGAGAGGGGAGGACGGAGACGGCGATATGCCGGTGAGGTCAGAAGCTAGGGTTCGGGGAGCTCAGAGAAGAGAGGAAGAGAGCATGGGGGAAGAGAAGCTGGGCACGTCTTGGGTTCCTCGCAGGTCTAGGGGGTCTTGTAGACATCGAACAGCGGCGGCGAGGATCTTGGCGCCTGCGAGCAAAGCAGCGGCGACACGCACCTGCTTTGGGTGTAGCGCGAGGTTGACGATGGAGATAGAACAAAAGAAACGGTACGTGGGCCTGGGCCGGCTACGGGCTGCTGCTGGGCTGCGGGGTTGCGCACTGGGCGATGGGGAAAGGAGAGAAAGTGTTGGGCTCGGCCTAGATTAGTTGTTGCTGCTATTTTTTTCCTAAAAACATTTTTTTCCAATTTCTGTTTTCACTTTCCCTTTTGCAAACCCATTTCAAATCTATTTTTGAATAATTCAAAAATACCAGAAGGTTTTTGTGGAATATAAAAACTATTGCGGGGCCCTTTTACTCAGATTGGGCTCCACACATATTGACACTTTTCAAATTCAAAACATTTTGAATTGATTTAAGAGGGATAGGAAAACTAGGGTTTTAGGGTTTTGCTTAATTTTTCTTTGCATGCACAATTTAAGAAGATGATGCTCATGAAGGTGCAATCAAAACCCTAATGTAAGATTAACTAAAACTGGGGTGTTACATCATCCTACCAAACCGCCTCTCCCTCTCATAAATAGAGGGGAAGGGCGCCCCCTTGTTCCCCACTTGAAACCATAGGTCGGTTGCCGCCCCCCTCTCTAGTTGTAGCCACCCTAGCTCTCCTCTAAACCGCCGCCGCCGTCTAGCCTAAACCCTAGCCGCCGGCTGCCCTATTCCCTTGGCATCTAAAACTCTATCCCTGAGGCTTTCTCTCTACTCCACCATACCCGCTCCGGCTTAGGCCAAGCCCTATAGGATTTCCCCTCTACTTCCACCACCACGCCGTCATGCTGCTAGAATCTTGAGGAGAGATCTACAACCTCTGTTGCCTTCTAGAACAAGGGAGAGGAAGGTCTTTATCGAGTACCGTATGAGTGATCGACTGTGGAAGCGCTGCTGGAACGCGGCACTAGAAGGATCGTCTACGCGATCTTGAGATCGGCAAGTGAATGACTACATCACCCATGAGAATTCAATCTCGATAGCCGCTTTGGATCTTTGAGGGTTAGTACTCTATCAACTCGTTGCACCGATCTAGTATATTAGATCTTGGCTTGTGTGTGGTCATGCGATAGAATTTTTTTATTTTCCATGCTACGAACCCCTACACTTGTTACATAGTTTCCCATCCATTTATTCGGCCTAGTGGTGCCACTTGTAGGCATAGATGATAGCCGATCTTGAGATGGAGAGAGATGATTATAGACGCTCCCTTTTATCTAGACCCCTTCTTATTCAGCGCCAGGACCAGCAGATCTGGCCGAGTCGCCTGGAGGAGAAGCTACAGCGTATCTACAGGGTTATCATGTGCACCCGCTCTTCAGACATTGCTTACCACCCGGCACCACATAGTCCTCTACGTCACTCGACACACCAGCAGTAGCTACGTCCACCCTCGCCCCTACGACAATCTCCGCGTCCACGGCTTACACCACAGAAAACGCCGAGACCTCCTCCCCTAGACCAGGCTAGAGGTTCGTCGTGGCAGCAACAGTCTTCTTTCGACTGGTGGCAGCATCATCAGGAGCCACATTTGCATGCTGGAGGTTCATCGTGGCAGCATCAGCAGCATGCTGGAGGTTTCGTCCACAGCCAAAGCCATAGGATACGTGTCTTACACAAAAAGTGTCGAGCCTCGGTTCATATTAATTTCTTATATACTTCGTTTTCATGTGCAGGAGCCTTCAGAGTGCAGGGTTCTATGCCTGGCTATCAGTCATTTATGTCCGGATCTATGTGGGCTGGTTAGGACGTTGATCAAAACACTCAGGATTTCATGAAGCAAAATAGTTGGGTGAACATTTTTCAGACTCTTGCCCCCGACCCCACACATGAGACTCAGTATGATGAGCATGGGTCGGTGATTCCTCCCCGAGAGGTTCAGTCGCCCCACATGACATGGATATACCCCACGGATACACGACATTGGTATACCTGGTCCGGTCTAAGGAAGGCCCACGTCAAGACACGCGACCCATGAAGATTTCGGGTGGCCCAAGCCCATGACGTTTTTGACTCCTTGGAGGACAAGTCTAGATTAGATAGAATTTCAAAGGGTACTAACCCTAATTTGTAACCGACTCGACCTAAGCCTAGGACCTGCCTATCTATATAAAGGCCAGGAGGATACAGCGAGAAGGATCTCTCTCTCTCTCTCTCTTCCACCATTGCATACATACCTTCACGCTAGATTGCATCTGCGCACCCCTGTAACCTTCGGTTTCGCCATAATCAAGAGCGGACAAGCAGGATTAGGGTTTTCCCTCCGGGGGCCTGAACCTGGGTAAACCTCGTGTCCCGCGTTGCTTGTCTATTAACCGTTACGTGATCTCCAGCATCCTCATCTTATCCAAAACCCAATTCCATAACAATGGGCATTGACTAAATCAACCCTTGTCAATTGGCGCCGTCTATGGGAACTGGGGACGCTGATTGTGCGGTCATGGTGGTTCCATCCGGAGCGATCTACAATTCATCAGCGATGGAGAGTCACCTCCTCGTCGGTGCCTTCAACTTCACCACCCACTCGTCGGCCACCCTGAGGGATTTCAAGTCCGTCGGTGATGGACTCGAGATGCTATTTGGGAGCTTCTTCTTCCAGGTGGGGCAGACCGGCACTCTCCGCCTCCCAGAGCGAGTGCTACCACCATCCATCGGGCCCGCTTCGTGGGTCCCACCTATTGGCACGTTACACGCGTCGACGCTGATAGACGAGTCAGATGATAGTAGAAGCTGCAACTCAGATCTGTGTGGCCCTCCCTCAGATGAAGGAACCTACGGTTCTAGATCCGAAAGCTGCGGCAACGGCGATCCAATCCGTGGGCGCTACCTATGCGTTGTCGTCATCCAAGACGAAACGGAACTGCCACCAGGTTCGAGTGCACCCAACCCTCCTCTCAACATGCAAGCTGAGAACGGAGGAAACGGGGGAAATCCGCCTAACAGGCCCAACGAGGGTGACGCTCATGCCTACAACAATATCAACCTCAACGAGGAAGGCTGGCGCCAAGTGCGTGAAGCCGTAGCAGGCAACATCATCCTACATGTGAATGCTTCACGGGATCTACTGATGGCCTACCACCTCCTCCTCATCGACGAGCACAACCGACAGGTGAAGCTGATGGAGGAGCTCGACAAGCGCAAGAAAGCAGCTGCAGAATCCAGCACGCGGTGAGCCATGCTCTCTGCCGCTGATGGCTCCAGCCCGCATGGCAACAACGCCAACAAGTACCGCTCACGCACGGAGCACATGGATCCTTCCGTGCGACGCGAGGTCACTCGGGCCCTCAACACGTCCTTCATGATGATGAACTCGCACGGCAATGTCATGCCAAAAACGCCGCAGGCTGTGATCATGGCGGCCACTACATACCTCGCGTCCCATCCACCTCCAGTGGGTGACTCGAAGAGCGCCATGCACAAGTCTGCGCTAGCTGTCCTCGGACTCGTCGAAGCCGCGCTCCACGACGAGGCTCCTGCGGAACCAAAGAAAAAAGTTTCGGTCAAATTCACCCGCAGCCCTATGCCTTCATCCGAGGAGGACGAGCACGATCTGCCCCGACGCCGCAAGAGCCCATGGCTCTGCAGCAGCGACTACGGCGCTCGCAAAGATCTCACCCAGGGCAAAATCGACAAGGCACGTGCTAAATGCGCGTGTTCAACTGAATCCGACGAGGAAGACAATGGAGAGATACGCGGAGCTAGATGCTTCAGTAGATTCGTTCGGCAAACGTGAATGCCAAAAAATGTCAAGCTCCCTTCAGACACCCCGAAGTTCGACGACACGTAGGACCCAAAGGCCTGGCTCAGCGAACACCTCTCATCTGTCAAGCTGCACGGCGGAAACAGGAACAGTGCCTTAAAATGCCTTCAGCTTCAGCTGCCAGGCGCAGCTAAGATCTGGCTCAACAGCCTGTCCTATGGCTCCATTCAAAGCTGGGAGGAGCTGGCATACAGCTTCATCCGCAACTTCAAGGGCACCAGCAAGAGGCCAGCCTCGATCGAGGAACTATGAGCCTGCACCAACGTATCGGCGAGTCCATTCTCTCGTACATACTATGCTGGTCCCATATCAAGAATTCCACCGCACATATCTCCGAAGAAAGGACAATCGATGCCTTCAAGGATGGTGTCAAGCGCCCAGACTTCAAGGAAGAACTTGGTCGCGCTAAGCCCAAGACGCTCAACCACCTCATGGACATCGCCAACCAATGGGCAGATGGCGAGGATTCCATCCACCGAACGCATTCGGATGACGAGGACGACTATGGCCACAGGCGAGAATGCCGCAGCAAAATAAGATCACGCATCTACAATGATCGCGACGGAGTCGACATGGTCGTGGCTGGATACGCCAACCGACACAACGACGGCACCCGCAGCATCGGATACCGTGGAGGCAACTACCGCGATGGAGGGAGACCCACATAGACGTGGCAACGTCGCAACCGCAACGACGAGCCTTTGGCATACGACAAGTTGTATGGTCCTTGCACCATCCACTTCTACATTGACAAACAGGATTGCAATAAAAAGGCCAGCCACATGCTCAAGGATTGCCGCGAATTCCATAAGCTCAGCGAGGGTCTCACCCAAATGTGACGCCAGATCGTGAACCCTGGATTTGGGCCCGCACCTGTACCAGGTGTCATTGCCCACGGAGCTCCTCCACCACCACCCGTTGGACCGTCAAATCCAACGATCGCACCAGCACCAAATAACAGTGTGGGCAGATACCCGCCTCCAAAATGGTCCCTGATGATCCAGAAGGGGCGCCCAACTAACAGGGTGCAGAAGAAAATCACCCGCCAAGTCAGCCTGGCCGTGACCTCTCCACCAGCCATACCTGAGTACCTCAGCGGTTCAGAGTCCTGCATAACGTTTGATCGTTCGGATCACCCACGCCAAATCCCTCGCCCAGGTCATGCTGCCCTGGTGCTCGAGGCGCATATCGGGGGGTTCGAGATGAACCGCGTGTTCATGGACAGCGGTAGCGACATCAATTCTATGTTCACCAGCACACTCGCGGCAATGCGGATCCCGCTGTGCAGCCTGGAACAATCAGACACAATGTTCAATGGCATACTCCTAGGAAAGGGCATATACCCTCTGGGCAAGATATGGCTTGACGCAATCTTTGGCCAGCCCAAAAACTTCAGGCGCGAGCGGCTAGAGTTCGAAGTGGTGGATTGGCCATCAAAGTACCACGCCATCCTGATATGTTGGAAATGTATCTATAATTTTTGATGCTCCATGCTTGTTTAGTATATACTTTACTTTATGTGTCCACACTTTGAGGTGCTTTTTACATGTTTTCTGGTACTAACCTACTAACAAGTTGCAACAGTGCCAGATGCCTATTTTCTGCTATTTTTGGTTTCAGAAAAGTTAGTAAAGAAATATTCTCAGAATTGTACGGGACAAACGTCAAAGTCAATTACTTTCCGTGGGGAACAAGAAGTCCAGAGGAGAGCCGGAGGGGCCGGCCAGGGTGGCCAGACCCACCCCAGGCATGGGTGGGCCCCACCCCGCGCCTGGCTAGGGTTTGGCACCCCTGGCCGCCGCCTCGGTCTCACCCTTCGCCTATAAAAAGCCCCCGATGCAGAAACCCTGAGTACCCGATCAAATCTCCACGAAACTGTTTGTAGCCGCCGCCACCATCGTCCCTAGATCGGGGGGTATCTGAAGTTCTTCACGACACCCTGACGGAGGGGAGATCATCCCGGAGGCCTTCTCTCCGGTATGATGTGTGAGTAGTTCCACCTTGCACTATGGGTCCATGTAGTAGCTAGATGGTTGTATCTCCTCCTTTGTGCTTTCATGTATAGATCTTGTGACCTCCATTCATGATCAAGATCTAATCTATTTGTAATCATGCATGTTGTGTTTGCGGGGATCTGATGGATATTGAGATTATTATGTTGGTTTGATTAATGGTTTTGTCTTTATGATTCTATCATGTCTATGTTGTTTGTGATCTTGCATGCTCTCCGTTGTTAGTAGCTATCTTGGCCAAGTAGTTTCTATTGACTCCAAGAGGGGGTATTTATGCTCGATAGTGGGTTCATGCCTCTAGTTTCCAAGGGAAGTGACGGAAATCTCTTCGGTTGTAGATGTGTTGTTGCCACTAGGGAGAAAACAATGGTCTCTTGTTCATGGAACATGTGGACAGTTTACCTTACACACTTTTCTTAAAGCAGTTGTCTGTTGCTTGCAACTTAATACTGGAGGGGGTTCGGATGATAACCTGAAGGTGGACTTCTAGTCATAGATGCAATTGGATGGCGGTATATGTATCTTGTTGTATTGCCCAATAGAATCTCATAGGATCTTTCTGACTAGTAATTGCATTGATATGCCTTGCTCAGTTCCTGTCAATTGCCCTGCTGTAATTTGTTTACCCTTCATGCCATGTTGTTTATCTAAGGAGAGCACCTCTAGTGAACAATGGACCTCAGTCCAATCTTTACCATTGATACATCTTCCACTGTTACTTGTTTACTTGCTGCAAACCATTATCTTCCACACCATACGTTTAATCCTTTGATACAGCAAACCGCTGAGCTTGACAACCTCACTGATTCGTTGGGGCAAAGTCTTGAGTTTGTGTTGTGAAGGTCTCCGTGTTGCTTGCAACACCTGTGTGGCGTTTCCTTCCTCCTTCTGGTTTGATAACCTCTGTCTCTACTAAGGTAAGACTTGCTGCTTGCTGCTTCACACCTTGCTCTTGGGGTTTTAAACGAAGTGCTCCAAGTTAGCACCATCAACAAGTTTTCTGGCGTCGTTGCCGGGGAGGCTAAGGATGTCTTCACTAGGGGAGTCCTTCACTTCCTTTATCTTTACCTTGTTTTTAGTTTGCTTTTTTTATTTTTCTTGGTTTTGTTTGCCTCTTTTCAAAAAACCTAAAAACATTAGTCTAGTTTGGTTTGCTTTCTTTATTCAAAAGCACAAAAAAATTAGTTCCTGCTCTAGCTGTTGCTGCTGTTTTTGGCTTGCCCACCTTTTCCAAAATGAACTTTGTTGAGAACACCAAGTTTTGTGACTTCACTAGCACCAACAACAATGATTTCTTAAGCACTCCTATTGCTCCACCTGCTCCTAATGCTACATTTTATGAAATTAATCCTGCTTTGTTGAATCTTGTGATGAGAGAGCAATTTTCTGGTGCTGGTTCTGATGATCATGCTGCCTATCTTAATAGCTTTGTTGAACTTTGTGAGATGCAAAAGTATAAGGATGTAGATGGAGATATTATTAAGCCCAAGCTTTTTTTAAGGAAATGTGCCCTAGAGGCAATCATAGAGATGATTATATTTCATATGTATCCATGAGTTATTGTAATGTTCCTTGAATATCCATATCAGGCAACTTGTATTGATTGGCAATTATGTGAATTGTTTGTGAAACTCTTTACTTGTATGGTTATTTAATAGTTGTCCCTAGTCGGATTTCATGTGAGGACACACGTGAATATTAGACTAGCACATCGATTGGTTGATGACTATGTTTCTCAAGTCATAGACATGGAGATGTCAAACCAATGATGTGGACACATGTTATGACCATGGGGTTGGACTGACAATTAGACTTGAAGGTCTCTCTACACATCGTGTATGTTTTGTCCTTAGACCTGAGATTGTCGCATGTAATTGAGATGTGGATCGACCTACTTTGGGGCTATCAGACGCTACTCCGTAACTGGGTAGTTATAAAGGTACCTTTCGGGTTTGTCCTGAAACATGCTGCAAGGAATGGTCAATCAAGATGGGATTTTCCCCTCTCTACTTGAGAGAGATATCTATGGCCCCCTCGAGTGATCGGATCCAGAAATGCATAGCCGTGCTACATAAGGTTAAGTGTTAACCTAGTAAAGGGATTCCGAATCACGGTATCGAGAAAGAGAGGTCGGCTTGGAGCTAGACCAAATATCGTGAGGCAAAGGGAAAGACATGTACTAAACCTTGTGATGGTTCGTCTGATATGATCTTTGTATGCGTTTAGGAGTTGGCATGTCTTGCTAGAGGCCGCTACCAACTATTGACAGAATAAGTGTATTCGTGTCATGTCTATACGTATATGAACCTATAGGGTCACACACTTAAGGGGCTGGAAGCCTAATGAGGATTGGATCCGAATTAGACCTGGCTTAGGCTACTAATGGGCTGCTAATGTAGAAGCCCACTAGGGACGCCTATATAAGAGAGGATGGGGCAAGCTGACCAGGGTTAGACCATTCCACCCAGCCGCCACTCCTCACGCCTGTGTCGCGCGCGCGGACCTAGCAGTCCGGCGTCTGACGCTTCCACCCCGCACATGTGGATACCTCGGAGGTGCTGCATCTTTGGCACTTGGACGAGCCGTGCAAGGGGAGCTTCTCGTGGGACGAGGACAAGGAGGAGATGTGGAACGTCTGCACTGCCTCGACGCGCTTCATCGATTCCGCAATTGTGCGTCTAGTGGTAATCCCGTGATCTATGACAACAGTAATCATGGTATACGCGGTAGAATTTTTTTGATTTGCGCTAGTGTAGCCTACCCGTATCCCTTCAGTGGTATTAGAGCCGATGTTGTTCAGTTATAGGTTCGGGATGTTTGCATATGGTGATATGTAGATGGATATGAATGATGTTATCATTTATATTGCGGTGGTTTAGGATTGATTTGTGATCTTGCTTTCCGTGATCGTGATTCTAAGGTTGTCGAACGACTTACCCCTACCGGTCGGTTTCCGCCATCGAGGTAGACAGTGACACATAAATCTTGTTGAATCACGCGAAGATCAATATGATTGATCGAATCAGAACCTAGATCTAAAATCGATGTACCATGATCAAAGGAGTTTGATCAGATCGGAAAAACAGACGGTTTATGGTAAATTTGATTTGCCGATCAAAATCCTTAAAGAAAATTGTGTAGATACCGCGAGGAGCACTGCCCCTTCGAACCCCGCAGGGGGATACCCCCTAGACCCCCCTTAATCGTAACTCCTTTTGTATCTCGTTAAGGTAACTAGGTGCTGCGAGTTCACATGATCCGGTAGAATGCGATTCTATGCATAACTTGTTTTTGCAGGATGTGTGTGATCAGTATGGCCCATATATGTATGAGATGCATGTATAAATTTTATCATGACCTGCGTGTCGTGAGTAGAGCAACACGGCTGGATCCATATGTGTTGTCAATTATTGTTATGGCCTGCGTGCCAACTTGTGATGATCCTAATACTATGTAATTTTGATTACTATCTGTTAGGAGTAATAGCTTGTATTAGTTCTTGGAGGACTCATCACTTGAAGGATGGATCACATGGAACATGAAGATGGAGATCATCATCGTGGATAGGTTCTATGGTGATGGAGATCACCATGAGAAAATGGGCCATACTGTGTCACAACTATGTGAATGGTATTCTTATGTGTTTTACTCTATGCATGCTTAGATGATAGTAGTAGAACGATCCCTCACAAAGTTTAAGTTAAACCATGCCCTCCCAACCAAACCTTGCACCATCCTATGCCCTGTACAATCTTTGGTGGGCCTATGAAATTAGGGTGCCGCGGTTTTCCTTGGCTAGATGGGTTTGTATCGGATACCTACACGCATAAGGGTTGGTGAGCTTGACAAGGTCATCTTAACAGTTAAGGACCTTGGGGCATAAAGGTTGGGCGCATAGTTTTGACATAGAGATGTCACCCAACAACAAGAGTCATATGTGATATGATTAGCAAGTGTTGCTTACCGATTTACCTTGTCTTCTAGCAGTGATGCTAAAGCTCACTAGTCGACTTGTTAATTGTGGATCTTGAATCACTTAGTATCAATAGAGGGATATTGATTTAAGTGGGAGTATATGCTATTAAATTGTTTAATATGTTTTACTCTTTCATGGTTACATGGCTTAGTATTTTGCATGTTTTCTGTTGTAGATCAATGGCACCGAACACTACATCACCTTTTCTTTGCGTTCGATTCTTGACAAAGATAAACTAAATGGAACAAACTATTCGTACTGGGTCCGTAACCTGAGAATTGTTCTCAGGTTTGATAAAAAGGAAACGGTTCTGGATACCCCAATCCCGGATGAACCTGCTGATAATGCATCTGCTGCCCTCAAGAATGCCTACAAGAGAGCATGTGATGATTCTCTTGAGGTTAGCTATCTTATGCTTGCATGCATGGAACCTGAACTCCAAAAGAAGTTTGAGGATCAGGAAGCGTACGATATGATCGTCGCGAGGACATGTTCCAAGATCAGGCAAGGACTCAGAGGTACAATGTTGCCAAGTCCTTTGTGGAATGCAAGCTAGCAGAGGGAGCAGCTGTATGCCCCCATGTGATCAAAATGGTTGGTTACAATCAGACTTTGGAAAAGATTGGTTTTCCACTAGGCCAAGAGTTGGCCATTGACTTCATTTTGGCGTCTCTTCCATCCAACTATGGGCAGTTCATTTTGAACTACCATATGCATGGGGTGGAGAAGGGCCTTAATGAATTATGTGGGATGCTAAAAACAACAGAAAGTGACATGAAGAAGTGTGTAGGGCATAGCCATGTGATGGTTGTGCAGAACAAGCCTAGCTTCAAGAAAAAGGGTACTTCTTGGAAGAAGAAGAAGGGCAAGGCTAAGGATACGATCCCTAAGTCTACACCCAAGCAAAAGGCTGGACCTGCAGATGACACTGAGTGCTTCTTTTGTCATGAACATGGCCACTGGAAGAGAAACTGCAGCAAGTACCAAGCTTCTTTGAATAAGAGTGGAAGTAAGAGTACTTACCACTTAGGTACGCTTGTTGTAAGTGTTGTGGACATTCTTCTTGCTGATTCCTATGTTAACTCTTGGGTATTTGATACTGGATCGGTTGCTCATATTTGCAATTCGATGCAGGGGCTAATAAGGACTAGAGAAGTGCAGAAAGGCGAAGTGGATTTTCACGTTGGAAATAAAGCAAGGGTTGCTGCATTGTTCGTCGGCATCATGCAACTTCACCTTCCGTCAGGATTTATTATGGAGTTGAATAATTGTTATTACATTCCTAGTATGGGTCGAAGCATTTTATCACCTTCATGTTTGATGAGGGATGGTTATTCATTCGCGAGTGCAAACAATGGTTGTGTAATCTCTAAGAATGCTATGTTTATGGCTAATGCTCCCATTGTGAATGGGTTATTTATTTTAAATCTTGATGATGCATCTGTTTACAATGTTAGTGCTAAAAGGCTTCGGCCTAATGATTTGAGTCCTACCTATTTATGGCATTGTCTATTGGGGCATATAAGTGAAAAGCGCATGCAGAAGCTCCATGGCGATGGTCTTCTAACTTCGTTTGATTTTGAATCATACGAGACATGTCAAGCTTGTTTACTTGGAAAGATGACCAAGTTGCCTTTTTCGGGTTTACGCGAGAGAGCGACAGACTTGTTGGAAATCATACATACTGATGTATGTGGACCAATGAGCACGACATCCAGAGGAGGATATCACTACTTTATTACTTTTACTGATGCTTTTAGTAGATATGGTTATGTCTACTTGATGAGGCATAAGTCTGAAACTTTTGAAAAGTTCAAGGAGTTTCAGAGTGAGGTAGAGAATCAACGTGGCAAGAAAATAAAGGCCTTGCGATCTGATCGTGGAGGTGAATATTTGAGTCACAAGTTTAGCGATCATCTTAAGAGTTGCGGAATTGTTCCACAACTTACGCCGCCCGGAACGCCTCAAAGGAACGGGGTCTCCGAACGGCGTAATCGAACTTTGTTGGACATGGTTCGATCGATGATGAGCCAGTCGGATTTTCCATTGTCATTTTGGGGTTACGCTCTAGAAACGGCAGCTTTCACACTTAATAGGGTACCATCTAAATCCGTAGTTAAGACACCATATGCGATGTGGACTGGAAAGAATCCCAGTTTGTCTTTTCTAAAGATTTGGGGTTGTGATGCATTTGTCAAGCGACTTCAGTCAGACAAGCTAACACCCAAATCAGATAAGTGCATTTTCGTGGGATATCCGAGGGAAACCTTAGGGTATTACTTCTACAACCGAGAAGAGTGCAAAGTGTTTGTCGCTCGTAGCGGTGTTTTCCTAGAGAAAGAGTTTCTCACAAAGGGAACGAGTGGAAGGTCGGTGCGACTTGAAGAAGTTCAAGATGATCCAGTCGGGGATACTTCTACGAGTGATGCTATTGTAGCAGAACAAGTTGAGGAACCTGTGGCAAGAGAAGAACCACAACCACGAAGGTCGGCGAGGCTCCACGAAGCGTGGGAATTATTATTGTTAGACAATGATGAGCCTGCGACCTATGCAGAAGCGATGGTAGGCCCAGACTCTGAGAAATGGCTGATCGACATGAGATCCGAGATAGAGTCCATGAGATATAATCAAGTTTGGAACTTGGTCGACCTGCCTGATGGTTTTAAAGCCATCGAGTGCAAATGGATCTATAAGAAGAAGATTGATATGGATGGAAATGTTCACATCCATAAAGCTCGACTTGTTGCAAAAGGTTTTCGACAAGTTCAAGGAGTTGACTACGACGAGACTTTCTCGCCCGTAGTGATGCTTAAATCTATACGGATAATTCTAGTCATTGCTGCACATTTCGACTATGAAATATGGCAGATGGATGTCAAGACGGATTTCCTAAATGGAATCCTAACTGAAGACGTGTATATGATGCAGCCCGAAGGTTTGTCGATCCAAACAATGCTGGAAAGGTATGCAAACTTCTAAATTCCATTTATGGGCTAAAGCAAGCATCTCGGAGTTGGAACATTCGATTTTATGAAGTTGTAAAGGAGTTTGGCTTCATCAAAAACGAACAAGAACCTTGTGTTTACAAGAAGGAAAGTGGGAGAGCGCTTGTATTTCTGATCTTATATGTAGATGACATATTACTGATTGGAAATGACATTCCTATGCTCGAGTCTGTTATGACCTCATTGAAAAATAGTTTTTTGATGAAGGACTTAGGAGAAGCGGCACATATTCTGGGAATCAAGATCTATAGAGATAGATCAAGGAGGCTAATTGGATTAAGCCAGAGTACATACATTGACAAAGTGTTGAAACGGTTCAGCATGGAAGAGGCTAAGAAGGGGTTCTTGCCCATGTCTCATGGCATAAAACTCAGCAAGACTCAGTGTCCTTCGACTATTGATGAGCGTGAGCGCATGAGTAGGGTTCCATATGCTTCGTCTATTGGATCCATCATGTATGCAATGATATGTACTCTCCCAGATGTTTCCTATGCTCTAAGTGTTACGAGCAGATACCAGGCTAATCCAGGTGAAGGTCACTGGACAGCGGTAAATAACATCCTTAAGTACTTGAAAAAGACTAAGGATGTGTTCCTAGTTTATGGAGGTGAGGATGAACTCAGTGTAAAGGGTTACACAGATGTGAGTTACCTTAACGACTCAAATGATTCGAAATCACAATCAGGTTATGTGTTTGTCATGAATGGTGGTGCTGTGAGCTGGAAAAGTTCCAAGCAAGATATGGTGACCTCATCTTCAACAGAAGCTGAATATATTGCTGCCTCGGAGGCCGTAAAGGAAGCTGTTTGGATTAGGAATTTCCTGACCGCTCTCGGTGTGGTTCAGGGCGCGTCGAATCCCTTGGACGTTTATTGTGACAACAATGATGATATTGCATAGGCCAAGAAACCTAGACAGCACCACAAGAACAAACATATTCGCATGCGTTACCATCAGATTCGAGAGTTCATTGATGATGGTAGTGTCATGATATGCAAAATACATACGGACTCAAATGTTGCTGATCCCTTGACTAAGCCTCTCCCGCAGCCCGCGCATGAAGCGCACACAAGTGCAATTGGTATTAGATACATTTTAGATTGACTCTAGTGCAAGTGGGAGACTGAAGGAAATATGCCCTAGAGGCAATCATAGAGATGATTATATTTCATATGTATCCATGAGTTATTGTAATGTTCCTTGAATATCCATATCAGGCAACTTGTATTGATTGGCAATTATGTGAATTGTTTGTGAAACTCTTTACTTGTATGGTTATTTAATAGTTGTCCCTAGTCGGAGTTCATGTGAGGACACACGTGAATATTAGACTAGCACATCGATTGGTTGATGACTATGTTTCGCAAGTCATAGACATGGAGATGTCAAACCAATGATGTGGACACATGTTATGAACATGGGGTTGGACTGACCCAACATGAGACTGGCAATTAGACTTGCAGCTCTCTCTACACATCGTGTACGTTTTGTCCTTAGACCTGAGATTGTCGCATGTACTTGAGATGTGGATCGACCTACTTTGGGGCTATCAGACGCTACTCCGTAACTAGGTAGTTATAAAGGTAGCTTTTGGGTTTGTCCTAAAACATGCTGCAAGGCATGGTCAATCAAGTTGGGATTTGCCCCTCTCTACTTGATAGAGATATCTCTGGGCCCCTCGAGTGATCGGATCCAGAAATGCATGGTCGTGCTACATAAGGTTAAGAGTTAATCTAGTAAAGGGATTCCGAATCACGGTATCGAGAAAGAGAGGTCGGCTTGGAGCTATATCGTGAGGCAAAGGGAAAGACATGTACTAAACCTTGTGATGGTTTGTCCGATATGATCTTTGTATGTGTTTAGGAGTTGGCACATCTTGCTAGAGGCCGCTACCAACTATTGACAGAATAAGTGTATTCGTGTCATGTCTATACGTATATGAACCTATAGGGTCACACACTTAAGGGGCTGGAAGCCTAATGCGGATTGGATCCGAATTAGACCAGGCTTAGGCTACTAATGGGCTGCTAATGTAGAAGCCCACTAGGGATGCCTATATAAGAGAGGGTGGGGCGAGGACCATTCCACCCAGCTTCCACTCCTCACGCCTATGTCACGCGTGCGGACCTAGCAGTCCGGCGTCTGACACTTCCACCCCGCACGTGTGGATACCTCGGAGGTGCTGCATCTGTGGCACTTGGAGGAGCCGCGCAAGGGGAGCTTCTCATGGGACGAGGACAAGGAGGAGACGCGGAACGTCTGCACTGCCTCGACGCGCTTCATCGATTCCGCAACTGCGCGTCTAGTGGTAATCCCGTGATCTATGACAACAGTAATCCTGGTATACGCGGTAGAAATTTTTTGATTTGCGCTGGTGTAGCCTACCCGTATCCCTTCATTTTTCCTTTCTCCTTGAGAGGAAAAGCTAAAGAATGGTTGTTTTCTTTGCCTAAAAATAGTATTGATTCTTGGACTAAGTGCAAAGATGCTTTTATTTGAAAGTACTATCCTCCTACTAAGATTATATCTATGAGAAGTGATATTATGAAATTTAAAGAACTTGATAGTGAACATGTTGCTCCAGCTTGGGAAAAAATGAAATCTTTGGTTAAAAATTTCCCTACTCATGGACTCACTGCTTGGATGATTATCCAGACTTTTTATGCAGGTTTGAACTTTTCCTCAAGAAATCTGTTGGGTTCAGCTGCTGGAGGTACTTTTATGGGCCTCACTTTGGGTGCTGCAACAAGGCTCCTTGATAATATGATGGTTAACTACTCTGAATGGCATGTGGAGAGAGCTCCACATGGTAAGAAGGTAAATTCTGTTGAGGAAAGTTCCTCTTTGAGTGAAAAGATTGATGTTATTATGGCTATGCTTGTTAATGGGAAAGCTCCTTTAGATCCTAATAGTGTTTCCTTAGCCTCTTTGGTTGCTCAAGAAGAGCAAGTTGATGTGAACTTCATTAGAAACAACAATTTCAACAACAATGCCTATAGGAACAATTTTGGTAGCATCAACAATTATAGGCCTTATCCTCCTAATAATGACAATTCCTATGGAAACTCTTACAATAATGCTAGAAGTGCCCCCTCTGAACTTGAAGTCATGCTCAGGACTTTATTAGTAAACAAACCACTTTCAATAAGACTATAGAGGAAAAGCTTTTAATTGTTGAGAAAAATATATCCTCTTTGTCTGAAGCTCAGTCCTCCTTGATTAATAAAATGGCTGCTAAACCTGAAGCCATGGAAAACACCTTTGCTACTGCTCATGCCATACAAGTTACTATTGATGAAAATGTTAGGTTGTTAGCTCAAATTCATGCTAAGTGGGAAAGGGAAGCTGAAATTGATAGAAACAATAGTGTGTGCACCATCACCACTAAACCACAAGTAGTCCCTATTCCTCCTCCTACTATGCCTAGGCCTATTGAGCCTACTACTAGTGATGCTAAGTTTGATTTTGATATTGATGGTTGCAATATTTCTGAAGTGATTATGTTCCTACAAAAGCTTGCTAGAAGTCCTGATGCTAGTGATATGCATGTTGCTTTCACTAAACACATTACAGATGCTCTTGTTAAGATTAAGGAAGAGAAGATAAAACACAAAGCTTCTATTCCTAGGAAAGTAGAATATAGTTGGGAACCCATTATTAATATGCAAGTGAATGACTTTGATCTCAAAGCTTCTTGTGATCTTGGTTCTAGTGTTTCTATTATGCCTAGGAAGATTTATCAAATGCTTGATTTATCACCTCTGGAAGATTGCTATTTAGATGTCCCACTCAATGATAATGCTAAGAAGAAACTCATGGGGAGTATTAATTATGTTCTCATTATGGTTAAAAATGCTTATGTCCGTGTTGATTTCTATGTTTTGGATGTTGAATATAATGCTTCTTGTCCTATTACTTTCGGAAGACCTTTTTTTAGAACAGTTGGTGCCATCATTGATATGAAAGAAGGCACCATTAAATATCATTTTCCATTCAAGAAAGGTATTGAACACTTCCCTATGAGGAGAGAGAAGTTGCTTTTTTCTCCTCCATTCAAAGCAAGATTTGATGTTAATGCTTCTTCATTTGAAAATACTTGATTCTTCTTGCTTCTTGTGCCTAACTTAAAGGCGTTAAAGAAAAGTACTTGTTGGAAGATAACCCAAGAGTTTCCTTGAGTCTTGGAAGTTATTACTTCAGTAATGACCTCTCCTTATCCTTTTTTGTTTGCTTTTTGTGCCAATAATGACCTCTAATGAGAGGGAAGTAAGATTTGGGGAGTTGCTGTCCCGAAACAGATTTCTGTCCTCCACCAAAAAATTTCGTGAGGAGTCTCTGCAACTTAGCTTGAGCTGAAAATTTATAAATAAATCCCCCAGTATGTTAGATAACTTTCGTTAGTTCAACACTTTTTTATTTGAGCAACAGAAGATGTTCGAAAAAATCGGTTTCTACCTGCTGGTCTGTTTTTACAGATTTCTGCCATTATTTGCATTTGCTTCTTATTTGATTCCTTTTTTAGTTCTCTTTAAGTCAATTGAGCTTTTTGAAGGATTTACTGCAGTAGCTTGTGTTTTAGTGAAAATCCTTTATGTTCCAAAGCTTTGCCAGAGGTCTAATATCTTTTGAATATACTAATGTTGCTAATGAATATTGTGTGAAGTTTTGTATGAAGGAAAAAATTTCAGGTGTAGAGAGAGAATGATGCAATGAGATGAAGAATGGACAAAATCTCAAGCTTGGGGATGCCACCATGGTGTCACCCCAAGAAATATCCAAGAGGTACAAGCGTCAAAGCTTGGGGATGCCCAAGGCATCCCCTTCTTCATCAATAAAAAGCTCAGGTCTGTCTAGACACTTTGTTTTTATTGTTTCATGCACAGTTGTGTTGTTCTTGGAGCGTCTTAGTTTTCGTTTGCTTTGCTTAGGTTGTTTAGTTTGCTTTAATACAGTAGTTTGGACCCCCGTTCTCACTGTGTTGTTTTGCAAATAAGTTGCTTGATGTTGGAAAAGGAGTAGTAAGTTCTTGCTTGAAGTGCAAGAGGAGCCTGCATTGACTGTGACTTAGAATTTAGCATGACATGCTAGGTGTCGTTTTGGCCTTATGCTTAGTGATTATTGCTGTAGCATGTCTTGTTCCAAACAATTGGGATTGCTTAGTGTGCCTTGAAGAAATTATGCGTTGTTTTAGCATGCAAAAATCTTAGTATTGTGGTATTCTCCTTTGATGCTTTGCTTGGGTTGACTTGGCACATGCTCACACCATGTTATGACTATGAACAAGTCACCATAGACTTTATGATCATTTAGAACTTGACTTGTAGTACCACTCTATGCTTGGATTAGTAATGTTTTGTTGCTCTGCATGATTATGGCCATTATTGCTCTCTTAGTTGGTTGCTCCCAGTCTTTTGCTAGCCTCCACTTGTATGAGTAAGTTCTACCCATGCTTCCAACTCCCAAGAAACCAATTTATTCCAAAAGTTTCCACTATAAACTCCTATGCATGGTGTGTTACACCATTCCAAGTTTATTCTTGTTTTCAGCTATCTTCCAATTAAAAACTATTTTGTTATGTGAAAACTTAGTGATTAAAGTCCTCACGAACTTGATGGCACACTTTTTATTACTTGCCCATCATAAACTTGAACCATTGTGACAACTTTGCTATATATGCTTGCACTTATAAGTTGGAATTAGCAGAACCGTGCTGTCACGGGGAACATTTTCAACATGCACTTGTACTTTGTACTCAGTTGATATCATGCTCTTTTGTCTATGGATGTCACCGGTGTGAAATAAAGAGGGAACTTGTAAGTCCATGGAGTCTGTATCCTGTGTTAGAGAAACGCCTGGGCCGCTAGCCTAAGCCATGCATAATCATGGTGGAAACTTGCAGCGTCACCATAATGAGCTATCTATGAAGCATCCTCAATAAAAATCTTTGCATATGGTATAAAAAGATTGATGAGATGCTCATTGTCTGCTTGCCTTGTCATTTTGATTATGGGAAAGCTCCTATACCATGTGCAAGGGGTACCCCGTTGGCGGTTCTCAATGATATGCAAATACTTACAATGACAAGAACTTACCTGGACCCAAAGTTGAGTATGCATGAGGTGTGGCCGTAGTATTCAAGGGACTTGAGAATGCCAACTTATACTTCGTCAAGCATATACTCCAGCTTTGCTACTTTAACCTTAACCACTTCAAGATGCTTATGATAGGGGCAATGAGGGCTGAAAGCTAAGAAGTACCATAATTTTTGGAAGCTCTTTTTGAAACTTGTAATCCATGCTTCCTTTACAAAAAGGCCTTTCTTCCACCATTATTTGATTCTCCACCTTCTACCTTTAGGCACCATTAAGAGAGCATAGTTGTCATTCTGTGTGCAGTGATCCAAAGCATATTAATTGATGCATATTGTGATATTACTTGTTCTTGTGCCACTTGTTTCTAGTCACCCTTGTGAACTTTGAAGGTGTCCTATGCATCTATATTGCTACTCTATGAGGGACAAGCTGATTGCCACTATGCTATGTTTTCTGTATGTGAAATAAACAAACGTTTTTCAATGCATGTTATTCATGATCTTTGTTTGTAGCTTGTCATGTTGCATGCATAGTTACTATGTCCTATTTTTAGAACTCCATATTTCATGCACATATTTAGAGTTCTTTGATCCCAACTTTCAATGCTTGCAAATGGTTGGATATTTATTGTGAGGGTGCATGTCACCTTAAAAATTATTCTTTTTATCACTTACCTACTCGAGGACGAGCAGGAGTTAAGCTTGGGGATGTTGATACGTTGGAAACGTATCTATAATTTTTGATGCTCCATGCTTGTTTAGTATCTACTTTGCTTTACTTGTCCACTTTGAGGTGCTTTTTACATGTTTTCTAGTACTAACCTACTAACAATTTGCAACAGTGTCAGATGCCTGTTTTCTGTTGTTTTTGGTTTCAGAAAAGTTATTAAAGAAATATTCTCAGAATTGGACGGGACAAACGTTAAAGTTAATTACTTTCCGTGGGGAACAAGAAGTCCAGAGGAGAGCCGGAGGGCCCAGTCAGGGTGGCCAGACCCACCCCAGGCGCATGTGGGCCCCACCCCACGCCTGGCTAGGGTTTGGTGCACCTGGACGCCGCCTCGGTGTCACCCTTCACCTATAAAAAGCCCTCGATGCAGAAACCCTGAGTACCCGATCAAATCTCCACGAAACCGTATGTAGCCGTCGCCACCATCGTCCCTAGATCGGGGGGATCTGAAGTTCTTCCCGTTACCCTGCCGGAGGGGAGATCATCTCGAAGGCCTTCTCTCCGATATGATGCGTGATTAGTTCCACCTTGGATTATGGGTCCATGTAGTAGCTAGATGGTTGTATCTCCTCCTTTGTGCTTTCATGTATAGATCTTGTGAGCTCCGTTCATGATCAAGATCTAATCTATTTGTAATCATGTTGTGTTTTCAGGGATCTGATGGATATTGAGATTATTATGTTGGTTTGATTAATGGTTTTGTCATTATGATTCTATCATGTATGTGTTGTTTGTGATCTTGCATGCTCTCCGTTATTAGTAGCTATCTTGGCCAAGTAGTTGCTAGTGACTCCAAGAGGGGGTATTTATGGTTGATAGTGGGTTCATGCCTCTAGTTTCCAAGGAAAGTAACATAAATCTCTTCGGTTGTAGATGTGCTATTGCCACTAGGGAGAAAACAATGGTCTCCTGTTCATGGAACATGTGGACTGTTTACCTTACACACTTTGCTTAAAGCAGTTGTCTGTTGCTTGCAACTTAATACTAGAGGGGGTTCGGATGATAACCTGAAGGTGGACTTCTAGTCATAGATGCAGTTGGATGGCGGTCTATGTATCTTGTTGTATTGCCCAATCGAATCTCATATGATCTTTCTGACTAGTAATTGCATTGTTATGCCTTGCTGGCCTCTGCCAATTTCCCTGCTGTAATTTTTTTACCCTTCATGCCATGTTGTTTATCTAAGGAGAGCACCTCTAGTGAACTATGGACCCCGGTCCAATCTTTACCATTGATACATCTTTCACTGTTACTTGTTTACTTGCTGCTAACCATTACCTTCCACACCATATGTTTACTCCTTTGTTACAGCAAACCGGTGAGCTTGCCAACCTCATTGATTCGTTGGGGCAAAGTCTTGAGTTTGTGTTGTGAAGGGCTCCGTGTTGCTTGCAACACCTGTGTGAAGTTTGCTTCCTCCTTATGGTTCGATAACCTCGGTCTCTACTGAGGGAAGACTTGCTGCTTGTTGCTTCACACCTTGCTCTTGGGGTTTCCAACGAAGTGCTCCACATCAGCAACATCACATCCTCGGGCGCGTGGCATTTGCATGATTCCTAGCAGCACCGCACTACACGTACCTGCTACTGAAGATGCCAGGACCCAGGGGCGTCATCACCGTCCAGGGAAGCTTCACCCGATCCGACCACTGCGACAGAGACTTCAACAGAATCTCCCAGTCGTTTGGCATGCAGGAGGAGTTCACGAGGCTCATAGAGGTGACAAACAACGGGGCGCCCCCAATCACTGGGCAAAACTCAACTGATATGTCATTCGACTCCACGATCAACACAAAGAAGGTGCAGGTCCACCCGACGGACGCCTCCAAGACGGTGTTGATTGCCAACAACCTCAGTCCCGCATAGGAAAGCGCGCTCGTCGAATTCCTCCATGAGAGCTGGGAAATTTTTTCCTGGTGTTCTGCGGACATGCCAGGAGTTCCCAGGGAAATCGCCGAGCACGCACTCAATGTGTTCCCTGACGCGAAGCCAGTCAAGTAGTCGATCTGATGACTATATGAACCAAGAGCTGAAGCCGTTGGAATCGAAGTCAAAAGACTGCTCGATGCCAACTTCATCCAAGAAATCAAGGAGAGCGAGTGGCTGGCCAACACCATGCTGGTCCCCAAAAATAACACGGACTTCCTCCGGATGTGCGTGGACTTCACATCACTCAACAAGTAATGTCCCAAGGACCACTTAACTTTATCTCGGATCAATCAAATCATCGATTCGACTACAGGATGCGAGAAACTCTCCTTCCTCGACGCCTACTCAGGCTACAACCAGATTCGGCTGAAGGTCAAATACTAGGAGAAAACAGCGTTCATCACGCCGTTCGGCATGTTCTTCTACAACACCATTCCCTTCGGGCTAAATAATGCAGGTGCCACGTATTATAGGTGCATGCAGGCGTGCCTCAAAAACCAGATCGGTCGCAACATTCAAGTCTATGTCGACGACATAGTAATCAAGACCAGGGAGACCAAGACGCTGATCGACGATCTCCGCGAGACGTTTGATAACCTTGATCACTACAAGATCAAGCTAAACCTATAAAAGTGCGCCTTCGGCGTCCCATCTGGACAACTACTCGGCTACTTCATCTCCCAACGAGGGATCGAGGCGAATCCGAAGAAAATCAGGGCCACACTGGCCATGGAGAAGCCAAAGAACCTCAAAGGTTTCCAGCAGCTGGCCGGGCGGATCGTGGCATTGAGCAGAATCATCAGCCGCATGGTGAGAAGGCCCTAACCTTTTACCAGCTACTGCGCAAGGCGGACAAGCTCGAGTGGACACCCGAAGCAGACGACGCATTCGAGGACCTCAAGCGGCTGCTCTCCACCTCACGTGTCCTGGTCACGCCAAAGGAACGAGAGCCTTTGCTACTATACATCGTAGCTATGCATCAGGTGGTAAGCACCATACTCGTGGTCGAACGACCCGAAGATGGCAAGACTCATGGGGTCCAACACCCATTCTACTACCTCAGCGAGGTACTGACTCCAACAAAGCAGAGGTGCCCTCACTACCACAAGCTCGCCTACGGCGTATTCATGACGGCTCAACGACTGAGCCACTACTTCCAGGAGCATAAGATCATGGTCGTCAATGACGCCCAACTGTCCAACATCCTGAACAACCCCGAAGCTATGGGACACATAGCCTTGTGGGGCATCGAGCTGTCTCCTCTAGACATAGTCTACGAGAGGCACAAGGCCATCAAATCTCAGGTCCTCCCTGACTTCTCGTCCACTTGATGGAACTCTAGCTGTCGGACACTCCGGACATGACGCAATCGTGGACGATGCACTTTGACAGCTCCAAGCGTGAGGCTGGAGCAGGGGCTGGCGTCATACTAACGTCCCATCAAGGCGACAAGATGAAATACGTCCTTCGGATGAAATTCCGCGCCTCCAACAACAAGGACGAATACGAGGCCCTCATCCACGACATTCAGATGGACAAGATCTGCGGCGCAACGCGCCTCGTCATCTACGGTGACTCGAACCTTTTCATCCAGCAGACGATGAACGAGTGCGACGCTCATAGCGCCAGCATGATCGCGTACCGCGCGCTCTACAACTCACTCGAAGGGGACTTCGACGGCTGCAAGCTTCGAAACTTCAGAAGGGAAAGCAACAAAGAAGCCGACATACTCGCCAACATCGGCTCCACCTGCACATGGGTGCCACCAGGTGTGTTCCTCGAACAAATCTGTGTACCCTCTATCAAGAGAAAATTCCCAAAGGGTTCAACCAAAGAAGCAGAGCACTCGGGGGCTGCGCCACCCGAAGGACATGAGGGACCCGAAAAACTCGACACTGTGGCCGAGCTGGTCAGTCTAATGCAGGTCATGGCAGTCGAAGAGACATGGACGTAGCCGTACCTTCGGTACCTGATAAACATTGAACTGCCCGATGACGCGACAGATGCCCGGCGCATATCTCGCCGATCAAAAGCCTTCACCATAATCAACGACGAGTTGTACAAGTGCAGCATTTCGGGTGTGCTCCAATAGTGCATCACCATCGGTGATGGCAAAAGCATCCTCCAGGACATCCATGAGGGTATATGCGGCCACCACGCAGGCAGTCGCGCCCTAGTCGCCAAAGCTCTACGAGCAGGGTTCTAATGGCCAATCGCCATGAACGACGCCAAGGACATCGTCCAGAGGTGCAACGCCTGTCAAAGATACGCGGACAAGCCGCACGCACCAGGATCCGAGCTGAGTCTCATTGGCCTGTCCCTTCGCCCAATGGGGCCTCGACATGATCGGCAAACTGCCAAAGTCCTCGCTAGGAGGCCACGTCTTCCTCCTGGTCGCAGTCGATAAATTCACCAAGTAGATCGAGGCCATGCCCGTCACCAACCAAAGTGGCAAAACTGCCGTGAAGTTCTTAGAATCCATTGTCTACAGATTTGGCATGCCTCCCAGCATCAGCACGGACAACGGCTCAAACTTCATCTCAAAGTAATTTCAATGCTTCTGCGGTAACCTCGGCATCAACATATCCTACGCATCGGTGGCGCACCCGCAGACCAATGGACAGGTCAAAAAGGCCAACGGCCTCATAGGGAATGGCATCAAAAAGAACCTACTGTGCCCACTCGAAAGTCTTGCGGGAGCCTGGGCAGATGAGCTACCCTCCGTTCTCTGGAGCCTGCGTACAACGCCAAACAGCTCAATCGGCTACACGCCCTTCTTCATGGTGCACGGAGCCGAAGCCGTGCTGCCTACCGAGGTATGCCACAAGGCCCCACAGGTCGTCGCCTACAGCGAAGCCGAATCATTAGCCGCACTCGAAAACGCCGTCGACACACTCGACGAGGCACGTGACATCGCCGCGGCTCGCTCAGTGGTCTACCAGCAGAGCCTCCGCAACTACCACAGCCACCGGCTGCGCCCAAGGTCCTTCTTCGAAGGAGACCTCGTCCTGCGACTCAAGCAAGAACGTCCCAAAAATCTCGAGTCACCCTGGCAAGGACCCTACATCGTCACTGAAGCCACGCTTCTACCCCTAGTTACCCTTTACTTTCAATAAGGCTACTCAGACAAGGCTACTCAGCCGAACAATGTATCTCCTCGTTTGCTATGAATAAAAGCTAAGTCCCTTGGTCGAAATATCTTTTTTCTTTACATTACTTATCGCTAAAACATGCTCGGGGGCTACGCCTCACCTCACGACTTCGTCGACTGAGAACAACGCATATAACCCAAGTAGCTGACCACGTCATGCTAACGAAAGGGACATGCAAATTACAAAATCACCACGTGCCAATATACACATAACACTTTACAAAGGGCACCACGAGCCCACTCGAATAAATACAAATTTTACATTAAGTTTTTTCTTTACATGATCTACCTATTCTGGAGCATTACATTTGCCCGCTTCTTGAATAGATCTATGATCTCCTCAGCATGCTGCGCCACAGCCGCATAATGTGGGTGCATGTCCCATAGACTTCCATCTGGTTGAAGGGGCAGCCCAGTCGCCACCTCTGCAAGATTAACATCACAACGATGCAACCGAACGAGCGACAAGGCAGCCTTCACCCCAGCAATCAGCTGATGCCGCACCAACTTTGACGTGACCTACGTCCCAAAATTTCGCAAGAAGGCCCCAAAAGGTGGAAGGCGCAGCATCCAAAGGGAACATGACGGACCAAATGGCCGCCAGAGAATTCCTTGCCTTCTTAAGCCCCCGAAGAACCTGGAGCACGCGATCTTGCACCGTCGCAAGGACGATGGCCCGATCGCGGTCCATCCAGAAGAAGCCACCAGCCTCTAGGTCCTGTTGCGTCAGGCAATTCATCCAAATCGCGACACGCTCTTTCTCCTCCCTCGGAACGAGATTGACATCTGCACGAAGCACTGAATAAGATGGCATACAAAGAGGGTGCACCCGAAAGACCAATCGGCTGTCAAAAACTTACATTGAAGTTGTTCACTCATCTACTATAACTCCCCAAGCAAGAACTCCTCCCTGGACATGGCTCGCTCAGCCTTGGACTTCCACACATCCGCGTGGCCTTGAATTCTAAGGATGTCCTTCTCCAAGCTTCAGACACGATCGCGAAGAAAATCCAACTGCGACACATCATCCAAAGATGGTCGCAACTCAGGAGCAGTCAGAGTGACAACAGGAACCTCACCCGAAGGACCCTAAAGGCAAATAAATCAAGCATGAACATCACAAGCATTTCTGGAAGCAGCTCAAAAGATAAACTTATATACATTAATAAATCCACCTCGTGGCATAGTTGGTCTTGTTCATCAGCAAAAAGTTACAAAAGGAAGCAGAAGAGGAAACTACATCATCTAAATTACAAAGGCCTACGCTCCCGCATCCGGGGTGGCCTCGGAGCGAGACTGCCTGCTCTTGACCTCCTGCTGTTGCTGCTTCGCCGCGTAGTCAGCCAGGAGATCGATGAGCTTTGACCCATAGCGCTTACAATGAGAAGCAAGGAGGGCAAAAGCTACCTCAGAGCCATCTGTAGCCGTCGGCATCCGGGACATGATGTGTGGCAGATCCAGCTCAGCTCCGGACGCCATCGCCATGGCCAGACCCATGGAAGCGCCAAGGCCCTTCTGCTTGCGCTTGTACTCCACCGAGGCCTCCTCTAAAAGGGCATCTGCAAAGACGTCGACATCGTCAAGGACAACGCCCTTGGGGACGACCTCCTTGTAGAAGCACGCGAGCACTTTCCTGGCCTCCTCCAAGGAGCCCGCGGCAGCAGCGCAATGATCTTCGACCGCAGCGGTGGCATCACCCAAAGCATATCCATGCTCTAGCGCACCACGTTCAAATGTGATGCCTGAAGCATCTTAAATAAAGAAGAAGAAATACCCGAATGAGAAAGGACAAGCCGCAGTCGAAAAAACACAAGACACAAACAAGGCAAGGGAAACTCACCAGAAATAGCTTTGGCTATAGCCATAATCTTATCCGCCAACTCCTTCTCGGGGTGGCCCCTGCGGCCACGAGCTGCTACTCGCGATCGGCAGCCTCCTTCTACAGGCGCTCCTTGGCTTCAGCAGCATTAGCTGCCCTCTTCTCCTCCTGGCCGAGTCTCTTATCGAGAGTGTTCAGCCTTCAGAGTGCATCATTGTTTTAATCCGCAAAACAATAAGACAACTGCTCAATAACAGAAAATCTTTTGGATCAGACGAACAAAAACAGGGCGAAAAGTCACATATCTTGAAGCTGCTGCAGGTTAGCCTCCAGCGCTAGATGCTGGTGGATAAGGAGGTTAGCGCCGTGCACAAAGGTCTATAGAGGAAACAGAACCACAAGTCGATAAATAAAGGGCTCAGGGGCTCCCCCCAAAACGATCAACAAAGTCAAAAACAAAAAGGGCCCGGGGGCTCCCCCCATGGAGCATGAAAAGTAACACTTACATTTTCAGGTGAGGACTCCGAAGGTTTTCGAGCTGCCTTCTGAGTCACGACCACCCGAGCCTCTCTCTCAAAGGAGTTCGGACCATCATCCTTAGATTCAGCCACCACATGAGGAATAGAAGCCGTTGGCTTCGACTCCGACATAATCTCTTGAGTATCCCTATTAAGGGACTCCTCCAAAGAGTTGTTGCAAGCAAAGATCAGATTCACATCACATCGAGATTACACAGACGAACAATAGAAAAGAATTAGGCGAAATAGCATACGACTCGATGTCCGATAAGAGAAGACGGGGGCCACCTTCTGCTTCTTCTTCTTGGTCGGCGGCTGCGGACCCACCGCCCGAAGAGGCACGGCAAGAAAAGGTCCAGACGACGCACCATCATCCTCACCATGCTTCTCGAGGAACGGCAGACCTCTTGGAGTTGGAGGGGTAGACGCATCCGAGGAATCGTTGTGGGTGCTCTTTCGGGTTCGCCCTTCACTCGCCTCGGGAGCATCCGTAGTAGGCAACTGCGCTGGAGGAAGCTTGGACCCAAAATCCACCTCCTCACTGTCCAGTGCTTCCGCAAACTTCTCATGTAGAGGAGGCATAGACCCCATTACATTGAAGGGCTACAAGGAAAAGCAAAAAGATAAACAAGATAAATAACAGCAGTAGGCAACAAACACTCAAACGTAGAGCTACAAGTATCACCTGGGAAACCCCTTTATTGGTGCTAAAAGGAGTGGTCAAAGATTTCCCCGGGAGGTCCTCATCAAGTTTGGCCTTCAGCAGGGGATGAAGGGCCCTATCCAGGTCACCCTAAGACAATTCTTCGGATGAAACCCTCGTCGGATCGCTGGGGCCAGCGTAGAGGAACATTGGGTGCACCATCTCTTGGAGTGGCTGCACTCGGCGCTTGAGGAAGATGCGGATAATGTCGACACCATTGACCTCTTTGCCTGACACCACCTGAAGATCCTCCACCCGCTGGTAAAGCCTCTCCACCTCTTCAGATTCACCTTCTAGGATGTGGTTCTTCCATGATCTCTTTCAGATGATCTGCAGGGTGGAATCGAAGGGGGAAAGCCCATATTGCTGACCGTCCAGCTTAACATCATGGATGTAGAACCACTTCCGGCGCCATTGCTGGATGGACTCGCAAATAGATAAACAGAAGAATTGGACGGAGGAGCGGATGGAAATGATACAGCCACCGAGTGGATAAACACCACCGGCGCCAGATTGCCTCTTCAAGGAATATAGCTTTCAGAAGAGGCCAAAGTTCGGCTCGATACCGAGCCAGCACTCTCAAAGAGTTATGAAGCAAGCGATGTGAAGAAGAGAATTGGGAGACAAATGATGCAATTGAATCATGTAAAAGAAGAGGAGACCGTGAAGAAAATCGTGAACAGGAATGATGTCTACGCACTTCTATTCTTGTAGACAGTTGTTGGGCCTCTAAGTACAGAGGCTTGTAGAACATTAGCAAGTTTCCCTTAATTGGATTACCATAGGTTTATCGAACTCAGGGAGGAAGTGGTAAAAGGTATTCCCTCTCAAGCAATCCTGCAATCAAGATACAAGAAGTCTCTTGTGTCCCCAACACACCCAATACACTTTTCAGGTGTATAGGTGCACTAGTTCGGCGAAGATATAGTGAAATACAAGTGGTAACGGTGCCAGAAAAGAGCTTGACGGTGAGGTAAATACTAAAGGCAACAAGAAATAAGCAAGCAAACATGCAACAGATCTAGTAGCAAACGGTGTTTCAATGTTTAGAAACAAGGCCTAGGGATCATACTTTCACTAGTGAACACTCTCTCATATAAATATCCTCTCTTCATGATACTACTCTTAACTACTCTCCGGTTGGACACTCTAATCCATGGTAGGGCTATAATAGCACACCTCAAAGTCTGTCTTCCAAAATCTAGATAAACCCACACTGTCACCTTGAGCGCTAGATGGTTCCAACAAACACCACAATTTCATAAAGACATCCAACTCCAAATATAACTCATAAAAAATATTCAATCTAGCCAAAGTGCTACACACGGTATGCACGCTGTCACTTTCACACACGTGGGGAAAAGCATAGATCTATTAAAGCACAAAGAGTATTTATGTAGACTCAAACCTAAGTGCCACCATGGCGTGCACGCTGTCACTTTCACACACATGGGGAGAGCAGAGATCTAATGAAGCACTTGAGTAGCAAGGTAGAACTACTTGATTACAAAGCTCATGATCACAACAAGATCATGTATAGAGAGAGATGAACACATAGCTACCGGTAGAGCCCTTAGCCTCGAGAGAGAACTACTCCCTCCTCATCATGGGAATCAGCAACGATGATGAAGATGGTGGTGGAGATCGATGGAGATGGCTCCGGGGGCACTTTCTCGTCCCGGCAGGGTGCCGGAACAGAGACTTTCTGTCCCCCGAATCTCCCCTTCGGTAGTGGCGGCGCAGCATAGGTTTTCGTGGATTTATTTTGTATGCCCTAGGGTTTTTGGGTCGGAGGCTTCTTATAGGCGAAGGAATCAAGGTCAGTGGGGGTCCAGGGGCCCACACTCCCTATGGGCGCCTCCAGGGCTTGCCCGCGCCTAGGGGGTGCGACCACCCTGTGTCCCCCCTCCGGCTCTGTTTCGTGGTTCCGTGTTGCTCCGGGAAAATAATGACTTTGGCTTTTGTCCCGTCCAATTCCGAGAATATTGATTTTCTGCCTTTCTGGAACCAAAAACAGAAGAAAACACGCAACTGGCACTGTGGCAACTTGTTAATAGGTTAGTTCCAGAAAAGATATAAAAACACCTCAAAGTGTAGACAAATAAAAGCAAAGTAGATACAAAACAAGCATGGAGCATCAAAAATTATAGATACGTCTCCGACGTATCAAGGAAGAGAGAGACCACGGATGACAAATGCATAAAACATCACCCGAAACCCTTCGGGTGGGCGGGGGATTGTTGGAGATATGCCCTAGAGGCAATAATAAATATAGTTATTATTATATCTTTGTGTTTATGATAAATGTTTACATTCATGCTATAATAGTATTAACAAGGAAACATTAATACTTGTGTGATTTGTAAACTTAATTTGAAGTCCCTAGTAAAGCCTCTATATAATACTAGCTTGTTGGTTAATAGATGATTGTGGTTTCCCTATCATGAACATTGAGATGTTATTAACAACAAGATCATATCGTTAGGAGAATGATATGATGGACATACTCCTATAGATAAGCGTAGCATAAAGATCAAGTAATTTCAATAGTTCAATTGCTATATGCTTTCTGATACATAGTAACCTAATTCCTTCGACCATGAGATCATGCATATCACCTTTACCGGATGGATGCTTTGATGACATCAAACACCACACCGTAACTGGGTGTCTATAAAGGTGGCATTGAGTGTTCGGAAAGTATTGGTTGAGACACATGGATCAAGAGTGGGATTTGTCCATCCATATGACGGATAGATATACTCTGGGCCCTCTCGGTGGAATGTCATCCAATTAGCTTGCAAGCATGTGACTGTCTCAAAAGGGATCACATATCACGGGAACGAGAAAAGAGTACTTATCAGTAACGAGGTTGAACTAGGTATGCAGAGATACCGACGATCATAACCTCGGATAAGTAAAGTATCATGAGACAAAGGGAAATTGGTATCGTATGTAAGTGGTTCATTCGATCGCAAAGTAATCATAGAAATATGTGGGAGCCATATGAATTTACAGATTCCTCTATTGGTTATTGTTCGGAGAAGTGTCTCGATCATGTCCGCATAATTCACGAACCGTAGGGAGACACACTTAAGGATTCGACGTTGTTTGAGTAGTTATGGTATGATGAGAAAGAGACCGAATGTTGTTCGGAGTCTCGGATGGGATCCGGGATATCACGAGGAGATCCGGAATGGTCCGGAGAATAAGATTCATATAAGGAAAGTCCCGTTTCGGAGTTAGGGAATGGTTCCGGTGTTTTCATCGGGAATGTTCTAGAATGTTCCGGAATGTCCGACACTCCGGAGGGGAAGGGGTACATGAATGTGTCATTGCAAGTTGAAATGATTGCATCATGTACTAAGTGTCTTCGCTGTCCAAAATAAAGGGTTTATTCAAATCCTAGTTTGAAAAGTCAAACGGCTAGTTTGAAAAGTCAAACGCGCTTTTGGAAAGAGGAGAGGTGGAAACCGAGTTGGGAGGAATCCTCCTCCAACCGGCGCACCAAGCCGAGTTGGGGAGGGACTCCTCCTCCTTGGCCCGGCCCTCCACCTATATAAGGAGGGCAGGGCCTCCCTACACACAAGTACCTCTCCTCCAAACCCTAGCTTGGTGCCACCACCTCCTGCAGCTGCCGCCGCCTCCTAGGGTTGCTCTAGCCGCCGACTTGGGGTTCCCCAAACCCTAGCCGCCGGCTCTAGAACCTCATCCTTGGTGTGTCTAAAACCTATATTGCCGAGGAGCTCTCTCATACTCCACCATACTCACTCTGGCTTAAGGCGAAGCCCTGCGAGATCTCCCCTCTACTTCCGGTACCACGCCGTTGTGCTGCCGGAATCGCGAGGAGAGTGCTACAACCTCCGCTGCCTGCTGGAACAAGGGAGAGGAAGGTCTTCGCCGAAAACGAATGTGACCGATCTGAGCGCTGCCGGAACGCAGCACCGGAAGGATCGTCTACGCGATCTTGAGATCGGGAAGAGTACGACTACATCACCCACGAGAATCCGCTCTCGTTAAACACTTTGGAATCTTCGAGGGTGAGTTATTCCATCGACTCGTTGCTACAATCTAGTAGATAGATCTTGGCTTGTTTGTTTGTATGCGGTAGAAAATTTTTGTTTTCCATGCTACGAAACCCTACAATGGTATCAGAGCCGTGTCTATATGTAGATCTGTTGCACGAGTATAACACAATGGTCATTGTGGGCGTTGATGCTTTTATTGTCGATTGCTTCTTGTGTACTTTGCATCTTGCAGTATGTTGGGATGAAGCGGCCCGGGCTAACCTTACATGACATCGTTCATGAGACTTGCTCCACACTTGACATGCAACTTGTATTGCATAAGTGGCTTTGCGGGTGCCTATTTCTCCTAGCATAGTTAAGATCCAATTTACAACGGGTGATTAACAATACTAGTATCAATGTTGTGGTTCTTGTTCGTAAGTTAGAACGACACTTATTGAAAGCCCCAAACCACGTAAAACATGCAAAGAAAGTAGAGGCGTCTAACTTTGTTTTGCAGGGGTGTGCTGTGATGTGATATGGCCATGATTGTGATTATATTTGATGTATGCAATGTTCCTTATTGTAAGTTGGCAACCTTCAGGAGCCATATGGTTGTCTTTAATTTATGTTAAGACCCGCGTGTCTATTCAAAGTAGTTGTAATAGTTGAAGCCGGTGGATGACAACCATGGAGAAGCGTCATTGACCTTGATGCAATGCCGGTGATGATGGAGATCATGTTCGTGCTTGAAGATGGAGATCGGAAGCACAAATAAGAAAGGCCATATCATATCACATATTATGAATTGCATGTGATGTTAATACTTTATGCATCTTGTATTTCTTAGTAGACGACAGTAGCATTATAAGATGATCCCTCATGCACATGAATTTCAAGTCATAAAGTGTTCACCCTTAGTTAGCACCGTTGCTAAAGCTTGTTGTTTCGAAGAACCACGTGATGATCGGGTGTGTTAGATTCCGCAAGTGTATACAACGTGAGCAAGCCAGATTTGCTCATGCGGAAACTAAGGTTTGATCTTGACGAGCCTAGCATGTACAGACATGGTCTCGGAACACGGATCACCGAAAGGTAAAGCATGAATCATATAGTAGATATGATGAACATGTCGATTGTTCGCCATTGAAACTATATCAACTCTCGTGATGATCGGTGTTGATGTGGTGAATTTGGTTCGTGTGATCACTAAAACAATGTGAGGGATATTGTTTTGAGTGGGAGTTCATCTAGATTAATTTTATTAATATGAACTCAATTTGTCATAAACTTAGTCTAAACCATTGCAAATATGTTGTAGATCAATGGCAGCCCCTACCATCAATTTTAATGCGTTCCTAGAGAAAGAAAAGTTGAAAAACAATGGAAGAAACTTCGCGGATTGGTTCCGCAATTTGAGGATTGTCCTCACAGCTGGTAATTTGACCTATGTCTGGATGCACCATTGGTGACCCACCGCGGTGATCTTTGCCGATGAAGTAAAGAACGTTTAACTCACTCGGAAGACTCAAGACTCAAAGCTGTGCTATCTTGTATGGTTTAGAATTGGAACTTCGTAAAAGGTTTGAGAATTCAGACCCATATGATATTGTCGAGGATCTCAAATTGATCTTTGAGACTCATGGCAATTGAAAGCTATGAGGCTTCGAAAAGTTCTTTAACTGCAAGATGGAAGAGGCAGCTCATCGCTGAGCATGTGCTTAAGATGTCTGGGCACGCAAACAAACTTCAAAGCTTGGGTATAGTGATTCCTAATGCTTTGGGGATTTACCGTGTCCTCCAATCACTACCACCAAGTTACAAGAACTTTGTGATGAACTACAACATGCAGAACATGAACAAGACGTTGCCAGAACTCTTTGCCATGTTGAAGTCTGCAGAAGTGGAGATCAAGAAAGAGCACCAGGTGTTGTTGGTCAATAAGACCACAAAATTCAAGAAAGGCAAGTCTAAGCAAAAGGGACACTTCAAGAAGGGTGGTAAGAAAGTTACCACGCCGACGAAGAAGACCAAGGCTGGACCTAATCCTGATACTGAGTGCTTTTACTACAAGGGAGAAGGTCACAGGAAGCGGAATTGCCCAAAGTACTTGGCGGATTTGAAGAACGGCAACATCAAGAAGAAAGGTATATCTGATATACATGTTATTGATGTGTATCTCACTAGTACTCGTAGTAGTGTCTGGGTATTTGATACTGGTTCGGTTGCTCATATTTGTAACTCGAAACAGGTGCTGCAGAATAAACGAAAGCTAGCGAAGAACGAGGTGACGATGCGCGTGGGAAATGGATCAAAGGTTGATGTGATCGCGGTCGGCACGCTACCCCTTCATCTACCATCGGGATTAGTTTTATACTTAAATAATTGTTATTTGGTGCCTGCGTTGAGCATGAACATTATATCGGGATCTTGTTTATTGCGAGACGGTTACTTGTTTAAGTCCGATAATAATGGTTGTTCGATTTATATGAGTAATATGTTTTATGCACATGCATCTTTGATAGATGGTCTATTCTTATTGAATCTCGATAGTGGAAATACACATATCAACAACATTGAGGCTAAACGTTTGAAATCAAGCGATAATTCGACCTATATGTGGCAATCGCTGTCTTGGTCACATTGGAGTGAAACGTATGAAGAAACTCCATTCCGATGGACTTCTTGAATCACTTGATTTTGAATCACTTGAAAGATGCGAAGCATGTCTGATGGGTAAAATGACTAAGACTCCATTTTCTGGTATGATGGAGCGAGCTACGGACTTATTGGAAATCATACATACCGATGTGTGGTCCAATGAGTGTAGCATCGCGCGGTGGTTATCGTTATGTTCTTACCTTCACGGATGACTTGAGTAGATATGGTTATATCTATTTCATGAAACATAAGTCCGAAACTTTCGAGAAGTTTAAGGAGTTTCAAAGTGAGGTAGAGAATCAACGTAACAAGAAGATTAAATTTCTACGTTCTGATCGTGGAGGTGAATATCTAAGTTACGAGTTTGGCGAGCATTTGAAGAAATGCGGAATACTTTCACAATTGACACCGCCGGGAACACCACAGCGTAATGGTGTGTCCGAACGTCGTAATCGAACTCTCTTAGATATGGTTCGTTCTATGATGTCACTTACAGATTTACCGCTATCATTTTGGGGTTATGCATTAGAAACAGCCGCATTCACTTTAAATAGGGCACCGTCTAAACTGCTGAAACGACACCGTATGAATTATGGTTTGGGAAGAAACCTAAATTGTCGCTCCTTAAAGTTTGGGGTTCGAAGCCTATGTAAAGAAGTTACAGGACAAGCTTGAACCCAAAGCGGAAAAATGCGTCTTCATAGGATACCCAAAGGAAACTATTGGGTATACCTTCTATCATAGATCCGAAGGCAAAATCTTCGGTTAAGAATGGATCCTTTCTAGAGAAGGAATTTCTCTCGAAAGAAGTGACTGGAAGGAAAGTAGAACTCGACGAGGTTGTCGAACCTTCTCTCGAATGCGAGTAGCGCAAAGACCGGAAGAAGTTCTGTGGTGCTGCACCAATTAGAGAGGAAGCTAATGATGGTGATCATGAAACTTCGGTTGAAGTTGCTACAGAGCCTCGAGGTCAACGAGAACTCGTACACCTCCATTGGTATGATCCGTTATGAGTGTCATGATGGTGGACAACACCGATGACCCCGAGACATATGAGGAAGCGATGATGAGCCCAGATTCCAATAAATGGCAAGAAGCCATGAACCGAGATTGGATCCATGTAAAAACCAAGTGTGGACTTTGGTGGACTTACCGGATGGCCGGAAGGTCGTCGAGAATAAATGGATTTTCAAGAAGAAAACAGATCTTGATGGTAATGTTATTGTCTATAAAGCTCGACTTGTCACAAAAGGGTTTCGACAAATTCAAGGAGTTGACTACGATGAGACTTTCTCACCAGAGAGAAGCTAAAGTCTGGAGGATTATGTTAGCAATCGCTGCATATTATGATTATGAGATATGGCAGATGGATGTCAAAACAACATTCCTCAATGGAGACATTGATGAAGAGTTGTATATGATGCAACCCAAAGGTTTTGTCGATCCTAAAGATGCTAACAAGGTATGCAAACTTCAACGGTCCATCTATGGATTGAAGCAAGCATCCCGAAGTTGGAATCAACGTTTTGATAAGGTGATCAAAAGTTTTTGTTTTATACAAACTTATGGAGAATCTTGTATTTACAAGAAAGTGAGTGGGAGCTCTGTAGCATTCTTAATACTATATGTGGATGACATATTATTGATTGGGAATGATGTAGACCTTCTTAATAGTGTCAAGGAATATTTGAATAATAGTTTTTCAATGAAGGATCTTGGCGAAGCAGCTTACATATTAGGCATAAAGATTTATAGAGATAGATCGAAACGCCAAATATCATTGTCACAGAGTACATATTTGGACAAAGTTCTAAAAAGGTTTGGAATGGAAGATAGCAAGAAAGGGTTCTTGCCCATGTTTCCCAATACGACCTTGAGTAAAACTCAAAGTCCGACATCGGAAGAAGATAGAGAAAGGATGAGTAAGACTCCCTATGCCTCAGCCATAGGATCTCTAATGTATGCCATGCTATGTACTAGACCCGACATTGCATATGATGTTAGTTTAACTAGCAGATATCAGAGTGATCCAGGAGTGGATCATTGGATAGCGGTCAAAAACATCCTTAAGTACTTGAGAAGAACTAAGGATATGGTTCTTTCTTATGGAGGTGATGAACAACTCGTTGTTAATGGTTACACCGATGCTAGTTGGAACACCGATCCGGACGATTCTAAATCACAATCTGGATACATATTTATTTTGAATGGTGCAGCAAGAATGGAGGAGTGCAAAGCAAAGCGTTGTGGCGATCTTCAACCGAATCGGAATACATGGTCGCCGGAGGCTTCACAAGAAGCTATATGGATGAAAGAGTTCATTACAGTGGGTGTGGTTCCTAGTACCTGGACCCAATGTCTATCTCTGTGATAACATGGGCCATAGCCAATGCGCAAGAACCAAGGTCACACAAGAAGTCAAGCATATCAAGCTACGTTTTCACGCTATTCGAGAACATATCCAAGATGGGGATATAAAGATTTGCAAAGTACACACAGATCCGAATGTGGCGGATCCGTTGACAAACCTCTCCCAAGGGCAAAACATGACCAAAGACCAAACCGCCATGGGTGTTCGGTATATTACCATGTAATATAGATTAGATGACTCTAGTGCAAGTGGGAGACTGGAGATATGCCCTAGAGGCAATAATAAATATAGTTATTATTATATCTTTGTGTTTATGATAAATTTTTACATTCATGCTATAATAGTATTAACAAGGAAACATTAATACTTGTGTGATTTGTAAACTTAATTTGAAGTCCCTAGTAACGCCTCTATATAATACTAGCTTGTTGGTTAATAGATGATTGTGGTTTCCTATCATGAACATTGAGATGTTATTAACAACAAGATCATATCGTTAGGAGAATGATATGATGGACATACTCCTATAGATAAGCGTAGCATAAAGATCAAGTCATTTCAATAGTTCAATTGCTATATGCTTTCGATACATAGTAACCTAATTCCTTCGACCATGAGATCATGCATATCACCTTTACCGGATGGATGCTTTGATGACATCAAACACCACACCGTGAATCGGGTGGCTATAAAGGTGGCATTGAGTGTTCGGAAAGTATTGGTTGAGACACATGGATCAAGAGTGGGATTTGTCCATCCACATGACAGATAGATATACTCTGGGCCCTCTCGGTGGAATGTCATCCAATTAGCTTGCAAGCATGTGACTGGCTCAAGGGATCACATATCACGGAACGAGAAAAGAGTACTTATCAGTAACGAGGTTGAACTAGGTATGCAGAGATACCGACGATCATAACCTCGGATAAGTAAAGTATCGTGAGACAAAGGGAAATTGGTATCGTATGTAAGTGGTTCATTCGATCGCAAAGTAATCGTAGAAATATGTGGGAGCCATATGAATTTCCAGATTCCTCTATTGGTTATTGTTCGGAGAAGTGTCTCGATCATGTCCGCATAATTCGCGAACCGTAGGGAGACACACTTAAGGATTCGACGTTGTTTGAGTAGTTATGGTATGATGAGAAAGAGACCGAATGTTGTTCGGAGTCTCGGATGGGATCCGGGATATCACGAGGAGATCCAGAATGGTCCGGATAATAAGATTCATATAAGGAAAGTCCCGTTTCGGAGTTAGGGAATGGTTCCGGTGTTTTCATCGGGAATGTTCTAGAATGTTCTGAAATGTCCGGCACTCCGGAGGGGAAGGGGTACATGAATGTGTCATTGCAAGTTGGAATGATTGCATCATGTACTAAGTTTCTTCGCTGTCCAAAATAAAGGGTTTATTCAAATCCTAGTTTGAAAAGTCAAACGGCTAGTTTGAAAAGTCAAACGACAGTTTTTGGAAAGAGGGGGAGAGGTGGAAACCGAGTTGGGGAGGGAATCCCTCCTCCAACCGGCGGCGCACCACCCAAGCCGAGTTGGGGAGGGACTCCCCTCCCTCCCCTTGGCCGGCCGGCCCCTCCACCTATATAAGGAGGGGCAGGGCTCCCTCCTAGTACACACAAGTACCTCTCCTCCAAACCCTAGCTTGGTGCCACCACCTCCTGCAGCTGCCGCCTCCTAGGGTTGCTCTAGCCGCCGACTTGGGGTGCCCCAAACCCTAGCCTCCGTCTCTATCACCTCCTCCTTGGTGTGTCTAAAACCTAGATCGCCGAGGAGCTCTCTCATACTCCACCATACTCGCTCCGGCTTAAGGCGGCTCATGAGATCTCCCTCCGCCTGGTACCACTGTCTGTTGCCGGAATCGCGAGGAGAGTGCTACAACCTCCGCTGCCTGCTGGAACAAGGGATAGGAAGGTCTTCGTCGAGTACCGAACGTGTGACCGACTGCGGGAGCGCTGCTGGAACGCAGCACCGGAAGGATCGTCTACGCGATCTTGAGATCGGGAAGAGTACGACTACATCACCCACGAGAATCCGCTCTCGTTAAACACTTTGGAATCTTCGAGGGTGAGTTATTCCATCGACTCGTTGCTACAATCTAGTAGATAGATCTTGGCTTGTTTGTTTGTATGCGGTAGAAATTTTTTGTTTTCCATGCTACGAAACCCTACAGGGATTACCTCATCACCAGGTAGAATGGCGTACTCCTTGTTCTGGGGGATCAACCCAGCATTGCGCAGCTTGCGCAGATCCCCATTGCGCATATCCGTATGCCTCCACCCGCCATCAATGTTGCGGGCCGTAGCGGCGACCTTCTTTCCGCCGCCGGCGGCGCTCGAGCCAGCTCCGGTGGTGGACTTCTTCTGCTTGCCCATCGTATGGCGACGAGTTCGGCGGTGCGCGTGGAGAAAAGAGGAAAGAAAGGTGCAAAGAATTTCTAGTGCGCAGTAGAGGGAATCAACGCTCGTGAAAATGAAGGCAATGGAGATGAGCAAATGACGAAGGGTAAAAGAAAACTACTGACGACGCACACGAGCCGTTGATGCAGAAGCCCTAACGCACACCCAAAATCTAACCCTACACGTGTCAACACTACACCGAACCATCGCCAGCACGCCGTCCACTACGCACGGAAATCGAGGAGACGCCATAATTTTCGCCACGTCTGCGCATGACTAGTCAACTTCAAGTCAGACGGTGGGACCCATGATCTTCTCGTCACATCATCTCTGCTGCCGCAGACGGTTGAGATCACCAATCGTCAGCACTGACGTCATCAAGGCCAAACCAGCAACGGCTGGAAGTTTTCGGCTAATAAATCAAGTACTTACTCGAATCTACGATTCGAGAAACTACTCGGGGGCTACTCCTATCAGGAGCACTGGCCGTGCACTCCGAGACATGACTAAGGTAACTACACTTCACAAATATCTTCGAGTCCTACGTCGAGTCTGCGACTCCACTACGGACTCGGGGGCTATTGCCATAGGGAGGATCGGTTGAGCATCCGAAAAAATTGTGTCCTTCGGACCTCAGCTGAAAACAACTAAACTAAAGTCTCTGCTCGAGTCTACGACTCAAACAGACACTCGGGGGCTACTCACATAGGGAGCACTAGCCGCGCACCCTATGAATTCTTCGATTGTGATCCTTTGGATTAAATACGACAAAATATTTTTGGCAACTTTTCCCAAACAAACGCTAAGTGAGAAGAAATATCCTTGGCCAGCCGAAACACCTCTGTGGTGATAAAATTTCGGATGCTGTGTCTGCGACGCATAGATAAGCCATACAGATATCATCTGATGGCCTGGTAACGCACCTGACTGCGCTCTGCCAGTAAATTCCCGTGTCAACAGGCACCATGAAAAATCCCGACGGACGCGTTGGGTACATCACTTCAAAATCACTGGGATTCGATTCCTGTAAGTCCACAACGGCCTGAGCCAAATCACACCAGCAATCATTCCGAATTCGAGTCCGGGGACTCGAGTTTGATGAAGATCGTGTTGTTTTGTCCTATGACAGTTAACTGGACCTGATCCGTCGGGAGATCCAGGCGCACGCATCAACAATCCCTATGAACAAAAAACAGTTTCTCTTTAAAATAACAAGTTCAAACTGCACCAGAAAGATTGAAGAGTCCTCAGCTGAATCTACGATTCGACTGAACACTCGGGGGCTACTGACATGGATATACCCCACGGGTACACGACATTGGTATACCTGGTCCGGTCCAAGGAAGGCCCACGTCAAGACACGCGGCCCATGAAGACTTCGGGTGGCCCAAGCCCATGACGTTTTCGACTCCTTGGAGGACAAGTGTAGATTAGATAGAATTACAAAGGGTACTAACCCTAATTTGTAACCGAATCGACCTAAGCCTAGGACCTACCTATCTATATAAAGTACAGGAGGGTACAGCGAGAAGGATCTCTCTTCCACCATTGCATACATACCTTCACGCCAGATTGCATCTGCGCACCCCTGTAACCTTCAGTTTTGCCATAATCAAGAGCAGACAAGCAGGAGTAGGGTTTTTCCTCCGGGGGCCTGAACCTGGGTAAACCTCGTGTCCAGCATCCCCATCTTCTCCAAAACCCAAGTCCATAACAATGGGCATTGACGAAATCAACCCTCGTCACCACAGGTTCGGTTGGACGACGCCCCTCACCCACCACCCAAGCATCATGGAAGACGACGTCGCTGATATGTCAGACGTGTCCAGCTTTTGGTGTATCGGACATATATCTACCTATGCATTAGACATTTATCTACCTATGTATGAGACATATATCTATCTATGTATGAGACACCTTTCTATTATTTCACAATTTTATTTGACAAACACTTCAACATAGCTTGCAACACAGTTCAACATAACTTGTGGTAAATCTGCAAGAGCGCTCTCTATCCCTATCATGATGTCTTGCCCTTTCCCTTCGATGAGGCCTTGCCCTTGCTCTTCTTGTCATTGTTCTTCTTGGCCTATGCCTTCTTCTTTGCTTGCCTCTTGTCCAACTCAGCTCTCGCCTTGGTTCCAACGGGCAGCGGCATGAAGATATCATCCTCATATTCGCTCTCTTCTATCCACCATGAAGGGTTCTCAGCCTTCCTCAGCTTGTCATCTTCACTCTTAAATTTAAGCGTGTTCCACCTTGTATTGATCCTAAGAAGATCTTATCGTACCTGATTTGGGGTCATTAGTTTCCACCATCTCCTATGAACTACCCTACCAAGCTCAGTTAGAAGATAATCACTAGCAAGGAGTTCCTCCAATTTGGCTGGATTATTGTCTATCCTACAATTCCTGGCTAAATGAAAAAGTTCTATGGACATCTGTGTACAGGGAAACGCGTCCAACATAGTGGTGCTCTCGATGAGAATGGTGTGCTTACAAAGCTTCGTGAAGAGCTAGTTTTATAGAGCAAATGGACAAGAAATGGCGGGAAGAACTGAGCGGGAAGAAATGGCGGGAATCAGTTTTGGCAAGAAATATTTTGGAAGGAGAAAATTATGGTGGGAAACATTATGGCGGGAAACAATTTTGGTGGGAAATCTTAAGATACATTGTCTCCAAAATTAACTGACAGCTAAAATACAATGCGGAAATTAAGATACATCTACGACTAAAATGAAGATACACCAGTACACTACAACTGAAATGAAGATACATCGATACTACCACATACATCTACCTTCCCTGAGTCCAGCGCGGGTACTTCCCGGTCTTTTCCCCACGTTCCTCTGTCGTCTGCGCCTCAGCAGCCCTTTCTCTTAATCTCTTCCGCTCCGCCTCACATGCCTCCTTGCACATCTGTTCCTCCGCATACTTGCGCTCTTCCTCTTCTGCCCTCCTCTTCATGTTTATCTCCCGGTTCCGAGTTCTCTCCTCTCTTAATTTTTTTAGCTCTCTCTCCCGCTCCATCTTCTCATTCTTGGCCCTCCTTTCAGCATGTTCCTCTTCGTGAAAGGTATCCCACACAACTCGGCTCTTATCACGAATCTCTTGCATGGCCCAAGATGGCTGCTCGTGTTAATCCAATGGTACCACTTGCAAAGAGGAGGAGGAGACTGCAAGAACAACAATGAGATGAATAAAAGAACACATAATAGCGTGATTCATCCATATTCACCATACTTTGGGGACATACCGAAGGCCTCTCGTACGACGGACTCGCTTGCCGGAGCGGGCATGCGTCGTATTTGGGACACATGAAAAACTTCATGCCCATGCAAGTGGATAAAGCGATCGATTCCTTGATCTTGGCGAGATGGCCACACCAACAGTGCTCGTGTGTCACCCCTTGTGGTAACATGGCATCTTTCATCTTCCTAGGCCTATAGTAGGGGTTCGAACAGGGCACACTCATGATGGAGTCTCGAGAAAAAGAGGAGAAGGAGATGCGAGAGAAAGAGGAGGAACATATGAACTAGTGAAAGAGAAAAACATCTCGGTGCCAGATTTATAGAGGCACCGGGAAGAATAGGCAGGAGAAAATGACAGGAAAAAACGGCGGAAAGCGTGGCGTGAGAAAATTGGCGAGAATCAGTTGCGGGAGAAAATTGGCGGGAATGGAAGGCGGGCTGGGACTAGCTGGCCAGGTTTAGCTAATCTCGTGAGGCTGCATTGATCATGCAGGTTTTAACCAGGCCTAAGACAATTAGGTAGTCGACTAACGCCTGACCGAATGGTCCAATCGGCTCGGGCTGACCGATTGCCCTAGTCGGTCTGAGCCTGACCGAATAAAACATTCATCCTGGATAGTGGACCCTGGCTGAATACCTAATCGGCTTGCTCTAGGCCACTGGTTGCCATTGCTTGACCTAGGCCGATAAAATGTTAGGTTTGTAAATTCCAAAAAAGTACAATAAATCTGGAAATAATTAAAAATATATTATTTTAAAAAAATCGCCCAAAAAGAACGGGCCTAGGGATACAAGTCTTCAGCCGTTAGAGCAAGTTCAGTAATAAAGCCTGTCGTTGGCTATAAGCCACCTCCATGTCATCTATAGCCAGCCTAATAGTCAATATATACTCCCTCCTTCTTACGGCTTAAGGCGTGAAATATCTAGCACCGTTTTTAATGTAGCTCTTTGGTGGACCAAAACAATCCCTTTTTTCCTTTCCTACCCCTGCATGCAAGAGTTAAGTCCGTATCCCGCACGATCTCTTACCTCCTCGTTTCTCACGAGCCGCCGTGCCCGCCATCTCCTTCCCCTTGTTCTTCTCTCCTAGCGCACACGGTCATGGTGATCCTTGGCAAAAATTTGTGCCCAATCGATCGGGAATAGGATGATCATCCATTGGGGAACAATGTTTTTCCACGGATCGCTCCCAAATCTGACGGTGGAGATCATGATTAGAGGGCTAAATCGTCCCAAACTTCTGCCCGCCATGGACGCCCCAAATTTCTGCCCACCATGGACGCCCCAAATTTTGAGCTCCTATAACTTCTGCCCTCCATGGACGCCCAATTATGCATCCTCTCCCTATTGTTCTTCCTCTTGTTCTTCGTCATGGCAGGCGTTGATTTGAACGATTCAATCAACTAGGATGAACTCGATGACTTCGATGGAAAGCTCGACATCTTGCTGGCGATTATTTCTTTGAGGTCGAGAGTGACGAAGGTAAATTGTTGGTCGATTCAGTTCACCTTTTATCTGTTGGATGATTTGGTTCTTACCGTTTTTGTTTTATGAGCAGATGAGGGGAGCGATGACGAACACTCACGGCAGATGATGGACATGGACATGGGTTTGTCTGCAGAAGGGAACAGCCGAGGGCGAGGTACTCTTGGCCTCACTGGTCTCCGATCAGCTCAAAGATGGAACGCGGGCGACTCAAGCATCAGTAGGCTTGGACATGGTCCTTTGTTCGTGGGCGAGTCGAGCAACGCAGGGCTTGGCCGTCGCCCGCTGGTCGTTGGCGAGTCGAGCTCTGCCGGTGCTAGCCGCGACATGCAGTCCACAGGAGGCGCTAGCCCCGACGGAGGAGGTCACGGCGAGCAGTTCACGGGAGACGCCAGCCCCAATGGAGGAGGTCGCGGCGAGCAGTTCACGGGAGACGTCAGCCCCGACGGAGGTGGTCGCGGAAGAGATGACGACGAGCCTGCACTCGTTCGTTACCCTCTCTTCGAGGGTGTCTTCATGTTCACTAGTCCCCACCCCCGCCATGCACCCTACCGGTACCAACGTCGCCCATCAATGGCAGGCCGCCATCACCGGCAACGCCCCCGCCAGCGCCAGCTCCCTGCACCCTACCGGTACCGACGTAGCCCATCTATGGCAGGCCGCCATCATCGCGAACGCCACGCTCGAACGCCCATCAATGGCGCATCGCCAACGCCCTAACGCCGCCAGCCAGCTCCTCGCCTAGCGGTTCGACCGCCCATAAATGGCGATCATCGCCATCAACGCCCACGCCCACGCCCTGAACGCTACCAGTCGATCCTCCGCCTTCCTCCATTGCGCGGGCGGCATGGGATAACAGCAACGCAGCCGCCAGCGCCATCAACGCCCCCGCCAGCACCATCAGAGTCGGCACCCTTTGGAAGAAGATATCTTGGGGCGCCATGGAAAGCTTGAGGGAGAGGGACAGGGAGTGGGCGAGTACTAGTATCTCTGCCATGGAAAGCTTGAGGCTGCGTGATGTATAGGAGGTCTAAGAGGCGGCGGCGTTGAATACTCACAGGACTCGAGAGGCGGAAGAGAAGGACGCTGCGGGAGTCGAGGGGCCAAGGAGAAATGGCCGCCCCGCGCGCAGAAATCGAGGGGAGTCGAGGGAGTCGTGGGGCGAGCAGGGGTAAAAGAGGAAACATAACGATCTGTGGCAGTTTGCGCCTTAAGCCTTGAGTGAAAATTGGAAAAAAAATGTGTGCCCTAAGCCGTGAGAAGGAGGGAGTACTAGTCTACTAGCCTAGTAATCCGGTACACATACGGTACTTTTCGCGACTACCCAGCCCAGCAGTACTCTGCGCTAGCTCCGCACGTAGTACTCCCTCCTTCTCAGGGCTTAAGGCGTGAAATATCCAGCACAGTTTTTAATGTAGCTCTTTGGTGGACCAAAACAATCCCTTTTTTCATTTCCTACCCCTGCATACAAGAGTTAAGTCCGTATCCCGCACGATCTCGTACCTCCTCGTTTCTCGCGAGCCGCCGCGCCCGCCATCTCCTCCCCCTCGTTCTTCTCTCCCAGCGCATGCGGTCATGGTGATCCTTGGCAAAAATTTGTGCCCAGTCGATGGGGAATAGGATGATCATCCATTGGGGAATAATGGTTTTCCACGAATCGCTCCCAAATCTGACGGTGGAGACCATGATTAGAGGGCTAAATCGCCCCAAACTTCTGCCCGCCATGGACGCCCCAAATTTCTGCCCGCCATGGACGCCCCAAATTTCGAGCTCCTATAACTTCTGCCCGCCATGGACGCCCAATTATGCATCCTCTCCCTATTGTTCTTCCTCTTGTTCTTCGTCATGGCAGGCGTTGATTTGAACGATTCAATCAACTGGGATGAACTCGATGACTTCGATGGGAAGCTCGACATCTTGCTGGCGATTATTTCTTTGAGGTCGAGAGTGACGAAGGTAAATTGTTGGTCGATTCAGTTCACCTTTTATCTGTTGGATGATTTGGTTCTTACCGTTTTTGTTTTATGAGCAGATGAGGGGAGCGATGACGAACACCCACGGCAGATGATGGACATGGACATGGGTTTGTCTGCGAGAAGGAATGAGGCGAGGTACTTGGCCTCACCGGTCTCCGATCAGCCCAAAGATGGAACGCAGCGACTCAAGCATCGAGGGCTTGGACGTGGTCCTTGTTCGTGGGCGAGTCGAGCAACGCAGGCTTGGCCATCGCCCGCTCGCTGGCTTAGTCGAGTTTCATCGGTGCTAGTCGCGATGCGCCACGGAGGCGCCACGACGGAGGAGGACGCGACGAGCAGTTCACGGAGACGCCACCCGATGGAGGAGGTCGCGACGAGCGATTCACGAGACGCCACCGACGGAGGTCGCGGAAGAGACGACGACAAGCTCGCACTGCTCACATCTCTCTTCGAGGGTGTCTTCATGTTCACTAGTCCCCACCCCGCCTCAAGACTACCTTTATCGACGCCCATCAATGGCGAAGCCGCCATCGCCGCAACGCCTCGCCGCTTGTTCTCGCACCCTACCGCATCGACATAGCCCATCAATGGCGCATCGCCATCGTTTAACGCCCACGCTCAACGCCCATCAATGGCGCATCGCCAGCTTCGCCAACGCCAGACTTCACGAACCTAGCGGTTCACCTCGCCATCAATGGCGATCGCCATATCAACGCCAGGCCCACGCCTGAACGCTACTAGTCGATCCTCCGCTTCTCCATCGTACGGGCATGGATAATAAGAACGCAGCCGCCAACAACGCCAACGCCGCCAATATCGAGCCGCCTTTGAAGAAGATATCTTGGGGAGCCATGGAAAGCTTGAGGGAGAGGGACAAGGAGTGGGCGAGTACTAGTATCTCTGCCATGGAAAGCTTGAGGCTGCGTGATGTATAGGAGGTCTGAGAGGCGGCGGCGTTGAATACTCACAGGACTCGAGAGGCGGAAGAGAACATACGCCGCGGGAGTCGAGGGGCGGGGAAGAAAGGGCCGCCACGCGCGCAGGAATCGAGGGGAGTCGAGGGAGTCGTGGGGTGAGCAGGGGTAAAAGAGGAAACATAACGATTTGTGGCAGTTTGCGCCTTAAGCCTTGAGTGAAAATTGGAAAAAAATGTGCACCCTAAACCGTAAGAAGAAGGGAGTACTACAATAGTTAGCTATAACTTGTACTATTTTATTAGGCCTACTTTACATTCATACAAATTACCTAAAAGGCACGTGCTACAGCTAGTTACGAATGAGTACAGTAAACGCGATATGCCACATTAGTACAGTAAAACTCGCAAATAACGAGGCAGAGAAAAAGACCAGGAAAAGGCCAGAAAAGCCAAAGATTCAACTATCCAAGGAGAGGGTATCCGGTGAAATGGCAGCGACGCCGCCACCTCCACCGTCGCTGGAGCCGGAGATCGGCCCCGACGGCCTCGCCCGAGACTCCCCCGTCCTTGCCTACACCGAGAAGGTCAGTGGCCACAAGCCCCCTTCCTCCCCTCTCCCAAACACGTTCCTGATTCGTCAGTAGTACAATGTTTTCCCAGTTCCGCCTGGTTTCTTACATGTGATCTGTTTGTTTGAAGGTCATTGCGGAGGAGCAGATGCAACTGAAGAAGTGAGGCCCCCACCTCCTGTAATTTCTTGTCTGCTCTCTAGTATCATTGTTGGATCTGCGTTTTGTTTTTATCATGTGCATCTACATTTTTCCTACTAATGGAATTTCAGAACATAGAGGTCGTGAGGATGCGGCTGTAGGAACAGAAGTAAATTGCAACAGACTATACACCTTCGTGTGTCATCTTCTGCCAACGTATCATGCTAGTGAGAGGCAGACCGTATCGAATCACTCATAATGAACTGCACGAACATAATATTGGATTGTGGCGGGTGTTGATGTTTATGAACAACAGTTGACTGTCCGCTGAAACATGGCAAGTAAATTAACTGCTCTGTGCATCTGTCTCTTGTGTTTATCAGCTATCACAAAATGTGTTTTCGATCTAGGGATAGGTTCAAGTAGCCTCACTAATATGAATTACGCTACAATATTTCATGTAAGAATGACCACATATGACATATCATTACCAAATAATGAGTGTGAGTCTTGCTCTTCAACTAATTTATTAACAAACCAAAAAAAACACAATTTTATCAGGAATAATGCTAGTTCAAACTGCTATTTGGAGCCATGTTTATTTTTGTATTATAATCCCAAGAACTATGGTGCATCCAGACTCCAGAGTTGCTACACTGATTGGTCTAGTCTAATCTTTGTTCAGTTTGGGCTATTTTGCTTTATCTGTACCGATATATGCTCTCAGTTTTCCTCTATTTTTTAGTTTTCGTATCACATAAAACATTCACTTTTTCAACATTAATTTTTTTATTCAGTTGCGTCTAGTGAACACTTATAACCTGTCAAGGTCATAGACCAGTCCTTTGTACTCAATCGCATCTGAGTCAACCTCAGACGCTAAGTGCCATTTTAAGTAGGGAGGATTAGTCCCATGACCATTGCTTGGTCCTGGATGTCAATCTCCTTTAGAAGTAGATGTGGACCTGTCAGGATATAATTGCGCAAAGTTTGCTGCATTGATAAAATTGTACCATGATCGAAGAATTTGTTCCTCAATCTCGAACCATATAGAGGGTGAGCATCTAATGAAGCACCAGCTGGTCAGCATCAGCAAGGACATCTCTGCACCAGAGATGCCCTCGCCCATGCTGGAAGAGTGGAGGGCAGGGCACTATATCTTGATGGTAACGGTGGCGTCGGAGGTATCATGGTGGCCCATGCGTGACTCTGAGATGGTTGGGATAGCCCCACCTCGTTTTTTAGGAGTAAAACCCACAAATAATAAACCCATAGGTGGCAACTCTAGCTAGCCTTTTGCGTAAAGCGAGGACGAAAATGTAAAGAGGGCTGCTACGCGTGTGTGGTTGACCCAGTATGGGTTAAGCCTAAGCCATCTTGGAACCGAGGGCTTTACAGTTGGTGATTCAAGAAGATGATAGGCTCTGAAAACATGAAGTTCGGTATAGATTTCACATTCGTATGTTGATTCATGTGTGTAAATAAAGACTAGTACTCAAAAGAATACAATTGTGAGTGAAAGCACTCCAGCATGTTAACCTTGCAGATGCATTCACATGCTAGATTGGTTAGGCCGTTTGACTCGGTACTGTCCAGCACACTTATCATCATAATTACACCAAATGCCATGTTAATATAACTTCCCTAAATTTACCTTGTAACCTAGCTGGAACCGTGTCAGGATTAAGCAGACTTGTTGCTAGACATTGTTGCCATTCCTGTCTGGCCTGTTCACAACGGAAACAATAGCCATTTTGTATTGTCCAATCTATATTTAGTTAGCTATCATACACCACACAAATCTGTGCATTATCAACCTTCTTCCTATCTTAGCTAGCTGTGATGGGTCTCTGCGATTTTAGTTCATTTCCTCTTATTTTTTGGTATGGAAATATCTAAATGATTTTCCACAGATACATTCAGGAGAATTATTCCAAAATTCGTGATGTTGAAAAGGAGCTAGAGAATCTGACTCTAGAAGTTAAACTGACAGCTGGACCGAAGAAAGCAGGTAAACTAAAAGATCTTTTAAAGAACACACATGGTTTAGCTTTTGTACGTAGAGTACTTCCACTTGGCTGACCTGATTATACTTTTATTTTTCTGGTTCCAGCACTCGAGCATTTGAGGAAAAAGATTGAGGTGTCAACGGAGAGAATACGTTTGGCTAAGGTGAAAGAAGACGAGGCAAAAAAGGTTGGATTTGTTCATTTATGAATTTGATGCAGTTACTTGCTATTATCTGATACAATAGCTTTGATCATCCAAAATATTCCCATCTGTTAGATTTTTCATTTGCTAGCTACCGACGTTGTGGATGAAATGGAAGGTGCAACTTATTTTGCATAGATAAGCAATATAGTGTTAGAGTATCACTATCACCTTTAGGGAAAACCATAATACTGTTGGCTGCATCTTCCAGAAATTCCAAATGAAAAATTGAGTTCATGAGCGACAATATAAAAGATGCAGGAATGATAAATTGCTTTTGTTGTAAAACAAAATAAACTCAATTTATGTATTTATCCGGAACAGCTATTATGCTTCCATTAGGATTAGAACTTCAACTATTCTGATGCCCTTAAAGCAACTTCATATTTGAGATCAAGTGTGTTGTTGTATATTGAGTTTTAATGCATGAAAACTCTGTCTTTCCTTGTTCTGTTACTAAGTTAACTTAAAATTCTTATAACGGTGTTTCTTGTTTGGTTATTAGAAGTCTTAAACCAGTGTTTATTCTCACTGGAAATGCTTCTATTTATAATTTGTTTCTCGTCTAATATGATTTAGCTGTTTCCATTCTACTGTTAGTTTGTTACGTATTATTTTGCTAGTTTAGGCCTGGGAAGCTGCTGCACAAGTTGTTAAAGAGGAAGAGAATGCTAAGCAGAGGTTATGTGACGATCTGAACCGGCTGGTATGTGTTTCCTTTTCTAGTTCTTATTCATATAACTAGTGAATTTTTCTTATAACAACATCAGATTTAGTTGAAAAAACCTTGTTTTTTTTTGTTTCAATTAGGTCCAAGAGAGCGCGGCTTCACAATATTCGAGATTGGAGGAGTTAAAGAAGCGTTTAGAATGCCTTAATCCTGTCAGGGCTTCTGCCGATGTTCCCGTAAGTCCAGATATGTTTCTTTCCTGATAGAGACTAGTTAGTTCTTTCTGTTGTTGTCTACATGCACATTCTGGTTTCGTTCTCAGTCGAGTTCTACACAGCAGGCTACTACAAATCCGGTACCTCAGCAACTGACCTCACAAAATCCAGCAAATGCAACTGCCCCTGCAAGCAATGCCCGTGAACCTGCCTCCACTGGACAACAGCAGCAAAGATATGCTGAGGCGGAAAGGAAGCGGAGACCATCGAACTCAGGAGGAAGAGGAAGAGGCGGTGTGATGGCCATTCCCATGGGAAGAGGAAGCTCTGGGTCAGGATGGACGGGTGCTGGGTTTGAGACATGATGCTCGGATCTGTAGTTTATATGGAGTATGAAAGAATTGACATGTCTGTCTTGGTGGTATACAACGATAGCTTGGTTGGAACTGTGAGGGTGGAAAATGTCACGGACTGTCGATCATTTATTGATGTGTATGTTGTGCAGCGAAAAAAAAAGTTATTGAGAGCTGTGACATCTAGTGTAATAAAATCGATTTTTCTTAGGCAAGTGCTCTGTCTGCCAGCAGGATTCTGCAATTTATCAGCCGCCTGCGGAGCCGTTCAATGCAACTAAGAGCATGCACTATATGGGTTCGGTTCAAAAGCCGCCTGCGGAGCCGTCAGCATCGGACGGATGTAATTTTTGGCATGAAAATGGCCATTTTCCAACTCGCGTTTCCAGTCAAGACAAAATCGGTGAGTTTTCGCCTAAATTCGTCTCAAATTTAGACATTTCGATATAAATATGAATACAGAACAATGTTTGGCATGAAATTAAACATAGTTCAGCAAAATTGTGCATAGTTCACCATAGACGAGACGACGACGAGCTTGGCGACGATCCGCGCCGGCCAAGCCCACTCAGAGCTCCACCGGCCAGGCCCGCGCGCCGCTGGTCAGCCGGCCAAAGCCCATGCAGAGCTCCGTCGGCTAGACCTGCGTCGAGCTCCGCTGGCCAGGCCCGCGTGTGGGGGAAGGGAGAGAGAATATGGGCGTGTGGGAGGAGAGAGAACGTTTCCTCACTGACGCGTGGGCCACACTGCGAGATTTGCTACATTCGGCGTTCTTAGGCGATTTCCAGGATGCTGTGATTGGCCTGGAAACGCATGATGAAAAAAAGCCTAAATCCGGATAAAACCGGTGTACCGGGAACAAGAATGGGGCAAATTTCGCCCATCCGGATGTATAACTTGCCGCAAAGTGGTTTACTGGGAACGCAAGTGAAGATGCTCTTACGTGTGAAGTCACTTTTTCTTTCTTTGGAGCATGATAATCTTATTCTATCTGGCTTCTTTCCTCCTTAATGCATGGGATATGGGGTGGCCAGATCTTCTCAGCAAGCACCCTCGTCGATGATGATGGTGGATGATAGATAACTAGCATGTAGCTATGAACTCTGCCGCTCGAACCCTGATGCCGATGCAACAACTCTCGAACCCTATGGGATATTTAAAACACCACGTTCTTGCGCATGTAGCCGTCGACTACGAACGGTAGTTTGCAATCCACTAATTTTCAATGGAACAACAGATCACACTCAATTGCAGTAGATAATTCGATCACAGGATAATTCCAGAGGTTCTTACTAAGAAACAACTCCAAAATAGTTTAAATGTGGTCTAACCCTAACTATGGGGACGTTCCAGGGAATATAAGGGCGGTTGGGCCGGCCATAAACCGAAACTAAGACGCAAACGACTCAAACTGATACATTCCGACTCGGACCAGATTTGGTTGTCGGCCGGACAGTCCGGTGTGATTCGGCAGGGTAGTCCGGGTGGGTCGGACACTCCGGGTGGAGTGTGCCGGACAGTCCGGTTTGCCCGAAAACTTCAGAGTTTCCGGGTGGTGTTCGGGTAGTGTCTGATCTGGGACACTGATTGTCCACACCTTGGGGCTTCGTCGGGGGGGGGGGGGGGCCGTCCGGGTGGACTGGGCTGGACATTCCGGTCTTGGCAGGAGCTTTTGCCTTCTTCTTGATGATCTTCCCTCGCGCCTTCCCCCTGCTCCTCCCTCGCGCATCCTTGGGCGATCATCATGTTATGCTCTATGTGCTTCAGCTCCTCGCTCCATGCTACGCCTTCTTCTCCAATGTACCTGATCATACAATATCACAATGACTTAGGTAGTATAAAGTTCTCAATAATTAAAACATCAGGTTCATTAAGAAACAAATTCACCTGTTGTTCTAGTAGTTTAGCACGAGCTCTTGTAATAGATCCAATTCTAATCTCATTGGACTGAACCTTCTTTGCAGCAACTGGAACATCTTCAGTAGTAGTTGGGGTAGGTATAAGTATAGGGATGTCCTCATCATCTACCCCCTTCAAAAGGCGTTGACCTCAACGCTTCAAGGTCTTTTCCGTCATATGTTGATAAATCAGCAATGTTGAAGCTGTTGCTAACTCCACCAAACTCAACAATAGGAATATCAATCGAGTAGGCATTATCATTAATCTTGGATAACACCTTGTAAGGACCAGCATAACGGGCTTCAATTTGTATTGTCTAAGCTTGGGGAACCTATCCTTGCGCAGATGTACCCAAACCATGTCACCAGGCTTAAACAAAACCTCTTTTATTGCTTGATTCCTTGCAGCAGCAATGTTCTTGCCTTTTGTCTCAATAGCCTCTCGAGTCTTCTCATGAATTTTCCTTACATATTCAACACATTTTGATGCCTCCATATAAACTCTCTCATGTAATGGCAGAGGCAACAAATCAAGTGGCGTCAATGGCTTGAATCCATACACCACCTAAAAAGGACAAAGCTGAGTAGTTGAATGCACAACCCTGTTGTATGCAAACTCAACATGTGGCAAACACTCTTCCCACTCCCGCAGATTCTTATTGATCATAGTCCTGAACAATTGTGACAATGTTATATTTACCACCTCAGTTTGACCATCTGTTTGGGGATGACAAGTAGTACTGAACAACAACTTCGTTCCAAGCTTCCCCCATAAGTCTTCCAAAAGTAGCTCAGGAACTTCACATCACGGTTATAAACAATCATCTTTGGTAATCCATGTAATCTCACGATGTCCCTGAAAAAATAGGTTAGCAATATGCGACGCATCGTTGTTTTTGTGGCAGGAAATAAAATGAGCCATCTTAGAGAATCTATCCACTACCACGAATGTAGAATCATGAACTCTCTGAATTTTGGGTAAACCTAGCACAAAGTCCATGCTAATATCCTCCCAAGGTGTAGTCGGTGCAGAGAGAGGTGTATACAAACTAACATGGATATACCCTACGGGTGCCTCACATTGGTATACACGGTCTAGACCATGGAAGGCAAACATGAAAACTTGCTGTCTAAGAAGACTCCGGGTGGCCCAAGCCCAATAGAAGTTTGACTCCTTGGAGAACACAGCCAGGATATAGATAGGTTATTCAAGGGTGAAACCCTAACTTGTAACCGACTCGACCTATCCCCGTGACCTGGCCTATCTATATAAAGGCTAGGAGGGCACGACGAGGAGGCTCTCCCAACTCATACACACACCTCATGCCATATTGCATCTGCGCACCCCCTGTAACCTTCGGTTTCGCCGTAACCAAGAACAAACAAGCATGAGTAGGATTTTCCCTCCGGGGCCTGAACCTGGGTAAACCTCGTGTCCCCTTGTTGCGTGTATGTTAACCATCTCGCGACCTCCAGCATCCCTGTCTTCTCCAAAACCCAAGTCCATAACAATGGGCATTGACGAGTCGAACCCTCATTAATTGGCGCCATCTGTGGGAACTGGGGACGCTGATCGTGTGGTCATGGCAGTTCTACGATTCCTCGGCGACGGAGAATCACCTTATCTTTGGTGCTTTTGACTTCACCGCGCACTCACCAGCCACCCGCAAAGATTTTGAGTCCGTAGGCGACGGATTCGAGATGCTGTTCGGGAGCTTCTGCTTCCAGGTGGGCAAACCGGCACCCTACGCCTTCTAGAGCGGGTGCCACTCCCATCAATCAGGCCCGCCTCATGGGTCCCACCAATCAACATCCTGCGCACGTCATTGTTGATGGACGGCTCGGATGACAGCAACATCTGCAACTCTTACCTCTGCAACCCTCCTACGGAGGAAGGAACCTATGGTTCTGGATCTGAGAGATGCGAGAGCAATGATCTCTTCGTGTGCTACCTGTGCGCTGCCATCCATAGCGGCGACATCAACGACGGAACCGATCCGCCACTGAATCCCCCTCCCAACCCTTAGGCCAAGAACGGAGGAAACAGGGCACCCCCGCCAGGTCCCAACAGGAATAGGGCACCTCAAGGCAATGAGGGTATAAACCGTGTTCGCAATGAAATCCACCTTAACGACGCCGACTGGGAGAAGGTGCGTGCTGTCGTGTGGGGCACTCACCCTATACCTATCGACGCCCCCCGCGACATGCTGATGGGCTATCACTGGCTCCTAATCGAGGAGCACAATCGACAGATCAAGCAGCAAGCCGAGCTCGACAAGCATTGGCGAGAGGCTGACGAGTCAGGCATGCAGCGAGCGGCGCTCTTCGCCGCTGGTGGCTCCTCCTCACACGGCCACGCCGACCGCAAGTACCCCTCTCGCATGGAGTGGATGGACCCCGCCGCACGACACGAGGCTACCAAGGCACTCGACATGTCCTTCATGATGATGGACTCACAGGGCAACGTCATGCCCAAGACGCCACAGGCCGCGGTCATGGTGGCTACCACCTACCTCACATCCAACCCGCCACTAGCGGGAGACCCAAGGAACACGATCCACAAGTCTGTGCTTCCAGGCCTCCGACTAGTAGGAGATGCGCTCCATGACGAAACACCCGTGGAGCCGAAGAACAAGTCCGCGGTAAAATTCCCTAGAGGCCACACACCCTCATCCGACGAGGAAGAGCATGACTTGTCTCTATGTAGCCGTAGCCCATGGCACAGGAGCAGCAACTACGATGATCGTAGCGATCTAACACAGCGCAAGATCGACAAGTCATGCGCCTAGTGTGCATGCTCAACTGAGTCCGAAGATGACAACGGGGAGCTGTGTGGCTCCAGGTGCTTCAGCAGGGCCGTCCGGCAATCACGGATGCCGAAGAGCTTCAAGCTTCCTTCGAACAATCCAAAATTCGACGACGCATTGGATCCAAAGACTTGGCTCGATGATCACCTGTTGTCAGTTAAGCTCTATGGCGGGAGCAAAAACACAGCCATGCAGTGCCTTCAGCTGCAGCTGACAGGCGCAGCCAGGGCCTGGCTCAGCAGTCTCCCCTTCGGCTCCATCCATAGCTGGGAAGAACTGACGTACAAATTCATACGCAACTTCAAGGGCACCAGCAAGAGACTAGCTTCAATTGAAGAGCTACAGGCCTACTGCCAGCAGTCCAACGAGTCCATCCGCTCGTACATACTATGCTGGTCCATCATCAAAAACTCCACGGAAAACATCTCTAAGGAGAGGGGAATCGATGCCTTCAACAACGACGCCAGGCGCCGTGAATTCAAGGAGGAGCTCGGGCGCATCAAGCCCAAAACCATCGATCACTTGATGGACATCGCCAATCGCTGGGCCGATGGCGAGGATGCCATCAACCGATCATGTTCAGATGACGAAGATAACTTCCACCACATGTGTGATCGCCGCGGAAAAATAAGATCGCGCATCTATGACAACCGTGAGGAGGTCGACATGGTCGCGGCTGGTTACGCCGATCACGGGTACCGCGGTGGAAACTACCGCGATAGCGGAAGGACCACCCAAACATGGCAGCGCCGCAACCGCGATGATGAGCCATACGCATTTGAAAAGCTATCTGGTCCCTGCACCATCCACTTTTACATCGAAAAACATTATGGAAAGAGGAAGGCCAGCCATATGCTCAAGGACTGCAGGGAGTTCCAGAAACTCCACGAGGGCTTCGCCCAGATGCGATGCTAGGCGGTGAACCCATGATTCGCCCTCGCTCCAGGAGGCGTAGCCCATGGGGCTCCACCACCACCACCACCACCCGGGGGACCCGCACAACCTGCGACTGCGCCGGCGCAGAATAATGGGGCACACGCATACCCGCCACCGTTAGGGTCCATGATGATACAGAAGGGACGCCCAACCAACAGGGTATAGAAGAATATCACCCACCAAGTCAAATTGTCCATGACCTCCCCACGAGCCATACCTGAATACCTCAGCGGCTCGGAGTCATGCATCACGTTCGATCGTTCGGATCACCTGCGCCAATTAACTCGCCCAGGTCACTCTGCCCTGGTGCTAGAGGCCCAGATTGGAGGGTTTGAGATGAGCCGCGTCTTCATGGACAGAGGCAGTGACATCAACCTGATGTTTGCCAGCACACTCGCAGCTATGTGGATCCCGCTATGCATCCTAGAGGTGTCGGACACGACGTTCCACGACACCGTCCCAGGGAAGGGCATATATCCCTCGGGCAAGATATGGCTCGACGTCATCTTCGGCAAGCCCAACAACTTTAGGCGTTATCGGCTTGAGTTCGAAGTGGTGAACTGGCCCTCACAATACCATGCCATCCTTGGGCGTGTGGCATTCGCAAGATTCCTAGCAGTACTGCACTACGCTTACCTTCTACTAAAGATGCCGGGATGCAGGGGCGTCACCACCATCCCAAGAAGCTTCACCAGGTCTAATAGCTGCAACATGGACTTCAACAGAATCTCCCAATCTTTCGGCATGGAGGAGGATCTCATAAGGCCGAAGGAGGTCATAGATAATAGTCTGCCTCTAGTTACGAGGCAAAACACGCCTGCTATGTCGTTCGACTCGACTGTCAACACTAAAAAGGTGCAGGTCCACCCGACGGACGCCTCCAAGACAGTGTTGATCGCCAATGACCTGAGTCCCGCGTAGTAAGGCGTGCTCGTAGAATTCCTCCGTGAGCACTGCGAAATTTTCTCCAGGTGTCCTGCAGACATGCCAGGAGTTCCAGGGTATTCGCCGAGCATGCACTCAATGTGTTTTCGGATGCGAAGCCAGTCAAGCAGTCGATGTGTTAACTGTCCGAGCCAAGAGCCGAAGCCGTTGGTGCCGAAGTCAATAGACTCCTCGACGTCAACTTCATAAGGGAGATAAAAGAAAGCACCTGGGTAGCTAACCCCGTGATAGTCCCCAAAAAAGACACAAACATCCTGCGAATGTGTGTGGACTTCACGTTGCTCAACAAGCACTTCCCTAAGGACCACTTCCCCTACCACAGATTGACCAAATCACCGATTCGATAGCAGGTTGCGAGAAACTCTCCTTCCTTGATGCCTACTCAGGCTTCCACCAAATTCGAATTGAGTTGGAAGATCAGGATAAAACGGCGTTCATCACGCTGTTCGAGGTGTTCTGCTACAACACTATGCCCTTCGGGCTGAAGAACGCATGCTCCACATATCAATGATGCATGCAGGACTGCCTAAAGAGCCAAATAGGTCACAATGTGCATGTCTATGTTGACGACATAGTTATAAAGACCAAGGAGGTCAGCACGCTCATCGACAATCTCCGCGAGACGTTCGATAACCTTGATTGCTACAGGATCAAGATAAACCCAGAAAAGTGCGCCTTCAGCGTCCCTTCCGGCCAATTACTCGGGTACTTCATCTCTCAGCGTGGCATCGAGGCTAACCCGAAGAAAATCAGGGCTATACTTGCCATGGAGAAACCCAAAAACGTCAAGGGGGTCCAACAGCTGGCTAGGCAAATCGTGGCGCTCAGCAGGTTCGTCAGCTGCATGGGCAAGAAGGCCCTCCCTTTCTACCAGCTGCTGCGCAAAGCCGACAAATTCGAGTGGACGGCTGAGGCATACGAAGCATTCGAGGACCTCAAGCGCCTGCTCTCCACATCTCATGTACTGGTAACGCCAAAGGAGAGGGAGCCTTTGCTGCTATACATCGCAGCTACCCACCAAGTGGTCAGCACAACCCTCGTGGTCGAACGACCTGAAGACGACAAGACCCACGGGGTGCAACGCCCAGTCTACTACCTCAGCGAGGTACCGACCCCAAAAAAGCAAAGGTATCCCCACTACCGGAAGCTCGCCTATGGCGTACTCATGACGGCATGACGATTGAGCCACTACTTCCAGGAGCACCAGATCATGGTCGTCAATGATACACCACTGTCGAACATCCTGAAAAACCCCAAAGCTATGGGTCGAATAGCCTTATGGGGCATCGAGTTGTCTCCTCGAGACATCATCTACGAGCGGTGAACCGCCATAAAGTCTCAGGTGCTTCCTGACTTCTTCGTCCACTGCATGGAACTCCAGCTGCCGGACACTCCGGACATGTCCTAGTCTTGGACAACGCACTTCGACGGCTCCAAGCGCGATGCTGGAGCAGGAGCCGGCGTTATCCCGGCATCCCCTCAAGGAGACAAGATGAAATACGTCCTTCGGATGAAGTTCCGCGCATCCAACAACGAGGCCGAATACGAGGCACTCATACATGGCATGAAGATGGCCAAGGTATGCGGCGCCGCGCGCCTCGTCATCTACGGTGACTCTAATATCGTCGTGCAGCAGACGATGAACGAGTGAGACACTCACAGTGCCAACATGATCGCATATCGTGCGCTCTACAACTCACTCAAAGGGGACTTTGATGGATGTGAGCATCGACACGTCGGTAGGTAAAGCAACGAAGAGGCAGATGATACGTCAGAAACGTATCTATAATTTTTTATGCTCCATGCTTGTTTAGTATCTACTTTTCTTTGCTTTGTCTACACTTTGAGGTGCTTTTTACATGTTTTCTGGTACTAACCTATTAACAAGTTGCCACAGTGCCAATTGCCTGTTTCTGCTGTTTTTTGTTCCAGAAAAGTTAGTAAAGAAATATTCTTGGAATTGGACGGGACAAACTTCAAAGTCAATAAATTTCCGTGGGGAACAAGAAGTCCAGAGGGGATCCGGAGAGGCGTACTAGGGAAGCCGCACCCCCTTAGGCATGGGTGGGCCCTACCCCACGCCTAGGCAGGGTGTGGGGCCCCTGGCCACCGCCTCGGCCTCCCCATTCGCCTATAAGAAGCCCCTGATGTAGAAACCTAAGTACCCGATCAAATCTCCACGAAACCTTCTATAGACGCCGCCACCGTCGTCCCTAGATCGGGGGGATCTGAAGTTCTTCCCGGCACCCTACCGGAGGGGAGATCATCCCGGAGGCCTTCTCTCCGGTATGATGTGTGAGTAGTTCCACCTTGGAATATGGGTCCATGTAGTAGCTAGATGGTTGTATCTCCTCCTTGTGCTTTCATGTATAGATCTTGTGAGCTCCGTTCATGATCAAGATCTAATCTATTTGTAATCATGCATGTTGTGTTTGTTGGGATCCGATGGATATTGAGATTATTATGTTGGTTTGATTAATGGTTTTGTCTTTATGATTCTATCATGTTTGTGTTGTCTGTGATCTTGCATGCTCTCCGTTTCCAAGGGGGGGTATTTATGCTCGATAGTGGATTCATGCCTCTAGTTTCCAAGGGAAGTGACAATAATCTCTTCGGTTGTAGATGTGTTGTTTCTTCCAGGCAGAAAACAGCGGTCTCTTGTTCATGGAACATGTGGACTGTTTACCTTACACACTTTGCTTAAAGCAGTTGTCTGTTGCTTGCAACTTAATACTGGAGGGGGTTCGGATGAAAACCTGAAGGTAGACTTCTAGTCATAGATGCAGTTGCGTGGCGGTCTATGTATCTTGTTGTATTGCCCAATCGAATCTCATATGATCTTTCTGACTAGTAATTGCATTGTTATGCCTTGCTCAGTTCCTGTCAATTGCCCTGCTGTAATTTGTTTACCCTTCATGCCATGTTGTTTATCTAAGGAGAGCACCTCTAGTGAACTATGGACCCCGGTCCAATCTTTATCATTGATACATCTTCCACTGTTACTTGTTTATTTGCTGCAAACCACCATTACCTTCCACACCATACGTTTATTCCTTTGTTACAACAAACCGGTGAGCTTGACAACCTCACTGATTTGTTGGGGCAAAGTCTTGAGTTTGTGTTGTGCAGGTCTCCGCGTTGCTTGCAACACCTGTGTGACGTTTCCTTCCTCCTACTGGTTCGATAACCTCGGTTTCTTACTGAGGGAAAACTTGCTGTTGTGCTGCTTCACACCTTGCTCTTGGGGTTCCCAACGAAGCTCTCCTACATCAACTCAGCGCTGCATCAAGATTTTCTGGCGCCGTTGCCGGGGAGGCTAAGGACGTCTTCACTAGGGGAGTCCTCCACTTCCTTTCTCTTTACTTTGTTTTTAGTTTGCTTTGTTTCTTTTGCTTGTTTTTGTTTGCCTCTTTCCAAAAACCCCAAAAAAATAGTCTAGTTTGGTTTGCTTGCTTTATTCAAAAACACAAAAAAATTAGTTCCTACTCTAGTTGGTTGTCTGTTATTGCCTTGCTTGGTCATGCTTTCTATCAATGGATGGTTTCTTTGAAACTAGTTCACATTGGCAAGGTGGGTTCACAGAAGAACAAAAGTATTATTATAAGGAACACCATTTGTCACAAAAAGGGAAACACTTACTTGAACAAATTGATAAGTTGAATACTATTGCTAGAGGTGTGCTCTACTTATAATGTTACTTATTGCTTTGATAAAGCTTGTTGTTGTAGGAGGTATAAACACCTCCCTTTTCAATGTGAGTATAATGATAATGTTATCATATCTTCTTATGTTAAAGGAAATTATGACTTTTATGATGTGGAACAAATTGAAGAATTTATTTCCTTCAAGGGTGCATTTGAACTTGCCAATTTGCTTGAAAATACTGATGATGCACCTTATGAATATGAGGTCTATGAGATACTTAAATTTTGCTTTGATAATTACAAGGAAGAAAATGGATATATTCTTGAATATTTTAATAGGTGTTTTCCACAAATGGAAGAGACCAATGCCTTGCAGGAGCCTATGTAAGAAGAAATTGTTGAAACTGGAAGCTCATTAGATGAAAAAGAGGAGGAGAGTGATGAACAAAAGGAGGAAGAATGGATCTACCCATGCCTACCTTCTAATGAGAGTAACTATTTACCTCTTATATCATTTGATTGTCCCCCATGCTTACCAAAGGAGGATGAATGTTATGTTCCTATGGATCCTTTTAAAATATCTACTTTGGGTAAAACCCGTGAATGTTTTAATTCCACTATTTGTGAGCTTGATAGAAGTTATGTGTTTGTAGATTATGAAAAGCATGTTTTATGTGATAGCTATATTGTTGAGTTTATTCATGATACTACTAAAAATTATTATGAGAGAGGAAAGTATGGTTGTAGAATTTTTCATGGTACTGAAACACCTCTCTATGTGCCGAAAGTTTTGAAGTTACTCTTGTTTTATCTTCCTATGCTTGTCACTTTGTTCTTTGTGAATTTATTTGCATACAAGATTCCTATGCATAGTAAGTGGGTTAGACTTAAATGTGTTTTTAATTTTCTTCTTGATGCTCTCTTTTACTTCAATTCATATTTATTATGTGAGCATCTTCTCAAACTATCAGGCCTAACTTAAAGGCGTTAAAGAAAAGTACTTGTTGGGAGATAACCCAAGAGTTTCCTTGAGTCTTGTAATTCATTACTTCAGTAATGACCTCTCCTTATCCTTTTTGTTTTCTTTTTGTGCCAAGAATGACCTCTAATGAGAGGGAAGTAAGATTTGGGGAGTTGCTGTCCCAAAACAGATTTCTGTCCTCGACCAAAAACATTCGTGAGGAGTCTCTGTAACTCTAATTGATCTCAAAATTTACGAATAAATTCCCCAGTATGTTAGCTAACTTTCGTTAGTTCAACACGTTTTGATTTGAGCAACAGAAGATGTTCGAAAAAATCGGTTTCTACCTGCTGGTCTGTTTTGACAGATTTCTGCCATTATTTGCATTTGCTTCTTATTGGCTCCTTTTTGAGTTCTCTTTAGGTGAATTGAGCTTTTTGAAGGAGTTACTACAGTATATTGTGTTTTTAGTGAAAATCCTTGCTGTTCCAAAGCTTTTCTAGAGGTCTAATATCTTTTGAATACACTAAGGTTGCTAATGAAGATTGTGTGAAGTTTTGTATGAAGAAAAAATTTCAGGTGTAGAGAGAGAATGATGCAATGAGATGAAGAATGGACAAAATCTCAAGCATGGGGATGCCACCCCGGTGTCACCCCAAGAAATATCCAAGAGGTACAAGAGTCAATGCTTGGGGATGCCCAAGGCATCCCCTTCTTCATCAATAAAAAGCTCTGGTCTTTCTAGACACTTCGTTTTTATTGTTTCATGCATAGTTGTGTTGTTCTTGGAGCGTCATAGTTTTCATTTTCTTTGCTTAGTTTGTTTAGTTTTCTAAAGTAGTTTGGACCCCTGTTCTTGCTGTGTTGTTTTGCAAATAAGTTGCTTGGTGTTGGAAAGGAGTAGTAAGTTCTTGCTTGTAAGTGCAAGAGGAGCTTGCATTGACTGTGACTTAGACTTTAGCATGACATGCTAGGTGTTTTTTTGACCTTATGCTTAGTGATTATTGTTGTAGCATGTCTTGTTCCAAACAATTGGGATTGCTTAGTGTGCCTTGAAGAAATTATGCGTTGTTTTAGCATGCAAAAGCATAGTATTGTGGTATTCTCCTTTGATGCTTTGCTTGGGTTGACTTGGCACATGCTCACACCATGTTATGACTCTCACAAGTCACCATTAGCATCTATGATCATTTAGTCCTTGACTTGTAGTACCACTCTTTGCTTTGATTAGTAATGCTTTGTTGCACTGCATGATTATGGCCATTATTGCTCTCTTAGTTGGTTGCTCCCAGTCCTTTGCTAGCCTCCACTTGTGTGAGTAAGCTCTACTCATGATTCCAACTTCCAAGAAATCAAGTTATTCCAAAGTGTCCACTATAAACTTCTATGCATGGTGTGTTAGACCATTCCAAGTATATTCTTGTTTTCTGCTATCTTCCAATTAAAAACTATTTTGTTATGTGAAAACTTAGTGATTAAAGCCCTCACAAACTTGATGACACACTTTATATTCTTTGCCCCTAATAAACTTGAACCATTGTGTCATCTATGTTGTATATGCTTGTACTTTGTACTCAGTTGATATCATGCTCTTTTGTTTATGGATGTCACCGGTGTGAAATAAAGAGGGAACTTGTAAGTCCATGGAGTTTGTATCCTGTGTTAGAGAAACGCCTAGGCCGCTAGCCTAAGCCATGCCTAATCATGGTGGAAACTTGTAGCATCACCATAGTGACATCTATGAAGCATTCTTCTTATAAAAAAGAGACACATTGAGAAAAGTGGAAAGAGAGAAAAAAGCACCATATTCCCATGGTAAATAAGAAGATTGCTGAGATGCTCATTGTCTGCTTGCCTTGTCATTTTGGTTATGGGATAGATCCTGTACCATATGCAAGGGGTAGCCCGTTGGCGGTTCTCAATGATATGCAAATACTTACAATGACAAGAACTTACAGGTGACTAAAGTTGAGTAGCATGAGGTGTGGCCCTAGTATTCAAGGGAATTGAGATTGCCAACTTATACTTCGTCAATCATATACTCCATCTTTGTTCACTTTAACCTTAATCACTTCAAGATGCTTATGATAGGGGCAATGAGGGCTGAAAGCTAACAAGTACCATAATTTTTGGAAGCTTTTTTTGAAACTTGAAATCCCTGCTTCCTTTATAAAAGGTCTTTCTTCCACCACTATTGAGTCTCCACCTTCTACCTTTAGGCACCATTAAGAGAGCATAGTTGTCATTCTTTGTGCAGTGTTCCGAAGCTTATTGATTTATGCATATTGTGATATTACTTGTTCTTGTGCTATTTGTTTTTAGTCACCCTTGTGAACTTTGAAGGTGTCCTATGCATCTATTTGCTACTCTATGAGGGACAAGCTGATTGCCACTATGCTATGTTTTTGTATGTGAAACAAACAAACGTTTTTCAATGCATGTTATTCATGATCTTTGTTTGTAGCTTGTCATGTTGCATGCATAGTTACTATGTCCTATTGTTAGAACTCCATCTTTCATGGACATGTTTAGAGTTCTTTGATCCTAGATTTCAATGCTTGGAAATGGTTGGATCTTTATTGTGAGGGTGCATGTCGCCTCAAAAATTATTCTTTTTATCACTTACCTACTCGAGGACGAGCAGGAGTTAAGCTTGGGGATGCTTGATACGTCGGAAATGTATCTATAATTTTTGATGCTCCATGCTTGTTTAGTATCTACTTTGCTTTGCTTTGTCTACACTTTGAGGTGCTTTTTTACATGTTTTCTGATAGTAACCTATTAACAAGTTGTCACAGTGCCAGTTGCCTGTTTTCTGCTGTTTTTGGTTCCAGAAAAGTTAGTAAAGAAATATTCTCGGAATTGGACGGGACAAACGTCAAAGTCAATAACTTTCCGTGGGTAACAAGAAGTCCAGAGGGGAGCCGGAGAGGCGTGCCAGGGTAGCCGCACCCCCCGAGGAGCGGGTGGTCCCTGCCCTGCGCCTAGGAAGGGTGTGGGGCCCCTGGCCACCGCCTCGGCCTCCCCCTTCTCCTATAAGAAGCCCCCGATGCAGAAACCCTAAGTACCCGATCAAATCTCCACGAAACCTTCTGTAGCCGCCGCCACCGTCGTCCCTAGATCGAGGGGGGGGGATCTGAAGTTCTTCTCGGCACCCTGCCGGAGGGGAGATCATCCCGGAGGCCTTCTCTCTGGTATGATGCGTGAGTAGTTCCACCTTGTACTATGGGTCCATGTAGTAGTTAGATGGTTGTATCTCCTCCTTGTGCTTTCATGTATAGATCTTGTGAGCTCCGTTCATGATCAAGATCTAATCTATTTGTAATCATGCATGTTGTGCTTGCGGGGATCCGATGGATATTGAGATTATTATGTTGGTTTGATTAATGATTTTGTCTTTATGATTGTATCATGTCTGTGTTGTTTGTGATCTTGCATGCTCTTCGTTGTTAGTAGCTATCTTGGACAAGTAGTTGCTAGTGACTCCAAGAGGGGGTATTTATGTTCGGTAGTGGGTTCATGCCTCTAGTTTCCAAGGGAAGTGACAATAATCTCTTCAGTTATAGATGTGCTGTTGCTACTAGGGAGAAAACAACGGTCTCTTGTTCATGGAACATGTGGACTGTTTACCTTACACACTTTTCTTAAAGCAGTTGTCTGTTGCTTGCAACTTAATACTGGAGGGGGTTCAGATGATAACCTGAAGGTGGACTTCTAGTCATAGATGCAGTTGGATGGCGGTCTATGTATCTTGTTGTATTGCCCAATAGAATCTCATAGGATCTTTCTGACTACTAATTGCATTGTTATGCCTTTCTCAGTTCCTGCCAATTGCCCTGATGTAATTTGTTTACCCTTCATGCCATGTTGTTTATATAAGGAGAGCACCTCTAGTGAACTATGGACCCTGGTCCAATCTTTATCATTGATACATCTTCCACTGTTACTTGTTTACTTGCTGCAAACCACCATTACTTTCCACACTGTAAGGGTCCCAACCTTTAATAAGGTAGAGTCCCTTGTGTTTACAATGCTAGTCCCTGTATCAATAGATAGCATCCACAGTTAAGATGTAATATCAAGAAACAAAGGTCATAATATAACTTTATAACCAGGAATAACATAATTTTATTACATCTTACATAGCTCATTTGGCTATTACATTACATTGCAGAAAATATCTATAAGCATGGGGTCCTTCATCTTCAAAGTGCCACAGACAGACATGTTGGTTGTAGACTTTGTAATCCTAATCAACACACTTCACTAAATCAATCAAACCCGCAACATAACAAGTTACAGCCACAAGGGTCAATTGTAGAGGTCCCAATCTTTAATAAGATAGAACCCCTGTGTTTACAATGCTAGTCCCTGGATCAATAGCTAGCATCCACAGTTTAGATGTAATATCAAGAAACAAAGGTCATAATATAACTTTATAACCAGGAATAACATAATTTTATTACATCAATACATAGCTCATTTGGCTATTACATTACATTGCAGCGGAATAACTTTAAGCATGGGGTCCTTCATCTTCAAAGTGCCACAGGCAGATGTTGGTTGTAGACTTTGTAATCCTAATCAATCAATCTTCACTAAAACAATCAAACCTGCAACATACAAGTTACAGCCACAAAGGGACAATACATTTGAATTGTATTGGCAAGTGATACTATGGTAGTATAGTGGAGTCTATCATCTATATGCATTTGGCTAAGTGGAGTTGAAGCTTGCATTGCTCAAAATAGATTTTTCCCTTAACATTTGAAAATACTAAGTTTTTGCTTTGATAAAATCATTTTTCTCAATCAAAGATTGAAGATCCTTTACAAGGCATCTCTCAATCAAAGATTGAAGATTTCAAACAACCCTTGTTCAATCCACAAGTTTTAACTTAGAAATTTGAATGATGAGATTTTTGATTGCTTCCATGTCTTGATGCTCAAATTGTCCTTTACCAGGGACATGGCTAAGTACTTAGATTTTACACTCTGCAGAGGTGGTGCACTTTCCCCACAAGACTTGGTTTCCCAAGACACGATCTTTCCGAAGCTTTCCCTTAGACCAAAATGGACGCGTTCCAACCTATCAAACACTACCACCAACTGTCCAAATGGCTAAGTTCTTGCAACCTATGTGATCATGGCAGAGCCCATATTGCCAAGTGGTTGCACTTGAAGCTTCTCAACATTTGACATCTCCAATCTCTTTGTGCCTGGGTGGCATACCACAAGTGAGATACACAAGCCAAGTCCATGGCCTTGTGAACCACTCAACCAAAAACCACCAAGCAAGCCCATTCCACCCAGGTGATTCATTAACTTAGTTGTTTTATTACACAAAAACATAAGTCCTCAGACTTAGAGATTTTTCCATAGTGTGAATATATTTTCCACCCATGTTTTCTATTAGCTAGGCTAAGATTGATAGTAGTAGGAATCTTAACTTAGGAAAATCATACTAAGGATTCATCTACTAGTTTTCCTATAGTAAGGTTTATACTTAGCATAAATTCCATGCAAGTTTTACTTAGCAAAAATCACTAATGCATAGAGAAAGTAATGGGACAAAAAGTATGAAGCATCACTTGCCTTTTTGGTAGGGAATGGTGGTTCACTCCTTGATCTTGCTAGTCTCACACTTTGCTAAATTCACTACAAGTCAATCAAGCAAACACAAAATCAACTAACATTCCAAACCAAGTCAAACAAACAATTTCACACTCACAAAGCAATGGAATCTAAGTCATGCATAAGTATGCAAAGGATGGTTCTATTGAAGGATGGTATCCACTAGGTTTCTAAACTTTGTAAGGTCCAAATTGGTCATTTACCAAAATGGCAAAGTCATTATTTAGAGGGTTTTGCCCAAAAAATATTTTAAAATCCATTCAACATTTTATGTGGTGGAAATTAGTTTTATCAAATCTAAAACCTTTAATTCTTCACCAAAAAGTTTCTTACTCTCAAGACTTGGTGTTTTGGGGTCAGTAGCTTTGAATCAAAATATTTTCCCAAAGTTTTTATTCCAAAATCCTTTTTCATAATAAAACCATTATCTTTACTTAGCTAGAAATAGACTTATTCAATTAATCCATTCTCAATTTTTTCCAATTTCATTTTCAAAACCATGGGTTGGTTCCTAGGGTCGGTAAGGTCACAAAAAACCATTTTGCAAAGGTTTTAACCCAAAAATCATTTTTAAACTATTTTTATACTCTAAACAAGCTCACAAAAGAATCTGCAAAAACAAGCAAACTAACAAATACTATTTGCTAAACTAAGGGCATGGCTGGCTAGGTCTTTCTCTCCTTAATCCATTGGTATAAAATTTGTAATTTTTGGACGTGTGGTTTGAAAGTTACAAGGGTTTGAAAATCCTATCTAAATCAGATTTCAAATCTGTTTTTAAACAAAAACATGGCCACGCGTCGCTTTCTAACTGGACGATACCGGTTCGGCCGGATCACGCGCGGTAGCCCTTGGATCTAATTAGATCGTGCGGTACTGAGCGCATACCCCTTCGCGGTTTAAGTGACTCTATCGTGCCCGCCCGATCTGGATCGAACGGCTCCTACTGGCTTGCCAAAAGTTGGCGGCGCTAGGATAATGGCGGAGCGGCCAGTTGGCGGCGGCGCTGGCGAAGCAGGAAGCGGGAAGGAAGGAGAGGGTGCTCACCGAGTTCGTGGAGCGACGCTGATTCTCAACGTGTGGCTCGTCCATCGAGGCGACGGGTCGTGAGTGGAATCTTCACGGAGTTGAGAACGGCGTTAGGTGGTCCGGTTGTGGTCGGAGGCGACGCTTGAGATCACGCCGAGGCAAGCGAAGTTAGCTTCGCAAGGTCGGCGACGGTGCATGAAAGAGAAGGAGGCGGTCGGATACAACTGGGGCATCGGAGAAGAGCCAGACGGCGCAGTCTTGGAGGTTGTCGTTGCCGATGCTCAGGGGCGCCCGCGGTTGAACGGAGGGCACGGGTAGGTGCGTGAGATGATGGGGATCAAGCTAGTGTGAGCTAGGAGGTAGGAGAGGGTCAGGGCTCGCCGGAATCGGCGTCGGAGCGTCGTCGGACAGAGGCGGTGTTCGAGTAAAATTCGATGGCCTGGGGGCGGGATTGGGGAAGGAGATAGAGGGGAACAGAGGAGAAGACGCAGACGCTTAATAGCGTGCAGTCACGGCGAGGTTTAAGGCGCGGAATCAATGCGAATTGAACGCGCGGATTGAAGGCAGCAACGGTAGGCGTCGTTAGCGCGAGGAGGAAGAAGGGTGAGATGCCTGCGTGGGGTCGGTTGGTCAGCGGGGTGAGAGAGGGAAGAAGGGTCCACCGGCCAGCGTCTATTCGGGTTAGTATTTAGGTAGGAAAATGTTTCGCTGTGGATAGAGGAGCTGGGCTGGCGCTGGGCCTTAGTGGGCTGCTGGGTTGGGTCGGTCTAATCTTTATTTTTTTCTTATTCTGAATCTTTTTCCTTTTTCTAATTCTATTTCCTGTTTTGAATTTTCCAAACAAACAAACATCAACCAAATCAATTCAAACAACACCAAACTTTGTAATATTGAAATTAGTTCTGTTCAGTAACATGAATCAAAATCTAAAATAAAATAAAATAATACTTTAATCTTTTTAGGTTCCATTCCTTAATTAAATAAAACGGGCCATTAGTTATTTAATAAAATAGGGTTTGTTATAATTAATAAAATCTCCATTTGAAATCCAAATACTTTCAAAACCAAATCAGTAGGTTTTATTTGAAACTAAAGAATACTTGGAAACTTGTTTAAAACAAAATAACCTTTTATTTTAGGGTCCATTAATAATTAAATACAATAGACCTTTATTCATTTAATTTAAATAGGATTTGTTTTATTGAAATCTTTATTTTGAAAAATTAAAAATAAAACCAAAACACTTCAGTAGGTTTTATTTGAGAATATAAAATACTTGGAAAACTTATTTTAAATAAATAAATAAGTTTTGATGGTTTGAAAATAAATAAACTTTTATTAATAAAACTTGGATATTAAATCCTTTATTGTTTTATTTTGAATAACCTTTATTTATTTTAATCAAACAAAATGTTTTTATTTCAAAATGTTTGGTCAAGGTTTGATTTGGCTCTATAAAATAATTGCTTATTTTAAAATCCTTCCTTTTTCCTTTGGAAACTAAAACCTTTTATTTGAAAGATAAAAATAGCAATTCCAAATATTTTATTTTCCTTTTATAAATGTTTAACCTTTTAAATCCTTTTAGGATTTTATTTAATCCAAGTATATTTGAAGTTCCATTTAAATTCAAAAAGTTTCTTCTGGCCCTGAAAATCAAACAAAGTTTTATTTTATTCATTTATTTTCACATTACAAGATTTGGAAAATCTTGGGATGTGACATCAATACATTTGAAATTGTATTGGCAAGTGATACTATGGTAGTATAGTGGAGTCTATCATCTATATGCATTTGGCTAAGTGGAGTTGGGGCTTGCATTGCTCAAAATAGTTTTTCCTTATCATTTTGAAAACACTAAGTTTTTGCTTGACAAAATCATTTCTCCCAATCAAATATTGAAGATCCTTTAATCCTTGTTCAACACACAAGTTTTTAACTTAGAAATTTGAATGATGAGATTCTTGATTGCTTCCATGTCTTGATGCTCAAATTGTCCTTTACCAGGGACATGGCTAAGTACTTAGATTTTACACTCTGCAGAGGTGGTGCACTTTCCCCACAAGACTTGGTTTCCCAAGACCTTTCAAAAGCCTTCCCTTAGGCCAAAATGGACGCGTTCCAACCTATCAAACTCTACCACCAACTGTCCATATGGCTAAGTTCTTGCAACCTATATGATCCAGGCAGAGCCCATAATGCCAAGTGGCTGCACTTGAAGCTTCTCAACATTTGACATCTCAAATCTCTTTGTTCCTGGGTGGCCATCCACAAGTGAGATACACAAGGTTAACCATAAACATGGGCCTTGTGAACCACTCAACCAAAAACCACCAAGAAATTACCATTCCACCCAAGTGATTCATTAACTTAGTTGTTTTATTAAACAAAAACACAAGTCCTCAGACTTAGAAAATTTTCCATAGTATGAATGTATAATCCACCCTTGTTTTCTATTAGCTAAGCTAAGCTTGATAGTAGTAGGAATCTTAACTTAGGAAAATTTCTACTAAGGTTTCATCTACTAGGTTTTCCTATAACAAGGTTTATACTTAGCAAAATTCCATGCAAGTTTTACTTAGAAAAATCACTAATGCATAGTGAAAGTAATGGGACAAAAAGTATGAAGCATCACTTGACTTTTTGGTAGAGTATAAGTTCACTCCTTGTCCTTGATACAATCACACTCTTCAAGTCACTACAATTCAATCAAGCAAGCACAAGTTCAATCTACCAATCAAGCAATTCATCACATAAAATAACAAAGTCAAGGTAATGCATGCAAACATGCCAAGCTTTGTTTTATTTGAAAAAGTGGTTCCTAATGGATCATAAACATTTTAAAACACCTAATGGTCATTTTGCAATGTGGCGAAGTCATTTGCAAAAGGTTTTCACTTCATAAACCATTTTCAAAATAAGGTATCATTTTATGTTGTGTAGAAATATTTTACTAAGGCATTAATCTATAGGGTTCACCAAATATGTTTTCAAACCATAAAACTTGGTGTTTGGGGTCAGAGAGTTTAAAATAAAACATTTCCCAAAGGTTTTCTTCCAAAACCATTTTTAATAAATAAACTATATTTTTATTTGACTAGAAATGGTTTTAAATCAAAGAATCATTATTTTGTTTCACCAAATACATTTTTGAATCCACAAAGTGTTTCCTATGGTCAGTAGGTTTAAATCACACCATTTTCAAAATATTTTATCCCCAAAAACATTTTAGAACAATTTTTATAACCTAAACAAGCATACACATGTTTCTGAAAAAAAAAACATTTTTCCAGAAGCTTTTTACTAAAAAATGGCATGGTTGGCTAGGGCTTGCTCTACTGATTCCATTGATATAAAGTTTTTAATTTTTGGATGTGTGGATCAAAAGTTACAAGGTTTTCAAATCTGCATCTAAATCAGATTTCAAATTCTATTTTAAATCGTCTGGTGCCACGCGTCTTAATTCTATTCGTCCATACCGTTTTGGTTGGATCGAGCACTCTGGTGTGTTGGATATCAAACAGATCGTGCGGTGCAGAGCTGTTCGTACCCCTTCGATCAGTGGATCTATCGTTGCGCTTGGATCTATATCCTACGGTGCACAGCACGTTAGCCATCGAGTGGCGGCGCTGGCGGCGGCAGGTGGCGGCGTGCGCTCAGACGATGACGGCGCCGGCGATACAGGGAGCTAGAGGAATAGTGGGATAGCTCACCAGAATCGCCGAAGCTTGCTGATGCTCAACGTTGCTGTCGCTAGGCAGGGGCGCACGGGGTTGTCCTTAATCTTTCGCCGAAGTTCGTTCTGGCGACGGGCGTGCTCTGGTGCTGTCGAAGATGAACTTACTGAGCGCGCTAAGGCTAACGGAGAGCAGTGTTAGATGCGTGTGAGAGAGGAGCGTGCGAGAGCATCAACGAGAGGGGAAGGGGCAGACAGAAGCTACCTAGGGCACTCGTCGGAGTTAAACCAGACGGTGGCGGCGCTTGGAGTCATCATTGCCGAGGCTCAGGAGCGCGCGCGAGCGAGCTACGGATGCAGAAAGGTCCGCCAGGTGATGGGGATCACGGCTGGGTGCTCGAGGAGGCGAGGGGCGGTGAATACTGGCCGGAATCATCGCCGGAGCATCGTCGGACAGAGGATGGTGTGGCGAGGAATTGGGCGGCCTGGGGGCGTGTTGAGGTGGGGCGAGAGAGGGGAACCAGAGAGGAGAGGGAGACGCTTTATCGTGCGTGGTCGTAGGGCGGGGTTATTGCGCCATTAATCGAGAATTAAGCTCGCGAATTCAACGCAGAAACGGGAGAGAGGAGGAGGAGGAACTGGTCGCGCGGTTGAAGACAGGTGAGCTGGCGGTGGGGTCTATCTGGCAGTGAGGGAGAGAGAGAGGGGAATGGGTCCACCGGTCATTGGCTCTGCGGGTCGTCTGGTGAGTGAGAGAAAAACACTTCGGGGGAGAGAGGGAAATGGGTTGCTGGGCTGGGATGGGCTTAGCTGGGCTGGGTCTTCTTTGCTCTATTTTTTTCTGTTCTGAAATTCAAACAACAAATTCAAACATTCAAATCAATCAAATTTCTACCACACTTTGCATTGAATTTTTGGTTCTGTTTAACAACATAAAACCAAAGTCCAAAAATAAAATAATTTTTATTCTTTTTGGGACCCATTAATAATTAAATAAATGGACCTTAGTTATTAAATCAAATGGGTTTTGATTTATTTAAAATCTCCATTTGAAAACTAAATATTATCAAAAAAACAATTCAGTAGGTTTTATTTGAAAATAATAAAAACTTGGAAAACTTATTTAAAATAATTTAATAAGTTTTGATGTTTTAATTAAAATGGTAAAACCTTTTATTTAAATAAAATTGGATATTAAATCCTTATTATTTTATTTTAAATAAACCTTTTACTATTTTTATCAAATAGAAATATTTTATTTCAAAGGCTTGGCCAAGTTGTAATTTGGCTCTTTAAAATAATCTTTATTTATAAATCTATCCTTTTTCATTTGAAACCAAATCTTTTTATTATAAGATCCAAATAGTAATTCCAAATATTTTTTTAACTTTATTGTTTATTTATCTTTTTAAATCCTTTTAAGATTTTATTTGATCAAATAGGTTTTGAAAGTTCCCAATTGGAATCAAAAAGTTTCTTCTCACCCTGAAAATCAACAAAGTTTTATTTTATTATTTTATTTTTCACATTACAAGATTTGGAAAATCTTGGGATGTGACAGGCTACCACCCTTAAAATAAATCTCGTCCCGAGATTTGGGAAGGTAGGGGTTACAAATTGGCTCAAAAGCAATAGGGTACTACCACCCTTAAAAATTTTCCAACTAAATTACATATTGGCCTTCTTGGGATCCCGGGAAAACTTCTCCAAGCAAACATTTGCATAGTGTCCTTTGTTTTCACACTTGAAACATGTGACAAGGCTGAGATCCTTCATAGGCTGGTTTATCTTGTGTTTCATCTTTTCTGGACAGTTGCTTGCATAATGTCCTAGCTCTTTGCAGTTGTTGCACCACACTTGGCTAATATCTTTCTTTTCCTTTGGTATCATTTCCTCTTGTTTGTTTCCTTGGTTCTTCCTCTTTTCTGGGCAGTCACTGGCATAGTGTCCCTTCTCTTTGCAAGTGTAACATTGCACTTGAGTAATATCTTTCTTCTTCTTTTTGGGTCTCTCCAAAGCTAGGAGTTCTTTTAGTTCATGCTCCTCAAAGGTGGGAAATCTTTCTCTCTTCTTGGGGCAGTTACTAAAGATATGACTTTCTTTTTCACAATTAGGGCATTGATCTTCATGCTTTCTGCATGTATGATCCTTGTCTCCACAAATATTGCAAGCTTGAGTTCTTTCTAAAATAACATCTTTGTCATCCTTGTTGTCATTAGCTCCTTGGGAAAAGTTTTCTCCCATGTTGATCACTTGAGTAACCAATCCTTGCAACAATTGGGATTGAAGTTTCAAAATCCTTTGTATGGCTGGGTCTAGTCCATTGTTGTTGGCTAAAAGCTGAGTTGTCTCTTGGCTCAACTGGTTTTGGTTTGCTATAAGTCCTCTCATGTTGTCCTCTTGGTTGTTGTTGGTGTCATCAACCTTGGAGTTGAAGTCTCTTGGAGTAGTCATCTGTTTGGGTTGAATGGGGATTAGAATAGACAAAATATTTCTAAGTAAGGGTTCTAATCACACACATCACAATTCACACAAGCATTATGCAAGCAATCACAAACAAACATTCCACTCAAACAACAAAGTTCAAGCATATTTTTAGGCAACCAAAAATATTTTTGTTACACCACATAAGTTGGTGTGTTTGACTTAAACTAAATATGGTGGTCCATCTATATGGTTCACTTGAGATATTTCCACCCTTCTTGGTTGATCCTTCTTGAACAAGATCTTTGTATCCTTGGAGAATTTCTTGAATCTTGGTCACAAAATTTCAAAGGTGATGATAGTTCATTCTAAGTTGTGTTTCCTTAGTCTTCAAGTCTTGAGCAACATTTCTTGTCTCAATTGTAATCCTTAGTAATATCCAAGGTTGAAGTCCTTAGTGAATATGCTGAAGATGTTGAAGTCATTAGAGTTGAAGAAGTTGAAGTCATTAGAGTTGATGGAGTCCTTTGCGCATGGTATAGTCTTTGGTCATGGGGTAGGTTTTTCCATCAAGTTGAAATAGAAGAGATGTAGAGTTGAAATCAAAATGGTTGAGGAAAGAGTTTACAAGATTGTTTGTAAATAATTTTTTTTTGGAACAAATACAACTCCTATTTTTCTAAGGGTCTTTGTCCAATCCTAGGTTTACAAATCCTACAGGCAACACAATGCTCTGATACCATCTGTAAGGGTCCCAACCTTTAATAAGGTAGATTCCCCTATGTTTACAATTCTAGTCCCTGGATCAATAGCTAGGATTGTAACACCCTCAGAATCGGACCTATGCAAGTTTTAGCGAAACCCGCCAAACCCGCATAGAAACGATTCAAAGGTTCCCACCAGGCACTTTCGTGCGGGTGGAAAACGAAGTAATAACATTACACAACAGTCCTCGATGGGACCCACAGAACAGATATATATAACAGCGACTCGAAGAGTCAAGAATACAGATAAAATATCCAAAGATCCAAATCACCTTGAAAATGATAGAGCGTCCGACTACGGACAAGATGCAAATGGGGCTAAGAGCCCTGAAGAATAACCGATGGCGTCCATAACCCTGCCCAGGCCAAGCCGGAAGGGTAACCCTGCTAACGACGTCGATCTCAAAACCTGCTTAAACAAAAAGGGGCGCCGACAAGGGCAAAGGAAAAAGAGGAGCGTCAAGATCGAGGCCGATTGCAGCGAGTCTAGAATTGGCGGTCCTCGCCTACATAGGTATGGTGGATCAAGGCGGCGGCAGCATGCACTAAACAACCTATAGAGACTCGATACAACTGGCGACAGTCAGAGAGGGGTAAGATAGACCTATCCGGATCCAACCTGAAGCTAACACCAAACAAACTCATCCTGGTGTTTCCCCCTCGAGACCAATCGAGGAAGTCAACCGAGGAACTCACACCGTTGGCAGTTTTATTTATTCGGTTATCGTTGCAGCAATTACTAGTCAGGTTTAGATAATCGTCCTGATAAAATAAGCAGTGGGCACTTTTAGTTAACCATTTCGTTATAGTTACAACACTTACTAATCAGATACAATTAGCATGAGATAACCCCAAAACCCAGCAGTTGTTGGATTCTTTCATTTAGCCATTCCGTTGTAGTTGCAAAACTTACTAGTCAGGTAAAATGGTCGCAAGCGACAACTCAAACAAGCAATTGTGGCAGTATTATTTAGCCATTCCATTATAGTGGAGCTGATTACTAGTCATTATAAAGTCAAATTTATAGCAATAAACTTTAGTTATGCTTGTCTATGATCGAGATACTGTGCTCCAAGTCGTCCATATCCGCGGACACGGCTTTCAGAAAGTTTTACCCGGCCGGGGTGCACCAATAGCAACACACGCTCGATCAACCTCGGAAAAACCAACTCAAAACCCAACGAGGCTTTCACGACTAAGCAATCACAGGATTCAGAATTATTTCAGGGGGCCACCCCTTGGAGTCTACCCGCAACGAAGTAAGCAAGCTCCGAGACGGACTCAAGGTTTGTGACAATGGCTGTAAACGACTGGGAACCCAAAAACTCGGGGTGTCGATACCGCGAAAACATTCCGCTTACCTAAATAGTACAGTGTGCTCCTCGCACAAACGTAAATAAACAGTAGCATGGCATAAGTACAGGATAGTAAATAAAACCTCAAACTAGTTTGTGGCCCCAAGAAATAAAACTGAATCGAGCTCTGGCTTAGGGGGGTCCCATATACCTCCCGGATGTGGATAGCGCGATAAATCAAGGAACAGGTATCAAGTACTCGGGGTCCTACGGGACACAAGTGGGCGTTCGGAAACCAAATGTTATCTATCACCCACCGATGCCTCTGCTTACTTCAATTTTAGTTGTTAAGCAGGAATTAAAGTGAACGATAAGTAAAACTATGATCATCTCCAACAACAACATGCGGCAATACATCAACAACTGTGGCCATCGACGACGCACAAAGCACTTGAGCGACTACGACGCGCAAGTCCAACTATCTACCAAACAACAGGTAATAGGATGTGTCCAAGGCAATATAGGGCTGCATGGTATATCACGGGTACGGAAACTAGAGCATCGCAACACAGATAGCAAAAGATCAACAGGAGGGAATAAATACTAGAAAAGTAAGATAGGCAGAAAGGAGGGAGATGCTCGCCTGAAAACATTGTCGAAGGTTCAACCGAAGATCGGGTCGACACTCGCATCAACTCAACGGCCTTATCCGCGAAGAAGCAAAACGCTAGAAGAAACACCGGATGCAATATTCAATACAACGGCAGAAGATCGGCATGATGCATGTATGATGCATGACATGGCAAGGTGCGATGCAATTAGGTCATATTAAGTGGAACCGGGGTCCCGACAATTAATTAGGTGGTTCAAGTTGTTTAGAACCCCCGCAATTTAAATGTGGTTTTAGCATGGCAAAAGATAGCACCGGTTCGCTACACAAGATTAAATGAGGCCGATATGAGACTAGATTTGCCCGCATATGGGCCCCATATTTAATTATTAGGTGAATCGGCATAAGGCCCCCAAACCACACGACAATATGCATGCATGAACATTTAATATGCGACAAGTTATATTATGTTATAAAATAGGGTTTCGGGAAGGGGTTCACACATTAGGGTTCGACGATCTTGGGGTTCCGGGGTTCGGGGTCGGGGTTCAGGGTTCGACGGTTTCGGATCAAGGGATCGTTCTCGCAACGGGTAGGTCTTGGCGCATCCGGGTTCTCGGCGGTCTGCGTCCGGAAAGGAGTACTTGGGGTGTCGGGGGCGCATCGGTCCGCTCTGGTCGATGTCGATCTTGTCGTTGCGACGAACTTGCCGGGTCCGCGTATCGGGTCAGTCTTGGCGTTCGGGAAGAAGAACTTGTCGTTCTCGCGGCGATCTTGGCGTGCTTCCGGTCCAGGTTTTGGCATTCGAGGGAATTGCTTGGCGTTCCCGGAGGAAGTACTTGTCGTTTCCGTGTAGGCGTCCTCGGTGTCGGGGGAGATATTGGGGTTCCAACTTGTCCATCATTGACGGACTTGGTTCGTCGTCGGGTCTCGTCGGGGTCGGACTTCGGGGATTTTTGGTAGATGGTCCCATGTAGTCGGTCATGGCGAGCTTGGCGCGGCACCGGGTTCGGGGTCTATCTTCGGCTCCGGGGAACGGCTTGCGGTCCGCACAGATCTTGGGGTTCGGCCTCCAAACGCCGGGGTCGGCTTCGGGGTTTCGGAGTTGGGGCCTTCGGATCCTCGAGGCGATCTTGGCGTTCCGGGCATCTTCGGTCCTCGGATCCGAGAGGAGAACTTGGCGATTCCGAGGTTCTTCGGGTCATGTCGACGGCCTTGGGGTTCGGTTCTTGGAGTCCGCGAGGGAGATCTTGAACAGGAATGCAACATCACCACATAAGCAGCATGTCACCACCACAACGCCACATCAAGGTGCATCGCGAGGGACAAATTCCACCAAACACAAAAGGGTGGGGCCATGTTCCTGGGGCTCGAGCGCGGCCGGGTTCGAAGACGACGAGGGCGACGACCAACGACGGAGGCCGCGGCAGAGTCCAGAGACGACGCGGGGCGACCTTGCAGAGGATGGCGAGCGCCAGGGGAGAGGAAGGCGGGGCTGAGGCGGACGCGGAAGAGGCAGTGAGGGGGGCGGCCCAGATCGCGCGAGCTGGCGGCCGGAGAGAGAGTCCGCTCACGGAGGCGAGCGGTCGGGAGGCGCGGCCGGGAAGCGCCTGATGGCGGACAGACGGGCGGCTCTGCAGGGAGAAGGACCGGTGGGAGGCGCTTGGCGAGAGGCGGGCGCGGTCTCGAGCGGGCGGAGGCGGGCGCTTGGCCGGGTGGAGCTTCGGCGGGACTGAGGGAGGGCAGAGCGCGGTGGGCGGAGCGGCGGGCTCTGGCTGGGACGCTGGCCGAGCACGCTGGTCGGCCAGCGAGGCGCGGGGTTGGCAGCGTCCTGAGGAAGATGGAGAGGAGAGAGGGAGAGCCAGGCGGGGCAGGTGGGTCGTGTGGGTCCCAGGCGGTGGGCGGGGCCACAGGGAACAGGGCTGAGTGGGCGCGTGTGAGTGCGTGGTGGTGCCAGTCTGTGTGCGGGGTTGAGGGAGGAGAGAGAGGGTAGGATTAGGTGGCAGTTGGTGGTTGGTGGGGATTTGGGGAGGGGTGAGGTGGCGAGAGGGGGTTGGTTGGGGTGATGTGGAGGGGAGGGCTGGGTAGGTTAGTTGGTAGGAATAGGATTAGAGGTGGACCGATTTAATCTGGGGGTGGTCGTTCGGCCTGCCTGCTCGATCGCCTCACTAAAAATAAAATAAATTTTATTTGTTTTAATAACACCGTTTGCAAACCGATAGTAGACAAACAAAAATAATCCGGAGGCCCGGGGTTTGGCGCTTGAATAAAGACGGGGCGTTTCAGAAAACAAAAACGGGTTTTTCCGCAAATAGTTTTGTGCAAGCAAATGCAAGATGATGACGATGCTCAAATGCAATGTGGCATGATGACATGAGCATGCTGTCATGATGATGCAATGCACAAAAACAACGCGATTTTCTAGTAGTGGTTTTGCGGGATGCCACAAGGATCCACAGTTAAGATGTAATATCAAGAAACAAAGGTCATAATATAACTTTATAACCAGGAATAACATAATTTTATTACATCTTACATAGCTCATTTGGCTATTACATTACATTGCAGCAGAATATCTATAAGCATGGGGTCCTTCATCTTCAAAGTGCCACAGGCAGACATGTTGGTTGTAGACTTTGTAATCCTAATCAACACACTTCACTAAATCAATCAAACCTGCAACATAACAAGTTACAGCCAAAAGGGTCAATACATTTGAAATTGTATTGGCAAGTGATACTATGGTAGTATAGTGGAGTCTATCATCTATATGCATTTGGCTAAGTGGAGTTGGGGCTTGCATTGCTCAAAATAGATTTTCCTTATCATTTTGAAAACACTAAGTTTTTTCTTGACAAAATCATTTCTCCCAATCAAAGATTGAAGATCCTTTAACCCTTGTTCAACCACAAGTTTTTAACTTAGAAATATGAATGATGAGATTCTTGATTGCTTCCATGTCTTGATGCTCAAATTTTCCATTACCAGGGACATGGCTAAGTACTTAGATTTTACACTCTGCAGAGGTGGTGCACTTTCCCCACAAGACTTGGTTTCCCAAGACAAGATCTTTCAGAAGCCTTCCCTTAGGACAAAATGGACGCGTTCCAACCTATCAAACTCTACCACCAACTGTCCATATGGCTAAGTTCTTGCAACCTATATGATCCAGGCAGAGCCCATAATGCCAAGTGGCTGCACTTGAAGCTTCTCAACATTTGACATCTCAAATCTCTTTTTTCCTGGGTGGCCATCCACAAGTGAGATACACAAGGTCAACCATAATCATGGGCCTTGTGAACCACTCAACCAAAAACCACCAAGCAATTACCATTCCACCCAGGTGATTCATTAACTTAGTTGTTTTATTAAACAAAAACACAAGTCCTCAGACTTAGAAATTTTTCCATAGTATGAATGTATAATCCACCCTTGTTTTCTATTAGCTAAGCTAAGCTTGATAGTAGTAGGAATCTTAACTTAGGAAAATTTCTACTAAGGTTTCATCTACTAGGTTTTCCTATAACAAGGTTTATACTTAGCAAAATTCCATGCAAGTTTTACTTAGAAAAATCACTAATGCATAGTGAAAGTAATGGGACAAAAAGTATGAAGCATCACTTGCCTTTTTGGTATAGTATAAGTTCACTCCTTGTATTTGCTACAATCACACTCTTCAAGTCACTACAATTCAGTCAATCAAGCACAAGTTTAATCTACCAATCAAGCAATTCATCACATAAAATAACAAAGTCAAGGTAATGCATGCAAACATGCCAAGCTTTGTTTTATTTGAAAAAGTGGTTCCTAATGGATCATAAACATTTGAAAACACCTAATGGTCATTTTGCAATGTGGCAAAGTCATTTGCAAAAGGTTTTCACTTCATAAACCATTTTCAAAACAAGGTATCATTTTATGTGGTGTAGAAATATTTTACTAAGGAATTAATCTATAGGGTTCACCAAATATGTTTTCAAACCATAAAACTTGGTGTTTGGGGTCAGAGAGTTTAAAATAAAACATTTCCCAAAGGTTTTCTTCCAAAACCATTTTTAATAAATAAACTATATTTTTATTTGATTAGAAATGGTTTTAAATCAAAGAATCATTATTTTGTTTCACCAAATACATTTTTGAATCCAGAAAGTGTTTCCTATGGTCAGTAGGTTCAAATCACACCATTTGCAAAATATTTTATCCCCAAAAACATTTAATAACAATTTTTATAACCTAAACAAGCATACAAATGTTTCTGCAAAAACAAACATTTTTCCAGAAGCTTTTTACTAAACAAATGGCATGGTTGGCTAGGGATTGCTCTACTGATTCCATTGATATAAAGTTTGTAATTTTTGGATCTGTGGATCAAAAGTTACAAGGTTTTCAAATATGCATCTAAATCAGATTTCAAATTCTATTTTAAATCGTCTGGTGCCACGCGTCTTAATTCTATTCGTCCATACCGTTTTGGTTGGATCGAGCACTCTGGTGCGTTGGATATTAAACAGATCGTGCGGTGCAGAGCTGTTCGTACCCCTTCGATCAGTGGATCTATCATAGCGCTTGGATCTACATCCTACGGTGCACAACACGTTAGCCATCGAGTGGCGGCGCTGGCGGCGGCAGGTGGCGGCGTGCGCTCAGACGATGACGGCGCCGGCGATACAGGGAGATAGAGGAACAGTGGGATAGCTCACAAGAATCGCCGAAGCTTGCTGATGCTCAACGTTGCTGTCGCTGGGCAGGGGGCACATGGGGTTGTCCTTAATCTTTCGCCGGAGTTCGTTCTGGCGACGGGCGTGCTCTGGTGCTGTCGAAGATGAACTTACTGAGCGCGCTAAGGCTAACGGAGAGCAGTGTTAGATGCGCGTGAGAGAGGAGCGTGCGAGAGCATCAACGATAGGGGAAGGGGCGGATAGAAGCTACCTGGGGCACTCGCCGGAGTTAAACCAGACGGTGGCGGCGCTTGGAGTCGTCGTTCTCGAGGCTCAGGAGCGCATGCGAGCGAGCTGCGGATGCAGAAAGGTCCGCCAGGTGATGGGGATCACGGCTGGGTGCTCGAGGAGGCGAGGGGCGGTGAATACTGGCCGGAATCGTCGCCGGAGCATCGTCGGACAGAGGATGGTGTGGCAAGGAATTGGGCGGCCTGGGGGCGTGTTGAGGTGGGGCGACAGAGGGGAACCAGAGAGGAGAGGGAGACGCTTTATCGTGCGTGGTCGCAGGGCGGGGTTATTGCGCCATTAATCGAGAATTAAGCTCGCGAATTCAACGCAGAAACGGGAGAGAGGAGGAGTAGGAACTGGTCGCGCGGTTGAAGACAGGTGAGCTGGCGGTGGGTTCTATCTGGCAGTGAGGGAGAGAGAGGGGAATGGGTCCACCGGTCATTGGCTCTGCGGGTCGTTTGGTGAGTGAGAGAAAAACACTTCGAGGGAGAGAGGGAAATGGGCTGCTGGGCTGGGTCTTCTTTGCTCTATTTTTTTCTGTTCTGAAATTCAAACAACAAATTCAAACATTCAAATCAATCAAATTTCTACCACACTTTGCATTGAATTTTTGGTTCTGTTTAACAACATAAAACCAAAGTCCAAAAATAAAATAATTTTTATTCTTTTTGGGACCCATTAATAATTAAATAAATGGACCTTAGTTATTAAATCAAATGGGTTTTGATTTATTTAAAATCTCCATTTGAAAACTAAATATTATCAAAAAAACACTTCAGTAGGTTTTATTTGAAAATAATAAAAACTTGGAAAACTTATTTAAATTAATTTAATAAGTTTTGATGTTTTAATTAAAATGGTAAAACCTTTTATTTAAATAAAATTGGATATTAAATCCTTATTATTTTATTTTAAATAAACCTTTTACTATTTTTATCAAATAGAAATATTTTATTTCAAAGGCTTGGCCAAGTTTTAATTTGGCTCTTTAAAATAATCTTTATTTATAAATCTATCCTTTTTTCATTTGAAACCAAATCTTTTTATTATAAGATCCAAAATAGTAATTCCAATTTTTTTTTAACTTTATTGTTTATTTATCTTTTTAAATCCTTTTAAGATTTTATTTGATCAAATAGGCTTTGAAAGTTCCCAATTGGAATCAAAAAGTTTCTTCTCACCCTGAAAATCAACAAAGTTTTATTTTATTCTTTTAATTTTCACATTACAAGATTTGGAAAATCTTGGGATGTGACACACACCATACCTTTAATCCTTTGTTGCAGCAAACCGGTGAGCTTGACAACCTCACTGATTCGTTGGGGCAAAGTCTTGAGTTTGTGTTGTGTAGGTCTCCGCGTTGCTTGCAACACCTGTGTGAAGTTTCCTTCCTCCTACTGGTTCGATAACCTCGGTTTCTTGCTGAGGGAAAACTTGCTGCTATGCTGCTTCACACCTTGTTATTAGGGTTCCCAAGGAATCGCTCCTACATCAACTCAGCGCTGCATCATTAGACAAACTCGTCAACATTGGGTCCACCTGTGCTCCAGTGCCACCTGGTGTGTTCCTCGAACAAATCTGTGTGCCCTCTATCAAGCGAAAATTTCCGAAGGACTCAACCGAAGCCATAGGACACACGGGGGCTGCGCCACCCGAGAAAACTGTAACATCCCAGCATTAGAGATGAGAAATAAGCTAGACCCAGATGTGTGCATTGCATTCATGCATAGAAAATACGAATAATTTTCGCGCTTTTGAATAAAACTTGTCAAGGGGATTGAAACCTCTCTCAACTTGATGGAATTGAAGTAGATCATCAAGTTCATTGTGATAAGATTCAGAATGACCTTTGCTTAAACCTTATTTGGGAGAACATGATTTGATATAAGGTTGATCGAATATAATAAAATTTAATCCTAATGCATTGCTTAATGATTAATATATGATCCTTAAGGGATCATATCATAATATTCATTACAACAACCCATGACCACCAAGTGATAAGAATGTAATGACTAACCTTGAATTATTTTCTTCCTATTCAATTATATCATGAGTATCATGGTAATACCTAATCTTAACTCTTTAGTGAGTTTGAGTAGCAAGGAAATTAAGTTAAGATCAGTTACCACATATCTTTCTTTCCATACCAATCCTTACCATATCTGTGCAATCCTATCCTTATATCTATGGTTCATCAATGTTGAGTAATCAACTATTGATTCACCAATTTTTAACCTATCAACTCTTGTCCATATAAAAGTATTCACTTAAAGCTTATAACAAAAATAGTAAGAAGAGGTAAGTAGTAATGCTAGATGTGATATCATCTATAGGATGGGAGTGTTGGAAGTAAATAAGATCAATAGGATAATTGGTGGAGTTAAATCACTCCTAAATGAATAGAAGAGTTATTTAGATTATATAATTATATGGTGATAAAGTAGATCTTAGGGATAAAGGAGTAATCCTATTGGACTAAGTAGGTATAGTACATTAATAAACATTCCCTAATCCACTAGAGATATTAAGAAGATAATTATAATACAACTGTAGTGTTGCATTGATGAAGCCTTAACTAGATCATTAGAAACCTAAACCATAAGGGATCAAAGGATTATAATGATCATGCTTAGAGCACCAAGATTGAATGCTTATATCCAGTATAAGTGTCATTGGTGGGTAAAACATGATTAAACTCTAATATGAGATATTGGAGTCAAGTAAAGATAAGATTATATGATTAAAACAATATTAGAGCAGCATTGAATTATAGAGTTAGTATTTTCCTTTGGAAACATAGTAAACTCTTGAGGTGAAGTAGGATTTGATGTATATTTAATTATAAATACATGTGCTGAAGTAATATTAGTAGGTGGATAATTATGGAAGAATAGGAATGGAGCTAGAAATAGCTACTTGTTGAATTGGGGAGCTATCCACAGAAGAGTAGTTGATATAACCCAAGTCTGGACAGATGAAAGATTATGAAAAGCTTTAATGGCAAGCTCATGGAATTTGTAAATAGGTTTAGAAGAAAAAAAGGTGGATAAAAATATTCTTGTAAAGCAAAGCTCATCATGTTAACCATGATGCTTGATAGGAAGAAGTAATATATCTAGGAAAGGAATTCTTAATTAGAAGTCCATAATTATGAATTATGGAGGATAGGAATTCTTGGTAAACACTAAATCCTAAATCCATATCAAGTTTAATATCCATCTCATTTATGGGATAACTCATATTATTTCCACAATGTTTTAGAGGAATAGTTTATATAACAAATCACTTAAGCACATCTCTGTCAATTCTAATTATCATAACTATATGTGCTTATGAATATCTTTATCAATTCTTTTCCATCAGACATTCTAGTTAATAACTTTCTATTTTAAATGATGGTATCATTAATGATCATAAACATAAAGACAATGTGTTTTAGCTATTAAATCTTTACTCACTTCAACAAAAGAAAATAAGTATATTAAAAGCCCTAAACCCTAGGGTAAGCACTTACAATTCAATCCTTAACTTCTGTGTTAATTCTAATAGAATATACACATTGCTATTTCTTAAATCCATGAAGAGTAATATTAACCATATTAAATCTTTTGTATCTCATACCTCAAATAATGACATAGGATCATTATATAAAAATTTCCATCCAACCTATGAACTAACTAGAATTAAGTTTTATAAACAAATAAGGAAATAACAATTAATAAAGCCATGGTTTATTATAAAAAGAAGCTTAATAACAAAGGCTTCTACAAAATATTAAAAGGGATACATATAAAGAAAATAAAGAAATATAAAATATAATTATCATAAAGGTTTAGAAAATAAATCTCAATCAATATTAAATAGTTCTGCAAGTATTCAACAAATAAACTTTGTTAGAAAAGTTCAAATTAAAGTTAAAAATACAAATCTGAAAATAAAACAGGAAATTGAAAACAGAAAGAATAAAAGAAGAAAACAACAGGCAATTCTGGCCCATGGACCAGTTTCTCTTCTCCCTATCCGTCGCTCACGCGCGTCACACCGCGTCCCACTTGGCCCAAGTCTGGCCCATACCGGTTTGTTGTCTGTCACCCCTTCGTCATCCTCACGCAGGCAAGTAGCTGCGTGGGCGGCGCGGATGCCGTTCGCCGTCGTTGCTGCGATTCCCTCCACCGCCGAGGTCGCTCTGCGAGGATAAGAACGCCACGGAGAAGCCCTCGTCCTCATCCTCTCACTCGCGCATCTCCACTCCTGATCCTCTCTGTTCTGAATCAGGTTGAAACCCTAGCTCGTCGGAGCCATGCATCGCCGTTGATAGAGCCCACCTCAGAACCTATGGATTGGTCGAGGAGAACCGCCACGTTCCCCTCTTCATTCTAGTAGCATAAATAGATCGAGGGGGTCTCGGGTGGGTGCGAATTTGATTATTCTTTTCCGTCGGGGTTCGCCAGAGAAGTCAACCGTGTGCTCCTCTCCGACCGTGCCGGTCCTCGTCGACCTCTCTATCATCATCAGGGTGAGTTTCTGAACCCTCCAGTATCCCTAAATTGCCTCATCTCGTTGTCAATCGCCGTCACACCTTATGCCACCATCGGAGCTCGTCGGAGCCAAGGCTCCGATGACCATTTCCGAGTGGCGCCGCCACTTTAGGGTTCAGCATGTTGCGCTGATTCGAACTAGGCTAGTTTTGTTTGGTAGGGCGCCGTAGATTGTTGCAGGCGACCACCCACTGACGGCGATGGTTGTGCTGACGTCATAGCGGCGTCATGCCGACGCCACTCTTGACCCAGTCCACCAGTTTGACTTAGTGTTTGCACGCGTGGCTGGTGATGTGGCTACTGGCCCACTGGTCAGTGACCTTGGGTAGGCTTAGCCTCGGTGTATAAAGTTATTTCCTGTTTAAGAAAGAATAAATGATATAAATCTTGTTAAATATTCTAGAAATGAAATAAAATAATTAAATCTTGTTAAATCAATAACTTTTATTTTATAATTTAAAAAAATATGTGTAATATATGAAAATGTTTACAAAAATAAAATCTATCAATTAAAACTATTATCAAACATTATTATGATAAATCATTTAAATGAATATTATTTAATAAAGGTTTTATAAGTAATAAAACTTAAATAATTCATATTTAATATTGGTAAATGTGAAAATATAAGTAATATACCAAAAATCTTAGAAAAATAAAAATAATACTTTAAAACTATAAGCTTACATTATTATTTCACTTAATTAAATATTTATTATTTATTAAGTATTTATAAAGTAATAAATCTTATAAAAACCATATCTTATTATTTAGAAATCATAAAAATAAATGTAATATACCAAAATGATCACAAAAATAATACCTACATGTTAAAAATATAATACTCCACTTTTGAGTTAAATAAAAATTGAAATAATTTAATAACTTGAAGTAAAATTTATTTCCTTAATGAATAATTCCTATAAAGGTAAATAAAATTAGCCAATTGAGTCTAAATTAATAATATTAGTCTCAAGTGTTGATACTGTGAAGTCATAATGGTTCAAATCATTATAAATACAATCTTATTGAATTATCCCTCAACTATATGTGTAATTTGTTTTCTAAAGATCTTTACCAATTATAAAATCTTCAAGAATGATATTTTAATCAAATACAACCTTTTACCAATATTCCACTCACAACCTTATAATGGACTGAATGCAAAAGTAACTCATGAGTAGTCACTAGTACTATTTACTATCCACAAACTATAATCACACCTTTATAAGGAAATGCATGATATTGTTCCATTATAAAATCAAGAAACCACCACACCAAGTAAAAGTATAACCATTCTTGAATAACTTTAAGGAAATATTATAAGGTACACAAGGTACAAATATCATAAGAATTACACTTTCAAATCATCCATGTTTTTAAAGTTAACTTTAGTCCACAAGACTTTCCAAAGAAGACTAAAGACTTTGTTATATGTTTTATAGTTAACTTTGGTCTGTTATAATTAAGTTATAAAGCATCTCAAGCTCAAGCTATTCAAGCAAGCACAAACAACCTCAACCATGTTTGATTAACCACAAAAATTGTGTAGACCTTAGAAAAGGAATATTTTCTTCAAAAATTATCCGTTTTTCCACTTCAATCAACAAACCTTATAATAAATCTCCAACTCTTAACAAATTAAATTCAAGGAATTCTGTAAAGAAAAAATTTAAAAGATAAACAAGTATAATGTAAGTAATCTTGAGTAACATTTCATGTTGGTGTGTATCTCACCATTTTATGTTATTTGACACACTCACATACCTTAACAAGAAGCACAAGTGTGAAAATTAACTTAAAGTACAACACATTTCAAGGAAACCCTTTCTAGTATCCAAACCCTAGAACAACGTTATTCCCGGGATTCGCGTTTATAAAGTGCATCACATTACTTATGCATAAGAGCATATTGCAGAAGGGAATATGCTCAAGAGGCAATAATAAAGTGGTTATTATCGTATTCCTTATTTATGATAAATGTTTATTTTGCATGCTATAATTGTATTAATACGGAAACATTAATACATGTGTGTTTAATAAACAAAAAGGAAGTTCCTAGTTATGCCTCTCTTATAAACTAGCTCGTTGATTAACAAGATGATCAAAGGTTTCCTGATCATGGACATTGGATGTTGTTAATAACGAGGTCACAACATTATTGTAATGATGTGATGAACATTCATCCGAAGTATAGCATTACGATCAAAGTCATTAAGTTTATATTGCTATAAACAACTTACGAAGTGATCCTAATCCTTAGACCATGAGATCATGTCAATCACTAACACCGGAAGATTTTCTTGATGACATCAAACTTCACACCATAATAGGGTGATTATAAAGATGGCTTCAAAACTACTAAAGTGTTATGTTGAGACTCATGGATAAAGAGTGGAATTTGTTCATCCCGATGACAGATAGATATACTCTAGGCCCTCTCGGTGATATCACATTAGTTAGCTTGCAAGCAAGTGATTTGATCACTAGAATGTTATATCACGGGAATGAGAAAAGAGTGCATGTCGATAACGAGATCAAACTAGGTATGGAGATACCGATGATCGAATCTCGGACATGTAATATATCGTGAAACAAAGGGATTAAGATACTAGTGTAAAAGGTTCCGACGATCACAGGAAAGTCATTGTTGAATGTGTGGGAGTCAGTATGGATCTCCAGGTCCCGCTTCTGATTATTGATCGGAGAAGAGTCTTGATCATGTCCGCATTATTCGCGAACCGTAGGGTGGCACACTTAAGGGACATTGACATCCAATTGGAGCAAAAGTTTCATGCCGGAAAGAATAACAAGCGCAAGAATTTATTTCACTAGACACCAAAACTGTTTCGATTGAAATTGCTGAAACTGGTCCTGCATGTGAAATTAAATACTAGCAAGGGGTTTTATGTGAATGTTTTTTAATTAAAGTAATAACAAAATTCTGAATAAATAAATAAAAGAGTTTTATTTAAATTAGAGCTTACATTAACTTTGGTGAAAATTTAATGCATGTGAGTGGATTTTTGAGTGGAGGATCTTTTATGGGAGTGGGGCTTTTCATTTTGAGTGGGAGCTCCACCCACATGAATGTGGAAGAGGTGGGGGCAGCCCCCATGGCTGGGCTCCATGCCCCTTGGGTGCCCCCTCTCCCCTATAAAAATCCCCCTCTCATCCTCTCAAAACACACCTCCTCGTGAAGGATCTCTCTCCCCCTCTAGAATTTATCCCCCATGGTCTCGGACTAGCGAGATACATGTTCCCGGTGGCTATTTGGCAAGAAAGGGTTGTGCTTCCGCTGCATAGCTGGAGCGAGGAGGCGGAGGTTGCTCGGTGTCTTGTACGTGTGTGCGAGCACGGATGCGCTGCTGCTTTGCGGCGCTAGGACTTCCTCTCGATCTTGAGATCGGCAAGAGATCGTCTACATCAACCACGAGTTCAACTCGTTAAGCTTTCTCGGTCTTCAAGGGTATGTTCTCTATGGATATACATCCGCCCGTTGTTTGTATCTAGTAGATATATCTTGGTACTTAGTTCCCATCATAGGAATATTTTTGTTTTCTATGCCGCGAACCCTTCAATTGCTTCTTTAAACATTAGTCCTTACCAGACCAATGATGTTGATTTCAGATATTTGATCTTATAATGTCTTGAAGACCGTGAGAGCATAATCTTGCAATCACAAAAGGCAAGTTCACACTTGCTCATGTCCTTTGATTATTTTCTGTAAGTATTTTGCAAATCAAGTGTTGTCACCACCTGCATTTCAAAAAGGTCGGAAAACACTATTTTCCTAATAATATGATTATAGGTTTATTACCATGAGGTAATAATCTACTATGAAAGTTCCGGTGGTAAAGGAACATATTATTTAGGACTTAACAACCAATGTCGCCAGTGATTCTTGCGCCGTATATTACGCGTTAACCATGAGATTTGGAATGAGACGGAGAAGTCAGCTGTATCCTTTTCCTCTTGTATGGAGGCAAGACGACCTTAACGTGACGTTGTGATTCCTTGTGCGGATCTAACATATGGGTGGGCACCCTTACGCCCCACACTTTTGGTATCTTGATTATCTATGAATGGTGTTTATGGATATAGTCCATTTAAATGGTACTCGTCCGGACATCACCAGGTCATAGAGTCTTCGGGAACTCATCAGGGCCTTAGGCTGCCCGAAAGGGGGCTTAACGGAGGTGAGCCGGCCCTAAAGGATCGTGCAGAAAAATGAGGTCGCGGAGAGGGAAGTGATTGGCTTGGATCATTTACTGGGCCCCACACCATGGAATTGTGGACGGGTAAGCTACCAGGTTGTGCAACAAGGATTTGATCTCTCATGGGTAAAGTAACGCACCTTTGCAGAGTGTAAGAACTGTAACTTGTTACTCCCTGTTTCGGGAAGGAGCTGCGAACACGGTGGTAAAGGAACTCCATGAAAGTTCTGGTAAACCCGTGAAGGCTGACAGACATAGCTTTTCAGAATAAAAGCAACCTTTGAAGAAATGTTTACAAAAAATTGCATTGCCTACGACCTATGGTCTATGGCTGTAGATATAGTGCATCAAACACTTCTTTTCTTGTGAACTTGTTGAGTACGCTCGTACTCAATGTATCTTCTTAACCCTTGCTAGATTCTGAAGCCATTAATACGACATCTACATCAAGTTATGCTCTGGGAATCATTACCAGAAGCTATAGTTCTTCAATGAACTCAAGGAAGTCATCATATACATCAACTCAAATGAAGACGAAGTTACTGATGAGATAGGAATATAATCTCTAGCCAAAGAACCTATTTCTGTAGTGCATTGCAATAGCAGCAATGTCAACCCCTTAGTTAAAATACTAGTCTGAATAGTATAATAGTTTTTGCAATATTCATCTTTGATTCTTCTTTGTAAGAAGTTCTTTCTCTCTCTCTTTAACCTAGAGTGTTCTCTGGATCTTGTGTATAGAGTGAATTGTAACCTTTAGCCATGTATTGGACCCGCTGTGTTTCTGTTGTACCACTCTGAGGGATGTAATACTAGTGAACAGGTATTTCATTGGTGTTATGTCAACGACTATAGTGTACTACATCATGCAGTGGTAAGCTGGGTCACCGCAGCTGGTATCAGAGCATATGCTTTGACCTTAGGTTGGAAACCTAGTAAATGGGTAGAACCTATAGGACTCATACCTCCAACAATAAAGAGTTCTCTAGTAATATGAGGGATATTCACTTGAGAATAATCCTGTCATGTTGCTAGTTCAATAATTATTTAGTATGATTGCAATCCCGATCATTACCCAAGAGTTTTAACTCTATGTAACTGATGATAATTTCTTATCTACAGTTCCACATGGCACCTCGGTATCCACCCCGGATTGTTCAAGTGATGAATAGGACACTGAATGACTATGGAGTGGATTGGACGGATAATCTCCGACAACTTCTATGGAGTTTGGAATGTGAATCGAGACTTCTGGTCAAGATTTACAGTTATTATGATGGGCAGGTATTAGCTAAATACCGTGTCATGATCATGTTACCCAAGAAGTTAGGACTTAAGGGAGAAATGCCATCAGGAGAGGCAAGATGCATGGCATCTGCATATCAGATTGCCGTAGCAGCAGCCATAACCATGATCAGAGAACAAAAATCCCAAGCTCTAGAAGATAGTACTCACACCATTATACCCTATGAAACCTCAAACCCGGAGCATGAGTTAGATCACTCTACTCTAGTCCAAACTGAACCTACTCTAGCCGTAGAGTATATGGATCATTATTGGTCTTTGTTAAACACTTATCATAACACTCACCAAGTCTTAGTTCAGGAACTGGATACGGTCATTGAGGATTTTACTGATCCTGATAAGGCAATGGCACGTAAGAAGAAGTTAGATAAAGAAGCTAGGCATCCCAAATACATACCTTCAGGAGAAGTGTATGAGGAAACTGAGTTTGATGATCCACACTCGGAAAACTATGCCTACTACCAAACTAAACCCTAGCCACCTGAAGATTTATGGACCAAGTATAACTCCGAACAACAGGAATGGGCTAGAGTTATTCCGAATAACCCTGAGCAAAATCAGTATGAATGGTTAGTAGAATATCAAGGTGGAACCATAGGCAATCCTATACCTTGTGATACAGGTATCGGAGAAGAGACCAACTATAACCATAGAGAGCCTTATGGACCATATGGAGGTAATACCAATCCAATTGACTTGGAAAAGTATTCTGATATTTACTATACCAACATGTACGAATGGATCCAAGAAAAGGCAAGGAGCCAACTTACTTTGAGGAAACGTTGCTGGAAAACCAGGAATATCCTGTAGAAGATTACACCAACTCTAGTAATTTTTCAATGACTAATCTTAGTCTCGGTACTTCTAATCAAGAATACGCACCTCCTGGATGCTCTTACGCTCCAGAAGGCAGTCGTAGGACTTCACGTCATCATGGACGGAACTCCAGGAAGCACTAGAGGAAGATGAAAGTAAGAAAGGAACTACATCCCAAGGGATGAGTGCTTGAATAATGTACATAGAGGGTAATGCGTATTGTAGTTTGAATGGTTTGCCGAAATAAGTGAGGATATGCTCACAAGATCAGGAGCTCTTGTAAGGTATTTGTGTAAGGTATGTGAGGGGCAAAATGTTGGAACGTTTAGAGCAATTGTAAATTATTTAAAACCTATGTATAATACATGGTACTACCTCCGTTTTAAGGCTTAAGGCGCACACGCTTTCCAAAGCAAAGTTTGACCAAAAGAATTGAGCAATAAAATCTTGATTATATAGTACATAATTAGTATCGTTGGATTCATATTGAAAAATACTTTCCAGTGATACTAGTTTTATACCAAAACTCTTTACGTATTTAGAGTAATTCTTGGTCAAAGAAAAAACACGCAAAACGAGGACGCCTTAAGCCCTGAAACGGAGGGAGTATATGTTTTGTTGTTTATCGACTTTTGGATTTTCTAGAATCTTCTTGATTGGCTAGATCTGTACATGAAGTTTAATTAGGTGTGCAAATGCATGATGTAACACCCAGTTATTACTTGATGTTATAGACCTAGATAGGAATGGGAATCCGTGTAAGGGAGTGACGAATTTCGTATACCAAGGAGGTTTACACCTAGAATAAAACAACAAGAAGTAGTGAAATTAGTTCACCAGAAATGGGTGGTATCTAAACTCAAATAAGTCAGAGTAAATACTAGAAATATGTTGGAAATCGTAGGGTAATACATACAACCAAGGATGGTCCACAATTGGTAACTTGCCGCAGCAGGTATCGGTTAAAATAGTTAATCAGATCATTTTAAAAGTTGCATAAAGAGCATAAAATTTGGCCTAAGTTAAGTAAGACTTAGAGAAGTATGAATTTTAAAGCGATCGTCATTTGAAGCATTTTGTGAAGTCAGCCCTATCAAAGCGAAAATATACAAATAGTAAGTAATACTAATAATACTAAAAAATGTGCTTCGGAGATCTACAATTGTGTGGATACACCGTACCATCTTTCATAAGACCCTAACTAGGTAGAGTATAAGCTAGACAAAGCCACACATTGTAGTTATTAAGCCAATGGTTACTATAAGGTAGTTTGAAGACTATTAGTAAACCCTAAGGGGGAGAGTAAATGGTAAAAATAAGTACTATTCTCTGAATTACAAAGTAAAGGTTGGAGGAGAAGTCCTTAAGGTAATAAGAAGAGATTATCTAAAGCTCGGTAAAGTAAATATTTGTAGTAGATAAGATCGATTAATCTTAATAGGCTAATTCTAGAGGAAACAACTCTTAAGTGATTCATAAGAGAGAATAAAGCACATCCAATTGGACAGGTGTAGAGGAACAAGAAATTCCAAATAGGTATGAACTAGATGAGTCCAAATCCAATTTTTTTTGGAAGGAATACCAGTATCAACCATTCTATGACATAACAAAATATAGTCTTTTGACCACAACTATTGGAAAATAGAAATTTAAAATCTGTTTTAGTGAGACTTCCTAAACCTTACATAATGTAGTAAAAAGTTCAATAATTAAGTAAAATAGTTGGATTAGGATACGTAATAGGATATGGAACTAAAGAAGAGACCCAAAATAAAGGAGTTAGAATAAGTATATATCTCTCAAGGAGGATTGTAAAAGAAACTTTGAAGGATTGATACAACAAATTGGAGATTTCAAGTATGATGTGAATTCAAGGAAAAGATTTGGATATGGAATATTACAATTATTTTCATTTGAGGTTACACAGGGTGTTGAGAAAGGTCACCACCAATACAAGACAATTCCTCATTCCGAGACGTGAGAGTATACGAACTTCGAGGACGAAGTTTATTTTAAGGGGGAGAGTCTGTAACATCCTAGCATTAGAGCTGAGAAATAAGCTGGACCCAGATGTGTGCATTGCATTCATGCATAGAAAATCCGAATAATTTTCGCGCTTTTGAATAAAACTTTTCATAGGGATTGAAGCCTCTCTCAACTTGATGGAATTGAAGTAGATCATCAAGTTGATTGTGATAAGATTCAAAATGACCTTTTCTTAAACCTTATTTGGGAGAACATGATTTGATCTAAGGTAGATCAAATATAATCAAATTCAATCCTAATGCATTACTTAATGATTAATATCTGATCCTTAAGGGATCATATCATAATATTCATTACAACAACCCATGACCACCAAGTGATAAGAATGTAATGACTAGCCTTGACTTATTTTCTTCCTATTCAATTATATCATGAGTATCATGGTAATACCTAATCTTAACTCTTTAGTGAGTTTGAGTAGCAAGGAAAATAAGTTAAGATCAGTTACCACATATCTTTCTTTCCATACCAATCCTTACCATCTCTGTGGAATCCTATCCTTATATCTATGGTTCATCAATGTTGAGTAATCAACTATTGATTCACCAATTTTTAACATATCAACTCTTGTCCATATCAAAGTATTCACTTAAAGCTTATAAAGAAATAGTAAGAAGAGGTAAGTAGTAATGCTAGATGTGATATCATCTATAGGATGGGAGTGTTGGAAGTAAATAAGATCAATAGGATAATTGGTGGAGTTAAATCACTCATGAATGAATAGAAGAGTTATTTAGATTATATAATTATATGGTGATAAAGTAGATCTTAGGGATAAATATTGAAGATAGTTATCAGGAGTAATCCTATTGGACTAATTAGGTATAATCCATTAATAAACATTCCCTAATCCACTAGAGATATTAAGAAGATAATTATAATACAATTGTAGTGTTGCATTGATGAAGCCTTAACTAGCTAATTAGAAACCTAAACCATAAGGGATCAAAGGATTATAATGATCATGCTTAGAGCACCAAGATTGAATGCTTATATCCAGTATAAGTGTCATCGATGGGTAAAACATGATTAAACTCTAATATGAGATACTGGAGTCAAGTAAAGATAAGATTGTATGATTAAAATAATGTTAGAGCAGCATTGAATTATAGAGTTAGTATTTTCCTCTGGAAACAGAGTAAACTCTTGAGGTGAAGTAGGATTTGATGTATATTTAATTATAAATACATGTGCTGAAGTAATATTAGTAGGTGGATAATTATGGAAGAATAGGAATGGAGCTAGAAATAGCTACTTGTTGAATTGGGGAGTTATGCACAAAAGAGTAGTTGATATAACCCAAGTCTGGACAGATGAAAGATTATGAAAAGCTTTAGTGGCAACCTCATGTAATTTGTAAATAGGTTTAGAAGAAAAAAAGGAAGATAAAAATATTCTTGTAAAGCAAAGCTCATCATGTTAACCATGATGCTTGATAGGAAGAAGTAATATATCTAGGAAAGGAATTCCTTAATTAGAAGTCTAAAATTATGAATTATGGAGGATAGGAATTCTTGGTAAACACTAAACTCTGAATCCATATCAAGTTTAATATCCTTCTCATTTATGGGATAACTCATATTATTTCCATAATGTTTTATAGGAATAGTTTATATAACAAATCACTTAAGCACATCTTTGTCAATTCTAATTATCATAACTATATGTGCTTAGGAATATCTTTATCAATTATTTTCCATCAGACATTCTAGTTAGTAACTTTCTATTTTAAATGGTGGTATCCTTAATGATCATAAACATAAAGACAATGTTTTTTAGCTATTAAATCTTTACTCACTTCAACAAAAGAAAATAAGTATATTAAAAGCCCTAAACCCTAGGGAAGGCACTTACAATTCAAATCTTAACTTCTGTGTTAATTCTAATAGAATATACACATTGCTATTTCTTAAATGCATGAAGAGTAATATTAACCATATTAATTCTTTTGTATCTAATACCTCAAATAATGACATAGGATCATTATATAAAAATGTCCATCCAAACTATGAACTATCTAGAATTAGGTTTGATAAAAAAAAGGAAATAACAATTAATAAAGCCATGATTTATTATAAAAAGAAGCTTAATAACAAAGGCTTGTACAAAATATTAAAAGGGATACATATAAAGAAATATAAAATATAATTATCATAAAGGTTTACAAAATAAATCTCAATCAATATAAATTGTTGCTGCAAGTATTCAACAAATAAACTTTGTTAGAAAATTTCAAATTATAGGTTAAAATACAAATCTGAAAATAAAACAGGAAATTGAAAACAGAAAAGAATAAAAGAATAAAAGAAGAAAACAACAGGAAATTCTGGCCCATGGCCCAGTTTCTCTTCGCCCTATCCGTTGCTCACGCGCGTCACACCACGGCCCAGTTGGCCCAAGTCTGGCCCATACCGGTTCGTCGTCTGTCACCCATTCGTCATCCTCACGCAGGCAAGTAGCTACGTGGGCGGCACAGATGCCGTTCGCCGTTGTCGCTGTGATTCCCGCCACCTCCGAGGTCGCTCTGCAAGGATAAGAACACCACGGCGAAGCCCTCGTCCTCATCCTCTCACTCGCGCATCTCCACTCCTCCTTATCCTCTCTATTCTGAATCGGGTTGAAACCCTAGCTCGTCGGAGCCATGCATCGCCGTCGATAGAGCCCACCTCAGAACCTATGGAGTGGTCGAGGAGAAACGCCACGTTCCCCTCTTCATTATAGTAGCATCAATAGATCGACGGGAGCTTGGGTGGGTGCGAATTTGATCATTCTTTTCCATCGGGGTTCACCGGAGAAGTCGACCGTGTGCTCCTCTCCGACCGCGCCGGTCCTCGTCGACCTCTCTATCATCATCAGGGTGACTTTCTAAACCCTCCAGTACCCCTATATCGCCTCATCTTGTTGTCAATCGCCATCACACCTTATGCCACCGTCATCCACCGTCGGAGCTCGTCGAGGATAGTTTCGTTTGCTAGGGTGTCGTAGATCCTCGCGGGCGACCACCCACTGACGGCGGTGGTTGTGCTGACGTGATAGCGGCGTCATGCCGACGCCACTCTTGACCTAGTCCACTAGTTTGACTTAGTCTTTGCGTGCGTGGCTGGTGATGTGGCTACTAGCCCACTGGTCAGTGACCTTGGGTAGGCTTATCCTCAGTGTATAAAGTTATTTCCTGTTTAAGAAGGAATAAATGATATAAATCCAAATGTAAATATTCTAGAAATGAAACAAAATAATTAAATCTTGTTAAATCAATAACTTTTATTTTATAATTCAGAAAAATATGTGTAATATATGAAAATGTTTAGAAAAATAAAATCTATCAATTAAAACTATTATCAAACATTATTATGATAAATCATTTAAATAAATATTATTTAATAAAGGTTTTATATGTAATAAAACTTAAATAATTCATATTTAATATTGGTAAATGTGAAAATATAAGTAATATACAAAAATCTTAGAAAAATAAAAATAATACTTTAAAACTATAAGCTTACATTATTATTTCACTTAATTAAATATTTATTATTTATTAAGTATCTATAAAGTAATAAATCTTATAAAAATCATATCTTATTATTTAGAAATCATAAAAATAAATGTAATATACCAAAATGATCACAAAAATAATACCTACATGTTAAAAATATAATACTCCACTATTGAGTTAAATAAAAATTTAAATACTTCAATAACTTGAAGTAAAATTTATTTCCTTAATGAATAATTCCTATAAAGGTAAATAAAATATGCTAATATTCCTAAAATTAGCCAATTGAGTCTAAATAAATAATATTAGTCTCAAGTGTTGATACTATGAAGTCATAATGGTTCAAAACATTATAAATACAATCTTATTGAATTATCCCTCAACTATATGTGTAATTTGTTTTCTAAAGATCTTTACCAATTATAAAATCTTCAAGAATGATATTTTAATCAAATACAACCTTTTACCAATATTCCACTCACAACCTTATAATGGACTGAATCCAAAATTAACTCATCAGTAGTCACTAGTACTATTTACTATCCACAAACTATAATCACACCTTTATAAGGAAATGCATGATACTATTCCATTATAAAATCAAGAAACCACCACACCTAGTAAAAGTATAACCATTCTTGAATAACTTTAAGGAAATATTATAAGGTACATAATGTACAAATATCATAAGCATTACACTTTCAAATCATCCATGTTTTTAAAGTTAACTTTAGTCCACAAGACTTTCCATAGAAGACTAAAGACCTTTTTATATGTTTTATAGCTAACTTTGGTCTGTTATAATTAAGTTATAAAGCATCTCAAGCCCAAGCTATTCAAGCAAGCACAAACAACCTCAACCATGTTTGATTAACCACAAAAATTGTGTAGACCTTAGAAAAGGAATCTTTTCTTCGAAAGTTATCCATTTTGCCACTTAAATCAACAAACCTTATAATAATATCTCCAACTCTTAACAAATTAAATTCAAGGAATTCTGTAAAGAAAAAATTTAAAAGATAAACAAGTATAATGTAAGTAATCTTGAGTAACATTTCAAGTTGGTGTGTATATCACCATTTTATGTTATTTCACACACTCACGGACCTTAACAAGAAGCACAAGTGTGAAAATTAACTTATAGTACAACACATCTCAAGGAAAACCTTTCCAGTATCCAAACCCTAGAACAACGTTATTTTCGGGATTAACGTTTATAAAGTGCATCACATTACTTATGCATAAGAGAATATTGCTTCTTTAAACATTAGTCCTTACCGGACCAATGATGCTAATTTCAGATATTGGATCTTATAATGTCTTGAAGACCGTGAGAGCATAGTCTTGCAATCACAAATGGCAAGTTCACACTTGCTCATGTCCTTTGATTATTTTCTGTAAAGTATTATGCAAATCAAGTGTTGTCACCACCTGCATTTCAAAAGGGTCGAAAAACACTATTTTCCTAATAATATGATTATAGGTTTATTACCATGAGGTAATAACCTACTAAAGAACATATTATTTAGGACTTAACAACCAATGTCGCCAGTGATTCTTGCGCCGTATATTACGCGTTAACCATGAGATTTGGAATGGGACGGAGAAGTCAGCTGTATCCTTTTCCACTTGTATGGAGGCAAGACGACCTTAACGTGACGTTGTGATTCCTTGTGCAGATCTAACATATGGGTGGGCACCCTTACGCCCCACACTTTTGGTGTCTTGATTATCTATGAATGGTGTTTATGGATATAGTCCATTTAAATGGTACTCGTCCGGACATCACCAGGTCATAGAGTCTTCGGGAACTCATCAGGGACTTAGGCTGCCCGAAAGGGGGCTTAACGGAGGTGAGCCGGCCCTAAAGGATCGTGCAGACAAATGAGGTCGCGGAGAGGGCAGTGATTGGCTTGGATCATTTACTGGGCCCCACACCATGGAATTGTGGACGGGTAAGCTACCAGGTTGTGCAACAAGGATTTGATCTCTCAGGGTAAAGTAACGCACCTCTGCAGAGTGTAAGAACTGTAACTTGTTACTCCCTATTCCGGGAAGGAGCTGCGAACGCGGCGGAAAAGGAACTCCATGAAAGTTCTGGTAAACCCGTGAAGGCTAACGGACATAGCTTTTCAGAATAAAATAAACCTTTGAAGAAATTTTTACAAAAAATTGCATTGCCTACGACCTATGGTCTATGGCTGTAGATATAGTGCATCAAACACTCCTTTTCTAGTGAACTTGCTGAGTACGCTCGTACTCAACGTATCTTTTTAACCCTTGCTAGATTCTGAAGCCATTAAGACGACATCTACATCAAGTTATGCTCCAGGAATCATTACCATAAGCTAAAGTTATTCAATGAAGTCAAGGAAGTCATCATATAGATCAACTCAAATGAAGATGAAGTTACTGATTAGATAGGAATATAATCTCTAGCCAAAGAATCTATTTCTGTAGTGCATTGCAATAGCAGCAATGTCAACCCCTTAGTTAAAATACTAGTCTAAATAGTATAACAGTTTTTGCAATATTCATCTTTGATTGTTCTTTGTAAGAAGTTCTTTCTCTCTCTTTAACCTAGAGTGTTCTCTGGATCTTGTGTATAGAGTGAATTGTAACCTTTAGCCATGTATTGGACCCGCTGTGTTTCTGTTGTACCACTATGAGGGATGTAATACTAGTGAACATGTGTTTCATTGGTGTTATGTCAACGACTATAGTGTACTACATCATGTAGTGGTATGCTGGGTCACCGCAAAAACCGACGGACCCGAAGAGCTCAACACGAAGGTCGAATTGGTGAGACTCATTCAGGTCATGGCGTTTGAACAGACGTGGAACCAACCGTACCTTCGCTACCTGATAAGCAAGAAGCTACCTGAGGACCCGACAGACGCCCGACGCGTAGCTCGCCGATCGAAGGCCTTCACTATTATTAAGTGCGAGTTGTACAAGCGCATCATTCCGGGTGCTCTAGCGATGTGTCACCAATAGCAACGGAAAGAGCATCCTAATCGACATCCATGAAGGTATCTGCGGCCACCACGCTAGCATCCGTGCCCTCGTTGCCAAAGCTCTGCGAGCTGGCTTTTATTGGCGAACTGCGATGCGCGAGGCCAAGGATATCGTACAGAGATGCAACGCCTGCCAGAGGTACACCAACAAGCCACACGCGCTAGGATCTGAGCTGCGTCCAATACCATTGGCCTGGCCTTTCGCCCAGTGGGGACTAGACATGATTGGCAAACTGCCAAAGTCCTCGCTAGGAGGTCACGTCTTCCTCCTGGTGGCAGTCGACAAATTCTCGAAGTGGATCGAGGCCATGCCCGTCACTAATGAGTCTGGCGCCGCCACCGTCATGTTTTTTGAGTCCATTGTCTATAGGTTCGGGGTGCCCCACATCATCATCACCAAAAATGGCTCGAACTTCACCTCAAAGGAGTTCCGAGGCTTCTGTGAAAACCTCGGGATCAACCTCACATATGCCTCTGTGTCGCATGCGCAGACCAATTGGCAGGTCGAAAAGGCCAACGGTATCATCAGAAACGACATCAAGAAGCGGCTACTATGCCCACTCGAAAGACTTGCGGGAGCCTACGCAGACGAGCTACCCTCCGTTCTATGAGCCTGCGCACAACGCTAAATAGCTCATGTAGGGGTTCGTAGCATGGAAAACAAAAATTTTCTACCGCATACAAACAAACAAGCCAATATCTATCTACTAGATTGTAGCAACGAGACGATGGAATAACTCACCCTCGAAAGATTCCAAAGTGTTTAACGAGAGCAGATTCTCGTGGGTGATGTAGTCGTACTCTTGCCGATCTCAAGATCGTGTAGACGATCCTTCCGGCGCTGCGTTCCGGCAGCGCTTATGCAGTAGGTCACACGTTCAGTACTCGATGAAGACCTTCCTCTCCCTTGTTCCAGCAGGCAGCGGAGGTTGTAGCACTCTCCTCGCGATTCCGGTAGCACGAAGGCGTGGTACCGGAAGTAGAGGGGAGAACTCGCAGGGCTTCGCCTTAAGCCCGAGCGAGTATGGTGGACTATGAGAGAGGCCTCAGTGATCTAGGCTTTAGACACACAAAGGAGAGAGGTCTAGGCCAGCGGATAGGGCTTGGGGAAAGCCCCAAGTCGGCGGCTAGGGTTTGCCCTAGGGCGGCGGCGGCTGCAGGAGGGCCGGCGGCTAGGGCTAGGGTTTTGGGTGGTGGAGGTGTAGGTCTAGAGGGGCAGCCCTGCCCCTCCTTTTATAGGTGGGAGGGCGCCGGCCAGGGGAGGAGAGTCCTCCCCCAAGTCGGCCTCCAAGGCCTGCGGGTGGAGGGAGAGGAACTCCTCCCCAAGTAGGTTTCCTACTCTCCCTCCACCAAGCAAACTTGCCGTTTGACTTTTCAAATTGGCGTTTGACTTTTCAAACTAGGATTTGATTTATCCCTTTATTTTGCTCAGCGATGAAACCTAGTACATGATGCAACCATTCCAACTTGTTATGACACATTCATATACCCTTCCCCTCCGGAGTGCCGGACCTTCCGGAACCTTCTAGAACATTCCCGATGAAAACACCGGAACCATTCTCCAACCCCCAAACAGGACTTTCCTTATATGAATCTTATTCTCCGGACCATTCCGGATCTCCTCGTGATATCCCGGATCCCATCCGAGACTCCGAACAACATTCGGTCTCTTACTCATCATTCCATAACTACTCAACAACATCGAATCCTTAAGTGTGTCTCCCTACGGTTCGTGAATTATGCGGACATGATCGAGACACTTCTCCGAACAATAACCAATAGAGGAATCTGGAAATTCATATGGCTCCCACATATTTCTACAATTACTTTGCGATCAAATGAACCACTTACATACGATACCAATTTCCCTTTGTCTCATGATAGTTTACTTATCCGAGGTTTTGATCGTCGGTATCTCTGCTTACCTAGTTCAACCTCGTTACTGATAAGTACTCTTTTCTCGTTCCCGTGATATGTGATCCTTTGTGAGCCAGTCACATGGTTGCAAGCCAATTGGATGACATTCCACCGAGAGGGCCCAGAGTATATCTATCCGTCATATGGATGGACAAATCCCACTCTTGATCCATGTGTCTCAACCAATACTTTCCAAACACTCAATGCCACCTTTATAGCCACCCAGTTACGGTGTGGTGTTTGATGTCATCAAAGCATCCTTCCGGTGATGGTGATATGCATGATCTCATGGTCAAAGGAATTAGGTTACTATGTATCAGAAAGCATATAGCAATTGAACTATTAAAATGACTTGATCTTTATGCTACGCTTATCTATAGGAGTATGTCCATCATACCATTCTCATAACGATATGATATTGTTGTTAATAACATCTTAATGTTCATGATGGGGAAACCGCAATCATTTATTAACCAACAAGCTAATATTATGAAGAGGCTTTACTAGGGACTCTTATTTAGTTTACAAATCACACAAGTATTAATGTTTCCTTGTTAATACTGTTATAGCATGAATGTAAACATTTATCATAAACACAAAGATATAATAATAACTACATTTATTATTGCCTCTAGGGCATATCTCCAACAGTCTCCCACTTGCACTAGAGTCAACTAATCTAGATTACATGGTAATATACCGAACACCCATGGCAGTTTGGTGTTGGTCATGTTTTGCCCTCGGGAGAGGTTTAGTCAACGGATCCACCACATTCAGATCTGTGTGTACTTTGAAAATCTTTATTTCACCATCTTGGACATGTTCTCGAATAGCGTGAAAACGTAGCTTGATGTGCTTCAGCTTCTTGTGTGACCTTGGTTCTTGCGCATTGGCTATGGCGCCCATGTTATCACAGTAGATAGACATTGGGTCCAGCGCACTTGGAACCACACCGAGCTCTGTAATGAACTCCTTCATCCATATCGCTTCTTGTGAAGCCTCCGAAGCAGCTATGTATTTCGATTCAGTTGAAGATCTCTCCACAACGCTTTGATTTTCACTCCTCCAGCTAACTGTTGCACCATTCAAAGTAAATACGTCTCCAGATTGAGATTTAGAATCATCCGGATCGGTGTTCCAACTAGCATCGGTGTAACCATTAACAACGAGCTGTTCATCACCTCCATAAGAAAGAACCATATCCTTAGTTCTTATCAAGTACTTAAGGATGTTTTTGACCGCTGTCCAATGATCCACTCCTGGATAACTTTGATATCTGCTAGTCAAACTAACAGCATATGCAATGTCGGGTCTAGTACATAGCATGGCATACATTAGAGATCCTATGGCCGAGGCATAGGGAGTCCTACTCATCCTTTCTCTATCTTCTGCCATTGCTGGACTTTGAGTTTTACTCAAGGTCGTATTGGGCAACATGGGCAAGAATCCTTTCTTGCTATCCTCCATTCCGAACCTCTTTAGAACTTTGTCCAAATATGTAATTTGTGACAATGATATTAGGCGTCTCGATCTATCTCTATAAATCTTTATGCCTAATATGTAATCTGCTTCGCCAAGATCTTTCATTGAAAAACTATTATTCAAATATTCCTTGACACTATTAAGAAGGTCTACATCATTCCCAATCAACAATATGTCATCTACATATAGTATTAAGAATGCTACAGAGCTCCCACTCACTTTCTTGTAAATACAAGCTTCTCCATAAGTTTGTATAAAACCAAAACTTTTGATCACCTTAACAAAATGTTGATTCCAACTTCGGGATGCTTGCTTCAATCCATATATGGACCGTTGAAGTTTGCATACCTTGTTAGCATCTTTAGGATCGACAAAACCTTTGGGTTGCATCATATACAACTCTTCATCAATGTCTCCATTGAGGAACGCTGTTTTGACATCCATCTGCCATATCTCATAATCATAATATGCAGCGATTGCTAACAAAATCCTCACAGACTTTAGCTTCGCTACTGGTGAGAAATTCTCATTATAGTCAACTCCTTGAATTTATCGAAACCCTTTTGCGACAAGTCGAGCTTTATAGACAGTAACATTACCATCAACATTTGTTTTCTTCTTGAAAATCCATTTGTTCTCGATGACCTTCCGCCATCCGTAAGTCCACCAAAGTCCATACTTGGTTTTCGTACATGGATCCAATCTCGGATTTCATGGCGTCTTGCCATTTATTGGAATCTGGGCTCATCATCGCTTCCTCATATGTCGCAGGGTCATCGGTGTTGTCCACCAACATGACACTCATAACGGGATCATACCAATCAGGAGTGGTATGATTTCTCGTTGACCTACGAGGCTCTGTAGCAACTTCAACCGAAGTTTCATGATCATCATCATTAGCTTCCTCTCTTATTGGTGCAGGCACCATAGGAAATTCTTCCGGTGCTGCGCTACTCGCAAGTTCGAGAGAAGGTTCGACAACCTCGTCGAGTTCTACTTTCCTTCCAGTCACTTCTTTCGAGAGAAATTCCTTCTCTAGAAAGGATCCATTCTTGGCAACGAAGATTTTGCCTTCAGATCTATGATAGAAGGTATACCCAATAGTTTCCTTTGGGTATCCTATGAAGACGCATTTTTCCGCTTCGGGTTCAAGCTTGTCCGGCTGTAACTTCTTTACATAGGCTTCGCAACCCCAAACTTTAAGGAAGGACAATTTAGGTTTCTTCCCAAACCATAATTCATACGGTGTCATTTCAACGGATTTAGATGGTGCCCTATTTAAAGTGAATGCGGCTGTTTCTAATGCATAACCCCAAAATGATAGAGGTAAATCTGTAAGTGACATCATAGAACGACCCATATCTAAGAGAGTTCGATTACGACGTTCGGACACACCATTACGCTGTGGTGTTCCCGGCGGTGTCAATTGTGAAAGTATTCTGCATTTCTTCAAATGCTCACCAAACTCGTAACTTAGATATTCACCTCCACGATCAGAACATAGAAATTTAATCTTCTTGTTACGTTGATTCTCCACCTCACTTTGAAATTCCTTATACTTCTCGAAAGTTTCAGATTTATGTTTCATGAAATAGATATACCCATATCTACTCAAGTCATCCGTGAAGGTAATAACATAACGATAACCACCGCGCGATGCTACACTCATTGGACCACACACATCGATATGTATGATTTCCAATAAGTCCGTAGCTCGCTCCATCATACCAGAAAATGGAGTCTTAGTCATTTTACCCATCAGACATGCTTCGCATCTTTCAAGTGATTCGAAATCAAGTGATTCAAGAAGTCCATCGGAATGGAGTTTCTTCATACGCTTCACTCGGTGACCAAGACGACAAAGGCCACATATAGGTCGAGTTATTGCTCGATTTCAAACGTTTAGCTTCAATGTTATTAATATGTGTATTTCCACTATCGAGATTCAATAAGAATAGACCATCTATCAAAGGTGCATGTGCATAAAACATATTACTCATATAAATCGAACAACCATTATTCTCGGACTTAAACAAGTAACCGTCTCGCAATAAACAAAATCCCGATATAATGTTCATGCTTAACGCAGGAACCAAATAACAATTATTTAAGTATAAAACTAATGCCGATGGTATATGAAGAGGTAGCGTGCCGACCGCGATCACATCAACCTTTGATCCATTTCCTACGCGCATCGTCACCTCGTTCTTCGCTAGCTTCTGTTTATTCTGCTGTACCTGTTTCGAGTTACAAATATGAGCAACCAAACCAGTATCAAATACCCAGGCACTGTTACGAGTACTAGTGAGATACACATCAATAACATGTATATCGGATATACCTTTCTTCTTGATGTTGCCGTTCTTCAAATCCGCCAAGTACTTTGGGCAATTCCGCTTCCAGTGACCTTCTCCCTTGCAGTAAAAGCACTCAGTATTAGGCTTAGGTCCAGCCTTGGTTTTCTTCGTCGGTGCGGTAACTTTCTTACCACCCTTCTTGAAGTGTCCCTTTTGCTTAGACTTGCCTTTCTTGAATTTGGTGGTTTTATTAACCATCAACACTTGGTGCTCTTTCTTGATCTCCACTTCTGCAGATTTTAACATGGAGTAGAGTTCTGGCAACTGCTTGTTCATTCTTTGCATATTGTAGTTCATCACAAAAGTTCTTGTAACTTGGTGGTAGTGATTGGAGGACACGGTAAATCCCCAAAGAATTAGGAATCACTATACCCAAGCTTTGGAGTTTGTTTGCGTGCCTAGACATCTTAAGCACATGATCACTGACGGAGCTTCCCTCTTCCATCTTGTAGTTAAAGAACTTTTCAGAAGCCTCATAGCTCTCAACTGCCGCGTGAGTCTCAAAAATCAATTTGAGTTCACGGACAATATCATGTGGGTCTGAATTCTCAAACCTTTTCTGAAGCTCCGATTCCAAACCATACAAGATAGCACACTGAACTGTGGAGTACTGAGTCTTCCGAGCGAGGTAAACATTCTTTACTTCATCGGTAGCAGTAGCTGCAGGCGGGTCACCCAGCGGTGCATCCAGCACATAGGTCAAATTACCAGCATTGAGGACAATCCTCAAATTGCGGAACCAATCCGCGAAGTTGCTTCCATTGTTTTTCAACTTTTCTTTCTCTAGGAACGCATTAAAATTGATGGTAGGGGCCGCCATTGATCTACAACATATTTGCAATAGTTTAGACTAAGTTTATGACAAATTGAGTTCTAATTAATAGTTAAATTAATCTAGGTGAACTCCCACTCAAAACAATATCCCTCACATTGTTTAGTGATCACACGAACAAAATCCACCACACCAAAACCTATCATCACGAGAGTTGATGTAGCTTCAATGGCAAACAATCGACATGTTCATCATATCTACTATATGATTCATGCTTTACCTTTCGGTGATCTGTGTTCCGAGACCATGTCTGTACATGCTAGGCTCGTCAAGATCAAACCTTAGCTTCCGCATGAGCAAATCTGGCTTGCTCACGTTGTATACACTTGCAGAATCTAACACACCGATGTAGCACCCCGGATAAAACCACTACTAGAAAATCGCTTGTTGTTTTTGTTTTGTGCATCATCATGATATCATGCTCATGTCATCATGCCACCTTGCATTTGAGCATCATACCATGCTTGCATTGGTTTCATATTCCTTGTATTAATAGTATCACCCATACCTCCCTCTCCCTCTTTGGTATCTCTATTTTGTATTCTATAATGTGGGAACTCATTGCTAGGGTTCCATATTTTATCAAATGCTTTTATTCTTTTTCTAAACCCCTACATCCTCTAATCTAGTAAAGTGCCCAAATTGACACATACACATCGTGTATGTGGGCATCCTCTCTTTCCCATATGCTAATTCCCTCTAGTCTATTTTGTTGCCTAGACACCTTTGTTCAAAAATCCCTGCAAAGATTCAAAATAGTTTGAATAAGTTGCTTTCTTAAAAATGGCTAAATATAAACATAAAACAAAACAATTGAACTAACAAAAAAATAGAAAATAAATAAAAGGAAAGCTAAGAACCTACTTGGCCGCAGCCCAAGAGAGAGCAGCAGCCTACCAGCGCGTCACCCTCCTCCGGCCCACCTTCCTCCATGGCCTGGTACCCCTTCGCTCCCCGACGCCGTCCTACTGTTTGTCTTCCTCTGTCCCCGACGCTTCTCTCTACAGACTAACGTCAGAGCAGGTGGCCATCGTTCCCCCGTGATCCGCGTCACCACCCACCACGGTCGCTCCCTTCTTATCCCCAAGCCCTGCATCTATCCCATCGAACCCTAGATCCCCTTCATGTCTCGCGTCGCAGTCGGCCTCCATCTGCCACCTTGGTTTTCTGCCCCCACCTTAAACCATCGAGAGCTTCACCAAGTTCTTCAGGTTGGCCAAGACCTTGTTCGGGGCACCCCCTAAGCTTGGCTGGCTGCGGGAATTGAACCGCGCCGCCTTCCTCGTCGTCCTCGCAGAAGATCGGAGCCGGAGCTGCCGCGTACTCCCTCCCATCCACCTGGAACACCCCTCCTCGCCGTCGCTGCATACCTCGTCGCCGCGCTCTTTCGCAGTCCACGTCTCACCGTCGTTGCACAAGGCGTGCAACCTCGCCTCCGACTTCCCCTCGGTGAGCCTCTTCTTACCCCACCTCTCTGGTCTCGCCTTGCTTCGGCGCCGCTCGCCGCAGTCGCCGTCCGCTCGCCATGCACGTCCGCTCGCCGCGCGCAGACAGACAACAGCAGCAGCTCCACGACTCCCTATTTCCCCCATTTTCCCGGTGAACCCAGACCTCCTCCGACAAATCTCCTAACACGATATATGTCCCTGGATGTCCCAAAAACAAGCAAGATCAAACGGATTTGAAAACGATGCTGTAGGTCACCCGCCATCTTCCTCCAAAGTCCGTCCAGATCCTGGCGTCTTTGCAAGTTTTTCCGTCAGTCCTAACTTGTGGATCTGTCCATGTTCATCGATGATTAACCGGCGTTCCACTCCTTTTTCTATGATGGTCCCTTAACGAGAAATAGGTATAGAACCTCCCTCTACAACTTCTGTTTTTACAGCGTCTCAAGATATGGACTCATTCGCTCACCATCTTCCTCCGATCATCGACTTCAGCTAGCAGTTTTTGCGAAGTTGAATTGCAGTTTCGTCAGACAAAACCGATCCATCTGGAAGCATTTCTACAAAGGCCCCTGAAAGTTTTCCCTCTCAACCCGCGGTACCCCTTTCCGCCCACGTGTCGCCTCCTCACCTGCTCGTGCGCGTGGACCCGCTGGCTTCCCGGTCCCACCCGTCATTGATTGCGTGTAAACCAATCCCATGTAACAAAAGTTTAGGACCCCTCCAGATTTCAAATTCGAACCAAATTCCCAAATCCAATCAAATATAAATCTCTTCATAACTTTAAAATAATTTTGAATTTGACTAAAACTTTAATATGAAATGTGTTTAGTTTTAAGTTGTGAATTCATATGCTCATTCAAATGTTTTCAAATTTGATTCAAACCAGTCAAATCTTTGACTTTGACCCCTTTTTAATAATTTTGACTTTAAAATAAATTTAAATTCATAATTCTAAATAATGTAAATAATATATGTTTTTGAATCAGAAAAATGTGAGGAATTTGTTTATACTATTTATAATGTCATTTGAGCAATTTAATAAATGTCATTTCTTAAATATTATATAACTTTAAATCCGTAACTTCGAATTCGAGAATATGTCCAAATCGATCAGCACGACGAGAACTCTCCAACCATGATATCCATGTTATCATTTGCATCATGCATTAAGAGCAGTTTTATAATCAGTACTTTTTATGCAAGGAAAACATGATAAATAAAATGGGGGACTAATATTTTTTATTAATAATGCCTCACAAGTGCTATTTCATCAATGTGCTATGCCCCTAATACCTTTTCAACATAGTTTGCATCATTAACTTTCCATATCGTGCATCATATCATGATCATGCTGAATCTTCTGCATTAGTTGTAATTGTTGCATCGCTTGTTCCTTTTAGTGTTTTGCTTCTTTCCGGATAGGACGATGAGATGTTGTGAGCTTCGACAAGTTCTTCGATTATGAAACTTCGGCAATGTTTTTCAGGCGAGCATTCTCCCTCTTTCTACCTATCTTACTTTTATAGTCTTTATTTCTTCCCGTTGATCTATTGCTATCTATGATGCGATGCTCTAGTTTTCGTACCCATGATATCCCTTGCAGCCATTAAATTGCCTTGGACACATCCTATTACCTGTTGTTTGGTAGATAGTCAGCCTTGCGAGTCGTAGTTGCTTGCGCAGGTGTTGCGTTGCACCGTCGATGTTCCACAGTTGTTGGAGTAATGCCTTATGTTTATTGTTGGAGATGATTATAACTTTAATTACCGTTTAACAACTAAAATTGAAGTAGGTAAATAATGCAGAGTCATAGGTGGGCAATAGATGTTATTTGGTTTTTAACCGTCCACTTGTGTCCCGTAGGACCCCGAGTACTGGATACCTGTTCTTTGAATATTCGCACTATCCGCATGTGGGACCATGAATCCCCCTAGGCAGAGCTTGAGTCATATTTATTTCTTGGGGCCACAAAGTAGTTTGGGGCTTTATTACTATCTTGTACTTATGCCATGCTTTACTGCTTTATTTACGATTGCGCGTGGAGCGCCTGTACTATTTAGGTAAGCGGAGTGTTTTCGCGGTATCGATAAGCCCAGTCACACTTTCGGTTTCCCAGTCGTTTACAACCATTGACGCAAACCTCTAGGTCCGTTCCGGAGCCGTCCAACTTCGTCGCGGGTAGCTTGGTGGGATGGCCCCCTGAAATTTATATGAATCTTGCAATTTCTCTGTCGTGATGCCTCGTTGGGTTTTTATTTGGTTTTTCCCGAGGTTGATGTAACACCCTCAGAATCGGACCTATGCAAGTTTGGGCAAAATTCACCAAACCCGCATAGAAACGATTCAAAGGTGCCCACCAGGCACTTTCGTGCGGGTGGAAAACGAAGTAATAACATTACACAACAGTCCTCGATGGGACCCATGAGATATATATATAATGACTCGAGTCAAGAATACAGATATAATATACAAGATCCAAATCACCTTGAAAGCGGTAGAGTCCGACTACGGACAAGAAGCAAATGGGGCTAAGAGCTCAAGAATAACCAATGGCGTCCATAACCCTGCCCAAGCCGGAAGGGTAACCCGCTAACGCGTCGATCTCAAAACTGCTTAAACAAAAAGGGTGCCGACAAAGGGCAAAGGGAAAAGAAGGAGCGTCAAGACGAGGCCAAGACAGCGAGGCTAGAATTCGGTCCTCGCCTACATAGGTATGGTGGACTGAGCGGCAGCATGCAATAAACAACCTATAGAGACTCGATACAACTGGCGGAAATCAGAGGGGGATAAGAATGACCTAACCGGATCCAACCTGAAGCTATCACCAAACAAACCCATCCTGGCGTTTCCCCCTCGAGACCCAAACGAGGAAGTCGACCGAGGAACTCACACAGTTGGCAGTTTTATTTATTCAGTTATAGTGGTGGCACTTTACTAGTCAGATTTAGATAATCGTCCTGATAAAGTAAGCAGTGGGCACTTTTATTTAATCATTCCGTTGTAGTTGCAACAATTACTAATCAGATACAGATAGCATGAGATAAACCCAAAACCCAGCAGTTGTTGGTACTTTGATTCAGCCATTCCGTTGTAGTTGCAATACTTACTAGTCAGATACAATTGTCGCAAGCGACAACCAAACAAGCAATTGTGGGCAGTATTAATTAGCCATTCCATTATAGTGAAGCTGATTACTAGTCATTATAAGTCAAATTTATAGCAGTAAACTTTAGTTATGCTTGTCTATGATCAAGAAACGTGCTCCAAGTCGTCCATATCCATGGACACGGCTTTGAGAAAGTTTTACCGGCCGGGTGCACCAATAGCAACACACGCCGATCAGCCTCGGAAAACCAAATCAAAACCCAACGAGGCTTTCACGTGAACAATCACAGGATTCAGAAATATTTCAGGGGCCACCTTAAGTAGAATCCGAACGGAGTAGACAAGCTCAGACGGCCCTCAAGTCGGGTAATACGGTGTGAACGATCGGGAACCCCAAACGGGGCTTGTCGACACGCGAATCGTGTCCCGATCCTAAGCGATGCAGTGCGTTACCTCGCACAATCGTAAATAAAGCAAAAGCATGGCATAAGTACAGGATCGTAAATAAAACCTCAAACTAGTTTGTGGCCCCAAGAAATAAGAATGAATCGAGCTCGCTCGGGGTCCCATATACCTCCCGGATGTGGATAGCGCGCAAAAACAAGGAACAGGTATCAAGTACTCGGGGTCTTACGGGACACAAGTGGGCGTTCGGAAACCAAATATTATCTATCACCCACCGATGCCTCTGCTTATTCAATTTTAGTTGTTAAACAGAAAGTAAGTGACGATAAGTAAAACTAGAATCATCTCCAACATCAACATCATGCGGCAATACATCAGCAACGGTGGCATATGACGACACACATCAGCAATTGAGCAAGCAACTACGACGCGCAAGTCCAACTATCTACCAAACAATAGGTATTAGGATGTATCCAAGGCCATATAAGGCTGCAGGGGATATCACGGGTACGAAAACTAAAGCATCGCAACACAGATAGCAATAGATCAACAGGAGGGAAGTAAATACTATAAAAGTAAGATAGGTAGAAAGGGGGAGATGCTCGCCTGAAAACATTGTCGAAAGGTTCATCCGAAGATCGGGGCGAAGCTCACATCAACTCAACGGCCTTATCCGCGAAGAAGCAAAACACTAGAAGAAACACCGGATGCAATGTTTAATACACGGCAGAAGATCGGCATGATGCAAGTATGATGCATGGCAAGGCAGAGGTACGATGCAATTAGGTCATATTAAGCGGAACCGGGGTCCCGGCAATTAATTAGGTGGTTCAAGTTGTTTAGATCCCCGCAATTAAATATTGTTTAGCAAGACAACAGATGGAACCGGTTCGCTACACATGTTTAAATGAGGCCAATATAAGGCTAGATTTGCCCGCATATGGGCCCCATATTTAATTATTAGGTGAAGCAAAGGCCCCAAACCACACAAATATGCATGCAGTATGGCAATTCAATATGCAATAAGTTGTTATTATATTATGAAATTAGGGTTTCGGAAGGGGTTCGCACATTAGGGGTCTCGACGATCTTGGGTTCCGGTTCGGGTTCGTCTGTGGTCCGTCTCGGGTCCGTGGTTCGACGAGGTCTCACGGGAACGTTCTAAAAGGGGTATATCTTGGTGCATCCGTGGTCTTGGTCATGTTGTCGGCCTTGGTGTCCTCGTTGAAGAACTCGGGTATCCGTGTAGGAGAACTCGAGGTTGAAGGCGAACCGTAGTGCCGTGGTTCGGATCCGGGAAGGAGAGCTTGTCGTTCGTGGTCTCGGTCCGGGGTGAAGAACTTGGCGTTCTGCCGGTGTCCTTGCCGTCGTGTTCTCGAGTACCGCATCCGGAAGGAGCTCTTGTCACGACGTGGTCTTCGGGTCCGGGGTCCCGATCATGGCGTCCCATTGTAGATCTTGTGGATGGCCCAAAAAAACCATCGGGTTCGGTCTTGGTTCCGGTCGACGGCGATCTTGGCGGAACACTTCGAGTGGCGAAGGTCTTGAGGTTCCCGAGTTTGGTTCGGTCTTGAACACCGCATCGTTCTTCGGATCGAGGCGCCGGGCTTTCGGTCGGAAAGGAGATCTTGGCGTCTTCGGGTCATAGGAAGAGGAAGCGTTGGGTCCGACGGTGAATTGCGGCACGGACTCGCTTCATATATGTTGGGACACAACACAACGGCACCAGGGCTTCGGTAGATACAAGCACTATGATACATCACCCGTCCTGCAACAGGAACATCTGACCACCAAAGCGTGTGGGGAGAAGAAGGAACATACAGCCTCGTGTACTGGCGACAGGAACAAGCAGCGAGGTACACGCACTAGGCGGCAGACATGGTGCAGGAGGGAAGACGTGCAGGCCGGCGACGGAGCTTGAAGGCGGGGAGGAGAAGCAGAGCGGCGACGTCGAGAGGAGGATGCAGAGGCGGACCGCAGGCGCCGTGGCCGGGCGAGAGAGGCCGCGGAGGGGCTTGAAGGCGACGGTGAGGCGAGCGGCGTGAGGCGGCCGCAGCGGCGCGGGCTCGGGACGGAAGCGGCCGGGTTGGTGGGGCTGCCTGCCGGCGCTGCAGAGGAGGCCGAAGCGGGCGACGGAGCACGGCCTGCAGGAGCGCGAGCAGGCCGCGAGGAGGCGCAGCGCGGAGGAGCGGGCGCGCTGGTCTCGGCTCGGGGCGGAGCGCGATCGGAAGGCGACGGAGGTGAGCGGTGGCGAGCCGCTGGGCGAGGCTTGGGGCGGCGCCGGTGGCTTGGCGGCGAGAGGAAGGGACCGGGGCGGGCTGGGACGGCCGGTGAGGGAGGTTGGTCGGCGGAGCTCCGGGGCCAGGCGGTGGCGGAGGGGCAGAGGTCGAGGACGCGACGGCGGTTGAGCGAGGAGAGCGGAGGGGTGCGGTGCGAGAGGAACGTGGGGAGAGAGAGGAGCGTGGTGGGGTGGGCAGCGGTAGGTGGGGTCGGGGCGGGGTCGGGGTTGGGCAAGCGAGGTCCGGGCGGAGGCTGCGGCTGGGACGCGTGCAGGTGGGCAGGCGCTGGTAGGTGGCGCGGGTGGCCGGCCACGGGCCACGGGCAGTGGGCCAGTGGTCAGGAGAGTGGGGGCGGTGTGTTTGCTGTGTGGGTTTAGAGGGAGAGGGAGGAGAGGAGAGAGAGGGGGTGGGGTGAGTTAGACTAGGTGGCAGATTTTGGTTGGATGAGGGAGAGGGTATGCTGATGTGGCGAGACTTGATTGGAGGGAGTGATGTGGAGGGGGAGAGAGGGTAGACTAACTGGTAGCTGTAGGATTTAGGGGCGGGACTGGTTTGGACCGATATTTTAAACTGGGGGTGATCGTTCGGGTCGGGACGGCCCGTTCGACTGCCCCCGCCAAAAATAAAAATAAATTTTTATTCAATTTAATTGGGCCGTTTGCAACCCGAATGCAACAAAACAAAATACTCCGGAGCCCCGGGGTTTTGGCGTTTGAATAAAGATAAGGCGTTTGGAAAATAAAACGGGGTTTGCGACAATAGTTTTGGCAAACAATGCATGACGATGACGATGCAATGCACAAATTCAACGCGATTTTCTAGTAGTGGTTTTGCGGGATGCCACAATTCGACACCACTAACAATGGATCTCGCCCTCGAGATCCGCCTCATGGTACCGGAAGGAAGGTCGGCGTTCTCCGTCTTCTCGCTTTGTGTAGATCCTCGCGACACCACTAACAAGGTTGTTGTCCGTGTTCGTCGAGAGAACACTCCGGAAAACAAAAGGTCGAAGGTAGAGGTATCAACAAATAAAGCCACCTCTAGCTCCGATGGAAGAGGGGAACCGATGCATTCTCGTCCACTTCAATGTACAAAAGCGAATAGAAAGGGTAGTCGGCATGGGGGCCAATCCATCACGCACCCAAACTATTACTCCGCACAATCAGTGGAAAAGCGTGCAAGCATTCTCGGAATCAGACTGAAGATCTCGACCAGCGAGGTTCGGAACAACGGAGGGATGCAGACTCTGCATCGGATCTGGCGTAGAAGACTTCGTCGCGTCGGAAAACACCGGAAGGCACAAACAAGGATCAAAGGATGGTAGCACCGTAGACGGATTCATCAGGCAGCTTGAACACCGGAGGGCGGAACACGGTTATCGAAGGAGGAAGCGAAACCCTGAAGGTACGACGGAAACCCAACCACGAGAATTCCTGGACTCGAAGAAAGAGACGAGAGCGGATTCAAAACACGTAGGGGTAAGAGGGGAACAGCAGAGGGGTAAGGAGTAAAATCAGACCTAATCAGAACTATCCAACCGATTTTTCGAAAATAGTTTTGACACTCTACTTCGGCCGTTAGCTAGGTTATCCTACAGGCTGGACTTGTGGGGTATCGCAACTGCTGAGCTCTGATACCACTCTGTAACACCCTCAGAATCGGACCTATGCAAGTTTGGGCAAAATTCACCAAACCCGCATAGAAACGATTCAAAGGTGCCACCAGCACTTTCGATGGGTGGAAAACGGTAATAACATTACACAACAGTCCTCGATGGGACCCACGAGGAGATATATAACAGCGACTCCGTGAGTCAAGAATACGATATAATATACAAGATCCAAATCACCTTGAAAGCGGTAGAGCGTCCGACTACGGACAAGAAGCAAATGGGGCTAAGAGCTCAAGAATAACCAATGGCGTCCATAACCCTGCCAAGCCGGAAGGGTAACCGCTAACGCGTCGATCTCAAAACCTGCTTAAACAAAAGGGTGCCGACAAAGGGCAAAGGAAAAGAAGGAGCCAAGATCGAGGCCAAGACACGGCGAGGCTAGAATTGGCGGTCCTCGCCTACATAGGTATGGTGGATCGAGCGGCGGCAAGATGCAATAAACAACCTATAGAGACTCGATACAACTGGCGGAAATCAGAGGGGGATAAGAATGACCTAACCGGATCCAACCTGAAGCTATCACCAAACAAACCCATCCTGGCGTTTCCCCCTCGAGACCCAAACGAGGAAGTCGACCGAGGAACTCACACAGTTGGCAGTTTTATTTATTCAGTTATAGTGGTGGCACTTTACTAGTCAGATTTAGATAATCGTCCTGATAAAGTAAGCAGTGGGCACTTTTATTTAATCATTCCGTTGTAGTTGCAACAATTACTAATCAGATACAGATAGCATGAGATAAACCCAAAACCCAGCAGTTGTTGGTACTTTTATTCAGCCATTTCGTTGTAGTTGCAATACTTACTAGTCAGATACAATTGTCGCAAGCGACAACCAAACAAGCAATTGTGGGCAGTATTAATTAGCCATTCCATTATAGTGAAGCTGATTACTAGTCATTATAAGTCAAATTTATAGCGGTAAACTTTAGTTATGCTTGTCTATGATCAAGAAACTGTGCTCCAAGTCGTCCATATCCATGACACGGCTTTCGTAAAGTTTTACCCGCCGGGTGCACCAATAGCAACACACGCTCGATCAGCCTCGGAAAAACCAAATCAAAACCCAACGAGGCTTTCACGACTGAACAATCACAGGATTCAGAAATATTTCAGGGGGCCACCCCTTAAGTAGAATTCGCAACGGAGTAGACAAGCTCCGAGACGGCCTCAAGGTGGGTACGGTCTGTGAACGATCGGGAACCCCAAACGGGCTTGTCGACACCGCGAATCGTGTCCCGATCCTAACAAAGACAGCAGTGGTACCTCGCACAATCGTAAATAAAGCAGTAAAGCATGGCATAAGTACAGGATCGTAAATAAAACCTCAAACTAGTTTGTGGCCCCAAGAAATAAGAATGAATCGAGCTCTGGCTCAGGGGGGTCCCATATACCTCCCGGATGTGGATAGCGCGCAAAATCAAGGAACAGGTATCAAGTACTCGGGGTCTTACGGGACACAAGTATGCTCGAAACCAAATATTATCTATCACCCACCGATGCCTCTGCTTATTCAATTTTAGTTGTTAAACAGAAAGTAAGTGACGATAAGTAAAACTAGAATCATCTCCAACATCAACATGCGGCAATACATCAGCAACTGTGGCATATGACGACACACATCAGCACTTGAGCAAGCAACTACGACGCGCAAGTCAAACTATCTACCAAACAACAGGTAATAGGATGTATCCAAGGCCATATAAGGCTGCAGGGGATATCACGGGTACGAAAACTAAAGCATCGCAACACAGATAGCAATAGATCAACAGGAGGGAAGTAAATACTATAAAAGTAAGATAGGTAGAAAGGGGGAGATGCTCGCCTGAAAACATTGTCGAAAGGTTCATCCGAAGATCGGGGCGAAGCTCACATCAACTCAACGGCCTTATCATGAAGAAGCAAAACACTAGAAGAAACACCGGATGCAATGTTTAATACACGGCAGAAGATCGGCATGATGCAAGTATGATGCATGGCAAGGCAGAGGTACGATGCAATTAGGTCATATTAAGCGGAACCGGGGTCCCGGCAATTAATTAGGTGGTTCAAGTTGTTTAGATCCCCGCAATTAAATATTGTTTAGCAAGACAACAGATGGAACCGGTTCGCTACACATGTTTAAATGAGGCCAATATAAGGCTAGATTTGCCCGCATATGGGCCCCATATTTAATTATTAGGTGAACCGGCAAAAGGCCCCCAAACCACACAAATATGCATGCGAGTATGGCAATTCAATATGCAATAAGTTGTTATTATATTATGAAATTAGGGTTTCGGGAAGGGGTTCGCACATTAGGGGTCTCGACGATCTTGGGTTCCGGGGTTCGGGGTTCGACAGGGTCTAGGGTCCGGTCTCGGTCCGTGGTTGACGAGGTCTCACGGAACGTTCTAAAAGGGGTATATCTTGGTGCATCCGTGGTCTTGGGTCATGTTGTCGGCCTTGGTGTCTCGTTGAAGAACTCGGGGTATCCGTGTAGGAGAACTCGAGGTTGAAGGCGAATCGTCAGTGCCGTGGTTCGGATCCGGAAGGAGAGCTTGTCGTCGTGGTCTCGGTGTCCGGGGTGAAGAACTTGGCGTTCTGCGTCGGTGTCCTTGCCGTCCGTGTTCTCGAGTACCGCATCCGGGAAGGAGCTCTTGTCACGCACGTGGTCTTCGGGTCCGGGGTCCCAGTCATGGCGTCCCATTGTAGATCTTGTGGATGGCCCAGCAAAAACCATCGGGTTCGGTCTTGGTTCCGTTGTCGACGGCGATCTTGGCGGAACACTTCGAGTGGCGAAGGTCTTGAGGTTCCCCGAGTTTGGTTCGGTCTTCGAACACCGGCATCGTTCTTCGGATCGAGGCGTCGGGGCTTTCGGGTCCGGAAAGGAGATCTTGGCGTCTTCGGGTCATAGGAAGAGGAAGCGCTGGGTCCGACGGTGAATTGCGGCACGGACTCGCTTCATACTTGTTGGGACACAACACAACGGCACCAGGGCTTCGGTAGACACAAGCACTATGATACATCACCCGTCCTGCAACAGGAACAACTGGCCACCAAAGCGTGTGGGGAGAAGAAGGAACATACAGCCTCGTGTACTGGCGACAGGAACAAGCAGCGAGGTACACGCACTAGGCGGCAGACATGGTGCAGGAGGGAAGACGTGCAGGCCGGCGACGGAGCTTGAAGGCGGGGAGGAGAAGCAGAGCGGCGGCGGGGTTCAGAGGAGGATGCAGAGGCGGGACCGCGTCGGCGAGGCGCGCCGGGGCGAGGAGAGGAGGCCGGCGGAGGGGGCTTGGAAGGCGACGGTGACGGAGGCGAGCAGCGTGGAGGCGGGGCCCGCAGGCGGCGCGGGCTCGGGACGGAAGCGGCCGGGTTGGTGTGGGGCTGGCCGCTGGCAGAGGGAGGCAGCGACGGCGGAGCACGGGCTGCAGGGAGGCGGAGCAGCCATGAGAGGCGCAGGCGCCGAGGAGCGCGGCCGGTCTCGGCTCGGGCGGAGCGAGCGAAGGCGACGAGGTGAGCGGTGGCGAGCTGGCGAGCTTGGGGCGCCGGTGGCTTGGCGGCGAGAGGAAGGGACCGGGCGGGCTGGGACAGTGAGGAGGTTGGTCGGCGGAGCTCCGGCCAGCGGTGGCGGAGGCGAGGAGGACGCGACGGCGGTTGAGCGAGGAGAGCGGAGGGGTGCGGTGCGAGAGGAACGTGGGGAGAGAGAGGAGCGTGGTGGGGTGGGCAGCGGTAGGTGGGGTCAGGCGGGGTCGGGTGGGCAAGCGACCGGCCGGGGAGGAGGTCACCGACTGGGGCAGGTGGGCAGGCTGGTAGGCGCTGGTGGCCGGTGGGCCAGGGCCACGTGGGCGAGTGGGCAGTGGAGAGTGGGGCGCGGGTGTGTTTGTGTGGGTTTAGAGGGAGAGGAGAGGAGAGAGAGGGGGTGAGTTAGACTAGGTGGCGATTTTGGTTGGATGAGGAGAGGTATGCCTTGATGTGGCGAGACTTGATTGGAGGGAGTGATGTGGAGGAGAGAGGGTAGACTAAGCTGGTAGGATTTAGGGCGGGACTGGTTTGGACCGATATTTTAAACTGGGGGTGATCGTTCGGGTCGGGACGGCCCGTTCGACTGCCCCCGCCAAAAATAAAAATAAATTTTTATTCAATTTAATTGGGCCGTTTGCAACCCGAATGCAACAAAACAAAATACTCCGGAGCCCCGGGGTTTTGGCGTTTGAATAAAGATAAGGCGTTTGGAAAATAAAACGGGGTTTGCGACAATAGTTTTGGCAAACAATGCATGACGATGACGATGCAATGCACAAATTCAACGCGATTTTCTAGTAGTGGTTTTGCGGGATGCCACAGTTGATCGTAAGTGTGTTGATATTTGTGCCCCCCTGTAGGGTAAAACTTTCTGAAAGCCGTGTCCGCGGTTATGGATGACTTGGAGCACAGTATCTCAATCATAGACAACTATAACTAAAGTAGTGCTATAAATTTGACTTTATAATGACTAGTAATCAGCTTTACTATAATGGAATGGATAAATAAAAGTGCCAACAAATTGTTGTTTTGGATTGTCACCTGTTACCATTGTATCTGACTAGTAAGTATTGCAACTACAACGGAATGGATAAATAAAAGTACCAACAACTGCTGGGTTTTGGGACGCCTCATGCTATATGTAACTGATTAGTAAGTACTACAACTATAATGGAATGGTTAACTAAAACTTCCCACTACGTATTATATCAGGATGACTCATGCTAACTATACCTGACTAGTAATTGCTGTAACGATAACTGAATAAATAAAACTGCCCACTGTGCGAGTTCCTCGGTTTGACTTCCTCGTTTGGTCTCGAGGGGGAATATCAGGATGGGTATGCTTGGTGATAGTTTCAGGTTGGTACCGAATAGGTCTTTCTTACCCCTATCTGATAGCCGCCAGTTGTATTGAGTCTCTATAGGTTGTTTAGTGCATGCTGCCCTGCCGCTTCAGTCCACCATACCTATGTAGGCGAGGACCGTCGAATTCTAGTCTCGCCGCAATCTTGGCCTCGATCTTGACCGCTCTTTTTTTCCTTTGCCCTTTGTCGACACCCTTTTTGTTTAAGCAGGTTTTGAGATCGACGTCGTTAGAAGGGTTACCCTTCCGGCTTGGCCTGGGCAGGGTTATGGACGCCACTGGTTATTCTTCAGGTCTCTTAGCCCCATTTGCATCTTGTCCGTAGTCGGACGCTGTATCATTTTCAAGTTGATTTGGATCTTGTGTTGTATATCTGTATTCTTGACTCATGGAGTCGTTGTTGTATATATCTGTTTTGTGGGTTCCATCGTGGACTATTGTGTAATGATATTACTTCATTTTCCACCCACACGAAAGTGCCTGGTGGGCACCTTTGAATCGTTTCTATGCGGGTTTGGCGGGAATCGCTGAAACTTGCATAGGGTCGATTCCGAGGGTGTTACACCCGATCATCACGTGGTGCTTCGAAACAACAAGCTTTAGCAATGGTGCTTACTAAGGATGAACACTTTCGAACTTGAAATTCATGTGCATGAGGGATCATCTTATAATGCTACCGTCGTTAACTAAGAAATACAAGATGCATAAAGGATTGACATCACATGCAATTCATAATATGTGATATGATATGGCCTTTATTATTTGTGCTTCCGATCTCCATCTTCAAGCACGAACATGATCTCCATCATCACCGGCATTGCATCAAGGTCAATGACGCTGCTCCATGATTGTCTTCTACCAGCTTCAACTATTACAACTACTTTGAATAGACACGCGGGTCTTAACATAAATTAAAGACAACCATATGGCTCCTGCCGGTTTCCAACTTACAATAAGGAACATTGCATACATCAAATATAATCACAATCATGGCCATATCACATCACAGCACACCCCTGCAAAACAAAGTAAGACGCCTCTAATTTCTTTGCATATTTTACGTGGTTTGGGGCTTTCAATAAGAGTCGATCTAACTTACGAACAAGAAACACAATGTTGATGTTTGAACTATCAAGTGCCCGTTATAAATTGGATCTCTACTATAATGGGAGAGACATACACCCGCAAAGCCACTTATGCAATACAAGTTGCATGTTGAGCGTGGAGCAAGTCTCATGAACGATGTCATGTAAGGTTAGCCCGGGCCACTTCATCCCATCATACCGCAAGATGCAAAGTACACAAGAAGCAATTGATAATAAAAGCACCACCGCCCATAATGACCATTGTGTTCTACTCGTGCAACAGATCTACATATAGACACGGCTCTGATACCACTGTAGGGGTTCGTAGCATGGAAAACAAAAAATTTCTATTGCATACAAACAAACAAGCCAAGATCTATCTACTAGATTGTAGCAACGAGTCGATGGAATAACTCACCCTCGAAGATTCCAAAGTGTTTAACGAGAGCAGATTCTCGTGGGTGATGTAGTCGTACTCTTGCCGATCTCAAGATCGTGTAGACGATCCTTCCGGCGCCACGTTCCGGCAGCGCTTCCGCAGTCGGTCACACGTTCGGTACTCGATGAATACCTTCCTCTCCCTTGTTCCAGCAGGCAGCGGAGGTTGTAGCACTCTCCTCGCGATTCCAGCAGCACGACGGCGTGGTACCGGAAGTAGAGGGGAGATCTCACAGGGCTTCGCCTTAAGCCGGAGCGAGTATGGTGGACTATGAGAGAAGCCTCGGTGATCTAGGGTTTAAACACACCAAGGAGAGAGGGATAGTCCGGCGGATAGGGCTTGGGGAAAGCCCCAAGTCGGCAGCTAGGGTTTGCCCTAGGGCGGTGGCGGCTGCAGGAGGGCCGGCGGCTAGGGCTAGGGTTTTGGGTGGTGGAGGTGTAGGTCTAGAGGGGCAACCCTGCCCCTCCTTTTATAGGTGGGAGGGCGCCGGCCAGGGGAGGATAGTCCTCCCCCAAGTCGGCCTCCAAGGCCGGCGGGTGGAGGGAGAGGAACTCCTCCCCAAGTAGGTTTCCTACTCTCCCTCCACCAAACAAACTTGCCGTTTGACTTTTCAAATTGGCGTTTGACTTTTCAAACTAGGATTTGATTTATCCCTTTATTTTGCTCAGCGATGACACCTATTACATGATGCAACCATTCCAACTTGTTATGACACATTCATGTACCCTTCCCCTCCGGAGTGCCGGACCTTCCAGAACCTTCTAGAACATTCCCGATGAAAACACCGGAACCATTCTCCAACCCCGAAATAGGACTTTCCTTATATGAATCTTATTCTCCGGACCATTCCGGATCTCCTCGTGATATCCCGGATCCTATCCGAGACTCCGAACAACATTCGGTCTCTTACTCATCATTCCATAACTACTCAACAACATCGAATCCTTAAGTGTGTCTCCCTACAGTTCGTGAATTATGCGGACATGATCGAGACACTTCTCCGAACAATAACCAAAAGAGGAATCTGGAAATTCATATGGCTCCCACATATTTCTATGATTACTTTGCGATCGAATGAACCACTTACATACAATACCAATTTCCCTTTGTCTCACGATAGTTTACTTATCCGAGGTTTTGATCGTCGGTATCTCTGCTTACCTAGTTCAACCTCGTTACTGATAAGTACTCTTTTCTCGTTCCCGTGATATGTGATCCCTTGTGAGCCAGTCACATGCTTGCAAGCCAATTGGATGACATTCCACCAAGAGGGCCCAGACTATATCTATCCGTCATATGGATGGAAAAATCCCACTCTTGATCCATGTGTCTCAACCAATACTTGTCGAACACTCAATGCCACCTTTATAGCCACCCAGTTACGGTGTGGTGTTTGATGTCATCAAAGCATCCTTCCGGTGATGGTGATATGGATGATCTCATGGTCGAAGGAATTAGGTTACTATGTATCAAAAAGCATATAGCAATTGAACTATTAAAATGACTTGATCTTTATGCTACGCTTATCTATAGGAGTATGTCCATCATACCATTCTCCTAGCGATATGATCTTGTTGTTAATAACATCTCAATGTTCATGATGGGGAAACCACAATCATTCATTAACCAACAAGCTAGTATTATGAAGAGGCTTTACTAGGGACTCTTATTTAGTTTACAAATCACACAAGTATTAATGTTTCCTTGTTAATACTGTTATAGCATGAATGTAAACATTTATCATAAACACAAAGATATAATAATAACTACATTTATTATTGCCTCTAGGGCATATCTCCAACAGCACAACCGGCTACACGCCCTTCTTCATAGTGCACAGAGCCAAAGCCATGTTGCCTGCTGAGGTACGCTACAAGGCCCCACGGGTCGTCGCCTACAGTGAGGCCGAATCATCGTCCGCACTTGAAGACGCCATCGACACGCTAGACGAAGCTCGCAACATCATCGCGGCCTGCCCAGTGGTGTATCAGCAAAGTCTCCGCTACTACCACAGCCGTCGGCTACACCCAAGGTCCTTTGTCGAAGGAGACCTCGTCCTACGACTCAAGTAAGAAGGGCACCTAAAGCTCGAGTCACCCTAGGAAGGACCCTACGTAGTCACTGAAGTAATCCCATGTGGCGCTTACCGCCTAAAGGAGGTCGAGTCAGGAGTCGAATACTCCAACCCCTGGAACATCGCAAAACTGTGACCTTTCTAACCTTAGTTGTCATTTACTTTCAATATATTTAGCTAGGCTACTAAGCCAAACAATGTAACTCCTACATTACGATGAATAAAAGATAAGTTCCTTGGACCAAAATCTTCTCTTTTACATTTTTTATCACAAAAATATGCTCGGGGGCTGCGCCTCACCTTAAGACTTCGTCGAATAACAACGACGCATAAAACTGAGTAGCTGACTACGTCAGGCTAACGAAAAGGACATACACACTCTATAGTCAAACAATGCACGTCGTTCCAATACATACAACTTTACAAGGGCATTAAAATCCCACTCGACAATATACAGACTTTACATTGTTTCATTTTCTACTTACATGACTCAACCATGCTAGAGCAGGATGTTCGTCCGCTCCTCGAACACATCTACAATATCTTCAGCATGTTGTGCCACTGTTGCGTAGTGCGGACGCATATCCCATGCCATACCATCCGGAGGAGGAGGTGGCCCAGCTTCTATCTCCGCAAGGTTGACAATGCGACGATGCAGCCGAACAAGCGATAGGGCTGCCTTCACCCCCTCCACCAGCTGATGATGCACCAACTCCTTCACGTGGCCTGTATCACGAAATTTACCAAGCAAGCCCAAGAAGCTGGAGGGAGCAAAATCCAGAGGGAACATCGTGTCCCAGACCGCCGCGAGTGCCGATCTTGCTCACATCAGCACCTGAAGCACTTGATGGACGCGATCTTGCACTGTTGCAAGAACAGTCGCTCGGTCGTGATCCATCCAGAAGAATCCGCCGGCCTCCAACTCCTGTTGCGTCAAGCAATTCATCCAAATCGCAACACGCTCTTTCTCTTCCTTCGGAAGAAGATTCACAACTGCACAAAGTAGCAGGTGAGATGACATAAACACCTGGTGTATTCGAAAAGGCAAAGGATCAGAATGACTTACACTAGAGTTGATCGCCAACCTGCCGAAATTATTCTAGGAGAAATTCTTCCCTAGCAGTGCCCCGTTCGGCCTTGGACTTCCAAACATCCGCATGACCACGGATGCTGATAACTTCCTTCTCTAGACTTCGGATGCGATCACACAGAAAAGGCAACTGCGACGCCTCACTCGGCGGCAGACGGACGCCAAACATAGGAGGAGGCGTAGCCACTAGTTCTGCACTTGAAGGACCCTAAGTGTATATAAGTAACAAAACATCAAAATACGACAACAGTCAAAAGGTGCACTTATATTTGCACAACCACTACATGGTACAATAAACTTGTCCAGCATGAAGCATTATAGGCCAAGGGCAAGGCAAAACCAAAATAATGCTACAACTACAAAACAGAAGACCTAGGCGGCAGCATCCGGAGGAGTTTCAGATTTAAAATGTCTAGCCTTGGCCACACGCTGCTGCTCCAGTGAGTATGTGGCCAGGAGATCAATCAGCTTTGGACCAAAATGCTTGAAGTGGGAGGCGAAGGAAGCAAACGCTACCTCGGTACCATCCGCCGCTATCGGCATACTGGATGTGATCTGCTGAAGATCTAGTTGCATGCCAGACGCCACCGCCATCGCTAGCCCCAGAGCAGCACCCACCTCTTTCTATGCCCGCCTATACTTTGCAGGAGCATCACCTGTCAGAGCTTCTATGAGGGAGTCGACATCGTCAAGGGCGACGCCCTTTGGGTTGATCTCCTTGTAGAAATGGGCGAGGACCTCCTTGGCCTTGTCGAGCGATTCCACAGCAGAGGTGCAGTGATTTTTGATCACTTCAACGACGTCTGCCAGGGGATCTCCATGCTCCAGGACACTACAGTCAAACGTAGCACCAGAAGCATCTGCAAGAAATGGAATTTTTTTTGGATGAGACAAAAGGAGCCACACCTGAAGCATAGAACACTCTAAAGAGAAACATGGTGGCTTACCGGATATCGCTTTGGCAACAGCCATGAGATTTTCCACCATGGCCTTCTCTCGCAACGCCGTGGCAGCTGCAAGCTGCTACTCACGGTCCTGGGCCTCTTTAGGTTGGTGCTCGAGAGCCTCTACATCTTCTTTCGCCTTGGTCTCCGCTTGTCCGAGACTCTTTTCGAGTGTGTTTATCTTGCGGAGGGCCTCGTTGTTCTCATCTACAAAATTGAGCAAAGAAAGGTTAACACAAGCAATATTCTATCAGCACTCACAATCGAACAGAAGAAACCTACGCACCTTGGAGTTGCTTGAGGTCTCCCTCCAAAGAAAGATGTTGCTGGACCAGGCGCTTGGCGTCACGGACAAAGGGTTGCAATGGAAGAAACACACCTGATGAATAAACGGCTCGGAGGCTCGCTAACGAAAAAATAAAAGACTACTTACATGGTCACTCGAAGACTCCAAAGGTTATTCCTGCATCTTCTGAGCAACAATCGCACAAGCTCCTTGTTTCAAGGAGCTCGAGTTGTTGTCTTCAGAGTTGGCCACCGTCTTCGTGAAGGTCAGGGAAACCTTCGACTCCCCCTGCATCTCTTCAAGATCCTCCTCAGGGGATTCATCGGAGGAGTTCCTAAGAGGCACATGAAACAATACAAGATGATCAGCAAGACATTACGCTAATACTTAGAACATCGCAAAAACAAAGACAGCAGAAAAACTTATGAGGGGATGTCAGATAAGTTGAAGACATGAGCCTCCTTCTCATCTTTTTTCTTCTTTTTCTTGGCTGGCGGCTAAGGAGTAATGTCCCGAACAGGCATGACGGTAATGGGGGACTCAACACCCTCATCCCCACCATGATGCTCGAGGAAGGCAGGGACCCTCGGCATTGGCGGTGTCGCCCCATCAGAAGTCTTGCTCCGAGATCTCTTTTGAGATAGCTCTTCGCTCTGCTCGGGGGCTTCGGTGGTGGGCGACTAAGTAGGGGGAGATCAGACTCAGACTCCGCGTCCCCACCGTCCGGTGCATCCTCATACTTTTCAGGCAGAGGTGGCATCATGTTAAAGGCCAAAGAAGAAGGTTGGTCAAACAAAAACAACAAGTAAGAAGCACTCGAAAGAACATTGCATGCAAATACAAGTTTTACCTGAGGGACCTCTTTCTTGGCATAGAAGGGTGAAGTTAGCGACTTCCCCGGCAGATCCTCTTTGACCTTGAGCTTCAGCAGAGGCCGAAGCGTCCAGTCGAGGTTAGCCGAAGACATCTCCTCTGACAAAACCCTTGTCGGGTCGTTGGCGCCAGAGTACAAAAACATCGGATGCACCCTCGCTTGGAGTGGCTGCACCCGACGCTTGAGGAAGGTGCGAATGATATCAACACCATTAACCTCCTTGACCGCGATCGGTTGGAGCTCCTCCACACATTGATACAGTTTCTCCACCTCTTCGGATTCACGCTCCATGATGTCGTTTGACCCTGAACGCTTTTAGGTGATATTCTGGGTGATGTCGTTTGGCCCGTAATGTTGGCCATCCAGCTTGACGTCGCTGATACGTCGGAAACATATCTATAATTTTTGATGTTCCATGCTTGTTTAGTATCTACTGTGCTTTGCTTTATCTACACTTTGAGGTGTTTTTATATGTTTTCTGGTACTAACCTTTTAACAAGATGCCATAGTGCCAGTTTCCTGTTTTCTTCTATTTTTAGTTCCTGAAAGGCAGAAAATCAATATTATCGGAATTGGACGGACAAAATCCAAAGTCCATATTTTACCGTGGGGAACACGGAGCCAGAGTACTAGACGGAGGAGAGGCACCAGGGGGCCACACCCCCTGGCGGCACAGGCTAACCCTAGCCGCGCCTTGGGGGTGTGACCACCCTGGCCGCCCCCTGCCTTTCCTCTTAGCCTATAAAGACCCCCCGATGCCAAAACCCTAAGTACCCGATCAATATTCCATGAAACCGTCTGTAGCCGCCGCCACCATCGTCCCTATATCAGGGGGATCTGAAGCTCTTCCCGGCACCCTGCCGGAGGGGAGATCATCCCGGAGGCCTTCTTCTTCATCATGCCAGCCTCCGGTATGTAGCGTGAGTAGTTCCACCTTGGACTACAGGTCCATGTAGTAGCTAGATGGTTGTATCTCCTCCTTTGGGCTATCATGATTAGATATTGTGAGCTCCGTTCATGATCAAGATCTCAACTATTTGTAATCATGCATGTTGTGTTTGTGGGGATCCGATGGATATTGAGATTACTATGTCAAATTGATTAATGGTTTTGTCTTATTGATTCTAGCATGTCTGTGTTGTTTGTGATCTTGCATGCTCTCCGTTTCTAGTAGCTATCTTGGCCAAGTAGATGCTAGTGACTCCAAGAGGGGGTATTTATGCTCGATAGTGGGTTCATGCTCTATTTAATCTAAGGGAAGTGACAGAAATCTCTAAGGTTTTAGATGTGTTGTTTCCACTAGGGAGAAAACAACGGTCTCTTGTTCATGGAACAAGTGGATTGTTTACCTTACACTTTGCTTAGCGGTTATGCTGCTTGCAACTTAATATTGGAGGGGCTTCGGATGATAACCCGAAGGTGGATTTCTAGTCATAGATGCAGTTGGATGGCGGTCTATGTATCTTTTTGTATTGCCCAATCGAATCTCATAGGATCATGAATGTCTAGTATTGCATTGTTATGCCTTTCCTAGTCCTGTCAATTGCCCTGATGTAATTTTTTTACCCAACATGCCATGCTTGTTTATCTAAGGAGAACACCTCTAGTGAACTATGGATCTCGGTCCAATCTTTACCATTGATACATCTTCCACTGTTAGTGTTTACTTTATGCAAACCACTATTACCTTCCACACCATATAGTTAATCCTTTGTTACAGCAAACCGGTGAGATTGACAACCTCACTGTTCGTTGGGGAAAAGTCTTGAGTTTGTGTTGTGCATGTCTCCAAGTTGCTAGCAACACCTTTGATTTGTTTCCTTCCTCCTACTAGTTTGATAACCTTGGTTTCTTACTAAGGGAAAACTTGCTGTTGTGCTCATCACACCTTGCTCTTGGGGTCTCCCAACGAGGCATTGACAACATGCCCATCATCAGTCACGGATGTAGAACCATTTGTTTCGTCACTGCTGGACGGACTCGCAAAGATAGAAGGAGAAAAACTGGATAGCGGGGCGGATGGAAATCCCACACCCACCCAGTGGATAGACAACATGATGACTCCTTGATGGCACCAGAGAACTTGGTGCTTGATGTGGAGTCTTGTTGGCAACCCCAAGAGCAAGGTGTGAAGAGTACAGTAGCAAGTCTTCCCTTAGTTGAGACCGAGGTTATCGAACCAGTAGGAGGAAGGAAACGTCACACAGGTGTTGCAAGCAACGCGGGGACCTACACAACACAAACTCAAGACTTTTCCCCAACGAATCAGTGAGGTTGTCAAGCTCACTGGTTTGCTGTAACAAAGGATTAAATGTATGGTGTGGAAGGTAATGGTTTGCAGCAAGTAAATAAGTAATAGTGGAAGATGTATCAATGATAAAGATCGGACCAGGGTCCATAGTTTACTAGAGGTGCTCGCCTTATATAAACAACATGGCATGAAGGGTAAACAAATTACAACGGGGCAATTGAAGGAACTGAGCAAGGCATAACAATGCAATTACTAGCCAGAAAGATCCTATGAGGTTGATTGGGCAATGCAACAATATAAATAGACCGTCATCCAACTGCATCTATGACTAGAATTCCACCTTCAGGTTATCATCCGAACCCCCTCCAGTATTATGTTGCAAGCAATGACACGCTAAGAAAAGTGTGTAAGGTAAACAGTCCACATGTTCCATGAACAAGAGACCATTGTTTTCTCCCTAGTAGCAACAACACATCTACAACCGAAGAGATTTCTGTCACTTCCCTTGGAAACTAGAGGCATGAACCCACTATCGAGCATAAATACTCCCTCTAGGAGTCACTAGCAACTACTTGGCCAAGAATATTTCTTTACTAACTTTTCTGAAACCAAAAACAGCTGAAAACATGCATCTGGCACTGTTGCAACTTGTTAATAGGTTAGTACCAGAAAACATGTAAAAAGCACCTCAAAGTGTGGACAAGTAAAGCAAACTAGATACTAAACAAGCATGGATCATCAAAAATTATAGATACGTTTCCAACGTATCAGCATCCCCAAGCTTAACTCCTGCTCGTCCTTGAGTAGGTAAGTGATAAAAATAATAATTTTTGAGGTGACATGCACCCTCACAATAAAGATCCAACCATTTGCAAACATTGAAAGCTGGGATTAAAGAACTCTAAACATGTGCATGAAAGATGGAGTTCTAACAATAGGACATAGTAACTATGCATGCAACATGACAAGCTAAAAACAAAGATCATGAATAACATGCACTGAAAAACGTTTGTTTGTTTCACACGCAGAAAACATAGCATAGTGGCAATCAGCTTGTCCCTCATAGAGTAGTAATATAATGCATAGGACACCTGCAAAGTTCACAAGGGTGACTAGAAACAAGTAGCTCAAGAGCAAGTAATAACATAATATGCATCAATTAATAAGCTTTGGAACACTGCACACAGAATGACAACTATGCTCTCTTAATGGTGCCTAAAGTTAGAAGGTGGAGACTCAATAATGGTGGAAGAAAGGCCTTTTTGTAAAGGAAGTAGGGATTACAAGTTTCAAAAAGAGCTTCCAAAAATTATGGTACTTGTTAGCTTTCAGCCCTCATTTCCCCTATCATAAGCATCTTGAAGTGGTTAAGGTTAAAGTGGCAAAGCTGGAGTATATGCTTGACGAAGTATAAGTTGGCAATCTCATGCCCCTTGAATACGAGGGCCACACCTCATGCATACTCAACTTTGGTCCAGGTAAGTTCTTGTCACTATAAGTATTTGCATATCATTGAGAACCGCTAACGAGGCACCCCTGGCACATGGTACAGGAGCTTTCCCATTACCAAAATGACAAGGCAATCAAACACTGAGCATCTCAGCAATTCTTCTTATGTACCATGGCAATATGGTGCTTTTTCTCTCTTTCCTCTTTTCTCATTGTGTCTCTTTTTTTAAGAAGAATGCTCCATAGATGTCACTATGGTGATGCTGCAAGTTTCCACCATGATTAGGCATGACTTAGGCTAGCGGCCCAGGCCTTTCTCTAACACAGGATACAAACTCCATGGACTTACAAGTTCCCTCTTTATTTCACACCGGTGACATCCATAGACAAAATAACATGATATCAACTGAGTACAACAAGGTATAAGTGCAATGTTGAAAACGTTCCCCGTGACAACACAGTTCTGCTAATTCCAACTTATAAGTGCAAGCATATACAACAAAGTTGTCACAATGGTTCAAGTTTATTAGGGGCAAAGAATAAAGTGTGCCATCAAGTTCGTGAGGGCTTTAATCACTAAGTTTTCACATAAAAAAATAGTTTTTTATTGGAAGATAGATGAAAACAAGAATATACTTGGAATGGTGTAACACACCATGCATAGGAGTTTATAGTGGACACTTTGGAATAACTTGGTTTCTTGGGAATTGAAGGCATGAGTAGAACTTACTCATATAAGTGGAGGCTAGCAAAAGACTAGGAGCAACCAACTAAGAGAGCATAATGGCCAAAATTATGCAATGCAACAAGGAAAACTAATCAAAGCAAAGAGTGGTACTACAAGTCAAGGACTAAATGATCATATAGGCTAATGGTGACTTGTCATAGTCATAACATGGTGTGAGCATGTGCCAAGTCAACCCAAGCAAAACATCAAAGGAGAATACCATAATACTATGCTTTTGCATGCTAAAACAACGCATAATTTCTTCAAGGCACACTAATAAATACCAATTGTTTGGAACAAGACATGCTACAGAAATAATCACTAAGCATAATGCTAAAACAACACCTAGCATGTCATGCTAAAGTCTAAGTCACAGTCAATGCAAGCTCCTCTTGCACTTCAAGCAAGAACTTACTACTCCTTTCCAACACCAAGCAAACTTATTTGCAAAACAACACAGCGAGAACGGGGGTCCAAACTACTAAAGCAAACTAAACAAACTAAGCAAAGCAAATGAAAACTAAGACGCTCCAAGAACAACACAACTATGCATGAAACAATAAAAACGAAGTGTCTAGACAGACCTGCGCTTTTTATTGATGAAGAAGGGGATGCCTTGGGCATCCCCAGCTTTGACGCTTGTACCTCTTGGATATTTCTTGGGATGACACCATGGTGGCATCCCCAGGATTGAGCTTTTGTCCATTCTTCATCTCATTGCATCATTCTCTCTCTACACCTGGAATTTTTCCTTCATACAGAACTTCACACAATCTTCATTAGCAACATTAGCTTATTCAAAAGATATTAGACCACCGGCAAAGCTTTAAAATAGAAAGGCTTTTCACTAAAAACACAAGCTACTGTAGTAACCCCTTAAAGATACTCAATTTACCTGAAGAGAGCTCAAAAAGGAATCAATAAGAAGCAAATGCAAATAATGGTAGAAATCTGTCAAAACAGACCAGCAGGTAGAAATGAATTCTTTTGAAAATCTTATGTTTCTCAAATCAAAAGGCGTTGAACTAAAGAAAGTTATACAATATACTGGGGATTTACTCGTAAATTTTGAGCTCAATCCGAGTTACAAAGCATCCTCACGAATTTTTCTGGTGGAGGACAGAAATCTGTTTTGGGACATCAACTCCCCAAATCTAACTTACCTCTCATTAGAGGTCATTCTTGGCACAAAAAGAAAACAAAAAGGATAAGGAGAGGTCATTACAGAAGTAATAACTTCCAAGACTCAAGGAAACTCTTGGGTTATCTCCCAACAAGTACTTTTCTTTAACGCCTTTAAGTTAGGCACAAGAAGCAAGAAGAATCAAGTATTTTCAAATGAGGAAGCATTAACATTCATACTTGCAAAATCTTCAACTATGAAAGGTATCTCATCCAAATGGGTTTTTGAGGATCCTTTCTCATCTATCTTTGGTCTACTACCTTCATCAAAAAGATTTTCAGGGGCAATCCAATCAAAGTTCTTTTCAAAGGCTTCATGCATTCCAACAAGCTTAAAGGGTATGGGTATATTGAATTCCTCTCTAGGCTTAGTTTTATTGGAAATACCCACAACATCTACACTTGATCCTAGCATATTTAAACGTTCAAAAACCTTTTTATCTTCCCTAGCAACATCATGGAATTCTTTTGATAAAGTTTCAAGGATGAATTCCCTTTTTTCAACATTCTTCTCTTCTTTTAGTTTTAGGAACAAGAATTGTATGAAGGGGTCAAGGCTAACAAACCTAGCCTCCAACATATGAAATATAGAAGCTACAGCAATCTCATAATTAGGAGAAAGCTCTGTTATATATTTATCCTCAATATCCTCATGCTTGCTAACATAATTAAAGAATTCTTCAATATTATCTTTCCCAATTATGGATCCACTACCTACTGCAAGATTTTTCAGAGCGAACTGGGGGAGAAACTGTTGGAGATATGCCCTAGAGGCAATAATAAAAGTGGTTATTATTATATGTTTGTGTTTATGATAAATGTTTACATTCATGCTATAACAGTATTAACCGGAAACATAAATACTTGTGTGATTTGTAAACTAAATTAGAGTCCCTAGTAAAGCCTCTTTATAATACTAGGTTGTTGGTTAACAGATGATCGTGGTTTCTTGATCATGAACATTGAGATGTTATTAACAACGAGATCATATCATTAGGAGAATGGTGTGATGGACATACTCCAATAGATAAGCGTAGCATGAAGATCAAGTCATTTCAATAGTTCGTTTGCTATAAGCTTTATGATACATAGTAAGCTAATTCCTTCGACCATGAGATCATGCTAATCACCATCACCGGAAGGATGCTTTGATGACATCAAACACCACATCGTAACTGGGTGGCTATAAAGGTGGAATTGAGTGTTCGGAAAGTATGGGCATGGATCAAGAGTGGGATTTGTCCATCCATATGACAGATAGATATACTCTGGGGCCTCTCGGTGGAATGTCATCCAATTAGCTTGCAAGCATGTGAATGGCTCACAAGGGATCACATATCACGGGAACGAGAAAAGAGTACTTATCGGTAACGAGGTTGAACTAGGTATGCAGAGATACCGACGATCAAAACCTCGGATAAGTAAACTATCGTGAGACAAAGGGAATTGGTATCGTATGTAAGTGGTTCATTCGATCGCAAAGTAATCATAAAAATATGTGGGAGCCACATGAATTTCCAGATTCCTCTATTGGTTATTGATCGGAGAAGTGTCTCGGTCATGTACGCATAATTCACGAACCGTAGGGAGACACACTTACGGATTCGATGTTGTTTAGTAGATATGGAATGTTAGTAGGGATATCGAATGTTGTTCGAAGTCTGGGATATCACGAGGAGATCCGGAATGGTCCGGAGAATTAGATTGATATAAGGAAAGTCCGATTCCAGAGTTTGGGATTGATTTCGATGTTTTCATCGGAGAGATTCTAGAAGGTTCTAGAAGGTTCACCGACCGGAAGGGGAATGGTCCATGAATGTGTCATAGGTAAGTGGAATGATTGGATCATATCCTAGGCCACTTGGTGTGGACATTTGTGAGAGAGAATTAAAGCTCTAAATTGAAAGTCAAACGGGAGGTTTGAAAAGTCAAACTGGAACAATGGTTTCCTAGTGTAAGAAGGAAAGAGTCCTTCCAACTTGGGTTTGGAAGTGGATTCAACTCCCCTCTCTCTAGGCTGCCCCCTCTCATAAATAGAGGGGGAGGGCTGCCCCAAACACACAAGCCCTAGCCCTCCCACACCTGCGCCACCGCCCTTGCCCTAGCCGCGGCCGACACCTCCTCCTCCCGGTCTTATAAACCCTAGATCATCGGGAAACCCTAGATCCACCATAACTCGCACCGGCTTAGGCGAAGCCCTGCGGGATCTTCCCTCTACTTCCGACACCACGCCGTCGTGCTGCCGGAATCACGAGGGGAGAACTACAACCTCTCCTGCCTACTGGAACAAGGGAGAGGAAGGTCTTCATCGAGTATCGAACATGTGACCGACTGCGGAAGCGCTGCCGGAACGCAGCGCCGGAAGGATCGTCTATGCGATCTTGAGATCGGCAAGTGTACGACTACATCACCCACGAGAATCTGCTCTCGTTAACCGCTTTGGAATCTTCGAGGGTGAGTGCTTCTATCGACTCGTTGCTACAATCTAGTAGATAGATCTTGGCTTGTTTGTGTGCATGTAGTAGAAATTTTTTGTTTTCCATGCTACAGACCCCAACAGTGGTATCAGAGCCGTGTCTATATGTAGATCTGTTGCACGAGTAGAACACAATGGTCATTGTGGGTGTTGGTGCTTTTATTATCAATTGTTTTTTGTGTACTTTGCATCTTGCGGTATGATGGGATGAAGCAGCCCGGTCTAACCTTACATGACATCATTCATGAGACTTGCTCCACGCTTAACATGCAACTTGTATTGCATAAGTGGCTTTGCGGGTGTCTGTCTCTCCCATCATAGTATAGATTCAATTTACAACGGGCACTTGATAGTTCAAGCATCAACGCTGTGGTTCTTGTTCGTAAGTTAGAACGACACTTATTGAAATCCCCAAACCACATAAAACATGCAAAGAAAATTAGAGGCGTCTAACTTTGTTTTGTAGGGGTGTGTTGTGATGTGATATGGCCATGATTGTGATTATATATGATGTATGCAATGTTCCTTATTGTAAGTTGGCAACTGGTAGGAGCCGTATGGTTGTCTTTTAAATTCCGTTAAGACCTGCATGTCTATTCAAAGTAGTTGTAATAGTTGATGCTGGTGGACGACAACCATGAAGCGGCGCCATTGACGTTGACGCCATACCGGTGATGATGGAGATCATGTTCGTGCTTGAAGATGGAGATTGGAAGCACAAGAAGAAAAGCCATATCATATCACATATTATGAATTGCATGTGATGTTAATCCTTTTATGCATCTTGTATTGCTTAGTTCGCGACGGTAGCATTATAAGATGATCCCTCAAGCACAAAATTTCAAGTTTTAAAGTGTTAATCCTTAGTAAGCACCATTGCTAAAGCTCGTTGTTTCGAAGCACCACGTGATGATCGGGTGTGTTAGATTCTGCGAGTGTATACAACGTGAGAAAGCCAGATTTGCTCATGCGGAAGCTAAGGTTTGATCTTGACGAGCCTAGCATGTACATACATGGTCTCGGAACATGGATCACCGAAAGGTAAAGCATGAGTCATATAGTAGATATGATGAACATGCTGATTGTTCGCCATTGAAGCTATATCAACTCTTGTGATGATCGTTTTTGATATGGTGGATTTGGTTCGTGTGATCACTAAAACAATGTGAGGGATATTGTTTTGAGTGGGAGTTCACCTAGATTAATTCAACTATTAATTAGAACTCAATTTGTCATAAACTTAGTCTAAACTATTGCAAATATGTTGTAGATCAATGGCGGCCCCTACCATCAATTTTAATGCGTTCCTAGAGAAAGAAAAGTTGAAAAACAATGGAAGAAACTTCGTGGATTGGTTCCGCAATTTTAGGATTGTGCTCAATGCTAGTAATTTGACCTATGTGCTGGATGCACCGCTGGGCAACCTGCCTGCAGCTGATGCTACCGATGAGGTAAAGAATGTTTTCCTCGCTCAGAAGAATCAGTACTCCACAGTTCATTGTTCTATCTTGTATGGTTTAGAATCGGAGCTTCAGAAAAGGTTTGAGAACCATGACCCACATGATATTGTCTGTGAACTCAAGATGATATTTGAGGCTCACGCGACAGTTGAGAGTTATGAGGCTTGTGAAAAGTTCTTTAACTACAAGATGGAAGAGGGCAACTCCGTTAGTGAGCACGTGCTTAAGATGGCTGGGCAGGCAGGCAAGCAAGCTTCAAAGCTTAGGTATAGTGATTCCTAATGCTTTGGGGATTCACCATGTCCTCCAATCACTGCCACAAAGTTACAAGAACTTTGTGATGAACTATAATATGCAAAACATGGACAAGTCGTTGCCCGAACTCTTCTCCATGTTAAAGTCTGCAGAAGTGGAGATCAAGAAAGAGCACCAAGTGTTGTTGGTCAATAAGACCACCACATTCAAGAAGCAAGGCAAGTCTAAGAAAAAGGGAAACTTCAAGAAGGGCGGTAAGAAAGTTACCGCGCCGGCGAAGAAGACCAAGGCTGGGCCTAAGGCTGATACTGAGTGCTTTTACTGCAAGGGAGAGGGTCACTGGAAGCGGAATTGCCCTAAGTACTTGGCGGATTTGAAGAACAGCAACATCAAGAAGAAAGGTATATCCGGTATACATGTTATTGATGTGTATCTCACTAGTACTCGTAGTAGTTCCTGGGTATTTGATACTGGTTTGGTTGCTCATATTTGTAACTCGAAACAGGTACTGCAGAATAGACGGAAACTAGCGAAGAACGAGGTGACGATGCACGTTGGAAATGGATCAAAGGTTGATGTGATCGCGGTCGGCACGCTACCTCTTCATCTACCATCAATATTAGTTTTATACTTAAATAATTGTTGTTTGGTGCCTGCGTTGAGCATGAACATTATATCAGGATCATGTTTATTACGAGACGGTTACTTTTTTAAGTCCGAGAATAATGGTTGTTCGATTTATATGAGTAATATGTTTTATGCACATGCACCTTTGATAGATGGTCTATTCTTATTGAATTTCGATTGTAGTAATACACACATTAATAACATTGAAGCTAAACGTTTGAAATTGAGTGATAACTCGACCTATATGTGGCACTGTCGTCTTGGTCATATTGGAATGAAGCGTATGAAGAAACTCCATTCCGATGGAATTCTTGAATCACTTGAAAGATGCGAAGCATGTCTGATGGGTAAAATGACTAAGACTCCATTTTTTGGTATGATGGAGCGAGCTACGGACTTATTGGAAATCATACATACCGATGTGTGTGGTCCAATGAGTGTAGCATCGCGCGGTGGTTATTGCTATGTTCTTACCTTCACGGATGACTTGAGTAGATATGGGTATATCTATTTCATGAAACATAAGTCCAAAACTTTCGAGAAGTTTAAGGAATTTCCAAGTGAGGTAGAGAATCAACGTAACAAGAAAGTTAAATTTCTGTGATCTGATCGTGGAGGTGAATATCTAAGTTACGAGTTTGGCGAGCATTTGAAGAAATGCGGAATACTTTCACAATTGACACCGCCAGGAACACCTCAACGTAATGGTGTGTCCGAACGTCGTAATCGAACTCTCTTAGATATGGTTCGTTCTATGATGTCACTTACAGATTTACCGCTATCATTTTGGGGTTATGCATTAGAAACAGCCGCATTCACTTTAAATAGGGCACCATCTAAATCCGTTGAAACGACACCATATGAATTATTGTTTGGGAAGAAACCTAAATTGTTGTTCCTTAAAGTTTGGGGTTGCGAAGCTTATGTAAAGAAGTTACAGCCCGACAAGATTGAACCCAAAGCGGAAAAATGTGTCTTCATAGGATACCCAAAGGAAACTATTGGGTATACCTTCTATCATAGATCCGAGGGCAAAATCTTCGTTGCCAAGAATGGATCCTTTCTAGAGAAGGAGTTTCTCTCGAAAGAAGTGACTAGAAGGAAAGTAGAACTCGACGAGGTTGTTGAACCTTCTCTCGAACTTGCGAGTAGCATAGCACTAGAAGTAGTTCCTGTGGCGCCTACACCAATAAGAGAGGAAGCTAATGATGTTGATCATGAAACTTTGGTTGAAGTAACTACAGAACCTCGCAGGTCAACGAGAGTTTGTACCACTCCTGATTGGTATGATCCCGTTATGAGTGTCATGTTGGTGGACAACACCGATGACCCCGCGACGTATGAGGAAGCGATGATGAGCCCAGATTAAAATAAATGGCAAGAAGCCATGAAATCGGAGATTGGATCCATGTACGAAAACCAAGTATGGACTTTGGTGGACTTACCGGATGGACGAAAGGCTGTCGAGAACAAATGGATTTTCAAGAAGAAAACATATGCTGATGGTAATGTTACTGTCTATAAAGCTCGACTTGTCGCAAAAGGGTTTCAACAAATTCAAGGAGTTGACTACGATGAGACTTTCTCACCGGTAGCGAAGCTAAAATCTGTGAGGATTTTGTTTAGCAATCGCTGCATATTAAGATTATGAGATATGGCAAATGGATGTCAAAACGACGTTCCTCAATGGAGACATTTATGAAGAGTTGTATATGGTACAACCCAAAGGTTTTGTCGATCCTAAAGATGATAACAAGGTATGAAAACTTCAAAGGTCCATTTATGGATTGAAGCAAGCATCCCGGAGTTAGAATCAACGTTTTGATAAGGTAATCAAAAGCTTTGGTTTTATACAAACTTATGGAGAAGCTTGTATTTACAAGAAAGTGAGTGGGAGATCTGTAGCATTCTTAATACTATATGTAGATGACATATTGTTGATTGGGAATGATGTAGACCTTCTTAATAGTGTCAAGGAATATTTGAATAATAGTTTTTCAATGAAAGATCTTGGCGAAGCAGCTTACATATTAGGCATAAAGATTTATAGAGATAGATCGAGATGCCTAATATAATTGTCACAGATTACATATTTGGACAAAGTTCTGAAGAGGTTTGGAATGGAGGATAGCAAGAAAGGATTCTTGCCCATGTTGCCCAATATGACCTTGAGTAAAACTCAAAGTCCAGCAATGGCAGAAGATAGAGAAAGGATGAGTAAGACTCCCTATGCCTCAGCCATAGGATCTCTAATGTATGCCATGCTATGTACTAGACCCGACATTGCATATGCTGTTAGTTTGACTAGCAGATATCAAAGTGATCCAGGAGTGGATCATTGGACAGCGGTCAAAAACATCCTTAAGTACCTGAGAAGAACTAAGGATATGGTTCTTTCTTATGGAGGTGATGAACAGCTCGTTGTTAATGGTTACACTGTGTTGGGCCACGCAGAGATAAAACAAAAACTTTTCTTCTCTAACGTGGTGATCCCAAGACCTAGCTGAGGTAGAAGGCCACGAGGTTTACCACTAGACGCGCGGTTGCGGATTACTGATGAAGCGCGTCAGTTGATGCAGTGCAGTCCTCACGATCCGATCGTCCTGGTGCTGATCGCACAGCACCTCTGCTGGTATCCACACGCATAAGGAGGAGGCGCCATGGCGAATCGCTAGGTTCGTACATGCGGACCGGTTGTGGAGCTAGGGTTTCCAACACATGGAATGACCTAACCGAACAACGATTAACCTTTTAGGGTTACTGTGCTCCACTATATATAGGGAGTGAACGTGGGCTCTGCTCGCGCGACCCATTCACTAAAGCCCATATAAAACTAGTCACCGTGAGTCCAACTCACTAACTCAGTCCTAATCTGGTTTAGGTCCAACCCAACAGATCATATGTTCGATCCAATCCGAACATGCTCCGCTCTTAAGTGTGTGACCCTTGAGCTCATGGTTACTTGGTCACGATTGAGTCCAACTCACAATCGATCAATCGGCATCGGCTCCTAGCGTAACATACCGATTCCCAAGTACCAAAGAGTCATGACGACTTGCCTTTCCAATTCGACTTACGCCCGAGTCCCTTTGCCTCACGATATACCTTGTCGACTATATGCGAATATATGTCATCCCTTAAATAGTCCAACTCTCTTCTCGATCCGAGATAAGTGATTCACCCGACTAACTCTTAGCGATCGCCTCGGTTAACACTTAACCGAGTCGCATGGCCATGATTTCGAATCATATCTCACGAGAGGGCCCAGAGAATATCTCCGAGTGGAGGGCAAAATCCCATCTTGGTTATTCACATCACGCAGCTTGATTCTCGACCGAACTCTGCCTTTATAACTGCCCAGTTACGGATCAGCGTTTGACAGAACCTAAGTCGGTGATCCTCAACTCGGACTATGCAACAAACTCAGGTCTAAGGATTACATTGATTGAGATATACAAATGGCAACTAGTTCGTTGTACCTCAATATGGGTCAATCCGACTCGCTAAACTCTTTAGCCTAGTCTGTGTAAGTTGGAATAGCATCTCCATGCCCATGACAAGTGGAACCGAGTCATCAAGCCAACTTTCACATTGGTCTAAGTTGTGTGTCCAGCACAACCTCAATGACCAAGGATATTTAGTACAAACAACATGAATGCATAGTTCCACAACTGAATCACATATTCAATGATACACATCAGATGTTTATACAAGGACTACTTAATAACTTTATGAATACAATGGGAAATATCATCATACATGATTGCCTCTAGGGCATATTCCCATGCCTCCCACTTTCACTAGAGTCAATCTTCCGACATCACATGTCTAAGCATCTAATGCCCATGGCTCTCAGGTGCGCCTCATGCTTCGGCTGGGGTAACGGCTTTGTCAACGGATCCGCAATATTTGCATCCGTGTGTACCTTGCATAACTTGATATCACCTGATCCACGAACTGGCGAATCAGGTGGTACCGCATGAGTATGTGCTTGTTCTTCTGGTGTTGTCTAGGTTCCTTGGCTTGTGCAATAGCACCATTGTTGTCACAATACACGTCCAACGGATTGGACGAGCCTGAACCACACCAAGATCCATGAGGAAATTCCTCATCCAAACAGCTTCCTTTGCCTCGAGGCGCAATATACTCGACCTCTGTGTGCAGCATACGCCTCTTGCTTGGAACTTTTCCAGCTCACGACCTCCGTTTATAATAAACACGATCCGAATGCGAACGAGAATCATCGAGTCGGTGAGATAACTCGCATCCGTGTAACCCTTTACACGAGTTCATCTTCACCACCATAAACCAAGAACATATCCTTAGTCCTTCTCAAGTACTTTAGGATATTTTTAGCTTGTCGATGGATCTCTCAGATCAGCCTGGTATCCGCTCACAACACTTAGAGCATAGGAAACATCCGCCTAGTACAAATCATGGCGTACATGATGGATCCAAGCTATGAAGCATATGGAATCGCACTCATCCGACTTCGCTCATCGGTTGTCGAAGGACACCGAGTCTTGCTAAGTTTTACACCATGGGACATCGGTAAGAACCCTTCTTAGACGATTCCATGTTGAACTTTTCAACACTTTGTCCAAATAAGTACTCGACTCAATCCAATGAGCCTCCTTGATCTATCTCTATAGATCCGGATTCGAGGATGTATGTTGCCTCACCCAAGTCTTTCATTGAGAAACTCCTTTCCAATGATTCCTTGGTTTCTTGCAACATCTGGACATCATTTCCAATCAGTAATATGTCATCCACATATAAGATTAGAAAATTTACTTTGTTCCCACTAAACTTCTTGTACAAACAAGAATCATGATCACTCTTGATGAAGCCAAACGATTTGACTACCTCATCAAAGCGAATATTCCAACTCCGAGATGCTTGCTTCAACCCATAAATGGATTTGAAGTTTGCATACCTTGTCAAGATTAGCCGGATCGACAAAACCCTGTATCATATACACGCCTCGGTTAAATTTCCGTTAAGGAAAGCCGTTTTGACATCCATCTGCCATATCTCATAGTCGAAATAGGCCGCTATAGCTAACATGATCCGAACTGATTTAAGCATCGCTACGGGCGAGAAAGTCTCGTCGTAATCAACTCCTTGAACTTGTCGGAACCCCTTCGACAAGGCGTGCTTTATAGATTGAAACATTTCCATCCACATCAGTTTTCTTCTTAAAGACCCATTTGCACTCGACGGGTCTTGCACCGTCTGGCAGATCAACCAAGTTCCAAACTTGATTTTCATCCATGGACTTTATCTCGGATCTCATGGCTCCAAGCCATGACTCGAATCGATCCCACCATCGCTTCCGAATAATTTGCGGCTCATTCTTGTCTAACAAGAACACATCACGAACACTTCGTAATCTTGCCGATCTTCGTAGTCTGTGTGCCGCTATCGGCTACTGCCACGATCGGCTCAACCTCCAAGGTTTTGCCGATTCGCTATAAGCCGATTCCTCTCGAATTTCTTGAGTTGCACGTGCTCCCTTACTCCGACGAGAAACTCTTTCTCAAGGAAGACACCGCCCGAGCGACAAACACTTTGCCCTCTTCTCGGTTGTAGAAGTAGTAACCCAAGGTTTCCTCGGATACCCCATGAAAATACATTTATCCGACTTGGCCGTAAGCTTGTCCGACTGAATTCGCTTGACAAAAGCTTCACAACCCCAAATCTTAAGAAAAGACAAACTCGGCTTTTTGCCTGTCCACATCTCATGCGGTGTCTTCTCTACCGATTTTGATGGTACTTTGTTTAGTGTGAACGCCGCTGTTTCTAGACAATAACCCCAAAATGATAAAGGCAGATCTGTCCGACTCATCATTGATCGTACCATGTCCAACAAGGTCCGATTCCGCCTTTCCGAAACACCATTCCTTTGTGGCGTTCCTGGCGGAGTAAGTTGAGGAACTATTCCACAACTTTTCAGATGGTCATCAAACTCATGGCTCATGTACTCGCCTCCTCGGTCCGACTGAAGAAACTTTATTTTCTTGCCGAGTTGATTATGTGCTTCATTCTGGAATTCTTTGAACTTTTCAAAGGCTTCCGACTTATGTTTCATTAAGTAGATATATCCATACCTACTCAAATCATCAGTGAAGGTAATGAAGTACTCATAACCACCCCTGGCTGTCGTGCTCATTGGTCCACATACATCACTATGTACTAGTCCCAACAAGTCGGACGCCTTTCGCAACTCTTTGCAAAAGGTGTCTTGGTCATTTTGCCGAGTAGGCAAGATTCACATGTCTCGAACGACTCCAAGTCGAACGAAGTTAGGAGTCCATCATCATGGAGCTTCTTCATGCGTTTCCAACTTATATGACCAAGCGGCGGTGCAAAAGTAAGTCATATTCAGATCATTTGGTTTCAACCTTTTAACATTTATGTTATAAACCGACTCACCATCAAGATTCAAAATAAATAACCCGCTCGAACGGGTAAAGCAGCCGTGAAACATATCATTCAAATACAAAGAACAACCATTATTCTTGATATTCGACTCATAGCCTTGCCTCATCAAACATGAAGCGAAATAATGTTTCGATCGAGCAATCGGAACATAATAACAATTATTTAGTTCCATAATGAATCCGGAAGGTAAATGAAGTTGCATCGTGTCGACTTCCAACGCAGAAACTCTTCCTTTGTTGCCGACTCGAATATCAAACTCGCCTATTGCTACGCTCCTAGTTCTTACCAGTCCCTCGCAACGAGTTGCGATGTGAATAATCGATCCGGTATCATATACCCAAGAACTATTAGGTGCATCGCAAGATATATGTCTATAACATTGCAAACAAGTGTACCGAGTCGGAAGTCATACCTCCACTCTTGGCTTTGTCGGCCAAGTACTTGCGCAATTCCTCTTCCAATGGCCATCCGCCTTGCAAGAGAAGCAAGTGGATCCGGTGAAGGAGATGGCTTAGTCCCCGAGGAAGCGCTTGGGACGGTCCCGAGCCTGCTTTCCTCCCGACTTAGCCTTCTTCTTAGTCCAAGAACTCTTCTTGAACTTAGCCTTATTCGCACCATCAACACTTGGTGGTGCCCTTCTTGAGATCCGCCTCTTGCTTGAGCATCCCATGCAATTCAAGGAGCTTCTTATCCATACCATGCATGTGGTAGTTCAAATGAACTGCCCATATGCACTAGGAAGAGAGTTTAGAATTATATCCGTAGCGAACTCTTCGCTTATGGGGTAGCCAAGCCTTTCCGAGACTGCACGTAACCAACCATTTTGATCACATGCGGACTCGGATCACCATCCTTGCAACTCGGAAAGCCCGAGAGACTTGATACCTCTCGGTCTTCTTTGAGCTCGAACATACTTTTGAGGCTTTCGATCATATCGTAGGCCTCAACATGCTCGAACTGCTTTTGCAAGTCCGGTTCCATGTGAGCAAGCATAAGACAGCTAATATCCGTGGACTCATCCTTAGCCCGACGGTAGGCATTGGTGGGCTGCGATCGCATTCTCATTCGGCTCATCCGAAGTGGGTTGTCTAGGACATGGTCCTTCTTTTCTTGTTTGAGAACAATTCTCGATTTCGATACCAGTTGGTAAAATTAGTGTCGTTCAGTTTATCTTTCTCAAGAATGGTTCTCAACGCAAAACCGGATAACTGAGAGTGACTGCTACTTGGTGCCATGATCTACAACAGAAAATATGCAAAACACTTAAGACATGTATTCATAAAAGAGCAAGCATATTAAACATTTTAATATTTTATGCTCCCACTAGAACCAACACCCCTCCGATGGTTACTTAGTGATTCAGGATCCTAAATAAGCAAGTCGGCTAGTGAGCTTTAGCATCACCGCTAGCCGTCAAGTGATCTAGGTAGACAACTCCTTGTCAATCGCATCTCATGCGATTCCTGTTGGACGGGTGGCATCACATGCCCCGGCTCCCATCCTACCTTTCCCCGAGTCCCACAACCGTTGTGATAGACCCGTCTAGCTTACCAAGTGTTTCAAGAAGAGTCCGACTCGAACCCACCTAGTCGAAAAGAATTGGCAGCACCTCAATTTTATGAGCCCACTACCAAAAATGTCCGACTTGTGATGGTGCAAACACATGGGAAAACCGACTAGACCTTCTTTGAGGGATTAAATTTTACCGACTATCTAATAGAGGTAAAACTGAGACATAACAATAACACAAAATAAAGAAATTATAATGTGAAATGGTATGGCTCTCTTCATGGCGATCTCCATCTCCACAAAGACTGTAATCCGACTTGTGCCAACTCTTGTCACTTGCCGTCTTACTCCATGTCGCCGACATGTACAACGCCTTGCATGCCTTCCGGGTTCTCAACCAGCTACACTAGCTTAGTAAAGTAAATTACATAGAGAATCCGACACGCAGGTCGTTATACAATAAAATAATGACACCTAGGCTCCGGCCGACAAAAACCGTGATTCGCAGATCACGTATGGATTACACACATACATCACATGCACATGAACCATACCATTCACAACTTCCGCAAAAACAAGTTATGCATAGATACAATATCTACCGCGTTGTGAAACTCGCAACGACATCTAAGGCGCTCTGACGACATGGCGGTCCCGCTTAGCCGGATAGCGGGCGGGATCGAAGGGCAGCCCTCGCGGGCAGCGCCGACGATTTTTCCAAAACGTAGATCTCATCTACGATCCGAACATGGATTCGACCATCGTTCGATTCGATCAAACTTTTGATCTTCGATCATCGCTTACGGATTTACGTGTCACAGTCACCCCGATGGCGGAAGCGACGGTAGAGGTATGTCGTTCCACGACCTCGAAGATGATCACGAATTCAGATCTACCATTCCCGATACAGTTGATCCAATCAACTTCGTACAAAACCGATCTATCTCATAGATTGACCACCAAAACAGCACATAGATCTCATCTATAGCCTACCACATATCACATATGCGAGATCTCGAGCCTAAAACCAGAAGCTATCGCTCTGATACCACTGTTGGGCCACGCAGAGATAAAACAAAACTTTTCTTCTCTAACGTGGTGATCCCAAGACCTAGCTGAGGTAGAAGGCCACGAGGTTTACCACTAGACGCGGGTTGCGGATCGATGAAGCGTCGGTTGATGCGATGCAGTCCTCACGATCCGATCGTCCCGGTGCGATCGCACACCTCGCCGGGTATCCACACGCATAAGGAGGAGCGGCGGCGAATCGCTAGGTTCGTTACGGTGGACTGCTGTGGAGCTAGGGTTTCAACACATGGAATGACCTAACCGAACAACGATTAACCTTTTAGGGTTCTTGTGCTCCACTATATATAGGAGTGAACGTGGGCTCGCCATGCGCGACCCATTCACTAAAGCCCATATAAAACTAGTCACCGTGAGTCCAACTCACTAACTCGATCCTAATCTGGTTTAGGTCCAACCCAACCATCATATGTTCGATCCAATCCAACATGCTCCGCTCTTAAGTGTGTGACCTCTTGAGCTCATGGTTACTTGGACACGATTGAGTCCAACTCACAATCGATCAATCGGCATCGGCTCCTAGCGTAACATACCGATTCCCAAGTACCAAAGAGTCATGACGACTTGCCTTTCCAATGCGACTTACGCCCCGAGTCCCTTTTGCCTCACGATATACCTTGTCAGACTATAGGCGAATATATGTCATCCCTTAAATAGTCCAACTCTCTTCTCGATCCGAGATAAGTGATTCACCCGACTAACTCTTAGCCGATCGCCTCGGTTAACACTTAACCGATTCGTGCATGGCCATGCTTTCCGAATCATATCTCACGAGAGGGCCCAGAGAATATCTCTCCGAGTGGAGGGGCAAAATCCCATCTTGGTTATTCACATCACGCAGCTTGATTCTCGATCGACCAACTCGCTTTTATAACGCCCGCCACGGATCAGCGTTGTAACCTAAGTCGGTGATCCTCAACTCGGACTATGCAACAAACTCAGGTCTAAGGATTACATTGATTGAGATATACAAATGACAACTAGTTCGTTGTACCTCAATATGGGTCAATCCGACTCGCTAAACTCTTTAGCCTAGTCTGTGTAAGTTGGAATAGCATCTCCATGCCCATGACAAGTGGAACCGAGTCATCAAGCCAACTTTCACATTGGTCTAAGTTGTGTGTCCAGCACAACCTCAATGACCAAGGATATTTAGTACAAACAACATGAATGCATAGTTCCACAACTGAATCACATATTCAATGATACACATCAGATGTTTATACAAGGACTACTTAATAACTTTATGAATACAATGGGAAATATCATCATACATGATTGCCTCTAGGGCATATTCCCAACACACTGATGCTAGGTTGAACACCGATCCGGATGGTTCTAAATCTCAATCTGGATACGTATTTACTTTGAATGGTGCAGCAGTTAGCTAGAGGAGTTCAAAGCAAAGCATTGTGGCAAGATCTTCAACTGAATCGGAATACATAGCTGCTTCGGAGGCTTCACAAGAGGCGATATGGATGAAGGAGTTCATTATAGATCTCAGTGTGGTTCTAAGTGCGCTGGACCCAATGTCTATCTATTGTGATAACATGGGCGCCATAGCCAATGCGCAAGAACCAAGGTCACACAAGAAGCTGAAGCATATCAAGCTAGGTTTTCACGCTATTCGAGAGCATCTCCAAGATGGTGACATAAAGATTTCCAAAGTACACACAGATTTGAATGTGGCGGATCCGTTTACTAAACCTCTCCCGAGGGCAAAACATGACCAGCACCAAACCACCATGGGTGTTCGGTATATTACCATGTAATCTAGATTAGTTGACTCTAGTGCAAGTGGGAGACTGTTGGAGATATGCCCTAGATGCAATAATAAAAGTGGTTATTATTATATCTTTGTGTTTATGATAAATGTTTACATTCATGCTATAATAGTATTAACCGGAAACATTAATACTTGTGTGATTTGTAAACTAAATTAGAGCCCCTAGTAAAGCCTCTTTATAATACTAGCTTGTTGGTTAATAGATGATCGTGGTTTCTCGATCATGAAAATTGAGATGTTATTAACAATGAGATCATATCATTAGGAGAATGGTGCAATGGACATACTCCTATAGATAAGCGTAGCATGAAGATCAAGTCATTTTAATAGTTTGTTTGCTATAAGCTTTCTGATACATAGTAACCTAATTCCTTTGACTATGATATCATGCTAATCACCATCACCGGAAGGATGCTTTGGTGACATCAAACACCACACCGTAACTGGGTGGCTATAAAGGTGGCATTAAGTGTTCGAAAAGTATGGGTTGAGGCACATGGATCAAGAGTGGGATTTGTCCATCCATATGACGGATAGATATACTCTGTGCCCTCTCGGTGGAATGCCATCCAATTAGCTTGAAAGCATGTGACTGGATCACAAGGGATCACATATCACGGGAATGAGAAAAGAGTACTTATCGGTAACGAGGTTGAACTAGGTATGCAGAGAAACCGACGATCAAAACCTCGGATAAGTAAACTATCATGAGACAAAGGGAAATTGGTATCGTATATAAGTGGTTCATTCGATCGCAAAGTAATCGTAGAAATATGTGGGATCCATATGAATTTCCAGATTCCTCTATTGGTTATTGATCGGAGAAGTGCCTCGATCATGTCCGCATAATTCACGAACCGTAGGGAGACACACTTAAGGATTCGATGTTGTTTAGTAGATATGGAATGTTAGTAGGGATACCGAATGTTGTTAGGAGTCTCGGATGGGATCCGGGATATCACGAGGAGATCCGGAATGGTCCGGAGAATTAGATTGATATAAGGAAAGTCCGATTCCAGAGTTTGGGATTGATTTCGATGTTTTCATCGGAGAGATTCTAGAAGGTTCTAGAAGGTTCACCGGACCGGAAGGGGAATGGTCCATGAATGTGTCATGGGTAAGTGGAATGATTGGATCATATCCTAGGTCACTTCGTGTGGACATTTGTGAGAGAGAATTAAAACTCTAAATTGAAAGTCAAACGGGAGGTTTGAAAAGTCAAACGTGAACAATGGTTTCCTAGTGGAAGAAGGAAAGAGTCCTTCCAACTTGGGTTTGGAAGTGGATTCGAACTCCCCTCTCTCTAGGCTTCCCCCTCTCATAAATAGAGGGGGAGGGATGCCCCAAACACACAAGCCCTAGCCCTCCCACACCTGCGCCGCCGCCGCCGACACCTCCTCCTCCTCCCGGTCTTCTAAACCCTAGATCACCGGGAAACCCTAGATCCACCATAACTCGCACTGGATTAGGCGAAGCCCTGCGGGATCTTCCCTATACTTCCTACACCACGTCTTCGCGCTGCCGGAATCACGAGGGGAGAACTACAACCTCCGCTGCCTGCTGGAACAAGGGAGAGGAAGGTCTTCATCGAGTACCGAATGTGTGATCATGAAGCGCCGCCGAACGCAGCACTGGGAAGGATCGTCTACGCGATCTTGAGATCGGCAAGTGTACGACTACATCACCCACGAGAATCTACTCTCGTTAACCGCATTGGTATCTTTGAGGGTGAGTGCTTCTATCGACTCGTTGCTACAATCTAGTAGATAGATCTTGGCTTGTTTGTGTGCATGCGGTAGACATTTTTTGTTTTCCATGCTAGGAACCCCAACATAAACATGGTGAGCTAGAGCAGGAACTTATTTTTTTGTATTTTTTGAATAAAGAAAGCAAACCAAACTAGACTAATTTTTTTGGGTTTTTTGAAAAGAGGCAAACAAAACCAAGCAAAAGAAACAAAGCAAACTAAAAACAAAGTAAAGAGAAAGGAAGTGAAGGACTTCCATAGTGAAGACGTCCTTAGCCTCCCCAGCAACAGCGCCAGAAAACTTGTTGATGACTCCTTGATGGCGCCAGAGAACTTGGTGCTTGATGTGGTGTCTTGTTGGGAACCCCAAGAGCAAGGTGTGAAGAGTACAACATCAAGTCTTCCCTCAGTTGAGACCGAGGTTATCGAACAAATAGGAGGAAGGAAATGTCACAGAGGTGTTGCAAGTAACGCGGAGACCTGCACAACACAAACTTAAGACTTTTCCCCAACGAATCAGTGAGGTTGTCAAGCTCACCGGTTTGCTGTAACAAAGGATTAAACGTATGGTGTGGAAGGTAATGGTTTGCAGCAAGTAAACAAGTAACAATGGAAGATGTATCAATGATAAAGTTTGGACCGGGGTCCATAGTTCACTAGAGGTGCTCTCCTTAGATAAACAACATGGCTTGAAGGGTAAACAAATTATAGCGGGGCATTGACAGGAACTGAGCAAGGCATAACAATGCAATTACTAGCCAGAAATATCCTATGAGGTTGATTGGGCAATACAACAATATACATAGACTGTGAGCCAACTGCATTTATGACTAGAAGTCCACCTTCAGGTTATCATCCGAACCCCTTCCAGTATTAAGTTGCAAGCAACAGACAACTGCTTTAAGCAAAGTGTGTAAGGTAAACAGTCCACATGTTCCATGAACAAGAGACCGTTGTTTTCTCCCTAGTAGCAACAACACATATACAACCGAAGAGATTTCTGTCACTTCCCTTGGAAACTAGAGGCATGAACCCACTATCGAGCATAAATACTCCCTCTTGGAGTCACTAGCAACTACTTGACCAAGATAACCACTAGCAACGGAGAGCATGCAAGATCACAAACAACACAGACATGATAGAATCATAAAGATAAAACCATTAATCAAACCAACATAATAATATAAATATCCATCGAATCCCCGCAAACACAACATGCATGATTACAAATAGATTAGATCTTGATCATGAACAGAGCTCACAAGATCTATACATGAAAGCACAAGGAGGAGATACAATCATCTAGCTACTACATGGACCCATAGTCCAAGGTGGAACTACTCACGAATCATACCGGAGAGAAGGCCTCCGGGATGATCTCCCCTCCGGCAGGGTGCCGGGAAGAACTTCAGATCCCCCTCCCCCGATCTAGGGACGATGGTGGCGGCGGCGGCTACAGACGGTTTCGTGGATTTCTGATCGGGTACTCAGGGTTTCTGCATCGGGGGATTCTTATAGGTGAAGGGGCGAGACCGGGAGGAGGCCAGGGATGCCAAACCCTAGCCAGGATCCCCGCCCACCTGGCCCCGCGCCTGGGGTTGGTCTGGCCCCCCTAGACGGCCCCTCCGGCTCTCCTCTGGACTTCTTGCTCCCCACGGAAAGTAATTGACTTTGACGTTTGTCCCGTCCAATTCCGAGAATATTTCTTTACTAACTTTTCTGAAACCAAAAACAACAGAAAACAGGCATCTGGCACTGTTGCAACTTGTTAATAGGTTAATACCAGAAAACATGTAAAAAGCACCTCAAAGTGTGGACAAGTAAAGCAAATTAGATACTAAACAAGCATGGAGCATAAAAAATTATAGATACGTTTCCAACCTATCACGCCACCAGTGCCGGATTGCCTCTTCACGGAGTAGAGTCTCCGGAAAAGGCCGAAGTGCGCCTCGATACCGGGCCAACACTCACAAAGCGTGATGAAGCACACAATATGGAGAAGAGAATTGGGCAACAAATGATGGAGTTGAAGACCGTAAAGAAAAAGAAGCCCACGAAGAAATTCCTAGGCAGGCAGAGAAAGACCACGAACGACAAAGGCGTAGAACATAACCCGGCGCGGGATTACCTCCTGATCAGGGAGAAGAGCGTCACCTTTGTTCTTGGAGATCCGACCGGTCTCACGCAGATTGCGCAAGTCCGTGTCCCTCATCTGGGAACGCCGCCATCCACCATCGGTGGTGCGGCTAGGAGCGGCGACCTTCTTGGCGGCGCTGGCGGCGCTCGAACCCGCTGCAGTGGAGGAGCTTTTCTTCGACTTTCCCATCTTGATGATGCGACGAGCGCGATGGTGTGAGCGGAGAAACGACGAATGAAAAAGCACGGAGGATGTCTAGCGCGCGACACAAGCACAAGCTCTAGAGGTGGTAGCAATGGAGAAGACAAACGCAAATGGCGAAGGGGTAAAAACACTCTGTTTTCCCCACAGTATAAATGGGGTGAAGAAGACGAAGCGGAGCCGTTGATGCAGAAGTCCTAACGCGTGCCTCACATCCCACCGAACACGTGTCAACAGCCGCTCGAACCGTCGTGAACATGCCGCCCACTATGCAAAGGAATCGAGGAGGCACCGTAATTTTTACAAACGTTACATGTGACTAGCTGAATGCCCGTGTGTTGCTACGGCCTATTTTCTGTCGTTTCATTGAATGATATCATTGTGCATATCACATGTTTAAATATAAAATACATGGAAATATACATCTAATGTATAAAAAATAAATTTTATTTTACGTAATTTAATAATCAAAACATATACATGAACATAAAATTTAAATATGATCATAAGAAATACGCATACAAATAGACAATTCTATTGTTCGAACTCTTTTCATTATGTATTTTTTTGTCTTCTTCCAATGCAATAAAATCAGAACCTAGTTTCTCCATTAACTTATAAAATCATGTTCACAATGAACTAAAAAATCCTACGCTCTGCCATCTAAAAAATGATCATACGAGAGGTTGTCTATAGTGAACGTCTCATTGAGCGCTGATGATTACTTAGTTTACCAAACTATGTCGAAGTACAAATCCACAGAACAAATACAAGTATAAAAATAATTAAAACATATTATTATGATAGCTCAATGTCCGTGCGTTGCAACGAAATAATATAAAAATTGTATAGGCACACGAACGGCCACAGTTTTTTTGAATAGATCATGAAATTTTTCTCCACATCAGGAAAGCTTCTCATATGCTAACTGCACCGAGAAAAACAGAATTTGTCTATGTTCCAATCTATGGAGTTGTTCTTACATCTCGATCAATTTTGAAAGTGCACCCCAATCTATGAGAAGTATGATAAATATTCAATTGTCACATAAAAGCAAGTAGTACAACCATGTTTCAGTCAGCGGCTAGGATAGGAGAAAACATACACATACTTTGTACTGATGATTCCAAGTAGAGCTAAACTGAAAACGAATGTGGCCATAAGGATGGCAGATAATCCAATACTTACCCAGAGCGGGTTGATGTTATCTCCTAAATAACAATGCTATATTAACATAGATAAAAAAATGCAAGACGAACAAGTGCATCAAGGTCACATGACGTTACATACTCTACACATGTCCCAGAAATCCAGAATAGTCCAAGGCTTGGGCATACACCCGACACCACGTGACCCAACCCATCGGTGTACATAGTACACACCCAGCCACACACACGCACGCGACGAGCGCCACCAACCATGCACGCCATCCTCTCTCTCCTTCCTTCGATCCATCATGCGAGGATAGGGTCTCCTCTGCTCGATCCCCGCTCTGCCGCATTCATCTCCCCTGAGCTTCCGACGGCTTCCCTCTCCTGCAAGCGCCACATGGGACCCACCTCCTTTGCAACACACGCCCGAGCGCTCTTCCCCGCCCGCGCCTTTCTTCCTGCTGAGATTGTTGCCGGCCTCCCCCGAGTGCTCTCCTCGCGAGCTTGCCTGCGCCCCTCTCTGTTCTCAATCCTTGCTGCTAGATGTGGCCAACCACCTCCAACATCTGCACGGTCATTGCCGGTGGTCTTCGTCCTCGTCCCTTACCCGATAAGCGCGTCCTTGTCTTCCTCCTGCCGGTTGTCTTCGTCAATATATGCGCCCGTGCCTCTGTCTCCGCGTGTTGCCAGTCCCTGCCGTCTCAAGGTCGAGTGCGCCACCGGCCTACAGAATCCTCCGAGGCGCTGGAGAGGACAGCGCTGGAGTGAGGAGAGCGGGCGCAAAGCAGCCCCCTAACCACATTAGAGTTCTTGTGGAACGCCAGATCTCTCCATGAAATCCAGCGGAGAACGGTTCCTGTATGAATTAGAGCATGACCTAACGCCATCCCCTCCGCCCTTCCTCTCGATTTCTCTACGGAGCACCGACGGCGGAGGATTGTAGTGGCGTTGACCCGTCGCCTCTGTGGGTTGGGGAGTGGACGAGCGACAACGGAAAAAATACCAACCGGTATGACTTGAGTATGGCAACGGTGGGTAATTTACTTCAAACTGCGAAGGGCAAATCAGTCCATGTAAAAATCGGAACCAAAATTGTGACGGACGAACCTACCTCTGTGTAGATATATAGATATAGATAGACTAGTCAAATCCACGTTAGAAGGTGGGACCCATGGTTATCCTATCTCATCGTCTCTACTTCCGCGGACGGTTGAGCTCACCAGGCGTCAGCAATGACGTCATCAAAGCGCAACCAGCAACGGCTCGAAACCTTCGACTAAACAAAAGTACTTACTCAAGTCTACGACTCGACCAACTACTCAGGGGCTACTCCTATCAGGAAAGCTGGTCGCGCACCTGAGATAATACAATAACAAAAATTCCTCGAAGAAATCTTCGAGTCCTACGTCGAGTCTGCGACTCCACTACGGACTCGGGAGCTACTCCCATAAGGAGCGCTGGTCGTGCATTCGAAAAAATACATCCTTCGGACAGACAATCGAACATTCGCAGAACTGAAGTCTCCGCTCGAGTCTACGACTCGAACATACACTCGGGGGGCTACTCCCATAGGGAGAGCTGGTCGTGCATCCTGTGAACTATTCGAATGAGATCCTTCGGATCAAGTACGATAATTTTTTTGGCAACTTTGTTCGAATTAACGCTAAGTAAGAGCAGTCTCCTTGGTCACCAGAAACACCTCCGTGGTGATAAATCTTCGGATGTTGTGTCTACAATGCAAAGATAAGCCTACAGATATGATCTGATTGCCTGGTAACGCACCAGACTATGCACTGCCAGTAACATACCATGACAACAAGCACGATGAAAAATCCCGACGGACGCGTTGGGTATGTAACTTAAAAACACAGGAATTCGAATCCTGTAAGACCTCAATAGCCTGAATCGAATTACACCAGTATCGTTCTAGTTTCGAGTCTAGTGACTTGAGTCTAAAGAAGATCGTGTTGTTTTGTCCAATGACATTTATCTGACCCTGATTCGTTGGTTGAGTCAAGCACACATATCAACAATCCCTATGAACTAACGTATTTATTCAAAAGATATGTTCGGATGAGAAGCACCTGAAAGATTATAGAGTCTCCAATCGAATCTACGATTCGACTAAACACTCGGGGGATACTGATATGGATATACCCTATGGGTGCCTCACATTGGTATACCCGGTCTAGCCCATGGAAGGCCCACATGAAGACTTGTTGTTCAAGAAGACTCCGGGTGGCCCAAGCCTAATAGAAGTTCGACTCCTTAGAGAACACGGCCAGGATGTAGATATATTATTCAAGGGTGAAACCCTAAATTGTAACCAAATCGACCTACCCCCACGACCTGGCCTATCTATATAAAGGCCAGAAGGGCATGGCGAGGAGGCTCGCCCAACTCATACACACACCTCACGCCATATTGCATCTGCGCACCCCCTATAACCTTCTGTTCCGCCGTAATCAAGAATAGACAAGAAGGAGTAGGGTTTTCCTTCCGGGAGACTAAACCTGGGTAAACCTCATGTCCCCTTGCTGTGTGTTTGTTAACCGTCTCGCGACCCGCAGCATCCCCGTCTTCTCCAAAACCTAAGTCCAAAACAATGGGCATTGATGAGTCGAACCCTCGTCACAAACCCTGAGGCTTCAATTTTGATTTGGACTTGTTGCATGTAATGCAGCGACTCACAAATCAATAGACATCACACCTCATATTGGGCCAATAAAAGTGATCAGGAAGCATGAGCAATGTCTTCTCACGCCCAAAGTGACCCATCAAACCTCCAACATCTGATTCCTGCACTAAAGATAAATGCAAAGACGATTCTAGAATGCATAGTTTATTAGATCTAAACAAATACCCATCATGTATATGATACTTATCCCAGGCATGTTTCAAAGCACACAAACAATATGGTTCAGCAAAATCATGATCAGTTGCATAAAGCGCAGAAATACTCTCTAATCGAGGAATTTTAACATCAAGATGTGTCAATAACATGTTCTTCCTAGATAATGCATCAGCAACCACATTCTCATTTCCTTTCTTATATTTAATGATGTAAGGAAACGACTCGATAAAATCAACCCATTTAGCTAAGCGTCTATGCAAGTTTGACTGAGCTTTAAGATACTTCAATGCTTCATGATCAGAATGTATGATAAATTCTTTTGGCCACAAATAATGTTGCCAAACCTCAAGAACTCTAACAAGTGCATACAATTCTTTATCATAAACAGGATAATTCAGTCTAGCACCAGCAAGTTTCTCAGAAAAATATGCTATAGGACGACCCTCTTGCATCAAAACGCCACCAATTCCTATACCACTAGCATCACACTCAACTTCAAATTGCTTTGAAAAATCAGGTAATGCAAGCAAAGGTGCAGTAGTAAGAAAACATTTCAATGTGTCAAATGCAATATCTTGGGATGCTCCCCATACAAATGGCACATCTTTCTTAGTCAATTCATTTAATGGTGCTGCAATAGTACTAAAATCTTCCACAAAGCGCCTATAGAAACTAGCTAAACCATGGAAACTACGCACTTGACTCACATTCATGGGAGTAGGACAATTTTGAATTGCTTCAATTTTAGATTGATCTACTTCTACCCCATGCTTAGATACAACATATCCCAGAAATATAACCTTATCTTTTGCAAATGTGCACTTCTCAAGATTATCATATAATTGATTATCACGCAACACTTGCAAAACTTGTCTACTAAGATCAAAATGTTTAGTTTCATTGCGGCTGTATATGAGTATATCATCGAAATAGACAACCACAAAGCGACCAATATATTATCTCAAAACATGATTCATTAATCTCATGAATGTACTAGGTGCATTAGTAAGACCAAAATGCATAACTAACCACTCATACAAACCAAATTTTGTTTTGAAATCAGTTTTCCATTCATCCCCTTATTTCATCCTAATTTGATGGTATCCACTACGAAAATCAATTTTAGAGAAAATAGCAGCACTAGTCAATTCATGTAACATATTCTCTAAGAGTGGAATAGGATGACGATATTGAATAGTGATGTTATTAATAGCTCTACAATATACACACATGCGCCATGTACCATATTTCTTAGGTACTAAAATAACAGGAACATCACAAGGGCTAAGAGAGACACGAATGTACCCTTTGTCGAACAACGCCTGTACTTGTTTCTGTATCTCCTTAGTTTCTTCGGGGTTGGTTTGGTATGGTGCCCGGTTTGGTAATATGGCGCCAGGGATCAAATCTATTTGATGCTCAATGCCACGCAATGGAGGCAATCTAGCTGGCACATCTTCTAGAAACACGTCATCCAAATCCTGCAAAACAGTAGATACACCAAGAGAAATATGGGTCATGTCGTTAGAAACCAAAACCTCGCCCTTATACATGAGCACAAGTGGCATGGCTATATGATCCTCACTAAATTCTCTCATGTCCTCTTTGGTGGCTAGTATTAATAGATTAGGCACTCTCTCAATTTCATTATATCATCCTTTTTGGGCTCATTGCGGTGACCCAGCATACCACTGCATGTGTAGTACACTATAGTCGTTGGCATGACATTCACAGAACACCGTTCCGTAAATATCACGTCCCTCAGAGTGGTACAACAGAAACATTTTGGGTCCAAATTACAAACATACACACATTATTATTATTACAATACCGGAAGTTCAAGACTCCCAAAACATTCAACTTACAAACCAAAATATAAGTGTTTCAGCGGAAGTTTCAAATTTTAAAACTTAAACTCCAAATTGAGCTCATCAACTTATTTCTATATATTGTTCATGATTCTCAGCTCAAGTGGTTACTAGAAGTATAGTAATTATTCGGACTCCTGGAACTCTCCTCCATAGACGATGTTGTAGTCCTCCCCTTCTACGGCTCCATACAAGTTGGGTTCTTCATAGAAGACCTCCTCTTGACTCTCGGATGCATACATTGGAGTACCTTCGGGATTCTCAGAGTCTAAGCAAGGATTCAAAGAAAAGGATGAGTAACAGCGTGACTCAGCAAATTCATTATATGCAAGGTAGGAAGTTTGATGCTCTATCTACCACCTCGGACTATCAGTCGTTGGTATTATGCAATTTTGTAAATCTTGCTTCAAAGGTTGATTTTATTATTAAAATCTATGACCATCAGCCTTCAAAGGTTGACCAGAACTTTCATGGAGTTCCTTTCCTGCCGTGTTCGTAGCTCCTTCCTGGAACAGGGAGTAACAATTTACAGTTCTTACACTCTGCAGAGGTGCATTACTTTTCCCATGAGAGATCAACTCCTTGTTGCACAACCAGGCGTACTTTCCTGTCCATAATTCCATGATGTGGGGCCCAGTAGTTGGTCTAATCCAATCACTGCCCTCTCCGTGACCTAATATGTCTGCACGATCCTTAGGGCTAGCTCACCTTCATTAAGCCCCCTTTTGGGTAGGCTAAAACCCTGATGATTTCTCGAAGACTCTATGACCTAGTGATGCCCGGATTAGTACCATTTACATGGACTATCTCCCTAAACACCATTCATAGATAATCTAAACACCAAAAGTGTGGGGCGTAAGGGTGCCCACCCATATGTTGGATCCACACAAGGAATCACAACGTCACGTTAAGGTCGTCTTGCCTCCATAAAGAGGAAAAGGATACAGCTGACTTCTTCGTCCCATTCCAAATCTCATGGTCAACACGTAATATACGACGCTAGAATCACTGATGTCATGGGTTATTAATTCCTAATTGTTTATCATTATTGCAAGTAGAACTCTAAGTTCTATTGCTCCATCATATCATCACTTAGGATGATATCTAAAATTTAATATCTTGAGAAAAATAGTGTTTTCTTTTTCTATAATATAGATGATAACACACAATTTGCAAATACTTTGATAAAGACTCTTCAAAGGACATGAGCAAGTGATGAACTTGCCTTGTGATGGCAAGGTAGTGAAGTCTGATGCTTGCACTGTACTTGAGGTTCTATGTCTACAGAAACATCATTATTGCCCGGTAAGGACAATATTTATAGAAGCAAAATGATTATGCAAAGTAATGTAATGCATCTTTTAACTTTAAATGCATTTTCCCCATTATTATAAAAATTCTTTTTTATTAATAAAGGATTTATAAATATTAATTTTTAATATTTATAATAGATTATTGTATTCTTTTATTTTATTTCCCTTTTATTTGACTTTTATTGATTTAATAATTATTTTAAGAATTATCACTTAAATGTCAAAAATTGTTATTAAATATTTGTTTAGTATTTTTATAAAATACTACAATATTAATATATGATGAAAGTGATTTTTATTTATTTTTATCATCTTTCAATAATTTTGTAAAATTCCATAAGGAATATATAAATTATAAAATTCTTAATAAAATTTATATGTCTAAAATTTTATATCTCAATTTATTTGGATAGTTTGGATTTTTGTGCATCCAAAAATATTTTATTTATAATTTTTGGACATTTATTTTATTTTCTAGAATTTTATTGAGTTTAGGGGCATTTTGGTCTTTTCCTATTTATTAAAACAGATTCTAAACGACTTGGGCTGGCCATTTGGGCTTATTGGGCCCCTGTGGCCCAATAGGGCAGGGTCAAAATCATCACCCCGAAGGGTTTTCGGCCCACCCAGCCCACTCATTCACTGCCTCCTCTCTCGATCTCATCTTTCTTCTTCTTCTTCTCTCCCGACCCCGAGGTCAGCGTTGATGTCGCCGGCGATTTGTGCCGCTGTGGATCGTCCTGGCCGCCGCCATGGTGCGGGGTGAGGTTATCGACCATGCACGTCAATCTGGTCCAGTTCGATTTGATTTTGGGGTCCTACCCTAGTCAGGCTAGCCCCTTCCCGAACCCTAGGGTTTGGGTAAAGTGCTGCCATCGCCGCCGCGGGCTCTCCCTTGGTGAGGTGTGGTGCCCGAGTACTGCTATGGCCGCCGCCGTGGCTGGTGCAGGTTGCAGCGCCCTCTGGGGTGCTCCCTGTGCCACTACGGGCTCGTCGGGCATTCTGCTTCCTCTTCAATTCGTCAGCGAGGACCCCGGGTAAGTTGCCTCTGTGGATCTTGGTTCATCCTATCACCATGAATCCCTCTGTGTGTATCTAGTGGCTACCCTTGTCTAGTGCCTGTGTTCTGATTAGGGTTCATATCCTAATTAGGGTTCTTGTTATGATTAGGGTTCATATCCCTCTATTGATCATATCTATGATGATTTGGATCTAGTGGTGATAATCCTTGAGCATGATGAATGACTGTTTGCTGTGGATTATTATTTGTAGTTGGCTTTGGTTATGCAAGTGGCTTGTCAGACTTATTCCAGTGATAATTTACTATGATCCAATGTTAGTGTTTCTATTAAATCCCTACTTAGAAATGTTGTTGATCTTAGAACTTTCCACTGTCAAGATGTTTATACTGACAGTAGTTCTATCACTAATTACTTACTGCATTTATAATGGTTGCTTGTATGAGAATATACATACTGAATATAATCATTACATGTTAATGATTTTCTGTAGATGTATAGATGAGTTTGATGATGATTCCTGGCATTTGGTTTTAGGAAGATGATATTTAGTGGCTTGCCACTTTTTATTTGTGAAATCTAAGTAAAGATTGGGATTAGCTTATTAAAACGTGTCCTTGTGATACCATTATAAACTGGCACACAAGTGATTGGGTCCTATTCCTGAGCTTAGCTCTGACAGTGCTTGTGATTAATACTGGCAAGATAAAATGAAAGCTTCTTTTAATTCTCCTGCCTATGATGTTGGTCTGAGGCATAGGAACTAGTTTCCTAATGGCTATCTCTGATAGAAATATTCTGGTAGAATTACCAGCTGCTAATTCTTGAAGCATAATTGGAAAACAATAAGTGTGCTAAGGGTTTTGCATGGATCCATAGGATTTATGGATACTGAGCTGCTACTATTTTAAGAGATGTGCCCAGATTTCATAATCTTTCTTTTGGCTATATTGAAATATAGGATTTGGCCTTTGTAACCAGGATCAATGATGTTGGTCTGAGATCCCGGTTATACTGGTATATTGATCTTGTGATTATTACTTTAATTTTTTCAAAACCTTCTAGGATGGATTCATCCCACTTGGATGAATACTGAGTGGTTAGATATAAAACAACACATGATTCATTGATATGATAAACAGATCATGTGATGGTTTTATATAACTCACCACAACTGTTGTTGCTGTTGTGGTTGCAACTTGTTGATCTGGTAGCCTGATCTTGCTGGCTTGATCTGGTCCTTCTCTTGTTGTTGTCCCTACTGCTTGTAGCTTCTGGAACTTGTCCTTGACCTTGCTATCCACCTTCTGGTTCCTGGTATCTTGGTGTTGACCTTGCTGTCCACCTGATCCACCCCCTCCTTATGTCACCATCTTGGTAGGTTCTGAGAGGATCTGGTTTGTGGTTTAGTTTGGCAGGTTTGGCTGTGGATAGGCTGCTAATGTTTGATGTGTATGAACAAGAAGATGGAGTTGTGGTGCTTGACCACGGCTGTGCTGATGGTTTTTGTGTGATTGAGATGTTGCTGTGGGGCTGACAGCACACACCATGCAATTTGGTGTGTGTCTTGCATGTGTGCTTGCTGTGCACTTGTGGATATGCTCTGAATTTAGAAGTGACTGTTATCTGGTTACTTTTACCTGGCTGGTGAAATTTGCCCCTCCTTGCTGTTATTTGACTTATGGCTTAAAAGTATGAAGGATACATTCTTTCATATTGGTGAAATTTGCCCCTTTTTTTATAAAATAACTCAATGATGAATCTTGATCAGTGCACTTCACTGACAAGTCTGAGAGTAATTCCATTTTAACCTTAACCTTCTTTATTTTTATTTGTGTTTGTTTTGCAGGTACCAGACTTGGGAATTCAAGATTTTAGTTTAGGTTTATTTGTAGAATAGCCAAATGTAATCTTCTTAATTCATTTGTAATTTTAGTTCCACTCTTTTGTAATCTTTATCATAGTATTTTTTAATAAAGATTATAATATGATCAATAAATAAATATTATTTATTTATTTATTATTGTAAAAATTGTGGATGATTTCCATAAGTTACACTTTTGTAACTTATTTACTGAATAAAATTATGGAATGGATATTCATATTCTTAATTACTTTCTTTATATAAAGTCTGAGTTATTATTGGTTAACTCTTAATTGAATCAAATATTCAAACATTATTCAAAATTCTTTTGAACTATAAATTCAAACATTCAAGTTTTAAATTTAAATTTCATTTCCCAAAACACATAAATCCACAAAGATCATATCAAAGTCTATAACAATCATCCTTCAAGAATAAACCTATTCTGAAAGCATGAAAGAAACCTTGATCACTTTAGGTTTTTATTTGGCAAAAAATTTACCCACATTTTCACAAATGAATGCATGCAACAATCCAAATTCCTAAATCTACCCTTCGTTAGTTCCTAAATGTTGGGATGTTATAGACTTCCCCCCTTAAATTAAACTTCGTCCCAAAGTTTGTTGAGATGTACCTGAATAGTTCTGGATAGGCTTTTCTTAAATCCTCCTCTTTCTCCCATGTGGCTTCTCTTTCAGGGTGATGTTCCATTGTACTTTGCAATACTTGATTGCTCTGTTCCTTAACCTTTTCCAGTTTTCTTCCAAGATTTTACAGGGCTTTTCAGCATAGGTCAAGTCTACTTGTAGTTCTATCTCCTGATATGTGATTGCATCATCCGGAACTTTCCAACATTTATGAAGTTGTGACACATGGAAAACATTATGCACTTGAGCCAATCCTGATGGAAACTCTAAAGCATAGGCTATAGTTCTGTTTTTACTCAATATCTTGAATGGTCCGATGTATCTTGGGCTCAATTTTCCTTTAACTCCGAACCTTTTCACCCCTTTCATTGGACTTACTTTCAAGTACACCATATCTCCCACTTCTGGATGCTAAGATCTTCGACTTTGATCAGCATAACTTTTCTGCCTACTCTGGGCTATTTTCAGTCTATACATGATCTTATCAATGATATCTTGTCTTTCCTTGATATAATATGGCGCAAAATCTTTGCTACTTCCAGGCTCATACCAGCATATTGGTGATCTACACTTCCTTCCATACAAAACTTGGTATGGGGCTGCTTTCAGACTACTCCGATAGCTATTATTATAAGAAAATTCTGCCAATGGTAGATGATCTTCCCATGTACCTCCAAAATCTAATGCACAAGCTCTTAACATGTCTTCTAGTATTTGATTTGTTCTTTCAGTTTGACCTCCTGTCTCAGGATGACATGCTGTGCTAAAATCTAACTTTGAACCAAGTGCTTCATGTAATTGCTTCCGAAATGCTGAAGTAAACACTGATCCCCTATCAGTTACGATATTCTTGGGTACTCAATGCTTACTTACTATCTCCTTGACGTAAACTTCAACTAATTTCTCGGCATTATCTTTTTGATTTACCGGAATAAAATGTGCACTCTTAGTGAGTCTGTCCACAATTACCCATATCATATCCTTCCTTTTTGGTGTCATGGGTAATCCTATGATGAAGTCCATACCTATTTCTTCCCACTTCCATTCGGGAATTTCCAAAGGTTATAATGGTCCTGCTGGACTTTGTTGTTCAGCCTTTACCCTTTGGCAAGTATGGCATTCAGATGCATATTTAGCAATATCTCTTTTCATGTTATTCCACCAAAATATTTCTTTCAAATCCATATACATTTTAGTACTTCCTGGATGTATAGAATAAGGTGTTTCATGTGCTTCTCTGAGTATGACATTTATAATCTCAGTCACATCTGGAACACAAAGACGGTCTTGAAACCATAATGACTCATAATCTCCAAGGAGAAAAACGGATTTTTGACCTTGAGATATCCTCCGAATTTCCTTAGCAATAAAAGGATCTTCTGCTTGATGTCTAAAAATTTCTTGCTTAAGATCACTGTCCTGCTCTGCAACTACCTGCATAGTAGCTAGTCCTCCAAGAACCTCTGTTCTGATGAATTGAAGCTCTAATATTTCCAAGTCCATTTGTAACTCTTTTGGTAGCTCCCGATTAGTAGGCTGAATATCTGCACTCTTTCTGCTTAAAGCATCAGCTACAACATTTGCCTTCCCTAGAGTATAGTTGATTGTTAAATCATAATCTTTGATTAGTTCCAACCAACGCTTCTGTCTCATATTCAACTCTTTTTGAGTGAAGAAATATTTGAGACTTTAATGGTCAGTGTATAACTCACATCTAGTTCCATAAAGAAAATACCTCCATCCTTTCAGCGCAAAAAATACTGCTGCTAATTCTAAATCATGAGTTGGATAGTTGACTTCATGTGGTTTCAGTTGTCTTGAACCATAAGCAATGACTTTCTGATCTTGCATTAATACACAACCTAAACCTTCTTTAGATGCATCACAAATTACCGTGAAGTCCTTCCCTGTTTCGGGAACTGCTAAGATTGGAGTTGTGGTTAATCTGGTTTTCAACTCCTGAAAACTTGCTTCACACTTCTCATCCCAATTAAATGGTGTATTCTTTCTTAGTAATTTGGTCATTGGTCCAGCTATTTTGGAGAAACCTTCAATGAATCTCCGATAATAACCAGCCATTCCTAACAAACCTCGAATTTGCTTCACATTGGTTGGTGCAGTCCATTCTAATACTGACTGAACTTTAGATGGATTAACAGCAATTCCATCCCTACTAATCACATGACCGAGGAATTCTACCTCATCTAGCCAAAATTCACACTTACTGAACTTAGCATAAAGTTTATGTTCCCTTAGAGTCTGCAATGCTATTCTCAAATGATCGGCATGCTCTTCCTTATCCTTGGAATATATCAGAATATCATCAATAAAGACTATGACGAACTTATCTAGATATGGCATGAAGATTTTGTTCATCAAATTCATGAATATTGCAGGTGCATTGGTCAAACCAAATGGTACTACCAGATACTCATGGTGTCCATATCTTGAGACAAATGCTATCTTTGGAACATCTTCTGGTTTGATTTTGATTTGATGGTATCCAGATCTTAGGTCGATCTTTGAAAATACTCTAGCTCCTTTCACCTGATCAAACAAATCTTGGATCCTTGGTAAAGGATACTTATTCTTGATAGTAACATTGTTCAGATTTCTATATTCTCCACACATCCTTCTTCCACCATCTCTCTTATCCACAAAGATTACTAGTGTTCCCCATGGGGATACACTTTCCTGAACAAATCCTTTTCGGGCTAACTCATCAATTTTCTCCTTGAGTTCTTTTAACTCTTTGGGTCCCATCTTATATGGTGCTTGAGCTATTGGTGCGGTACCAGGAATTAGGTCAATAGTGAACTCTATCTCCCGGTCTGGTGGCATTCCCGGTAGCTCTGATGGAAAAACATCTTGAAATTCATTTACTATTGGAATATCTTCCAATTTGACCTCTTTCATCGAGTTCAACTGCAGATCCACCATAATATGACTGTGCTTATCTGCTTGGCAAACTATCCTTTCTCCACTTGGAGTTTTGATTGAGACAGTTTTCTCTTCACAATTTATCTGAGCTCCGTGTTCCATCATCCAATCCATTCCCAACACTATTGCAATTACCTTCAAAGGAATCACATAAAGGTCTGTGAAGTATGTACAACCATAGATCGAGATAACCTGATCTTGTTTTATGTGGCGTACAATCACGTTTCCCCCGCCATAACTACAGTCATAGGGTTCTCTAACGTTGCCCTTCTAATCCCGAACTTATCACAAAATTCTTCAGAAATGAATGAAGTGGTTGCACCAGTATCAAATAGAACTTTGCCGGGATTGGTAAGGATATTGAGTGTACCTATCACTTCATGCTCCGAATTATCCACCTCCTCGAGGGTTGCATAGTTCAGCTTTCCGGTAGGTCTGTTCCTCTTGCCATTATTGTTCTTGCCATTATTTCCTCCTTTATTGTGCTGTCCATTTCCTCCACTGGCTTGCCTTCCATATCGAGCCGGCCAACCACCTTGTGGTTTGCTTGGACAATTGGTCTTGATGTGACCTCTCTGACCACAAGCGTGACATACAATTACTGGTTTCGGGCAATCCCTACTAATATGCCCTGGAAATTTGCAATTGTGGCATATAATATTCTTTGCATTTGGATTTGCACTTTGATTGGGATTGTTGTTGTTATAGGGCCTATTCCTTGGTTTGAATTACAGATTCGGTTTGGGCTTGCTTGCTTGTATCCTCTTGGTTTCCTTCTTGGCTCTCTTCCTTCTATCCTCTTGGACATTCTTGTAATCATCTTCGAAAGTAATAGCTGCATCTAACAACTGCGATAAGTTTGCTTATTAGCCAACGTCAACTGCATCCTCACAAATGGATTTAATCCACGAAGGAAACGCGTCTTCCTCTTTTCCTCCGTGTTAACCTCTTCCTCAGCATAACGAGATAGTTGACTAAACTCGCAGATATACTTCATAACACTAGTATATCACTGCTGCAGCTCTTCAAATTCTCTTCGCTTTAGTTCCATAACACTCTCCGGAACAGGATTTTCACGGAATCTTTGTTTAAACTCTTCCTAGGTATACTCCCTTCCTGGTTGTTGCATGGCCAACTGATTTTCCCACCAAGATGATGCAGGTCCTGTCAGAAGATGAGTTGCATACCTCAATTTCTCCTCATCATTGCAACCTACAGTCTTCAGCTTTCTTTCTGTATCTGCTAGCCAATCTTATGCATCCATTGGTTCAGGTGCTGATGCAAAAGGTAACGGCCTTGCATTCTGGAAATCAGATAGACTCACTCCTCCACCTTCAGGTGCCCTCTGATTTGCTCGTCCCAGCAATTCTTCCATGAACTTGTTCTGGTTCTCTTGCATCATTTGCATATACTGCATAAAATTCTGCTCCATTGACGACCTCATTGGTGGTGGTGGTGGTAATGCTCCCTAATTTGCTGCATCTGCATCGGCCTTCTCCTTGGCCTCTCTCTCCATCCGCTGCTGCTCAGTTTTGAGTTCTACACCCATATCCATGACCCTCTAGTCCTGTAACATAAAGCGAATACTCATAATTACATCATGCACATGTGTTCTGAGCTCGACTTTACGCACAGAACTAGTCACACAATGAAGATCCAAAGAAAATCCAAATATGCATTTCATGGATTATACATAATATCATAATAATACAATTCATTACAACATATACCATATAGGTATAATCATGAAACTATCTTATTCATTCTACTATCTTATTTCTTGGAGTACAATACCTGATACTTGATACCTCTACATATCTGCCTACTTCTAGTAGTAACTATGCTCATCATACATGCCTGATGTCCAACCGTGATGACGTGTTGTTCGTCGCACAGTTTGTGGAACAAATGGCCTTCCAGAAGGAACATACTCTGTATCTGAAGTGTCAGGACTTGAGTTATTACTCAATCTGAGCGCACTGACTCCTTCCAGCTCAGCTAAAAAGTTTTCAGTAACATATTCAACATTATCTCCCGCTTGCATCTCCTGAGCTTCATTCCTTGAATTGTCAACATGATACGTAGATCCTGCTGCTTCCCAGGTGCTCCTTTGGGCAAGATAGTTAAACACCGGATAATATATATTCCCTGGGTTTTGAGAAAAGGTTGATGATTCAAACACTCTCTCCTCAGGATCTTCTTCTTCATCCTGATTATCTATCGACATGGCATTTCTACTACTATTACTAGGGTTAATCCTTGCAATCATCCATCTAGATTGTCCAACATTTCTGTCAGAACCATCTGTGGACATCTGGTGTTCATGAGATCCTTCATATGATCCCCTTATCCAACCATCAGAATTCTCAATAGGAAGTTCTGAGTCAGAACCTTCCTCTGAGCCCTGAGGTACTGCATACCTCATATCCATAGTAGAATCATGTATAGGTTCAGGTCTTGGTAAATAAGGATATGGTATAAAAGATTCAGGATCTATAGGTATATCCGTATAGATAGGTGTTGCACTACTACTTGCTTCCTTCTCTAAATGGAATGCTAACTGCTTCCTCCTTTCCAGTTCAGTTAGATCCTCTAACATGTCATTCTTATCTTCAACAATTACTTGATGTGTCTTATGAAAAGACGCAACGAGTGTTCGGTACCTATCCATAAAATTGGAAGCTAACTTAGGATGCTTCTTAACCAAAGTAAGATGATCCGGTATAGGCTCTGAGTCTATAGAATCATGAGGTATCACCGAAAATGTGCTACCTTCTATCTCCTTGGCTTTATGCTCCCGTATATTAGCTATCGCCTCCACAACAGCAACATGATATGCTGCTAAGTGACTCCTACCTACCCCTATAGGTAGATCGTGATATAATCCAAGCTCCTCTAGAAGTTGGATACTCACCCGATACTTGGATAACATTCGGCCATCAAGGTAAGTTATAGTATTCACTGGAATTCTAGTTGGACAACTAAAGATCTTTAAAAGTTGACAAAGTTGGTCTGTGAATGATCCTTGATAATCATCAAGAGTCTCCTCTTTCCTTACCAAAGTCTGTTTTGGAAACTTTGGTGACATAACTCTGTATATCAGAAAAATAGTTTTTATTAGTAACCAATAATATATTGCATCATAATAAAGAATTATCGCACTAAAACATATAACGGAATATTCTCATTTGAATACCCATTATATTACTTTTAGAGAATTCTTGATCGTTGCTACACTCCTACAGGTAATACCCTTTACTAGGTTTCCAACCTAAGGTCAAAACAATTCGCTCTGATACCAACTGCGGTGACCCAGCATACCACTGCATGTGTAGTACACTATAGTCGTTGGCATGACATTCACAGAACACTGTTCCGTAAATATCACGTCCCTCATGGTTAACGCGTAATATATGGCGCTAGAATCACTGATGTCATGGGTTATTAATTCCTAATTGTTTATCATTATTGCAAGTAGAACTCTAAGTTCTATTGCTCCATCATATCATCACTTAGGAGGATATCTAAAATTTAATATCTTGAGAAAAATAGTGTTTTCTTTTTCTATAGTATAGATGATAACACACAATTTGCAGATACTTTGATAAAGACTCTTCAAAGGACATGAGCGAGTTATGAACTTGCCTTGTGATGGCAAGGTAGTGAAGTTTGATGCTTGCACCGGACCTTGAGCTTCTATGTATACAAAAAACATCATTATTGCCCGGTAAGGACAATATTTAAAGAAGCAAAATGATTATGCAAAGTAATGTAATGCATCTTTTAACTTGTCGTGGGAATGGTCACGGCAGATGCTGCAATCGGCAGCGAGTAGTAGAACGAGGGGCAAGGGAGGCCAGCCATCTGCGATGCGAGATGAGGGCGGAGACACAAGGTTTTACCCAGGTTCGGCCCCCCGGAGGGTAAAGACCTACTCCTGCTAGATTGTATTATGAAGGTGGTACAATGGGCGAGCTAGGCAGCTAGGCGGCGAGTCGCTTGGGTGTATGACGGAACGTATCTTTACATTCCCTGCAGGGAGGTTTTTATAGGCTCACCTCCCCTAGGGTTTACATATCTCAACCGAATCAGTTAAGGATTCGGTACTTGTTTAACCTAATCCGACTGGGCCTATCTACTCGCCTGGGCCTTCAGCTTCCAGTCGCTTGGATCCACGCCGGGCCTTGATCCAGTCGCCGTCTTGTAGGCCCACTCGCCAGTTCCTGGGCCAGTCGGAAACGTCCTGCTGGGTATACCCCGGTGGGCATATCCCCATCAGTAGTCCTCGAGGCCGTCGTTGATTGGGCGCAGGTGGTTGCTGGCAGTCGGAGTATACGGCTTCGAAGCAAGCATCCAGTCGAATCATCGGCGGGCTCCTTCGTGAAGGAAACCACTAGTCATCTTGATCACGGCTTTGGCGAGTCGAGTCGTAGTGATCGGGTCGGCGAGCCGAGTGGCTGAAGTTGGACCGTTAAACGTGGTCAAACTAGCCGTTGGGTAATCCAACGGTAACTTTTGGCGTAATCACCGCGTAGTAACGGCTCCCTAATTTGGCGGGTAACAACCGCTATATAAGGGGAATGGCAGGCGATCAGAGAACCATCTTCTCGCCATTTCCTCCGATTGCACGCACTTTCGCCTTCCTTCGCATCGCGATCCAGCTGACCCGAAATCCTCCGACCCCCCACAAATCCTTCCGCCATGGCCCTCTCCACCGAGCCTTGGGGCAGATCTAAGTGTACGAGGGCGCAACTGGCGTCCTTCGAGGAGGCCGGGATCCCGCGCGCCGGCTGTTGGCGCATCCCCGCGGCCGGAGAGGTGACCCCGAACCCGCGCGAGGTAGAATTCATCTGCTTCACCAGCCACCTAGAACGGGGGCTAGGATTCCCTACGTCCCTGTTCTTCCGGCGCTTCTGCGCCTACTACGGGATCCAACTGTCGGACCTGGGTCCACACAACATTGAGCAGCTCGCCATCTTCGTGGCATTCTGCGAGTGCTACTTGGGCTGCCGGCCCTACTTCCCTCTATGGCAAGATCTGTTCCACGGATGGATCAGCCGCGAGGAAGCGGGTGGCCCAATACTTGCCGCGGGCGGCCTAACATTCCAGCTGAAGTCGAAGGCTTCGTTCTCTGACTTGATGCTGCCGGCCAAGGCGGGGAGCGACTGGAAGAAGTCTTGGTTCTACGTTGCCGAGGCGACCCCGGAGGGCGAGACGGCGATCCCACGATATTCTGCCAACCGGTCCGAACCGTGCCGACTTCAAGTCGGCAAGCTCCCCAGCGACCAGCGGATGGTCGTGGACGAAATGCTTCAAACCATCCGCGGTCTAAAGAAGAAGGGCCTCCAGACGATCAACTTATATAACTGCTGGCTCGGGCGGCGGCTCGTCCCTCTGGCTTGGCGCGACCACTACATGTACCAATACATGGGCCGGGAGGACTCGACGAAGTCCTGCCTAGCCGAGTGGAAGCTCGAGGACTACACCCCAGCACTGAAGAAGATCACCCAAGCGGTGTACCTGGACGCAAAGGCTGGGGTCGCACCCTACACCGCAAAGCATCCAGCCCCAACGGTAAGTCACCTCGCATCGTTCGCAGTCGCAGTTTATGCAGTCGCGGTCATTCTAATTTCATCTTGTGCTCATTGCGGCTATTTCAAGTGGTGGAAGGATGGCTCCCGCCTTCAAACGACGAGAACTCGAGCTCGTCCGTCCAGGACATGGGCGAGTCGCCTCCCGCCAAGGGCGACACCGAGAGCGACGAGAGCAACGGCGACGACGAATCCGAGGAGGAGGTCACCCTGCTGGTCCGCAAGACCCGCGGGCAGCGTCAGCGTGAGCTTGAGGCGAGTAAAAAGCCTCGAGTGTCATGATGACGATGACGAACTTCCGGAGACCACCTCGCGCCGCAAGGCTACTCCGTCAAAGAAGAAGAAGAAGAAGGAGAAGGAGGCGAAGGCCCCTCCGAAGAAGAAGACGAAGCCGACGAGGCCGGCCTCGCCACCGCACTCGGCGAGCAGCTCCGACGCCCCCAGCCCGGCCAAGGATGAGGCGCCACCGACGGCAGCCGCGCTGGACATGGCCACTGTCCTGAGCGAGGTGCCACTGGCCTCGATGCCTCCGCCATTCGCCCCAGTCTCCGGGCTAGGGGTCGCTCCGGTCGCGGCGGCTTCACCTCACAGGGAAGCTCCCGCTGAAGATGTCCCAAAAGCTCCCGTTGCAGCCTCGACGACGAAGAAGTCGTCCGTGTCTTGGGAACTCGACGTCCTGGAGATGGGCCTCAGTCGCCGACTGGGCCCCGAACTGGAGAAGCCAGCCGGCATCCGCACGGGGCTACGCTTCATTCCAGTCGCCAAGTGAGTTCGCTCACCTACTTTTGTCTTTCATTGTACTTGAATTATCTTGCTCACGTAATCAATTTGTAGGACCGGAGCGAAGAAGATAGGCCATCCGACCGTGGCTAAGGTGCCACCCATCGTCAGCGAAGAGGATCCCTCCCGGAAGAGGAAGGCGGACGAAGTCGTCATCCCTGCGGATGGCGCCAAGAAGGCCAAGGGTGACGATGTCGTCACGATCTCCGACGACACGGCGGTCGCGCCGAATGAACCCGCAATGGAGGCGGCCGTACCCACGAAGGAGGGTGCTCCCTCGCCTGGGGTGACCGAGCCGGCCTCCTTTGGTGCCGGTGCCTCCATCGCAACGTTCCCGCGCTTCATGGACAGATCGGCTACAGCAAGTGGGACCTCGCCCTCGAGCCGTGCACCTGGGGTCGCTGACGCGGAGGTCGAGCAGCGTCGTGGGCACACGCCGGCTCTCCTTGCGTCTGTGGATGCGATACAACTTCACGGCATGCTCGGCGCAACCATCTAGGTATGTCCAGTCCCCGAGGATCAGGCCGGTGTGTTGCAACGGTCTGATTCTTTTAGTGTCTTGTTGTTATTTTTCGCGTCCAGTCCCCGAGTGCGCACTCGCTGAATTTCAGCGGGTGGGCACTTAGGATTTGTTGATCGCCAGTCCTCGAGTGCGCACTCGCTGAATTTCAGCGGGTGGGCACTTAGGATTTCTTGATTGCCAGTCCCCGAGTGCGCACTCACTGAATTTCAGCGGGTGGGCACTTAGGATTTCTTGATTGCCAGTCCCCGAGTGTGCACTCGCTGAATTTCAGCGGGTGGACACTTAGGATTTCTTGATTGCCAGTCTCCAAGTGCGTACTCGCTGAATTTCAGCGGGTGGGCACTTAGGATTTCGCTTTGGTTAACTGTTTGAATTGTCTGCAGGGTCTGCAACGTGAGTCAGCTGACCGATTGGCAGCGAAACACGGCGTGGAGAAGGAACTGGCCACCGTCCAAGAGGCGAATAAGGGGCTTCAGGCAGTTGCCGCGAAGGCAGAGGAGGCTCGCCAGGGACTTGTCCCCGCGGGTGAGTTGGCAGCGGCTCAATCGGCGTTGAGCTCGGCTGAGAAGCGGATCGCCGACCTCGAGCGCGAGCTGAGGGAGGCGAAAGAAGAGGCGAGTTCGGCGGATGGTCGAGCCAAGGCCGCTGTTACGGCTGCCGCGGAAGAACGTAAGGTTTCTGACGCCCTTGTTGCTGGGCTTCAGGATGATTACACTTCTCTTCAGAGCTTCATCACGGATCTCTTCCCTTGATTGGTGAGTGTGTCTGCCCCTGCCTATTGCATGTGCCTTTTTGTGATATCCGACGTACTCACTGTTCTCTTCAATTCGCAGGTCGCATCCTTGATAGAGCGGAAGAGGCGAGCTCGTTCGACGCGCAGCAATGTGTGGCCAGGCTCGTCGACTCAGCGACGTTGTCCAGGAGATATCGCCCACGGAAGTAATTCCCAGCGACCTCGTCGAGGTGTGGAAGTACTTGGAGAAGGCGCCGTCGGTCGTTGAGTTCATGACGCGATCGGCGTTCTGGCGCGGAGCGGCGACGGCGCTTAGCCTTGGGCTTGCTCATTTTCCAGAAGATTTCGATCTGGACGACGTGACGAGTGGCTACCCGTCGTCGACTGGCGAGGTGGAGATCTCCGAGGTGCTCAAGTTGACGGGTCGCGCCGCGTTGTACTCCGAGCGCGTCTGGGCGATGGGCGACCTCCTTCCTTACCAGGAAACGGTCGTCGTGCCCAACGACCCCGAGCCGCAGCACCGAGACTTCAAGGTTGAGCAGCCCTTCCGCGCGGCGATGGCGGGTGAGCTGACGACGTACCCGTCAAACCCGTACATGCCGTTCATCCGCAATCGCAAGGGTGCTGGCGAGTCGTCGTCGAATCCTGCGGAATAGAATAGTTTGCCCTGGGGCGTTAGTAGCAGATCTGCCGTTTGGGCATATTTTGTATTCTGAGATGATTGCAACATGCTATTAATGAGATATCGTGCTTGTTTTGTGTCTTGTCATGTTTTTTTCGATTGAGGTTTGAACGAGTCCCCGAGCGCGTCCGCCCTTTTGTGGGGTTTACCTCGTGTGTGATGTGTTTGTGGTTTTTGAACGTTTTGTTATTGTGGTCGACTCGCCCGGACTCGAAGAGCCAGTCGCAAGGCGACTCCCTTGAGCGCTCTGTAATTCACCGTTTTCCCTTGCGCGAACGAGGTCGGGTGGCCGAGTCCCCGAGCGTGGTACTTGGTTGTTCTAGGCGCGACTCGAGGGTGGGTGAGGACTTGGCGCGTTAGTTTGAGGGCATCACTCCTGCCTGTCCCATTGGGTCAGTCGCATGGCGAGTCCTGGGCATGCTCTCATACTTGGCGTTTTCCCGAGACGCTCGCGATGAACTGGTCGTCAGTCCCCGGGCGTGGTACGTGGCCGTTCGAGTCGCTATGTCGAGGATGCGGAGGATCATGGTCGCTGTGAGAAGCGAAGGCAGTTGTCTTGGCTCGTAGAGACATTCGGGCTGGGCGACTCCAATGGGGCTCCGGGTAGGCGTTTTTTGTGGACGATACAAGACCTGGGGTGACCCAGTGCTCTTGCACCGCACTACTTGGCCGCCGATGTACCAAAGGTTGACTTCTGCGGTTAGCTTGACGCTGTTATTACGAGTGCGACCCGCACAAGATACAGAGAGTAGACGCAATTTGCGGTAACCGATTCTTTTTATTTCATACCGACTGGAGGGTACATATGTGGGGTTCTAGGAGTAGAACTTCCGTAGGAGGTTTACATTCCATGGTCGCTTGACGTCGAGTTCGCCGTCCCCGCGGACGTCAATGAGGTAGTAGGCGTCGTTGCCGAGTACTCGCCCGATGGTGAATGGTCCCTCCCACGGAGGGGAAAGCTTGTGCATGCCCTTCTTGTCCTGGATGAGGCGCAACACCAGGTAGCCTTCTTGGAAGGTGCGAGTTTTCACCCGCCGGCTGTGGTAGCGGCGGAGTCCCTACTGGTAGATGGCGGTGCGTGACTGAGCGAGGTCACGTGCCTCGTCGAGTTGATCGACTCCATCCTGGCGGGCGAGTTCGTTTGCAGCCTCCGTGTAGTGGACGACCCGCGGCGAGTCGTGTTCGAGGTCGGTGGACATGAGTGCCTCGGCGCCGTACACCATGAATAAGGGGGTGAATCCTGTTGACCTGTTGACCGAGGTGCGGATGCCCCAGATGACGGAGGGTAGCTCCTCGACCCAGCACCCGGCGGTGCGCTCGAGTGGTACTTGGAGTCGCGGCTTCAGGCCGTGGAGGATGCTTTGATTGGCCCGTTCCGCCTGGCCGTTGGATTCCGGGTGGGCGACTGACGCGAGGTCGAGCCGTATGTGGTGTTCTTCGCAGAGGCCGTTGGATTCTGGGTGGGCGACTGACGCGAGGTCGAGCCGGATGTGGTGTTCTTCGCAGAATTTGGCCATGGCTCCTTTGGCGAAGTTGGTGCCATTGTCCGTGATGATGCTGTTTGGGAACCCGTAGCGATATATGAGCTCGCGTAGGAATTTAGTGGCGGTCTTCCCGTCGCATTTCCGGACTGGCTTGGCCTCCACCCACTTTTTGAATTTGTCGACCGCGACCAGGAGGTGGGTGTAGCCGGAGGGGGCCTTTTTGAAGGGGCCTACCATATCCATGCCCCACATGGCGAATGGCCAGGTGATGGGGATTGTCTTCAGCGCCAAGCTCGGCACGTGCGTCTGGTTGGTGTACTTCTGGCACCCGGCGCACCGCTAGACAATGTCGACAGAATCGGCGTGTGCGGTGGGCCAGTAGAAGCCATGCCGCATAGCCTTGGCGACCAGGGAGCGGGCACCGGCGTGGTGGCCGCAGTCGCCGGAGTGGATGTCGTGGAGGATCTTGCGTCCTTCGGTCGGTTGGACGCAGCGTTGGAACACGCCGGTGACGCTTCGCTTGTGGAGCTCGCCGTCGATGATGGTGAAGGATTTGCATCGGCGTGCGATCATCCGGGCGTCCGTCTCGTCTGCCGGCAAGGTGCCGGCCTCCAGGTAGGCGACGTAGGGCTTGGTCCAGTCGTCTGGCTCGGTGACGAGTGCGACCAGGGCTGCCTCCGGTTGTAACGGGACTCCGATGTCGATCTCCCTCGGGGGAGACTGATGGCTTGGTGATCGTGTCGAGGAAGACGCCGCCGGGTGGTGCGAGTCGAGCCGACCCAATGCGAGAGAGTGCGTCGGCCTCCTCGTTCTTCCGCCTGTCAATCCACTCGACGGAGTAGCCTGCAAAGTGTCCGCCCAGCTTGTCCACTGCTTGGAGATATGCCGCCATGGTGGGGGAGACGGCGTCGCAGGTGCCAGCGACTTGCCCAGCGACGAGGTCGGAGTCTCCGTAGCAGCGTAGGCGGTTGACGTTCATCTCCCTGGCAGCTCGCATGCCATGGAGTAAGGCCTCGTACTCGGCCATGTTGTTGGTGCAGGGGGTGAAGTCGAGGCAGAGGACGTAGCGGAGCTTGTCGCCCTTCGGTGAAGTTAGCACGATCCCTGCTCCTGCGCCGTCCGCGTTCTTGGAGCCATCGAAGTGCAGGCTCCAGTAATGGAGGTATGGCAGCTTCTCTGGATGTTGGGCCTCTTCCCAGTCGGCGATGAAGTCCGCTAGAGCCTGCGACTTGATCGCTTTTAGTGGCTCGTACTTGATATTATGGACGCCGATTTCGACGACCCACTTAGCGACTTGCCCAGTCGCCTCACGGTTGCGGATGATGTCCTGCAATGGTGCTGAGGAGACGACCCTTATCGGGTGCTCCTGGAAGTAGTGCGACAGGCACCGCTGTGCTCTGAAGACCGCGTATACCAGTTTCTGGTACTGCGGGTATCGCTGGCGCGACTCGGTGAGGACCTCGCTGATGTAGTACACCGGTCGCTGTACTGGGCGCTCCTTTCCTTCCTCCGGCCGTTCGACGACCATGACGGCGCTGACGACGCGCTCGGAGGCCGCGACGTAGACCAGCATGGGTTCTTTGTCGGCGGGGGCGGCGAGTAGTGGTGCGGCGAGTAGCACCTTCTTGAGGTCGCGAAGCGCGTCGTCCGCCTCCTTCTCCCACTGGAATGTGGGGTTCTTGCGCATCAGACGGTATAGGGGAATCGCCTTTTCGCCCAGGCGGGGGATGAAGCTACTGAGAGCCGCTACTCGCCCGGCCAGCTTCTGGACGTCGCGCAGGCACTCGGGTTTGCCGAGTCGGGCGATCGTGTCGATCTTAGTGGGGTTCGCCTCGATCCCTCGCTTGGAGATGACGTACCCCAGTAGTTGTCCTGCTGGTACACCGAAGGTGCATTTGCCTGGGTTAAGCTTTATCTTGTATTTTCGCAAGTTGGCGAACGTTTCCGCCAGGTCGGCGAGTAGATCACCCTGGCGAGCGGACTTGACGACCACGTCATCGATATAGACGTGGATGTTGCATCCAATTTGGCTCGCGAGGCACTCTTGCATGCACCGCTGGTAGGTCGCCCCGGCGTTCTTGAGGCCGAAGGTCATGGCGGTGTAGCACAAGGCTCCGAATGGAGTGATGAACGCCGTCTTCTCCTCGTCCTCGACAGCCATTTTGATCTGGTTGTATCCAGAGTAGGCGTCGAGGAAACATAGCGACTCCGAGCCCGCGGTGGAGTCGATTATTTGGTCGATCCGCGGGAGGACGAACTGCTCCTTTGGGAAGGCGATGTTCAAGTTTGTGTAGTCGATACACATCCTCCAGGTCCCGTTCTTCTTCTCGACCAGGACTGGGTTCGCCAGCCACTTGGAGTACTTGATTGGCCGGATGAAACCTGCAGCGAGTAGACGCTGCACCTCCTCGGCAATGGCTCGGCGGCCCTCTTCATTGAAGGGCCGCAGCGACTGTTTGACGGGTCGCACTTTGGGGTCGGCGTTTAGTTTGTGCTCAGCGAGCTCCCTAGGGACACCAGGCATGTCAGAGGGCTTCCATGCGAAGATGTCCCTGTTCTCACGGAGGAACTCGATGAGCGCGCCTTCCTAGGCTGGGCTCATCCCTGTTCCGATCGTCACCGTCTGGCTGGAGTCGCCCGGGACCAGCTCGACGGTGCGGGTGTGCGTCGTTGCCTCGAAGGCTGAGGTGTTTGCGCCCTCCGAATTGGGATTCTTGAGTATGGTGGGGTCGTCATTGTTCACCCCGCTCGCGTACTTGGCGAGCTCGTCGGCGTGGTTGGATTCTGCCGCGATGACGGCATCGGCGAGTTCTGCTCCTTTGGCCTCGCACTCGGCGGCCATGTTTGGGTCGCCGTTGATGGTGATGACGCCGCACGGCCCAGGGAGCTTCATCACATTGTACGCCTAGTGTGGTGCTGCCATGAACTTGGTGAACGCCTGGCGCCCCAGGACGCAGTGGTAGGGGCTATCGAAGGGCACCAGCTCGAAGACGATCCGCTTGGTGCGGAAGTTTGCTGGTGTGCCGAAGGTGACTGGCAGCGTGACCTTGCCGATCGGGTACGCCTTCCGAACAGGGACGATGTCGTGGAACGTGGTGTGGGTTGTATCGATCATCGACTGCGGGAGCCGCAGCCGCCTGAAGGTGTCCAGGTACAGGATGTTGATGGAGCTGCCGCCGTCCATCAATGTCTTGGGGAGCCAGTAGTCGCCCACCTTTGGCTTGACCACCAGGGCGACTCGGCCTGGGTACTCGATGCGCGGCGAGTGGTCCTGGCGGCTCCAGGTGATGGGCTGCTCCGACCAGTTGAGGAACTGGGGAACGTCCACCTGGGCCACCGCGTTGACGGCGACGGCGCGGGTGTTGACCTTATTCTCGCGCTTCGTGTTGAAGCCTGTGAAGGTATGGAGCGAGCCGGCCACGTTGCCGAATTTTCCGCCGTTTGGCGGGTTGTTGTCGGGGTCCTCCCTTGCTCACCGTACCTTCTCAATCTCCCTGAGGGTGTGGCAGTCGGCGGTTGTGTGCGTTGCGGGTTTGCCTTCCCTGCTATGAAACGCACAAGGTTGGTTAAGGAGGGCCGCAGGGTCGAACCTTGGCTTGGCCTTGTAGTTGCCGCCGTCGCGGCGTTGTCCTCCGTCGCGGCGGAAGCTTTTGGTCTTGCGTTGTGCGTGCCCGGCGTTGGCGACGAAGTCGACTCGCCCGTCACTGCGGCGCTTGCCGGTGAGGCGAGTGTTGTTGTAGCGTAGGTCGGACCGTCGTCCGCTGTCGTTGCCGCTCGTGCGGCGTTGACCTCCCGACTCGTCGTCGGTTTCCTGGTTTGGATCTTCCTCCGCGTACCGTTTGGCGATCTCGAGGAGGTCCGGTATGTTGTCGAGTGTGCGAGAATGTCGCTTGAGCTTGGCGACCAAAGGCTCGTAGCGGCACGAGGTCTTGAAGCAATGGATCGCGGTGTCCGGGTGGATGCCGACCGCGTTGTACCAGAGTTCTTGCCACCGCTGGACCCAGTTGCGGGTCGACTCGCGAGGTCCCTGGACGCATCGCTCCAGGTCCTCGATGGTGGTGGCGCGGGTGTAGGAGCACTCGAAGTGCCTGACGAGTTCGGCGCGCATCTCCTCCCAGGAGTCGATACAATCCTGGGGGAGGGTGTTGATCCACTGCCTGCACGTCCCCTCCATCATCAGGGGGAGGTAACGGGCGGCTAGCAGGTCGGTGTGGCCTGCGATCCCCATCGCCATGAGGTATGTATCGAGCCAGACGGCGAGGTCGTATGAAGGGTCATACTTTTCTATCTCCTTCGGCGCCTTGAAGTTTGGCGGGTACTTCTCGCCTCGGATCATCGGTCCGAAGCACTTGGGGCCGAGTCGACTTAGCGACCCCATTGGCTCGCCGTCGCGGCGATTGGTTAGGGTGTGTCGCAGGTTGTCGGGCTGGCGTGCGCGCCAGCTTTGGTTGTTGATGATGTGGGTGCGGGCGTCGATGGGTTGACCGTTGGCGGCGACGAAGTTGGTCGCTGGCCTGGGGTCGTTGGTGGAGAGTGCCGCGTTCGCGGGTCGGTGTTGGAGCTGGAGTGGCTCTGGTGGCGGGCAGTTGAGGGTGTTTGCCTCCATTGGGCGGCCACTCGAGGCCGCTCTGCTTCTCGAAGAACGCGAGTACACTCGACCCTGCGAGTCGGCGCCTGCCTTTTGCTGCTCGACGGCCTTTGCGAGCAGGGCCCTGACGTACTGAATCTGTAGGGCGCCGTCGCCGGTGGCCGTGATGTTGTCGGCTGCTGCTCCGCCCGCCAAGAGGTTGTCCATCGAGGTGGAGAACAGTGGGAGGCCGTTTGCATCTCGCTCCCATGAGGAGACTACTATCCGCGGCTGGTCCCTAGGGGGTGTGCGGTTGGGTGGAGGTGGGGCGCCCATTGTCGTCGACCCTGGCGGGGGCCGGGCGCTTCCTCCTGGTGGCGCGTTCTTGCAGATCGCGCGCTCGGCCACGCGGGCCGGGTCATTTTCGTCGTTGAAGTTCAGGGCGCGCCCCTGGATGGTGGGGTTCAGGCGCGACCTGATTCGCTGGTGGAGGTAGCGCGATAGCTCCTGCGCCGTCACCTGCTCGAGGCGAATTTTTTCGCGCTCGGCTTGCTCCTTGCGCACTGCTTCCGCCAGTTTTAGGCGGAGTTCCTCGACCTCCGTTGCCGTGGCATTAGGAGGGATTGGGGTGGAGAAGGGATCCTCCAGCGGTTCGGTGCCGGTTGCCATGTAGGTCGCGGCGTGGCGACCGGTTCCGTCGTGGAGGTCGGCGGAATTTTCCGAACCGGAGTCGAAGTCGAAGATCCCGAAGATGGAGGGGTCCTCGAAGTCTCCCATGTTGGAGACCTGGGTGATGGAGCCCGCGGGTGAAGCCGCGGTGATGGATCTGGCGAGTGACGCCGGGGTCGCCGAGTTGGCGTCGTCGTTGAGGGTCGCGTCTTCTTCGGCCGCTGAGTTTTCGGCCACGTTACTGTGGGCCGAGTTGTACTCGGAGGCGAGGCGATGGATCGTGCGGATCTGGCTCTTTGAGAGCCGATCGCGTGGCGGCGACTCGCGGATACGAGCCGAGTCCTCCGAGAAGATGACGTCGGTGAGGCCGACGAAGAGGCTGATCGTGCCGACCGGCAGGATCACGTTGTGTGTGACGGGTCGCGCCGCCGGGACGTAGCTGCTCGACAAGATTTGGAGCATCTTGCCGATCGCTATCATGCGGCCGGTGGCGCATCCCTGCTGATGGGCAGATTGATCTCGCCAGTAACACCGCCAGACCGCCATGCCCCATGGTGGGCGCCACCGCGTGGGAATGGTCACGCAGAGGCTGCAATCGGCAGAGTAGTAGAACGAGGGGGGTGGCCAGCCATCTGCGGCGAGATGAGGGCGGAGACAAGGTTTTACCCAGTTCGCCCCGAGGCAAAGACCTACTCCTGCTAGATTGTATTATGAAGGTGGTACAATGGGCGAGCTCGGCGGCTAGGCGGCGAGTCACTGGGGTGTATGATGGAACGTATCTCTACACGCCCCGCAGGGAGGTTTTTATAGGCTCACCTCCCCTAGGGTTTACATATCTCAACCGAATCAGTTAAGGCTTCAGTACTTGTTTAACCTAATCCGACTAGGCCTATCTACTCGCCTGGGCCTTCAGCTTCCAGTCGCTCGGATCCACGCCGGGCCTTGATCCGCCGCTGCCTTGCAGCCCACTCGCCAGCCTCGGCTGCCGGAACGTCCTGCTGGGTATACCCCGGTGGGCATATCCCAATCATAACTTGATATGCATTTTCCCCATTATTATAAAATTATTTTTAATAATAAAGGATTTATAAATATTAATTTTTAATATTTATAATAGATTATTGTATTCTTTTATTTTATTTCCCTTTTATTTGACTTTTATTGATTTAATAATTCTTTTAAGAATTATCACTTAAATGTCAAAAATTGTTATGAAATATTTGTTTAGTATTTTTATAAAATACTACAATATTAATATATGATGAAAGTGATTTTTAGTTATTTTTATCATCTTTCAATAATTTTGTAAAATTCCATAAGGAATATATAAATTACAAAATTCTTAATAAAATTTATAAGTCTAAATTTTATATGTCAATTTATTTGGATAGTTTTGGATTTTTGTGAATCCAAAAATATTTTATTTATAATTTTTGGAATTTTATTTTATTTTCTAGAATTTTATTGAGTTCAGGGGCATTTTGGTCTTTTCCTATTTATTAAAACAGATTCTAAACGACTTGGGCTGGCCATTTGGGCTTATTGGGCCCCTGTGCCCGAATAGGGCAGGGTCAAAATCATCACCCCGAAGGGTTTTTGGCCCACCCAACCCACTCATTCACTGCCTCCTCTCTCGATCTCATCTTTCTTCTTCTTCTCTCCCGACCCCGAGGTCAGCGATGATGTCGCCGGCGATTTGCGCCGCCGTGGATCGTCCTGGCCGCCACCGTGGTGCGGGGTGAGTTTATCGACCACGCATGTCAACCTGGTCCAGTTTGGTTTGATTCTGGGGTCCTAACCTGGTGAGGCTAGCCCCTTCCCGAACCCTAGGGTTTGGGGAAAGTGCTACCACCGCCGCCGCGGGCTCTCCCTTGTTGAGGTGTAATGCCCGAGTACTGATGTGGCCTCCGTTGTGGCTGGTGCAGGTTGTAGTGCCCTCTGGGGTGCTCCCTGTGCCGCCGCGGGCTCGTCGGCCATTCTTATTCCTCTTCAATTCGTCAGCGAGGACCCAGGGTAAGTTTCCTCTATGGATCTTGGTTCATCCTATCACCATGAATCTCTCTGTGTGTATCTAGTGGATACCCTTGCCTAGCGCCTGCATTCTGAATAGGTTCATATCCTAATTAGGGTTCTTATTATGATTAGTGTCCATATCCCTCTGTTGTTCATATCTATGATGATTTGGATCTAGTGGTGATAATCCTTGAGCATGATGAATGACTGTTTGCTATGGATTATTATTTGTAGTTGGCTTTGGTGATGCTAGTGGCTTTTCAGACTTATTCCAGTGGTAATTTACTATGATCCAATGTTAGTGTTTCTATTAAATCCCTACTTGCAAATGTTGTTGATCTGAGAACTTTCCACTGTCAAGATGTTTATACTGACAGTAGTTCTATCAATAATTACTTACTACATTTATAATGGTTGACTCATATGAGAATATACATACTGAATATAATCATTACATGTTAATGATTTTCTGTAGATGTATAGATGAGTTTGATGATGATTCCTGGCATTTGGTTTTAGGAAGATGATATTTAGTGGCTTGCCCCTTTTTATTTGTGAAATCTAAGTAAAGATTGGGATTATCTTATTAAAACTTGTCCTTGTGATACCATTATAAACTGGCACACAAGTGATTGGGTCATATTCCTGAGCTTAGCTCTGATAGTGCTTGTAATTAATACTGGCAAGATAAAATGAAAGCTTCTTTTAGTTCTCCTGCCTATGATGTTGGTCTGAGGCATAGGAACTAGTTTCCTAATGGCTGTCCCTGATAGAAATATTCTGGTAGAATTACCAGCTGCTAATTCTTGAAGCATAATTGATATCAGCCAATTTCCATTTTTTAACTAGTTGAGGAAGAATTTGCAAATTAATAAAACCGGTCTATGGTTACGATTCTACCCGATATGTATTTTTGATTTCGTCTAAAATCGATTTAACGGTATAGGACTTTCCTGGGTAATGTTTATTGAGGGAGTTAAACACTTTGATAATATGGTTAACCCCCCTATTCCATTATCCGTCGCTCAAATAGAAAAGGTAAATATGAAGGAGGAGAAAGAAACAATAGTAACGTGGTAAAGATCTTGCGAGGCAGGTCCGCCAGAAAAACTCAAAAGAGAAAGAAGTCTCGTTAATATCTTCATGCTCGTTACAAGTTCGAAGTACCTTTTGGCCAAAGAAAAACCCGCTCCCTAACACGATTGCCTCTTTATATAGATAGATTCGATGGGGTTTTTATTAGTTTATTACTCGAAGTTAAATCAAGGATTTTCGGGATACTTCCTTCGCGGAATAAAATATTGGATCCTCGGGTAATCTATTTTTCTTGTTGCTTCATAAGAGTGAATCAAATAGATTAAAGTCGCGTTATAAGAGTAATAAAATAATTCCGCGGTTCCTTTCCGCTCTAATCAGATAAAGGGGGTAAGGACCCGCTAAGCTCCTACTTTTTCATGTTTACAATCTGGTCCCTCAAAGTATGCTAAGGATTTTGCATGGATCCATAGGATTTATGGATACTGAGGTGCTACTCTTTTAAGAGATGTGCCCAGATTTCATAATCTTTATTTTGGCTATATTGAAATATAGGATTTGGCCTTTGTAACCAGGATCAATGATGTTGGTCTGAGATCCTGGTTATAGTGGTATATTGATCTTGTGATTATGACTTTAATTTTTTAAAAACCTTCTAGGATGGATTCATCCCACTTGGATGAATACTGAGTGGTTAGATATAAAACAACACATGATTCATTGATATGATAAACAGATCATGTGATGGTTTTATATAACTCACCACCCATAACTATTGTTGCTGTTGTGGTTGCAACTTGTTGATCTGGTAGCCTGATCTTGCTGGCTTGATCTGGTCCTTCTCTTGTTGTTGTCCCTACTGCTTGCAGCTTCTGGAACTTGTCCTTGACCTTGCTATCCACCTTATGGTTCCTGGTAGCTTGGTCTTGACCTTGCTGTCCACCTGATCCACCCCCTCCTTATGTCACCATCTTGGTAGGTTCTGAGAGGATCTGGTTTTTGGTTTAGTTTGGCAGGTTTGGCTGTGGCTAGGCTTCTGATGTTTGATGTGTATGAACAAGAAGATGGAGTTGTGGTGCTTGCCCACGGCTGTGCTGATGGTTTTTGTGTGATTGAGTTGTTGTTGTGGGGCTGACAGCACACACCATGCAATTTGGTGTGTGTCTTGCCTATGTGCTTGGTGTGCACTTGTGGATATGCTCTGAATTTAGAAGTGACTGTTATCTGGTTACTTTAACCTGGCTGGTGAAATTTGCCCCTCCTTGCTGTTATTTGACTTATGGCTTAAAATTATGAAGGATACATTCTTTCATATTGGTGAAATTTGCCCCTTTTTATAAAATTACTCAATGATGAATCTTGATCAGTGCACTTCACTGACAAGTCTGAGAGTAATTCCATTTTAACCTTAACCTTCTTTATTTTTATTTGTGTTTGTTTTGCAGGTACCAGACTTGGGAATTCAAGATTTTAGTTTAGGTTTAGTTGTAGAATATCCATATGTAATCTTCTTAATTCATTTGTAATTTTAGTTCCATTCTTTTGTAATCTTTATCTTAGTATTTTGTAATAAAGATTATACTATGATCAATAAATAAATATTATTCTTTATTTATTTATTATTGTAAAAATTGTGGATGATTTCCATAAGTTACACTTTTGTAACTTATATTGAATAAAATTATGGAATGGATATTCATATTCTTAATTACTTTCTTTATATAAAGTTTGAGTTATTATTGGTTAACTCTTAATTGAATCAAATATTCAAACATTATTCAACATTCTTTTGATTTATAAATTCAAACATTCAAGTTTTAAATTTAAATTTCATTTCCCAAAACACATAAATCCACAAAGATCACATCAAAGTCTATAACAATCATGCTTCAAGAATAAACCTATTCTCAAAGCATGAAAGAAACCATGATCACTTTAGGTTTTTATTTGGCAAAAAATTTACCCACATTTTCACAAATGAATGCATGCAACAATCCAAATTCCTAAATCTACCCTTAGTTAGTTCCTAAATGTTGGCATGTTACACTCATTTACAACACTCACAGTGTCAACACTCTCTTGCCTAGAAGTAGGTGCATCTTGCAAGTTCACTTCAATATTTTGACGAGATTCATTCACAATCTGATGTGGTGTCATAGGCTGCAAATTGATTTTCTTGCCCTTGAACTCCAAATGATATGTATTGGCTCGGCCATTGTGTTGCACATGGCGATCATTAAGCCAAGAGCAACCCAATAGTAAATGGAAAACGGTCATAGGAACTACATAAAATTTAATAGAATCCTTGTATGTCGCTATTTCAAACTTCACACGTACCATATGGTTTACCTTCATATCACCATTGCCACTCAATCAATTGTATGTAGTATGGCTTGGGATGAGGTAAGTAAGTAAGTCAAATTCAGCTTGGCACATAACTCCTTGCTTGCAATATTTCTGCAGCTACCCCCATAAATGATTACTTTGCAAGCTTTGTTTGGGCCAACTAGAGCTTTTGTTTGGCACAAGTTGCAGTGCTGGGAATCAACAATAGGCTGCACACTTAGTATATGTGGAGATACCACAATGGTTGGTACATGTGCTGGAAAAGCATCCAGACCCTCTTCACTGTCATAACCATTGTCATCATTACCAAATTCAACCTCATCTCCACTCTCGTACTCACCATTGTCATTGATAAACATCACCTTGCGGTTTGGGCAATACTTCTTGAAATGTCCCCTTCCTCCACAAGTATGGGACTCCACATCACGAGTACGAGCTGTTGACATATTGGAACCTGCACTAGCAGCACAAGCAGCAGGTTTCCTAGCTTGAGAACCATAAGATGGCTGAGGTGTAGGCTTGGAAGAAGATGTAGTAGTGTTGCCAGCACCCGCAGCAGCTGTAGGAGCATGCGGTGGCGGTGTAGACCCTGCTAAAAAACGACTGGTGGAAGGTATCTTGCATGCGCCCTAAATTCTTCAGCAAGTTGTGATTCGTCCTCCCTTGCATGATGCAACAATTCATTCATGTCTCATACTTATGATGACGAACAATGCTCTTGATTGGTAGCTTCAAATTATTGAGAAATCGCTACATGGTCATCTCAAGAGATTCACGAACTCTAGCGTGCTGCATAAGCATCTCCATCTCCATGTAGTACTCATCAACTGACATGGTTCCTTGTCTCAAGTTTGTCAACTTATCAAAAACTGAACGCAAATAGTTAGTGGGCACAAAACAGTCCTTCATGATGCGCTTCATCTCTCTCCATGATTGCACAGGCACTTCATTGTCGTCCCTTCTATTTTGTACTATAGCGTCCCACCAATGCAATGCATATCTATCAAATTCTGATGCTGCAAGTTTTACCTTCTTATCTACTGTATAATCATGCGAACGCCAAAGCTTCTCAATCTTCAGCTCCCATGTGAGGTAATCTTCAGGATCAAGTGAACCGTCAAACTTGGGAATTTTAAAATTTTGGCTTACCCAAACCATCCTCAGGGATTTGGGGTATACGCTGAGCACGCCCAATTGGAGCAAAGCCACGTCCTAGAACATGATAAGGAGCACGGCCACGGCCAACATGGTTTGGATGCTGGACATCCTCAGCGTTATTTCCTTCCTCATCTTCATGGCCATCATCATATGGTTATTGTTGCCTTTGTACAATTTCTATTGTCAGAGCATCAATAGAGCGTTGCAAAGCTGTTACATTGGTATTGATAGCCGTCACTTGTGTTTGAATATTGGTGACTGCGGTCTCATTTTCTCCCAATGCAATCTATACTTCTTGTATTGTTTTGTCAATCCCATCTGTGGTGGCAGTGAACACACAAGTCAAATGGGATTTCAATCCTTCATATTCGCGCCAATTGACTAGATCAGTATCCTGCTTTTTCTGCATAACAACATCATCACTAGTAGACATGATTAGTAGATTAGTGCAAAAATACAAATCGATATGGTGGAACACTCAAAACTCACTCCAAACTGACAAGAAAGCAGATCTTACCGTTCCAAATTGAATAGAGATGCGTTACCAATTCGAAATCAACAACTAATGCACTGATGTAATGAAGTGAATCTCAAGGGTATGGAGAACGATCACAAGGAACAAAGGTTATTTATGGTGGAGCTATAGGTATGGAATCCTAACTACACCGCAAACAAGTACGATTGCTGATCGTTTTGATAACCCAAGAAACACACACGGTGGAGATAAACGTGGCAAAGCAACTTATGAACAGGAATATTGCAATGCACAAGAGAGACACTAGTAATAGCTCAAAATAAACATGCACAAGATTGCTCAATCTACAAGTGTTATGATTAACTAGGCCTCCACTAATGCACACTTTGATATCTCTTTTTGTCACGCTTGCAGCTCTTTTCTCTTCTTTTTTATAATGTATTTTTTTCCTTTTCTGTTTTTATTTATGTTTCAACTATATTACTCAATGCAAAATGAATATAGCAAATTCTGAACAAAATGGGCCAGATAGTTCGGTGAGTATAGGCCGGAGACTCCGGTTGCGCCGGATAGTCTGGGTGGTACGGGCAAGATAGTCCGGTTTGGCCTGACGAAATTTTCTACACTTAAAAACCCTGATGAGCAGCCTGTCGGAGGAAAGCAACTAGTCTCGTGGGTACGTTCCTAGCCACGGATGTTGTAGATAGGCTGTGTCTATGGTATGAAAACAAAAGGTACGCTATGTGGAGAGGAAAAAGTAGATGGAGAACTTGCGGAAAACGGTGATGGTGACCTCGGCGGAAAATAAGAACAAACCCTAAACCTAGACACAAACAAAAAACTAGACTCCTACGAGAAAAAACCTGCAGACCGGATCTATGAGAAGACACGACCAGCAACTAAAACTTGAAAAATGATGCAATCTAGGCTATGACAAATATTTTTTTAGGGATTTTTATGTATAGGACTAAAAATAAAACTAATCTATGGATGGATTGTGGATTCTCACCGAGTAAACAAGGAAATCTAATACCAAGATGATATGGGGTGGCTCGATCTTCTCAGCAAGCACTCGTCGATGATGATGGTGGATAGATAACTAGCCTATAGCTATGAACTCTCCCGCTCGAACCCTGATGCCGATGCATCAACTCTCGAACCCTATGGTATATTCACAACACCACGCTCTTGAGCACGTAGCCATCTACCACGAATAGTAGTTTGCAATCCACTAATTCCCAATGGAACAACAGATCACACTCAATTGCAGTAGATAATTCGATCACGTGGTAATTTTAGAGGTTCTTAATAAAAACAACTCCAAAATAGTTTAAACATGGTCTAACCCTAACTATGGGGACGTCCCAAGGGTTATAAGGGCGGCCAAAAACCAAAACTAAGACGCAAACGACTCAAACAGATAGATGCCGACTCAGAACAGATTTGGTTGTCGTCCGGACAGTCCGGGTGGGACTAACACTCCGGGTGGAGTGTGCCGGATAGTCCGGTCTTCCCGGAAACTTCAGAGTTTCAGGGTGGTGTCCGGGTAGTGTCCGATCTAGGACATTGATTGTCCACACCTTGGGGTTTTCGTCGGGGACAGTCTGGGTGGACTGGGCCGGACACTCCATTCTTGGCAGGAGCTTTTGCCTTCTTCTTGATGATATTCCCTCGCGCCTTCCTCCCGCTCCTACCTCGCGCATCCTTGGGCGATCATGATGTTATGCTCCATGTGCTTCAGCTCTTCTCTCTGTTCTACGCCTTCTTCTCCAATGTACCTGGTCATACAATAGCATAATGACTCAGGTAGTATAAAGTTCTCATTAATTAAAACATTAGGTTCATTAAGAAACAAATCCACCTGTTGTTATAGTAGTTTAGCACGAGCTCTTGTAATAGGTCCAATTCTAATCTCATTAGACTGAACCTTCTTTACAATAACTGGAACATCTTCAGTAGTAGTTGGGGAAGGTATAAGTATAGGGATGTCCTCTTCAGCATGTATTTTTCGTTTGTTCACGTGGACCTGGTGTTTTGTTCCTGGCATATGAATCCCTTTGAATCGAACAAACTTTGTGGTCCGCTTCTTGTGTGAGACTAGATGGTTCGATGCCATACTATGTCAGCAACCGGTTCAAAGCCATGCATGATTCACTTTTGGAGCACATAGTGGATGGCGTAAGGGGCTGTTTGGTTTAGGGTGTATCATCCAGGGGATGGGGATATCCACAAGCACCTGGTTAGGGATAACCTCTTTTCTTGTTTGGTTGAGAGTGAGGGATGAGCCAAAAAAATTAGTTGAAATGGTAAAATGTGGTTGGGGATAAGAGCTGTAGAGTGGATATGGTGTAATGGTTACCTCTTTGCTAGTATGGTGAGATTACCAATGACATATACATTGAGTATTTTTAAAAGAATGAATGATATGTGAAGCTAAAGAGTTGGCAAAAATAGAAAAAGGATATTTTCTCATCCTAAGCATGTTTAAACAAGTTGTGTCATTCTTCCATACTTTATTATCTAGGTACTCTCTTCTCATCCTATCAGTTTCATCTATTGGACTATTACTAATGTTTTCTCTCATTTTTATTTTTCTAGAATTGACAACCAAAGTGAACATTGAGACAAGCAAATATGACGCTGTTGTATGAATCAACATACTTTTCTTGTTGTCCATCTACAATGAGAAGTACCGTGAAAAAGTTCTTGAACAATTTAGCAAAAAAGCAGACACATTATACATGTTGGATTATAGCGAGAAGATAGTTTATACCACTGTCTGAATTGACAAAACCCACATCAACTTTTACTTTTGCTCGTTCAACTGCTATCTATGCAAAGTAGAGCGATCAATATAAGACAAATAATATACACAGGTCCATCCCCAGTCTTCCTACTCGATCCATCCCTGGTCGATATCCTCTCTCCCTGTCGATATCTCCTAGGCGGCCAGGCCACAACCCCCGTCGCCCTCCCTAGCAACCGACCTTGTTGCCCCTCCCTGGACACCGTGCCCTCCATCCCTCCCTGGACATCGCGCCCTCCATCTCTCCCTGGCCACCGCCCATCGATCCATCCATGGCCACCGCCCTGATCGATTCACGTGGATAGATGGTCGAGCTAGGAGGCAGCAACCCTCCTTCAACCAAGAAAAATGGGGGGTAGAGCGAGATACCTGCCGCTGTCCATTCCCGTGGTGTCCCAGAGTGACGCCCGAGTTTCAGCCGTAGCTGCCGCAGCATGTGTCTTCATCAGAGAGAGGGAAAGTGAGGAGACAGGGAAGAATATGGTTCTTTTCTTTTCTTTAGCGGGCGGTGAGCGAGGAAATGGCGCGAAATATTGTTTCGGGGTGATTCCAGTGCGGGAGCCAGAATTGGCTGAGCATATCTGCCACATTTTTCCGAACGAGGAGAGCCACTATTTTGGGGGAATATTAGTTGAATCTGGCTATCCTCAACCACTGTCATCCCCTAAACCAAACGACCGGCAACCACTTTTACAGTGGCTACTCCTAGCCACGTGCAGTTGTTGCCTCGTTCCTGGACATTGCTCCTCCACTATTTTTCCTGCTTGTTCTCTCGTCTCCTCGTGCGAGTCTTGCCGCACAACACCAGGGCCACCTCCGGCACCGTGCCAATATCCTCCCAGCAGCACACGCGCCCAACTCCCGAGCTCCTCCCTCCGAAACCGTCCCAAGCTCATCCCTGTCCGCCTTGGTCTCCTCCGCATGGCCACCACCTACGCCGCCCGCTACCGCCAGTGCTTCCTTCTCGATGACCGGTACGGCACCACCCTCGTCCAGCCATGCACCGAGCTTCGCACTGCTTTCACCCACCGCTACGTCCAATCGGCCTCCTCCGTGCAGAGTACCATGGGCGGCGGTAGCAGGACCTACCATGGTACCGGATGCCGCCAACGGTGTTGCTCTGAGCACCGGGGCACTGCTGTGAGCAGTGGCCTAAGGTGCTACCACCAGCATACATTGATGCTACAGGCAACGGTGGTCACTGTGCCACCATGGAGGTGACACTAAGGTAGTTGAGCATGGTGGAGGTAGGATGGTGTCGTCCACCGGATTTGGGTGCTACAAGCGGGTGCCAACATTGCTATCACCAGTTCCCGCATTTGCATCATAGAGAAAAAATTGTGTTACAACTGTTTTCTTGGATATCATAGCAAGAATATTTATGTTAGAAACGTTATATGATTTTGCATCTTATGAAGAAATTATTTGTCACAACCATTCTGCGATTTTGCATCATATGAGTCTCATCAAAGGATCTTGCGGGGATTGTTTGCTACGATGCTTCGATATCACAAATTTTTTGTTGCAATCTCTATGGTTTTTTGCTAGAATAGTGTAAACTTTATGTGGTGCCCCTGGATTGATAGTACGAGAACCCCTGTTATGAGTAAAATTCATGTTCCCATGATTAGTGACCCATGAGCATAACCGACAAGTATCATTACAACATCCCTTACATGACGAGAACAAGACTTACATTGATGCCATTATGGCTATACAAAACATCAATAACAGAACTTCTTCAATCGTAGAGCCCATGTCATGCCTCAATCTACAGGCAACTGACTTCAAAGAAGGTCTAGCTCGCATATAGACGTCAGCATCTACATCGTCCTTCTTGTGTCTGAAAGTCTGGCCAGGTAAATAGCTAGGGACAATGCCAGTGTGTACTTTTGAATGTACTCGCAAACCACCCAGATAAGATAAACAAGATAACAATGTTTTGCTATGGCAAGCTAGCTCTATCTACGTTTTTTGACAAGCCTAGTTTCTATTGTAGATATTGCATCTCTACATCTTTGTTGAAAAATACCTTTGAAAACATGTCTCCTTTTCAAAAGGTGGGATATCATCCTATCCTAGTTAGAAACATCTTTAGAACCATTTTTAGAGTAAAACCCTTTTTGAAATATCTTCAACCATCCATGGTCAAAACAAAACCTTATTCTCATGCTTTCTCATGACCAAAAGTCACATCCTTTTTATCTTTATAAAAACCATTACTTGGGTACTCCTAGCAATTACCTTTCCAACCGTCCTTGACCATGGACAGGGCTATTGGAATAGATTATACTCTACAGAGTTTGTGCACTTTCCTCAAAAGAATCAATACATCCACTAGGATTCAACCATGACCCGTTACTCAAGGTACACGGGGGTCTAGATAATCAAACCTAACTTTCATTTGTCTACCCTAGCAAAGGCACCTTTCCCTTTTGGGTTTGTTCTCCTTGGAAATGCGTATGTAGCCCTCGGTGCCATAATCCTCCCTTCTGTACACACGTATACCCAAACCTTCAGTTTTAGAAATACCTTAATTGTTTGATTCCACTTCCTTCCATAATCCTAAGTCATATCGTCTGTGGGAGACCCAATTGTTGCACGGCCCTTTTCTAAGACATCCACCATCCGCATATCTATAGAACTTCACATGGGGATAATCTAGAGTTTGGGGGATTTCTCCTCTATAGCACATGTAGGGCTGCCCATGCTAAAGAGAACAAACTACGAGTTAGACCCCGTCTTCCAAGGGTAATGTGGCTGCACAGTGAAGTTGTTCCCGTAAAGGCGTTGAACGTCCCTTCTCTTTCTCATATCCATCATAATTACTTCCTCACTTCTCATTTTCTTCTTTCGAAACATCCACTTGGAAACGTGCCTCTTCCTAAGGGTTTTGCAAAACATTTACAGTAGGGTAAACCCCAAAAAAGTTTTGTTCATCAGAATCTGGGGTTTCCAATGAGTTAGGATGCTAATCATCATAACCTCGATCTAAAGGGGAAGAGTAGGTGTCAATAAGGGTAGATATCCTACTGGACACTTATTCATAACTTGGAGGAGACAAGTTACTAGTGTAGTAGTAGTAAAAGAAAACATGCGGGTAGTAATGTAGTTTATAAAAGATATACATGCAAGTATGTAAAAGGAGTAGGACAAGCATCAGAGTTCAGGAAGGATGGCTTGCCTGTGATCAGCGATCTGTCCCTGGGCTTCTTATTATAATACCAAGAATATTAGTAATAATAATATGTCCATTCCTTCTTCTCTTCATCAAAACAATCGTAACTATCGTCATCACGAGGTATACATGCAAAAAAAAATACCACAATCAACATAAGGGATAGAAGCACCAACAGAATACAGTAGGCAATTGCGCAATACACCAATATTGACATGGGTATTCCCCTATGGGTGCCCAATATTAGACTATCCGGTATGGCCCGGTAAAAGCCCATGAGATAATCCACACCTAACGACGAAGCCCAGGAAGGATTCGGGTGACCCAGTACCATGAAGGAGGCATTTCCCTGGAGGATACGACTAGATTTAAATAGAAAGTTTAAAGGGTAAAATCCTAATCTGTAACCGACTCGACCTAACCCCGAGACCTGGCCTCCCCTTATAAAGTCCAGGAGGGCACAACGAGGAGGACGATATCAACCCTAGCATACTCACCCGCCAGATTTCATCTGCGCACCTTTGTAACCTTCAGCTTCACCATCAATCGAGAGCAGACAAGCAGGAGTAGGGTTTTCCCTATGGGGCCCGAACCTGGGTAAACCATTTGTCCCGTGTTTTTTGTATTTTAGACGTTACCGATCTTCAACACACCCCTTTTCCTCTAAACCCAAGTCCATAACGATGGGAATTGATGAGTTGAACCCTTGTCAATTGGCGCCGTCTATGGGAATGAAAGCGCTGATGTTGCCATCGTGATGGCCCCACCACCCACAAACTTTGACTCCTTAGCGATAGTGAATCATGTCCTCTTCGGCACCATCGACTTCATTGTCCACTGACCGGCAACACGCCCGACCTTCAATTCCGTAGGAGACAGAGTTGACATGATGCTTGGGAGCCTATGCTTCCAGGTCGGAAAAATCGGCATGCTTCATCTCCCGGAGCGGTTGACGCTGCCGGCAATTTTACCTTCCTCGTGGACACCTCCAATCGACATGTTGGACACACTCGACGCGTCTACGCTGGTCTACACCTTCGATAGAAAGAGAAGCTGTGATTCCGATCTACTCGACCCCTGACGAGCGAGGAGTCCTACGGATCCGGATATGAAAGCTGCGGGAGCAACAATCTCCCATACCATTACATGTGTGCGGTTATCACCAACGGTTACAACACCCGGGAAAATCACGAAAATGGGACTGACCCGCCAAATCCTAACTCCAGAAACGGAGATGACCCTCCAAATCCCAATAGGAGCCCCCCCCCCCCCCCCAAACCCCAACGCCGCCAATGGTAGTGACCTGGGTCGTCCTTAGATCTAGCTGAACGACACCAAATGGGAAATGAGGCAGGGAATCCCTCAAAGGCAACCTCATACCAGAAGACGCATCTTGCGACATGCTAATAGCTTACCATTGGCTCCTGGTGAAGGAATTTCACCGCCAGTAGGTGGTAAATGTGCAACTAGAGCAGCGCAAGCAGGCAGCCGAAGAGTCGAGTGTGAGACGAGATGCACTTTCCTCGAAGTACAACAGAGTCTACGACACCCACAAGAGGCACTCTCGTCTTGAACACATGGGCCCGGATGCAAGACACGAGGACACCAAGGCCCTTAACTTGTCGTTCATGTCGTTGGACTCGCAAGGCAACATGATGCCCAAAACACCGCATGCCGTGGTTATAGGAGATACCATGTACCTTCTCACCAACCAACCACCGGCTAGGGATCCACGATCCACTGTCCATAGGTCCAAGATTGCAGGGATTGTCGGAGCTACACTGATCTGAGATGAAACTCTAGAGCTGAAGAAATTTGTGGTGACGTTCGCATGGAACCGCACACCCTCATCCGACGCGGATGACCATGATCTGTCTCGGCGACACCCTAGACCATGGTGGAGGATCCACAAATACGACGCTCATGACGAGCTCATGCAACGTAAAATCGAGAAGATGCACGCCAAACATGCGTGCTTCGTGGAGTCGGAGGACAAGAACACGGAGCTCAGCGGTGCCAGATGCTTCAGCCGAGCCATACGGCAGTCACAGATGCCCAAGGGCTTCAAGCTTCCTTCAGATAACCCGAAGTTCAACGGCCTATAGGAGCCAAAGATCTGGCTAGACGACCACATCTCGTCAGTCAAGTGCAATGGAGGAAGCAAGAACACGGCCATGCAATGCCTTCAACTGCAGCTGAAAGGTGCAGCGCAAGCCTGTCTTAATAATCTCCCCTCTGGATCCATCTGCAGCTGGGAGGAGCTGGTCTACAATTTCATGTGCAACTTTAAGGGCACGTACAAGCGGCCAACCTCAATCCAAGAGCTACGCGCCTGCTTCCAAAGGGCCAACGAGCCACTCCGCTCCTACATCCAGTGATGATCCATCATCAAGAACTTCGCAAGGACATCTCCGAGGAGCGGGCAATTGACGCCTTCAACAATGGCGTGAGACTCCACGAGCTCAAGGAATAGCTATGTAACATCCCTAAAATCATAATTTCAAAGTTTGCATATCATTCATGCATGCATATAGATTTGAGATCAAATTTCAAACTCATTTCAGAAAAACAGAAGCACTTGGTGCTATGATTTTATGTGAACAGATTTAAATCAAATGGCTATTCCCATTTGAAAATTTGATTGTTTATGAACCAAGTTGTTGCCTTCTATGAAGATAGGTTTGAGTGTAGAATTCAAACCAAGTTTTTCAAACTAGAAATGGTTTCAAAAACCATTTTTCAAATTTTCCAAACCAAGTACCTAGTCTCTGTTATTTTTTATCTCCAAGCTTGACCAAGCCTTTACTTAGCAAACCACCTGACTTTGTGCCTAATTTGAGACTACTATACCCTGCAAAAATCCCAGAAGGATTTTAATTCAAAAAGAGTTTGAATTCAATTCAAAACCATTCCTGAAAATAAAAATAGAAAAAGAAAAGAAGCAAACAAAAGAAAAGGGCCAGGCGCCAGGAATTTAGCCCAACAGTGGAAAAAGCCCAACTAGCCCACCCGGGGCATTTCTTTTCCTCCCGCACGCACGAGCACACCCACTCAGCCGCTGACAGCCAGACCCCACACTCCCTCTGCTTATTTCGCTGCCAAGCGGGCCCCGTCCACGTCAGCATCGTCTTCCCCTGATTCCGCGCACGACCTTCGCCGCTGCCCGTTGCTGCACTGATTTCGCGAGCTTAATTAGCATTGATACAGTTAGCGTTTCTTGTCGAGCCTCTGGCTATAAGATCCCCCCATCCTCGCGACCATTTCCCCCCAAACAATTCTGCTTTCACGTCACCAGGCTGCCCACAACTCGCACGACGCCGCCGATGTTCTGACAACTGCACCGGCGAATTCCGGTGAGTTCCATGCTCCCCTCTATCTCTCGTTCATGCTGTCAAGATCAGCGAGTCCTTGCGCACCTACTGACACTTTCCTTTCGACCTCGCATGACCCGTAGCTCCAGCAACGTCGACGACCGGCCGCCACCGTTCTCTGCACGAACTCCGGCGACTTCCCTCCGTAAGTAGCCACCGCCCCTTGCCCTCTGACTTGTACGCCTAGAATCTACGTCGATGTGCGCATCTAACGGTACCCTTATCTTGGATTAGCGCGACGAGGAACCTCGCCAACGTTGACGACCGACCGTGCCCGACGTCTGCCTCTACTCCGACGAGAAATCCTCGCCGTGTCCGCGCGCCCCTCGACGAACCAAAGCCACCTCGAGCTTCAGCACGCCACTGCGGTCCTGGTAAGCGCCTCCTTGCTTCCCCGGGCGACCTAGAGAGCTAGCACCGCCGTAGTCAGACGCGCCGCCGCCTGTCGCCGCCGCTAGCGCCGCTCGTTTCTGGTTAGGAGATTTTAGCGGTCAGATCTGGATCCTACGCGTAGAAATAGTTCACTTAACGAAGGGGTATGGACAGATCTGAGCCGTGCAGCGTTAGATAGATCCAACGGCACAGAAGGGTGATCCGGTGCGAACCGGTACGCGCCAGTAATATCGCGACGCGTGGCTAGGGTTGATTCAAAAACAGAATTCAAAAACAGATTTAGATCCAGATTTCAAATGGCTGTAACTTGAGATTCCCACGTTAGAGTTTTGCAAATTTCATACCGTTGGAATCAGTGAATCAAGGCCTTTCTGAATCTGCAATGTGTTTAACAAATAGTATCTGTTAAAATGACTTTGTATGCAGAAGCATGTTTAGGTCCATTTTGGGCATAGTTTTTGTTTAGCAAATTGTTTTAGAGCTAAATAAGTTTAGTTAGCAAACTTTGTGTCTTGTTTTGTTTCTGTATCATGCACTTGCTTGGTAGAGTTTTCAAAATCATCACTTAGTAATTTCTTGCATGCATGCATTCATATTTTTGTTTGTATATAAATTGTGTGTAATTGTATGCTACAAATTTTGTGTAGATTTTGCTAGTGACTGTGATTGTGAAGAGTGCTACTCTCCCCATTACCAAGGCAAGTGATACTTCATGATATTTCCACCCCTTTATTTTGAATAAGCATTAGAATTATTTTGCTAAGTCTTGCATGGTACTTTTGCCAAATGCTATGTTGGGAAATCCTATGTAGTTGTAGAATTGTATAATTGCTAGGGATTTTCCTAAGTTAAGTTACTATGCCATGCTTAGCCTAGCTAGTAGAAAACAAGGGTTGGTAAAGAATGTACATGCTATGATGAAATAATTCTAAGTCCTTTTGGACTCATGCTTTTCTTAATAAAACAACTAAGTCAATGAACTTCCTGGGTGGAACGGGACTTGAATGGTGGTTTTTGGTTGAGTGGTTACACAAGGCCATGGATTTGGCTTGTGTATCTCACTTGTGGTATGCCACCCAGGCACAAAGGGATTTGGAGGCCAAGTGTTGATAAAGCTTACAGTGCAACCACTTGGCAATATGGGCTCTGCCTTGATCATATAGGTTGCTAGAACTTAGTCATTTGGACAGTTGGTGGTAGTGGGATGATAGGTTGTAACGCGTCCATTTGACTAAGGAAAGGCTTCTGAAAGGTCCTATCTTGGGAAACCAAGTCTGGTGGGGAAAGTGCACAACCTCTGCAGATGGAAAAATCTAAGTACTTAGCCAAGTCCATGGCAATGGACAACTTGAGCATCAAGACATGGAAGCTACAAGAATCTCATAACTCCAACTTCTAAGTAAAACTTGTGGGTGAACAAGGGTGAAGGACCCCAATGTCTATTGGTGGTTTCTTGGGAAGTTTTGATAAAGAAAAACTTAGTGATTTTAACTATTAGGGAAAAACTATTTTCAAGCAAAGCAAGCCAAGCTACACTTAGCCAAAAATGCATATAGTAATATAGTCCACTTAAAATTTACTAAGGTATCACTTGCCAATACTATTCCAAATTATTGACCCTCTGTGGCTGTAACTTGTAATGTTGCAGGTTACTCCGATGATGATTAGGAGTCATGAGTCTACACTCAACATGCTTGCCTGTGGCACATGAAGATGAAGACTTATGTTTATTTACTTATTCCATAAACTCTTGTATTAGGCCTTTGGGCCTGAGTTGTAAAAGACTATGTTTTATCTCTGGAATGAATGTAATAAACGACCTTTGTATCTGTGTACTTCATCTTAAACTGTGGATGCTAGCATTGATCCAGGGACTAGCATTGCAATCACAGGGATCCTTTCCTTTACAAAGGAGGGATCTTACAAGCTAGGCCGCACCAAGCCCAAAACCAAAGACCACTTGATGAACATTGACAATCGCTGGGCATATGCCGAAGATGCCATCCACAACAACCGAGTGCGCTCGAATGATGAGGATGACCTCGGCTATAGGCACAACCGCCGAGGAAAAAGAAGATCACGTGGCTATGATGGCCGCGAAGAAATCGACATGGTCATGGCTGGCTATGCCGACCGCCACAACGATGGCAACTGTAAAAGCGGCTACCACGATAGTAGATACTACAACAACGAAAAGAACACACAATCGTGGAAGCGTCACACCCGCGACGACGTGCCCTCCGCAATGGATAAGTTGACGGGTCCCTGTAGTATACACTTCTACATCGACAAGAAGGACGACCAGAAAAAGTCTGGTCACCTGCTCAATGACTGTTGAGAGTTCCAGAAGCTCCACAGTGGATATGCCTTGCTGCAACGCGACGCAGTAAATCAAGGATTCTGTTCCACCCCGGGACCTATCGCATATGGAGCACCACAACCACCACCTGGAGGACCCGCGTAGCCTGCGGCTACGCTGGCTCAAAACAATGGAGGAGAGCAGTATCCACGCGCACTGGGGACTATGATGATACAGAAGGGGCATCCATCCAATAGGATCTAGAAGACGATCACGTGCCAAATAAATTTGTCCATCACCTCCCCACCAGCCGTACGTGAGTATCTCAGTGGCTCAGAGTCCTGCATCACCCTCGTGAAATCCCTCGCCCAGGACACTCTGCCCTAGTGCTCGAGGCGGAGATAGGAGGGTTCAAAATGAATCAGGTATTCATGGATGGAGGCAACAAAATCAACCTCATGTTCACCAGCACCCTGGAGTCCATGCGGATCCCGATATGCAGCCTGTAGGCATCTGACATGACCTTCCACGACATCGTCCTAGGAAAGGGAGTGTACCCCCTGGGCAAAATCTGGCTTGACATCATCTTCGGCACCTCCAAGAAATTCATGCACAAACGGCTTGAGTTCGAGTTGGTTGACGGCCCCTCCCAATACCACGCCATACTTGCCCGTGTGGCATTCAGAAGGTTCTTGGTGGTAACTTGGCTTGTGGCATCTAGATCCAATATTCTTTGAACTTTTCTTCACGGAAAAGAACTATATTCTCATCACTCGAAAAAATTATGAATTGAATGTTCTTTCCTCATAGTTCGAAACTCACACCGATGACATTGTTTACTACAAGAAGATGCATCCATTTACCTCCAAAAATACAGTTAATTGAAGAGAAAAATATCACGCTTACCTGTGTAGCTCAAGTTTGGCAAAATTTTGTTAAATTGTCAAGATGAAAAATCTTAGCAAGAAGTTGGACACATCGTCTAAAATATTGGTGGTTTCTGATATATTAGTTGTGACTCCCTAGTGGGTACCTTCCAAAAGCTTTTTCATAAACTTTCAAAGCAACCCATAATTTACTTGAAGTTCAAAATTTTCACCTAATCTCGGTAAATAGACATAAAGTCATTCAAGTGGACAGAGTTAGCTAGGATGAAGTTTGAAAACTCCTAAAACATGGAAATTAATCATAAGTACAAACATGTCGGTCGACTATATATGTCGAAAGATTGGCTTGTGTACCTCCTACTGAATATGCTAGGACCAAACAGTGTCATCATCGTCCCATGTAGCTTCACCAGGTACGTGAGCTGCGATAGGGAATTCAACAGAATCTCCTAGTCCTTCGGCATGCATGAGGAGTTGGCATGGCTAAAGGATTCAATAGACACCATCATCCCTCGAATGACCAAGAAAAATGCTGCTGAACAGTCATTCGAGTCCAAGGTCAACACCGATGGACCCAGAAAGACGGCCCTCATCGCCAATGACCTAAGTTCCACATCAGAATTCACGCTCATCAAAATCCTCCGTGAGTGCTGGGAGATCTTATCCTGGTGTCATGTGGGTATGCCAAGAGTTCCCAGAGAATTCGCCGAGCACACACTCAACGTGTATCCTGATGTATGGCTAGTCAAGAAGATGCGTTGACTGTCCGAGGGACGAGCCGAGGTGGTCGGTATGGAAGTCAACAGACTCCTTGAAGCCAACTTAATACGGGAGATCAAGGAAAGCACCTAGGTATCCAACCTCGTGCTAGTGCCCCAAAAGGACATGGATATCCTGCGGATGTGCGTGGACTTCACGTCTCTCAACATGCAATACCCGCAGGATCACTTCCTATTACCGTAGATCGATTAAATCATTGATTCTACCACGGGATGTGAGAACCTATCCTTCCTCTATGCCTATTCAGGCTACCATTCTATTTAGATGAAGGTAGAGGACCAGAATAAAACGGCGTGCGTCACGCCATTCGGAGTCTTCTGCTACAACACAATGCCATTCAAGCTAAGGAATGCAGTGCCACCTATCAACGGTGCATGTAGGCCTGCCTCAAAAACAAGATCAGTCAGAACATCAAAGTCTATGTCAATGACATAGTGGTTAAGACCAAGTAGAGCAGAACATTGGCCGATGATCTACGCGAGATTTTTGACAACCTCGTTCACTACAGGATCAAGATGAACCCAGAAAAATGCGCCTTAGGCGTCCCTCCCGGTCAAATACTCGGGTACTTCATCTTTGCGAGGGGCATTGAAGCGAACCCGAAGAATATAAAGGCCATACTTGTCATGGAAAAGCTGAATAACATCAAGGGCGTCCAACACCTAGCTGGGCGAATCGCGGCGCTATGCAGATTCATCAATCGCATGGGTGAAAAGGCCCTCCCCTTTTATCAACTCCTCCGCCAATCAAAAGAGTTCAATTCTACATGTGAAGCTCAGGACGCATTCTAAGACCTCAAGCATCTACTATCAACCTCCCTAGTCTTGGTGACGCCTCAGGAAAAGGATCCTATGCTTCTATACATAGCGGCAACGCATCATGTTGTCAGCACCGCACTCGTCGTTGAATGACCTGAAGATGGCAAGGTCCACGGGGTACATCGCCCAGTATACTACCTCACCGAGGTACTAACAACAATAAATAAGAGGTACCCTTCCTATCAAAAGTTGGCCTACGGCGTGTTCATGACTGCATGTTGACTACACCACTATTTCTAGGAACATCAGATCGTGGTAGTCAACGACACAACACTGTCCCACATCCTCAACATCCCCGAAGCAATGGGGCGGGTGCTCCTTTGGGTCATCAAGCTATCCCCGCGGGACATCATCTATGAGGGATGCACCTCCATCAAGTCGTAGGTGCTCCCTGAATTTCTCGTCCATTGGATGGAGCTATAGCTTCCGGACACGCCGAACATGTCGCTAGTCTGAACGGTGCTCTTCGACGGATCCAAATGTCGAGGAGCTGGAGCTGGAGTAATCTTGACATCCCTGCAAGGCAACAAGATGTATTATGTGTTGCGAATGAAATTTCTAGCATCCAACAACCAAGCGTAATACGAGGCCCATGCTTCATGCCATGTGCATGGCTAAAGCCTGCAGCGCCACTCGACTGGTCATCTATGATGACTCAAACCTGTTCGTGTAGCAGATGATGAACCAATGTGACGCTGTCAGCAACAACATGATCGCCTACCGCAATCTCTACAAAACACTTGAATGAGACTTTGATGGCTGCGAGCTTCATCACTTTGGCCGCGAAAGAAATGAAGAGGCCGACAAGCTTGCCAACGTTGGATATACTTTCACCCTAGTCTCACCAAGCGTGTTCCTGGAGCAGATATGCGAGCGCTCCATCAAGTGCAAGCCATCCAAGGACACACCGAACCCAGCAACACGCTCGGGGGCTATTCCACCCGAATAATCCAAGGCAACCACAGAGGAGGGGCCAGAAGCCTCAATCGAAAAACTTATGGAGGTCATGATGATCGAGAAATCCTAGACTCAGCCGTATGTCACGTACATGTTGAGCAAGAAGATTCCGGATGACCCAACAGACGCGCGACACATCGCTCGCTGCTCCAAGTCCTTCACCATTATCAATGACGAGCTCTACAAGCGAAGCATTACATGAGTCCTTTAGCGACAAGTCACCAACGACGATGGAAGAACCATCCTCCTCAAAATCCATGAAGGCATCTGTGGACACCACGCAGGCAGTCGTGCGCTAGTCTCCAAAGCCTTATAGGTTGGGTTCTATTGGAAAATGGCGATGCATGATGCCAATAGCATAGTCGAAAAATGCAATGCCTGCCAACAGTTCATGAACAAACCGCACACACCAGGCTCCGAGCTGCGGCCCATACCGTTGGCCTGGCCCTTTGCAAAGTGGGGACTCGACATGGTAGGAAAGCTCTAGAGGTCATCACCTGGAGGCTACGTCTTCTTCCTCGTCGCTGTCGACAAGTTCACCAAACGGATCGAAGCCATGCCAGTCACCAACTAAACCGGCACCACCGTCGTCAAATTCTTCGAGTCTATCGTCTTTAGGTTCAGGGTTCCAGATAACTGAAGGGTTTCGCGGCATAGTAAATCAAAATTTTCTACGGATGCGAACAGAGGGAAGCCAAGATCTAATCTAGGAGATGCAATCAACGAGAGAGATTGGATTAGATCTTCATACCCTTGAAGATTCGCACAGTGAACGCTCGTCGAAACGTGGGTGATGTAGTCGTACTCGCTTCTCCTCCTCGCGATCCGATCCGATCTAGCACCACAAGTGGCGGTGCCTCCGTGAGATGCACACGTGCAGCACCTCGACGTCTCCTCCTTCCTCGGACCAGCGAGTATGGTGGAGAGATAGATTGGATCTACAACACGACTGCGTGGTGTATATGGTGGAGAATTTCTGCTGCAGGGCTTCGCCTACAAAGAGTCGGGAGGGAGAGAGGAAGGCAGCAAGGCTGCTAGGGCTTGGAGGAAGGTGTGTGGGGGGGAAGGGGGCGCACCACCCCTCTATATATAGAGGGGGGCGGCCAGCCCTTGCCCCTCCTCCAAGCCTATCTCTAGTTTAAACAATTTAAACTCTCCCTTATCTAGAAATCCTATCTCTAGTTTAAACGATTTAAACTCTCCCTTATCTAGAAATCCTATCTCTAGTTTAAACGAGTTTAAACTTATCTAGGATCGGCTGGGCCCTATGGGGCCTTGTGCCCCTGGCCCAATGCGGCCAGGACACTCCCTCATAGGCCCATGCCCCTCCCGGAAGGTGGGGCCATGTTGGTCCCTTCCGAAGGTTCTAGAAGCTTCGGTAATACCGATTAACCCGAACAATTCAACTCCAAAACTGCATCGCCTTATATGAATCTTATTCTCGGACCATTCGGAACCTCTCGTGATATCCCGGATCCCATCCGAGACTCAACAAAAATTCATAAACCAATTATCCAATCTATCCTAGCCAAGACACGTTATGTGTGACCCTGCGGGTTCGAGAATATGCAGACATGATCTTCTATCAATAATCAACAGCGGGGTCTGGGCACCCATATTGACTCTCACACATTCATCGATGATCATATCGGATGAACCACGATGCCAGGATTCAATCAATCCCATATATATATTCCCTTCGTCTCGCGATATTTTACTTGCCCGAGATTCGATCGTCGGTACCGTCATACCTAGTTCAATCTCGTTCACAGCAAGTACTTTACTCGTTCCGTAATACGATATCACTTTGTGATTAACTCCTTAACCACATGCTTGCAAGCGGCGTTGATATCGATTACCGAGTGGGCCCGAAGTATATCTCTCTGACTTGGGAGGGACAAATTCCATCTCGATACATACAACCCAACAGATACTTTCCGATCACCTGAGAGACACCTTTATGATCACCCTCTCATAGGATGACGTTTGATGACCTCAAAGATTTCTTCCGATACCAGGGAGTTGTATTATCTCATGGTCTAAGGAATACAATGTTTGACATAGGAAAAGGTTCGCAAAGACGAACACGATGACACGATCTAATTGCTCTGCTTTGTTTGGGTCTATCCACCATATCATTCTCCCAATGATATGATCTCATTATCAATTGACAACTCATGTCTATGGTTAGGAAACCTTAACCATCATTGATCAATGAGCTAGTCCATAGAGGCGTACTAGGGACACGGTGTTGTTTACAAACCACACAAGTATTAAAGTTTCCGCTTAATACAATTCTAGCATGGAATATAAACTTTATCATGAACAAGAATTATAATAATAACATCTTTATTATTGCCTCTAGGGCATAATTCCAATAGTCTCCCACTTGCACTAGAGTCAATAATCTAGTTTACATCTGGTAACAATCTCACACCCATGGCACTGAGGTGTTGATCATGTTTTACACGTGGAAGAGGTTTAGTCAATGGATCTGCGACATTCAGATCCGTATGTACTTTGCTAATCTTCAGATCTCCATCTGCTATATAATCCCGGATTATATGAAACTTGCGTTTGATATGCTTGGTCTTTGGATGATATCTTGGCTCCTTAGCGAGTGCTATGGCGCCAGTGTTGTCACACAATATCTCCAGTGGGTCCAATGCACTTGGAACCACGCCAAGCTCGATGATGAAGTTTCGATCCAAACTCCTTCACTTGACGCTCAAGCAGCCATGTATTCCGCTTTCATGTAGATCCCGCGATCACGCTTTGCTTGCAGCTTCTCCACTCAGCTCCTCCATTCAAAATATACACGTATCCCGTCCGAGATTTAGAATCATCCTTGTCGATTTAAACTAGCGTCGACGTAACCTTTTACGACAAGTCGTTCATCACCCCATAGACTAAGAACATTTCTTTAGTTCTATTTAGGTACTTTAGGATGTTCTTCACGCTGTCCATGTTCCACTCGGATCACTTTGATATCCTCGTCAAACTAAGAGCATTGGACACATCCGGTCTAGTACACGATGGCATACATGATGGAACCTATGGCCGAGGCATAAGGCACTTTGCTCATAGCTTCCCTATCATTTACCGTAGTGGACACCGAGCCTTTCTCAATATCTTACGACAACATAGGCACCGAACCTTTCTTTGCCTTATCCATTCGAACCTTTTGAACTTTGTCTAGGTATGTATTCGCTTAAAGCTATCAAAGCGCCTTTGTCTATCTCTATAGATTTTGATGCCCAATATATAGCAGCTTCACCTAGGTCTTTCATTGAAAAACACTTGTTCAAATAACTCTTCACATCGTTAAGCATGTTGATGTCATTTCCAATAATCAATATGTCATCCAAATATAGTACCGTAAACGCCACCGAGCTCCCACTCACTTTCTTGTAGATACAAGCTCAGAGCAATTCGGAACAAATCCAAAGCTCTTGATCACTTGATCAAAACGAAGGTTCCAACTCCGAGATGCTTGCTTCAGTCCATAAATGGAACGCTGAAGTTTGCATACTTTACTAGCATCCTTAGGATCGACAAAACCTTCGGGTTGCATCATATACAACTCTTCATCAATGTTCCCATTGAGGAAAGCAGTCTTGACATCCATCTGCCATATTTCATAATCATGAAACATAGCAATTGCTAATAAAATCCGAATGGACTTAAACATCGCTACGGGAGAGAAAGTCTCATCGTAGTCAACACCTTGAACTTGTCGAAAACCTTTTGCGACAAGCCGTGCTTTATAGACGGTAACATTACCATCCGTCCGCTTTTCTTCTTGAATATCCATTTGCACTCAACGGCCTTTCTCGCTAGGAGGATCCACCAAAGTCCATACTTGGTTTTCGCTCATGGATCCCAATTCGATTTCATGGCTTCTAGCCATTTCTCGAGTCTGGCTCATCATCGCTTCCTCATAGTTCAGGTTCACCGTCTTCTACCAACAAGACAAGAAAGACAGGTTGCCGTACCACTCGAGGGGCACGCGACCTTGTCGACCGACGCTCGAGCAGAGATCGTCCAAGCTTCATGATCCTTGTCATTAGCTTCCTCTATTGTTGCAAGCGGCACTGGAACAATTTCAGGTGCTGCGCTACTCTCCAATTCAAGAGAAGGTTCAATAACCTCGTCTAGCTCTACTTTCCTCCCACTCACTTCTTTCGAGAGAAACTCCTTCTCAAGAAAGGAACCGTTCTTTGCGACAAACACTTTTCCTTCGGTTCTGTGATAGAAGGTATACCCAATGGTTTCCTTAGGGTATCCTATGAAGACGCATTTCTCCGCTTTGGGTTCGAGCTTGTCCGGCATCAACTTCTTGACGTAAGCTTCGCATCCCCAAACTTTAAGAAACGACAACTTAGGTTTAGCACCAAACCACAGTTCATACGGTGTCGTCTCAACGGATTTAGATGGAGCCCTATTTAAAGTGAATGCAGCGGTTTCTAATGCATAACCCCAAAATGATAACGGCAAATCAGTAAGAGACATCATTGATCGGACCATATCTAATAGGGTTCGAGTCCGGCGTTCAGACACACCATTGCGCTGTGGTGTTCCGGGTGGCGTGAGTTGTGAAACGATTCCACTTGCTTTAAGATGCGTGATAAAATCATAACTCAAATATTCACCTCCACGATCGGTTCGTAGAAACTTAATCTTTCTGTTACGATGGTTCTCCACTTCATTCTGAAATTCTTTGAACTTTTCAAATGTTTCAGATTTATGTTTCATTAAATAGATATACCCATATCTACTTAAGTCATCGGTAAAAGTGAGAAAATAGCGATATCCACCGCGTCAAACACTCATCGGTCCGCATACATCGGTATGTATGATTTCCAACAAGTCCGTTGTTCGCTCCATCATACCGAGAACGGGTTTTGATCATCTTGCCCATGAGGCATGGTTCGCATGTGTCAAATGATTCAAAATCAAGAGACTCCAAAAGTCCATCGAATGGAGTTTCTTCATGCGCTTTTACACCAATATGACCTAGACGACGATTGCCACAAATAAGTAGTATTATCACTATCTACTTTGCATCTCTTAGCCTCAATGTTATGGATGTGTGTTTCATCCCTTTCGAGATTTAGAAGAAATAAACCATTCACAAGAGGTGCATGACCATAAAAGATGTTACTCATATAAATAGAACAACCATTATTCTCCGATTTAAATGAATAACCGTCTTGCAATAAACATGATCCGGAAATAATGTTCATGCTCAACGCAGGCACATAATAACATTTATTAAGGTTTAAAACTAATCCCGAAGGTAAAACTAAGGAGAGCGTGCTGACGGCCATCACATCAACTCTTGATCCGCTGCCAACGCATCGTCACCTCATCCCTCATAAGCCGCCGTCATTCCGTAGCTCTGCTTCGAGTTACAAATATTAGCAACAACCGTATCAAATACCTGTGCACTACAACGAGGGCTAGTAAGGAAAACATCAATAACATGTATATCAAATATACCTTTGATGGTGCCACCTTCTTGTCCGCTAAGTACTTGGACAGTTGCTCCAAAGGACCCTTTTCCTTGCAATAGAAGCACTCAAAGGTCCGCTTTGGACCAGACACGAGCTTCTTCTCGCCAGGGCAACGCGCTGCCGCCTTTCTTGAAGGGCTTCCTTGCACCCTTACCTTTCTTAAAGGTGGGGGGATTGTTGACCATCAACATATGATTATTCGTTTTGATGTTCACCTCCGCTACTTTCATCTTAGCAAAGAGCTCAGTGATCATATCAGTGGAACCAATCTGATTGTGATCAACTACAAAACTTTTGTAGCTAGGAGTGTCAATCTTGAGCTCCTCTGGAATCTTGCAGTCCAGTTGCTCAAGGCGTTGAGTGTAGCCCGACATATTAATGGCGTGCTCACTAACGGACCTCCCTTCCTCCATCTTGTAGTTAAAGAATTTCTTAGAGATCTCATATCTCTCAGAACGGGCTTGAGTCTGAAACATGTTTTTCAGCTCCTCGAGAATCTCAAAGGGCCCGGCGAACTCCTCAAAACGATTTTGAAGATCTGATTCCATAGCATACAACATGACGATCTTAATCAAATCATAATCATCCTTGCATGACTGATAAACAGCTTTTTCATCAGCTGGCGCATCTATAGCAGTGGCGTCACCTAACGCTTTCTCAAGGACATAGTCCTTTTGTCCGCCAGACAGAATGATTCTTAGATTGCGGAACCAATTGGTGAAGTTAGACCCATTGTTTCTAAGCTTTTCCTTCTCAGCAAAAAATGTTGAAGTTGAAGTTGGACTTGGCCATGTGATCTACAGTATTGGCAAGTACAATTTAGACTATGTTCATGATAAATAGTTCAACTTAATCAAATTACTAGATGAACTCCCACTAAATTCAACATCCCTCAAGTTGTTTAGTGAACACGATCCAAATTCACCACACCTAATCCGATCATCACGAGAAGAGATGTGGTTTCAATGGTGGACAACAAAGTGTCGATCATATCATTCATATGACTCATGCTTAACCTTTCGGTTCTTGTGTTCCGAGGCCATGTCTGTACATGCTAGGCTCGTCAAGCTAGACCCAAGTATTTCTGCGTGGCAAAATCGGCTTGCCCGTTGTATGTGAGCGTAGAGTCTATAGCACCCGATCATCACGTGATGCTTGGACACGACGAACTTTCGCAACGGTGCATACTTAGGGAGAACACAGTTTTATCTTGATCTTTAAGTGAGGAATCATCTTATAATGCTACCGTCGCGATCTAAGCATAATAAGATACATAAAGGATAAACATCACATGCATATAACTTTATGTGACATGGTATAGCCAATCTTCAAGAATGATCTCCATCTTGTGCGTTCCGGCATGATCTCCATGACTCCACCATGATTGCCTCCACCACGAATAGCAACTACAACTATTGCTAACTACTTAGCGATAAAGTGAAGCTATTACATGGCGTATAAGAAGTTGACTCGCAGGTCATACACAATTATAAAGACAACCATATGGCTCCTGCCGGTTGTGTACTCATCGACATGCAAGTCGTGAAACATTACAAAACATGATCATCGCATACAATATACACATCACATCTTGGGCCATACCATATCACAGAAAACACTCCCTATAAAAACAAGTTAGACGCCTCTACTTTGTTGTTGCATGTTTTACGTGGCTTATGGGAGTAGATGCTAAGAACGATTCTTACCTACGGAAAGCCACAACGGTGATATTATGGTTGCCAAACTCCGGTGTTAATCCCATGACAACTATAGTGAGAGAAACCGACATCCACCACCGCATGTGGAACAAGCCACACGTCAAGTGCGGAGCCGGTCTCGCGTCGCGTAAGGTTGGCCTGGACCGCTTCAATCTCACTATCCCGCGTCATAAGAAGAACACAAACAAGAGGCTTGCAACAGAAAACATCAACACCGCAACAACCATGTTATGCTCTACTCGTGAATCACATCTACGCATAGATCTAGCTCGATACCATCAAGGGTTTCGCGGCATAGTAAATCAAAATTTTCTACGGATGCGAGCAGAGGGAAGCCAAGATCTAATCTAGGAGATGCAATCAACGAGAGATTGGATTAGATCTTCATACCCTTGAAGATTCGCGACATGAACGCTCGTCGAACGTGGGTGATGTAGTCGCATCGCTTCTCCTCCTCGCGATCCGATCCGATCTAGCACCACAAGTGGCGGTGCCTCCGTGAGATGCACACGCAGCAGACTCGACGTCTCCTCCTTCCTCGGACCAGCGAGTATGGTGGAGAGATAGATTGGATCTACAACACGACGGCGTGGTGTATATGGTGGAGAATTTCTGCTGCAGGGCTTCGCCTACAAACAGTCGGGAGGGAGAGAGGAAGGCAGCAAGGCTGCTAGGGCTTGGAGGAAGGTGTGTGTCGGGGAAGCACCACCCTCTATATATAGAGGGGGGGCGGCCAGCCCTTGCCCCTCCTCCAAGCCTATCTCTAGTTTAAACAATTTAAACTCTCCCTTATCTAGAAATCCTATCTCTAGTTTAAACGATTTAAACTCTCCCTTATCTAGAAATCCTATCTCTAGTTTAAACGAGTTTAAACTTATCTAGGATCGGCTAGGCCCTATGGGGCCTTGTGCCCCTGGCCCAATGCGGCCAGGACACTCCCTCATAGGCCCATGCCCCCTCCCGGAAGGTGGGGCCACGTTGGTCCCCTTCCGGAAGGTTCTAGAAGCTTCCGGTACAATACCGATTAACCCGGAACAATTCAACTCCAAAACTGCACCGCCTTATATGAATCTTATTCTCGGACCATTCCGAACCTCTCGTGATATCCCGGATCCCATCCGAGACTCAACAAAAAATCATAAACCAATTATCCAATCTATCCTAGCCAAGACACGTTAAGTGTGTGGCCTGCTGTTCGAGAATATGCGACATGATCTTCTATCAATAATCAACAGCGGGTGCAGGCACCCATATTGACTCCCACACATTCATCGATGATCATATCGGATGAACCACGATGCAGGATTCAATCAATCCCATATATATATTCCCTTCGCCTCGCGATATTTTACTTGCCCGAGATTCGATCGTCGGCACGTCATACCTAGTTCAATCTCGCTCACGCAAGTACTTTACTCGTTCCGTAATCCGATATCACTTTGTGATTAACTCCTTAACCACATGCTTGCAAGCGTGTTGATATCGACACCGAGTGGGCCCAAGTATATCTCTCCGACTTGGGAGGGACAAATTCCATCTCGATACATACAACCCAATGATACTTTCCGATCACCGAGAGACACCTTTATGATCACCCTCTCATAGGATGACGTTTGATGACCTCAAAGCTTTCTTCCGATACCGGGGAGTTGTATTATCTCATGGTCTAAGGAATACAATATTTGACATAGGAAAAGCTTCGCAAAGACGAACACGATGACACGATCTAATTGCTCTGCTTTGTTTGGGTCTATCCACCATATCATTCTCCCAATGATATGATCTCATTATCAATTGACAACTCATGTCTATGGTTAGGAAACCTTAACCATCATTGATCAATGAGCTAGTCCATAGAGGCGTACTAGGGACACGGTGTTGTTTACAAACCACACAAGTATTAAAGTTTCCGCTTAATACAATTCTAGCATGGAATATAAACTTTATCATGAACAAGAATTATAATAATAACATCTTTATTATTGCCTCTAGGATATAATTCCAACAATAACATCATCACCGACAACGGAACAAACTTCACCTCGAAGGAGTTCCAGGACTTCCGCGATGACCTTGGCATCAACATCAGCTATGCCTCGGTAGCACATTCTAAAACGAACGGTCAAGTCAAAAAGTCCAACAGCCTCGTCTGTAATGGGATCAAGAAGCGCCTCCTACACCGCCTCGAACGAGCAGCGGGAGGCTGGGAAGAGGAGCTACCCTATGTACTTTGTAGCTTGAGGACAACACCAAACAACGCCACCAGCTACATGCCTTTCTTCATGGTGCACGACGCCGATGCGGTGCTACCATTCAAAGTGCGCTACAAGGCTCCACGGGTAGTCCCTTACAGCATGGCCGAATCCATGACCCTACTCAAAGACTCCATTGACCTACTGGACGAAACACATGACATCACCACTGCCCGCTCGACGGTGTATCAGCAAAGCCTTTGCAACTACCACAGTCGGCGACTACGACCAAGGTCCTTCGTCGAAGGAGACCTCGTCCTGTGACTCAAGTAGAAGGGGAACCCGAATCTTGAATCCCTTTAGGAAGGACCCTACGTGGTCACTGAAGTCATCCCAGGCAGCACTTACCGTCTTACGAATGTAGAATCATGTGTAACATACTCCAATGCCTAGAACATTGCGCAGCTACGATGTTTCTACCCTTAGATGTATTTACTTTCAAATAAGGCTCCTCAGCCAGGCTACTTAGCTGAAACCATGTATCTGCTATTCTGCAATAAATAAAGCTAAGTTCCTAGACCAATCAGTTTTTTCTTTTATATTTTCTGAGTATAGTACACTCGGGGGCTACGCCTCACTCGATAACCTTGTTTGACTCAACATTCTTGCACGCACCTGAGTAGCTGACTATGCAATCAAACCCTTGAAAACCCAGCCTAGTTGCAGCCCAACTGACAGGATGGCAAGGACCTAAGATTGGAAGAGCGCCAGGCTAACGAAAAGGGCATGCTTATTCACACAGTCGAAACGCATAACATGCACTATGTATACAAACTTCACAAGGGCAACAATGGCCCAATCGAAACTATACAGGCTTTGCATTTTTCACATGCCAAACGCAGGAAAAAACTATCACTTCCAACATTGAACAATCGAACAATATCTTCTGCATGCTGGGCAACCACGCGATAGTGTGTGCGCATATTCCATTCCATGCCGTCAGGAGGAATAAGTGGACCCGCCAGTATCTCCGCCAGATCCAGAAATGGGTGGTGTAGATGAATAAGGGATAGTGCAGCCTTGGCACCCGCGACGATCTACTTACTCATACACTCCTTCACCGCACCCACGCTTAGGAACTTATGCAACAACCCCATAAATCTGGACGGATCCTCATCTAGAGGGAACATGGCGCCTAACATCGACACGAATGCTGACCTCGTGTTCTTAAACACCACAAGCACCTGGTGAAACCGGTCTTGCACTGTCTCAACCACAAACGCTCGATCCCGATCCATCCAGAAGAACCCTCCAGCTTCCAGTTCTTGCTAGGTGAGGTAGTTCAGTAAAATATTGTCAACACCCGGATTTTTAATCCCAGATGCCTATTATGCCATTCATCGCAATCCGAGGATTAACATTTTTGCGAGACATAACAGAATTGGATACCACAATACATCATCCATTACAAACCATACTTAAGGTCTTACACAAATAAGGATCTCATGATCTAGTTCTTAATACAACTCAAGCAGCGGAAATACGTAATAATAACGGTAGCGTAGGCGAAGCTCCATCTTCGGGGTCACAAGCAATGCTGACGATGGGAGATGATCCTAGTTGTTGTGACCTTCCTGGGGTCCATCCTCCAGGTACTCCTCTTCATAGTCTGGCCACGGGAATAGCCAGGGACAAAGCCATGAGTACTATTTAAGTACTCGCAAACTAATACTAACAAGTGAAGGGGGTTTTTGTAGTAGGACACTAAGCTCTAGGGTTGTTTTGCAAAAATCCAGATTTACATCTACTAGGTTCAGAAGCAAGAAAAGCTAGCTGAAATTTTATAACACCTAAGTGGGAACTTGTATCTCATGCCACAAATCTGTTGTGGTCAAGTCAAAATCTCAATTCATTTCAGAAGTCATTTTGAAAACATCTAACGGGGGAACAGTATGGCCACTAACTCGTCCATAATCATGACGCGCTATTCGAATAGTTTGACACTCTGCAGAGATTGTACACTTTCACCACAACATTCGATACATCTGTTAGGAACAAATCCTGAATTCACCATACTCAGTATGCGGATAATCAATCCTAACCTTTCAATTACACGCCCTAGTATAAGCACCTCTCCTGTGAGTTTGGCCTCCCAACCATGACCAACTGTCATCTTGGGTACTGCATAGGTGGACAATCTTCACAAGGTAGCCTCAGCTCAGACCTTGGCCGTGAGGGAACTAATACTAAGGTATGTAAGTTTCCAGTCAAGCCCTACCTAATTCTCGGGTATTGTGGTTATACGGTAAAATTGGAATGGTATCGCATCCAGACAACCATCAGTTTTATAAAGGGCTAAGGCTCATGCCTCAACATTTTCATCACCATAAATCATCTGGTGTTCGGAAAACACATGTCCAAAACATTTCAATAGAATGATCCATCATTCCAAGGTTTTCATAACCATTTTTCCACCAAGTATTCCCATCTAAGTTGATCAGGTTTTATGCTTAGCACTAGCATCTACAAGTGGGGGTAAGTACTAAGGAGGGGTGGTAAACTAGTGGAGTTTAACTAAGTTCAATCTCATGCCTTAGGATGACATAAAGATTATCTAGCTTAGGACAAATTTTATGCTCTTTATGCAACCTTCAATCTCTCTAGAATCTACCATTCACTTAAGTAAGCTCTAAGTACTAGCTTTGATAAAGAAATAAAGTGTAAAGCTTGTAAGTAAAACTAGGAATGGGGTTATCAAATGGGTAGGATCATCTATGCTTAAGGCATATAGTTGGCATGGTAACAAGCAAGTATTGGCTTGCATCAATATCAGTATAAGCTTGCTAAATTGCAAGTGTTAGCTTGCCTTGTGCAGAGCAGTGGTTGAAGTTCTCCTCGGCTTCTTCTTCGTAGTATCCTCCTTCTTCCTCGTATCCTTGGTCGGTACTAGCGTCTATAAATAAATATGAGGTACACAATCACCAAACAATACTTAAATAATTTCAATCATCAGACAAAAGGGTCCTATAGATGATCTAGCTTCATCATTAATATTACAAGATTAAAGCTTGGTTTAATTCCTTTTATTTTTAGAAAAGTAATTTCTACTCATTGAAAAATTACTTAAGATTTAATATTATCCAAACCAAACATGGGATCATGTTGACACATGTCATCACCACATATTTTAGTCCATGGGAATGTGATTTAAAGTGGTGTCACAATTTAATAAGGTTTAACCTTTTATTTTACTTAAATAAAGTGACTAGAAATGCCTATGTGGAATTCTTTTATTACTTGAACATTATTTCTGTAAGTAAACCCAAATGTTTTTATATATTCTGAAAGGTATGATCAAATGTGATTTTTGAGAGTTGGAATCAACTCAAAAGCTATTATGGTTTAAATTTGAAAAATGTTTGAATGCAGAAAAGCTTCTGCCTTGTTATTTTTCCAAGGTTTATCTATAGATTCAAATGATTTGAATCCAACGGGCTTGGATTAACCATTTCAATATATTTCTAACAAAATAGGTTTCATTCAATTTGGTGCACTAAATCGATCTGGGTTGATTTTTGAAACTAGGTACAGAACTATGTTTGAATTAAAATGGAAAAAATTAAATTCAAACGACTGGGCTGCGCGGGAAACGATACTGGGACGGCCTGCTAAGCACAACGCTTACGCGGGATGGTTAAGTTGTTGTCCCCACGCGTCAGGGAGACAGGGGGTGCGAAGCGGTACGGGGAAACATGGTGCGTTGGATTAGAAGTAAGATCAACGGCTGAGGGTCGTCGTCGACGATGAACTAGTCACCGGCAAGCTCGAACCCTAGCGGCGCAGTGGGGGTCGTGGGAGGCTCACCGGGGCTCAAGCGAGGGTCGGCGAGGCGGGCGAACGACGAAGTCGACAACGACGAACCTCCTGGTACCAGCAGCTTCTCCTGGGGTGGACGAAATCGACGGCGCCCTTCTTCTCCAGAGGAGGCCTGCTCTGGCGCAATTCCGGCGATGCGCTGCTCGTCTTGCTCCGGGAACGGGGTGGAATGATCAGTTAGGAGAGGGGAGTGAGATGGTGTGCTCAATTCGGCTAGGGGTCGTCTCCTTTTATAGGCTCGATGGTGAGACCGAACGAGATGGGCAGGAGACGGTGGCGACATGGCTACGGGCTGCTAGAGGCATGGCCGGCGGTGGCGATCGATCGGTGGTCTCCTGGCGATGCTCTATTGCTTTAATGCGCGTGTAGGGGCGATGGCAAATGGTCAGGAACACGCGATGCTCTGCGCGGCAGAGGCGGCGTCTTCGACGGCGAGCGGTGGCTCTAAGGTATGGGGCGGCGAACGGGGATGTCTGGCAGTCTCCTGGGACGGTGGTGATCATGTATGAACGCGGCGAGGGCGGCGCACAGTCTGTGGGCGTGTGTCGAGGGTGGCGCTCTGGCGCACGTTCGGAATGGTTGCTGGCGAGCTTGGCATGGTTTGTGCATGTGGTCCAGTGGCTGGCAAGGTTCGAGCACTGGACAGGGGGTGGCGATGGACGGTGGGATGTGTCCTAGACATGCTGTTTAGGCTTGGTGCTTGCTCTGGCTAGCTAGCCATGGTCGGCTGGCAAGGGGGTGCTCGGGTTGGCATGACATGTGGCAAAGGGTAGGGGCTAGGGTTTTTCCAAGCACTGGTTGGCACTGAGGGAGACAAGGGTGATCAATGGTGAACATTGCTTAGCCAGATTACTGCTCACAACAGCGAAGTTAGGCCAGTTTGATTTGTTGCCTCCAAGTGTTTGATGAAATGGCCGCAAGAACTCAAGTTTTGAATTCTGTAAATATTTTTGGTGGGTGTGCTAGGTTGGTGCTGGTGAGTCTGTAGATGCTTGGGTTTTGAAAGTTGATCTTGTTTGAGTGGTTTTTTGAAAAAGTGGGATCTTCCCATATGATAAAGATTCAATTTTAAACTGTCATTTAAACTATGCATTTGAATGTTTCTGGATGATCACAAGGTGGGACTTGATACTTTGTTATGAGTACTATCAAGGGTGCAAAGATCCAAACAAGTTTCTGTTAAGTTCTGAAAGTTAGAGACAGCCAAAGTAGGCATGGGAGTTAATTTGGCCAAAGTGACCATTCACTCATTTTGTTTGTTTTGATATATTTGTCTTTGAAAAAGTTTGGGAATTGTTTAGATGATGTTTATTTCACCTAAGAATACTTTTACAAGCAAAGAAACACATAAACAAGGCAATTCAAAAGAATTCAAAATGGGATGCATACACACATGCATGCTTTCATATTTTTATTTAGAAAAGTTTTTGTTAACCTTAATTTTGATGCCTAGAGTTTGATGATTCTAGTTTAATATTTTTGGGATGTTACAAATATCGACACTATCCTTCTCTTCCCGCAGAATGATATTGACAACTGCAAAGCACAACATTACAACAGCCACAATACATCAACCATAACAAAGAGTGGAAAGCCGAATCCTTCTTACATTGCATATGCTCGCCAATATGCGCGAATTCACCAAGGACATACTTCTCCCTCTCAATAGATTTTTCTGCCTTTTACCGCCACACATCCGCATGGCAACGTCCTTCTCCAGGATTTTTATGTGGTTGTGAAGTAGAGGGAGCTGCGCCATCTCATTTTACCTTGGCTGAGAGGTATCCAAGGGGAAAGGAGAAGTCACCGGAACAATACTCGAAGAAACCTATGGACAGTAAGGTAGTAGAACAGTAAGAATAAGACAAAGGCAAAAGAAGATCGAACATATTTTTACATCAAAAGATATTATGTAGCAGTCCAAGAGATTGTTTGATACAAAGCATGGCACACTACTCCTAAGGAACAAACTACATTAGCTAAACATGCGACTACACGGAGGCACCCGAGGGCTTCATGACGTCCATGGCATCCTCCGTCTCCGTGGCCCATGGCCAATCATTTCTGCTCCATCGAGTACCTCACGAGCAGATCAATGAGCCGTGAGCTATACTTCTTGCAGCACAAAGCAAAAGGAGCAAAAGCTACCTTAGCACCATCATCCTCCACGGGCATCTTTGTAGAACCCCAGATTTACGGTCCGAGAGTACCTGTTATGCATACAAGTCACATTCCCATGATCAGTGCGATGTGAGCATAACCGACCCGTATCATTACAACATCCATAAATTATCGATTACAAAACTTACAGTATTGCCAATATGGAAATTACAACACACCTAGTGGAATTCTTCACGTGCAGAGCCCATGTCATGCCTTAACCTACATGTGACTGACTAGGAGATGGCCTAGCTCGCATAGACGTTAGGTTCTTCATCGCTTCTCGATCCTCTAAAAATATGGCCAAGTAAATAGCCAGTGACAATACCGATGAGTACTTTGAATGTACTCGCAAACCACCTTAAGAGATCAATAATAAAGGATATGCAATATGGTTGTAGTAGGATGTCTCCATAAGAGGTTCTTTTATAAACTAGTTTATCTTGCAGATACAACATATCTCTATATCTTTGTTGAAAAACTTTTGTAAAACATTTTGGAAACCTTTTTGAAAAGTTTGGAAAAACACTAGGATTGGGTCACCCATTTGTTTTTCCTTCCGGTCATCCCATGACCAAACTCCTTCCTCCTTTTTTGAACATCCCATGTTAAAAATGTATATCCTTTCCGACCATCCCATGGTCAAAACTTTTCCAAAGCCATTGCTTTTCCGAAAAACTTTTTGTAATCAAAATCAGCTCCATTGTATAGCAACCTTCCCAACCGTCCATGACCGAGGAATCTGCTATTCGAATAGATTTACACTCTACAGAGGTTGTACACTTTACCCACAAGATTTGATACATCCACCGGGATCACCCTCGGATCGTCATAGTAAAGTATGTGGGTCTTGAATAATTAAACAAGACCTTAGGAATTGCCCACTCTAGTATAAATGCCTACCCTATGAGTGTTAATCCCCTCAAAACCAGGACGCCCTATATAGTTTCCAAGCCAACCGGAGCGTGCTTTGCACCTTGACAGGTGTGCGCTTTCAATGAGGGGCTCATAGTATCGCGTGGAGGTCCGTAGACCCTTTGTTCCTCCTCACGGTCGATGTTACGCATGGACCGTTTTTCTGGAGGCCCACCCTCCAGGGATTGATTGCCCCTTGTAGTAGTGCGAGGCACCTATACCATAATAGAAAACCTTCAGACCTAGCCCCTTCCCACATAGGAGTAATTGTGGTTGCACGGGATAATTGTTCAAGCAAACGGCACAGCCCGGCGCGTTTTCGTAAACATTTTTTCTCCATCTTTATTCCAACCTTTTTGTAAAACCAAATCCTTTTTCCTTATCAAACTCACTTGCAGTCCAAATCCCACCAAGGTTTTCTCATAAAACATTCTTGTAAGCTTTTTTCGGGGTCTTCCCATCCCATAGTTTTGTTTTGTCTAAACCAGGGTTTCCAAAGGGTCATGGTGCTATACACCATCTATTAAACTAGGGGAAAGTAGGTGTCATCAAAGGTATTGTAATAGTAGTACAAACATGTAATGACTTGGAGGATCCAAGCCACTACCATATGTAGTTCATCGTATAGTAAAACAATGAAGTTTCGATAAACAACAGGTAAAACATGCATAAGTAAAACAGTAGGATAAGGCTTATTAGCAAGAAGGTGGCTTGCCTCTGACCAGCGAGATGTCCCGTAACATCTTTAGAAAACCATAATACCAATAATAACAAAAACAATAAGAATAACCCAAATGTTTCCTTCTTCTCAGCGTCACACAAACGCAACTATCGCCGTTCTCGAGCATACATGCAAACAAACAACACCACCATCAATACAATGCATACAAGCATCAAACCATGCAGCAATCAAAGGATAATCACATGATATACATCAGTAGGGTGTTGGATGATGGTTTTGATTGGATTGGTAGAAGATTTGGAGGCATTAGAAAAGAGATCCTTTTGGATTTATAGTCTAGGAATTACCTAAGGGAGGGTTTTTTGGCCAAGGACATGTTCTATATGATACCATTATATAAAAATGGTATCATCAAATAGAAATTGATAAAATAAAACCAACATAAGTGGTTTCACAATTTTATCAATTTCCATTGATTTATAATGATTTCTATAGTGAATAAAACTCTAGTTTTAGGAAATAATTCACCAGAATTGTTATGGAGTTCCAAAAAATATTTCCTTAGGTGATTAGATAGTATTTTATGGAATGTTTCACTGAGAGTTTAAATCACCTCAAAAAAATTACCAAAATTCCCTTGAGAAGATAGTACTGGATGCTAATTGTCTTTTTTATCAGATTAAATATATAAGGGATTTTGATGTGATTAAAAAGATACATGTTAGATATTTTGAATACCTTTCTGCAGAAATTGGATTCACCATTTATGGATACATAGAACTATGGTGGTAAATTTATTGGTAAAATAACCATGCATAGAAGATATTAATTCACCAAAACTCAGTAGATGCTTAATAAATTTTGGGCTCTTGGGGTTTGGTATATATGGGTATGTAGATGTACAGAGAGTTGAAATTAGGTCAAGGCCATTTATGGTTTGACCTAGAGAAATTATTAAAGGCCTAAACATATTTTTTTTATTTTTTTTACTACTATAATAATATTGATCCTCTTAGCATGGGGTCAAGGTCATTAGATAGGTCTATGGAGTACCTACTAGAGACACTTGAGCTTACCCCATTTGGTTATACAATCTCCTAGAGATAATTACTTAGTGGAATGGACACACTTTGTCATATTATTTATAGGAAAATAATTGGATATTATTTTCATGCAAAACCTGCTCTACATGTTAGAGAAAACACATAGGGGCATGTGAAAAATCTGATCTGTCCAAATGAAGGGGAATTTTATTTTTGGATCTAATTAACCAAACAACCATTTTTCTGGATCTGATAAAATGTTTAAGGGTCAGCTGGAGATGGGCTTCTTTCGACGCGAGATGGGCCGCACGGGAGCTAGCCGGCCCAGGTCCGCATGCGCACTGTCGGGAGCCAGCGTTCGAACGCGGCCAGGTGGGACCAGCGTGTCGGCGAGTCAGTGTGGCGAAGGGGTACGGGGCCTCCTCCGCCGTTAGATCTTAAGAGTATCCGACGACACCGGGCCTTCCTATTCCTCTGGACAGAGTGGCGGAAGGGAAACCCTAGAGGCTGCAGGGGATCGATAGGGAAGGCTAACCTGAGGTGAGGGAGATGGTGAGGAGCGTTGGAGGTGACGCGGAGCACGCCGACGAACCTAGGGATGGGCGGGACGATGTGGTTCAGCGTCGGAGGAGGTCTCGCGCATCTTCACCGATGGATGTGTTTAGGATCTCTCCGACGTTGTCATCTGGGGGTTCCCTAGGAGGAGAAAAGGGCAGGGTTAGTTGTAGAGGAGGGATGAGGTTCTGATGGATACTTGTGGCATCACTAAGATTTTTATTCCTTTTGCATAATGATTACTCATATCAGCCAGAGGAGTGATTCCAACATGTTTACAACTACCTGTGAGTGCCAAGTATCTTACCCATTATAGCATTGCTGCTACAAATGTTTAATCAACTCATAGCCGAAATCTAGGAGTTTCCTCCATGAAGATCATTCGTAGGCTAGCGGAGTTGTTGGCATCCCATGAAGTTTGACACGCATAAAGTTATATCATTCTTATGATTCACAATTCAAACTTTGGCATGCTCACAAGAACCGCTAAAAATTAATTCAATTAAACAAATCCTTTCAAAGAGAGCTATAGATTCAATCATTATTTTCTGTGTTGTCGAGTGTCTCTAGGAATAAGCTTTCAAGACTAAACACTACAACACACAAGTCTCAATTGTGATACTTTTTCTTATTATAATTGTTTAGCAAATTTTTAGGCAAATTTTGGTTAACTACAAGAGCTGGAACAAAAATTTACTCAACTAAATACCCATGCAAACAAAATTTTACTCCAATATAAAGACTCACTCCACCAATATAACATCTTAACATTTACTACTAACTAGCATGGGTTTCTCAAACTTCAAAAGTGGGGAGTCATAAGGCATACCTCTCATGTTTGGTTCCACTTCTCTCTTCCCATTTGATTTGTTTCTTGGAAACTCGAAGTCAATCACTCTCTTGCAAATATACGAGAACCTCAAGGAGAAAAGAAAAGAAACAGGGAAAATAAAGACAAATGGAGAAATATTTTTGTTGTTTTCTTTAAGAGATAATTAAAGAATAGAAAATTGGCAGCAAAGATCGCCTAGAAAATCTTGAAAACAAATGAAAATAACTAAAGAGAAAGTGATGGCGAAACAAACAAGAGTGCTTATAAACTCAAACTAAAAGCATAACCTTGAAAATATAATAAACCAAATGAACACCAAATAAAGATAATGGGGGAAAACTTCCCCAAGCTCAGGCTTTTGCAAGCCCTTCAAAGCATTGTGGTGGCGGGAAAGTTGTAGTTCCAGTTCGCAAATTGAGTTCATAAGTTACTAGTGGTTTCTCGGAGGTTCAGGGCGATATTATGCATCCCCTACACAGTTCCTCCAAGTTCTTGAAAATCTTGGTATGTAGCGAATCAGTTTGGTGGTTGCTCCTCTTGATAAGGAACTGCTTGCTCCTCATCTTGGTCCTCATCCTCATCCAGGATCTCCTCCTCTGGTTGGTGTTTCTCAACCTACAAGTCATAAAGCACAAATCCTTCCTCGATAGATAAAATACTATTAGGCAGAGGAGCGGTGTAGACACGCCCAGCTCCAGCAATGTGTAAGTAATAAACACCACCTCTCCTAGTGAGCATTCCACAAGCCTTTAAAGTAGAGAAACCAACACGTCGCTCACCTAGCACTAGTTGCAACTCACCTAGGTCGATGCCCAGGGCATTAGCAAGCATGGTGATGACGACTCCACATGTGATTGGTCCTTGGCTTTGAGAGGATTGGTAATCCAAGTAGTGCACAAGAATTGCACCCAAGTGGAGTGACAAGTTGTTGTTGAAAGCAGCTTTTGCAAGGACCAAGATGTCCTCCTCATTGAGTCTTGTAAACTCATTACGTGCCTGCAAGGTGTTAGAAATAACATAGAACAAATAGAGAATAGAAAATGTTGAACATTCTTCCCCTTGCTAACTCTAGAAGTGAAGCTCATTCTATTATAGTAGAGTTCTGGGGAAGCTTCTATGCTAGTAAAATATGTGTGTATAGCATTAGGATCATTGTTGGCTAAACCAAAAAATTGCACCATTCATCAAGTGATAAAGAATAATTGTTGTTCATAAGTCAGAAAGAAATCATATCCTCTCCATGCCATGTTTTAACGGTGCTTTTCAAAGAACTTAAAAATTCAATAGTTAACCGACGATAGGTAGGTGCATCATGGGATACAAAGTTTTGCAGGATAACTCTATTGCAAAGTAAATTAAAGTCATCAAAAATACCGAGTTGATTCAATATAATGGGGCAAGCCCACTTGGTTGCCTTCACTTCTCTGTTCTTGATCCTATTGAAGCGATTACGATGGGACTCATCCCTGAACCGTATCCCCATGCGTTCCTGATCTGTAGCCCAGGAAGAACTAGTGGCGGCACGAGCACGAGTTTGGCTCCTTGTGTTCATCATCTAAAATAATAAGAGAAGACAAAAATAAACCTTTTTGATCCAATAGTACTAAGCATAACATATTCCTCATCATAGCACAATAAAAAGAATCTCCTCAAAATAATAATCTAGGCAAGAAAAGCATGGCAACTAGTTCATAGTAAGTCTCACACTAGATTGATAATGACAATAGATTAGAGATGAATTTGCAAAAAGTAATTGGAGGATCCTAGGAGAAACATACCGTAGATCACTTGTGTGCGAGGAAATCGACGAAATTGAGTAGAGATGAATATCACTTGAGGTTTTGAGAGAGTTTGGAGGTAGAAGAGAGAAAAAGGATTGCAGTTTTGGTGTTGGGGTACCTGTCCTATGGCGATTTTGTGGTCGGACGCAACTATACGGCCAAATATATGGCTAGAACATTTTGTTCCTGTCGTATAGTTGGTCTGATGGCAAAAAAATAGGGTTTCTAGGGTTTGTCACCTATCGGCGCAACTATATGGCCAAACTATACGGCTAGGATTTTTCATCCCTGTCGTATAGTTGGTTGTCAAGCTTGTAGTACCTTTTAAAAGAAAATCGAAAAATGCCCTGATATCTAAACGGCCCCAACTATACGGTTGGAATTTTAATTCCCACCGTATGGTTGGTCGTTAAACCTTCTGTACCTGTGAAAGAAATTTTGGCAATGTCATAGATAAATATACAACCGCAACTATACGGCTTGAATTTTTATTCCCGTTGCATAGCTGGTCATTAAACCTTCCGTACTCTCCAAAAAAATCCCGTTTCTTCGAGAATTCTTTCTTAAACTAAAACTTAGAGAAACACCATGTTTTTGAAAGAAAATTACAGTCTAAATTGTTGACCGACAAAAACATGTATAAAACAGGATTTTTAGTACTACCAAACTTCTCCTCAACTGGAGTTTTCTAGAACTCTTTATTCAACAAGAAATTTAAACTAAAACTTAAAAACTTTATTCAAACCTTTATTTCACATTGGTTGCCTCCCATGTAGCGCTCTTTTATGGTCAATAGCTTAACCTTGATGTTGCTCACTTAGGCCAGATGAGTGGGACACCCACTCCAAAATAGTTGGCTTTCAAAGTGATGGCCTCCTTCTCATCATGCTTGGTTCTTTCTCCTGGGAAAATGAATAACAAAAGGATCCCGCAAAGGCAATTAAAGCTTCATGTTCCCTTCATGTGGATTAATCAAAGCCTTAATAGTTCTTAAAAATAGACGACCTAATATGATAGGAGCAGTAGCATCTTCAGGCATGTCAACAATAACAAAATTAATGAGAGCAGGACATCCTTGAATGTATACTAAAGTATTCTCTTTAATTCCTACTACTTGTTTATAGGTAGAATCTGCTAGATGTAATTTTAACTCACTAATTTCAAACGAGCCAAGATTCAACTTATTAAAAAGACTTTTTGGTATTGTTGAAACACTTGCACCTAAATCACAAAGTGCATCTATCTCATTAGTCCCAATTTTAATCTTAATAGTAGGCTCAAATATATCATCAAGTTTAACTGGTATTTTTTCAACAATTTTCTTATACTCTTCCTCAAGGTCAGGTACCTTAATTGCCACCTGATTAACAAAGTGTTGATACATTTTTTCCTTGTTTCCTTCACTTACCGGAATCTTGATATTGATCCTTTTTACAAGATCTTTAACCGTGTATATTGGTGAAGGAGCATTGCTATAGTCAAGTTCTTTGGGCTCCTCCCTTTGGATTCTTATCATCTTAAGTTCTTCAACCATATTGGGCATAGCTTTACCTGCAAATTTATCTAGAATGAGAGTTTGACTCTCGGTTATCTTACCTAAATGTGCCTCAACAAACCTTGTCCTTTCTTAGAGGTCCTGCAAATCATTCTTCAAACTAACAGCTTGGTTAGATAATTTACCAAGCATAACATCATGGTTCTCCGTTATTTTAACAAGGATATTGTTTTCCTCATTTTGCGAGTCCACAAAGGACTTAAGAGTTTCTTGGAGACTGTTATATTATTATTAGAATTACCTGCAGGGCTAGAATAATGTTTCTGAAAATTTGGATTATAGTTATTTTTTTCCAAGAAGGGTTATAATCATTATGAGCTATGAAGTCTACTTCTTCAATATTTGGTTCTGGGATATCTCTTACCGGGGTTTCCTTACTTTTGACGGCTAATATGAGCTCATCCAGCTTAGCATTGAGTTGTGACGGAGTTCACCTTCTTCGTGTTTGATATTTCCACATGCCATTGGGCATGGTTTTCTTGCATGTTGTCTAGCAGCTGCTTTGCTTCGGTAATTTGTTTGCCCATAAATGTTCCTCCAGCTGCAGTATCAAGCATAGACTTAGACACAAGGTTAAGAGCATTATAAAATAAATGGATAATTAACCAATCTTCCATCCCATGGCTGGGACAATTCCTCATGCATTCTTTCATTCTCTCCCATGCAAGCGCTAGTGGCTCACACTCTTCCTTTATAAAACTAGTAATATTAGATCTCAGTTGCATAGTATTTGTAGGTGGGAAAAATTTAGTCATAAATAAATAAGTACATTCCACCCATGATGCAATAGTATTTCTAGGCAAAGATAGCAATCATTATTTTGCTCTTCCTTAAGAGAGAAAGGAAATAAGCGCATCTTGACCGCATCGGGGTCAACATATTTAATGCGCATCATATCACATATTTTAGTGAAAGTGTTCAAGTGCATCCCTGCGTCCTCAACAGCAGAGCCTCCAAAATTTATTCTGTTGAACCAAACTTAAATAGTGGGGCTTAATTTCATAATCTTCAGCAGTAATTGCTGGCTGAGTAAAAGGAGTATGCAAATAATCATTGTTGGGAGTTGCAAACTCCCCAAGCTTCTTTTTGGCCATATTTCCTATGCTTTTGGGTTTTTTAAGCTAAAACTTACGATAGTAAAAAAAGAATTTAAAGACTACCTATTTTTTTGTTTTTTCAAATAAATACTTAAAGCAAACTAACAAAATTAAAAACAAGAATTAAAACTAGCAAGCTTCCTACTAACCTCACCAGTGGAGCTTTTGCTTCCCCGGCAACGGAGCCATAAAAAGGGTAGATACCTTCGATCCGGATTATGGATGTAGTATAGCTCCTTTTTCCCTAGTAGATCTAGGTTTATAGAATCCTCGGGAAGCAAAAAAAACAAAGTGAAGTTACTTTAATGGACCTTCAGGAGTTTTGGAATTCTTTTTGTGTTTTCCCGGACAAAGAGTTTGTGATCTTTTGTTGTTGATGATGGAGAGAGAGAGAGATAGGGCCTAGGGCTTTTGGTTTCACCTGTAGCTATGCAAAACATATGATAGAAATAAAATATAAGAATAAAGTATGCATGTAATTGTTAGAGCAATATTATTATATGTGGGAAGTGCATCCATAATTGCTATTGCCTCAGCAACCACTTATAGCAATAATCTACTAGTCTCATCCATATAAGAAAGAGAACTAGTGATATGCATAGTGATGTCACCATTAATCACAAGTAAATCCCTCACATACATCCGTACTATCCTTTCTGGCACTACGGTTCCCGTCCTGCAGATTAGACATTACTCACACTCCCTATACCTGGATCAATCCTCAGGGTCTTGGGTACCTGACAAGTCCTTAGATTGAGGCAAGAGAGGGTACAATAATAATCATGTCATACAAACTAATACATGATCCCATCTATGATAAATAACATGCACATGCTACATGGCTAGGCCGAAGCCCTTAGCCTAAGGAGAATTACTCACACATAGAGATAAAATCAACAATCATATACATTGTAATAGAGATCATAAGATTGATAGAAAATAGTCTTACAGTGTCGCCAATTGGAGAAGAGATCTACTATTACAAGTGGTGGAATATGGCTATAGTGGTGGAGAAGGGTTTGGAGATTAGATCTAATGGAAGGGTGTTGTCGGCGGCGAAGCAGATGGAGTCGGGGGCGAATGCCAGAGTGAGGATATGTCGAGGATAGGGTTTTTCTCCTTGCACGAGGCCTCTTTATATAGGGGTCCATTCACAAAAGTTGTTCTGTTTGACCTAACAGAGTTGATGGCAACTATATGACTGGCACTATACGGCCGGAATTTTATTCCCGCCGTATAGTTGGTCGTTAAGACTTCTAGATCCACTTCAAGGCTCCCGGTTTCTTTGAAGTGTTGGAAATCTCGTATCTTTTACTTTAATGTTGTGATTCCCATCATTATACGATATTATCTATGCAGGGAAAAATAGCAAGAAAGGATTGCATACCCCTTTGATCATTAGGAATTAGTGGCAGGGTTTAGAGAGATATTTCATCAAAAGTATGAATGATATCTAGTTTAAATGTGAGTGTGGATGGCTATATTTCACAGCCATCATTTCCTTGGGAAAAAATGGAACTCATCGACTCAAGAAAAGCAGAAACATAGAACGGGAAGGAGAAACTCGCATGATGTGCGTAACTTACCAGATAGCGCCTGGGCAGCGGCCATAAGCTGGTCAGCAAGTTCATTCTTCCTCTCGGCCACCTTAGTCGCTAGATTCTCCTCATGCTCCATTTATTCCTGCTTAAAGTGTTCGAGAGGCTCCATGACGCCATTTGCCTTGGTCTCCGCTTGGATGCGACTCTTTTTAAGAGAAGTCAGCTGACAGTGTGCTTCGTTGTTCTTATCTATAGTCAAGGCAAAAACATAAGTCGAAGCCCCTCAGGGGTACCCCATCAGTATCAGCAATAAGACACTCACCACGGAGATGCCGAAACTCCACCTCGAAGCGCACATGCTGGTGCCCCAAGCGATTCAGCTCCCGCTGGAAGGGATGCATAAGGAAGACCACATAAGAAACATAAAAGACTTGGGGGCTCAGCAAGGTAGACTCGAGACCACTTACGTGTTCACTCGAATACTCGGTTGCGCATTTGTCGTTGACGTAATAACCTTACGAGTCCTCGGCTTGGAGGAACTCGAAAAGCTACTGTCGGAGTTGGCCGCTGCCTTCGGGGAAGTTGCCGACGCCTTGGCACTCGTCGCCTTGGACTCCACGGCAACCTCCTTAGTCTCGTCCTTCATGGATTCATTCGAAGAAGACCCCTAATCCAACGCCAGTAGCAATAACATAATCATTAGTCGCAAAACCCATCGACACACACAAATGGGAACCATAAAGGATACTTACGTGGCGATGTTGGAGAGGTCAAAAAACTCTGCTTTCTTATGCTTCTTGGCTTGTGGCTTGCGAGCCATAGCCTGGATAGGCACCGCTAGAATCATCCTAGTCCCACCATCGACAGATGAATGCTCCTACAAAAAATAAGGCCCCTTCAGCATCATCGGCGTTGACACATTCGAGCCCTTGCATCGGCTCCTCTTGCAAGAATTTCCGTCACTAGGATCGAGGGCTTCCTCCAGTAGTGATTGCTAAGTAGGGATGGTAGACTCCGATTCGTCCATGTCCCTGCCGTCCGGATCCTTCTTGAATTGCTCAGGAAGAGGAGGCATCATCTCCTTCACCTTCAGATCCTACAAACAACTAGAAAATCATGTTAATCACAATCACATCAAGAACGCACAATGTTACAAGAATTATAAGATGCAAATAAGGATCTCACCTGAGGAACATCCTGGGACGCTCTAAAAGGAGTAGTCGATGTCTGCACTGGCAAGTCCTCGTGAATTCTGAGGCTTAACAATGGCCTGAGAGTCCTATCGAGTTCTGTCGATGACAGCTCCTCTGATTATACCTTCGTCGGATCATTGGCACCAGCATATAAAACATCGGATACGCCCTGGCCTGGAGGGGCTATATCCGACGCTTGTTGAAAGTGCAGATGATGTCGGCGCCTGTAACATCTTGGCTGCGGTGTAGCTGCAAGGCCTCCACGCACTTGTACAGTGCCTCGACAACCTCGGTTTCACCAAAAGGAATGTAATTCTTCCAAGCGCAATTCATGATGATCTCCATGCCCGTGCGAATGGAGGAAGGCCGCAGAGTATGGTTGGCCATCTTCTCGTCATGGATGTAGAAACATTTGTTCCTCCATCCTTGAGCGGACTCACGATATTGAAGGTAAAATACTATTGGTTGGGACGGATATATATCCCACACCCACCAACTTCATAAACCGTGCCGCCGAAGCCGGATTGCCTCTTCAAGGTATAACTTATTGAAGAGGCCGAAGTGTGGCTCGATTCTGAGCCAGCACTCTTAGAGGGTGATGAAACATGCGATGTGAAGAATGGAATTGGGAGAAAACTCATGCATTTGAAGCCCGTAGAGAAAGAGAAGCCCACAAACAAAATCGTGGGAAGGAAGAGAAAGGCCTCGAAGGACAAAGGCAAGTAACATCACTCGGAATCCAGCAGGAGGATCGGGGAGTACCTATAGAATAGGGAGAATGCAATCCTCCTCCTTCTGTGATATCAGATGGGCCTCGTGCATGTGGCACAGGTCCACGGACTTCATGGTCGACCACCGTCAGCCGCCGTTGGTGACACGGCCTCCGGTGCTATTCTTGGCAGCGCCAGCGGTGCTCTTCCCAGCTCCAGCCCTCTTCTTTTGATTTCCCATCCTAGCGTGATGTGTCTTGCACTATGCTTGTATGATCGTGGAAGGAAAAACGCGAATCCTTCTAGTGCAAGGTGGGAGCAATGGAGGCAAGAGGAGGCGCACAAGAGGATAGCAAAGGATATATGAGATGCATTGAGAAGAAGAGGAAATTTACCAGCGCCCTTGGGTGTAGTAAAGGGCAAAGACGATGAAGGAGATCCATTGATTCACATGCGTGTGTCACGCATCACAACGCACACGTGCCAGCTCCCACTCGAACAATCTATAGAACGCTCCCCACTACGCATGGAAATCGAGGAGACACAGTTAAAATCACATAATCTACACGTGACTGGTCAAATTTCGGTCAGAATGTGGGACCCTTGATCGTCTCGTCGCATCAGCACGGCCGTCGCAGACAAATGAGTTCACCAATCTTCAGTAATGATGTCATTATCAGTCACAAAGGAAGAAACAAAGCAAGGGCTCCATATTGTTCGAGTCAACAACTGAGTTTTTACTCGAGTCTACGACTCGGCCAAATACTCGGGGGCTACACCTAATAGGAGCGCTGACTGCACACCCGAAGAATCTATTGGGACATGCAAGCACCCGAAAATAATGATCAATGGAATAACACGCCTCGACTCCTTTTCAAGTCCAAGACTCGATTACAGATTCGAGGTATACTCCCATAGGGAGCGCCGGTCGTTGTTCAATTAATTTTGTCTATCAGGTACATTCACAAGATTAGAGTGTCTGCTCGAGTCTACGACTCGAACAGACACTCGGGGGCTACTCCCATAGGGAGCGCTGAGGTAGGCACCCTATGGATAAATCAATAGTGATCCTTCAGACCCTCTACAGAGACTACGTCGTAAAGGCTGACATGTAGTCAAAATGTGGTGACTCCGCCCAAAAATTATGCTAAGAGATGACGTCTCTTTAGCCAGCCGAATCATCTCTGCAGCGACAAACATTCAGATTCTATATTAGCGATACAGAGATAAGAACTACAAACGCAGTCTGATGGCCTGGTAATGCACCTAAATGAGCTCTAACAGTAATATTCCGTGCCTGCAGGCATGATCAAAAATCCCGACAGACATGTTGGGTAAATATCTGATAATACTGGAATTCAACTCCTGTAAAACTTCCGTGGCTTGATTCGAATTACGCCATCACATTTCTAGTTGTGAGTCTAGGGACTCGAATCTGAGTAGATAGTGTTGTTTTTCCCAAAGATAATTAACTGACCCTGATCCGTCGGCTGAGTCAGGCATGCATATCAACTATCCCCATGAACTACACATTATGACCTGAAAGCATATTCAGATGAAGGAACTCAAAAGTTTCTGAGTCCTCAATCGAATCTGCGATTCGACTGAACACTCGGGGGCTACTGACATGGGTTTGCCCTACGGGTTCCCAATATTAGCCTATCCGGTCTGACCCAGTGAAAGCCCATGAGATAATCTGCACCTGATGACGAAGCCCAGGAAGGATTCGGGTGACCCACGTACATGAAGGAGGAGTTTCCTTGGAGTATACGACTAGCTTTAGATAGAAAGTTTAAACGGTAAAACTCTAATCTGTAACTGACTCGAATTAACCCTGAGACCTAGCCTCCCCATATAAAGGCCAGGAGGGCATGACGAGGAGGACAATCTCAACCCTAGCATACTCAACCGCCAGATTTCATGTGCACACCTTTGTAACCTTTAGCGTCGCCATCAATTGAGAGCAGACAATCATGAGTATAGTTTCCCTCCGGGGGCCTGAACCTAGGTAAACCTTTGTTGCATGTTGTTTGTTTGTTAGCCATTCCCGATCTCCAGCGCACCCCTTTTCCTCTAAACCCAAGTCCATAACAATGGGCATTGACGAGTTGAACCCTCATCAAATACACTTTAGTAGGTTTTGAGGTTTTAATCTCAAGAAAATTGGAATTATCTTATTAGCATTTGAGGAAAATATCATATGATTTACATACCAAATACTACTTAACTAACAGGTTTTAAACCAATGGCAGGTTCTATATGATACCAATGTACAAAAGTGATATCATCCGATAGGTATTGACTAAATAAAGCCACAAAAGTGGTTTTTGTCGGGCTCCTGGCAACCGGGGTGCCACATACCCATGATTAACGAGCCACGCGCCGGACGGATCGCCACCCCCATAAGGTGGCCACACCTCTAGAGGAACCCGACCAGGCAGGCATCACGAGGCATTAAGGATCGCAATTTTACCCATGGGTACGGGTACCCGCGGGTACCGTACCCGCATGGGTAGGGTATGGGCACACTTTTATGCCTACGGGTAATACCCATACCCTACCCGGTAAGTGATGGGTACAGGCACGGGTATAGACTTGTACCCATGGGTATACCCATACCCTGCCCGTTTAAACTAACATGTCAAATTTAGTTGTAGAGTATCAACCTATGCAGCCAAGAAGCCTAGGGACAAGTATGCGATTGCGAATTCTAAACTTCGGTACTTTCATGTACTCGTCTCCCTATTATTAAGTCGAGATAATTGTCCTTTTCCAAATATATGTTATTGATAAACGTAAAATTGTGAATAATTGTGTGCTATTAGATCTACCCAACGGGTACCCAATGGGTATGGGTATCCAGCGGGTATGGGTATGGGTAAAGTTTTATACCCGCGGGTACGGGTATGGGTAAGGTTTTGTACCCATTGACTACACGGGTATGGGTATGGTATTGCTCTACACTGCCCATACCCTGCCCATTGCCATCCTTACGAGGCATGCGCCTTGTGAGGAAAGAAACCTCCAAAGGAATACCTCTGAAGGGATCCGGCCGCGACACCATGATGCGTCGTCAAGCCTCGGATACCTCAGAGTGCATCAAGGGAGGGACCGTAAGTTTGTCGAGTGAAGTATGAGATGCAGCCTCGACAGGAAGTGTTGCGTTCCTGTGGTGCCAGCTGCCTTGGTAAAGAAGACTCGGTCCACCCCCTTTCTGCAGGTAAATGACTGGCAATCTCGTGGTGGAAGGCCCCCCGTTGTCGTTTTGGTGAAAGAGGGAAAAAGAAAAGGGCGCCGGATGAATACAAGTGATGTCAACAAGGTTGCTTTATAGGAGGATGCAGTGGAGCACGGCTAGCTGGACCAAGTTCAGCAAAAGTAGCCTCCTAGACCGGGATCTCGAGGAGTGGCACTGTGGATGCCCTTCCCGTCCAAAGGCTGGGGGAAGAGGCCCAACGCCGCCCTATATAAGGGACCCCTCTCAAACCTTAGAACGGATCGATCCCCGGTGATCTAAACCCTAGAAATCGAACTTCCATTGTACCCTCGTGAAGCAAGCGAGTGATTGATACGTTGGAAATGCATCTATAATTTTTGATGCTCCATGCTTGTTTAGTATCTACTTTGCTTTGCTTGTCTACACTTTGAGGTGCTTTTTAGATGTTTTCTGGTACTAACATACTAACAAGTTGCAATAGTGCGAGATGCCTGTTTTCTGCTATTTTTGGTTTCAGAAAAGTCAGTAAAGAAATATTCTCGGAATTGGACGGGACAAACGTGAAAGTCAATTACTTTCTGTGGGGAACAAGAAGTCCAGAGGGGAACGGAGAGGCCGGCCAGGGCGGCCAGACCCACTCTAGGCGCGGGTGGGCCCTGCCTCGAGCCTGGGAGGGCTATGGGGCCCCTGGTCGCTTCATCGGCCTCCCCCTTCGCGTATAAGAAGCCCCCGATGCAGAAACCCTAAGAACCCGATCAAATCTCCACGAAACCGCCTGTAGCCACCGCCACCATCGTCCCTAGATCAGGGGGATCTGAAGTTCTTCCCGGCACCCTGCCGGAGGGGAGATCATCCCGGAGGCCTTCTCTCCGGTATGATGCGTGAGTAGTTCCACCTTGGACTATGGGTGCATGTAGTAGCTAGATGGTTGTATCTCATCCTTTTTGCTTTCATGTATAGATGTTGTGAGCTCCGTTCATGATCAAGATATAATCTATTTGTAATCATGCATGTTGTGTTTGCAGGGATCTGATGGATATTGAGATTATTATGTTGGTTTGATTAATGGTTTTGTCTTTATGATTCTATCATGTCTGTGTTGTTTGCGATCTTGCATGCTCTCCGTTGTTAGTAGCTATCTTGGCCAAGTAGTTGCTAGTGACTCCAAGAGGGGGTATTTATGCTCGATAGTGGGTTCATGCCTCTAGTTTCCAAGGGAAGTGACAGAAATCTCTTCGGTGGTAGATGTGTTGTTGCTACTAGGGAGAAAACAACGGTCTCTTGTTCATGGAACATGTGGACTATTTACCTTACACACTTTGCTTAAAGCAGTTGTCTATTTCTTGCAACTTAATACTGGAGGGGGTTCGGATGATAACCTGAAGGTGGACTTCTAGTCATAGATGCAGTTGGATGGCAGTCTATGTATCTTGTTGTATTGCCCAATCAAATCTCATAGGATCTTTCTGACTAGTAATTTCATTGTTATGCCTTGCTCAGTTCCTGTCAATTGCCCTGCTGTAATTTGTTTACCCTTCATGCCATGTTGTTTATCTAAGGAGAGCACCTCTAGTGAACTATGGAACCCGGTCCAATCTTTACCATTGATACATCTTCCACTGTTACTTGTTTACTTGCTGCAAACCAATACCTTCCACACCATACGTTTAATCCTTTGTTACAGCAAACCGGTGAGCTTGGCAACCTCACTAATTCGTTGGGGCAAAGTCTTGAGTTAGTGTGGTGCAGGTCTCCGCGTTGCTTGCAACACCTGTGTGATGTTTCCTTCCTCCTTCTGGTTCCATAAACTCGGTCTCAACTAAGGGAAAACTTGCTGCTTTCTCTTCACACCCTACGCTTGGGGTTACCAACGAAGTGCCACGTCGAGCATCATCAAGACTTTCTGGCGCCGTTGCCGGGGAGGCTAAGGACGTCCTCACAAGGGGAGTCCTTCACTTCCTTTCTCTTTACTTTGCTTTTAGTTTGCTTCATTTATTTTGCTTGGTTTTATTTGCCTCTTTTCAAAAAACACCAAAAAATTAGTCTAGTTTGGTTTGCTTGCTTTATTCAAAAACACAAAAAAATAGTTCCTACTCTGGTTGCTGGTCCGTTATTTCCTTGCTTGATCATGCTTTCTATCAATGGATGATTTTTTTGAAACTAGTTCTTATTGGCAAGGTGGGTTCACGGAAGAACAAAAGTATTATTATAAGGAACACCGTTTGTCACAAAAAGGGAAACACTTATGGGAACAAATTGATAAGTTGAATACTATTGCTATAGAGGTGTTCTCCACTTATAATGTTACTTATTGCTTTGATAAAGCTTGCTACTGCAGGAGGTATAAACACCTACCCTTTCAATGTGAGTATAATGATAATGTTACCATATCTTCTTATGTTAAAGGAAATTGTGACTTTTATGATGTGGAACAAATTTAAGAATTTATTGTCTTCAAGGGTGCATTTGAACTTGCCAGTTTGCTTGAAAATACTGATGATGCACCTTATGAATATGAGATTTATGAGATACTTAAATTTTTCTTTGATAATTACAAGGACGAAAATGGATATATTCTTGAATATTTTAATAGATGCTTTCCACAAATGGAAGAGACTAATGCCTTGCATGAGCTTATGGAAGAAGAAATTGTTGAAACTGGAAGCTCATTAGATGAAAAAGATAAGGAGAGTGATGAACAAAATGAGGAAGAATGGGTTATCTACCCATGCCTACCTTCTAATGAGAGTAACTCTTTATTCATTACATTATTTGATTGCCCCTGCTTACCAAAGGAGGATGAATGTTATGTTCCTGTGGATCCTTTTAAAATATCTACTTTGGGTAAAACCCGTGAAGGTTTTAATTCCACTATTTGTGAGCTTGATAGAAGTTATGTGTTTGTAGATCATGAAAAGCATGTTTTATGTGATAGCTATATTGTTGAGTTTATTCATGATACTACTGAAAATTATTATTAGAGAGGAAAGTATGGTTGTAGAATTTTTCATGGTGCTGAAACACCTCTCTATGTGCTGAAAGTTTTGAAGTTACTCTTTTTTTATCTTCCTATGCATATCACTTTGTTCTTTGTGAATTTATTTGTGTACAAGATTCCTATGCATAGGAAGTGGTTTATACTTAAATGTGTTTTGAATTTGCTTCTTGATGCTCTCTTTTACTTCAAATCATATTTCTTATGTGAGCATCTTCTCAAACTATCAGGCCTAACTTAAAGGCGTTAAATAAAAGTACTTGTTGGGAGATAACCCAAGAGTTTCCTTGAGTCTTGGAAGTCATTACTTCAGTAATGACCTCTCCTTATCCTTTTTTTTTATTTTTGTGCCAAGAATGACCTCTAATGAGAGGGAAGTAAGATTTGGGGAGTTGCTGTCCCAAAACAGATTCCTGTCCTCCACCAAAAACATTCGTGAGGAGTCTCTGTAACTCGGATTGATCTCAAAATTTACGAATAAATCCCCCAGTATGTTAGATAACGTTCGTTAGTTCAACACTTTTTGATTTGAGCAACAAAAGATGTTTGAAAAAATCGGTTTCTACCTGATGGTCTGTTTTGACAGATTTCTGCCATTATTTGCATTTGCTTCTTATTGATTCCTTTTTGAGTTCTATTTAGATGAATTGAGCTTTTTGAAGGAGTTACTACAGTAGCTTGTGTTTTTAGTGAAAAGCCTTGCTGTTCCAAAGCTTTGCCAGAGGTCTAATATCTTTTGAATACACTAATGTTACTAATGAAGATTGTTTGAAGTTTTGTGTGAAGGAAAAATTTCAGGTGTAAAGAGAGAATGACGCAATGAGATGAAGAATGGACAAAAGATCAAACTTCGGGATGCCACCATGGTGTCACCCCAAGAAATATCCAAGAGGTACAAGCGTCAAAGCTTGGGGATGCCCAAGGCATCCCCTTCTTCATCAATAAAAAGCTCAGGTCTGTCTGGACACTTCGTTTTTCTTGTTTCATGCACACTTGTGTTGTTCTTGGAGCGTCTTAGTTTTTGTTTTCTTTTCTTAGTTTTTTTAGTTTGCTTGATTAGTTTGGACCCCCGTTCTCGCTATGTTGTTTTGCAAATAAGTTGCTTGGTGTTGGAAAAGAGTAGTAAGTTCTTGCTTGAAGTGCAAGAGGAGCTTGCATTGACTGTGACTTAGACTTTAGCATGACATGATAGGTGTTGTTTTGACCTTATGCTTAGTGATTATTGTTGTAGCATGTCTTGTTACAAACAATTGGGATTGCTTAGTGTGCCTTGAAGAAATTATGCGTTGTTTTAGCATGCAAAAGCATAGTATTGTGGTATTCTCCTTTGATGCTTTGCTTGGGTTGACATGGCACATGCTCACACCATGTTTTGACTATGACAAGTCACCATTAGACTCTATGATCATTTAGTCCTTGACTTGTAGTACCACTCTTTGCTTTGATTAGTATGCTTTGTTGCACTGCATGATAATGGCCATTATGCTCTCTTAGTTGGTTGCCCCCAGTCTTTTTCTAGCCTCCACTTGTATGAGTAAGTTCTACTCATGTTTCAAACTCCCAAGAAACCAAGTTATTCCAAAGTGTCCACTATAAACTCCTATGCATGGTGTGTTACACCATTCCAAGTATATTCTTGTTTTCAGCTATCTTCCAATTAAAAACTATTTTGTTATGTGAAAACTTAGTGATTAAAGCCCTCAAGAACTTGATGGAAAACTTTATATTCTTTGCCCCTAATAAACTTGAACCATTGTGACAACTTTGTTGTATATTCTAGAACTTATAAGTTGGAATTAGCAGAACCGTATTGTCATGGGGAACGTTTTCAACATTGCACTTGTACTTTGTACTCAATTGATATCATGTTCTTTTGTCTATGGATGTCACCGGTGTGAAATAAAGAGGAAACTTGTAAGTCCATGGAGTTTGTATCCTGTGTTAGAGAAACGCCTGGGCCGTAGCCTAAGCCATGCCTAATCATGGTGGAAACTTGCAGCATCACCATAATGAGCTATCAATGAAGCATCCTCAATGAAAAGCTATGCATATGGTAAATAAAAAGATTGCTGAGATTCTCATTGTCTGCTTGCCTTGTCATTTTGGTTATGGGAAAGCTCCTGTACCATGTGCAAGGGGTACCCCATTGGTGGTTCTCAATGATATGCAAATACTTACAATGATAAGAACTTTCATGTTACCAAAGTTGAGTATGCATGAGGTGTGGCCCTCGTATTCAAGGGACTTGCGATTGCCAACTTATACTTCGTCAAGCATATACTCCATCTTTGTCACTTTAACCTTAATCACTTCAAGATGCTTATGATAGGGGCAATGAGGGCTGAAAGCTAACAAGTACCATAATTTTTGGAAGCTCTTTTTAAACTTGTAATCCCTGCTTCCTTTACAAAAGGCTTTTCTTCCACCACTATTGAGTCTCCACCTTCTACCTTTAGGCACCATTAAGAGAGCATAGTTTTCATTCTGTGTGCACTATTCCAAAGCTTATTAATTGATGCATATTGTGATATTACTTGTTCTTGTGCTATTTGTTTCTAGTCACCCTTGTGAACTTTGAAGGTGTCCTATGCATCTATTTGCTACTCTATGAGGGACAAGCTGATTGCCGCTATGATATGGTAACCTGGAGGTGGACTTCTAGTAATAGATGCAGTTAGATGGCGGTCTATGTATCTTGTTGTATTGCCCAATCGAATCTCATAGGATCTTTCTGACTAGTAATTTCATTGTTATGCCTTGCTCAGTTCCTGTCAATTGCCCTGCTGTAATTTGTTTACCCTTCATGCCATGTTGTTTATCTAAGGAGAACACCTCTAGTGAACTATGGACCCTGGTCCAATCTTTACCATTGATACATCTTCCACTGTTACTTGTTTACTTGCTGCAAACCATTACCTTCCACACCATACATTTAATCCTATGTTACAGCAAACCGGTGAGCTTGACAACCTCACTGATTCGTTGGGGCAAAGTCTTGAGTTTGTGTTGTGCAGGTCGCGCGCGTTGCTTGCAACACCTGTGTGACGTTTCCTTCCTCCTTCTGGTTCGATAACCTCAGTCTCAACTGAGGGAAAACTTGCTGCTTGCTCTTCACACCCTACTGTTGGAGATATGCCCTAGAGGCAATGATAAATGTAGTTATTATTATATCTTTGTGTTTATGATAAATGTTTACATTCATGCTATAATAGTATTAACAAGGAAACCATTAATACTTGTGTGATTTGTAAACTTAATTTGAAGTCCCTAGTATAGCCTCTATACTTCACTAGCTTGTTGGTTGATTAATGATTGTGGTTTCCATATCATGAACATTGAGATGTTATCAACAACAAGATCATATCGTTAGGAGAATGATATGGTGGACATACTCCTATAGATAAGCGTAGCATAAAGATCAAGTCATTTCAATAGTTCAATTGCTATATGCTTTACGATACATAGTAACCTAATTCCTTCGACCATGAGATCATGCATATCACCTTTACGGATGGATGCTTTGATGACATCAAACACCACACCGAATCGGGTGGCTATAAAGGTGGCATTAAGTGTTCGGAAAGTATTGGTTGAAACACATGGATCAAGAGTGGATTTGTCCATCCACATGACGGATAGATATACTGGGCCCTCTCGGTGGAATGTCATCCAATTAGCTTGCAAGCATGTGACTTGGTCACAAGGGATCACATATCACGAACGAGAAAAGAGTACTTATCAAGAACGAGGTTGAACTAGGTATGCAGAGATACCGACGATCATAACCTCGGATAAGTAACATATCGTGAGACAAAGGGAAATTGGTATCGTATGTAAGTGGTTCATTCGATCGCAAAGTAATCGAGAAATATGTGGGAGCCATATGAATTTCCAGATTCCTCTATTGGTTATTGTTCGGAGAAGTGTCTCGATCATGTCCGCATAATTCACGAACCGTAGGGAGACACACTTAAGGATTCGACGTTGTTTGAGTAGTTATGGTATTATGAGAAAGAGACCGAATGTTGTTCGAGTCTCGGATGGGATCCGGATATCACGAGGTGATCCGAGTGGTCCGGAGAATAAGATTCATATAAGGAAAGTCCCGCTTTGAGATCGGGAATGATTCCTGTTTTCATCGAATGTTCTAGAAGGTTCGGATTGTCCAAGACTCGGGGAGGGTACATGAATGTGTCATTGCTCATTGAATGATTGCATCATGTACTAAGTGTTATGCTGTCCCAAATAAAGGATTAAATTGAATCCTAAAACAGAAAAGTCAAATGTCCAGTTTGAAAGTCAAACGCCAAAACAAGAAACTGTGGGAAACAAGCAAGAGGAGTTGGAACCAACCTGGAGGAGGAGTAGGACTCCTCCAGGCCGGCGCCCAGCCCAAGGCCGAGTTGGGGAGGGACTCCTCCCTCCCCTGGCGCGCCAAGGAACCCCCTCCCATAAAAGGAGGGGCAGGGCTCCTCCCATAGACACATAACTTTCTACTCTAGATCTCCGGTTTAGAGCTGTTTTGGTTTAGAGCTTCTAATTGCTTTAGCCAACAGTTTAGAGCCTTCTAATTGGTTTAGAGCCCTCTAATTGGTGTGTCTAATTACTAGGCCACTAATCCTCTCTCTCATAAAGCTCCACCATACTCGCACCGGCTTAAGGCGAAGCCCTGCGGGATCTCCCCTCTACTTCCGGTACCACGCCGTTGTGCTGCCGGAATCGCGAGGAGAGTGCTACAACCTCCGCTGCCTGCTGGAACAAGGGAGAGGAAGGTCTTCGTCGAGTACCGAACGTGTGACCGACTGCGGGAGCGCTGCCGGAACGTGGCGCTGGAAGGATCGTCTACACGATCTTGAGATCGGGAAGAGTACGACTACATCACCCACGAGAATCCGCTCTCGTTAAACGCTTTGGAATCTTCGAGGGTAAGTTATACCATCGACTCGTTGCTACAATCTAGTAGATAGATCTTGGCTTGTTTGTTTGTATGCGATAGAAAATTTTTGTTTTCCATGCTACGAACCCCTACAGTGGTATCAGAGCCGTGTCTATATGTAGATCTGTTGCACGAGTAGAACACAATGGTCATTGTGGGCGTTGATGCTTTTATTGTAGATTGCTTTTTGTGTACTTTGCATCTTGCGGTATGTTGGGATGAAGCGGCCCGGGCTAACCTTACATGACATCGTTCATGAGACTTGCTCCACGCTTGACATGTAACTTGTATTGCATAAGTGGCTTTATGGTGCATGTTTCTCCTAGCATAGTTAAGATCCAATTTACAACGGGTGATCAACAATGCTAGTATCAATGTTGTGGTTCTTGTTCGTAAGTTAGAACGACACTTATTGAAAGCCCCAAACCACGTAAAATATGCAAAGAAAGTAGAAGCGTCTAACTTTGTTTTGCGGGTGTGCTTGATGATGTGATATGGCCATGATTGTGATTATATTCGATGTATGCAATGTTCCTTATTGTAAGTCGACAACCCAGGAGCCATATGGTTGTCTTTAATTTATGTTAAGACCCGGTGTCTATTCAAAGTAGTTGTAATAGTTGAAGCCGTGGGCGACAACCATGGAGAAGCGTCATTGACCTTGATGCAATGCCGGTGATGATGGAGATCATGTTCGTGCTTGAAGATGGAGATCGGAGGCACGAAGAAGAAAGGCCATATCATATCACATATATATTGAATTGCATGTGATGTTAATCCTTTATGCATCTTGTATTGCTTAGTAGACACGGTAGCATTATAAGATGATCCCTCATGCACATCAATTTCAAATCATAAAGTGTTCACCCTTAGTTAGCACCGCTAAGGCTTGTTGTTTCAAGCACCACGTGATGATCGGGTGTTCTAGATTCTGCAAGTGTATACAACGTGAGCAAGCCATTTGCTCATGCGAAACTAAGGTTTGATCTTGACGAGCCTAGCATGTACGGACATGGTCTCGAACACGGATTACCGAAAGGTAAAGCATGAATCGTATAGTAGATATGATGAACATGATGATTGTTCGCCATTGAAACTATATCAACTCTCGTGATGATCGGAGTTGATGTAGTGGATTTGGTTCGTGTGATCACTAAAACAATGTGAGGGATGTTGCTATGAGTGGAGTTCACCTAGTTTAATTTCATTAATTAATTTGAACTCAATTTGTCATAAACTTAGTCTAAACTATTGCAAATATGTTGTAGATCAATGGCAGCCCCTACCATCAATTTTAATGCGTTCCTAGAGAAAGAAAAGTTGAAAAACAATGGAAGCAACTTCATGGATTGGTTCCAATTTGAGGATTGTCCTCACACCTGGTAATTTGACCTATGTCTTTGGATGCACATTTGGGTGACCCACTGGCAATGATGCTCTGATGAAGTAAAGAATGTTTACCTCGCTCGGAAGAATCGGTACTCCATAGTTCAAAGGTGCTATCTTGTATGGTTTAGAATCGAGCTTGTAAAAGGTTTGAAGAGTCGACCATATGATATTGTCGAGGATCTCAAATTGATTTTTGAGACTCATGCGGCAATTGAAAGCTATGAGGCTTCGAAAAGTTCTTTAAGCGCAAGATGGAAGAGGGCAGCTCACAAGTGAGCATGTGCTTAAGATGTCTGGGCATGCAAACAAACTTCAAAGCTTGGGTATTGTGATTCCTAATGCTTTGGGGATTTACCGTGTCCTCCAATCACTACCACCAAGTTACAAGAACTTTGTGATGAACTACAACATGCAGAACATGAACAAGACGTTGCGTAACTCTTTGCCATGTTGAAATCTGCAGAAGTGGAGATCAAGAAAGAGCACCAAGTGTTGTTGGTCAATAAGACCACCAAATTCAAGAAAGGCAAGTCTAAGCAAAAGGGACACTTCAAGAAGGGTGGTAAGAAAGCTACCACGCCGAAGAAGACCAAGGCTGGACCTAAGCACGAAACCGAGTGCTTTTACCGCAAGGAGAAGGTCCTCGAAGCGGAATTGCCCAAAGTACTTGGCGAATCCGAAGAACGGCAACATCAAGAAGAAAGGTATATCCGATATACATGTTATTGATGTGTATCTCACTAGTACTGTAGTAGTGCACGGTATTTGATCTCGGTTCGGTTGCTCATATTTGTAACTCAAAGCAGTGCAGAATAAACGGAAGCTAGCGAAGAACGAGGTGACGATGCGCGTGGGAAACGGATCAAAGGTTGATGTGATCGCGTCGGCACGCTACCCCTTCATCTACCATCGGGATTAGTTTTATACTTAAATAATTGTTATTTGGTGCTGCGTTGAGCATGAACATTATATCGGGATCTTGTTTATTGTAGACGGTTACTTGTTTAAATCTGAGAAGGATGGTTGTTCTAGTTATATGAGTAATATGTTTTATGCACATGCACCTTTGATAGATGGTCTATTCTTATTGAATCTCGATAGTGGAAATACACATATCAACAACATTGAGGCTAAACGTTTGAAATCAGCGATAATTCGACCTATATGTGGCAATCGTGCCTTGGTCACATTGGAGTGAAACGTATGAAGAAACTCCATTCTGATGGACTTCTTGAATCACTTGATTTTGAATCACTTGAAAGATGCGAAGCATGTCTGATGGGAAAAATGACTAAGACTCCATTTTCTGGTATGATGGAGCGAGCTACGGACTTATTGGAAATCATACATACCGATGTGTGTGGTCCAATGAGTGTAGCATCGCGCGGTGGTTATCGTTATGTTCTTACCTTCACGGATGACTTGAGTAGATATGGATATATCTATTTCATGAAACATAAGTCCGAAACTTTCGAGAAGTTTAAGGAGTTTCAAAGTGAGGTAGAGAATCAACGTAACAAGAAGATTAAATTTCTACGCTCGATCGTGGAGGTGAATATCTAAGTTACGAGTTTGGCGAGCATTTAAAGAAGTGCGGAATACTTTCACAATTGACACCGCCGGAACACCACAGCAGAATGGTGTGTCCGAACGTCGAATCGAACTCTCTTAGATATGGTTCGTTCTATGATGTCACTTACTGATTTACCGCTATCATTTTGGGGTTATGCATTAGAAACAGCCGCATTCACTTTAAATAGGGCACCGTCTAAATCCGTTGAAACGACACCGTATGAATTATGGTTTGGGAAGAAACCTAAATTGTCGTTCCTTAAAGTTTGGGGATGCGAAGCCTATGTAAAGAAGTTACACGGACAAGCTTGAACCCAAAGCGGAAAAATGCGTCTTCATAGGATACCGAAGGAAACTATTGGGTATACCTTCTATCATAGATCCGAAGGCAAAACATTCGTTGTTAAGAATGGATCCTTTCTAGAGAAGGAATTTCTCTCGAAAGAAGTGACGAAGGAAAGTAGAACTCGACGAGGTTGTTGAACCTTCTCTCGAATTGCAAGTAGCGCAAAGACGGAAGAAGTTCTGTGGTGCCTGCACCAATAAGGGAGGAAGCTAATGATGATGATCATGAAACTTGGTTGAAGTTGCTACAGAGCCTCGGAGGTCAACGAGAACTCGTACCACCTGCATTGGTATGATTCCGTTATGAATATCATGGTGGTGGACAACACCGATGACCCCGAGACATATGAGGAAGCGATGAGCCCAGATTCCAATAAATGGCAAGAAGCCATGAAATCCGAGATTGGATCCATGTACGAAAACCAAGTATGGACTTTGGTGGACTTACCGGATGGCGGAAGGCTGTCGAGAACAAATGGATTTTCAAGAAGAAAACAGATGTCGATGGTAATGTTATGTCTATAAAGCTCGACTTGTCGCAAAAGGGTTTCGACAAATTCAAGGAGTTGACTACGATGAGACTTTCTCACCAAGAGCGAAGCTAAAGTCTGTGAGGATTATGTTAGCAATCGCTGCATATTATGATTATGAGATATGGCGATGGATGTCAAAACAGCATTCCTCAATGGAGACATTGATGAAGAGTTGTATATGATGCAACCCAAAGGTTTTGTCGATCCTATAGATGCTAACAAGGTATGCAAACTTCAACGGTCCATCTATGGATTGAAGCAAGCATCCCGTTGGAATCAACGCTTTGATAAGGTAATCAAAGTTTTGGTTTTATACAAACTTATGGAGAAGCTTGTATTTACAAGAAAGTGAGTGGGAGCTCAGAGCATTCTTAATACGTATGTGGATGACATATTGTTGATTGGGAATGATGTAGACCTTCTTAATAGTGTCAAGGAATATTTGAATAATAGTTTTCAATGAAGGATCTTGGCGGCAGCTTACATATTAGGCATAAAGATTTATAGAGATAGATCGAACGCCAAATATCATTGTCACAAAGTACATATTTGGACAAAGTTCTAAAGAGATTTGGAATGGAAGAAAGCAAGAAAGGGTTCTTGCCCATGTTGCTCAATACGACCTTGAGTAAAACTCAAAGTCCGACATCGCGTAAGATAGAGAAAGGATAAGTAAGACTCCTATGCCTCAGCCATAGGATCTCTAATGTATGCCATGCTATGTACTAGACCCGACATTGCATATGCTGTTAGTTTAACTAGCAGATATCAAAGTGATCCAGGAGTGGATCATTGGACAGCGGTCAAAAACATCCTTAAGTACTTGAGAAGGACTAAGGATATGGTTCTTTCTTATGGAGGTGATGAACAGCTCGTTGTTAATGGTTACACCGATGCTAGTTGGAACACCGATCCAGATGATTCTAAATCACAATCCGGATACGTATTTATTTTGAATGGTGCAGCAGTTAGCTGGAGGAGTGCAAAGCAAAGCGTTGTGGCGAGATCTTCAACTGAATCGGAATACATGGCTGCTTCGGAGGCTTCACAAGAAGCGATATGGATGAAGGAGTTCATTACAGAGCTGGGTGTGGTTCCAAGTGCGCTGGACCCAATGTCTATCTACTGTGATAACATGGGCGCCATAGCCAATGCGCAAGAACCAAGGTCACACAAGAAGCTGAAGCATATCAAGCTGCGTTTTCACGCTATTCGAGAACATATCCAGGACGGGGATATAAAGATTTGCAAAGTACACACAGATCTGAATGTGGCGGATCCGTTGACTAAACCTCTCCCGAGGGCAAAACATGACCAACACCAAACTGCCATGGGTGTTCGGTATATTACCATGTAATCTAGATTAGATGACTCTAGTGCAAGTGGGAGACTGTTGGAGATATGCCCTAGAGGCAATGATAAATGTAGTTATTATTATATCTTTGTGTTTATGATAAATGTTTACATTCATGCTATAATAGTATTAACAAGGAAACCATTAATACTTGTGTGATTTGTAAACTTAATTTGAAGTCCCTAGTATAGCCTCTATACTTCACTAGCTTGTTGGTTGATTAATGATTGTGGTTTCCATATCATGAACATTGAGATGTTATCAACAACAAGATCATATCGTTAGGAGAATGATATGGTGGACATACTCCTATAGATAAGCGTAGCATAAAGATCAAGTCATTTCAATAGTTCAATTGCTATATGCTTTACGATACATAGTAACCTAATTCCTTCGACCATGAGATCATGCATATCACCTTTACGGATGGATGCTTTGATGACATCAAACACCACACCGTGAATCGGGTGGCTATAAAGGTGGCATTAAGTGTTCGGAAAGTATTGGTTGAAACACATGGATCAAGAGGGATTTGTCCATCCACATGACGGATAGATATACTGGGCCCTCTCGGTGGAATGTCATCCAATTAGCTTGCAAGCATGTGACTTGGTCACAAGGGATCACATATCACGGAACGAGAAAAGAGTACTTATCAAGAACGAGGTTGAACTAGGTATGCGAGATACCGACGATCATAACCTCGGATAAGTAACATATCGTGAGACAAAGGGAAATTGGTATCGTATGTAAGTGGTTCATTCGATCGCAAAGTAATCGAGAAATATGTGGAGCCATATGAATTTCCAGATTCCTCTATTGGTTATTGTTCGAGAAGTGTCTCGATCATGTCCGCATAATTCACGAACCGTAGGGAGACACACTTAAGGATTCGACGTTGTTTGAGTAGTTATGGTATTATGAGAAAGAGACCGAATGTTGTTCGAGTCTCGGATGGGATCCGGATATCACGAGGTGATCCGGAGTGGTCCGGAGAATAAGATTCATATAAGGAAAGTCCCGCTTTGAGATCGGGAATGATTCCGTGTTTTCATCGGGAATGTTCTAGAAGGTTCCGGATTGTCCCAAGACTGGGGAGGGTACATGAATGTGTCATTGCTCATTGAATGATTGCATCATGTACTAAGTGTTATTGCTGTCCCAAATAAAGGATTAAATTGAATCCTAAAACAGAAAAGTCAAATGTCCAGTTTGAAAGTCAAACTGCCAAAACAAGAAACTGTGGGAAACAAGCAAGAGGAGTTGGAACCAACCTGGAGGAGGAGTAGGACTCCTCCAGGCCGGCGCCCAGCCCAAGGCCGAGTTGGGGAGGGACTCCCTCCCTCCCCTGGCGCGCCAAGGAACCCCCTCCCATAAAAGGAGGGGCAGGGCTCCTCCCATAGACACATAACTTTCTACTCTAGATCTCCGGTTTAGAGCTGTTTTGGTTTAGAGCTTCTAATTGCTTTAGCCAACAGTTTAGAGCCTTCTAATTGGTTTAGAGCCCTAATTGGTGTGTCTAATTACTAGGCCACTAATCCTCTCTCTCATAAAGCTCCACCATACTCGCACCGCTTAAGGCCTGCGGGATCTCCCTCTACTTCGGTACCACGCCGTTGTCTTGCCGGAATCGCGAGGAGAGTGCTACAACCTCCATTTTCTGGAACAAGGAGAGGAAGGTCTTCACGAAAATCGAACGTGTGACCGATCGCGAGCGCTGCTTAACGTATACCGGCTGGAAGGATCGTCTACGATCTTGAGATCGGAAGAGTACTACATCAACCACGAGAATCCGCTCTCGTTAAACGCTTTGGAATCTTCGAGGGTAAGTTATACCATCGACTCGTTGCTACAATCTAGTAGATAGATCTTGGCTTGTTTGTTTGTATGCGATAGAAAATTTTTGTTTTCCATGCTACGAACCCCTACACCTACGCTTTGGGTTACCAACGAAGTGCCACGTCTAGCATCATCAGTGATACGTCGTAAACGTATCTATAATTTTTTATGTTCCATGCTTGTTTAGTATCTACTTTGCTTTGCTTTTTATACAGTTTGAGGTATTTTTATATGTTTTCTAGGACTAAACTATTAACCAGATGCCACAGTTCCAGTTTCCTGTTTTCTTCTGTTTTTGATTCTAGAAAAGGCAGAAAATCAATATTCTCGGAATTGGACGGGACAAAATCCAAAGTCAATATTTTACCGTGAGGAACACGGAGCCAGAAGACGAGACGGAGAAGGGCCGCGATGTTGGGCCACGTAGAGATAAAACAAAAACTTTTCCCTCTAACATGGTGATCCCAAGATCTAGCTGAGGTAGAAAGCCACGAGGTTTACCACTAGATGCGCAGTTGCGGATTACTGATGAAGCACATCAGTTGATGCAGTGCAGTCCTTACGATCCTATCGTCCTAGTGCTGGTCGTGCAGCACCTCTGCTGGTATCCACATGTACAAGGAGGAGCACCAGCGGTGAACTGCTAGTTCGTTACAACGACAAGACTGTTGTGGAGCTAGGGTTTCCAACACATGGAATGACCTAAACAATCAACGATTAACCCTTCTGGGTTACTGTGCTCCACTATATATAGAGAGTGAACGTGGGATCCACTCTCATGGCCCATTCACTAAAGCCCATATAACACTAGTCACCGCGAGTCCGACTCACTGACTCTGTCCTAATCCGGCTTGGGTCCAACCCAACCAGATTTCCGGTTCAGATTCAATCCGAACTTGCTCCCGCTCTTAAGTGTGTGACCCCGCAGGCTCATGGCTACTTGGACACGATTGGAGTCCAACTCTCAATCGATCAGTCGGTAGTGGCTCCTAGCAGATCGTGCCCACTCCCAAGAACCAAAGAGTCATGACGACTTCCCTTTCCAATGCGACTTGCGTCCGAGTCCCTGTTGCCTCACAATATACCTTGTCAGACTATAGGCGAATAATTGTCATCCCTTAAATAGTCTGACTCTCTTATCGATCCGAGATAAGTGATTCATCCGACTAACTCTTAGTCGATCGCCTCGGTTAACACTTAACTGAGTCATGCATGGCCATGCTTTTCGAATCATATCATCCGAGAGGGCCTAGATAATATCTCTCCAAGTGGAGGGGAAAAATCCTGTCTTGGTTATTCACATCACGCAGCTTGATTCTCAGTCGACCCGAACTCTGCCTTTATAACTGCCTAGTTACGGATCAGCGTTTGACAAAACCTAAGTCGGTGATCCTCAACTCGGACTATGTAACAACCTCAGTTCTAAGGATTACATTGATTGAGATATATAAATGACAACTTGTTCGTTGTACCTCAACATGGTTCAATCCTACTCTCTAAACTCTTTAGCTGAATCTGTGTAAGTCGGAATAGCATCACCATGCCCATGACAAGTGGAACCGAGTCATCAAGCCGACTTTCACATTGGTCTAAGTTGTGTGTCCAGCACAACCTCAATGACCAAGGACATTTAGTACAAACAACATGAATGTATAGTTCCACAACCGAATCACATATTCAATGATATACATCAGATGGTCATACAAGGACAACTTAATAACTTTATGAATACAATGGGAAATATCATCATACATGATTGTCTCTAGGGCATATTCCCAACAGTCTCCCACTTGCACTAGAATTAATCTTCCGATATCACATGTCTAAGCATCTAATGCCCATGGCTCTCAGGTGCGCCTCATGCTTCGGCTGTGGTAGTGGCTTTGTCAATGGATCCGCAATATTTGCATCCGTGTGTACCTTGCATAACTTGATATCACCCTGATCCATGAACAGGCGAATCAGGTCGTACCGCATGAGTATGTGATTGTTCTTCTGGTGTTGTCTAGGTTCCTTGGCTTGTGCAATAGCACCATTGTTGTCACAATACACGTCTAACGGAATGGACGAGCCCTGAACCACACCAAGATCCATGAGGAAATTCCTCATCCAAACAGCTTCCTTTGCTGCCTCGGAGGCGGCAATATACACAGCTTCTATTGTAGATGCAGACACAGTCTCTTGCTTGGAACTCTTCCAGCTCATAGCACCTCCGTTTATAATAAACACGTATCCGGATTGCGCACGAGAATCATCAGAGTCGGTAAGATAACTCGCATCCGTGTAACCCTTTACACTGAGTTCATCTTCACCACCATAAACCAAGAACATATCCTTAGTCCTTCTCAATTACTTTAGGATATTTTTAGCCGCTATCCAGTGGATCTCTCCAGGATCAGCCTGGTATCTGCTCACAACACTTAGAGCATACGAAACATCCAACCTTGTACAAATCATGGAATACATGATGGATCCGACTACAGAAGCATATATAATCGCACTCATCCGACTTCGCTCATCAGTTGTCGAAGGACACTGAGTCTTGCTAAGTTTTACACCATGTGACATCGGTAAGAACCCCTTCTTAGACGATTCCATGTTGAACTTCTTCAACACTTTGTGCAAATAAGTACTCTGACTCAATCCAATGAGCCTTCTTGATCTATCTCTATAGATCCGGATTCCGAGGATGTATGTTGCCTCACCCAAGTCTTTCATTGACTTTAACTCGGATCTCATGGCTCCAATCCATGACTCGGAATCAGATCCCACCATCGCTTCTGAATAATTTGCCGGCTCATCACTGTCTAATAATAATACATCACGAACCCTTCGTAATCTCGCCGATCTTCGTAGTACAGGTGTTGTTGCCGTCTCAGCTACCACGACCGGCTCAACCTCCAAGGTTGTTGCCGACTCACTACTAGCCGGTTCCTCTCGAATTTCTTCGAGCTGCACCGTGCTCCCACTTACTCACCGACTGAGAAACTATTTCTCAAGGAAGACACCGTTCCGAGCGACAAACACTTTGCCCTCTTCTCGGTTGTAGAAGTAGTAACCCAAGGTTTCCCTCGGATACCCCCACGAAAATACATTTATCCAACTTGGCCGTGAGCTTGTCCGACTAAAGTCGCTTGACAAATGCTTCACATCCCAAAATCTTAAGAAAAGACAAATTCGGCTTTTTGCCTGTCCACATCTCATGCGGTGTCTTCTCTACTGACTTTGATGGTACTCTGTTTAGTGTGAACGCTGCTGTTTCTAGACAATAACCCCAAAATGATAAAGGCAGATCTGTCCGACTCATCATTGATCGTACCATGTCCAACAAGGTCCGATTCCGCCTTCTCTACTGACTTTGATGGTACTCTGTTTAGTGTGAACGCTGCTGTTTCTAGACAATAACCCCAAAATGATAAAGGCAGATCTGTCCGACTCATCATTGATCGTACCATGTCCAACAAGGTCCGATTCCGCCTTTCTGAAACACCATTCCTTTGTGGCGTTCCTGGCGGAGTAAGTTGAGGAACTATTCCACAAATTTTCAGATGGTCATCAAACTCATGGCTCATGTACTCGCCTCCTCGGTCCGACCGAAGAAACTTTATTTTCTTGCCGAGTTGATTTTGTTCTTCATTCTGGAATTCTTTGAACTTTTCAAAGGTTCCGACTTATGTTTCATCATGTAGATATATCCATACCGACTCAAATCATCAGTGAAGGTAATGAAGTACTCATAACCACCCCTGGCTGTCGTGCTCATTGGTCCACATACATCACTATGTACTAGTCCCAACAAGTCGGACTCCCTTTCACAACTCTTTGCAAAAGTTGTCTTGGTCATTTTGCCGAGTAGGCAAGATTCGCATGTATCTAATGACTCCAAGTCGAACGAAGTTAGGAGTCCATCATCATGGATCTTCTTCATGCGTTTCCAACTTATATGACCAAGCCGACAATGCCAAAAGTAAGTCATATTCAGATCATTTGGTTTCAACCTTTTAACATTTATGTTATAAACCGACTCACCATGAAGGTTCAAAATAAATAACCTATCCTGGATGGGTGCAAAGCCGTGAAACATATCATTCAAATACAAAGAACATCCATTATTCTTGATATTCGACTCATAGCCTTGCCTCATCAAACATGAAGCGGAAATAATGTTTCGACTGAGCACTGGAATATAATAACAATTATTCAGTTCCATAATGAATCCGCAAGGTAAATGAACCTTCATCGTGCCGACTTCCAACGCAGCAACTCTTGCTTTGTTGCTGACTCGAATATCAACCTCGCCTATTGCTACGCTCCTAGTTCTTATCAGTCCCTACAACGAGTTGCAGATGTGAATAACTGATCCGGAATCGTATACCCAAGAACTATTAGGTGCATCAGCAATATATATGTCTATAACATTGCAGACAAGTGTACCTGAGTCGGAAGTCATACCTCCACTCTTGGCTTTATCGGCCAAATACTTGCTGCAGTTCCTCTTCTAGTGGCCTTCCGCCTTGCAGTAGAAGCAAGTGGATCCGGCTGAAGGAGATGGCTTAGTCCCTGAGGAAGCGCTTGGGACCGGGTCCTGAGCCTGCTTTCCTCCCGACTTAGCCTTCTTCTTAGTCCAAGAACTCTTCTTGAACTTAGCCTTATTCTACACCATCAACACTTGACTGGCGCCCTTCTTGAGATCCGCCTCTGCCTGCTTGAGCATACCATGCAATTCAGTGAGCTTCTTATCCATACCATGCATGTGGTAGTTCGAAATGAACTGCCCATATGCACTAGGCAGAGAGTTCAGAATGATATCTTTAGCGAACTCTTCGCTAATGGGGTAGCCAAGCCTCTCTAGAGACTGCACGTAACCAACCATTTTGATCACATGTGGACTCAGTGGATCACCATCCTTAAGCTTGCAACTCAGCAAAGCCTGTGAGACTTGATACCTCTCAGTCTTCGCCTGAGCCTAGAACATACTTTTGAGGCTTTCGATCATATCGTAGGCCTCAACATTCTCGAACTGCTTTTGCAAGTACGGTTACATGTGAGAAAGCATAAGACAACTAATATCCATGGACTCATCCTTAGCCCGACGGTAGGCATTGGTGGCAGCGACAGTCGCATTCTCATTCGGCTCATCTGGAAGTGGGTTGTCTAGGACATGGTCCTTCTTTTCTTGTTGGAGAACAATTCTCAGATTTCGATACCAGTTGGTAAAATTAGTGTCGTCTAGTTTATCTTTCTCAAGGATAGTTCTCTATGCAAAACCGGATATCTGAGAGTGACTGCTACTTGGTGCCATGATCTACAACAGAAAAAATGCAAAACACTTAAGACATGTATTCATAAAAGAGCAAGCATATTAAACACTTTAATATTTTATGCTCCCACTAGAACCAACACCCCTCTGATGGTTACTTAGTGATTCAGGATCCTAAATAAGCAAGTCATCTAGTGAGATTTAGCATTACCGCTAGCCGCCAAGTGATCTAGGTAGACAACTCCTTGTCAATCGCATCTCATACGACTCCTGTTGGACGCGTGGCATCACATGCCCCGGCTCCCGTCCGACTTTTCCCGAGCCCCACAACCGTTGTGATAGACTCGTCTAGCTTACCGAGTGTTTCCGTAGTAAGAGTCAGACTCGAACCCACCTAGTTGGAAAGAATTGGCAGCACCTCAATTTTATGAGCCCACTACCAAAAATGTCCGACTTGTGATGGTGCAAACACTGGCAGGAAAACCGACTAGACCTTCTTTGAGGGATTAAATTTTACCGACTATCGAATAGAGGTAAAACAGAGACATAACAATAACACAAAATAAAGCAATTATAATGTGAAATGGTATGGCTCCCTTCATGGCGATCTCCATTTTCACAAAGCCTGTAATACAACTTGTGCCAACTCTTGTCACTTGTCGTCTTACTCCATGTCGCCGACATGTACAACGCCTTGCATGCCATCCGGGTTCTCCAAACAGCTACACTAGCTTAGTAAAGTAAATTACAAGGAGAATCCGACACGCAGGTCATTATACAATAATATGACATCACCTAGGCTCCAGCCGGCTGACAAAACCATGATTCGCAGATCATGTATGGATTACACACATACATCACATGCACATGAACCATACCATTCACAACTTCCTGCAAAACCAAGTTATGTATAGATACAATATCTATCGGCGTTGTGAAACTCGCAACGACATCTAAGGCGTTACGACAGGGCAAAGCTGGCGGCCCCGGACATGGATTCCGACCATTGTTCTGATTCGATCAAACTTTTTGATCTTCGATCACCGCCTCTGGATTTACGTGTCACAGTCTACCCCGATGGCGGAAGCCGACCGGTAGGGGTATGTCGTTCCATGACCTCAGTAGTATGATCATGGAAATCAGATCTACCATTCCCCGAGTACAGTTGATCCAATCAACCTCATATAAAACCAATCTATCTCATAGATCGACCACCAAAACAACACATAGATCTCATCTACAGCCAACCGCATATCACATATGCGAGATCTCGAGCCTAAAACCAGAAGCTATCGCTCTGATACCACTGTTGGGCCACGTAGAGATAAAACAAAAACTTTTCCCTATAACATGGTGATCCCAAGATCTAGCTGAGGTATAAAGCCACGAGGTTTACCACTAGACGCGCAGTTGCGGATTACTGATGAAGAGCATCAGTTGATGCAGTGCATTCCTTACAATCCGATTGTCCTGGTGCTGGTCGTGCAGCACCTCTACTGGTATCCACACGTACAAGGAGGAGCACCGGCGGTGAACTGCTAGGTTTGTTACGACGGCAAGACTTCTGTGGAGCTAGGGTTTCCAACACATGGAATGACCTAACCGATCAACGATTAACCATTCTGGGTTACTGTGTCCACTATATATAGGGAGTGAACATGGGCTCCACTCTCGTGGCCCATTCACTAAAGCCCATATAACACTAGTCACCGCGAGTCTGACTCACTGACTCAATCCTAATCTGGCTTGGGTCCAACCCAACCAGATTTCCGGTTTAGATCCAATCCGAACTTGCTCCTACTCTTAAGTGTGTGACCCCGCAGGCTCATGGATACTTGGACACGATTGGAGTCCGACTCTCAATCGATCAGTCGGTAGCGGCTCCTAGCAGAATGTGCGGACTCCCAAGTACCAAAGAGTCATGACGACTTGCCTTTCCAATGTGACTTGCATCTGAGTCCCTTTTTCCTCACGATATACCTTGTCAGACTATAGGCGAATAATTGTCATCCCTTAAATAGTCCGACTCTCTTCTCGATCCGAGATAAGTGATTCATCTGACTAACTCTTAGTCGATCGCCCCGATTAACACTTAACCGAGTCGTGCATGGCCATGCTTTCCGAATCATATCATCCGAGAGGGCCCAGAGAATATCTCTCCAAGTGGAGGGGCAAAATCCGATCTTGGTTATTCACATCACGCAGCTTGATTCTTAGTCGACCCGAACTCTGCCTTTATAACTGCCCAGTTATGGATCATCGTTTGACAAAACCTAAGTCGGTGATCCTCAACTCGGACTATGCAACAACCTCAGGTCTAAGGATTACAATGATTGAGATATACAAATGACAACTTGTTCGTTGTACCTCAATATGGGTCAATCCGACTCTCTAAACTCTTTAGCCGAATCTATGTAAGTCGGAATAGAATCACCATTCCCATGAAAAGTGGAACCGAGTCATCAAGCCGACTTTCACATTGGTCTAAGTTATGTGTCCAGCACAACCTCAATTACCAAAGACATTTAGTACAAACAACATGAATGTATAGTTCCACAATCGAATCACATATTCAATGATATACATCAGATGCTCATACAAGGACAACTTAATAACTTTACGAATACAATGGGAAATATCATCATACATGATTGCCTCTAGGGCATATTCCCAACAAACGAGGGGGCACACCCCCTGGCTGCGTGGCCAGGCATGGCCTGCGCCTGGGGGAGTGCAGACGCCTCGGGCACCCCCTCGGCCTTCATCTTCGCCTATAAGAAGCCCCCGATACCAAAACCCTCAGTAACCGATCAATCTTCCACGAAACAGTCTGTATCCGCCGCCACCATCGTCCCTAGATCGGGGGGACCTAAAGTTCTTCCTGGCACCCTGCCGGAGGGGAGAGATCATCCCGGAGGCCTTCTTCATCATCATGCCAGCCTCCGGTATGAAGCATGAGTAGTTCCACCTTGGACTACAGGTCCATGTAGTAGCTAGATGGTTGTTTCTCCTCCTTTGTGCTACCATGTTTAGATCTTGTGAGCTCCGTTCATGATCAAGATCATCTATTTGTAATCATGCATGTTGTGTCAGATTGATTAATGGTTCTATCTTATTGATTCTATAATGTCCGTGTTGTTTGTGATCTTGCATGCTCTCTGTTTCTCGTAGCTATCTTGTCCAAGTAGATGCTAGTGACTCCAACAGGGAGTATTTATGCTCCATAGTGGGTTCATGCCTCTATTTAATCTAGGGAAGTGACAGAAATCTCTAAGGTTGTAGATGTGATGTTGCTACTAGGGATAAAACAACGATCTCTTGTTCATGGAACAAGTGGATTGTTTACCTTACACACTTTGCTTAAAGCATTTATCCATTGCTTACAACTTAATACTGGAGGGGGTTCGGATGATAACCTGAAGGTGGATTACTAGTCACAGATGCAGTTGGATGGCAATCTGTGTATGTTGTTTTATTGCCCAATCGAATCTCATAGGGTCATGAATGTCTAGTATTGCATTGTTATGCCTTGCTCTGTCCTGTCAATTGCCCCGCTGTAATTTGTTTACCCAGCATGCCATGTTGTTTATCTTAAGGAGAACACCTCTAGTAAACTATGGACCCCGGGCCAATCTTTACCATTGATACATCTTCCACTGTTAATGTTTACTTTCTGCAAACCACTATTACCTTCCACACCATAGAGTTAATCCTTTGTTTTCAGCAAACAGGTGAGATTGACAACCTCACTGTTTGTTGGGGAAAAGTCTTGAGTTTGTGTTGTGCAGGTTTCCAAGTTGCTAGAAACACCTTTGGGTCATTTCCTTCCTTCTACTGGTTTGATAACCTTGGTTTCTTTCTGGGGGAAAGACTGGTTGTTGTGCCCATCATACCTTCCTCTTGGGGTCTCCCAATGAAGTTCTACAGTGATCTGAGCGCATCAAGCTATTTTCTGGCGCCGTTGCCGGGGAGGCTAAGGACGGCTTCACAAGGGGATTCCTTCACAACCTTTCTATTTAATTTGTTTTGTTTTGCTTAGTTTATTTTGCTTGGTTTTGTTTGCCTATTTTTATCAAAAACTCAAAAAAAATTAGTTTCATTTGGTTTGCTTTTTCTTATAAAAAAACACAAAAAAATTAGTTCCTACCCTAGTTGTCACCTTGCTCTAGCTCACCATGTTGATACCCAAGTTCACCCTAAAAGACCTTCCAATAGGTAGTGGCTCCATAATTGGGAAAGAAAATATTGAAGAATTATTTAGTCATGTTAGCAAACATGAGGATATTGAGGATAGATCCTTAGCAGAACTTGCTCCTAATTATGAAATTGCTGCATCTTCTTTAGTTCACATGTTGGAGGCTAGGTTTGTTAACCTTAACCCCATGATGCAAATTTTGTTTCTTAAACTAAAAGAAGAAGAGGATGCTTAAAAGAGAGATTTTATTCTAGAAAATTTGCCAAAAGAGTTCAATGATGTTTCTAAGGAAGCCAAAAGGTCTTTGAACGCTTTAATATGCTAGGATCATGTGTAGATGTTTTGGGTACTTTATAAAAGTTGGATAAAACCAAACCTAATGGAAAGGAAATTAAGATACCCATACCTTTTAAACTTGTAGGAATGCATGAAGCCTTAGAAAATAATTTTGATCGGATTGTTCCTGAAAACCCATTTGATGAAAGTAGTGAACCTAAGAGAGATGAGAAAGTATCCTCTAAAACTCATTTGGATGAGATACCTTTCCTAGTTGAAGAGATTTCGAGTATTGATGTTAATGCTTCTTCATTTGAAAATGCTTGATTCTTGCTTCTTGTGCCTAACTTAAAGGCGTTAAAGAAAAGTACTTCTTGGGAGATAATGCAATAGTTTTCCTGAGTCTTGGAAGTTATTACCTCTGTAATAAACGCTCCTTATCCTTTTTGTTTGCTTTTTGTGCCAAGAATAACCTCTAATGAGAGGGAAGTAACATTTGGGGAGTTGCTATCCCGAAACATATTTTTGTGCTCCACTTTAAAATTCGTGTAAAATCTCTGTAAGTCAGATTGATATGTAATGTTTTGAATAAATACCCTAGGTTGTTATCTAACTTGCGTAATTTCAACACTTCTTGATTTGAGCAATAGAAGGTCTTCAAAAAAATCGGTTTCTACCTACTGGTCTGTTTTGACAGATTTCTGCCATTATTTGCATTTGCTTCTTATTGATTCCTTTTTGGGTTATTTTTGGGAAATTGAGCTTTTTGAGGGAATTGCTATAGTAACTTGTGTGTTTAGTGAAAGTTTTTCTGTTTTTAAACTAAACCCCAAAGGTCTATTATCTTTTGAATACACTAATGTTGCTAATGAAGATTGTGTGAAGTTTTGTATGAAATAAAATTTGCAGGCGTAAGGAAAGAATGATGCAATGAGATGAAGAATGGACAAAAGCTCAACCTTGGGGATGCCACCCCGTGTCACCCCAAGAAATATTCAAGAGGTACAGGCGTCAAAGCTTGGGGATGCCCAAGGCATTCCCTTCTTCATCAATAAAAATCTTAGGTCTTTCTAGACACTTCGTTTATATTGTTTCATACACTATTGTGTTGTAATTGGAGCGTCTTAGTTTTTGTTTTTGGTTTTTGTTTGCTTAGTTTGCTTGAATAAAGTAGTTTGGACCCCCGTTCTCGCTGTGTTGCTTCAAATAAGTTGATTGGTGTTGGAAAGGAGTAGGAAGTTCTTGCTTAGTAGTACAAGAGGAGCTTGCTTTGACTGTGACTTAGACTTTATCATGTCATACTAGATGTTGTTTTGACCTTATGCTTAGTGATTATTGCTGTAGCATGACTTGTTCCAAACAATTAGGATTGCTTAATGTGCCTTGGGAGAATCATGCGTTGTTTTATCATACAAAAGCATACTATTGTGGTATTCTCCTTTGATGCTTTGTTTGGGTTGACGTGGCACATGCTCACACCCTGTATGACTATGAACTAGTCACCATAGCCTCTATGATCATTTATTTTTTGACTTGTGGTACCACTTTATGATTTGATTAGTAATGTTTTGTCGCTTTGCATGATTATGGCCATTATTGCTCTCTTAGTTGGTCGCTCCCAGTCTTTTGCTAGCCTCCACTTGTATGAATAAGCTCTACTCATGCATCCAACTCCCAAGAAACCAAGTTATTCCAAAGTGTCCACTATAAATTCCTATGCATGGTGTGTTATGCCATTCCAAGTATATTCTTGTTTTATTTACTTTCCAATTAAAAAGTCGTTTTGTTATGTGAAAACTTAGTGATTAAAGCTCTCACAAACTTGATGGCACACTTTATTTTTCTTGCCCCTAATAAACTTGAACCATTGTGTCATCTGTGTTATATATGCTTGCAATTATACGTTGGAATTAGCAGAACCATGCTGTCATGGGGAACGCTTTCAACATTGCACTTGTACATTGTACCCAGTTGATATCATGCTCTTTTGTTTATGGATGTCGTCGGTGTAAAATGAAAGGGGAGCTTGTAAGTCCATGGAGTTATGTATGTGTGTTAGAGAAACGCCTGGGCCGCTAGACTAAGCCATGCCTAATCATGGTGGAAACTTACAGCATCACCATAGTGAGAAATCTATGCAACATTCTTCTTATAAAAAAAGAGATAGAGATTGAGAAAAAAAATGAGAAAAGATGAAAGAGAGAAAAAAGCACCATTTTCCCATGGTAAATAAGAAGATTGCTGAGATGCTCATTGTCTGCTTTCCTTGTCATTTTTATTATGGGATAGCTCCTGTATCATGTCCAAGGGGTACCCCGTTGGCGGTTCTCTATGAGACACATGTACTTACTATGATAAGAACTTACCGGTAACTAAACTTGAGTAGAATGAGAGCGGCCCTCGTACTCAAGGGACATGAGATTGACAACTTATACTTTGTCAAGCATATACTCCATAGTTTGTTCACTTTAACCTTAATCACTTCAAGATGCTTATGATAGGGGTAGTGAGATCTAAAAGCTAACAAGTACCATAATTTTTGGAAGCTCTTTATGAGACTTGAAATCCCTGCTTCCCTTTATGAAGGGCCTTTATTCCACTATTATATTGAGTCTCCACCTTCTATCCTTAGGCACCAATTAAGAGAGCATAGTTGCCATTCTTAGTTCTATGTGCATTGTCCCAAAACTTATTGATTGATTCATATTGTTGATATTGCTTGCTCATGAACTATTTGTATCTAGTCACTCTTATGAAATTTGAAGGTGTCCTATGCATTTATTTGCTACTCCATGAGGGACAAGATGAATTCCACTATGCCATGTTTTCCTTATGTGAAACAAACAAATGTCTTTCAATGCATTGTTATTCATCATATTTGTTTGTAACCTTTCATGGTGCATGCATAGTTACTTTGTCTTACTATTAGAACTTCATCTTTCATGCTCATGTTTAGAGTACTTTGATCCTAGATTTCAATGCTTGAAAATGGTTTGATCTTGATTTTGATGGTGCATGTCACCTCAAATATTATTATTCTTATCACTTACATACTCGAGGATGAGCAGGAGTTAATCTTGGGGATGCTTGATACGTCGTAAATGTATCTAGAATTTTTGATGTTCCATTCTTGTTTAGTATCTAATTTGATTTGCTTTGTCTACACTTTGAGGTATTTTTATATGTTTTCTGGGACTAACCTACTAACAAGATGACACAGTGCCAGTTGCCTGTTTTCTTCTATTTTTGGTTGTAGAAAAGGCAGAAAATCAATATTCTCGTAATTGGACGGGACAAAAGCCAAAGACAAAATTTTGCCGTGGGGAACACGGATCCAGAAGACAAGATGGAGAAGGGCCGCGAGGGGGCCACACCGCCTGGGGAGTGCAGCCTCCTCGGGCACCCCTTCGGCCTCCCTCTTTGCCTATAAGAAGCCCCCGATACCAAAACCCTAAGTACCCGATAAATCTTCCACAAAATAGTCTGTAGCCGCCGGCACCATCGTCCCTAGATCGGGGGGATCTGAAGCTCTTCCCGGCACCCTACTGGAGGGAAGAGATCATCCCGGAGGCCTTCTTCATCATCATGCCAGCCTCCGGTATGAAGCGTGAGTAGTTCCACCTTGGACTACTGTAAGATCCCACCTTTATAAAGGTAAAGGTCCCTATGATTGCAATGGTAGTCCCTGGATCAAATGCTAGCATCCACAGTTTATGATGAAGTACACAGAAACAAAGGTCATTATTACATCGTCATTCCAGAGATAACATAGTCTTTTACAACTCCATAGCCATAGGCTAGTACAAGAGTTTAACTTAACAACATAAATAAAAGTCTTCATCTTCATGTGCCACAGGCAAGCATGTTGAGTGTAGACTCATAACCCTAATCCTCATCAGAGTAACCTGCAACATCACAAGTTACAGCCACAGTGGGTCAATACATTGGAATAGTATTGGCAAGTGATACCTTAGTAGAATAATAGTTTCTAGCTTCTACATGAATTTGGCTAAGTGTATCTTAGGCTTGCTTTTCTCAAAATAGGTTTTACCTATCAGTTGAAAACACTAAGTTTTTGTTTGTCAAAAACTCCCATGGAACCACCAATAGACATTGGTGAACCTTTACCCTTGTTCAACCACAAGTTTTTAACTTAGAAATTGGGATGAGGAGATTATTGATAGCTTCCATGTCTTTATGCTCAATTTGTCCATTACCGGGGACACGACTAAGTACTTAGATTCTTCCTTCTCGAGAGGTGGTGCACTTTCCCCACAAGACTCGACATGCATCGATACAAGACCTTTCAGAAGCCTTCCCTTAGACCAAAATGGACGCGTTCCCAAACCTATCACCCCCTACCACCAACTGTCAATTTGGCTAAGTTATTGCAACCTATATGATCCAGGCAGAGCCCATATTGCCATGTGGCTGCACTAGAAGCTTCTTAACATATGGAATCTCAAATCCCTTTGTTCCTGGGTGGATTTCCACAAGTGTGATACACAAGGTAGACCATAGATATGGGCCTTGTGTAACCACTCAACATAACCCAAACATACCATTCCACCCAGGTGTTTCATTCACTTAGTTGTTTTATTAGGCAAACTCAAGTCAAAGACTTAGCAATATTTTTCCATAGCATATATATATTCCACCCTTGGTTTCTACTAGCTAGACTAAGCATGGCAATAGCAAGTACCCTAACATAGAGAAAATTCTAACAATTCCACAACTACTAGGATTTCCCAAGCATAGCATATAGATACTTAGCAAAAATTATCATGCAAGCCCTATACAAAATACCACTAATGCATAGTCAAAACATTGGGACAAAAATATGAAGCACCACTTGCCTTGGTAGTTGGGGGAGTAGCAGCAATCCTCACAATCACAATCACCACTAGCACCAAAATCTACACATAAAATGATAACACCAAATTCACATTTCAAATAATCAAGCAAAAATATATGAATGCATGCAAATGCCATGTGATGAATTTTTATAAACTAAAAAAGACAATTAAACAGTACTAAATCACTAAACTAAACAATTACACACTAATAAACTTAATTTGGCTTTTAAAACATTTTCCAAATAATTTTTATACATAAAATGGGCCTACAAAAGTCTCTGCATAAAACTCTATTTTAACAGAGGCAAATTAAAAAACCAAGCCTGTATATGTGTAGGATTTATTTTTGTGATTCCATTGATATATTATTTGCATTTTTTGGATAAACAGAACAAAAGTTATTGAATTTACAAGTTTGAATAACTAATAGATTCAAAAACAAAATTTTAATTTAAAAACCCAGACACGTGGCATATCTGATTGGCCCGTACTGGTTCGGTTCGATCGATCAACAAGAGCCGCAGGATTTAAATGAAATTGCACGGGCCAGATCTAACCATACCCCTTCGATAAGTGAACTAATCTGGCGCGCTAGATCTAGATCTAATGGCCCACGATGGCTTGGCCAAGAACTGGCGGTGCGCGTGGTTGCAGCAGCGGCGGCGCTACTGGCGTCGATGGTCCGACGAATACAGAGGGGGTTGGGGGTTGCGGTGTGGTTTACCAGACTCGCAAGAACACGAGGAAGCTCAACGTGCTGCTGGCGTGGACAGGGGCGGGCTGTAGCAGTGGCTAGTGCTCGTCGGAGTTATGGGCGGCATAGGATTAATGCGGACGGCGACATTGACGATGTTCTGGATCGCCCTAGCATAAGCCAAGAGCATCAGTGCGTGCACAAATATCAGGGGAACACGATAGGGCCAGGAAGAAGGCAAGGGGCACTCGGGTTTTACCTAGATTCCTCACCGGAGTTGAGTGGTGGCTCGGTCGTTTGCAGGGGTGGACGGGGACGGTGACCTGGGTCACGAGTAGGAAAACTAGAAGTGTCAGAAGGTGCACAAGGACACGAGGGTCACGCTCGTTTGAACCAGAAGCAAAGTGGCGGTCGGAGCTCACCGTAATCGCTTGCCGGAGCTCGTCGGGCAGCAGCGGTGCGGTTCGAAATACTAGCAGCCTGGTGGCGGAGCGAGTGTGTTGTGTGGGGGGAAATGACCAGGGCGAGGTGTTTAAGTAGCCAGGAGGGCAAGGGAATTACGCGGTGCTTCAATGCCAATTAAGCGAGAAATCAAATGCGGCATTTCTGGAGGAAACGGCGGTGGCGACGGAGTCTGCACGTGCGAGGTGGGGAAGAAGAAGCTAACCTGGCCTAGGCCCAATGGCAGCATCAGTGGGGCAGAGCGGGTGCGGGTGAGCGAGAGAGAAGGGCTACCCCGGGTGGGCTTAATGGGCTGGTTCTGGAACTGGGCCAAAATGGCAGCGCTGGCCCTTTGCTATTTCTTTTCTCCTTTTCTATTTCTGATTTGATTTTCTGAATCCATTTTCAAATGATATTCAAATAGTTTGAATTCAAACTATTTCTGGATTTTTTTAAATAATCCAAGCTTATATTTGTGTATAAAACATTGTTGTTTGATCACAAATACTTTGGTCCATTGAAAATAGAATTAAAACCATGCCTTATTTAAATATTTATATTAGGCATACAAATGGTTTTAAATTTAGTTTTTTGTTTTGAAACTTTGAAAAAGCTTTGAAATCAACATTCAACCCTATTATGGTTGAAACAAAGTATTCTCAAGATTTTAAAAGGAAATAAAGCCATTTCCTTCCTTACATAAAATAATAGGCAAACAATTTGGCTTCTGTTTTTGAAATCTTATTTGAAAATAATTTAAAATGCATGAGAATGCATGAATGATGTGCAAACTTTATAAATCATGATTTTTGGAATGTTACAAATCTAACCCCCTTAAGGTGAATCTCGCCCTCGAGATTCAGATTGGCTAGCAAATAGGTGAGGGTGGTCTTTCTGAAGATCATCTTCTCTTTCCCAAGTTGCTTCCTCTTTGGAATGGTGGTTCCACTGAAGTTTGCAGAATTTGATAGTCATAGTCCGAGTAACTCTTTCCGCAGTATCAAGTATCCTGATATGTTTCTCCTCATAAGTGAGATCACTTTCCAACGGAACCTCCTCCAAAGGTATAATATCCTTCAAAGAAGTCTCTTCCATCTCCGGGTGGCATTTCTTCAACTGACTCACGTGAAACACATTTGACTATCAATCGCATATGCCACTTCTCCCTTGCGACTCAGAATATTGAATGGTCCAACATATCTTGGTGCCAATTTTCCTTTGACTCGAAATCTCTTCACTCCACGAAGTGGTGATACTCTAAGATAAGCTCTATCACCCACCTCATAGGTGACTTATCTATACTTTGGATCTGCGTAGCTCTTCTGTCGGGACTGTGCTATATTCAATCTATCCTTTACCAACTTGACTTTCTTTTCAGCTTCCTTGATTAGTTCTGGTCCGAACAATTTTTTTTCTCCAACACCACTCCATAACAATGGTGTAGTACATTTTCTCCCATAGAGAAATTCAAACGGGGCCATCTCAATACTGGCTTGATAGCTGTTGTTATAAGAGAATTCGGCGTAAGGCGGACTTTCATCCCAACTAGCACCATAATCTAGGGCACATGCCCTCAACATATCCTTTAGAATCTGGTTGGTCATCTGTGTCTGTCCATCAGTCTGGGATGAAAAGCAGTGCTGAATTCCAATCTCGTTCCCAAATCCGCATGCAGTTGTCTCCAAAAATGGGAAGTGAATTGAGTTCCCCTATCAGACACAATACTCTTGGGTACTCCATGCAGACACACAATCCTATTCATATAAATCTTGGCTAACTTAGCACCTGTATAGGTTGTCTTCACGGGTATGAAATGAGCCACTTTAGTTAGGCAATCTACCACGACCCAAATAGAATCATATCCTGATCTAGTCCTTGGCAGTCCGCTGATGAAGTCCATGCCAATATTGTCCCACTTCCAATCAGGAATAGGTAGTGGTTGTGACAATCCTGCTGGTTTCTGATGTTCCGCTTTCACTCTACTGCATACATCACACAAATAAATATGTTCGGCGATGTCCTTCTTGAGATTATTCCACCAAAATCTTTCCTTCACATCCATGTACATTTTGGTGTTAGTCGGATGAATGGAATATGGTGAGTTGTGTGCTTCTTGTAAAATCAGTTTCCGAAGCTCCGGATCTTGCGGAATGCAGATACGTTTTCCATACCGTAAAGTACCATGTTTTTCTTCATAGAATCCTTTGGCTTTCCCCTTGATAATTTTTCCTTTAATCTCTTTGATTTACTTGTCCCACTTTTGGGCTTCCCTTATCTTGTCCAACAATGTGGGTTGAACATCCAATGACATGAGATGTCCTTCAGGCACTATCTCCAATCTGAGATCTTTGAATTGGGCACATAGATCATCTGGAAATTCTCCCTTAGTAAGGCCATTCACATAAACCTTACGGCTTAATGCATCCGCTACAACATTTGCTTTACCGGGGTGTTATTGCAAACTCAAGTAATAGTCTTTGATGAGTTCTAGCCATCTTCTTTGTCTCATGTTGATTTCTTTCTGAGTGAAGATATAATTCAAACTTTTGTGATATGTGAACACTTCACTTCGCTTTCCCAAAAGATAATATCTCCATGTCTTGAGTGCTTGGACAACAGAGGATAACTCCAAATCATGAGTAGGATAATTCACTTCATGAGTTTTGAGTTGTCTCGAGGCATAATCCACAAATTTCCCTTCTTGCCTCAAAACTGCACCTAATCCGTGTGAGATGCATCACAATATACTTGGAAATCCTTCTCCAAATCTGGCAGACATAAGACTGGTGCTATCACTAGTCTCTTCTTCAACTCTTGGAAACTGAGTTCACATCCTTCAGTCCAATCAAATTTCTTGTCTTTCTTAAGTAACTCCGTCATTGGTTTAGCTACCTTTGAGAAATTCTCAATGAATCTTCTATAGTATCCTGCTAAGCCAAGGAAACTACAAACTTCTTTCACTGACTTAGGAGATTCCCACTCAGTTACAGCTGACACTTTTGCGGGATCAACCGCTACACCATCTCCTGACACAATATGTCCAAGAAATCAGACTTCATTCAGCCAGAATTCACACTTGCTGAATTTGGCATACAACTTATGTTCCCTAAGCTTCTCAAGTATCAATCGCAAATGTTCTTCATGCTCTTCATTGCTCTTGGAGTAGATCAAAATGTCATCAATGAAAACGACAATGAATTTTTCAAGAATTTCCATGAACACCTTGTTCATCATATTCATGAAGTAGGCTGGTGCATTTGTCAATCCAAATGGCATCACGGTGTACTCATCCAATCCATACCTAGTGGTGAAAGAAGTCATAGGTATGTCTTGTTCCCTTATCGTTAGCTGAAAGTAGCCTGATCGAAGATCAATCTTTGAGAACACTCGGACTCCTTCTAACTGATCAAACAAGTCATTGATTCCTGGCAAAGGATATTTGTTCTTGATAGTTACTTCATTGAGTGATCGGTAATCTATGCATAACCTTTGACTTCTATCTTTCTTCTCAACAAACAAAACTGGTGCACCCCAAGATGAAGAACTTGGTTAAATAAATCCTTTCTGCAACTGTTCTCCAAGCTGTTTCTTGAGTTCTTTCAACTCATCAACTGACATCTTGTAGAGTCTCTTTGCTATTGGTCCTGATCCTGGCAGCAAGTCAATCAGAAATTCAACATCTCTATCTGGTGGCATTCCTGGTAAATCTATGCATAACCTTTGACTTCTATCTTTCTTCTCAACAAACAAAACTGGTGCACCCCAAGATGAAGAACTTGGTTAAATAAATCCTTTCTGCAACTGTTCTCCAAGCTGTTTCTTGAGTTATTTCAACTGATCAACTGACATCTTGTAGAGTCTCTTTGCTATTGGTCCTGATCCTGGCAGCAAGTCAATCAGAAATTCAACATCTCTATCTGGTGGCATTCCTGGTAATTTCTCCAGAAACACATCCAGATACTCTCTCACAATTAGCACACTGTCTATGCTAACCCCCTTAAGAGAATTTAGCTTACTCCCTTTTGATTCAAAGTTAGACTTGAATCTAATCCGTTTCTTATATGGGGTTGTGAGTGTGACAGTACGATTGGCACAATCTAGTACTCCTTCGTACTTAGTCATCCAATCCATTCCCAAAATAACATCCAATCCTTGGGAATCTAGGATTATCAAACTAACGGGAAACTTATACCTCCCAAATTCTATCACTAGATCATGACATCCCGAGTTCACTATCATTTCTCCACCAGGAGAACTTACTTTTATAGGATACCCAATAGTTTCAACTGGAAGTCCATTTCTATCAACAAATTCTCTTGATATGAATGAATGCGATGCGCCAGTATCAAAAAGAACAAGTGCAGGAAAAGAATTGAGTTTGAACTTACCAGCCACAGCATCAGATTCTTCATAGATTTCTTCCACATTGATGTGGTTCACTTGTCCCTTTTGGAAGGGATTGGGCTTGTTGGCACCTTCGACTTTATTTTCTGGGCACGCATTAGCATAGTGTCCCATCTTCTTACACTTGAAGCATTCAACCTGAGTGGGATCTTTCTATACAGGCTGACTTCCACTTCCACCTCCACTATGGTGGCTCTTGTGCCCACTCTTGTGGTCCTTGTACTTGTCATTATCATGACTACGATGGTGCTTGTTGTCATGATTATGGCTGTGGTTGTGGTGGTTGTTGTACTTTTCATGTTTGTGGGATCCAGAACTCCCACTGTCATCATGATGGGAATGCTTGTGAGACGATCCCGAGCTATGCTTATCAAAGCCATGCTTCCTCTTTCTGCTCTCAACCTGTTTCATCTTGTTTTCCAAGATGGTAGCCTTGTCACAAAGTGATTGGTAGGTTGGAACATAGGCAATAGACAGCTGCAGGTTCAACTCATCATTAAGTCCTTCGAGGAATTTTTCCTTCCTCTTTGCACCTGTATTAACCTCATCCGGTGCATAGCACGCCAGATTGTTGAATTCCTCAATGTACTCAGCCACACTGCGGTGATGCTACTTCAGATTGTGGAACTCCTTCTTCAAATTCATCACTGCGGATGAGATGTGAGCTGTACGGAATCCATCCTCAAAGATAGCCCAAGTCACATCCTCAAGGGGAGTGGTGATCTGAAAGTTATCCCACCATGTTGTTGTTGGTCCTTCAAGCAAATGTGCTGCGAATCTAACCTTCTCCTCATCGGTGCAGCCAACAGTCACTAAGTCCTTGTTCACTGAACGTAACCAGTCATTGGCTATCATTGGATCAGTGGTTCCCGAGAACTTTGCAGGCCTCAGTCTCAGAAATCTAGTGAGCATGTCAAATCCCGGAGGATTATTCTGATTGTTGTTGTTGTTGTTGTTATTGTTGTTATTCGGGTTCTGGTTCTGCATGAACTGTGTCATCATTTGCATCAATTGATCTTGTGCTGTCATCAACTGCTACATCTCGGGAGTGACGTTGTTGTTGTTGTTTTGGTTGGGGTTGGCACGTCGGGGAGGCATCTGTGGTTTTAATAAGGATAAGAATGAGATACCCATAGATGCTTAACATGCATAATACATCACACAGAACAATCACAATAACCAAGCATCAAAATAACATAGAGTTTGAACGACATAAACAACAAGTTTTGAAAATGCAAACAAACCATAGCAAGCCATCCACATGTTGGATGGTCATTGTGACTCAATAATCAAAGTATGGTAGATGAAAGATAGTCGAGTAGTCTACCCTAATCCTTCGCATCGATCTCCACATCAACAAGGGTAAGACATGCATTCTCCATGGCGGTCTTGTAATCATCAACACTAGTGGTCAAGGCCTCAATCTTGGCCCTAAGAGCCCTCTTCTGTGAGCGAAGCCTCTCGATCACTCCTTGATGGTGCTCAAGCTCGAAGTCCTTGGACTCTAACTCTTCCTTCAGCTCCCTGATCTTCTTGTTCCTGTCTTGGACTCTTTTCTCCTGGATCTTGAATTTCTTGTCCTGGCTCTCAAATTTGGCCTCCATCTCTTTGAGGATATCGTCTTGCTCCGCGAAGAGCTTGTCCTTCTCTCGTAGCTGAACCTGGAGCTCTTCATTGCTAAGCATGACATTGGTCCTATCAGTATCAAGGTGTCTAATAAGACCCTCTAGGTCCTGAAGGTACAGACGAATCGGCTCCATCGTCTCTTTAGTACCATCATCGTACTCTATAGCCTCACCCTCCTCGTTGCGTCTCCTGAACATGTGAAAGTAAAGACCTCTAAGCTCGGTGGAGTGCCTCCCTACCAGGCATCCAAGTAACTCCTGCATGACTACATCTAAGCCTCCCTCCTTGTCATCATGCATTAGCTTGAAAGTGATAGCCTCCGTGGGTGGCTCTGCCTGGCGTCCCGGCTGTGTGACTCTGAATCCCCATAGGTCCTTCCTCTCAAACTTGGTGAGCTGAAGTGTCGTGATGCTAGGTAGTGGAAGGTTGAGCACACTATTGAGCTCAATGAGATGAGTACCAAAACGAGTTCCCTTGAACTCCTCGGCTGTGCTGATAACAACGTTAGGCATCTATTTTTATAAGATAGAGAAAAGTTAGAACCAACACAAGTAGAGAAAATTCACAAGACAATATCACAAGCACATCTTTTAGCAACAAACACACAAGTCATGGCATACACAAATCCATTACAAACACCAAAGGTTCAACATAACTTAGAAAAAATTTCGGAAGTAAAAACGATAAGTGTGGTGGTCCAACTAACGAAGTACGTTACAATTCTCACTCACTAGACAAAATAGCTATCAGGGCATCCTTAGTGGCAATTTGTCTATCTTGTTCACAAGACTCCCATATTAAGTCTATGATGTCTCCCCTTAGTTGTTGGTTGGTAGTCTCTAATTCTTGGGTATGCTTCTTTTCTTCTCTAAGGTCATTTTGAGTGTTGAGCATTCTGCACTTGAGTCTATCACCAAGCTCCTTGATGGCATTCCAAGCTGCATTTCTTGCAGAGTCAAAGAATGTTGTGTTCATTTCAGAGTTGTTGATCATGCAGAATCCTGACTCCTTGTGGTTGTCTTCCTTGTTTTTGTAAAAGTAAAGTTGCACCCACCAATACTCTTCTCCTTCATCCATCATAGGTAATCCCTTGTACACAGTTGCACCATGTATCCCCATGGTAACCATAAGGTTCTTGAGTGCTTTGGGAAATTCAGTCTCACACTCCAAGGTCATGGTCATGAGTGGTCCCTTCCTCACAGCTTCGTTGATGGAGTTCATCTACAAATATAGATGAGAAAGAATATTAGAAAAGTTTATGAGAAGAAAAAGACAAGTGTGGAATTTTCAAAGTGTTGAAATTTTTCCTTACTGGTTTCTTAGTCTAATCCAATCCTAGGGTCATAATCATATAGGCAAAACCTGGCTCTGATACCATCTGTAAGACCCCACCTTCATAAAGTTAAAGGTCCCTATGGTTGCAATGCTAGTCCCTCGATCAAATGCTAGAATCCATAGTTTAAGATGAAGTACACAAAAACAAAGGTCATTATTACATCGTCATTCTAGATATAACATAGTATTTTACAACTCCATAGCCATAGGCTAGTACAAGAGTTTAACTTAACGACATAAATAAAAGTCTTCATCTTCATGTGCCACAGGCAAGCATGTTGAGTGTAGACTCATAACCCTAATCCTCATCAGAGTAACCTGCAACATCACAAGTTACAACCACAGTGGGTCAATACATTGGAATAGTATTGGCAAGTGATACCTTAGTAGAATAATAGTTTCTAGCTTCTACATGAATTTGGCTAAGTGTAGATTAGGCTTGCTTTGCTCAAAATAGGTTTTACCTATCAGTTGAAAACACTAAGTTTTTGTTTGTCAAAAACTCCCATGGAACCACCAATAGACATCGGTGAACCTTTACCCTTGTTCAACCACAAGTTTTTAACTTAGAAATTGGGATGAGGAGATTCTTGATAGCTTCCATGTCTTGATGCTCAATTTGTCCATTGCTAGGGACACGGCTAAGTACTTAGATTCTTCCTTCTCGAGAGGTGGTGCACTTTCCCCACAAGAGTCGACATGCATCAAGACAAGACCTTTCAGAAGCCTTCCCTTAGAACAAAATGGATGCGTTCCCAAACCTATCACCCCCTACCACCAACTGTCCATTTGGCTAAGTTATTGCAACCTATATGATCCAGGCAGAGCCCATATTGCCATGTGGCTACACTAGAAGCTTCTTAACATATGGCATCTCAAATCCCTTTGTTCCTGGGTGGCTTTCCACAAGTGTGATACACAAGGTAGACCATAGATATGGGCCTTGTGTAACCACTCAACATAACCCAAACATACCATTCCACCCAGGTGTTTCATTCACTTAGTTGTTTTATTAGGCAAACTCAAGTCAAAGACTTTGCAATATTTTTCCATAGCATGTATATATTCCACCCTTGGTTGCTACTAGCTAGACTAAGCATGGCAATAGCAAGTATCCTAACTTAGAGAAAATTCTAACAATTCTACAACTACTAGGATTTCCCAAGCAGAGCATATAGATACTTAGCAAAAATTATCATGCAAGCCCTATACAAAATACCACTAATGCATAATGAAAATATTGGGACAAAAATATGACGCACCACTTTCCTTGGTAGTTGGTGGAGTAGCAACAATACTCACAGTCACAATCACCACTAGCACCAAAATCTACACATAAAATGATAGCACCAAATTCACATTTCAAATAATCAAGCAAAAATATATGAATGCATACAAATGCCATGTGATGAATTTTTCTAAACTAAACAAGAAAATTAAACAGTACTGAATCACTAAACCAAATAATTACACACTAATAAACTTAATTTGGCTTTTAAAACATTTTCCAAATAATTTTTATACACAAAATGGGCCTACAAAAGTCTCTGCATAAAACTCTATTTTAACAGAGGCAAATTACAAAACCAAGCATATAGATGTGTAGGATTTATTTTTGTTATTCCATTGATATATTATTTGCATTTTTTGGATAAACAGAACAAAAGTTATTGAATTTACAAGTTTGAATAACTAATAGATTCAAAAACAAATTTTAATTTAAAAACCCAGACACGTGGGCGTATCTGATTAGCCCGTACCGGTTCGGTTGGATCGATCAACGAGAGCCGCAGGATTTAAATGAAATCGCACGGGTCAGATCTAACCATACCCCTTCGATAAGTGATCTAATCTGGCACGCTAGATCTAGATCTAACGGGCCACTACAGCTTGGCCAAGAACTAGCAGCGCGCATGGTTGCAGCGGAGGCGGTGCTACTGGCAGCGACGGTACAGCGAATACAGAGGGGATTGGGGGTTGTGGTGTGGCTTACCAGACTAGCAAGAACACTAGGAACCTCAACGTGCTACTGGCGTGGACAGGGGCTGGCTGTAGCAGTGGCTAGCGCTCGTCGGAGTTGCGAGAGGCATCGAGTTCGTGCAGACGGCAACATTGACAACGTTCTGGATCGCCCTAGCACAAGCCAAGAGCATCAGTGCATGCACAAAGATTAGGCGAACATGATAGGGTCAGGAAGAAGGCAAGGGGCGCTCGGGTTTTACCTAGATTCCTCACCGAAGTTGAGCGGCTGCTCGGTCGTTTACAGGGGTGGACGGGGACGGTGACCTGGGTCACAAGTAGGCAAACCAGAGGAGTCAGAAGGTGCACAAGGACATGAGGGTCATGCTCGTTTGAACCAGAATCAAAGGGGAGGTCGGAGCTCACCATAATCGCTTGCCGGAGCTCGTCGGGCAGCGGTGGTGCGGTTCGAAATACTGGAAGCTTGGTGATGGAGCGAGTATGTTGTGTGGGGGGAAATGACCGCGGCGGAAGGTGGTTAAGTATCCAGGAGGGGTGATGGAATTAAGCGGTGCTTCAATGCCAATTAAGCGAGAAATCAAATGCGGCATTTCTGGAGGAAACAGCGGTGGTGACGGAGTCTGCGCGCGCGGGGTGGGGAAGAAGATGCTGACCTGGCTTTGGCCCAGTGGCAGCGTCAGCGGGGCAGAGCGGGTGCGGGTGAGAGAGAAAGAGAAGGGCTACCCCGGGTGGTCTTAATGGGCTGGTTCTTGAACTGGGCCAAAATGGCAGCGCTGGACCTTTTCTATTTCTTTTCTCCTTTTCTATTTCTGATTTGATTTTCTGAATCCATTTTCAAATGATATTCAAATGAGTTTGAATTCAAACTATTTCTGGATTTTTGTAAAATAATCCAAGCATATATTTGTGTATAAAACATTGTTGTTTGATCATAAATACTTTGGTCCATTGAAAATAGAATTAAAACCATGCCTTATTTAAATATTTATATTAGGCATACAAATGGTTTTAAATTTAGATTTTTGTTTTGAAACTTTGAGCAAGCTTTGAAATCAACATTCAACCCTATTCTGGTTGAAACAAAGTATTCTCATGATTTGAAAAGGAAATAAATCCATTGCCTTCCTTACTTAAAATAATAGGCAAACAATTTGGCTTTTGTTTTTGAAATCTTATTTAATTTAAAATGCATGAGAATGCATGAATGATGTGCAAACTTTATAAATCATGATTTTTGGGATGTTACAACTACGGGTCCATGTAGTAGCTAGATGGTTGTTTCTCCTCCTTTGTGCTACCATGTTTAGATCTTGTGAGCTCCGTTCATGATCAAGATCATCTATTTTTAATCATGCATGTTGTGTTTGCAAGGATGTGATGGATATTGAGATTACTATGTTAGATTGATTAATGGTTTTATCTTATTGATTCAATCATGTCTGTGTTGTTTTTGATCTTGCATGCTCTCCGTTTCTAGTAGCTATCTTGGCCAAGTAGATGCTAGTGACTCCAAGAGGGAGTATTTATGCTCGATAGTGGGTTCATGCCTCTATTTAATCCGGGGAAGTGACAGAAATCTCTAAGGTTGTAGATGTGTTGTTGCTACTAGGGAGAAAACAACGACCGCTTGTTCATGGAACAAGTGGATTGTTTACCTTACACACTTTGCTTAAAGCAGTTATCCGTTGCTTGCAACTTAATATTGGAGGGGGTTCGGATGATAACCTGAAGGTGGATTACTAGTCATAGATGCAGTTGGATGGCGGTCTATGTATCTTGTTGTATTGCGCAATCAAATCTCTTAGGATCATGAATGTCTAGTATTCCATTGTTATGCCTTGCTCTGTCCTGTCAATTGCCCCGCTGTAATTTGTTTACCCTACATGCCATGTTGTTTATCTTAAGGAGAACACCTCTAGTGAATGGACCCCGGTCCAATATTTACCATTGATACATCTTCCATTGTTATTATTTACTTTCTGCAAACCACTATTACCTTCCACACCATACAGTTAATCCTTTGTTTTCAGCAAACCGGTGAGATTGACAACCTCACTATTCATTGGGGCTAAGTATTGAGTTTGTGTTGTGCAGGTTTCCAATTTGCTAGCAACACCTTTGGGTCGTTTCCTTCCTCCTACTGGTTCGATAACCTTGGTTTTTTTATGAGGGAAGGCTTGCTGCTATGCTCATCATACCTTCCTCTTGGGGTCTCCCAACGAAGCTCTACAGTGATCTGAACGCATTAGCGAGCAATACAACAAAGTAGGAGTAGGGGATTTACCTCTTCACGAACCTAGGTAAAATAACCCCGTGTCACCTCTCTATCATGTGTTTTGCTCCACCGTCGCCGCCATCATCATCGAGGCTCCATGGGAACGCATGTTCAGCCCCCTCTAGAACCAAGGGATCGTTGGACCCTAATACCTTCATGGGACAAATACTTGACATTTGGCATTCCAGGTAGGGGATGAGGTGCTCTTTCAAGATCTTCATCGACCTCGGCCGCATGTCGACTCGCACCGCAACCCGCGACGAGCGTGCGCTCCGTCACACGATGAGCATGTCCCAGACCCAGTCGAATCCAAGACGCGCATCCTCCGACCAAGACCCATGGACCAAGGACGACTGGGCTATACCTACCACCCGTCGCGATATTCCTCATCCTTCTCGCGTAGCGTGTAGCAACCCCCCGGGGTTAGGGTTAAACTAACCTCAGATCTCCATCTAAGATAAGTTCAACTCTAAACACGGAAGATCACAGTATGATTCGGTAACATTACTAAACACAGGGATTCAACAGCATAGGTTTAAACTCTTAACAGAGTAAGATATTAGAGTTATTACAAACTAGAGGTCATAGACCCAACATTACATCACACAGCAAAAGAAAATTCTGTTGTTCTACACAACTACTTAGCAAAAGGCCTAAGGGGCCATAAACAAAAGCGATGTACATCCCATAGTCCTCAGGCTTCTACCTGGGACCCCCAACTACTCGTCGATGTCAACGTAGAAGCCACCTTCAGTTGCAACAAGATCATCTGTAGAAAAACAACAATGGCGCAAGGCTGAGTACGAGAATGTACTCCGCAAGACTTAGATATCCTAGTATCTACATGCTCTGGCTAGAAAGGCTTTCTCTGGATTTATTTTGTGGAAAGCAATCTTTATTTGTAAACAAGAGAGAGAAGAGGCTCGTCTACTCAGAATATTTTAAAAGCGATAAGATAGCGACTTCTTCATCTTGTTCATCACACCTTGATAATCATCAGCTTCATCAGAACCTCCTATCTATGATCACCCCCTCAACCCAGAGGAAGCATCCTTAAGCACACGTGGATCAACAAGTTTTATCATGGTTAAAGTTATCTATGATCTTAGAATCTGGTCACCAAGCGTTCATAGCCGTCAACACGGCTTTTCGAAAAGATTTAATCCTGCAGGGGTGTACAATTTTACCCACACGTACCAACCGACTCTTAATGCCAAATAGTATTAGCCCTCTTCCTTGGAAGGCCAGTAGAGGGTGGTTGACCATGACCTTTACCTCGCTTTCGCCGAGACCATGAGTCACACAATAAGTATGATTCCGCCATAACGGGCCAAATCCCGAAGCCGGTAATTAAAGATGTGAGGCGAGGTTGGTTTACCAGGGGCGCTATCTACCCCAAGCAACCTGGTCCACGCTTCCCTACCTGTTATGATGCACCTCCATCACCTCCTCTTTCGAAAATGTTTTCAATGCGTATGCCAAATGGAAAGCCCGAACTATGTGACTCATAGAATCTACTAGGCAAGTTAGTTGCTCGTGGGGTTTTGTAGGCCCCGTGTGGTTGTACGCTCGTCTTGGTTCCAAAGGCAAGAACTCAGTTCCTAGTGGTGGCGAGCATGGGACTACAAATACCACACCCAAGGTGGCCTCCCATACAAGCCTTAGCATATTTAGTTAAACTCCTTCGAGGATGTCACCATCTCCTACCTTTCTAGATTCTTCGGCATCTCTGATTCATCATTCGGATAGATCATACATTGTTACTATGCATGGCTAAGTTGTCGATCTCAGAAGCTCTAGCAATGCTCATATGCCAGACCTAAGTATGCTAGGAGCAGTGGATCAGGAGTATAAGGCTACAACAGGGAAACTATGCAGCGGATAAGTAACACTAACTACTGACAAAAGACCACATTGGAATCATGTGCATCATAGCGATAAAGTAATATACTTTATAAAACATAGGTTTAGAATGAGAGGCTACGCTTGCCTTGTCCATCAGTACACAGGTATGGATATTCGATGTTGTTGACTTCAGCCTCGGGCTCGGATCCTATCGCGAAGAACCAATACCGGAAAGAAAGGCGTGTTGCCTGCCAAAACCCACCGGCGAGCAGCGACGAGCAACACGAAGAGCCGGGAGGCTCCCAGAACTGCTGGTGGGCCCTGGTCCCTCGGGCAACGGCCCGCAAAACTCCGGCACACGTCCTGGCTTGGTTCAAGTGCGTGCCACCTGACCTATACCTGGTCAGGAAGGTGATGGATTGCTTCGATCAGTTTCCTGCATGGTAAACAAGTATACGTAAAATTCGAGCCGTGACCGGCTCCCAGGTTTCCCTGTGAATCGGATCCTAGAGCCGATTATCCCATGGTTCTGCATTCGATCTACGATAACATGGGGTTTTGCTTCATCATTACAAGTTAAATCGATCTACGATAGTTTAACGTTTTCACCACGTAATTGGAACGTCCTACACGTAATTGAGCCTGTTAGATACAAAAGATGATAGAAAACTAACCCTAGAGGAGGCCTAACAACCGACGTAAAGTCAATTACCGGAACAACTCCTCTTAAACTAGCAAACCATATCCTTACGTACTACTGGATCGTTCAACCCGTTTGCAAGGCCTGACTGCGTGGATATCAAACTAAACCTTGGAGAACAAGGCATAACTATATGTAACGAAACAACTGAATAAAGATCAAGCAAGATGCTACCCTTACACCCGGGAAAAGGTGCAAAGGTAGCGAGATAACTAGAGGTAGCATAACTTAAACAATCATAGCGAAAAGTACCGATGCTAGCCTCAAAAAATCTATGATAATAGTATTACTCGCCATCAACAAGGCTTGACGAGTAACACCAAATAACGATAAGCAAATCGCCTAGATCGCAAGATGCGATCTAGGCAGATGACACTTACCCAAAAGAAACCCTAGAAACAAGGGGTATGGCGATACCGAGATTGTGTTTGTTGTGAACGTGATTGTCCTCTTTTCGATAACCTTAGGTACATATTTATAGTCAGGAGACTTTCTATCTTTGTAATAACTCTACAACTCTATCTCTTACCTAAACCAAACGTAACCTACTACAATATACAGATACGGGCAACATAGCCCAAATCCACGACAAGGCCGATTCAGAACACATTGCATATATGTATCTTCCAAGCCCATCTTGATTACGGCCCATCTCCTCCTTTGGCCAAAATATGGCGATAACATGCCCCCCGGTTTTGGCAATAATAATTCCAAAACCACTCTGATGTTTTTTCTTCCCCTCCTTTTTTACATCGGGTTACGCAGCGCAGCGTAATCGTCACGCCACCCCCTCATCATGATGCCCTGTCTTCTCAACTCCTTCGCAGCGCATGATTTGACGATTTCGGCAGCACATTCTGGGAAACTGCTACGGCATTAAACCGCCTCCCACTATTCCCCTTATTTAAATTCATCTGAGCAGTTCGCAGTCCCCATCTTCCTCCAGTAGCCAAAAAACCCTCTTCCTCCGCCGGAAAAACCCTCTTCCTCCGCCATGGCCTCCTCTTCTTCCGCCCTTTCCTCCTAGTCTTCCAACACCATTAGCGACCGGGAGCCGACGCCGGAGCACCCGCCATGAGATGAGACTCGCCCCACAATGGTGGGACGAGAGGGATTGGGATTTCGCCGCTTGGTCGGAGGACGACGCGTCCCTGACTGACGGCGAGGAGGGCCTGCAGTTCCTCGCCGACGGGGAACTGGAGGCGGAGAGCAGCGACGACGCCTGGTCCTGGGACGGCGTCAAATCCTCCGACGAGGAGGAGGAGTCGGAGGAGGACACCTCCTCCGATGAGTATCCACCGGTGAAGCGCTTCCGCGCCGGGTCCAGCGAGGACACCGAAGACGACGACGAGGACGAGGAGGCCCCCGCTGGCATCTTCAGCAGCAGCAGCAGCGAGGACGACGCCGGCAACAGCGCTGATGACAGCGAACAAGACAACGGCGAAGACAGCGGCGAAGACCTCGTCCTCTAGATTAGGAACTAGTAGTAGTAGTAGTAGTAGTAGTATATTTCCTTTTGTAAGCAATCAGCTCCACTGTAAATAATCGTCTTTTGAATGAACGAAGATTGCTTTTCCAACTCGAAGATTGCTTTTTTCGACCCAATTTCGCCGATAGTAAAAATAGGTCGATGCTCCAGAAGCCGATAATTCTGTATCGGCTTTCACCTCACTGCACTCATACAGCCAACCAAGTCAAAGCTCAAAGAGCCGATGGCAACCCATCGGCTTTCCCAAAAAACGTTGACAAGGTCAAAACTTGGTCGCAACTTAGGCAAATCTGAGCGGCCACTTTCCAGTTTCAAACGGTAACCTGCGACCCTATTCAAAAAAGGGCGACCCAGATCTCCAATTGCCCACCGACCGGATCGAGCTGACAGCGGCAAGAACCCTCGATCCCCAACTGCATAGATCCATCTCCGCCGGCAAACTAGATGGCGGAATCGTCCAACACCAACCCAGAGGTCTCCGGTCTGAAGGTACGTCTACTCCTCGCAGTCTGAACGCGATGCTAGATTTAATGGCGAACACCTGAATTAATGCCTTATTCCACCATTAAATTTTTTAGGTTTCAGACATTCTGCTGCCGCATCCTTCTCTCCCAAATTCTCTCTGTCTTGGCCCTCGCACAGAATCTAGTCCTGCCCATCTGATTTCTTGCGAAGCAAACAGAATCCCCTTCGTAAGCCAAGACCTAGATTTAAACTCTTGGGCCGATCGCTATGCAGCTGGCCTAATCCCCTTGAACATTGGGTCTCTTGGTTCAGCAGGGTAGCTAGAGCTTACCAATCCCAATGGGAAACCACGGGAATAGCCGATGCCTTGCATTTGTCATTGTCTCCCCTTGAGAAACATGAGAATCTTCTAAAAACCATCGGCTACTTCTGGTCTGATGCTCTGAACTGCTTCATGTTCGGTCATGGCCCCATGTCACCAACTCTGTTAGACGTGGTGATGATTACTGGTCTGGATGTTACATCACCCAGCCCCTCTGCTTTTAAACTGACCAAGGTCCCCTACAAACTGTCTTCTAAAACATCGAGACAGATATCGGCAGCTCAACGAGAGGATCAGTCTGCGCCGCGCCCAACTTCCACTGAAGTCCAATATCGCAGACAGATGTCAGCAGCTCAACGAGAAAAAGGCGTCTCTGGATGCCAAAACTGACACCTCACAAGATGCCGATCTCGCATCCTTGAAAAGGGAGTTGGAAGATCTTGAAGAGAAGGTCCGGGCGACTAAACAGCTCATTCGCGACAAGGAAGAATCCATCGCCCGCTCCCAAGACGAAGCAGAGAGCCTCAAAGCTCAACTGAAGACCGATCTGGCGGAAATACGTGCCCTGAACAAGCAGCTAGTGACGGGCAAGGACGAAGATGACGAAGCCGAGATCGCCGAGGTGGATCGTGTCCGTGCTGACGCCCTCCACGCCTTTGAGGCATTTCTTCAGTAGCTCGTTTATGTAAACTGGCATCTGCTTGTAACAGATTGAACCTCTAAAGTCGATGACTGTGCATCGGCTATATATTTTGAACCTCTAAAGTCGATGACTGTGCATCGGCTATATATTTTCTTTTTTTATTTGGCCGATTCCATGTATCGCCCCCCACATTTCACTGTCCATTATCCCACATGCTTGGGAAATATTTCTTGAGATGTTGGTCGTTGACAGCCACTGGGAATTTTACGCCGTCCAGCTCCTCAAGCATGTACGCGTTCCCTCTTAAAACCTGATCGACCCTGTATGGCCCGTGCCAATTTGGAGACCATTTACCATATGTTGCATCCTTAGTCCCTAATGGCAACACAACTTCCCATACCAGATCGCCAACGTGGAACTCCTTTGGTCTCACTTTCTTGTTATATGCACGAGCTACCTTGGCCTTGTTCTCTTTGATTTTCTCAAGCGACCACAGCCTGAGCTCAGTTAAATCCTCAACATCACACTCATCGGGGTTGCATATTCTTCAGTTGTTAGATTGTTCTGAAAAGTGACACGTCTCGATCCAGCCGTAATTTCCCAAGGCAATACGGCTTCTTGTCCATAGACTAGATGGTATGGCGAGGTTTCTATCGCTCCATGGCATGACATGCGATAAGTCCATAAAGCCTCTGACAACCTCGTACAACGCCTAGGGTGCTCGCCGACTTTTCTCTTGATCGCTTGATAAGGCTCGTTGGATGCTTCACTTGCCCATTTGCTTGAGCATAGTATGGAGATGATCGAATCAGCTTAATCCCGTGTCCTCGCAGAATTTTCTAAACTCGGAAATGAAGACCGAACCTCCATCGGTCGTGATAGTTTGGGGAATCGAATCTATGAATGACATGTTCTTTCACAAAATTGATAACATCCTTTGAGTTCACCGACTTCATCGGACAGCCTCCACCCATTTAGTGAAATAATCAATGGCCAAAATCCACATGTGTCCTTTGCTTGATGGAGGATTGATCTTGCCAATCATATCCATGCCCCAACCTCGAATGGCCAAGGTTTGATGATGGGGTTCATTGTCGACGTGGTACCATCTGAATTTTCCCAAATTTCGACATGCTTGACACCCTTTGTAGTACTTGAAGCAGTCCTCAAGCATGGTGGGCCAATAAAACCCCGATCGCTCGATCAACCATTTCATCTTGTGAGCCGATTGGTGAGTTCCACAGCGCCTTCGTGTACCTCGTAGGAGCCGATTGGCCTCGGCTGTCCCGGACATTTGAGCAATAACCCTCCAGAGTCCTCAGAAACATGTCGTCCCCGATAAGCACATACTTCATGGCCTTGTACCTTATCCGTTTAGGTGCCCCGAAATCCTTCAAGTAATTGAAGATATCGGCTCTCCGTCCGCTCTGTGAACTGCACGAACATCGGCTCCTCTCGCTACGCCCTTGTAGCACAAGCCATTTGTGCAAGATCATTCGCCTCGATTCTGCGATCACGGGATCCAGTGAAGTTTATGTACCGAACTGTGCCATCACTCGCGGCATTGCAGCCATAATGGGAAGAGCGACTCGCTCACACTTGTATTCCTCCGTGAGTTGAGAAATCACCAACTTGGAGTCTCCAAAATTTCCACCTTACGCTCCGGCTTGATGAGCAACTCCATTCCCTGCGACGCTCGCCTCATACTCAGCGACGTTGTTGGTGCGAGGGGCAGATAACCTGATGGAGAAGGAAAATGTTGCCCCCCGGGGCGACACGAGTAGCATGCCGATGCCTCACCCATCGTCACAAACCGATCCATCGAAAAACATAGCCCACGCTCGTATAGACAATGCTGCTATATTAGTGTTGATCCTTTCAGCGATAAGGTCGGCCAATGCCTGACCCTTAACCGCTTTTGCAGGTTGATACCGGATGTCAAATTCCGATAACGCAAACATCCATTTGCCGAGTCGGCCTTTCAACATAGGAGCCGACAGCATGTGCTTTATGACATCTGACTTGCATATGATGACAATCTCCGCTGATAGCAAGATGTGGCGCAGCTTGCGTGTGAAAACAGCAGAGGCACAACTTGTCGATTTCGGATACCTTGTCTACGCATCCAGATCCTTCGCGATGTAAAATACAACTCGCTCCAGCCCATCATAAACTTGCACCACCACTGAGGCGATGGACGTGTCAGCTACTGATAAGTAAATGTAGAATGGCCTATCCGGCTGGGGCGGAACCAACACTGGCGGCTTCGTCAGATATTCTTTGATCTCGTCGAAGGCTCGTTGTTGTTCTGCCCCCCAGCGGAATTCCTCGTCAGATTTAATTTTCACCAGTCCCATGAACGGCTCTATTCTTCCTGACAGATTGGAGATGAATCTTCTGACGAAGTTGATTTTGCCGATGAGGGACTGCAGTTCTTTCTTCGTGGTAGGTGGCCTCATTGTTCGCACTGCCTCCTGACTTTTCAGGCCGATCTCAATTCCGCGTTCATGGACCAAGAAACCCAGGAACTGACCGGCCGTCACCCCGAAGGCACACTTCTTTGGATTCATCCAGAGTCGAATTTTCTTGTTCGGTCCAGACGTTGCGCATCGTCCAAGTGTCCTTGTCTTGAAGCGACTTGACCACCACGTCATCGATGTAAATTTCCACCACTTGCCGATCGGTCATAGAAAATGTAATTCATGGCTCTTTGGTACGTGGCGCGGCATTCTTCAGTCCAAATGTCATCACTACATATTCAAACAACCCCACCGAACACGGGACTCAACGCAGTCTTGTGTATGTCTTCGAGCCATAAAATTTGGTTGTAACCGCATTGCCATCCATGAAGCTCAAGATCTTATGACCAGCATTGCGTTGATTAACGTCTGCTACCGCATCGGATACTCATCCTTTGAGTAGCTCTTGAGATCCCGAAAATCTATGGCAACACGCCAAGGCCATCCTTTTTCTCTGTGTGCGATACTAGAAATCCACTCAAAGATACCGCATGGCTCGATTAACTTGGTCATCAACATTTTCTCGACCTCTTTCTTAACTTCTTCCAAAATTTCGGCCTTCATTTGTCGTGCTCGCTGCTGGAATGGCCAAAATCCTTTTTTAAGCGGGAGTCGATGCTCAATGATGCTCCTGTCTAACCTGAGCATCTCTCAGATAGTCCCAAAGCGATGCGGATATTCTTTCAACAGAGCTACCATCGGACCCCGCAGACTTGGATCTAACTTCTTGCTGATAAATGTTGGTCGTGGCTTATCCCCAGGACCGATGTCGATCTCCTCTAGTTCATCAGCGGATGTAAACCCATACCCTAGCTTTCCGTCACCTGTTAAATCGATGCTAAACACAGGGCAAACAGTTGGTGAGGACAACAAAAATAATTTGGGCCGATTGCCTGAATCGGCCCCCTTTTTGATTGCATTAGTCAAGGACGGTTTAAACCTTATTTGTGCTTTACAATGGCAGGGAATCTCCCTACTACGACTGCATGACCCGCTTGTCGTAAGATTACTGCTTTTTATTTTTTTTGGCCGATCGCAGGGATCGGCCATACCACGTACGATCGTGGACTTTGCTACTCTGTCAGGCCAGTGGATAAGACCAGCCTCACCCCGTTTTTTGTAGCTGCAATGCGCTCACAGCCGTCTAGACTGATTCCAGAGATCGGCTCTTGGTCTTCGGCTTCCCAGATGTTCATGCCAGCTATGGAGATCTCGATCGAATCATCTGCATGAATGACCTCCACCTCATCTCCATCCCATGTATTAGGTGCATCGTGGATGGAATGCAGGATTAGCGTGAATCCAATCTCTCCCTAGCAAGACAACAGAGGTGCTTTTGCTGTCCACGACGAAGAATGACGAGGGATGGTTTTTCCGCCTACGGTCGATCCACGCTCAAGACGCCTTATGCTTTCAAGTTTGGCCGTTGAAGTCGCTTAACGTGACGTTGGTTTTGATCAGATCTGCAGTGGAGCGTCCCAAACGCCGTAGCATGGAGTATGGCATTATATTGACTGCCGCTCCGGTGTCCACCAACATCTTGCTGACAGGCTGCCCATTGATGTAACCTCGTAGGTACAGGGCTTTCAGATGTTTGCAGCCCTTCTCTCGTGGCTTCTCAAAGATAACCGGCCGTGGGCCGTAGTCAAACTGTGCCAGTGGTAGCTCGTTGGTTCTTGGAGCGCAGAACTCTGAAGGAAGTATGAACACCATGTTTGTGCCAGCCGATGTCTTTGGATCGGCTTTTACCGGTTTGGGGCGCCACTCTTTCCTTTTCGGACGATCTTCCGTTTCCAAGGTCTGCCGAATTTTAACGGCCAGATCGGGCCGTGCTTTCTTTAAAGTGTGGAGATACTGCGCTTCGGCTTCCTCCAAATTACGCAGCCGCTGCACTCTACGCTTTTGGGTGTGTCTGAGTCCGTCGGGACACCACCTTGGACGGTGATATCTGTCTTCTTCTTTGTCATCCATTGGCTCCTCGAGATCTTTTGCTCGAGCGGACTCCCTGTATCGGCTCTGAGGTGGGAGAGGCCCTAGACGCTTGAACACTGAAACTGGCCCCGTGTCCTCCTTCTGCTGTCCACATTCCGGGAAGTTGTCGATTGTAGGCAATCGGCTCATTCCCGCATCCCAGCAATACTTGAAGAAAGGACAATCCCAATGCTTGTCGACGCCTTCCTTTTCTTTTGACGTTCCCCTAGAGAGGTGCTCATATCCTTCATCGTCTCTATCGCGCCGGCAACGTCGATCATACTGACGCCTATACTTGTTAAGGAGGTGCGTGGAGTGTGGCTTCTGATATCGCACGCTTCTGACCTGTTGCTCAGTTAAATACCGCCTGTCATCGTACCGGGGCCGGTCACGTGGACCGGCCTCCTCTCTTTCTTTGGCCCGAGAGCGACCGCCCTCCTCCTTATATGTGCCATGATGGTATACAGGCCCTGCCATGTTGACATCGAACGAGAAATCCAACTGACGCCTCGTGGAGTGGCTGTGTTCTACCATGTTGACGCCAGGAAATGGGTTTGTGTCCACTTTCATGGCGAATTGTCCAAGGATCAGACGGCCCTGTTCTATGGCCGTTTGGATTTGGCGACGTAGCTCTTTGCAGTCATTGGTGGTGTGGGTGAACGAGTGATGCCACTTGCAGTATGGTCTTCCGTTCATCTCTTGAGCCGTAGGGATTTTGTGGCCTTCGTAACTTACCGCTTTTCTTCAAAGAAGAATCGAATATCCGCCAGCTTTGCTCACGCCGGTCGAACCCTTTTGCAGGCCCTTGCTGCTTTACCCATTTGCAGGACACAGGATCTGCCCCCCGAGACCATTCAGCCACGGCCACCTCCTGGTCTTGTGTAGGATCTTCTTCTTCTGTATCGACCAGGCCTATCGGACGTTTGAACTTGTCTTGGTATAACTCAGAGTGGCGCTGTTCATACATCGTCAGCTTCTGGGCCATGTGCGCCAATGAGTTGTACTCTACTTGGAAAGCTAGATCCTTGACAGGTGCCGAGAGACCCAACCGCCACTCGATCGCTTTTTCGCTTAAACGGTGAGTAACATCGGTTCTGACAGATCTGGCGCCGGATGTACTCGCTACTCCTCGCTTTGCCGCACCCGTGTGTCCGCAATGCCAGCCTCGGTAGCCTCGAATGATACAATGTGGAACTGCTCTTCCAGCTTGCTTCAGTCCGGATCGAATCGGTGGCAGCGAGGTGTACCACCCAAAAGCTGGTCTCATGAGATTGCGCAAAGAACCTTACGCGAATCGATCCGATGCTGAAATCATGCCTAATCTGCTGTGTATCGGCTCACGTGCTCGATCGAGCTCGACCCTTTCCGAACCGCTAAACCTTGAGAACTCAGGGAGCCGATACTTGGCGGGCGGAATCGATCAAACTCGTGGGGTACGGCTTAGAATAGCCGATTGTCTTTCTTCGCACGGGCGAACCGGTCTCTCAAGATGGTACGGATTTGCTCCAATCGCTTGAGCTGCAGGGCTAGATTCTCATGACTCGTTCTAGTGGCATACTTGGCTAGCCACGCTTTGTCGGCGGCCCATCCTGGACATCGCTGCTCAAACGCCCGCCTCAAGCCCTGCCCAGAACTCGCCGCAGAAATCCCTGCGGTTGCAATCTGGTTGGTACGTGTCGGGTTATTGCGTCCCGACGTAGGTGCACACATATCCATGTGGGATTTCTTTAGGTGGCTCAAACAGAACTGTCAATCGCCTGGGTCGCCTCACCTTGTAGACGACGTCACGCTGCCCGGTGTGGCTCCGGAGCTGCAAGTGTGAATGGCAGCGGTGGCCTGGCTCGAGCGGTCTTTCTCCTGGTGAGTCCCAGTAGGCCCCACGGAGAGTACCGATGTTTCATGATCTCTCGAACTACGCGAATCGCGATCCGCTCGAAAGAGTTCACCAGCTCTCGAATGGCGGTGAAGAGAATGAGCCACCATGTAGTTGATTTCTGTCAGAGCTCAGTGCGCTCCTCAAGGAACAGAGATCCACCTCATCAAGAGCACCCTCGGTGAGAACCCTTTCCACCGATGCCATTCTTACGAGTCCTCTCAAAAGAGCCGATGAGATCGGCTTCAAGAGAGATTTGATGTCATCATACCGCCTTGTGCTCCTCGGCAGCTCGTAAATGCGTGATCGGTCTATCCCCATCTCCGCGTCGGATGTTGATGCAGATGCTGTTGAAGGTCCCACCGGGCGTGCCAGAATGTGTTGCCCGCCAAAACCCACCGGCGAGCAGCGACGAGCAACACGAAGAGCCGGGAGGCTCCTGAACTGCTGGTGGGCCTCGGTCCTCGCAACGCCCCAAAACTCCGGCACACGTCCTGGCTTGGTTCAAGGGCGTGCCACCTGACCTATACCTGGTCAGGAAGGTGATGGATTGCTTCGATCAGTTTCCTGCATGGTAAACAAGTATACGTAAAATTCGAGCCGTGACCGGCTCCCAGGTTTCCCTGTGAATCGGCTCCTAGAGCCGATTATCCCATGGTTCTGCATTAGATCTACGATAACATGGGGTTTTGCTTCATCATTACAAGTTAAATCGATCTACGACAGTTTAACGTTTTCACCACGTAATTGGAACGTCCTACACGTAATTGAGCCTGGTAGATACAAAAGATGATAGAAAACTAACCCTAGAGGAGGCCTAACAACCGACGTAAAGTCAATTACCGGAACAACTCCTCTTGAACTAGCAAACCATATCCTTACGTACTACTGGATCGTTCAACCCGTTTGCAAGGCCTGACTGCGTGGATATCAAACTAAACCTTGGAGAACAAGGCATAACTATAACAGAACGAAACAACTGAATAAAGATCAAGCAAGATGCTACCCTTACACCCGGGAAAAGGTGCAAAGGTAGCGAGATAACTAGAGGTAGCATAACTTAAACAATCATAGCGAAAAGTACCGATGCTAGCCTCAACAAATCAATGATAATAGTATTACTCGCCATCAACAAGGCTTCAGTACGAGTAACACCAAATAACGCATAAGCAAATACTGCCTAGATCGCAAGATGCGATCTAGGCAGCATGACACTTACCCGAAAGAAACCCTAGAAACAAGGGGTGGCGATGCGCCGAGATTGTGTTTGTTGTGAACGTGATTGTCCTCTTTTCTCGATAACCTTATGTACATATTTATAGTCCGGAGACTTTCTATCTTTGGAATAACTCTACAACTCTATCTCTTACCTAAACCGAAACGTAACCTACTACAATATACAGATACACGGGCAACTTAGCCCAAATCCACGTACAAGGCCGATTCAGCAACACGTTGCATATATGAATCTTCCAAGCCCATCTTTATTACGGCCCATCTCCTCCTTTGGCCAAAATATGGCGATAACAAGGCGACAATCAAGATATGACATTGATGCAATGCTCAAACATGGATGATGAGATGAAAAGTTAAATTGCATTGAAACGAAACCCTAAGGCATGCTTGACAATTTAAACGGGGTTCCTAGGGGTGAAAACCCTAAATCGAGGAAACTCCGGAATCACCTGTGAGGGGTTACTTTGTTCTTCTAATTATACTTGCCATTTAAGTTGTTAAACAATGCATGATTATATCTTAGATAGATAGTTCTCATTTTTCTGAACATTTTGATATATTATTTGTATTTTTCTGATTTAAAATGAATTAGTTATGATTTTTATCAATTTAAATCCATTTTAAATCATTTTAGAAAATTATAAAACATTTTTAGATTACATTAAATATTTATTCACTTGGGCCCACATGTCATACTTTTTATTCATTTCTGAAAACATTTATGAAAATTATTAAAAACCTGACAGGTGTGGCCCACAGGGTTTTATTTATATTCCAGAAAATAATTAAAGAAACATTTAAGAAAAGAAAATAGCTTTATTGCATCACTGTGACGTCATGGTGACGTCATCAATGGCGGGGCTCTCAGATCGGATGCGGGGCAGGCGATTGGGGGCTCGCGCACGTGCGTGGTTGGAGGTGTCCGAGAGAGCGCGGCGCGGGCTACCAAACAGTGGTGGCGCCGCCTAGATATGGTAACCAGAGCTACGCCGGCGACGACAAACGGCGGCGACGACTACAGGCACATGATGCGGGGGCGACAGAGAGCGTGAGGTAGGGAAAGAAGGGGTGCCTAAGCACCTGCGGCTCACCACAAACGCAAAGGTGGTGACGGGGAGGCGAGGGGAGCTCGGATGGCCAGGAATCGGAGCGATGACTATGGCGGCCGGCGTCGAGGAAGGCGCGGATGTCATGCTCGATTGCGGGTGCCCGGGTCCAATTCCTTTCGGGAGATGAACGAAGGAAGAACGGCAGTTCTCCAGGGCGTCTTGGCAGGGGTCGGGGATGCCGGAGGGAGCGGGGTTCGCCGGCGTCTAAGCAGCTAGGGTTTCGGCATGGCACCGGAAATTGGGGAAAATGAGGATCTAGGGTTCTTCTCGGTGGCGGAGGAGTACTTGTAGACCTCAGGAACGTCGGTAGCATGCATCGCAGCGCACGGCGGGCATCCTGGCGCAGGCGGGCGGCGGAGGCGGCGACATGGAGGAGCTTCCTCCATCGGGATCGAAGACGACGACGGGGGAGATGATCGAACCGGTATCGGGCCTAGGATGGGCTGGTTTGGGCGATTCTTGTCAAGGAGTCTGGTGTGTGGCAGAGGGGAGAGGCGAGTTGGGCCGGCCTGGTTCTCTTTCCTGTCTATTTTTTTTCTAGAAATCCTTTTCTTTTTTCTGATTTTGCTTCCTCTTCTCTAATTCACTTTCAAATTTGTTTTTGAATATTTCAAAATTACCATAGAGTGTATAAAACATCTAAAATATTGCAGAGCCATTGTATTCAATTTGGGCTCCATAATTTTGACACTTTTCAAATTCAAACCACTTTGAATGGATTTCAAAAAGAGGGGGAAGGACTAGGGTTTAGGGTTTTGTAATTGTATTCTTAAACCTCACACTTGATCACATGCAAACATTTTATTGATTTAAACAGATGCATGCAATGCTTAAATACTAATTACATATGTTGCAAGCTTGGGATGTTACAACTCTACCCCTTACAAGAAACGCGACCCAAGATTCCTAAGTTTTAGAAAAGAAGGCAGGGTAGTCAGATCGGAGACGATCTTCTTGTTCCCAGGTTGCTTCATCCTCAGAGTGATGAGACCACTAAACTTTCAGGAACTTGATGTTTTGACGAAGAGTCTTGTGCTTGGTTTTATCAAGGATACGAACAGGATACTCACGGTAGGTCAGATCCTTCTGGAGATCAAGAGTTTGGTGATCAACACCACAGACAGGATCTTTGAAACAACGCTTGAGTTAAGACACATGAAAGAAGTCATGCACCTTAGGGAAGTTTGCATGCAGCTCCAATTGATATGCGAGTTTACCTTGCTTGGAGAGAACACGAAAAGGACCAACATAGCGAGGAGCTAGTTTGCCTTTGATAACGAAACGGTGGACACCCTTTAAAGGAGTGACCTGAAGATAAGCTTGATCACCAACTTCATATTCAACATGTTGATTGTGATGATCATGATAGATTTTCTAGCGAGACTGAGCAGTTTTCAAACGATATCGAATGATACGAACTTGATCTTCTACTTCCTGGATCATATCCGGACCAAAGAACATTATTTTGCCGGTTTTTGACCAGTTCAAAGGAGTACGACAGGTTCTTCCATATAAGAACTGGAAAGGTGTCGTTTCTATACTGGACTGATAACTTTTGTTGTAGGAGAATTCAGCAAAAGGAAGGCATTTTTCCCAATCCTTGCCAAAACATATGACACATGCTCTTAGCATGTCTTCAAGAATTTGGTTCACTCTTTCGGTTTGGCCACCGGTGCTAGGATGATAAGCTGTACTGAAGGACAGACGAGTTCCCATAGCTTGCTGGAAACTTGTCCAGAACCTTGAGGTGAACAAACTTCCGTGGTCAGAGACGATTTTCTTCGGTACCCCATGAAGGACAACTATTCGAGAGATATATAAATCCGCTAACTAAGTTGTAGTAATACTCTCGCGAACAGGTAGGAAGTGAGCAACCTTAGACAGATAGTCAACAATTACCCAGATGGCATCATTTCCTTTCTGAGTCTTAGGAAGACCAGTAATGAAATCCATACCAACTTCATCCTATTTCCACTCAAGGATTTTATGTTTTTGCAGGAGACCAACAGGTCTTTGGTGCTCAGCCTTGACGCGACAACAAATGTCACATTCAGCAACAAAACGAGCGATATCCTTCTTCATACCAGACCACCAGAATATTTGACGAAGATCCCGATACATCTTGGTACCTCCAGGGTGGATTGAGAGAGGTGATTCATGAGCCTCTCGAAGAATTAAATCCCTCAAATTTGTCCTCTTTGGCACTATCAGACAGTTACCAAAGTAGACGATGCCTTGATTATCAATAGAGAAACACTTACCAACCCCGCTAGAAATGTTCCCTTTGATCTCAGCAACTTCAAAATCATTCTTCTGAGCAAGCTTGATTTCATCCTCTATAGAAGACTTCACTTCAAGAGTAGAAAAGAATCCACGAGGAACTACTTCAAGATTCAATCGAGCAAATTCCTCATGAAGAGAAGGTTGAGATTGTCTAATCCTCAGGGTGTTGCAATAAGATTTACGGCTCAGCACATCAGCAACGACATTGGCTTTGCCAGGTTGATAATTGAGACCCAAATCATAGTCCTTGATGAGTTCCAACCATCTTCTTTTCCTGAGATTCAGATCAGGTTGTGTGAAAAGATACTTCAGACTCTGATGATCCGAGTATAACTCGCAATGACTACAGAGAAGGTAATGTCGCCATTGCTTAAGAGCATGAACAACAACTGCAAGCTCAAGATCATGAGTTGGGTAGTTGTTCTCGTGTGTTTTTAACTGACGGGAGGCATAAGCCACCACATTCCCATCTTGCATTAACACACATCCGAGACCTTGGTGGGAAGCATCGCAGAAGGCTACAAAGTCTTTGCTAGTGTTTGGAAGAACTAACACCGGAGCAGTGGTTAACTTGGTTTTCAACATCTGGAAGCTTTCTTCAGCCTTATCAGACCATACGAACTTCTTATCCTTATTAAGAAGATCAGTCATCGGCTTTGCAATCCTGGAGAAGTTCTCGATGAATCGACGGGAATAACCAGCCATCCCGAGAAAACTTCGGACATCCTTGACGGATTTAGGAGACTCCCAGTCGAGGATAGTTTGGACCTTATCGGGGATAACAGCAACCCCTTTTTCGGAAACAACATGACCAAGGAATACGAGCTCTTGTAACCAAAACTCACATTTAGAAAACTTGGCGTAGAGACGATGTTCTCGGAGTTTTGTTAACACCAAACGAAGATGCTCAGCGTGCTCTTCTTCAGTTTTGGAATAGACCAGAATATAATCAATGTAGACCACGATGAACTTGTCAAGATACTCCATGAAGATAGAGTTCATGAGTCGCATAAAAGTGGCTGGAGCATTGGTAAGACCAAAGGACATGACTGTATACTCTTAAAGATCGTAATGAGTGGTGAAAGCAGTGTTTGGAATATCTTCCTTATGGATCTTTATCTGGTGATACCCTGACCTTAAATCCATTTTGGAAAAGACAGTGGCACCACTTAACTGATCAAAGAGATCATTGATCCTAGGGAGGGGATACTTATTCTTGATAGTCACAGCATTGAGTGGGCGATAATCCACAACCAGGCGCGGTATATTCGTATCCCGCTTCTTGACAAAGATGGTAGGACATCCCCCAAGAAGATGTGCTGGGCTAAATGTATTCTTTTCCTTCTAACTCCTCTAATTGCTTCTTCAACTCCACAAGCTAATGAGGAGGCATACGATAGGGTCTTTTAGAAACAGGAGCAGTTCCAGGAACTATCTCTATGACAAACTCCACACTTCGATCAGGTGGCATGCCAGGAAACTCCTTAGGAAAGACATCCAGGAATTCACAGACCACGTAAACATCTTGGATCTCTAACAGAGGTAGAACTTCAATACCATACAACTCTTCTTCAGGAATAGAAATAGATGAAGGGGATAGTGATCCTACGGTCTAATACTTGAATGTTATGCCAGCATGACTAGTCAGAGTCACAGACTTGGTTGTACAATCGAGGATGGCTTGATAGCGGGTCAACCAGTCCATGCCCAAAATGATGTCAATGTCAGTTGACTTGAGGGCGATCAAAGAAGTGGGGAAAAGTTGAAATGCAACTTCGATTAGATTCCCCATGACTAACCATGGTGGAACACCACCTAGAACCAGGAGACTGAACTAACAGAGGAACAAATAACCCCTCAAAACTTATCCCATGCATTTGATCAAAAGCTTGTGACAGGAATGAATGCGATGCTCCAGAATCAAATAAAACTTTAGTTGGAATTTGATTGATACAAAGCGTACCCATGATGACGCTTGGATCTTCCTGAGCCTCCTTAGCAGAGATATGGTTCGGGCGTCCTTTTCCAGCACCTGGATACTTATCATTCTTCTTCGGTGGTGGTACATTCTCGACAACACTCTTTTGAGGACAGTCTCTTGCATAGTGGCCAAGTTGGCGATAGTTGAAACATATGAGACCTGATCCAGTACCAACAGTAGGATAATTTGCTCCACCAGCATTGTTTGGAGTAGCATTTGGGCGAGGAGCATATCCAGAAGTCCTTGGGGTGTAAGGAGCACGTGGCACAACACTGTAAGGCATGAAGACACGACGCTTATTATTGCCAGAACCAGCCTTGTTGTACCCCTCCTGAGGACGTTTACGAGTTTCTTCGTACTCCACTTTTCCACTCTCGGCCTTGATAGCCTTGTTAACAAGACCTTGGAAGTTACCAAAGTCCATGAGGTGGATATCACGGCGAACCTCAAGATCAAGTCCCTTGCGGAACAGAGCTTGCTTCTTAGCATCAGTGGAGACCTCTTCAGTAGCATAGCAGGCAAGACGATTGAAGTTGCGCTGGTAATCACACATGAAACCAGTGCCCTGCTTCAGCTTGAGGAACTCCTCCCTCTTCTGATCCATCAGACCCTCCGGAATATGGTAAGCTCGGAAGGCTTCAGTAAACTCTTGCCATGTAACAACATGTTGAGCTTCTTGCATAGCCAAGAAATTTTCCCACCAGGAGTTAGCTGCTCCCTCCAGATGATAGGCAGCAAAAGTCACCCAATCAGCTTGAGCAACATGACCAACCTGAAGTTTTCTCTCCATAGTGCAAAGCCAGTAGTCTGCATCAAGTGGCTCAGTGGAATAGCTGAAAACTGGCGGAGTGAGACGTGTGATGTCCTTGATACCAACTTGATTGTTCTGGCGTTGAGCAGTGTTGCGCTCAATTCTTTCAAGGAGCCTCATGTTGTCAGCACGATTGGTTTCGTACATGGTCATGAGTTGAACCATGGACGACGCTGGGGGAAGGTTGGAAGATTCACCCTCATTTGCAGCACCACGAGCATGAGCACGGGTACGAGCACTAGAGGTATCACCCATCCTGAAAGAACAAAAAAAGAGTTAAACAAGGGATTCAAAGGAACATGACAGAAAGATGAACAACGAGTACTTGATATAAAGGTATCATCTTATCAAGCATGGTAGTATCAAAGCATACTAATGTATACACTAACCAGCTGACTTACAAACCATGACAATGGAGTGCTAAGATGTTACACACGAAGCAGAACTGAGATATCTTGGAACTCTGAGAATAGCAACCAAGTATGGAGTACTTTTTAGAAAAACAACCCCAAAACCACGATCCTAAAAGTTTTGAGATATGAGGTAAGGAATGAAAACCTTTTCAAACCAAATAGGGTAATAAGAACTCCAGCATCAGAAACACACCAGAGAAGGAGTAAAAAGAATCCTAGTCAGAGTTTCTGCAAATAGTTTTTAACTTTCAAATAGTTTTTTCAACTTATAGACTCATCATCGACCAATAAAAGGGTTTCCTACAGGCAGTCCTACTCTGATACCAAAACCTGTAGCACCCCCAGGGTTAGGGTCAAACTAACCTCAGATCTCCATCTAAGATAAGTTCAACTCCAAACACGGAAGATCACAGTATGATTCGGTAACATTACAGAACACAAGGATTCAATAGCATAGGTTTAAACTCTTAACAGAGTAAGATATTAGAGTTATTACAAACCAGAGGTCATAGACCCAACATTACATCACAAAGCGAAAGCAAATTATGTTGTTCTACACAATAACTTAGCAAAGGGCCTAAGAGGCCATAAACATAAGCGACGTCCATCCCATAGTCCTCAGGCTGCTACTTGGGACCCCCAACTACTCGTCGATGTCAACGTAGAAGCCACCTTCATTTACAACTAGATCATCTGTAGAAAAACAACAATGGCGCAAGGCTGAGTACGAGAATGTACTTCGCAAGACTTAGATATCCTAGTATCTACATGATCTGGCTAGAAAGGCTTTCTTTGGATTTACTTTTGTGGAAAGCAATCTTTATTTGTAAACAAGAGAGATAAGAGGCTCGTCTACTCAGAATATTTTAAAAGGGATAAGATAGTGACTTCTTCATCTTGTTCATCACATCTTGATAACCACCAGCTTCATCAGAACCTCCTATCTAGGATCACCCTTTCGACCCAAAGGAAGAAGCCTTAAGCACACGTGGATCAACAAGTTTTATCATGGTTAAAGTTATCTATGATCTTGGAATCTGGTCACCAAGCGTTCATAACCGTGAACACGGCTTTCCGAAAAGATTTAACCCTGCAGAGGTGTACAACTTTACCCACACGTATCAACCGACTCTTAATCCCAAATATTATTAGCCCTCTTCCTTGGAAGGCCGGCACAGGATGGTTGACCACGACCTTTACCTTGCTTTCGCCGAGACCATGAGTCACGCAATAAGTATGATTCCGCCGTGACGTGTCAAATCCCGAAGCCGGTACATAAAGATGTGAGGCGAGGTTGGTTTACCAAGGGCGCAATCTACCCCAAGCAACCCGGGCCACGCTTCCCTAGCTGTTATGATGCACCTCCATCACCTCCTCTTTCGAAAACGTTTTCAATGCGTATGCCAAATGGAAAGCCCGAACTATGTGACTCATGGAATCTACTAGGCAAGTTAGTTGCTCGTGGGGTTTTCCAGGCCCTGTGTGGTTGTACGCTCATCTCGGTTACAAAGGCAAGAACTCAGTTCCTAGTGGTGGCGAGCATGGGACTACAAATATCACACCCAACATGGCCTCCCATACAAGCCTTAGCATATTTAGTTAAACTCCTTCGAGAATGTCACCATCTCCTACCTTTCTAGATTCTCCGGCATCTCTGATTCATCATTCAGATAGATCATACATTTTTACTATGCATGGCTAAGCTGTCGATCTTAGAAGCTCTAGCAACGCTCAGATGCCAGACCTAGGTATGCTAGGAGCAGTGGATCAGGAGTATAAGGCTACAACAGGGAAACTATGCAGCAGATAGGTAACACTAACTACTAACAAAAGACCACATTGGAATCATGTGCATCATAGAGAGAAAGTATTATACTTAATAAAACATAGGTTTAGAATGAGAGGCTATGCTTGCCTTGTCCGTCAGTAGAAAGGTATGGATCTTCGATGTTGTTGACTTCAGCCTTGGGCTCGGATCCTATTGCGAAGAATCAAGACATGGCATCGATGCAATGCTCAAACATGAATTATGATATTACAAGTTAAATTGCATTTGAACTAAACCCTAAGGCATGCTTGACAATTTAAACGGGGTTCCTAGGGGTGAAAACCCTAAATCGGGGAAACTCCAAAATCACCTATGAGGGGTTACTATGTTCTTCTAAGTATACTTGCCATTTAAGTTGTTGAACAATGCATGATTATAGCTTAGATAGTTAGTTCTCATTTTTCTGAACATTTTGATATATTATTTGTATTTTTTTGATTTAAAATGAATTAGTTATGATTTTTCTCAATTTAAATCCATTTTAAATCATTTTAGGAAATTATAAAACATTTTTAGATTATATTAAATATTTATCAACTTGGGCCCACATGTCATAGTTTTATTCATTTCTGAAAACATTTATGAAAATTATTAAAAACGGGATAGGTGTGGCCCACAGGGTTTTATTTATATTCAGAAAATAATTAAAGAAACATTTAAGAAAAGAAAATAGCTTTATTGCATCATTGTGATGTCATGGTGACGTCATCAATGGCGGGGCTCTCAGATCGGATGTGGGGCAGGCAATTGGGGGCTCGCGTGCATGCGTGGTTCGAGGCGTTGGAGAGAGCGCGACACGTGCTACCAAACAGTGGTGGCGCCGCCCAGATATGGTAATCGGAGCTACGCCGGCGATGACAAACGGCGGCGGCGACTATAGGCACATGATGCGGGGGCGACAGAGAGCGTGAGGGAGGGAAAGAAGGGGTGCCTGAGCACCAGCAGCTCACCACGAACGCGACGGTGGTGACGGGGAGGCGAGGGGAGCTCGGACAGCGAGGAATCAGAGCGATGACTGCGGCGCCCGGCGGCGGGGAAGGCGCGGATGTCGTGCTCGATTGTAGGCGCCCGATTCCAATTCCTTCCGAGAGATGAATGAAGGAAGCACGACGGTTCTCCAGGGTGTCTTGGGAGGGCTCGGGGATGCCTGAGGGAGCGGGGTTTGTCAGCATCTGAGCAGCTAGGGTTTCGGCATGGCATCGGAAATTGGGGAAAAGGAGGATCTAGGGTTCGTCTCAACGGCGGAGGAGTACTTGTAGACCTCAGGAACGTCGGTAGAGTGCATCGTAGCACACGACGGGCATCCTGGCGCAGGCGGGCGGCGGAGGCGGCGAAACGCAGGAGCTTCCTCCGTCGGGATCGAAGACGACCACGGGGGAGACGATCAAACCAGTATCGGGCCTAAGATGGGCTGGTTTGGGCCAGTTGCTAGGCCGCGGGAGCTACGGGTGTGTGGCAGGCAGAGGGGAGAGGGGAGCTGGGCCGGCCTGGTTCTTTTTCCTGTCTATATTTTTTCTAGAAATCCTTTTCTTTTTCTGATTTTGCTTCCTCTTTTCTAATTCACTTTCAAATCTTTTTTTGAATATTTCAAAATTACCAGAGAGTGTATAAAACATCTAAAATATTGCAGAGCCATTGTATTCAATTTGATTTCAAAAAGAGGGGGAAGGACTTGGTTTTAGGGTTTTGTAATTGTATTCTTAAACCTCACACTTGATCACATGCAAACATTTTATTGATTTAAACAGATGCATGCAATGCTTAAATACTAATTACATATGTTACAAGCTTGGGCTGTTACACAACGCCACCTAGCTCTCCCGCACCGTGTCCTCGCGCGGCCAGGCCAAGCACCTCACGCCTTAGGCAGCCAAGCGCATTGTGCAGGATCTCCTGGATCACACACCGGCCGAACCTGGCAAAGATAGATGGTGCGACCGCATCTCCGAGCTCCTTGATGTTGCCACGCTTGCCTCGTGAGAGCAGGGGCTCAGAGTGAGAACCAAGCACCGGGGGAAAGGGGCTCGCTGGCGGCCTGACGCCGCAATGGGGCCCCCAAGCCCGACCAGGTGACCCCATCATAGGCCAACAACTACCAGATTGTCTCGCCCCTCGAGGCCGCGACGCTGCCGCGTGGGCGTGAAGACCATCTCGCTGAGGAAATTGGTGCGGCGGGCCAGCAGAACCGTGCGGCCCTCGCGAACGGCAAGGTAGTTTAGGCCAACGGCTGTCTCGCCCTCACCAAGCCGCTCTGCCATGTGGTTTGGCCACACAAGTTCTATCCGGAGACGCATGCGCGCTATGATGGAACGACCAACCAGTGCGAGTTCTTGCAGCTCTACACCACGGGCATCGAGGATGCAGGAGGCGACGACCACATCATGGCGAATTGGCTTCCCCTGTGCTTGAGGACATGACTAGCACCTGGCTGATGAACCTTTCAGAGGAATCCATCAACTCGTGGGCCAAACTCTGCTCCCTCTTTATAGCTAACTTCAAGGGGAGCTACGAATGCTCGCTCACATACTTCGACCTCCGCCAGGTGCGCCAGCAACCTAGAGAGACCCTCTTCAAGTTCCTGTAGAGGTTAAGCCGAGTCCGCAACAAGATCCCAAAGATCTCGGACTCAAACGTCATTACCGCCTTCTTCGAGGGCGTAAAAGACGTCAAGATGAGGGAGAAGATCGGCATCTGGGACAAGAACCTCACCACGGCTGTCGAACTCTTCACCATGGCTGAAAAGTGCGTCAAGGAGGAGGCAGGGGGATGTTCGTCCCCACCGAAGCGGATACCACCCTCAAAGCCTCGAGCTCATCCAAAATCAAGGACAAGTACAATGACTCCAAGAACAAGACCGTCGTCATCCTAGCCATCGAGCCGGACCGGAGGAGTCCTCGCGAGGAGAGCGGCAAAGGGGATCGGGACGACAGCGCATAATGTCACCTCCACAAAAGGCATGGACACCCCACTGACGACTGCTACAAGCTCAATAAGCTCTGCGACATGCACAACAACCAGAGTAGGGGAAGATCTGGTGGCGAGCGCGACGGTGCAAGGGGTGGCCATCATCAGGGTGAGTGCTGGAACAACAACTCCGGAGGCCACGACACACCGAAGGTGGTCTATCAGGACAACGCTACGCAGCAGCACCCTCCACAGCCGGAGGGGGTCGTGCAGAGGACCCTGGGTGTTATTAGGTGCCGTAGGGAGCTATCGCCTACATCCTTGGTGGTTCCTAGGCCCCGGTGTCTAACCGGCACTTCAAGCTGCTCACACACGAGGTCGCCGCTGCCAGGCTGGGTGTTCCCGTCCCTGAAGCTCAAGTGGTCCCAGTACCCCATCATCTTCGACTCTCGTGACCACCCCGTCTCCACCAGGCCCATGGGCACTCTCCCCATGATCTGCACCCCGACCATCAACAACATCGAGGTCACAAAGAATCACATCAACGAAGGCGCCGTCCTGAACGTGATCTCCACCAAGATGTTCCCGTACCTGTAGGTGCCCTATGACAGGCTGATGCCGACCATGGCATTCTCCGGAGTGATAGACGGAACCACCATACCCCTCGGGCAGGTGTGTCTTTCCGTCACGTTCGGGAAGCGCAATAACTACCGCACCAAGCTCGTTGACTTCGACGTGGATCACAATGAGCTCCCGTACAACGTCATCCTCAACTACCTAGGGCTAGCCAAGTTTATGGCAGCCACTCACGACGCCTACAACGTCCTCAAGATTCCTAGATGCAACGGCAGAATCATCATGGTCTGTTGTGACGAAGTGGAGGCCCTGCGCTCCCTCGAGCATGCCTAAAAAACAATGGCCATCTCCTAGCCCAAGGACGTCGATGTGTTGGATTACGTTGGATTCTCCACGAGGAGGAGGCAAATGGAGGCTCAGGACAACACCATGGCTAAGAGGGTAGCCACCACGCTGTTCCCGCCTCGTGAGGAGCAGGGAAAGTCGGCACCCGAGCTTTCAAGAGGGGCCAGGTACCGCCGCCACCTACTCTCGCGAGTGTTGAAGAGGCTACCGAGGACTGGCTCGACCCGGGGCCCCTTGAATTCCTGATGGACTGCACCCAGCGTACGTGCAACACGAACAGCCCCTAGAGGGAAGATGAGCTACCGGCTGAGCAGGAGTTCAAGGTCGTGGGAAGGTGGACAAACCTCTCCAAGCGACACGCCTGGCTCCATGACTTTTTTACGGTGACCCTCGAGGAGCTCTCATATTATGCAGCCTTATCTCCAGTGGGACTCCATGCAAGCCACGGCGATGTTGTAATAAGCTTGAACTCTTAGTGGTTTTTTGAATCTTGTGCTTTGTGCATGTCTCACCATTTGGTTTTCCCTCGGAGTGGTCTTCTCTGAAAACCATACTAACCTGAGTTCTCTCACATACACCACAGAAGTGGGGGTTGGGCATGGTGTCCGTCACTGAGTCACTCCCCGACTTCATCAGGGCCTAAAGTGTCGATCTCTGAACTTACGGACTTGTTCCTGCAATAAGTTACCTCACCTAAGGCCTCTAGTTCTTATGTCCCTCACGCGGCGCATGCATCAATCCCCAGCGATACGTGTATTTTTTCCTATGGCCCTCTTCTAGTAAGGTCTACGGGGCGGCTTGTGAGGGAACATCCCCCTACATTGGCCAAAAAGCGTCCAGGACCAAAAGTGTGAGCTCTGAACTTATTGACTGGGTTCGGCTACGAGTCACCTCGCCCATGCTCCTGGATCTCAAAAATAAAAGACAACATTTTAGCGATGGCTCATGAGGCTCTGGTCCTCCGCAATCCTAGCTCTCAGGACCTAAAGTGTCGAGCTATGAACTCACGGACCGGGTCCGGTGACGAGTCACCTCACCCACGATTCCTGACATTTGAAAAAACACCCCCTCAAGCCACGACTCATGATGCTCTGATCCTCCATAACCCGAGCTCTCAGGACCTAAAGTGTCGAGCTCTATGCTCACGGACCGGGTCTGGTGACGAGTCACCTCACCCACGGTTCCTGACATTTACAAAACTCATGCAAAGCCCACCAAACCCTCGAAAGGGGGCTGACAGGAAAATCACTAAGTCCTATGGATCTCTCCTCGAGAGGCTTACATGGCAGCCCTAGAGACACCCTCTCCAGCGGTTAAACTTTATAGGACCTAGAATGTAAGCTTTGAACTTATGGGACTAACCGACAATAAGTTACCTCACCTATGGATCCTAGCACCCAAAACGCTTCACATGAGCCCATTTCAGGACTCCAACTACATGCGTTTACACGCTATGGTCATCCCCTTGGGAGGCACTCAGGAAAGGAGCGTGAGGCAAAGATCCTTCACGTCACAACTACTACTCGCGGATTGAAAAGCTCCACCAACGGACCGCCTTGGCTGCATCAGGTGCCGGCCCTATAGAACTCCACCAGGATACATACAGGGTAGCTCGGGAGACAACCCCGGCCATGGGCCCATGCCTGGACAGCCGTGTCAGGGCTCGCTCCCCTTCCCTCCGAGGGTGCGCAGCGCCTTCGTCCGCACGACCAAGAAACAACGCCGCGCGCGAGCCTCATGAGGCCACGCCCCCGCTCAAGAGTGCAGGCCCCAGAAGACAGCGCCGGATCCCTCCACGAGGGTGCGTGGTGGAGTCTCTCCTCAAGAGGACTGGCCGATCCACTAACGATTGTCAAGTCGTGACAGAGCGCCTAAGAAACCTAAGGTACAAGGGTCTAAAAACCCTATACAAGGAGAGGGGATACATCCCGGAGGTACGCGGGAACCTCGTGAGCCTAACCAAGTGAAGCCTGCTGCGCAGCAGTCCAGTCTACAGGTTGGGAGAGCCCCATGAGTGGCGTCCCCCAGGTGCCGTCTTTAGGACTACCTCCCTAGGCGCCGCCCCTAACGTTTTCACGCCACGAGGGAGCCGTCCCGAAACACTCCACTCTTCGATGGATACGCTCGAAGGCTCAGGAGGTCTATCCCTGGAGAAAGAAATCATGAATGGCTGCTACTGGCTCCGCCGAGCGGGCGCCCCACCAACACTTAAACAAGAACTCCAGGAATCACAACAAGAACACACAAAAGAAAGCGTCCAATACGGAGGACCGCTCGAGGAAGTTTCATCACAAGTCATGATTACAAGGCAAAGGGATGACAAGTTCTGCTGCACCGCTTTTTCTCTTGCCAGGGCCCACACCCTTCTAGGTAGCGCCACGGCAGCGACGATGTTCATCACTATTAGGCCGCCCATAGGTGTGGAGGATAATCAACACGACACATCTGGGTGTCGAGCAACGAGATGGAGAAGTTTCCTCCTCTGGCGTACTAAAACGTAGCATGAAGTCGCGTTGGATGCGGTGCTCGAAGAGGAAGTGGTGCCAGACATTGGAGAGGAACTTGTCGCCCCAGGAGAAGGTGTGGATGTGCGCTTCCCACTTCTCGCGCCCTCCGGAATGGCACAACTACACTTCCTTGGGAAGGTCACCAGTGGTCCCAAGAAAGAAATGCTCGGGGAGCTTCACCCTCACGAAATAGTCCAGGTCACCGAGAACGACGATGAACTCAATAACACTCTATGGCTCAGGTTCATCCTCAATATTTATTACCAAAGGAGGCGGAGCGGCAAGTACGAACGTGGAGGACCTGGGTTCAATACGGGACCTACCACCGGGCCACCCGAGGTGACCTCGCCCGCTCCCGCATGGACGGCCTTGCCCGCACTTGGCGGGAGTCTCTATAGAGACCGCTTCTGCCTCCGAGGGCACTGCCACGGCAAGCGTTGTGCCACGGCCACCTCGCCTCCCTTGACCACTCCCTCGAGGGCAAACATGTCCGCGCCTCACTGGAAGGGCCTCCTCCTCTCCGGATGGAGCGAGGAAAACGCGTGTCTCGGCAAACACATCCTTGCCTGCCTCGAAGAGGGGAAGGTACGGGGACGCCATGGGAAGGGGTGAAGCTTTGGCATGGAAGCCAAAGAAGGAAGATGGAGATAGACGGCTTGGAAGTGAAGAGATTCCTTCCCCACCCCCAATTTAACTAGGCCAGATGAAAAGACGCATCATTGCGCCACGCACACGGTATTAACCGATAGGCCCCACGTGTCGTCGTGTCGTGAGAAAAACTCCCGGTGCAGGAATAGTGTGCTCTAGATCTATGGACGAGAGCACGCGACTGGTTGGACTTCACGGCCCCAATTCGAGCGTGGCAGGGCCTCGTTGACCAAGAGAGCGTGGGTCTTATCCATTGTCTATGGCCGCTTGCCCCTTCAATCCTATCAAGGTATGCATGTAGGCCAAGCGCCCGGGGCCTACTATCGGGGCCCTGGCAACTGGGGTGCCATGTCCCCACGATTGACGAGCCACGTGCTAGAGGAATCGCCACCCCTGTAAGGAGGCCATGCCTCTATAGGGAACCCGACCATGTAGGCATCATGAGGCGCAACAAACTTCCAGAGGGAACACCTCCCAAGGGAGCCGGCCGCGACACCACAATGTGTATTCAAGCCTTGGATACCCAGAGCGCGTCAAGGGGGACACTAACTTCGTCGAGCGGAGTACGAGCTGCAGCCCCGACAGTAAGTAATGCAGTCCTGCGGCGCCAGCCGCCTCGGTAAAGTAGACTCGGTCCACCCCCCCTTTCTCTAGGGAAAGTACATGAGATCTTGTGGTGGAAGGTTCCCCCTGTTACCGTTTTGGTGAAAAAGCAAAAGGTCGAGGGCTCTAGATGAAGACAAGCGATGTCAACAAGGTTTCTTTACAGGGGGACGAAGTGGAGCACGGTGAGCTGGACCAAGTCTATTGAAAGTAGCCTCCTAGACCGGGATCTCTAGGAGCGGAACCGTGGACGCCCTTCCCGCCCAAAGACTGGGAAAAAGGCCTGACGCCGCCCTATATAAGGGACCCCTCTCCTACCATAGACCGGATCGATCCCTGGCAATCTAAAACCAAGACAGCCAACTTCCATTGTACCCACGCGAAGCATGCGAGGAATAAACAAAGCAGGAGTAGGGGCTTTACCTCCTCACAAGAGTCCCGAACCTAGGTAAAAAACCCCGTGTCACCTCTCTGTCGTGTGTTTTGCTCCACCGTTGCCGTAGTCTTCGAGGCTCCATGGGAACACGTGTTCATCCCCCTCTAGAACCAAGGGATCCTTGGACCCTAGTTCCTTTATGGGACAAATCTCCGACAGTTTCACTATTTTATCACTTTTCTTTAATTTGCTATGAACTTTCTAGTGAAAATAACTCTAGTTGAGGTGAATAAATTACCATAAAAGATCCGTAAGTCAAAAAATTATTTCCTCTGAGGGTTAAACATTTCCATGATATACTGGTTCATTATGAGTTGGTTTTGCTCCAAAAATATTTAGCAGAATGCCCTTGGAAAAATCCCAAAATCAATTTCACAAGAAATTTATCCTTTTCACCAAATTAAAACTATAAATTATTTTGAGATGAATCCGAGGTCACATCGTATGTATTTTAAATACCTTTCTATATAAATTGGATTCACAAATTCTGGGGCTCCTGGAATTATTTATTTAGTAAAATAAATACCCACAGAAGTGTTTAATTCCCTAAAAATCAACCTGGGCTCAATAAATATTGGGCTCCTAGGGTTTTATAAGTAGGATATTGTAGGTGTACTGAGAGTTGGAATTAGGTAAAAACCAATTTTTTGGCTTAGAAAATTTCCAACGGAAGAAACAAGTTGATTTTGATATTTTTGCTACATACAAACCATAGGGCTTTTTGGCATTGTTCCAAGGTGACATGCAAGGTACTCGTCATGCCTTTTAGTAAAAATTGGATTCATGTCATTTGGGTTTATCAAACTTTCTGAAAGAATTTATTAGTTAAAATATGTACCTAGTGGTATTTTATTTCTTAGAAATTATACAACCATAAAGATTTTAATTACATGTTAAAAATGATGTCTGGCCAACTTGATGTTTTTTCAATTTCGTACAAATTTAATCTGAACAAATATATTTAAAAAGGAGGGAAATGCTTAAAAGTAAAAGGGAGGGAAGCACTAGGCAGGATCTACAACCGTTTTGGGATGCACAACACCGAGCCGTACAACACCGTGGCGTCCGTGGGAGGAGGGATTCGAATACCCAGGGCGGGGCCAAGCTGCCAACTGGGAGGAGGTGTGAAGGGGTATCGGGCGTTGGTGGTCGTCTGATCTAGTGTAGATCGACGGTGGCTCTAGGAGGTGTGGGAACGGAATGAGGTGGGAGAGAGGGATTGAGGTGGTCTGTGGGCTTATTACCCGAGGACTATGGTCCATGGTTGAGTGAGTTCATGAAGGGGATCTAGGGCTGGCTTGGGGAGTGAGGGCGGTGGGGTGGACATGTGTGGGTCACTAGAGAGCAGGGAGAGAGAGAGAGTGGGGGCAATGTGCTGCAAGATACCTCTGTCTCCCTCTTTATTTGACCATGGCTAAGAAAAAATAGAGGATGAGAGGGGCTAGGTCAAGCCATTGGGTGAGAGGGGAGGTGGAGGCAGGGGTGTGGGTCCTGCAGCTCGACCAGAGGGGGACATGAGGGGGAGTGTTGGCTGCTCGGCAAGATTTGTGGAGATACACTACTTATGACATGATCCTCTTGTCTCCTTCTTCCATGCACAAAAGAGAAAGAGGGGAAATGCTACAGTGTGATGCTATAGTACACATGACCAGAGATGAGGAGGGGGTAGTGGCTATGGTGGTCGTCCATGAGCTTTGATGAGGATTAGTGGTATTTTAGTTAGGGTTTTTTTGAATAGAAGCTTTGGTTCTTATTTAATCCTCGGGGAAAATCATGTGGTTGAAAGGGTGAGGATGGGAAAGGGATTAGTATGCCATGATTCGAAGTAGATGATAGGTTCATAAAGATCACTAGTTAGTTAATGATAAGAATTCCAAATTGGGAAGGTTTGGATTTGAGGAGTTTTAGGGATCTTGTGCTTTTATACTTTCATGCTACCTTTGACAAGCTATACAAGATGATCCAAGGGTCCATTTGGTTCATGGGGAACATGGGTAGATAGACCATATGGTGTTGATCACCAAGGTATAGAGAGTAGTCTTAATAAGGATTTGATTTCCCTGTAGAAAGGGCCAAACTTTGTTGAAATTAAGACAATCAAAACAGGATATCATGTTGCCTTCAAAACCATGAGAGTTTGGGAAGCACAAGGCTCAAATGGAAACAACTGAAGCATGGGTTGATAGACCATGTTTAGTAGGTAACAACCCAACAATTAGCTGGTAAGAAGAGGGTGGAATGAGGATAGGAGCTTCTGCCAAAGTAGGCATGTTGATAAGATTGGCAGAAACTGATTATTTTGTTGTCTTCTAGGATGAGTGGGTCCAAGAAGGGATTTAGCCAAGGGAAAGAGTGAGATTTGAAATACTCTTTGTGGTTTACAATACAGTTAAGGTACATTTCAAAAAATGCACAATGATTTAGAAAGGTAGGGACTCAAATATGTGATGTTGTTAACAGTTCTAGACTTAGCCAAAATTTGACAGAGTTGCGGCTTTTGACTAGGGTAAATGAGTGGATGTTTTTGAGGGGATGCAAGGTTCCAAACACATCATCAAGTGGATGATGTTGAATATTAGGTTAGTTAGAATGGATTCATGGCTTGAGTTGGTCTCTAGTACTTTTGGAACTATAAAATAAATGGGAGCCATAATTGAATCTGATAAAGAGAAATAGATGGTCAGAGTAAAGACCAAGGATCAAGATAATCTTGGTAATCTAGGTGGATGGGTTCTTAGATTAAGATCATGTGTGGGTTATTCTAGGACACATCCCAATTATGGGTAGGGTAGGCTCCATGCCTAGGGATACGGTGGAAAGGCGGTAATATAGAGTTTATCAAGGGTAGAAGATAACCATGAGGGAGGATAGTCTTTAGATTAGGATTTGATGTTCTTCTCTTCAAGATTAGAGGTTACCATAATGGTTTTGTATATTTCTTAGGGGACGAGCTTCTAGTTAGCTCAACTAATCTAACAAGAAGGTCAAGGCAATTCATCTAAGAATATCAGGACAATTCATCTTGTCTTTATCTCCAAGCTACTATTATGAATACCATCAAGCTTGGCTTGAGGAATAGAGGGGTGTTTAGAAGAGTTTTAGTTTAGAAGAAGGTGAGAATCTCTTGGTACTTCTACCAAGAGTGGGAATAAAAGTTTTATAAACAGTTTGGTAAAAACTAGAGATAAGATATAGTTGAAAGTTCTGTCTTGAAAACATAAGGATATAGTAGCATATAGACCTCCATAATTTTACTGATAGAAATTACTAAAATATTGATGGTTGATAAAACATCTTGGCTTAGGTTTTTGAAATTCCAGAACATTTGAGAATATCTAAAATAAGCTAAGACATTGCTTTTGTCAACTGAGGGGAAGGTATATAAGTATAACACATACTACACATTCAGTTGTATAAGTTCAAACAAGCAAGCAACCACATCATCATTAATCAATTTTTTGTTCCCCTGATTTTTGCATTTTGGACAACTTAACAAGGTTACTGAATTTGGGCTGTTATAGACCTTTTCCCCATAAAAGAATTTCGTCCCGAGATTCAGGCGAGAGAGGGTTGGTGAAATTGCGTCGATGATTACCACTGTTCTATGGTAACTTGGAGAATTATCCAAAAATACTATGTCAGTGTAAGGTCTATGCTTGACTCCTTCTGATCTTGGGTGGTTGGCAGTCCAGTGTAGAGAATGCTGGTGGAAACACCAGGAGTAATTCGTCTTGAACTTCGGAGATGCAGGAGGGGTTTTGAGCTTCGATTCTTCCTTCTGGAGAGTGGCTGGCTTGTTGCGTCAAGTTTCTCGTAGGGTCTCCTGAGTCAAGCTTTTAAGTTATTATTGCGGGAAAGACACTGTCTTTCTCCCTTGGGACAATTCTATGTAGATTTAGAGTCCACATGGTCCTTTCTTCTGGAGTAGGAGTGACAAGTTGGGGGTGTTGGTAGTGGAAGATGCCGCAGTTTTGATGATCTTGTTCTTTCTGAGTGTGTTCTTAGGAGACTTCATCGGGAGCTGCCTCTTCAGGGGTTGATGGGCGATAGGAAGAGAGTGACATCTCGGAGGGGGTGGAACGCTCCTGAGTTCAAGTCTTCATGATTTGTGCTAGAGGAATAACTTGATGCTCCTTGGACTTTAGTGGGGAAGGGGCAGGTTGCTTTGGGGTCTTCATTGGGCGAGCGGATGTATCTTGATTAATTTGTTGGGTAAAATAGTTTCTTCTCTATTGTGGATAGTCTCTGACGAGTATCTCGTCTTTGGCACTCTTTTATCTTTCGCTTATCAGCTCATTCAGGAGGGAGTTGTAAACAGTCTCCCACCAGGATAACAAAGGGACAGTTGGCAGGAACCTGGTTGTTACTCTCACCTAGGTAGCATGTCATGAATTTGCTGGGGCATTCTCGGGAGAAGTGGACAGGCTGTCCGCAGGAGTAGCAATTATTGTGTCTTGTCTTGAACTCTTCTCGATGTTTATTCCGAGATTGGATGACTATAGCCTTTCAAATCTTCCCAACAAAACAGTCTTGAGGGCATTTAGCAGGGATGTGATCTTGACCTTCGTAGAGGTAGAAGTGGACGAATTGGGTTGGAAAATGTCTAGCAGGGTGCATAGCTCTGTAGTTTGGGCAGTTTCCTAGACTGATGTCCTTCTTCTCCGCATATCTACGTCAAGGTTTCTCCTGGCTCCCTCTATTCCCGTTCATCCTGGTTGGGCTTACGACAATGGGGGTGTTCCTTCGGGCTAGGGGAGTGAGCTATGTGGATTTGATAGGCTTCGGGGGTAAACTCCTAAGAGGGTTATTTATGGTCTGAGGTTAGAAGAATCTATTGATATCACAACAAACAACTCAAACAAAAGAGGTCTCCATATCCTATGAGGTAGTTAGGCAGGTGCGGGTAGGCATTCCAGCGTTCTGGTACAAGCATGCGGTCGCAAGACTCGGTCCTTCGAGATGCGGTCGTTCTGGGTTGGGTCTGATGCAACGTCGTGGGTAAAACACGTAAGAGAAAACAACAAACTAGCATAAACTCCAAATAGTGTTCATACATGACAAGAAAGTCTGGGCACGAGGGCGGAAATAGTACTTAGAGCATTACAAAACACATTAGGGACGATACATGACACTACCTTATGCTAAACAGTGAGTGCGAGGTGATTGGTATTACTTTGATGTTGTGTCATCAACTTCGTCGTCGACTCTATGTAGGGTAGGATATCCCTTTACTGCAGATCCTCAGTGGTGTCAGGAATATTTAGTTCTTCAGTGGTAAAGGTGAGGGTTGGGACTTCCCAAGTGGCGATCTCGACGACTTTATTCCGAAGTGGGTGACTGAAATATGGGGTGATACTCATGGAGAGATAGTTGGTTGTCTTCAGCCTTGGGGGTTTTAGCTTCATGGGTTGAGGGCACAACAGCGGACAATTTATTTTCCAGACGAGTATTGGCGTCCTTCAGAATTTTCTCACGGGTTCGGAGTATGACGAGATCCATCCACATGAGTATGTTCTGTTGATGGATCTTGTCAAGATCTTCCTGATGGCGCTAGAGAAAGTACTCCATGTTCTCTAGTTCGTTTCCAATGCAGCAGAAGTGGAATGACTTAGTGGGGAGGCCACTCTTATGTCGCATGCCGAACAGGTCATAAGAGGTTTCCATCAGTTCCTCCTCATGAATCTTTGCAGTGGCGTGCCGGGATGTTCTGGATGGCTCGAACGACACCATCTATCCAGTTGTGATCGATGAAGGTCAATACAGAAGGGTTCCTGGTCATATTCGAGAGCTAGTATGGTAACCTTGATGACCCATTGCTGCGAGGAAGCTCCGTACCTTCGACCACGGGTGGAACCTGCGGAAGATATTCAGTAGTTCATGCAATTGCTCTTCAAAGGGCTAGAAACTTTCTCCAATGAGGATGTGCTCCGAGCGGGAAGGGGCCATCTAGACAGGGGTTGAGATATTGTTGAGTTAGTGGAAGGTGTGCACAGTTTTAAAGACTTAAAACTTATTTTGGTGTGGGTAATTTATCAAAACAAAAGGAGAAGATGTAAGCACTTTTAGGAAAATAGTCATCTCCTTTCTTGTGTTGTAGAAAATAAGTTTTGGTTCTCCTGACTAATGTACATCCTAACTAAGGTATCCTATAGTCAGGATGACATTGATACCAAGTCTGTGGTGCCCCCGGATTGAGAGTCCGATAATCCCTGTTATGCATACAATTCATGTTCCCGTGATCAGTGAGCCGTGAGCATAACCGACAAGTATGATTACAACATCCCTTAAATAACTATAACAAGACTTACATTGATGCCATTATGGCTATACAAAACATCAACATTGGAACTTCTTCAATCGTAGAGCCAATGTCATGCCTTAACCTACAGGAAACTGACTACGAAGACGGCCTAGGTCGCATAGACATTAGCATCTCCATCATCCTTCGAGTGTCCGAAAGTCTGTCTAGGTAAATAGCCAGGGACAATGCTAGTGAGTACTTTTTAATGTACTCGCAAAACACCAACATAAGATAAATAAGAAATTGTAGTTTGGTTGTGGCAAGATAGATCTAGCTACGATTATTTCGAAAAGCCTAGTTTCTCTTGTAGATATTGCATCTCTAAATCTTTGTTGAAAAGGCCTTTGAAAACATGTCCCTTTTAAAAAGGTGGGATATCACCCTATCCTAGTCAGAAACATCTTTAGAACCATTTTTAGAGTAAAACCCTTTTTGAAATATCTTCGACCATCCATGGTCAAAACAAAACCTTATTCTCATGCTTTCTCATGACCAAGTCACATCCTTTTTATCTTTCTCAAAACCATTACTTGGGTACTCCTAGCAATTACCTTTCCAAACGTCCTTGACCGCGGACATGGCTATTCGGATAGATTATACTCTGTAGAGTTTGTGCACTTTCCCCACAAGAATCATTACATTCGCTAAGATTGAACCATGACCCATTACTCAAGGTACACAGGGGTCTGGATAATCAAACCTAACTTTCATTTCTCGACCCTAGCAAAGGCTCCTTTCCCTTTTGGGTTTGTTCTCCCCGTAAATCCGTATGTTGCCCTCGGTGTCATAATCCTCCATTCCGTACACGCGTATACCCAAACCTTCAGTTTGGGAAATACCTTAATTCTGTGATTCCACTTCCTTCCGCGGGAGACCCAATTGTTGCACAGGCCTGTAACATCCCAAAAATATTGATCATGATTATCAAATTCCAATCACAAAATTTGGGGTTAACAAAAACTTTTGTTAATTAAACCATATGAATGCATGTGTGAATGTGATGATTGTATGAATGCATGAATGGACTTGTGTGATTGATCTAAATGGCAAGGAATGGTTTAAAGATGAAAATAACATCATCTATAACATTTCCAAGTAGAAACAAATCAAGAGAAAATAAAAAACAAAACAAATAAAGCAAATGATCATTTTTGCCAATCTTGCTCACTAGGCCACTTTGAGTGTTTCTAGTCCAAGATTTCAAACAGAAACATTTCCATTTCTTTTCAACCCTTGCTAGACCAAGTAAAAGTGAACCCAAGCCCACCTTTCAAACTTACAGAAACATTTGGCAACTTGATTCAAATGACAATTCAAAATTTAATCTTTAACATAAGTGAAGATCACCATTTTTCAAAACCCAACCAAACCAGTGCACCATGACCAATCCAACTAACTAGAGACTCCCTAGTATGTTACTATCACACCCACCAAGTTTGAATCAAAAATTCAAATTTGAATCTCTTTCGGCCATTTCATTGAACACCTTGCAGACACCAACCAACAAACATTGAACACCTTGCAGACACCAACCAACAACCGTTTCGCACCGCCCCACGCCGCGTGACCATGCCGTTGAGCTTCGCTAGGGAGCACAGCACCGCCCTATCATCGCCCATGCCTTTAGCTCCATGTGCCGACGACCACGACGAGCTCCACCCACACCCTTCGGTCCCCTCGCTGCACTATAAATAGAGGCCACCCAGCACATATTCTCCACACCATCTCACTCCCCTCTCTCTCAGAAGCACCCCACCTCACTCCCGGAGCAAGGCGAGCAGCGCATCACCGGAATTTGACTGGAGTCTGCCACGGAGGAGGAAGAAAGGAGCCTTTGATTAGAGCCTCCCCAGGAGAAGCCGCCGGTACCAGAAGGTTCGCCGTCGTCGACTTCCTCGTTCGCCCATGTCTTTGACCCTCGCCTAAGCCCCGGTGAACCTCCCACGACCCCCACTGGCCGCGCTGGGGTTCTGTCTCGCCGGTGTTGCCCGACATGGACGATGAACCACATCCGTAGGATTAGAGTTTGATCGCACGGCCTAGGTCGCCCCATACCGCTTCGCGCCCCTCTGTCTCGCTGACTGGTGGGGTCCTACACTTAAACCCACCCGCGTGTGCGCTGTGCACCATGGGTCGGCCCAGTTAACATCCCACGCGACCCAGTAATTCAAATTTAGGTTTATTCTTTTAGTTTCAAACTCAGTTTTGTACCTATATTCAAAAATCAACCCAGCTTGATCCACTGAGCCAAATTGCATGAAACCAATTTTGTTAGAAAGGTACTGGAATTCTTAATCCAAGCCCGTTGGATTCAAACCCAATGAATTTGTATATCACCTATAGTAAAAATAACAAGACAGAAGCTTTTCTATATTAAATTTTTTCAAAATTCAACCATGAAAGCTTTTGAGTTGATTCCAACGCTCAAAAATCACATTTAACAATACCTTTCAGAATATATAAAAATATATAGGTTTACTTGCACACATAATGGTCAAGCAATAAAAGAATGCCTCATAGGCCATTCTAATCACTTTATTTAATTAAAATAAAAAATTTAAACCTTATTAATTTGTGACACCACTTTAAACCACATTCCCATGTACTGGAATATGTGGTGATGACATGTGTCAACATGATCCCATGTTTTTGTTGGAGAATATTAAACCTTAAGTAGTTTTTCAATAAGTAGAAATTACTTTACTAAAATAAAGGGAATTAAAACTATTTGCCTTAATGATTGTAATGCTTGTGATGATACTAGATCATCTAGTGAAAACCTTGGTGTGATGAATAGAACTAGTTAAGTATTGTTTCGTGATTGTGTACCTCGTATTTATTTGTATACGCTAGTACCGACCAAGGATACGAGGAGGAAGGAGGATACTGCGAGGAATAAGCCGAGGAGAACTTCAACCACTGCTCTGCACAAGGCAATCTAACACTTGCAACGTAGCAAGCTTATACAAATATCTTAGCAAGCTAAGATAAACCATGCAAGTTCTACTTGCAAGCTTATACCCACTTGAGGATACCAAATCCTAGTTTTACTTGCAAGCTTAGTATTTTATTTCTTTATCAAAGCTTTCTAGTTAAGGTTACTTGATAACTGGTAGACTTTAGAAAGATATCTGAAGGTAGAATAAAGAGCATAAAACTTGGACTAAGTTAGATAATTTTGATGTCATCCAGATGCATGAGATTGAACTTAGATAAGATACACTTGTTTACCACCCCTCATTATTATTTACCCCCACTTATAGATGCTAGTGCTAAGCATAAAACTTGATCACTTTAGATGGGAATTGTTGGTGCAAATGGTTATGAAAACCTTAGAATGATGAGTCATTCTACTGAAATGTTTTGACATGTGTTCTTGAACACCAGATGATTTTGATGATGAAAATGTTAAGGCATGATCCTTAGCCCTTTATAAAACTGATGGTTGTCTGGATGCGATACCATTCCAATTTTACCGTACAACCACAATACCCGAAATTTGGGTAGGTCTTGATTGGAAATTTATATACCTTAGTATGGGTTCCCTTGCGGACAAGGTTTGAGCTGAGGCTACCTTGTGAAGATTGTCCACCTGTGCAGTTCCCAAGATGATAGTTGGTCATGGTTGGGAGGCCAAACTCACAGGAGAGGTGCCTATACTAGGGCGTGTAATTGAATGGTTAGAATTGATTATCCGCATACTGAGTATGGTGAATTCAGGATTGTTCCTGACGGTTGTATTGAATGTTGTGGTGAAAGTGTACCACCTCTGTAGAGTGTCAAACTATTCGAATAGCCGCGTCTGCGGTTATGGGTAGTTGGAGTTGCCATACTGTTCCGTCGTCAGATGGTTTCAAAATGACTTATGAAATTATTCATGACTTTGACTTGACCACAACAGGTGTTATAAAACTTTCCACTAGCTTTCTTTGCTTCTGAACTCAGTAGAGATAAATTTGGCTTTTTGCAAAACAACCCTAGAGCTTAGTATCCTACTCCAAACCACTTCACTTGTTAGTATTAGTTTGCGAGTACTTAAAGAGTACTCATGGATTTGTCCCTGGCTATTCCCATGGCCAGACTATGAAGAGGACTATCAGGAGGACGGACAGCAGGAAGGTTATGACAACTAGGATCATCTCCCATCGTCAGCATTGCCTGTGACCATGAAGATGGAGCCTCGCCTACGCTATCGTTATTATTACGTTATTCCGCTGCTTGAATTGTATTAAGACTGTATCATGTGATCCTTTATTTGTTGTAAGACCTTATGTATGGTTTGTAATGGATGATGTGTTGTGATATCCAATCTGTTATGTCTCGCAAAAATGGTAATCCTGAGATTGCGATGTATGGCATAACAGGCATCTGGGATTAAAAATCCAGGTGTTGACAAGTTGGTATCAGAGCCATCCTGACTATAGGAGACCGTAGTTTAGAATGGACGTTTGAATCAAAAACTTAGTTTCAAAACCAAGGAAGTGAGTATTTATGAAAACTTATTCTCATTCTTATCACTTAGACTCTTTCATGAAAAGTGATGTTCCTCAAAAATTCTTGCAAAACTTACTTAAAATCTGACTCACTTGATCATTCTACGAACTTACTCATCCTATATTCTTATAGATGGACGTGAAGTACAACAAATTTTATCAGTTGGGGAATGGAGGAGACCTCATCTTTGAGCGTGACTTGGACCAGCTGTCGGAAATGCTGGAGCGTCCACACCCCGAGTTCTTTGGAGCTCAGCTCAACGATCAGGAAGGATAGGAGTTGCAATGGCTAGTTGTTGCAAGTCTCCAGGGAAAGATTGAAGCCCCCACCTCAGAGGGAATTCAGTTCACCTTGAGAGAGAACAACTGGCTCGATGGACTTGCCATGGCCATGCAGGAAGCTCTTCCTCGTCTATGTGGGCAGAGTATCAATCAGATCAAGGGTACCCGCTTTGAGTTCTATCTAAGGCGTGATGTGATGGGACAGCCACTGGAGGCCCCATATCACCATGAGCTGAAGACTCAAACGGACCACCTCAGCTTCATGATGTATGACCGTCAAAAGGAATTGGACAATTCCCGCTCCTACGCCAACCACAAGTACGCCATCGTCACCAAGAAGGATCATACTATTGTCATGCTCGTGAAGGATCGCTAGTCTCGTCGTTGTTAGCTCGACAAGAAGGAGCGCATTATTGCCCGTCTTCACCACATGATCATAGAGTTGGAGGAGATTGTCCACGAGAGGGATATGCACCTGGAGGAGAGGGAGAATGTAGGGGAAGACCTTCGTGGAGACCCCTACTCCTATCTTAGTGATGATGATGACTTTCTAGAGGATCAGTCCATGGACTTCTTCACCGATGAGGATGACTTCGCCTTCATTGATGATAATGATGAGGATGATGATGACACCAACTCCGAGGAGTAGTAGCACTTGAGCACTAGCGTTAGTGAGTTGTATCCGGTCCCACTGTATCGTAGTTTCACAGAATGGTTCTTAAAACCATATGTTTTCCTTTGTTGTGGTGTGTGTTTGTATCATGTGCTATGAATGAATGAAATGCAAGTTGCTAGAAAAACCTGAGTCGAACTTTGAAAACTTTTCAAACACAAAACAATGAACCTTAGAATTTTCCCTCTTTTCTCATGATCTATCTCAATCTTCAGATGCCTCATAGAGGAAGCATTTCATCCCCGGACCCGATGTTGCAAATCTTACAAATGTTGGTTTCGGACCGCGAAGCTAAAAGAGTCGAACGTCAAGCCAACTTATCCACCCTTCAACATATATATAGCTCAGATGGCCAACAACAACCAAGGCCATGGAAATCAGGACAACCATGGGTCCAAGCTCAAGAATTTCCAGAATACCAACCCACCCATCTTCACTAAGTCTGAAGAGCCCCTAGATGCAGATGATTGGCTGCAAACCATGGAGAACAACCTAGAAGTTGCAGGAGTGGAAGCTAACGAGAAGGTATTGTTTGCCACCCACTACCTGGCCGGAGATGCAAGAGCATGGTGGATCAGCGTTCGTGCCATGACTGTAGGACAGATGATGACTTGGGAAGAATTCAAAGTCAAGTTCAGCAGAACCCATGTACCACTGGGTTTGATAAAGAGGATGAGAGATAAATTCAGAGAACTGAAGCAGGGAAGGATGACATTAGTTGAGTACCGTGACAAATTTCTATCATTAGTTAGGTATGCACCGGATGACATAGACACTAAAGCCAAGAAGAAGGAGAGATTCCTAAATGGTCTGCATGATGAGATGCAGACAGTGTTAGTCAATATCCCGTTTGCTGATATTGAAGCCTTAGTGGACTCTGCCATTCATATGGAAGGCAAGATCAAACAAGCCAATGAGAATCGCAAGCGTCACATGATGCATCAACCAGGAACCCACCATACACCAAAGTATCGCCCCAACCCATCTCCAGTATTTGCCCCAAGAACCAACAGACCCCCAATGAACCGTCCGACCTATCCCAACCGTGGAAACCCAAGGCCCGAAGGAAATCACAACATCCCCGGGAACCCCAGCAATTTCAACCGTGCACCGCCTAAATTCAACAACAAAAATGTCGCCACCAACACCAACACTGCCCCAAGGACTAGAAGCAATGTTGTGCCTGTTGCATCAAAGGACAAGTCTCAATTGACTTGTTATGAATGTGGAACCAAGGGTCACTATTCCAACGAGTGCCCCAAGAAGATTGCCGCAGCCCCCAATACAAATGCCCTAGCTCAGCAGCAGCATCGTGTTCAGCCCAGAAGAAGGTTTGCCCCAAGGAACTCGTTCAACCGCAACGGCCGTCTCTTTCTCATGGGCGCTGAAGAAGCCCAAGAAGCGCAAGATGTTGTGCTGGGTATGTTTTCTGTTAACTCGGTACTTGCAAGAGTTTTGTTTGATTCTAGAGCATCGCACTCGTTTGTTACTGAAGAATTTGCATGCACTAGTAAGATTCAACTCACCAAATTGAAGCATGTTATGATAGTTCAAATACCTGGTTCAACCACCAAAGCTAGACAAATTTGCAAAGCTGTACCTATCCGAATCCATGGCATAGATTTCTATGATAATCTAATAGTACTTGGAACTAAAGGTTTGGAAGTGGTACTAGCAATGGATTGGATGTCAAAACATAAAGGATTAATCGACTATGCCAAGAAAGCCATAACCATAACTAGTACAGCCGGAATATCAGTCGAGCATGTATCTGAAACCTTGCCCCGTCAATTCAAATGCAAGAAGAGTATATCCTAGACAACCATTGACCAAGTCCGGATAGTCTATGAATACCCGATGTATTTCCAGATGTTTTGCCCGGTATGCCCCTAGATCGGGATATCGAGTTTATCATTGAACTAATCCCTGGAACCGGACCCATAGTTCAGAGACCTTATAATATGAACCCATCGGAATTAGTGGAGCTGAAGAAGCAACTGGATGCTATGCTAGAAATAGGATTGATCCAACCAAGTGCGTCGCCTTGGAGATCACCTGTCTTGTTTGTGGATAAGAAATATGGAGGTAACCGTTTGTGTACGGATTATCGGAAGTTGAATGATGTCATCATCTAGAACAAGTACCCGTTGCCAAGGATAGAAGATTTTTTTGACTAGTTGACTGGTGCCAAAGTGTTTTCTAAGATTGATCTTAGAACTGGGTATCACCAACTCAAGAGTCGCGCAGAGGATATTCCAAAGACTGCCTTTACCACCAAATTCGGATTATACGAGTATACTGTCATGTCTTTTGGATTAACCAATGCCCCCGCTAATTTCATGAACCTCATGAATAAGATTTTTATGGACTTCCTGGATAAGTTTGTCGTTGTTTTCATTGATGGCATTTTGATCTATTCCAAATCAGAAGAAGAACATGAGCTACACATAAGAACCATCCTTGGAACTCTTAGGGAGCATCAGTTGTATGCCAAGTTTAGCAAATGTGAATTCTGGTTACAGGAGGTAGGATTCCTCGGACATATCGTATCAGCCGGAGGAATTTCCGTTGACCCTGCAAAGGTGAAGGATGTGGAAGATTAGCAAGCCCCAACCACTCAAACCCAAGTTTGTGCATTTCTCGGATTAGAGGGATATTAATGCAAGTTCATAGAAGGATTATCGAGTATCGCCATACCCATGACCCAATTGTTGAAGAAGGACAAGAAGTTTGAATGGACGGACAAATGTGAAGCGAGTTTTCAGGAACTCAAGAGGAGATTGATTTCAGCCCCGATCTTGATCATGCCGGATATCACGAAGCCGTTTGATGTGTATTGTGACGCATCCAAGATCGTCCTCGTATGTGTACTTATGCAAGAAGGCAAAGTTATATCTTATCTTTCCCGACAACTGAAGCAGCATGAACAGAATTATCCTACACATGACCTTGAATTAGCAGCCGTAGTTCTAGCCCTGAAGACATGGAGGCATTATCTCATGGGAAACCGTTGTGAGATTTATTCGGATCACAAGAGCTTGAAGTATATATTCACTCAGAAGGAGCTGAATATGAGGCAGAGAAGATGGATAGATCTAATCAAGGACTATGATCTGGACATCCACTATCACCCAGGTAAAGCCAATGTGGTAGCAGATGCCCTTAGAAGATTGTCGTGCCGCTTGAACTCCATGATTCTGAAGGAGCAACCAAGTTTGCACAAGGAGATGGAATATTTTAGAATGGAATTTGTAAGTGAAGGATTTTTGGCTAGCAGAGAACTTCAACCCACTTTGATCAGTCAGATCAAGGAGGCGCAGAAAGGAAATGCTAGTATCGACAGAATGAAACATCGTATCGGTACAGGCAAAGTACCCGGATTCACCGAAGATGAAGAACGAGTTATGTGGTACAAAGGACGTATTTGTGTACCAGCAGATTTCGAATTGAAGGAAGCCATTTTGAAAGAGGCCCATGATACTCTTTATTCTATCCACCCCGGAGGAACAAAGATGCATCAGGATTTGAAGGAGCAATTTTGGTGGCATAAGATGAAGAGAGAAATCGGAAGCTATATAGCCAAGTGTGACATGTGTCAGAGAGTCAAAGTGGGACATCAAAGACCCACAGGACTGTTGCAACCACTGCAGATTCTAGAATGGAAATGGGATTCAGTTGGAATGGACTTTATCACCGGATTGCTAACTTCTAGTAGGGGAAATTACTCTATTTGGGTCATAGTTGATAGATTTTCCAAGGTAGCCCATTTCTTACCAGTCAAGACCACCTACCAGAGCTCGAAGCTAGCAGAGTTATACATCGCTAGAATCGTCAGTTTGCATGGAGTCCCCAAGAACATTGTGTCAGATCGAGGAACTCAGTTTACCTCGAGATTCTGGAAGTCCAAGAAGGACTAGGAACTAGACTAGATTTCAGCACAGCGTATCACCCTCAAACCGATGGACAAATGGAGCGAGTAAATTAAATACTCGAAGATATGTTCAGATCATGTGTGCTAGAGTATGGATCTAAATGGGAAGACTACCTGCCTTTCGCAGAATTTTCGTACAACAACAGTTACCAAGCCAGTTTGCAAATGGCCCCATTTGAATTCATGTATGGAAGGAAGTGTCATACCCCTTTGAATTGGTCGGAAGTAGGAGAGAGTCAGATCTTCGGACCTGATATCCTACGAGAAGCAGAAGAGAAAGTTCACAAGATTCGTGAGCACCTCAAGACCGCCCATTCAAGACAGAAAAGTTATGCCGACAAGAGACGTCGAGACCTTGCTTTCAATATCGGAGATTTTGTGTATCTCAAAGTGTCGCCTTTGAAAGGAATACAACATTTCCAGCTCAAAAGAAAGTTAGCCCCCAAATATATCGGACATTTCAAGATTCTGAATCGTCGAGGAGAAGTATCGTATCAATTGGAACTGCAAGAGGAGATGTCAGCCGTGCATAATGTGTTCCATATATCGTTACTTCGCAAATGCCTTGAAGTTCCGGAGAAGACTGAAGTTTTCAAGAACATTGATCACCAGACCATAGAGATCAACGATGACCCGACGTATCCCGAAGTACCCATCCGTATTTTTGAGGAAGCTTTCAGAACCACCAGGACCCAAAGCATCAAGTTTCTCAAGATTCAGTGGAGTAACCACACTGAAGAAGAAGCTACCTGGGAGCGAGAACATCACATCAAGATAGAGTTTCCTGGTCTTTTTAAATCCTAGTTTTCTTCTTTATTCTTTCTCAAATCTCAGGACGAGATTTTGTTTAATGAGGGAGGGTTTGTAACATCCCAAAAATATTGATCATGATTATCAAATTCCAATCACCAACTTTGGGGTTAACAAAAACTTTTGTTAATTAAACCATATGAATGCATGCGTGAATGTGATGATTGTATGAATGCATGAATGGACTTGTGTGATTGATCTAAATGGCAAGGAATGGTTTAAATATGAAAATAACATCATCTAAAACATTTCCAAGAAGAAACAAATCAAGAGAAAATCATAAACAAAACAAATAAAGCAAATGGTCATTTTTGCCAATCTTGCTCACTAGGCCACTTTGAGTGTTTCTAGTCCAAGATTTCAAACAGAAACATTTCCATTTATTTTCACCCCTTGCTAGACCAAGTAAAAGTGAACCCAAGCCCACCTTTCAAACTTACAGAAACATTTGGCAACTTGATTCAAATGAAAATTCAAAATTGAATCTTTAACATATGTGAAGATAACCATTTTTCAAAACCCAACCAAACTAGTGCACCTTGACCAATCCAACTAACCAGAGACTCCCTAGTATGTAACTATCACACCCACCAAGTTTGAATCAAAAATTCAAATTTTAATCTCTTTCGGCCATTTCATCAAACACCTTGCGGACACCAAACCAACAAACATTGAACACTATAGTGAGCAGTAATTTTGGCCTAACTTTGACGAGGTTTAATCTCGTCAATGCCCATTGTTATGGACTTGGGTTTTGGAGAAGATGGGGATGCTGGAGATCGCGGAACGGTTAACAGACAAACAACCAGGGGACACGAGATTTACCAAGGTTCAGGCCCCCGGAGGGAAAACCCTACTCCTGCTTGTCTGCTCTTGATTACAGCGGAACCGAAAGTTACAGGGGTGCACAAATGCAATGCGAGGATCCGAAGGCGTGCGAGAGATTGTCAGAGAGCCTCCCCGCCGTGACCTCCTGGCCTTTATATAGAGATAGGCAGGTCCCAGGCACAGATCGAGTTGGTTACAGGTTTTAGGGTTTACCCCTTTGAAATTTCTATCTACTCTAGTCTTGCTCTCCAAGGATCCGAAGGCGTCATGGGCCCCGCCACGAAAATCATCATGGGCATGATATTTGTCGTGGGCCTTCCTTGGGCTGGACCAGTATGCCGAGGTCGTGTACGCAGGGTATAACCATGTCAAGAGTCTCCCGAGTGTTCAAATAATCAGATTCGGTTGAGGACTCTTCAATCCTTCGGGTGCAGCTATCTCTGTTTTTATAGAGAATGATTTGAGTGTGTAGGGATTGTTGATGCGTGTGCCTGACTCTCCCAACGGATCAGGGTCAGTTAACTGACTTAGGACAAAACAACACGATCTTCTTCAGATTCGAGTCCCTCGACTCGAACCCGGAACATATGCTGGCGTAATTCGACTCAGGCCGTAGAGGACTTATAGGAGTGGAATTCTAGTGAATTTAAATGATGTACCCAACGCGTCCGTCGGGATTTTTCATCGCGCCTGTTGGCAAGGATTTTTACTAGCAAAGCGCAGTCGTGTGCGTTACCAGGCCATCAGATGGTATATGTAGGTCTTATCTTTGAGTCGCAGATGCAGCATCCGAATTTTTATCACCACGGAGGTGTTTTGGGTGGCCACGGAGGATGCTACTCACTTAGTGTTAATTGGGGCAGAGTTGCCGAAAAGTTTTTCATGTTGATCCGAAGGATCGCACTCGAAGAATTCATAGGGTGCACGACCAGCGCTCCCTTTGGGAGTAGCCCCCGAGTGTCTGTTCGAGTCGTAGACTCGAGCAGAGACTTTAATTCATCCGTTGTTTGGCTTCAGGTCCATAGGACACAAATTTTTCGGATGCTTGAATCCATCATACCTATGGGAGTAGCTCCCAAGTCCGTAGTGGAGTCGTAGACTCGACGTAGGACTCGAAGAATAGTTCAATGGTGTAGTGCTTTGTTCATTCTTCGGGTGCACGGCCAGCGCTCCTGATAGGAGTAGCCCCCGAGTAGTTAGTCGAATCGTAGATTTGAGTGAGTACTCTTAGTTGTGTAGCCTAAGAATTGTAATTGTTGCTAGTATAGCTTTTGATGACGTCAGTGCTGACGATCGGTGACCTCAAGTGTCTACGGCACCAGAGATGACATGACTGGACGAACATGGGTCCCACCTTCTGACCTTGAGTTGACCAGTCATGCGCGGCGTGGAGATAATTACGGTGTCGCCTCGATTTACGCGTGTTGTGGATGGCATGTGAGCGACGGTTCGCTGCTGTACTGACACGTGGACGGCCAGATCTTGATGTTGTCTCTAGGTCTTCCCGATGGAAGGTCGTCGTGCATCGTCCTCGTCCTTATAATTTTCGTGGGAATGACCACGGCAGATGCTGCAATCGGCAGCGAGTAGTAGAACGAAGGGCAAGGGCGGACAGCCATCTGCGGTGCGAGATGAGGGCGGAGACATAGGGTTTTACCTAGGTTCGGCCCCCCCGGAGGGTAAAGACCTACTCCTTATAGATTGTATTATGTTGGAGATACAATGGGGCGAGCTCGACGGCTAGGCGGCGAGTCACTTGGGTGGATGATGGAACGTACGTTTACACGCCCTGTAGGGAGGTTTATATAGACTCACCCTACCCTAGGGTTTACATATCTCAACCGAATCAGTTAAGGTTTCGGTACTCGTTTAACCTAATCCGACTGGGCCTATCTACTCTCCTGGGCCTTCAGCTTCCAGTCGCTTGGATCCACGCCAGGTTTTGATCCAGTCGCCGTCTTACAGGCCCACTCACCAGTTCCTGGGCCAGTCGGAAACGTCCTGCTGGGTACACCCCGGTAGGCATATCCCCATCAGTAGTCCCCGAGGCCGTCGTCGATTGGACGCAGGTGGCTGCTGGCAGTCGGAGCATACGGGTCCAATGCGGACACCCAGTCGAATCGGTGGCGGGCTCCTGAATAAAGGAAAAAACTAGTCATTCTGGCCGCAGCTCGGCGAACGGGTCGGCGAAACATTTAGTCACTGTTGTAGTGATCGGGTCTGCGAGCCGAGTGGCTGAAGTTGGACCGTCAAACGCAGTCAAAACTAGCCGTTGGGGTAATCCAACGGTAACTTTTGGCGTAATCACCGTGTAGTAACGGCTCCCTGATTTGGCGGGTAACAACCGCTATATAAAGGGAATGGTAGGCGATCGGAGAACCACCTCCTCGTCATTTCCTCCGATTGCGCGCACCTCCGTTTTCCTCCGCATCGCGATCCAGCCGATCCAAAATCCTCCGACCTCCACGAACTTCTCCGCCAATGGCCCCCTCCACCGAACCATGGGGTAGGTCCAAGTGTATGAGAGCGCTACTGGCATCCTTCGAGGAGGCCGGATCTCGCTACCGGTGGCGATCCTCGCCGGTCGGAGAGGTGACTCGGACCAGCGAGGGAGAATTCGCTTCACCAACACCGAACGGGGCTGATTCCCCACATCTCTCTTCTTTCGGCGCTTCTGCGCCTTCTACGGGATCCAGCCATCGGACCTGGGCCCGCACAGCATCGAGCAGCTCGCCATTGTCGTGGCGTTCTGCGAATGCTATCTGGGCTGCAGGCCCTACTTTCCCCTGTGGCAAGATCTGTTCCATGGGAGGATCAGTCGTGAAGAAGCAGGCGGCCCAATGCTTGCTGCGGGTGGCTTGACGTTTCAATTGAAGTCGAAGGCCTCCTTTTTTGATCTGATGCTACCCGCCAAGGAGGCGAGCGAGTGGAAGAAGTCTTGGTTTTACGTCACCGAGGCGACTCCAGACGGCGAGGTGGCGATCCCAAGATACTCCGCCGACCGACCTGAACCGCGCCGACTCCAAGTCGGCAAGCTTCCAACAGACCAGCGGATGGTCGTGGATGAGATGTTTCAGACCATCCGCGGCCTAAAGAATAAAGGTCTTCAGACCATCAGTTTGTACAACTGCTGGCTCGGGCGACGACTCGTTCCCCTGGCCCGCCGTGACCATTATATGTACGAGTACATGGGCCGGGAGGACTCGACGAAATCCTGCCTCGCCGAGTGGAAAGTCGAGGACTACATCCCTGCGTTGAAGAAGATCACCCAGTCGGTGTACCTAGATGCGAAGGCCGGGGTCACCCCCTACACCGCGAAGCATCCAGCCCCGACGGTAAGTCATCTTTATATCATTCGCAGTCGCAGTTGATGTTGTTGCGGTCATACTGATATTGTCTTATGCCTATTGCAGTTATTTCAAGTGGTGGAAGGGTGGCTTTCGCCCGCGGAAGATGAGAATTCGAGCTCGTCCGTCCAGGAGGGGGGCGAATCACCTCCTGCAAGGGGCGGCATCGAGAGTGACGGGAGCAGCGACAATGACGAGTCCGAGGAAGAGGTCGCCCCGCTGGTTCGCAAAACTCGCGGACAGCATCAGCGTGAACTCGAAGCGAGCAAAAGCCTCGAACGTCATGATGATGACGACGACGACCTTCCCGAGCTCACCTCGCGTCGTGAGGCCACTCCGTCGAAAAAGAAGAAGAAGAAGAAGAAGAAGAAGAAGAAGGTGAAGGCCCCTCCAAAGAGGAAGACGAAGCCGGCGAGGCAGGCATCTCCACTTCATTCGGCGAGCAGTTCCGACAGCATCAGCCTGGCCAAGGATGAAGCGCCACATATGATGGCAGCACCGGACATCACCGCCGTCCTGAGTGAGGTGCCTCTGGCCTCAATGCCTCCCCTATTCACCCCAGTCTCTGGGTCGGGGGTCGCTCCAGCCACGGTAGCTTCGCCTCCCAGGAGAGCTCCTGCCGAAAATGTTGGAGGCTCTGTCGCCTCACAACAAAGAGGCCGTCTGTGTCTTGGGCGCATGATGTCCTGGAGATGGGCCTCAGTCGGCAGCTGGGCCCTGAACTGGAGAAGTCGGCTAGCATCTGCACAGGGCTGCGGTTCATACCAGTCGCCAAGTGAGTTTTATTCACCTGCTTTGTTTTTCGTTGTATTCGAACCACTTTGCTCGTGTAATCGATTTGCAGGACTAGGGTTAAAAAGATAGGCCACCCGTTCGTGGCCAAGGTGTCGCCAGTCGCCGCCGAGGAGGACCCTTCTCGGAAGAGGAAGGATGATGAGGTCGCTTCCTGTGGCATCCCGCAAAACCACTACTAGAAAATCGCGTTGTTTTTGTGCATTGCATCATCATGACATCAGCATGCATCTGTTTGCCTAAAACTATTTCCGAAAAGCCTATTTTGTTTTCCACTAGCCCTTCTTATTTCAAAGTATCAAGTCGGTTTGTCCGGATCTTTGTTTTGACTAAAAACTATTTATAAAATCTTTTACAATTGAAAAATAATAAAAACTATTTTGTCGGGGAGGCCGTCCAACCGGTCAGGCCAAAAGCCCAACCGGCCAGACCACCTACTACCCGGCCCAAAAGAAAACCCTAGTCTAAAATATCTAGTCCTAATTCCACCTAGTCCTATTCTACCCACCCTTCCTCCACCTCACCCCGCCCAATCGGTGCTCGCCACCTCAACTATCCCTCCTCCATCCACCAATCACCACCCGCCACATCAGCCAACCAAATCCCCACCTTGGCCCCGCTCCTGGCCCACCCCAACACACCGCGTCACACCCCACGCACCCACCCCTGGCCACCTGCCCCGTGGGTCCCGCTTCCCTCTCCCCACCCCGCTCCTCTCCCACTCCCCCTGTTTTCCCCACCTCCTGCCACAAGCTTCTCCCGTGCCTGCTGGCCGCCTCTCGCACCACCAAGGCTCTCCTCAGCCCGCCTTGGCTTGACTCCTCTCTTCCTGCGGCCTCGCTTCTCTGGCTCCCTCCCCTTTTAGGTGCGCCACCGCCGCCGCCTGTCCTCTCCATGAGTTTTCTCTCAACTAAGCTAGACCCTAAACCCCCCTCTCTCTATTTCTACCTCTAAACCCTACCACCACCATGATCCACCCATCTCACCTCTCTCTAAACCTCTCCCTAATCTACACCTAATCTAAAACCCTCCCTCTCTCTACAAACCCTAGCTACCATGCCACCCCTCCCTCTCGGCCTCTCCTCTCCCACCTAGCAGGCCCACCTGTCTACCCCTCTCTCTCTACCCCAGCCCTAAACCAAAACCTAGCCGAGCCCCTCCAACCCTAGCTCCTAACCAAGCTACACCGAGCCTCCTCTCTCCCTACCCTCTCTCTTCTCTACCTGCCAGCTAGCCCCACCCCGGACCTACCTCTCCTCTCTCTGGCCTCACCCTGACCCCACCTGGCAGCCCATCACCACCTCCCCTGGCCTACCCGAGCACGTGAGCGAGGAGAAGCAAAGGTGGCCGAGGCCACCTTTTTCCACCCCGAGCCCCACGGCACCCCCTCTCTCTGTCGTCCTTATCTACTCCCCACGGCCTCCCCTGCACCTCCCAGATCTGCCCAGGGTTTTGCCCTTCCTCCCTCTCTTCCCCACGCCACCATCTACCCCATCGCCGGCCGCCGCCAGCACCACGTCGTTCTCGTCGCTCCGGCCGCCAAGCTTGTCGTGGACGTGGTCGAGGAGGACGAGGAGGTCCTCTGCAACAGCCCCGTACGCCCCAGCGAGGAGGAGCAGGACCAGAAGCCCCCAGGCCGACGCTGCCCCGACGGAACCCTAGCTCGCTGTCCTCCAGCTCCACCGCCGATCCGTTGCACGCCTGCCCGATCCGAGCCCGCCATCGAGCCCGCGGTGAGCCTCTACCCCTCCCTGACAAGATCCGCCTCGCCGTCGTTTCCTGGACACGCCGATCGTTGCGTCGAGCACCCTCGGTGCGCCGACGAGCGCAAGGCTCGCTAGCTTCCACGCCGCAAAACCTACCTAGGCCCTGGCCCGCCTAACAACTACCCCGCTTAGCCACTGTGGTCACCAGGTCACGCGCCCGGCCACGAGATCGATTCTCGTCGCGCGGCTTGCCGCCGCTGCGCCGTGCTGTTCCGTCGAGGCGAGGAAGAAAACAGGCGCGGCGCCGTACGTAAAGCCCCCACCTTTTTGTTTCCTCCACCCGCGCTCCTCTAGGCCCACCTGCTTGTTGCCTTTTTTGCAAAAGGCTCCAAGACTTGGTTCCATCAACCCAGTCCCCCCCTTTTGTCTGTGCGCGTGTTGGGCCGTGTCGACCTGGCCCCACCCGTCAGCGGCAGTGGCTAGGTCTGCCTGAGTACCAGAGGGCTTTTCTGTTATCTGTTTAAAACTAAATCTTTTCAAATTGTTTTGAAATTCAAAATTCAAATCTGTTTTTAAAATAACTTTTAAAATATAAATTCAAATTAAACATATGATATATGTTTTTGAATCAGAAAAATGTGAGGATTTCAAATATGCCATTCAAAATATTATTTGAACACTTTAAATTTCCAAGTTGATTAAATTACAATAAAATGCCCTTTTATTAATTAATTAATAACTTTTGATTTATAACTCCAAATTTAACAAATGATATGTCTAAAATGATCAGCTCGACGAGACCTTTCTGTTTATGCATTCCATGTTCTGTTTTGCATCATGCATCATATAAATATAATGTAACCAGCAACTTATATGGGGATAAAACATGATTAAAACTCAATAAAATTGACTTATTCTTGTTTTCTCACCTCACCCATGCCATGCTACTTTATTGCCATGCAAATTGTGCATCATTCATCATGGCATGATTATTTGCTTGTCACATTTTATTCTTATGCTTGTGCACTTTATTTATGTTGGCCCTTGTTTGTTTGGTTCTTCTTCGAATAGACACTGAGCAGGGGATATATCAAGAGACCCAGGAGCACTACCCAGATCCTTCTCGCTCAACTGAGCTGCTGTGCAAGCACTACCACATGCTTGCATACATATAGTACCTATTGCCTCTACCTTATTCTTGCATCATTGAGCCATTGCATTAAACTAAATCCCAAGTTGCATAGCCTTTATTAAACCCCACCAAGCTTGTTCCTCCATCCCATGAGCCATTACTACAGGAGTTGTTTGAGCCATGCGAGTCGAGAACAACATGTGTAGGGTATGTGAGTGTCCGATGGAGAACGAGGTACCTAAACAACTTAACCGAGTAGTAATGGGATAACTAATGAAAGTGGCACCGTGAGCAATATCGCTATTTGGTTTTTCGCTCACTTGTGTCCGTGAGGACCCCGAGTACTTGATTCCTGTTCCTTGATTATTCGCTCTATCCACATCCGGAGGCTTATGGGACCCCCGAGCGAGCTTGATTCAGTCTTATTTCTTGGGGCCACAAACTAGTTTGAGGTTTTATTTACTATCCTTACTTATGCCATGCTTTACCGCTTTATTACGATTGTGCGAGGAGCACCTGACTGCTTTAGGGAAGCGGAGTGTTTTCGGTATCGACAAGCCCACCACATTTTCGGGTTCCCGCATGTCTGACCATTGACGCAAACCTTGAGTCCGTCTCGAGTCATCTAACTTCGCTATGGTGTACTCAATGGGGTGGCCCCTAAATATTTCAATCTCGTGATTGCTTTGTCGTGAAGGCCTCGTTGGGTTTTGATTTGGTTTTTCCGAGGTTGATCGAGTGTGTGTTGCTATTTGTGCACCCCTGCAAGGTAAAACTTTCTGAAAGCCGTGTCCGCGGTTATGGACGACTTGGAGCACAGTTTCTCGATCATAGACAAGTATAACTAAAGTACCGCTTTTAACTTGACTAAAGAACTGACTAGTAACTAGTGCAACACTCATGGAATGGATAATAAAACTGCCAACGGATGGGGAAATGTTCGTCCGCTTCCTCGTCGGTAAGCGAGGAGGAGGATGGATCTGTTGATATTACTGTTATAATTGTTGTCATTAATTCACGGACATCCGTCTATCTTTGGTTAGGCGGATGGATAGCGAGTATCTATAGAACTGTTAGGGTTTATCTTTTGCTGCAATTGCGTCACCCCAGGTTGTGTCCCCCTTTAGAGGCATAAAGACTTTCTGAGTACCCCTAGGGTCTCACACGATAAATTATTTGATTCAGATGAACAGGTACACCCACAAGATGGATACTGGGTGGAGGAGGCGGATGATGTGGGCAACGATCGTTCGGTGTAGAGATTCCGAGAACGGGGATCCGTGAGATCTATGGGCGGGATGTGCTTATTTATGGGGCATCTTATGCCGATTTGCTTCTTATCCATACTCGGATCTTGTTTGCCGCTTCCGCCTGATACTCTGATGTGTGATGTATGAGGAGATATCCTAAACTATTATATCTATCTAGGACATTTGAATCTTGCCGTATGGCGTTGCTATATTTCCTTTCTTTTTAGATGGAATGGCTCGATGTCTTGTTGTATGGTGGCTTGCATACATACTCATTTATGTATGTAGTTGATCCTTCGCCGACACGCCGCCCGTTCTTGTCCCGATGATTGGAAATGGTTGGGACGGCCGAAAGGTCTACCTGTGAGTGGCATTTGGGCCCCACCGTACTATTTCAACCATTTCCGCTCATCCAGGCTTGCAACTAGGAGCGTAATTCACCGAGGTAGTTACACTGCCCCCACGGGCAGTGCCAAGAAGGCCAAGAGCGACGACGTCGTCACGGTGTCTGACGACACGACGATTGCTCCGAGTGAACCTGTGGCGGGGGCAGCCTCGACGATCAAGGAGGGTACTTCCTTGCCTGGGACGGCCGAGCCGGCCTCTTTTGGTGTCGGCGCATCCATCGCGACCTTCCCCCGCTTCATGGCCAGAGCGTCCACGGCGAGTGGTACCACGCCATCGAGACGCGTGCCTGGGGTCGCCGAGACGGAGGTCGAGCAACGTCGCAGGCACACTCCGGCTCTTCTCGCTTCCGTGGACGCGCTATAGCTTCATGGCATGCTTGGCGCAGCCATCCAGGTATGTCCAGTCCCCGAGGATCGGGCCACTGAAGTGCAGTGGTCAGATTCTTTTGGTGTTTCGCTTTTATTTCTCGCACCCGGTCCCCGAGTGTGCATTCGCTGAATTTCAGCGGGTGGGCGCTTAGGGTTTTTTGATCTCCAGTCCCCGAGTGCGCATTCGCTGAATTTCAGCGGGTGGGCACTTAGGATGTTTTGATCTCCAGTCCCTGAGTGTCCAGTCGCTGAATTTCAGCGGGTGGGCACTTACGATTCCGTTTTGTTAACTGTTTGACTTTTGCACAGGGTTTGCAGCGTGAATCAGCCGGCCGGCTTGCTGCGAAATGTCGCACGGAGAAGGAACTTGTCGCCGTTCAAGAGGCGAACAAGGGACTCCAGGCGATTGCTGCGAAGGCAGAAGAGGTTCGCCAGGGCCTTGTCCCGGCGAATGAGCTGACGGCGGCGCAATCGGCGTTGAATTTGGCGGAGAAGCGGATCGCCGACCTTGAGCGCGAACTTGCGGGCGCGAAGGAGGAGGCGAGCTCGGCGGATGGGCGAGCCAAGGCTGCTGTTACGGCCGCCGCTGAGGAGCGTAAGGTCTGCGACGCCCTTGTTGTTGGGCTTCAAGATGACTACTCTTCTCTTCAAAACTTCATCACGGAGATCTCCCGTCCTTTGATTGGTATGTGTGCCGCCTCTGCCTATAATATTTCCATTGTGTAATCTTTGATGTACTCACTACCCCTCCTGTCCACAGGTCAGATTATTGATAGCGCGGAAGAGGCACGGTCGTTCGACGCGCGGCAGTGTGTGGCCACTCTGGTCGACTCGGCCACGCTCTCCGCGGCTTGTATTCGGGCGTATCATCAAGAGATGTCGCCCACGGAAGTGATTCCCAGCGACCTCGTCGAAGTGTGGCGGTACTTGGAGAAGGCGCCATCAGTCGTCGAGTTCATGACGCGGTCGGCGTTCCGGCGTGGGGCGGCGACGGCGCTTAGCCTTGGGCTCGCCCACTTCCCGGAAGACTTCGATCTGGACGACGTGACGAGTGGCTACCCGTCGTCGACGGGCTCGGTGGAGATCGCTGAGGTGCTGAAGCTGACGGACCGCGCCGCGGTGTACTCCGATCGCGTCTGGGCGATGGGCGACCTCCTTCCTTATCAAGAGATGATCGTTGCGCCTAACGACCCCGAGCCGCAGCATCGAGACTTCAAGATCGAGCAGCCCTTCCGTGCGGCGATGGCGGGTGAGCTGATGACATACCCGTCAAACCCGTACACTCCCTTAGTTCGCAATCGCAAGGGTGGCGGCGAGTCGACGTCGAAGCCTGCGGAGTAAAACATTGTGCCCTGGGGCGTTAGTAGCAGTTCTGCCGTTGGGCATACTTTGTACTTTGTGACAATTGTGACATGCTATAATGAGATATCGTGTTGTTTTGTGATTTGACTTGCGTTTGAGATTGAGGGTTGAACGAGTCCCCGAGCGCGTCCGCCCTTTTTATGGGGTTGACCTCGTTTGTTTATGTGTTTGTGGTTTTGAACGTTTTGTTATTGAGGTCGACTCGCCTGAGCTTGGAAAGACAGTCGCAAGGCGACTCCCATGAGTGCTCTGTACTTCACCGTTTTCCCTTGCGCGAACGAGGTCGGGTAGCCGAGTCCCCGAGCGTGGTACTTGGTTGTTCTAGGCGCAACTCTAGGGTGGGTGAGGACTGATCGCGTTAGGGTAAGCGCATCACTCTTGCCTGGCCCGACGGGTCAGTCGCGTGGCGAGTCCTGGGCATGCTCTCATACTTGGCGTTTTCCCTAGCTGCTCGCGCTGAACTGGTCGTCAGTCCCCGAGCATGGTACTTGGCCGTTCGAGTCGCTATGTCGAGGATGCGGAGGATCATGGTCCCTGTGAGGAGCGAAGGCAGTTGTCTTGGCTCGTTAAGCCAGTCGAGCTAGGCGACTCCAATGGGGCTCCGGGTAGGCGTTTTTCGTGGACGTTACAAGACCTGGGGTAACCCAGTGCCCTTGTAGCGCACTACTTGGCCGTGCCGATCGCTGTACCAGAGGTTGACTCCTGCAGTTAGCTTGGTGCTGTTACTACGAGTGCGAGTGGCACAAGACACGGAGAGTAGACGCAATTTGCGGTAACCAATATTTTTATTTCATAGCGACTGGAGGATACATATGTGGAGTTCTAGGAGTAGAACTTCCGTAGGAGGTTTACATTCCATGGTCGCTTGACGTCGAGTTTGCCGTCCCCGCGGACGTCGATGAGGTAGTAGGCGTCTGCCGAGTACTCGTCCGATGGCGAATGGTCCTCCCATGGGGGAGAGCTTGTCGTGCCCTTCTTGTCTGGATGAGTCGTAGCACCAGGTCGCCTTCTGGAAGGTGCGAGTTTTCACCCGCCGCTATGGTAGCGCGGAGTCCTTGCCGGTAGATGGCGCGGCGAGCGAGCTAGGTCGCGTGCCTCGCCGAGTTGATCGACTCGGCCCGACGGCGAAGTTTGTTCGCAGCCTCCGTGTAGTGGACGACCCTTGGCGAGTCGTGCTCGAAGTCGGTGGGCATGAATGCCTTGGCGCCGTACACCATGAATAAGGGGGTGAACCCTGTCGACCCGTTGACTGAGGTGCGGATACCCCAGATGACGGAGGGCAGCTCCTTGACCCAGCACCCGGCGGTGCGCTCGAGCGGTACTTGGAGCCGCGGCTTCAGGCCGTGGAGGATGCTCTGCTCGCCCGGCCGTTGGACTCCGGGTGGGCGACTGACGCGAGGTCAAGCCGGATGTGGTGTTCCTCGCAGAACTCGGCCATGGCTCCTTTGGCGAAGTTGGTGTCGTTGTCCGTGATGATGCTGTTTGGGAACCCGTAGCGATATATGAGCTCGCGTAGGAATTTGGTAGCGGTCTTCCCGTCGCATTTCCGGACTGGCTTGGCCTTCACCCACTTTGTGAACTTGTCGACCGCGACCAGGAGGTGGGTGAAGCCAGAGGGGGCCTTTTTGAAAGGGCCTACCATGTCCATACCCCATACGGCGAATGGCCAGGTGATGGGGATTGTCTTGAGCGCTGATCTCGGCATGTGTGTCTGGTTGGCGTACTTCTGGCACCCAGCGCACCGCTGGACAATGTCGACGGCATCGGTGCGCGGGCCAAGAAAGCCGTGCCGCATAGCCTTTATACCAGAGAGCGGGCTCGGTGGTGGCCGCGATACCGGAGTGGATGTCGTGGAGGATCTTGCGTCCTTCGGCGGGTTGGACGCAGCGTTGGAACACGCTGGTCACGCTGCGTTTGTGGAGCTCGCCGTCGATGATGGTGAAGGTTTGCATCGGCGTGCAACCATCCGGGCGTCTGTCTCGTCTGCCAGCAAGGTGCCAGCCTCCAGGTAGGCGATGTACGGCTTGGTCCAGTCGTCTGGCTCAGCGATGAGTGCGACCAGGGCTGCCTCTGGTTGCAGCGGGACTCTGATGTCGATCTCCCTCGGGGGAGAGACGGACGGCTTGGTGATCGTGTCGAGGAAGACGCCGGCGGGTGGTGCGAGTCGAGCCGAGCTGATACGAGAGAGTGCGTCGGCCTCCTCGTTCTTCCGCCAGTCGATCCACTCGACGGAGTAGCCTGCGAAGTGTCCACCCAATTTGTCTACTGCCTGGCGGTATGCTGCCATGGTAGGAGAGATGGCGTCGCAAGTACCAGCGACTTTCCTAGCGACGAGATCGGAGTCGACGTAGCAACGTCGGCAGTTGACATTCATCTCCTTGGCAGCTCACATGCCATGGAGTAGTGCCTCGTACTCGGCCATGTTGTTGGTGCAGGGGGTGAAGTCGAGACAGAGGACGTAGCAGAGCTTGTCGCCCTTCGGGGAGGTCAGCACGATCCCTTCTCCTGCGCCGTCCGCGTTCTTGGAACCGTCGAAATGCAGGCTCCAGTAGTGGAGGTATGGCAGTTTTTCCGGCTGCTGGGCTTCTTCCCAGTCGGCGATGAAGTCCGCGAGAGCCTGCGACTTGATCGCTTTCCGTGGCTCATACTTGATGTTGTGGACGCCGATTTCGACGGCCCACTTGGCGACTCGCCCGGTCACTTCACGGTTGCGGATGATGTCCTGCAACGGTGCTGAGGAGACGACCGTGATCGGGTGCTCCTGGAAGTAGTGCGGGCCGCGTTGTGCTCAAGATCGCATACACACCGTTTCGTATTGCGGGTACCGCTGGCGTGACTCGGTGAGGACCTCGCTGATATAGTACACCAGTCGTTGTACCAGGCGCTCCTTTCCTTCCTCTGGCCGCTCGACGACCATGACGGCGCTGACGAAGCGCTCGGAAGCCGCGACATAGACCAGCATGGGTTCTTTGTCGATGGGGGCGGCGAGTAGCGGTGCTGCGAGTAGCACCTTCTTGAGGTCGCGGAGTGCGTCGTCCGCCTCCTTGTCCCACTGGAAGGTGGGGTTCTTCCGCATCAGGCGGTATAGGGGCATCGCCGCCTAATCGGGGATGAAGCGGCTGAGAGCCGCGACTCGCCCGGCCAGCTTCTGGACGTCGCGCAGGCACTCGGGTTTGCCGAGTCGAGCGATTGTGTCGATCTTGGTGGGGTTCGCCTCGATCCCACGCTTGGAGACGACATACCCCATTAGTTGCCCTGTTGGTACACCGAAGGTGCATTTGCCTGGGTTTAGCTTTATCTTGTATTTCCGCAGGTTGGAGAATGTTTCCTCCAGGTCAGCGAGTAGATCGCCCTGGCGAGCGGACTTTACTACCACGTCGTCGATGTAGACGTGGATATTGCGGCCAATTTGGCTCGCAAGGCATTCCTGCATGCACCGCTGGTAGGTCGCCCCGGCGTTCTTGAGGCCGAAGGTCATGGCGGTGTAGCAGAAGGCTCCGAATGGCGTGATGAACGCCATCTTTTCCTCGTCCTCGACAGCCATTTTGATCTGGTTGTACCCAGAGTAGGCATCGAGGAAACACAGCGACTCTGAGCCCGCGGTGGAGTCGATTATTTGGTCGATCCGCGGGAGGACAAATTGCTCCTTCGGGCAGGCGCTGTTTAAGTTTGTGTAGTCGATACACATCCTCCAGGTCCCATTTTTCTTCTCGACCAGGACTGGGTTTGCCAGCCATTTGGAGTATTTTATTGGCCGAATGAAGCCTGCAGCGAGTAGGCGTTGCACCTCCTCGGCGATGGCTCGGCGGCGCTCTTCATTGAAGGGTCGCAGCGACTGCTTGATGGGTCGCACTTTGGGGTCGGCGTTGAGTTTGTGCTCAGCGAGTTCCCTAGGGACACCAGGCATGTCAGAGGGATTCCATGCGAAGATTTCCCTGTTCTCACGGAGGAACTCGATGAGCGCGCCTTCCTATGCTGGGCTCATGCCCGTCCCGATCGTCACCGTCTGGCTGGAGTCGCCTGGGACCAGCTCGACGGTGTGGGTGTGCGTCATTGCCTCGAAGGCTGAGGTGTTGGCGCCCTCCGAATTGGGCTTCTTGAGTATGGTGGGGTCGTCGTTGTTGACCCCGCTCGCGTATTTGGCGAGCTCGTCAGCGTGGTTGGTCTCTGCCGCGATGACGGCGTCAGCGAGTTCGGATCCTTTGGCCTCGCACTCGCCGGCCATGTCGGGGTCGCCGTTGACGGTGATGACGCCAAGCGGCCCGGGGAGCTTCATCGTGTTGTACGCGTAGTGGGGCGCTGCCATGAACTTGGCGAACGCCTGGCGCCCCAGGACGCAGTGGTAGGGCTGTCGAAGGGTACCAGCTAGAAGACGATCCGCTCGGTGCGGAAGTTTGCTGGTGTGCCGAAGGTGACTGGCAGTGTGACCTTGCCGATCTGGTACGCCTTCCGACCGGGGACGATGCCGTGGAACGTGGTGTAGGTCGTTTCGACCATCGATCGCGGAGCCGTAGTCGCTGAAGGTGTCTGTGCAGTGATGTTGATGGATCCGCCGCCGTCCATCAATGTCTTGGGGAGCGAGTCTCCACCTTGGGCTTGACCACCGTGGTGACTCGCCCGGGTACTGGCGCGTGGCGAGTGGTCCCGCGGCTGTGTGATGGGCTGCCCGACCGTTGAGGAACCGGGAACGCCCACTGGCCACCGTGACGACGACGGGCGCGGCGATGAACTTCTTCGCGCCGTGTTGATGCTCGTGAAGGTGTGGAGCGAGCCGCCACATCGCCGAATTTTCCGCTGCTCGGCGGTTGTTGTCGGGTCCTCCCGCTGCCGCCGTGCCTTCTCAATCTCCTTGAGAGAGTGGCGCCGGCGGTCGTGTGCATGGCGGGCTTCCTTCCTCGCCGTGAAACGCACAAGGTTGGTTAAGGAGGGCCGCGGGTCGAACCTTGGTTTCGCTTGTAATTGCCGCCATGGCGTTGACCTCCGTCGCGGCGGAAGTTTGCTCGGCCGCGCTGCGTTCGGCGACGGTCGACTCGCCTGCCACCGTGGGCGCTTGCCGGTGAGGCGAGTGTTGCTGGCGTAGAGGTCGGACCGCCGTCCGCTGTCGTTGCCGCCGTGGTGGCGTTGGCCTCCACTTCGTCGCCGGTTTCCTGGTTTGGATCTTCCTCCAGTATCTCTTGGCGATCTCGAGGAGATCCGGTATGTTGTCGAAAAGGGAGTGTCGTTTGAGCTTGGCGACCAGGCTCGAAGCGGCACGAGGTCTTGAAGCGATGGATCGCGATGTCCGGTGGATGCCGACCGCGTTGTACCAGATTCTTGCCACCGCTGGACCCACTGCTGGTCGACTTCAGGGGTCCCCGGACGCATTGTTCCGTGTCCTCGATGGTGGTGGCGCGGTGTAGGAGCACTCAAGTTCCCGACGATATGCCGCACATCTCTTCCCGTGAGTCGATGCTGTCCGGGAAGAGTGTTGATCCATCGCCGCACGCCCTCCATCATCGGGGAGGTAACGGCTAGCAGGTGTGGTGGCCAGCGATCCCCATCGCCATGAGGTAGGTGTCTAGCCACAGGAGGGATCGCACGAGGGTCGATTTCTATTTCCTTCGCGCTTTGAAGTTCGCCGGTATTTTTCGCCTCGGATCATCGGTCCGCACCGCCGAGTCGGCTTAGCGACCCCATTGGCTCGCCATCGCGCGATTGGTTAGGTGTGTCGCAGGTCGCGGCTAGCGTGCACGCCAGCTTTGGTTGTTGACGATGGGTGCGCGCCGACGGGTCGACCGCTGGCGACGAAGTTGGTCGCTGGCCCGGGTCGCAGGGAGAGGCTGCGTTCGCTGGTCGGTGTTGAGCTGCGATGGTTCGGTGGCGGGCAATTGAGGGTGTTTGCCCAATGGGCGGCCGCTGAGGCCGCTCTGCCCAAGAACGCGAGTACACCCGACCGCGAGTCGGGCCCGCTTTGCTGCTCGACCGCCTTTGCGAGCAGGGCCCTGACGTACTGGATCTGTAGGGCGCTGTCGCTGGTGGCCGTGATGATGTTGGCCGTTGCTCGACCTGCCACGAGGTTATCCATCGGGATGGAGAACAGTGGTAGGTCGTTCGCGTCTCGCTCCCGTGAGGAGACCACTATCCACTACCGATCCACAGGGGTGCGGTTGGGTGAAGGTGGGCGCCCATCGCCGTCGACCACGGGGGCCGGCGCTCCTGGTGGCGCGCTCGCTGCCGGTTCAGGCGCGCCTCGACGGTGGGGTTCAGCGACCTGATTCGCTGCTGGTGGTAGCGCGACAGCTCCTGCGCCATCACCTGCTCGAGGCAGAATTTTTTGCGCTCGGCTTGCTCCTTGCGGACTGCCTCCTCCAGCTTCAGGCGAAGTTCCTTGACCTCCGTTGCCGTGGCGTTAGGAGGGATCGGGGTGGAGAAGGGATCCTCCGGCGGATCGGTGCCAGTCGCCATGTAGGTCGCGGCGTGGCGACCGGTCCCGTCGCGGAGATAGGCGGAATTTTCCGACCCGGAGTCAAAGTCGAAGATCCCAAGGATGGAGGGATCCTCGAAGTCTCCCATGTTGGAGACCTGGGTGATGGAGCCTGTGGGCGAAGCCACGGTAATGGATCTAGCGAGTGACGTCGGGGTCGCCGAGTCGGCGTCGTCGTTGAGGGCCGCGTCTTCCGCGGCCGCGGAGTTTTCGGCCATGTTGCTGTGGGCCGAGTTGTACTCAGAGGCAAGGCGATGGATCGTGCGGACCTGGCTCTCGGAGAGTCGGTCGCGTGGAGACGACTCGCGGATGCGAGCCGAGTCCTCTGAGACGATGACGTCGGTGAGGCCGACGAAGAGGCTGATCGTGTCGACCGGCAAGATCATGCTGTGCGTGACGGGTTGCATCGCCGGGACGTAGCTGCTCGGCAAGATCTGGAGCATCTCGTTGATCGCTATCATGCGGCCGGTGGCGACCGACTCGTTGATGGGCAGATTGGATCGCGCCACAGAACACCGGCCAGACCGGCCAGGCCCCACGGTGGGCGCCACTGTCGTGGGAATGACCACGGCAGATGTTGCAATCGGCAGCGAGTAGTAGAACGAAGGGCAAGGGCGGACAGCCATCTGCGGTGCGATATGAGGGCGGAGACACAGGGTTTTACCCAGGTTCGGCCCCCCGGAGGGTAAAGACCTACTCCTGCTAGATTGTATTATGTTGGAGATACAATGGGCCGAGCTCGACGGCTAGGCGGCGAGTCGCTTGGGTGGATGATGGAACGTACATTTACACGCCCTGTAGGGAGGTTTATATAGACTCACCCTCCCCTAGGGTTTACATATTTCAACCGAATCAGTTAAGGTTTCGGTACTCGTTTAACCTAATCCAACTGGGCCTATCTACTCTCCTGGGCCTTCAGCTTCCAGTCGCTTGGATCCACGCCAGGTTTTGATCCAGTCGCCGTCTTACAGGCCCACTCGCTAGTTCCTAGGCCAGTCGGAAACGTCCTGCTGGGTACACCCCGGTAGGCATATCCCCATCAATAATCATTGGGGAAAAGTTAGTTTGTTTTTACCGCATTCATTCTTGTTTTACTGCTCCCATCTTCTCTGAGCTTTCTCACTGCGCGCTGGAATTTCCCCGAGCTTTTCCTTTCTTGATTCTACGTGCTCACCGCCGGCCCCGCCGCACTGCGATGGGGAAGCCCAAGAAGTCCTCCACTACAGTTGGTACCAGTGCTGCCACTGGTGGCAAGAAGGGTTCTGCCGTGACCCGTGTCACCGACGATGGATGGCGGCGATCGGAGACGCGTGAGGGTTACCTCCGCAAGCTCCATGAGCATGGCCTAATCTCGCAGGATAAGGAGGCCGTTAAACTCCCCGGCGACGAGGTAATTCCCCGTCCTCCCACTGGGTTTCGAGTTATGTTCATCTCTTTTGTCCTTCGGGGCCTTTCCTTCCCAATCCACGATTTTCTCCGTGGATTGCTTTTTCTCTATGGCATCCAGCTGCATCATCTTTTGCCAAACTCTCTTCTTCATGTCGCCTGTTTCATCACGTTCTGCGAGTGCTGGCTTGGCGTCGAGCCACACTTTGGCCTCTTCCGCAAACTCTATTCCGTGAAGAGGCAATCTGGTTCCTATGGTATTTATCCCATTGGGGGTTGCATCATTTCCCTAAAATCCAATCTTCTTTTCTTCTCCTTTTCTATGTCCGAATCTGTCCAGTACTGGCGGAGGCGATGGTTTTACATCCACGACTCCACGGTGGCTGGACGGGAATTTGGTATTGCACATTTCGACCCCTCCTAGAAAATCGAGCCGAAGAGGTCCTGGAAGAACCAGATCTTGGATGGCGAGGTGGCGGAGATAGAGGCACTCTATCGTCGAGTGGAGGATCTTCAGCTGATTCCGGATAAGGAGGTAAACAGCAGGATATCATCCGCATTTTCAAACGTCCCGCATACTGTGCTCCAGGCTAGGGCGCACCCGATGTTCCTTTATTCTGGTCGCCGCGATCCGACTAGGGTTTCGGCTGAGGAATTTTCCAAGGGGGATCTCGACGGTATCCTTCGCCTTCTGCTGAAATATAAGGCTGGAGAGGATATCCCGGGGAAGTCGTTGACTTCTCCTTTCTCCGCTTCTCATCCGGTTCCACAGGTGTAGATCTGGGACGTGCGCGTAGCGCTATTTTCGACTGTGTTTTCCTTGCACCTTTTTGTGCTGAAAATTTGTTTCCTTTTTGCGCAGGAATTCAAGGTGCCGAGCATGTCGCCTCCATTGCCCGAATTGTTCCCGGATGCACCGGACAATGAGGTAGTGGACTCTATGTCTGAACTTCCATCGGCGCGATCGCTGGCCGAAGAGGCCATCGAGTCGAGCGAGGATCACACTCTCAAGCAGACACGGAGCTCTAGCGAATCGTCGGATGCTTCGAATCCGCCGACGCCTAGGAACCGTTGTGCCTTGAGCGTCACAGTGGGGGTCATGGGGGCTCTTCCTCTCCTATTCCGGCCGTGCCCGTGCGGGATGTGGCGCCGCACCCGCCAGCGAAGCGGAAGAAGGAAGATAAGAAGGAAGAGAATAAAAAGGAGAAGAAGGGCAGGAGACTTCGTCTGGACCTTCAGAGTCGCCATCTAATCACATAAGTTTCTTTGTTCTTGTCGCGGGCGGAGCCCCCGGGCGTTTTTCGGGTGATCTGCTGATCACATTTGTTTGTTTGTTTTTTCTTCTTGTCTCGGGGGGAGCCCCCGAGTGCCTATAGGATGATCTGCTGGTCTTTTTGTTTGAGTCTTGGGAGGAGCCCCGAGCGTTTTTCGTATGTGTAACTTGTTTTGCTCGTTCTTTGGGTGTAGCCCCCGAGCCTTTATTTTGACGGGTAGTATCTTTTGCAGCCTTTTGTGCAAGGCGCTAACCAGCTGGTGCAGTAGCATCTGGCATTGGAATCCAGCTTCAAGCAGCTTCAAGGTGCGTTCATGAGTTGATCTTTCTGCTTCCTCTTATATTTCTTGTCGTGCGATTTGATAAGTGTTCTGCTGATTGCAGAGGACAACAATACCACCCTCCGTGAGCTTGATTCTCTCAAAAAGAGCCTTGGGCGAGCGGAGAAAAAGGCTGAGGACGCCGTTGCTGCAAAAGGGCACCTCGAGCAGGAGCTGGTCAACGCAACTGCGGCCAGGGAGCGTCTGCAGCAGGAGGCGACGGACCGCGAGGAGCAACTCGCCACCGCCACGGCTTCGCGCGAGAAGGAGGTAGCTGCCAAGCTGATGGCTGCTGCCAAGGCTATTTCGGGTGAGTTTCTTCGTCTTCCCTTGTCTTTCCTTGTTGTGCTTTTATTTATGTTGCCTCTTTTGTTTATTTAGATGTCGCGGGCATCGAGTTTGATCGCGGTGCTCTGGATCACGGAAGTGTTCTGGATGATGCTGCTACGGCGGTCTATGACCGCTGCAGTACCGTGGTCGGCTCGCTTTCCAAAGATAAGGAGGTTCTCGGGCGCTTCTACAAGGAGCTCGTCCCCAAGGGGGTCGCCCTCGAGGATGTCGATGCCTTGGCAGATGCGCTATCAGCCGAAGCCCCTGCGGCGTACAAGTGCAAGCAGAAAGGCATTGGCGCGTCCGTCGGGCTGGCGATGGCCTTGGCGTCTAGAGCGGAGCTGGATCTTCATCAGGTCACCTCCCGGATGCCGACGGCTATTGACGGATCCGAGGTAGCCTTCGCCCTCTATGCTGCCCGCTGTAAACGTTATGGGCCGAAGTTGATTGACTTGTTGGCTGAGTACGCGTTGAGGCAGCAGGGAGAGGCCAAGGGGAGGCAGTCCGGCTCCGAGGCTACTCAGGATGCAGCTTCTTAGGCCTTATAGTTGTAGGATAGCTTTTGTTTCCTTTGTTGTAATTATATCTATGAACAGTCCTTGTGCCACGCAGTGGCTTTTTGCTGCACATAATGAATTTTCGAGTTCTGTGTTCCTTCGTCCGCTTGTTCATATCCTTGTCTTATTTTACTCTAGGGGCCTTCGGGTGATGATCCCGTTGACACTTCGTCTGCACCGCAGCTGCGGCCATCCTGGATGGTGCGTCGCAGCTTGTGTTTCTTCGAGACCGCATTCGTGGCCTTGAGAAATAGTTGCTTGGGTTGCGTGGCCACGCCGATGTTTGGAAATCAAAGGCAGAGCGAGGCGCTTCCAGAGAGGAGTATTTGATGGGGGAGTTGCATCGTTTGTCCGAACAGCTTCAGTGTGAGTTTTTCGAGCTGCTGCTCATTGTTTTGGATGCGCTTGTTGGCCTTTCATCTTACTTTTTCCGAGTATTGCAGGTTCTAACCTTGCTCCGAGGGAGGAAAAGGAGCGTGTTGCTGTTCGGATCAACTGCTTGACCCAGCAGGACATGGAGGCTGGCGGGTTCTTCTGGATGGACCGTGATCGTGCCATGGTCCTTGCAACGGTGCAGGATCGTGTCCACCAGGTATCGCGGGTGCTGCGTCAGGTGAAGTCTTCGTTGGCGTTGGTTCTGCATGTAATGTTTCCGCTGGATGAGGCGCCGTCGACTCTCTCTGGCCTACTGGCGAAGTTTCGAAATGTGCATCGTTTCAGGGAACTGGTGCGACATCAGCTTGTCGCGGGGGTGAAGGTCGCGCTCTCCCTTGTGCGGTTACATCGTCCTGTTGTAGATCTGTTTGTTGTAGCGGCTGGGCCGCCTCTTCGGCCGGATGGTGGCGAGTGGGATATGCGTCCACATTATGCGGCTGTAAGACAGTCTGCCGAACAAATTGTAGATCTGTCTGAGCAGCATGCGCAGGCTATTCTTCAGAATAGTTAGGACCTGTAAAAAAGATAGGTGTGAAATTTGTATATATTCGACTGGGCGTGTTGTGCCCTTTATTGTAAAGGTTTTGTTGTTGTTTAGCACGCAGTTCTTTGTTTGTATGTGTGCCCTTTTCGTTAGCCTGACGTGGTTAGCTACTCAGGTGTACACGCGTTATCCTCAGTCGACGAAGTCATGAGGTGGGGGGAGCCCCCGAGTGTGTTTTAACATGGAGTAAAATGCGGACAATAAACAAAATTTTGGGGCGAGACACTTAGCTTTATTCATATCGTAATGGAGGAGGTACATTGTTCGGCTGAGTCACCTTGGCTGAATAGCCTTATTGAAAATAAAAGGAGGGGGATAGTTAGGGGTAGAAGCATCGCAGTTGTGCGATGTTCCACGGGTTGGAGTATGCGACTCCAGACTCCACGTGCTTGAGGCGATAGGCGCCCCCTGGGATGACTTCGGTGACGATGTAGGGTCCTTCCCATGGTGACTCGAATTTCTTCGGTCGTTCTTGCTTGAGTCGCAAGACTAGGTATCCTTCGACGAAGGACCTTGGGCGCAGCCGTCGGTTGTGGTAGTTGCGGAGGCTCTGTTGGTACACCGTTGATCGAGCTACTGCTATATCACGCGCCTCATCGAGTGTATCGAAGGCATCTTCGAGTGCGGCCGTCGATTCGGCTTCGCTGTAAGCAACTACCCGTGGGGCCTTGTGGCGTACCTCTGCTGGTAGCATGGCTTTGGCTCTGTGCACCATGAAGAAAGGCGTGTAGCCAGTTGAGCTATTTGCTGTTGTGCGCAGGCTCCACAGGACAGAGGGTAGCTCTTGTGTCCAGGCTCCAGCGAGTCGCTCGAGTGGGATCATTAAGCGCTTCTTGATGCCAGCACCGACGAGACCATTGGCCTTTTTGACCTGCCCGTTCGTTTGCGGGTGCGCCACAGAGGCGTATGTGATGTTGATTCTGAGGTCTTCGCAGAAGTCCTGGAATTCTTTGGAGATGAAGTTTGACCCATTGTCGGTGATGATGTTGTGTGGAACACCAAACCTGTATACAATGGATTCGAAGAACTTGACGGCCGTTTTGCCTTTTTGGTTAGTAATGGGCATAGCATCAATCCACTTGGTGAATTTGTCGACTGCAACCAGGAGATAGACGTGACCTCCTTTCGAGGACCTTGGCAGTTTGCCGATCATGTCGAGTCCCCATTGGGCGAAGGGCCAGGCCAGAGGTATGGGACTGAGCTCTGATCTGGGTGCGTGTGGTTTTTCGGCGAACCTTTGGCACCTGTTGCATCTTCGGATGATGTCCTTGGCGTCGTTCATGGCCGTTGGCCAGTAGAATCCAGCTCGTAGAGCTTTGGCTACGAGGGAGCGGCTGCCCGCATGATGGCCGCAGATGCCCTCGTGGATGTCTTGGAGTATAGTTTTTCCGTCACCGATGGTGACGCACCTTTGCAGTACACCCAAAATGTTGTGCTTGTACAGCTTGCAATTAATGATGGTGAAGGCCTTGGACCGGCGAGATATGCGTCGGGCATCTGTCGGGCTATCAGGAAGTTCCCCGTCTATCAGGTACCTGAGGTATGGCCGCGTCTAAGTCTCTTCGACTACCATGACCTGCATCAGGTTGACCACGGCGACCTTTGTGTCGAGCTTTTCGGGTCCTTCCTGTCCTTCGGGTAGCGCAGCCCCCGAGTGTTCTGCTTCTTCGGGTGATCCCTTGGGGAATTTCCTTTTGATGGATGGTACGTAGATCTGTTAGAGGAACACACCTGGTGGCACCCATGCGCATGTGGAGCCGATGTTGGCGAGTCTTTCGGCCTCTTCGTTGCTTTCTCTTCCAACGTGCCGAATCTCGCAGCCTTCAAAGTCTCCTTCGAGTGCGGTGTAGAGTGCGCGGTATGCAATCATATTGGCGGCGTGCGCGTCGCACTCGTTCATCGTCTGCTGGACAACGAGGTTGGAGTCACCTTAGATGACGAGGCGCGTTGCGCCGCAGATCTTGGCCATCCTCATGCCGTGGATGAGGGCCTTGTATTCGGCTTCATTGTTGGAAGCTCGAAACTTCATCCGGAGGACATACTTCATCTTGTCGCCCTGCAGGGAGGTCAGTATGACCCCGGATCCTGCTCCTGCCTCGCGCTTGGAGCCGTCGAAGTGCATTGTCCATGACTGTGTCATGTCTGGGGTGTCTGGCAGTTGCAGATGAAGGGAATATGCCCTGAGAGGCAATAATAAAGTGTTTATTATGTGTATTCCAAGTATATGATAGATGTTTATTTTGCATGCTATAATTGTATTAATACGGAAACTTTAATACATGTGTGTTTAATAAACAAACAGAAAGTTCCTAGTTATGCCTCTCTCATAAACTAGCTCGTTGATTAACAAGATGATCAAGGTTTCCTGATCATGGACATTGGATGTTGTTAATAACGGGATCACAACATTAGTGTAATGATGTGATGAACATTCATCCGAAGTATAGCATTACGATCAAAGTCATTGAGTTTATATTGCTATAACAACTTACGTAGTGATCCTAATCCTTAGACCATGAGATCATGTCAATCACTAACACCGGAAGAGTTTCTTGATAACATCAAACGTCACACCGTAACAGGGTGATTATAAAGATGGATTCAGAACTAATAAAGTGTTATGTTGAGGCTCATGGATCGAGAGTGGAATTTGTTCATCCCGATGACGGATAGATATACTCTGGGCCCTCTCGGTGATATCACATTGATTAGCTTGCAAGCAAGTGATTTGATCACTAGAATGTAATATCACAGGAATGAGAAAAGAGTGCATGTCGGTAACGAGATAAAACTAGGTATGGAGATACCGATGATCGAATCTTGGACATGTGATATATCGTGAAACAAAGGGATTAAGATACTAGCGTAAAAGGTTCCGACGATCACAAGAAAGTCATCGTTGAATGTGTGGGAGTCAGTATGGGTCTCCAGATCCCGCTTCTGATTATTGATCCGAGAGGGGTCTCGATCATGTCCGCATTATTCACGAACCGTAGGGTGACACACTTAAGAGACACCGACATCCAATTGGAGCAAATGTTTCATGCCGAAAGAATGAACAAGCGCAGGAATTTATTTCACTAGATACAAACAAAGTTTCGGGTGAAATTGCATAAAGTGGTTATGCATGTGAAATAGAATTCTAGCAAGGGGTTATTTGTGAATGTTTGTCATTAAAGTAATTGACAAAATTCTGAATAAAATAAAAGAGTTTTATTTAATGAGAGTTTGCATTAAATTTGGTGGAAATTTAATGGGAATTTTGAGTGGACTTTTGAGTGGAGGGAATTTAAAGGAGTTTTGTGAGTGGAGTGTCCACCCACATGAAGAGGGGAGGGCAAGGGGGCAGCCCCATGCGCCGGCCACCCCCTTGGGGTTCCCCCCTCCTCCTATAAAAGGAGCCCCCCTCCTCACTTGTCTCTCACACCTCCTCATGAAGGATCTCTCTCCCCCTCTAGAATTTATCCCCCATGGTCTCGAACTAGCGAGATACATGTTCCGTGGCTATTCGGCAAGAAAGAGTTGTGCTTCCGCATCGCTGGAGCGAGGAGGCGGAGGTTGCTCGGTGCCTCGAACGTGTGTGCGAGCACGGATGCGCTGCTGATTTGCGGCGCTAGGACTTCCTCTCGATCTTGAGATCGGCAAGAGATCGTCTACATCAACCACGAGTTGAACTCGTTAAGCTTTGTCGGTCTTCAAGGGTATGTTCTCTACGGATATACATCCACCCGTTGTTTGTATCTAGTATATAGATCTTGGTATATAGTTCACATCGTAGGAAAATTTTTGTTTTCTATGCTGCGAACCCTACAGTGGTATCAGAGCCGGATCTATGCGTAGATACTTTACACGGGTAGTACACATATGAGTATGTGGGCGATGATGATCATGTTGTTGCTCCTTTGTTGTGATTTTGGATATTGGTGGCATAGTGGGATGAAGCGGCCCGGACAAACTTTACATGTCCTCGCACATGAGACCTGTTCCACGCTTGACATGCAACTAGTTTGCATAAGTGGCTAGCGGGTGTCTGCCTCCTGCTATAGGCAATATCTTTGTTGCAAGCGAGTTGGCAACAGTTTGAGTATCCTCGGTGTGGTTCATGTTCGTAGGTAAGAACGGTTCTATCTCGAAAGCCCTAAGCCACGTAAAACTTGCAATGGATAAATTAGAGGCGTCTAGTTTAGATTGTTCTTGGGCTAGTGTTATGATATGGTAGTGTTGTAAGTAGAAGTATGAGTTGATACTCTTAACACACATAGCGTAAAAATCCATAGACCTTGGATTTACACATATAGGTATGATAGTGATCATACCACGATGCACATGATAGAGATCATCTGCGGGAACCATATCATTTCACTAATAAACATATGATGTTTTGATTGCATCTTATATTGCTTGTTTAGCGCTTTGTTAGCATAATAAGATGATCCCTCATTTAAATATCAAGATAAGAATGTGTTCTTCCTTTAGTATGCATCGATTATGTTTTCGTCGCTCCAAGACATCACGTGATGATTGGATGTTCTTGGATCCACGACCATATTTCGGGTGTAAAACAGTTACACACGCGAATACTAAGGTTCTAACTTGGCGAGCCTAGCATGTATGCATGGCCTCTAACACGTAATCAAAGGTTAAGCATGAGTCATATAGTTGATATGATGCCCATTTGATGCTCGCCTTTGAAGCTATACCGACTCACGTGATGATCGGACTTGGTGTAGTGGATTTGGTTCATGTAATCACCAAAAGGGCACGAGGGATGTCGCTTTTGAGTGGGAGTTCATTCGTAATATAGATTAGTTGAACTCAATCTATCATACACTTAGTCTAAACTTTACAAATTCTGTTGTAGATGGCACCACCTGCTTTTAATTTCAATGTGTTCATGGAGAAAGAAAAAGGTAGCAACTTTACTGAATGGGCCATGAATTTGAGGATTCTCCTCTCTGCTGCACAAAAGCAATATGTGCTAGAAGCGCCGTTAGGCCCCCCACCTTTTGATGATGCCCCTGACGAGGAGAAGAATGTCTATCAGACTCGTCAGGAGGACCACAACTTAGTTCATTGCGGCATATTGTATGGGCTAGAGCCGGAACTTCGAAAGCGTTTCGAAAACGGCAATGCATTTGATACAATGGGTGAGTTGAAAATGATTTTCGACACACATGCTGCTGTAGAGAGCTACAACGCTTCAGAAAAGTTCTTTAGCTGCATGATGGAAGAGCACAGATCCGTTAGTGAGCATGTACTCAAGATGTCGGGTTACGCCGATAAGCTTGTGTCCTTGGGAATATCGATTCCCATTGACTTAGGCATCCATCGTGTTCTACAGTCTCTGCCACCTAGCTATAAGAGCTTCGTGATGAACTATAATATGCAAGGCATGAAGAAGTCTCTTCCCGAGCTTCACAATGCTTAAAACTGCAGTATGGAGATCAAAAGGAACATCAAGTGTTGATGATCAATAGGAACACCGGTTTCAAGAAAGACAAGAAGGGAAAACGGAAGGAAGTAAGGCGGCAAGCCCGCTGCTACCAAAAGAAACCCCGAGTTGGACCTAAGTCCGATTCCGAGTGCTACTATTGTAAGGGATCGCCATCGAAGCGAATCGCCCCAAGTATCCGCACAAGAAGGCCGGCAAGGCAAACAAAGGTATATATGATATACATGTTATTGATGTGTACTTGACTAGTTCTCGCAGAGCACCGGGTATTTGATACGGTTCGGTTGCTAATATTTGTAACTCGAATCGTGGGGTTGCGAACAAGCGACCGCTAGCAAGGGTGAGGTCAAGATGCGTGTGGCAATGGATCAAACATTGATGTGATCATTGCCGAACGCTGCCTCCACTTACCGTCGGGATTATTTATAAACTTGAATAAATGTTATCCGGTGCCTCGACCGAGCATGAACATTGTATCCGGATCGTGTTTGATGCAAAGTGGTTATTCATTTAAACCGAGAACAATGGTTGTTCCATTTATATGAATGAATTCTTTTATGGTCATGCACCGATGATGAATGGTTTATTTCTATTAGATCTCGATGATAATGTTACACATATTCATAATGTTGATGCTAAAAGGATTAAACTTAATGATGGTATATCCGCATATATGTGGCAATCGCCGCTAGGTCATATTGGCGTTAAACGCATGAAGAAGCTCCATTCGGATGGACTTTTGGAATCACTTGATTATGAATCATTTGATACATGTGAGCCATGCCTTATGGGCAAGATGACTAGAACGCTTTTCCGTTCAATGGAACAGGCGATGATTTATTGGAAATCATACATTACGATGTATGTGGTCCAATGAGTGTGTCGGCGAGGTGGATATCGTTATTTTGTTACTTTCACGGATGATTTGAGTAGATACGGTTATATCTACTTGATGAAACACAAGTCTGAAACCTTTGAAAAGTTCAAGGAATTTTAGAATGAAGTGGAAAATCATCGTAATAGAAAGATCAAATTTCTACGGTCCGACCGTGGAGGTGAGTATCTAAGTTACGAGTTTAGCACTCACATGAAAGAGTGTGGAATTTTTTCACAACTCACACCTGCCGGAACACCACAGCGAAATGGTGTGTCGGAACGTCGTAACCGCACTTTATTAGATATGGTTCGATCTATGATGTCTCTGACGGACTTGTCGTTGTCATTTTGGGGCTATGCACTAGAAACTGCTGCATTAACTTTAAATCGGCACCATCTAAATCCGCTGAAAAGACACAGTATGAATTGTTGTTTGGAAACAAACCTAAGCTGTCATTTCTTAAAGTTTGGGGATGCGATGTTTATGTGAAGAAACTTCAACCGGATAAACTCGAACCCAAAGCGGAAAAATGCGTATTCATAGGATACCCGAAAGAAACTATTGGGTATTCCTTCTGTCACGCATCCGAGGGCAAGGTTTTTGTTGCCAAGAATGGATCCTTTCTAGAGAAAGAGTTTCGCGAAAGGTGTGAGTAGTCGGAAGGTAGAACTCAAGAGGTTGTGGAACCTTCTCTTCAAAGTATGGCGAGTAGCGCGGAAGTTGTTCCGAGTTGGATCCACCTCTTGAAGAGGGAACTAATGATAATGATCATGAAACTCCGAAGAGAGTACTAGAACCTCGCAGTCAAACAGACGCGTCCCCGAGTCAGACGGAAATCTGTCATGAATTTCATGGTTGATGAAAATGATGACCCTGCGACGTATGAAGAAGCGATGATGAGCCCGGATTCCAACAAATGGTTAGAAGCCATGAAATCCGAGATGGAATCCATGTATGAAAATCAAGTTTGGAACTTGGTAGAATTACCTCACGACCGAAAGGCCGTGGAGAACAAATGGATTTTCAAAAGGAAAACTGATGCTGATGGTAATGTGACCATCTATAAAGCTCGACTTGTCGCAAAGGGGTTTCGACAAATTCAAGGAGTTGACTACGATGAGACTTTCTCTCCCGTAGCGATGCTAAAGTCAGTTAGGATTATGTTAGCATTGCTGCATATTTCGATTATGAGATATGGCAGATGGATGTCAAAACCGCGTTTCTCAATGGTAATATTGAAGAAGAGTTGTATATGATACAACCAAAGGGTTTTGTCGATCCTAAGGATGCTAACAAGGTGTGCAAACTTCAGCGATCCATCTATGGATTGAATCAAGCATCACGAAGTTGGAATCTCCGCTTTGATGAGGTGATCAAAGAGTTTGGATTTGTCCAAACTTATGGAGAAGCTTGTATTTACAAGAAAGTGAGTGGGAGCAATGTGGCATTTCTGATATTATATGTGGATGACATATTATTGATCGGAAATGATATAGAACTTTTAAACAGTGCTAAAAGTTATCTAAACAGCAAATTTTCAATGAAGGACCTAGGTGAAGCGTCATACATATTAGGCATAAAGATCTATAGAGATAGATCTAGGCGCCTAATAGGGCTATCGCAAAGTACATACCTTGATAAGATTTTAAAGAAGTTTAAAATGGACGGAAGTAAGAAGGGGTTCTTACCTATGTTGCAAGGCAAGACATTGAGTAAGACTCAAAGTCCGGCTTTGGCGGAAGAAAGAGAGATAATGGACAAAGTCCCCTATGCTTCAGCCATAGGCTCTATAATGTACGCCATGCTATGTACAAGACCGGATGTGGCACATGCTATTAGTTTGACTAGTAGGTACCAATCGGATCCGTGTTCTAACATCGGATAGCGGTCAAGAATATCCTTAAGTACTTACGAAGAACTAAGGATATGTTTCTTGTATACGGAGGTGAAGAAGAGCTCGTCGCTAAGTGTTATGTCGACGCTTAGTTGACACCGATCCGGATGACTCTAAGTCTCAATCCGGATACGTATTTCTCATGAATGGCGAGCGTTAGTTGGAGGAGCTCCAAACAACCTGTGGTAGCGGGATCAACAACGGAGGCCGAATATGTTGTCGCTTGAGCGGCTCAGAAGCGCTTTGATGAAGGAGTTCATATCCGAACTAGGAGTTGTGGCAAACGTTGGACCCAATGGTGATCTAGTGTGACAACAATGGTGCCATTTCCAATGCCAAAGAGCCAAGGTCTCACAAGCATTCCAAGCATATTAAGCGCGGTTTCACTCCATCCGCGAGCATGTCAAGGATGGAGATATAAAGATTTAGAAGTACATACGGATCTCAATATAGCAGATCCGTTGACTAAAACTCTCCTAGAGCAAAACATGATCAACACCAGAACTCTATGGGTGTTAGATTTATCACTATGTAACTAGATTATTGTCTCTAGTGCAAGTGGGAGATCAAGGAATATGCCCCGAGAGGCAATAATAAAGTGTTTATTATGTGTATTCCAAGTATATGATAGATGTTTATTTTGCATGCTATAATTGTATTAATACGGAAACGTTAATACATGTGTGTTTAATAAACAAATGTAAAGTTCCTAGTTATGCCTCTCTCATAAACTAGCTCGTTGATTAACAAGATGATCAAGGTTTCACGATCATGGACATTGGATGTTGTTAATAACGGATCACAACATTAGTGTAATGATGTGATGAACATTCATCCAAGTATAGCATTACGATCAAAGTCATTGAGTTTATATTGCTATAACAACTTACGAAGTGATCCTAATCCTTAGACCATGAGATCATGTCAATCACTAACACCTAAGAGTTTCTTGATAACATCAAACGTCACACCGTAATCAGGTGATTATAAAGATGGATTCAGAACTAATAAAGTGTTATGTTGAGGCTCATGGATCGAGAGTGGAATTTGTTCATCCCGATGACGGATAGATATACTCTGGGCCCTCTCGGTGATATCACATTGATTAGCTTGCAAGAAAGTGATTTGATCACTAGAATGTTATATCACAGGAACGAGAAAAGAGTGCATGTCGGTAACGAGATAAAACTAGGTATGGAGATACCGATGATCGAATCTTGGACATGTGATATATCGTGAAACAAAGGGATTAAGATACTAGCGTAAAAGGTTCCGACGATCACAAGAAAGTCATCGTTGAATGTGTGGGAGTCAGTATGGGTCTCCAGATCCCGCTTCTGATTATTGATCCGAGAGGGGTCTCGATCATGTCCGCATTATTCACGAACCGTAGGGTGACACACTTAAGAGACATCGACATCCAATTTGAGAAAATGTTTCATGTCGAAAGAATGAACAAGTGCAGGAATTTATTTCACTAGATACCGAAACAGGTTTTCGGGTGAAATTGCATAAAGTGGTTATGCATGTGAAATAGAATTCTAGCAAGGGGTTATTTGTGAATGTTTGTCATTAAAGTAATTGACAAAATTCTGAATAAAATAAAAGAGTTTTATTTAATGAGAGTTTGCATTAAATTTGGTGGAAATTTAATGGGAATTTTGAGTGGACTTTTGAGTGGAGGGAATTTAAAGGAGTTTTGTGAGTGGAGTGTCCACCCACATGAAGAGGGAGGGCAAGGGGCAGCCCCATGCTGCCACCCCTTGGGGTTCCCTCCTCCTATAAAAGGAGCCCCTCCTCACTTGTCTCTCACACCTCCTCGAAGGATCTCTCTCCTCTAGAATTTATCTCCCATGGTCTCGACTAGCGAGATACATGTTCCTGGTGGCTATTCGGCAAGAAAGAGTTGTGCTTCCGCTGCATCGCTGGAGCGAGGAGGCGGAGGTTGCTCGGTGCCTCGAACGTGTGTGCGAGCACGGATGCGCTGCTGATTTGCGGCGCTAGGACTTCCTCTCGATCTTGAGATCGGCAAGAGATCGTCTACATCAACCACGAGTTGAACTTGTTAAGATTTGTCGGTCTTCAAGGGTATGTTCTCTACGGATATACATCCGCCCGTTGTTTGTATCTAGTATATAGATCTTGGTATATAGTTCACATCGTAGGAAAATTCTTGTTTTCTATGCTGCGAACCCTACAGCAGAGCCATCCAGTGTACGAGGAAGTCCGGGAGGACCTGAGACTTGATCGTGTGGCGCTTCTCATAGATGATGTCTAGAGGTGATAGCTCGATGCCCCACAGGGCCACGCGTCCTGTGGCCTCCTGATTGTTCAGGATGTTGTTCAGGGGTGCTTCGTTAACGACCATCACCTGGTGCTCCTGGAAGTAGTGGCTCAGCCGACGAGCCGTCATGAACACGCCGTAGGTGAGTTTCTGGTAGTGAGGGTACCTCTGCTTTGTCGGCATCAATACCTCGCTGAGGTAGTAGATTGGGCGTTGGACCCCATGGGTCTTGCCTTCTTCGGGTCGCTCGACCACCAGTACGGTGCTTACCACCTGGTGTGTGGCTGCTATGTACAGCAGTAAAGGCTCGCTCTCCTTTGGCGTGACCAGGACCGGCGAGGTAGAGAGCAACCGCTTTAGATTTTCGAATGCATCGTCCGCTTCAGGCATCCACTCTAATTTGTCTGTTTTGCGTAGCATCTGGTAGAACGGCAGAGCTTTTTCTCCCATGCGGCTGATGAACCTGCTCAATGTCGCGATTCGCCCGGCAAGCTGCTGGACGCCCTTGAGGTTCTTCGGTTTTTCCATGGCCATTATGGCCCGGATTTTCTTCGGGTTCGCCTCGATCCCTTGCTGGGATATGAAGTAGCCGAGCAGCTAGCCAGATGGGATGCCGAAGGCACACTTTTCAGGGTTGAGCTTGATCTTGTAGCGATCAAGGTTATCGAACGTCTCGCGGAGATCATTTATGAGCGTTTTCGCCTCCCTTATTTTGATGACTATGTCATCGACATAGACTTGGATATTACGGCCGATCTGGTTCTTCAGGCATGCCTGCATGCACCGTGGTACGTAGTGCCTGCGTTCTTCAGCCCGAAAGGCATTATGTTGTAGCAGAATACTCCGAAAGGCGTAATGAACACCGTTTTTTCTTGATCTTCGACCTTCAGTCGAATCTGGTTGTAGCCTGAGTAGGCGTCGAGGAAGGAGAGCTTCTCGCATCCTGCAGTCGAATTGATTATCTGATCGATCCGAGGGAGAGGGAAATGATCCTTCGGGCAGTGCTTGTTCAGCGATGTGAAGTCCACGCACATCCGCAGGATGTCCGTGTCCTTTTTGGGGACCATCACGGTGTTGGCGAGCCACTCGCTCTCCTTGATCCCCCTGATGAAGTTTGCATCGAGTAGTCTGTTGACTTCGACTCCTATGGCTTCGGCCCGAGGTTCGGACAGTAGTAGGATGGACTGTTTGACGGTCTTGGCGTCTGGAAAGACATTGAGTGCATGCTCGGCGAATTCCCTGGGAACTCCTGGCATGTCCGCAGGACACCAGGCGAAGATTTCCCAGCGCTCACGGAGGAATTCGACGAGCGCGCTTTCCAATGCTGGGCTGAGATCGTTGGCGATCAGCGCCGTCTTGGAGGCGTCTATTGGGTGGACTTGCACCTTATTTGTGTTGACGGTGGAATCGAAGGATATGTCTGGTGTGTTCTGTCTTGCGACTGGGGGTGCCCCATTGTCCGTCACCTCGCGGAGCCTTACGAGCTCCTCCTGCATGCCGAATGACTGGGAGATTCTGTTGAAGTCCCTGTCGCAGTGGTCCGATCGGGTGAAGCTCCCGTGGACCGTGATGACGCCCCTTGGTTCCTGGCATCTTGAGTAGCAGGTACCCGTAGTGCGGTACTTCCAGGAATCGTGTGAATGCCATGCGCCCGATGATGGCCAGTCCACTACTTCGAACTCGAGTCGCTCGCATCGGAAGTTATCCAGCTTGCCGAAGATGACGTTGAGCCATATCTTTCCCAGGGAGAATATGCCCTTTCCTGGGACGATGCCATGGAACGTTGTGTCGGACTGTTCCAGGCTGCACAGCGGGATCCGCATTGCTTCTAGGGTGCTAGCGAACATCAGGTTGATGTCGTTGCCGTCGTCCATGAAGACGCGACTCATGTCGAACCCTCCGATTTGTGCCACAAGCACCAGGGCAGCATGGCCTGGGCGAGGGACCTGACGAAGGTGATCCGAACGGCTGAACGTGATGCAGGACTCCGACCCGCTGAGGTACTCAGGGATAGCGGGTGGCGCGGTGACGGCCAGATTGATTTGGCGGGTGATTTTCTTCTGCACCCTATTCGTTGGGCGCCCTTTTTGGATCATCAGTGATCCTTTCGGTGCAGGGTACCCGTGCCCACCGTTATTCTGTGCGGGTGTGATTGGGTGGTTCGGACCTGACGCAAGTGGTGGTGGAGCAGCTCCATGTGCGATCTCACCTAGTGCGGGTGCATTCCCGTATCCAGGGTTTGGGACTTGCTGCCTCATCTAGGCCATGCTCTCGCTGAGTTTCTGGAACTCGCGGCAGTCCTTGAGCATGTGGCTTGCTTTTTTCTTACCATCCTGCTTGTCGATGTAGAAGTGGATGGTGCATGGACCCGACAGTTTGTCGTATGCTGAGGGTCCGTCGTCACGGCCGCGACGCTGCCATGACTGCGTTGGGCATCCTCCGTCGCGGAAGTTGCTTCCACAGTATCCGCCGCTGCTACGGTTGTCGTCGCTTCGGCGGTCGGCGTAGCCATCCGCGACCATGTCGGGTGCATCGCGATCGTCGTAGACGCGCAATCTTCTCTTGCTACGGCGTTCATGTCGCCGCCCGTAGTCATCTTCCTCCTCCGAGTGCGCTCGATGGACAGAGTCCTCGTCGTAGGCCCACTTGTTGACGATGTCCATGAGGTGGTCAAGTGTCTTGGGCTTGACGTGCCCAAGTTCTTCCTTGAAGTCTTGGCGTTTGACGTCGTCCTTGAAGGCGTCGATAGCCCTCTCCTCAGAGATGTGTGCCGCGGAATTCTTGGTGTTTGACCAGCGTAGTATGTACGAGCGAATGGATTCGCCTATTCGTTGGGTGCAAGCCAGCAGCTCTTCTATCGAGGCTGGCCTCTTACTGGTGCCCTTGAAGTTTCGGATGAAACTGTATGTCATTTCCTCCCAGCTTCGGATGGATCCCGACGATAGGCTGCTGAGCCAGATTCGGGATGCGCCTGTCAGCTGTAGCTAAAGGCATTGCAGGGCGGTGTCCTTGTTCCCGCCGTGTAGCTTGACGGACGACAGGTGGTCGCTGAGCCACGCCATGGGGTCCTATGTGCCGTCGAACTTCGGAGTGTCCGAAGGAAGCTTGAAGTTCCGTGGCATCTGTGTCCGTCGAACAGATCTGCAGAAGCATCGGGCTCCGCAGAGTTCTCCTTCGTCTTCGTCCATCTCGGATTCAGACGAGCATGCGCGCTTGGCTCGCGCTTTGTTGATTTTGCGTTGTGTGAGCTCGCTTCGGGCATCGTAATCACGGCTGCGATGGCGCGAGCTCTTGTGCCTTCGAGGAAGGTCATGTTCTTCATCTTCGGATGAAGTGTGGGGCTATGGTTGAACTTGACTGTAGCCTTCTTCTTTGGCTCCGTAGGAGCTTCTCCGTAGAGTGCAGCTCCAACGAGCCCGAGTCCGGTAAGTGCGGACTTGTGCATGGCCCTTTTCGGGTCCCCCTCCGGAGGTGGGTGGGATGCGAGGTACGCGATGGCTGCCATGATCACAGCTTGCGGCGTTTTCGGGATGACGTTGCCGTCGGCGTCCATCTCCATGAAGGTCGCATTGAGGTCCCGGGTCACCTCGCGACGCTCCTTGGGGTCCATGTTCTCCGTCCGAGAACGGTGCTTGTTGCCGTGATTGCCGTGCGAGATGGAGCCAATGCCCATGGCGGAGAGCGCAGCTCGTCGCGCACTGGACTCCGAGGCTGCTTGCTTGCATTTGTCAAGCACCTCTTGCATCTTCACCTACTTCTTGTGCTCCTCGACTAGGAGCATGTGGTATGCCATCAGCAGGTCCCGCGAGGCCCCCACGGGCAGGATCTGGTTACCTTCCACGGCTTCGCGTGCTTGAGCCCATCCTTCCTCACTGAGGTGGATGACCCGATCGGTGTCGTCCCCGTTGGGTGGGGCGGCTGGATTCTTCTGTTCCCGCCGTTTCTACCCTGCGGGTTAGGTGGCGGATTGGGCGTGTCATGCTCTGCGTCGCTCTGGATGACTACGGCGCATTGGTAGAACTTGTAGATTGGATCACTGTTGCCACAGCTTTCGGATCCGAAACCGTAGGTCCCTTCTTCCGATGGTGGCTCGCATAGATCTGAGTTGCAGCTGCTACTGTCATAGGACTCATCTGTCGATGCCGATGTGCGTAGAACGGAGTGTGGGGCCCATGAAGCGGGCCTGATCGACGGCAGGGGCACCCGCTCTGGGATGCGGAGGGTGCCGGTTTGCCCCACCTGGAAGCAGAAGCTCCCGAACAGGATCTCGAGTCCGTCGCCAACGGGCTCGAAGTCCTTTATGGTGGTCGGTGAGTGGGTGGTGAAGTCGAAGGCGCCGAAGAGGAGATGACTCTCCGTCGCCACGGAGTTGTTGATCGCTCAGGTTGGAACGGTCACGATCGCATAATCAGCGCCCCAGTTCCCACAGATGGCGCCAATTGACGAGGTTTAATCTCGTCAATGCCCATTGTTATGGACTTGGGTTTTGGAGAAGATGGGGATGCTAGAGATCGCGAAGCGTTAATGCACAAGCAACAGGGACACGAGATTTACCCAGGTTCAGGCCCCCGAAGGGAAAACCCTACTCCTGCTTGTCTGCTCTTGATTACGGCGGAACCGAAAGTTACAGGGGTGCGCAGATTCAATCTGGCGTGGAGGTGTGTATGCGGTGGCTTGCGAGAGATTGTCAAAGAGCCTCCTCATCGTGCCCTCCTGGCCTTTATATAGAGATAGGCAGGTCCCAGGCATAGATCGAGTCGGATACAGGTTTTAGGGTTTACCCCTTTGAAATTTCTATCTACTCTAGTCTTGCTCTCCAAGGATCCGAAGGCATCATGGACCCTGGCCACCCGAAAATCTTCATGGGCTGGCGCATATTTGTCGTGGGACTTCCTTGGGCTAGACCAGGTATGCTGAGGTCATGTACCCGCAGGGTATAACCATGTCAAACTTGTCCCCTATCTAGCTCACACTACACTCTCGGTAGATCATCTAACTTGTTTAACACCTCTAGCTCACTATAAAGCAGACCATGCCATCAAGGGCAAGCATGCCGAGAGCACACTTGCCACCCCAATGTCGTCAGCCAGCTAGAAGCTTCTCTAGCCTCGCCAATCTTGTCTGGGACACTCTCCACCATCCACCGCCACCCCCTGTCAGCCTGTAACGTCCCAGCTTTTAGGAACTAACGAAGGTTAGATTTAGGAATTTGGAATGTTGCATGCATTTATCTGTGAAAATGTGGGTAAATTTTTCGCCAAATAAAAACCTAAGGTGATCAAGGTTTCTTTCATACTTTGAGATTAGGTTTAGTCTTAAAGGATGATTGCTATAAACTTTGATATAATCTTTCAGGAATTATGTGTTTGGAAAGGGAATTTGAATTTTAAGCTTGAGTGTTTGAATTATAATTCAAATGAATTAGGAATAAGGTTTGAATCTTAATCTAATTAAGAGTTAACTATTATAACTTAAACCTTATCCAAAGAAAACAATTAAAAATATGAAAACTTATTTCATATTATCAATATATAAACAAGTTACAAAAATGTAACTTATTGAAATCATCTCCAAACTACACAATAACAAATGAATAAAGGATAAGACTATTTATTTATTAAAAATTATATAATCTTTATTGCAGAAGAATAAAATGAAGATTACAAAATAATAAAATGAAAATTACAAAAGTATAAAGAATATTACATTGGATTATTCTAAACCTAAACTAAAATCTTCACTTCAAATTTGTACCTGCAAGACAAACACTAATAAAACAATAATAAGGTTAGAGTTAGAATTTTTTCTCTCAGAAATGTCAGTGAGATGCACTGAACAAGCTCATCATTGATAAATTATAAAAGGGGCAAGTTTCACCAATATGAAAGAATTTATCTTTCATAAATTTTAAGCCAGAAGTCAAATGACAACCAAGAGGGGCAAGTTCACTAGCCAGATAAAAGTAATCTGATCAAAGTAACTTTCAAGCCCAAAGCATATCCACAAGTGCACAGCAAGCACACAAGCTGGACACACAACTAAATGCATGTGATGTGCTGTCAGCTTCACAGCACAGCTCCATCACACCAAAACCAGCAGCACATCCTTGGAGAGGCACTAGTGCATCTATTCACTGACTACACACAAGAACAGCCAGCAGATAACCAAGCACAATAGCCAGCAACCAAACCAACCAAAGCCACGATCTCATTACCATGATGGTGACATAAGGAGAGGGAAGGATCAGGTGGACAGCAAGATCAAGTCCAGGAGCTAGCAGGAGCAGGCTAGCTCAAGGTCAAGCACAGGAGATCAGTAAAACAAGATCAACATCACCACCTTACTCCACAATCATCAGATTTTGTGGTGAGCATCATAAAACCCTCGCATGATCTAATCATATTTTCTAGACAGAAGCATGTGTTGTTTTATGAAACAAACTCTCAGAAAGTACCCAAGTGGGGTGAATCCATCATAGAGATTTTAAACTCTAAAAGTAAACAGCAAAGTACAAGGATCCAACCAGAGCTCAGAACAACATCATTGCTTTGGTTGTCAAGCTATATATTACCATTCAAGCATAAATATAGCTAAGATCTAATTTCTAGGCACATCCCTAAAGAAAGGGTAGCACCTTAGAAACTAATCCTTTGGATCCAGATAATGATCAAGCTTACTATCATTTTTACCAAGATTTGATTCCAAAACAATATCTCGTAACATTACCAGGACTATCTAAATGAATCAACTAGATAAGGCCTGAACCCCTAAGCCTCAGACCAACATCATTGGTCTTAGGGATTTCAGAGAAGAACATTTCTATTTATCTTATAAAGCCAAACTTGTCTTAAGCTTAAACCAACCCAATCAATGGATTAGAATCAATCTTGTGTGCCATACCAAGATGGTGTCACAAGAACAATTTTACATGAATCGGGATAAACATTTAATCATCACAGATTCAATCAATTAACTTACTAATCATTTTCCTGTTAATACAGGAATCATAACTAGGATATTCCTATGTTAATCTTCACTATTTGAGATCATGATAATCTCAAACCACACATTAATTATCAAGCCAACAGCACTAAGACAGTGGTTTCGTCACACCATAACCATGATCATAAACCAAGAAATGACAGTGAAAAGTTATCAAGTCACTGACTTTACCAAGCATTGGTTCCAAAGCAATTATACCATCTGAAGCATATGCAAACCAAGCATAAAAATCCTCTAATAAGCCACCAGAATCATTATAGTTCATCTCAAGCAACAAGCCCCAGGCTAATAACCATTTAGCATGTTTACAGACCATCCACACATGATCTAATTCATACAGTACATGATCAATCACATGATAAGAACCCTAAAGGAAATAAACCATCCTAATCAGGACCAGATAGTCACCAGAGAGGTCATTGCCAACATCCAGCATGGGATGAGCGAGCACAGAGAGCACAACGAGAGAAAAAGAACTCACCAAAGGTCCTCACTGGAGACTAGAAGAGGAAGCAGAGGGGCCGATGTCCATGGAGGCACGGGGAGCACCCCAGGAGGGGCGCTGCAACCCATACGGCACCACGGCAGCGACCATGAACACGCATAGAGGTGAGGAGCATCGCCTCGACACACGACGGCAGCGGCAGCACCTGGATCCATGCTAACCCCTAAACCCTAGGGTTCGGGACGGCATCGATCCATCGCAGGAGAGCCCCATACGCAAATCTAGTTGGATAGAAAGGACAGGTGTCGTCGACAACCTCCTATTGCACCATGGCAGCGACCAGAACGGCCCACGACGGCGGGAATCGCCGGAGGCGATATCACCGACCACGGGGTCGGGGGAAGAAGAGGAGAGGAGTGATCTCGAGGGAGAGAGGCAGTGAGGAGTGGGCTGAGTTGGGCCAGACCCTTCGGGGTGGCTATTTTGGTTATGACTAATGGGCCACCAGGGCCCAATAAGATTAAGCCAGCCCAGAAATCTATTAAGGGCCTATTCTAATAAATAGGAAAAGACCAAAATACCCCTAAACTTAATTAAATTCTAGAAAATAAAATAAAAGTCCAAAAATTATAAATAAAATATTTTTGGATTCACAATAATCCACACTACCCAAATAAAATAAGATATAAAATTTTAGACATTTAAATTTTAAGAATTTTGTAATTTTTATATTCCTTATGGAATTTTACAAAATTATTGAAAGATGATAAAAATAAATAAAAATCACTTTCATTATATATTAATATTTTAGTATTTATGAAAAATACTAAATAAATATTTAGTAACAATTTTTAATCTATAAGTGATAATTCCTAAAGGAATTATTAAATTAATAAAAGACAAATAAAGAGGAAATAAAATAAAATAAAATAAAATAATTCAATATATGTTATAAATATTAAAAGTAATATTTATAAATCCTTTATTATTTAAAAAGAATTATTATAATAATGGGGAAACTGCATATCAAATTAAATAATGCATTACATTATTTGCATAATCATTTTGCTTCTTTAAATATTGTCCTTACCGGGCAATAATGATGTTTTTGTAGACATAGAAGCTCAAGGTCCAGTGCAAGCATCAGACTTCACTACCTTCCCATCACAAGGCAATTTTATCACTTGCTCATGTCCTTTAAAGAGTCTTTATCAAAGTATTTGCAAATTGTGGGTTATCATATATATTATAAAAGAAAGAAAATATTATTTTCACACATAAATAAATCATAGATATCAAATATAATGGAGCAATAGAACTTAGGGTTCTATTTGCAACAATGATGATCAAGTAGGGACTTAATAACCCCTGACATCAGTGATTCTAGCGCCGTATATTACGCGTTAGCCATGAGATTTGGAATGGGACAGAGAAGTCAGTTGTATCTTCTTCCTCTCGCATGAAGCCGGATGTGCAGGTCGTGGTTGTTATCCTCGTAGCATGCATATTAATTGGTAATTCGTAGAGGATATGCAGCATATGGGTGGGAACCCTCATCATCCCCGATAGTTCTGGCATCTAACGGTTTGTACAAACCATTGTCGTAATTCATTATGTGGGCATGGTGTACACAAAGGAGGCATGTGAGGTCGCGAAGGGGGCAGTGATTGGCTTGGACCAACTACTGGGCCCCACATCATGGAATTATGGACGGGAAAGTACGCCCGATTGTGCAACAAGGAGTTGATCTCTCATGGGTAAAGTAACGCACCTCTGCAGAGTGTAAGAACTGTAACTTGTTACTCCCTGTTCCGGGAAGGAGCTATGGACGCGGCAGGAAAGGAACTCCATGAAAGTTCTGGTCAACCTGTGAAGGCTGATTGTCATAGATTTTCATAATAAAATCAATCTTTGAAGAAAGATTTACCAAAAATTGCATAGTGCCAAGGACTTATAGTCCGAGGTGGTAGTTAGAGCATCAAACTTCCCACCTTGCATATAATGAACTTGTTGGGTAACGCTGTTACTCATTCTTTCCTTTGATCCCTTGCTTAGACTCTGAGGATCCCGAAGACGTGCCAATGTATGCATTCGAATGCCAAGAAGATGTGTTCTACGAGGAACCTGATCTGTCCGGAGGTGTTGAAGGAGTGGATTACGAAATCCGCTACGGTGTCGATGATAACGAGTCCAACTAAGTATCCCTAGTTAGTAGTAACCAACGGAGCCGAGCAGCATGAACTCTATAGAATAAGCTACTGAGCTCAACTCCTAGTCGGAGATGCTACTTTTAAATTCCGCTGAAACACTTTATATTTTGGTTTGTAAGTTGAATATTTTGGAAGTCTTGAACTTCCGGTATTGTAATATTTATAAGGTGTGTATATTTCTAATATGGACCCGCAATGTTTCTATTGTACCACTCTGAGAGATGTGATATTTACAGAATGGTGTTCTGTGGATGTCATGTCAACGACTATAGTATACTACACATGTAGTGGTATGCTCGGTCACCGCACAGCCCCTGGACCACACTGCCCGAGCGTGCCCAGCCACTTTGCGAACGTGCCGAGAGCGCACTAGCGCGCTGCACGTGACACATGCCCACAGACCGCGTGCCGCCCTCGTCGCGTGCAAGAAGGATCGCCACCACCCAAGGAACACCCCAGACACGCCCGTTCGCCGCCGCGCGGACCATGGACATTGTGCGCCATTAAAACTACCGTTGGACCCGCCCAGAGCGCCGACGCGTTCCGACCGTTTTGCACCGCACCACGCCGCGTGACCATGCCGTTGAGATTCGCCAGGATGCACAGCACCACCCCCTATCGTCGCCCATGCCTTTAGCTCGTTGTGCCGACGACCACAACGAGCTCCACCCGCGCCCTTCGGTCCCCTCGCTGCACTATAAATAGAGGCCACCCCAGCACGAATTCTCCACACCATCTCACTCCCCTCTCTCTCAGAAGCACCCCACCTCACTCCCTGAGCAAGCGAGCAGCGCATCGCCGGAATTTGGCCGAAGTCTGCCGCGGAGGAGGAAGAAAGGAGTCGTTGATTAGAGCCGCCCCAGGAGAAGCCGCCGGTCCCAGAAGGTTCACCGTCGTCGACTTCCCCATGTCGCCGACCCTCGCTTGAGCCCTGGTGAGCCTCCCACGACCCCCATTGGCCTCGCTAGGGTTCTGTCTTGCCGGTGTTTCCCGACGTGGACGATGAACCACAACCGTAGGATTAGAGTTTGATCGCACGGCCTAGATCGCCCCATACCGCTTCGCACCCCTCTGTCTCGCTGACTGGTGGGGTCGTTCACTTAGACCCACCCGTGCGTGCGCTATGCGCCGTGGGCCGGCCCAGTTAACATCCCACGCGACCTAGTAATTCAAATTTAGGTTTATTCTTTTAGTTTCAAACTCAGTTCAGTACGTAGATTCAAAAGCAACCCAGCTCGATCCACTGAACCAAATTGCATGAAACCAATTTTCTTAGAAAGGTACTGGAATTCTTAATCCAAGCCTGTTGGATCCAAACCCAATGGATTTGTAGATCACCTATAGTAAAAATAACAAGGCAGAAGCTTTTATGTATTCAAACATTTTTCAAAATTCAACCATGAAAGCTTTTGAGTTGATTCCAACTCTCAAAAATCACATTTAACAATACCTTTTAGAATATATAAAAATATATAGGTTTACTTGCGGAAATAATGGTCAATCAATTAAATAATGCCGCATAGGCCAGTCTAATCACTTTATTTAATTAAAATAAAAAGGTTAAACCTTATTAATTTGTGACACCACTTTAAATCACATTCCCATGTACTGAAATATGTGGTGATGACATGTTTCAACATGATACCATGTTTTAGTTGGAGAATATTAAACCTTAAGTAGTTTTTCAATGAGTAGAAATTACTTTGCTAAAATAAAGGGAATTAAAACTATTTGCCTTAATTATTGTAATGCTTGTGATGATACTAGATCATCTAGTGAAAACCTTGGTCTGATGAATAGAACTAGTTAAGTATTATTTGGTGATTGTGTACCTCGTATTTATTTATAGATGCTAGTACCGACCAAGGATACGAGGAGGAAGGAGGATACTACGAGGAAGAAGCCGAGGAGAACTTCAACCACTGCTCTGCACAAGGCATGCTAACACTTGCAACTTAGCAAGCTTATACAAATATCTTAGCAAGCTACTATCTTAGGAAGCTAAGCTAAACCATGCAAGTTCTACTTGCAAGTTTATACACACTTGAGGATACCAAATCCTAGTTTTACTCGCAAGCTTAGTATTTTATTTCTTTATCAAATCTTTCTATTTAAGCTTACTTGATAACTGGTAGACTTTAGAAAGATATCTGAAGGTAGCATAAAGAGCATAAAACTTGGCCTAAGTTAGATAATCTTGATGTCATCCTGAGGCATGAGATTGAACTTAGATAAGATACACTTGTTTACCACCCCTCATTAGTATTTACCCCCACTTATAGATGCTAGTGCTAAGCATAAAACTTGATCACTTTAGATGATAATACTTGGTGAAAATGGTTATGAAAACATTAGAATGATGAGTCATTCTACTGAAATGTTTTGACATGTGTTCTTGAACACCAGATGATTCTGATGATGAAAATGTTATGAGCCTTAGCCCTTTATAAAACTGATGGTTGTCTGGATGCGATACCATTCCAATTTTATCGTACAACTACAATACCCGAAATTTGGGTATGGCTTGACTGGAAATTTATATACCTTAGTATGGGTTCCCTTGCGGCCAAGGTTTGAGTTGAGGCTACCTTGTGAAGATTGTCCACCTGTGCAGTTCCCAATATGATAGTTGGTCATGGTTGGGAGGCCAAACTCACAGGAGAGGTGCCTATACTAGGGCGTGTAATTGAAATGTTAGGATTGATTATCCGCATACTGAGTATGGTGAATTCAGGATTGTTCCTGACAGATGTATCGAATGTTGCGGTGAAAGTGTACCACCTCTACAAAGTGTCAAACTATTCGAATAGCCGCGTCCGTGGTTATGGACAGTTGGAGTGGCCATACTGTTCCGTCGTCAGATGTTTTCAAAATGCCTTATGAAATGATTCATGACTTTGACTTGACCACAACAGGGTTGTGATATGAAATTCAAGTTCCCACTTAGGTGTTATAAAACTTTCAACTAGCTTTCTTTGCTTCCGAACTCAGTAGAGATAAATCTGGCTTTTTGCAAAACAACCCTAGAGCTTAGTATCCTACTACAAACCACTTCACTTGTTAGTATTAGTTTGCGAGTACTTAAAGCGTACTCATGGCTTTGTCCCTGGCTATTCCCGTGGCCAGAATATGAAGAGGACTATCAGGAGGACGGACAGCAGGAAGGTTATGAGAACTAGGATCATCTCCCATCATCATCATTGCCTGTGACCATGAAGATGGATCCTCGCCTACACTATTATTATTATTATGTTATTCCGCTGCTTGAATTGTATTAATACTGGATCATGTGATCCTTTATTTGTTGTAAGACCTTATGTATGGTTTGTAATGGATGATGTGCTATGATATCCAATCTGTTATGTCTTGAAAAAATGGTAATCCTGGGATTGCGATGTATGGCATAATAGGCATCTGGGATTAAAAGTCCGGGTGTTGACAAGGCCCTTGTCTAAGACATCCACCATCCCAAGATCCGTAGAACTTCACATGGGTATGATCCAGAGTTCAGGGGATTTATCCACACATAAAGGGATGCCCATGCTAAAGAAAACAGACTACGAGTTAGACCCTGTATTCCAAGGGTAATGTGGCTGCACGGTTAAGTTGTTCCAGTAAAGGCGTAGAACAACCCTTCTCTTTCACATATTCATCATAATCACTTCTCCTTTTCTTCTTTTGAAACATCCACTTGGAAACGATGCATCTTCCCAAGGGTTTTGCAAAACATTTATAGTAGGGTAAACCCCCAAATAGTTTTATTCATCAGAATCTGGGGTTTCCAACGAGTTAGGATGCTAATCACCATAACCTCGATCGAAAGGGGAAGAGTAGGTGTCGATAAGGGTAGGTGTCCTACTGTACACTTATTCATAACTTGCAGGAGCCAAGTTACTAGCGTAGTAGTAAAACAAAACATGGACGTAGTAATGCATTTTTTAAAAGAGATACAAGCAAGTATGTAAAAGGAGTAGGACAAGCATCGGAGTTCAGGAAGGGTGTCTTGCATATGATCAACGATCTATCCCTAGACTTCTTATTAGAATACCAAGAAAAGCAGTAATAATAATATGTCGATTCCTTCTTCTTGTCATCAAAATAATCGCAACTATCATCGTCACGAGGTATACATGCAAACAAAATCTACCACAATCAACACAAGGGATACAAGCACCAACAAAATACAGCAAGAAATTGCACAATACACCAATACACTTTAGTAGGTTTTGAGCTCAATACAATTGGAATTATCTTATTTGCATTTGAGGAAAATATCTTATGATTTACACCAAATACTACTTAACTAAGGGGTTTTACAATGCCTATTTTTGTACGATACCAATGTACAAAAATGATATCATCCGGTGGGTATTGAAAAATAAAGCACCAAAAGTGGTTTCACTATTTTATCACTTTTCTTTAATTTGTTTTGAATTTTTTAGTGAAAATAACTCTAGTTTAAGTGAATAAATCACCATAAAAGATCTATAAGTCCAAAAATTATTTTATCTTAGGGTTAAACAATCCTTGTTATACTAGTTCACTGGGTTAAACAATCTTAGGATTATTTTATCTTTAATCAGTACTGACATGGTTATACCCTGCGGGTACATGACCTCAGCATATTTGGTCCAGCCCAAGGAAGGCCCACGACAAATATGCACCAACCCATGAAGATTTTCGGGTGGCCAGGGCCCATGATGCCTTCGGATCCGTGGAGAGCAAGACTAGAGTAGATAGAAATTCCAAAGGGGTAAACCCTAAAACCTGTAACCGACTCGATCTGTGCCTAGGACCTGCCTATCTTTATATAAAGGCCAGGAGGGCATGACGAGGAGGCTCTCTGATAATCTCTCGCACACCAACGCATACACACCTCCACGCCAGATTGCATATGCGCACCCTTGTAACTTCCGGTTCCGCCATAATCAAGAGCAGACAAGCATGAGTAGGGTTTTCCCTCCGGGGGCCTGAACCTGGGTAAATCTCGTGTCCCTGGTTGCTTGTCTATTAACCGTTCCGTGATTTCCAGCATCCCCATCTTCTCCAAAACCCAAGTCCATAACAATGGGCATTGACGAGATTAAACCTCGTCAGGTGTCGATAAGGGTAGGTGTCCTAATGTACACTTATTCATAACTTGCAGGAGCCAAGTTACTAGCGTAGTAGTAAAACAAAACATGCACGTAGTAATGCAGTTTCTAAAAGAGATACAAGCAAGTATGTAAAAGGAGTAGGACAAGCATCGGAGTTCAGGAAGGGTGGCTTGCCTATGATCAGCGATCTATCCCTAGACTTCTTATTAGAATACCAAGAAAAGTAGTAATAATAATATGTCGATTCCTTCTTCTTGTCATCAAAATAATCGCAACTATCGTCGTCACGAGGTATACATGCAAACAAACTCTACCACAATCAACACAAGGGATACAAGCACCAACAAAATAAAGCAAGAAATTGCACAATACACCAATACACTTTAGTAGGTTTTGAGCTCAATACAATTGGAATTATATTATTTGCATTTGAGGATAATATCTTATGATTTACACCAAATACTACTTAACTAAGGGGTTTTACAATGCCTGGTTTTGTACGATACCAATGTACAAAAATGATATCATCCGATGGGTATTGAAAAATAAAGAACCAAAAGTGGTTTCACTATTTTATCACTTTTCTTTAATTTGTTATGAATTTTTTAGTGAAAATAACTCTAGTTTAGGTGAATAAATCACCATAAAAGATCTGTAAGTCCAAAAATTATTTTATCTTAGGGTTAAAAAATCCTTGTTATACTAGTTCACTAGGAGTTTGTTTCACTCCAAAATATTTACTAGAATACCCTTGGGAAAATCCCAAAGTCAATTATGCGAGAAGTTTGTCTTTTTAACCATATTAAAATTGCAGGTCCTTTTGAGATGAATCAAAAGTCATGGGGTAGGTACTTTAAATACTTTCATGTAGGTGGTGCACATGGGGAACATGTGCGAAGGGGTATCGGGCGCTGGCGGCCGTACGATCTAGTGGAGATCGATGGTCGCTAGTCGTCTCCTTCCTCCGGCCTCACGGGGATAGGAGGAAACCCTAGGGCGACAGGGAAGGCGTAGGGAGGCTTACCGAGGGCTCGCAGGTATCCTAGGAGGGTCATAGGTGACCCAAATCTCTACGGGGAGCCAAACAAGGGGCGGCAGTGGGTTCCTCGGCATCAGGAGGTGGCTCGAGCAAAAAAGGATAGGACAGTTAGATTCAGGGGATCGAGGAAAGCTCGGGAGGGTGACATGCAGAGGGAGGGATGCAGGAAAGGGAGAACCACACTCAGATCCTCGAAACCGCCGAGGTACCTTCCTTTTGTTCTCGTGGATAGGATAAATGTTGGGGATATGCTAAATGGGTATCACCATAGCATGTCTCTAATCCGGATAACCCGGGTGGCCCATCGTTGGTAGCAAGGCCCATGGCCTGCTTAGAGGCCCAGTTAGAAGGATCCAGAAGGAAGGACCATGCTGGATAAAGGAAGGCTACGTTAGGAGTCACCGACATACTCGGAGCCTTGGAGTGCAAGACACGTAGACTAGTTAGTACCCGTGTTGGACTCTGTAACCTGCCCGGCTAGGACTTTCCCCTGTAACCCTAGGTTCTAGTGCCTTTATAAACTGGACCTCTGGGAGACTTTAGGGCATAACTCATATGATCGCGCACGGCAAATCGATCCATGTAACTTGGTGTATTGCCATTATAGTGATTTATAGCAGGAGTAGGGTTCCGCCACCATTGTGGGACCTGAACCTGGGTAAGTTATGTCACCTCGTAACTGCCAACTCGCCGCCTTCCCCCATGTCTCTAAACACGCTCTATGAGGAACCCTCCATGGTGTACTCGTCGGCAATTCCACGATAGTTGGCGCCCACTGTGGGGCAAGAGGCTCTTCGAGCTCTACAACGGGAGATATCCAAGATCTTCGCGGGAATCGGAAAAACCCTAGACATTGGCCGTGTTCTCTTCTCCGCCAATGTTCTGATCATTCCTCCGAACAAGTTCTGGATCCCGGCGAAGACAAACCCCACCCGTTGCTCGATCATTCCAATCGGGGACATCCACCTCTTCATTAGTGAAACCGACTTGGGCTCTAGTTCCCTGGAGGTCGGAGGATCATAAAGACCCGCACGGACCGCCTTCGTGCAGGGTACGTTCACGGAAGGGTCGCATATGGATCTCTCCTCGGAGATTTCCAGCTTAGATCAGAAAAAATTCAAGGCCCACCCAAACCACCCCTGTGCAGGATATAATGGTGGAAGATCACAGCAAATCCGCAGTGTTCGCTTGTGCGTCTGGAAGGCAGCAATCACACTTTGTCATCATCACCATCTTCGATCTGGCCCGATGTGTCTAGACAGAGGGTGAAATCACCCGGGATTACCTCGCTAGATGGCTCCGTGTGCATGCCCAACTAGAGAGATACCCAAACAATGACGTCGTCTACCACTTCATCGAAGGGTTGGACCACAGCACACTTCTCTGGCATACCCTCAGGAGGCAATAGGCCGTCGGCATCCTCACTTTCGAGCAAATGGTCAACATTGTTAATAGTTTTGTAGCTCCCAATGAGGTTGTCTAGGACGGTCCTATCGCTTTACCCGGGCCACCATCGCCGCTGCCTAATGGTCCTGCTTCCTCATAATCTTCCTCCGCTATCGATAAAGATCTCGCACCCTCCGACTTTGTTTTGGATGCGCTTTATGCCGACATCAGCATAGACTCGGAGGAATTTGACGTCAACCTGAACAAGCTTGACTCTACCATGAACGAGATGGAGGAGGAGATCTATCGCGAGGAGCGTCCCGACAAGGCCGTCACGTCACGCTAGGTGTTCGTCACCATTGAGAGCGTGATGGAAGCAGACCAAACCGGAGAAGCTCCGCCTATATCGCGGTACACCGGGAAGGGACCGGCTGATGACTCTGACAATGGTCAGGAGAAGGCCACCCCCCCCCCCCCCCCGGCTATCCTAGCGCAGCAGCCGCAAGAACTCGCTACCGGACCAAGTAATGCCAACCCCACAAATATTCTGCCACCCGCATCTACATCTGCGGCTGCCGAAATCACTCCTGTTGATAGAGTGATGTACGACAGTTTTCTCGTCGAGCCTATGGCAGTGGCCCACATATGGAACGTTGTCCATCTTGATGAGAAGATCTGACAACTACTAGAGGAGGCACAGGCTATCACGGAGCAAGGCACAAAGTTAAACCATGATCTGGCTAGAGTGCTGAAATCAATCGAAGTGGCTAGAGCCATGGAGGCTGAGTACAAAAATCTGCTCAAGCAGCAAAAGAGTAAGAAAGCTCTCGCTTGCATCGTCAACGATCCTGGCGTACGATGCAACTTGGGATGGGCTCCTTCGAAGCCGGCACAAGCTAAGCCATACATTGACAAAGATGGAAAGCAAGCCATGCCCATGCTCGTCCTCAATTTGGCCATCGCAAAAACTCTGATAAAGCAGGATAGATCACCCGCAGCTATGGAATAGGTCTATGACCTTGTCGCCAAGGCGGCCAAACAGCAGGAAAAGGCCACCTCTCAAAGGCTTGAGTCTGACCCGGCATATTGTCAGTCTAGCGCTCCCAGGAAGCACAGGGCAAGATCTTCTCACGATGTCGGATCTCAAACGGGTTCATCAGAGCGAAGACGGAGGGATGCACGTAACAGGACTGATGTCATCCCCATATCCTCCGACCACGAAGGAAAAAATCATCCTCGTTGCTCACCACTACCGCCTCGACATTCCCAGCATCACGGAGACCCAAGAGCTCACCATCGCACGAGCATGCCTCCAATCATTTGCAACAGTGTGGAGCGGCCTCGGCATGACGGAGAGCGCAGTGGCAACCACGGGCATAGGAGCAGGTCACACCATGACCCTCCGTGTCCAACAAGAAACCGCGATAGGCGTGAGGGGTCGCAAGAGGGTAATAGCAAGAGAGCTAACCCACCTCCACCTCCGCCTCCATCGCCACCTAGCGGCCCCCATGGCGGAGGAGGACCGCGTCGCTCACGTAACCCTTCCCATGGTGGAAATAAGGATAAAGCAAACCCAGAGCCATATGACGCACGTTCATGATTGGACAAGATTCAGGAGGCCTAGGAAGGACAATACTTGGGACCAAGTTTCTTTGGCCCTGTGATAAGGACCATAACTTACCCCGAGGGTTTCCGGATTGACAAGACGATCAAGCCCTGTGACGGCACAGCCTGGTCGGCTACGTGGTTGCAGGATTATAGTGAGGCGATGGAGATTATAGGGGAGACCCCAACCACGCCGTCAAGTATCTCCCACTGATGTTGATGGGCATCGCCCGCCAATGGATCGACGAATTGCGGGATAAGTCCATATGCAATTGGTTGGACATGCATGAAGCGTTCACCAAGAATTTCAAGGGTAAGTACAAACGTTCCTGTAATGTTGGCGTTCTACAGCAGTGCGTCCAGGAGAAGGACGAGTCATCTTGAGACTACCTCTCCCGCTGGCTGGATATGAAAAATTCATGTGTGGGGGTGCACGATCAGACCGCTATGGCTGCCTTCATTGACGGCTTGGAAAAGGGAACTTTGCTCCGGCATAAACTGAAGCGCCTACAGGACAATCACAAGCTGGACCTCAATCAAATGATCTCCCTAGCCAGTGAGTTCGTAGCCGCCGAAGACGATGCTCGCGGCTCATTACCAGTAATATCCATACCTACCCAAGCCAAGAGAAACAACAAAAATAAGCGAAAGAATCCACCAGAAGAAAAGCCAACCTACGACATTGTCTCTATGACTTTTCCGGGCAGAGGTGATGGCAGACAGCATGGCAGAAGCCAGGGGCTGGACGTGGGCAGCAACACGGTAGTGAAACTACCCCGGCAGCGCACCGCATCCCCCAAACATATGAAGAGTACCGTTATATGTCATGCCTCGTACACCTTGATGCCAACGACAAATCTTCCCACACCAATCGCCATTGCAAGTTCATCAACAACCTCAAGGAGGACCCGGAGTCCGGCTACAAGTGAAGTCAGAAGAGCCAACCACGAGGCAAGGTAAAGGGAAAGAAGAAGGACGAGGAGTCCAAGGATTCAAGTGAAATGGATGAGGACATGGAACCCAAGCACGTGGACAAGGGAGATGGCAAGGTCAAGAACCCCTTCGAGAAGATGGACCCAGACTACCACACTTTCCTTGGCACCCCAACTGTTCAGGCACAGAAGACCTCACTGAGGGTACTAATGGCCACCCTACCACCAGTTCCCTAGTACCTGCGCTGGTCAGAGGTTCCAATCAATTGGGACAGGAAGGATCATCCCGATCTCGTTCCGACCAAGAACCAGTATGCCATGGTCATCAACCCATTGATTGATGGCAATGAGTTCACCAAGTTCCTTGTGGTTAGTGTAAGTAGCATCAACATCATGTACTTGGATACACTGCATAAGATGAACTTAATGGAGACCAATCTAAGGAGGACAAGAACCATGTTCCATGGCGTTGTTACTAGCCGGGAGGCTCGGTCCCTTGCATGCATCACCCTTCAGGTCTCCTTTGGTGATGTTAACAATTACCTCTAAGAGCGCATGACTTTTGAAGTGGTCCCCTTTAAAAGCGTGTACCACGTCATATTCAGATGCGACATATTCCACTCATTCATGGCCAAACCATGCTTCGTCTACAACAAGCTCAAGATACCCGGACCAAACGGTGTCATCACCATTGCCAGTAGCTTTTCAAAGGAAAGGGACTGCAAAATTGGAAAAGCAGCCTTCGCTAGAGCCGTCCTCCACGACGAAGAATTCAAGGAGATCTAGAAACAGGTCAACGCCTTGGAGATGCCAGCATCGAAGAAGTAGATTTTTGACTCCGATCCCGCTTTCAAGGCTGCCATCGAGACCATGTCGGTGGAACTTTTGGCAGGCGATGCCTCCAAGACCACTGCCATTGGGACGAACCTAGATCCCAAATAGGAAAGCGCGCTCATCGAGTTCCTCCGAGAGAATAGGGACATCTTTGCTTGACAACCTGCCGACATGAAAGGTGTACCTAGGGAACTTTGCTGAGCATAGCTTAAACATAAATCCTAAATGCAAACTGGTGAAACAACCTCTATGATGCTTAGGGGATGAGAAGAGACGCGCCATTTGCAAGGAGATAGCTAGGTTAGTTAAGGCTAGTTTTATCCGAGAAGTTCTTCACACCCGATGGGTGGCCAATCCTGTACTTGTTCCCAAAAAGGGAACCAAAGAATTAAGAATGTGTGTTTATTATACCGGCTTGAACAAAGCATGTCCGAAGGATCCATTTTCTTTGCCTCGCATTAACAAAGTCATTGACTCAACGGCTAGCTCGGAATTTCTGTGTTTTCTAGATGCATACTCACGATATCACCAAATTAAGATGCGAAAGTCGGACCAATTGGCCACTTCGTTCATCACACCCTATGGCACATATTCCTATGTCACTATGCCCTTTGGGCTGAAAAACGCAGGTGCTACTTACCAGTGGACAATGCAACATTGCCTCCACGACCAAATTGGTCGGAACATCTACACCTACGTGGACGACATCACGGTGATGTCAAAGAAATCAAATAACCTCATCCCTGACTTGAAGGAAACCTTTGATAACCTTCGAAAGTTTAACATGATGCTTAACCGTAAGAAGTGTGCCTTCGGGGTCCCTTCCGGCAAATTGTTAGGTTTCATCGTTTACCATAGGGGAATCGAGGTCAACCCGGAGAAGATCAAGGTCATCCTAAACATCAATCATATGACATGCCTCAAGGACATCCAAAGGCTCACAGGCTGCGTTGCAACAGTAATCTGGTTCGTCAACCGATTGGAGATAAGGCCATGACACTACACAAGTTGCTGAAGAAGCCAGAAAAATTCGTGTGTACAGATGAAGCAGACGCAGCGCTGAAGGATCTAAAAAGGATACTTTCCTTTTGCACCTATACTCGGTACATAGCAGCCACCAACCGGGTTATCAGCATTGTCGTCATAGTGGAGCGGAAGGAGCCAACACATGAGTTCGAAGTACAACAACCAGTTTACTGTGTAAGCGAGGTCTTGTCGGAGTCCAAGCAATGCTACCCGCACTACCAGAAGCTGGCTTACGGAGTTTTCCTTTCTTCCTGGAAGCTAAGGCATTACTTTCAGGAGCACCCAATCACAGCAGTGAGCAAGGATCCATTGTCTGACATCATCAACAACATCGACGCTAAAGGAAGTGGCAAAATGGGGGCATCGAGCTTGCCGCCTGCGAAATCACTTAAAAGGGACACGATGCTATCAAATCACATGCCTTGGCAGATTTTATTGCAGATTGGACGGAGCTGCCAGATGATACTCCTATACCAAAACCAGAGTATTGATAATGCACTTTGACGGATCAAAGCTACTCAACGACTCGGGGGCTGGTGTATTGTTGCAATCACCAACATGAGAGAAGTTACATTATGTCCTGCAAATCCACTTAGAGGCTACAAACAACATGGCGGAATATGAAGCACTCATTCACGAACTTCGCATAGCCAATGATATTGGTATCAAGTGCATAGTTTGTTGTGGAGATTCTGACTTGGTTGTCCAACAGGTGGCATGGCACCTGGAATATCGAGACAAAGTAGACGATATAGCCAAGTGCTTCGAGGGCTAAGATGTCAAGTATGTCAAAAGGGAGGAAAATGAGGCGGTGGATCTACTATCAAAGCTTGGATCTTCTCGCAAACCAATTCCTCCAGGCGTTTTCCTAGAGCATCTTCAGACTCCATCCGTGAAGGGAGCAGACCCCGAGATCGAGTGATATGGGGTGGCCTTATATTCTCAGCAAGCACTTGTCAATGATGATGGTGGATAGATGATAACTAGCTTGTAGCTATGAACTCTCCTGCTTGAACCCTGGTGCCAATGCAACAGCTCTCAAACCATGTGGGATATTCACAACACCATGCTCCTGCGCACGCAGCCGTCGACCACGAAGGGTATTTTGAAATCTACTAATTCCTAGTGGAAATTGGATCACACTCAATTGTAGTTGGTAAAATCGATCACAAGTAATTCCAGAGGTTCTAGATAGAAACAGCTCTAAAATATTTTAACGTGGTCTAACCTAACTTGAAGTGGCGCCCTATCTATTTAAGGACTAAGGGGTGTGTCCAACCTAAGAGTCCTCAACGCAAACGACTCAACTTGGATACAAACCGACCCAACTTGGGTTTCGCCTAAGGCGCACAGGCCTGCTCTGCCGTGGCAGAGTATGTGCCTGTTTCTGTGTCGTGGCAGGATAATGCACAGTTTCTCTGCCATGGCAGAGATCCTGCTGTGTGTTCATCTCCTCCTTTGTAGCCCCTTGCGCTTCCTCCCTCTCCTACCTCGCGCATTCTTCATTTATCAACACGCCATGCTCCATTTACTTTAGCTTCTCACTCCGTGCTATGCCTCCTCCTTCCATGTACCTGATCATACAATAATGCAAAGACTTGGGCAGTATAAAATTCTCATTAAGTAAAACATCAGGTTCATTAAGAAACAAGTTCACCTGTTCTTCTAGTATCTTAGCACGAGCTCTTGTAATTGTTCCAATCCTTATCTCATTGGGTTGATCTTTCTTTACAGCAGCAGGAACATCATCAATAGTAATTGGGGTAGGTGTATTTGTAGGGATTTCCTCATCATCTCCCCCCCTTCTAAAGGCATCGACCTCGACGCTCCAAGTTCTTCTCCATCATATGGTGATAAATCAACAACGTTGAAACTTTTGCTAGCTCCACCAAACTCAGCAATAGGTATATCAATCAAGTAGGCGTTATCATTAATTTTGGCTAACACCTTGTAAGGACCAGCACCACGTGGCTTCAACTTGGATTGGCGCAGTAATGCAAATATGTCCTTGAGCAGATGTACCCAGACCATGTCACCAGGTTTGAAAAAAACTTCTTTCCTTGCTTGATTCCTTGCAGCAGCAATGTTCTTTCCTTTCTTCTCAATAGCCTCTTGAGTCTTCTCATGAATTTTCCTCACATATTCAGCATGTCTTGATGCCTCCATATCAACTCTCTCATGTAATGGTAGAGGCAATAAATCTAGTGGCATCAATGGCTTGAAACCATACACCACCTCAAAAGTACAAAGCTGAGTAGTTGAATGCACAACCCTATTGTATGCAAACTCAACATGTGGCAAACCCTCTTACCACTCCTGCGGATTCTTATTTATCATAGTCCTTAATAGCCGTGACAATGTTCTATTAACCACCTCTGTTTGACCATCTGTCTAGGGATGACAAGTAGTACTAAATGGCAGCTTCGTTCCCAGCTTCCCCATAAGGTCTTACAAAAGTAGCTCATAAACTTCACATCACAGTTAGAAACAATCGTCCTTGGTACTCCATGTAATCTCACGATGTCCCTGAAAAATAGGTCAGCAACATGCGACGCATCATCGCTTTTGTGGCAGGCAATAAAATGATCCATATTAGAGAATCTATCTACTACCACAAATATAGAATCGTGCCCTCTCTGAGATTTAGGTATACCTAGCACAAAAACCATACTAATGTCTTCCCATGGTGAAGTAGGTGTAGAGAGAGAGGTGCATACAAGCCATGAGGCTTCAGCTTAGATTTCGACTTGTGGCATGTAATGCAGCGGCTCACAAATCTGTACACATCACGCCTCATCTTGGGCCAATAAAAATGATCATAAAGCATGAGTAATGTCTTTTCACGCCCAAAGTGACCCATCAAACCACCAGCATGTGATTCCTGCACTAAGAACAAACGCATCAACGATTCTGGAATACATAGTTTGTTAGCTCTAAACAAATACCCATCATGTATATGATGCTTATCCCATGCGTTTCTAAGAGCACACAAACGATATGGTCCAGCAAAATCATGGTCAGTTGCATATAGTGTACAAATGCTCTCTAATCCAGGAATTTTAACATCAAGATTTGTTAATAGCATGTTTTTCCTAGACAAAGCATCAACAACTACATTTTCTTTTCCCTTTTTATACTTAATGATATATGGCAAAGATTCAATAAACACAACCCATTTAGCTAATCTTCTATGAAAGTCTGATTGAGCTTTCAAATACTTCAAAGCTTCATGATCAGAATGTATGATAAATTCTTTTGGCCACAAATAATGTTGCCCAACTTCCAGAACTCTAACAAGTGCATACAATTCTTTATCATAAATAGGATAGTTCAATCTAGCACCAGTAAGTTTCTTAGAAAATATGCTATAGGGCGACCCTCTTGCATCAAAACGCCACCAATACCTATACCACTAGCATCACATTCAACTTCAAATTGCTTTGAAAAATCAGGTAATGCAAGTAATGGTGCAGAAGTAAGCAAATGTTTCAATGTATCAAAAGCAATATCTTGGGTTGCGCCCCATACAAATGGCACACCATTCTTAGTCAAAGCATTCAATGGTGCAGCAATAGTGATAAAATCTTTCACAAAGCGCATATAGAAACCAGCTAATCCATGGAAACTACGCACTTGACTCACATTCATGGGAATAGGCCAATTCTGAATTGATTCAATTTTAGATTGATCTACTTCTATCCCATGCTTAGATACAACATATCCCAAAAATATGACCATATCTTTTGCAAATGTGGACTTTTCAAGATTAGCATACAATTTATTATCATGCAACACTTGCAAAACTTGTTGGATATGACTAAAATGTTCAGTTTCGTTGTGGCTATAGATAATAATATCATCAAAATAAACAACCACAAAACGACCAATTAAATCTCTCAAAACATGATTCATTGATCTCATGAATATACTAGGTGCATTAGTGAGACCAAAAGGCATAACTAACCACTCATACAAGCCAAATTTTGTTTTGAAAGCAGTTTTCCATTCATCCCCTTCTTTCATCCTAATTTGATGATAACCACTATGCAAATCAATCTTAGAGAAAATAATAGCACCACTCAATTCATCTAGCATATCTTCTAAGCATGGAATAGGATGACGATATCGAATAGTGATGTTATTAATAGCTCTACAATCTACACACATGCGCCATGTACCATATTTCTTAGGAACTAAAATAACAGGAACACCACAAGGGCTAAGAGAAACATGAATGTACCCTTCATCCAGCAACGCCTGTACTTGTTTCTGTATCTCCTTTGTTTCTTCGAGATTGGTCCTGTAGGGTGCACGGTTGGGAAATGTGGCGCCTGGAATCAAGTCTATTTGATGCTCTATGTCACGCATGGGTGGAAGTCCAGCCGGCACATCATCTAGAAACACAATTTCAAAATCCTGCAAAATAGTAGAGACACTAAGAGAAATAGGGGTCGTGTCGTTAGAAACTAAAACCTCGCCCTTATACATGTGCACAAGTAGTATGGTTGTAGGATTCATACGTTGTAAACGTATCTATAATTTTTGATGTTGCATGCTTGTTTTATATCATTTGTCTTATGTTTTGTCTACACAATAATAATTTTTTATTCTGTTTTTGGTTTCAGAAAAGCTAGTAAGTAAATATTCTCGGAATTGGACGAGACAAAAGCCAAAGTTACTATTTTTCCCGACACGACGCGAAGCCCGAAGGAGAGACAGAGGAGGGCACCAGGGTGGGCACACCCTATGGTGGCGCGGGTACCCCTGATGGCACCACCAGGGGGTGTGGACCCCCTGGCTGCCTCCTCGCCTCACCTCTTCACCTATAAGAAGCCTCCGATGCAGAAACCCTAAAACAATAAGCCTCCATCCATGAAAAGTTCTACAGCGCCACCGCCACCAAAGGGGAGATTCGGGGGACAGAAGTCTCTGTTCCGGCACCCTGCCGGGATTGGGAATTACCCCCGGAGCCATCTCCTCCATCACCATCTCCATCACTGTTGCTGATTCCCATGATGAGGAGGGAGTAGTTCTTCCTCGAGGCTAAGGGCTCTACCAGTAGTTATGTGTTCATCTCTCTTTCTATGCATGATCTTTATGTGATCATGAGCTTTGTAATCAAGTAGATCTACTCTGCTACTCAACTGCTTTAATAGATCTCCGGCTATCCACACGAGTGTGGAAGTAGCGTACCATGTGTCACTTAGGCTAGAGATTACATAAATACTTATCATGAGTTATATTTTGAGTTGGATGTCTCTATGAAATTGTGTTGTTTGAAGGAACCATCTAGCGCTCAAGGTGACAGTGTGGGGTTATCTAGATGGGGATTGCGAACTTTAAGGAGTGATTTTGTAGCCCTACCGTGGATTAGAGTTGTCCAACCAGAGAGTAGTTCAGAGTAGAACAATGAAGAGAATATATTTATATGAGAGTGTTCACTAGTGAAAGTATGATCCCTAGGACTTGTTTCTAAGCATTGAAACACCGTTTACAATCAATCATGTTACATGTTTGATTTCTGCCATCTTTATTTCAGATTTCCTTTAGTCTCTTCCTCCCGTCAAGCTCTTTTCTGGCACCGTTGTCTTATAATCATCCATACTACTTGTATTTTACTATCTCTTCGCCGAACTAGTGCACCTATACACCTAACAAGTATATTGGGTGTGTTGGGGACACAAGAGATGTAACACCCTCGCCTGATAAGGCTGAGTTCATGTGTATAGTGCCAATCCCTGGATCGGTTCACTGGCACACACGGTACAAAATGATATCAAATATAACTGTGCATCAAAAATACAACAAATATGATCCAGAATTTACATTATTTATTCAAGTACACAGTAGAAAACGAATACAAGGTATATCTCCATCCTCCAAATGTGCCACAGGCGAACAATTGTTGAGTGGAGTCTCGTAACCTATGAACGATCACTCAGATACGATATAACCTGCAACATGAAACTTTGCAGCCATGAATGGTCAATACATTGAATGTATGGCAAGTAGGCTAAAGTGGTTAACAACATATCTATCAACTACATGCTTATTTGGCCAAGTGGAGTTCAGGCTCATTTGCATAAAGCAATAGTTTTATCCTAACATTTGTAACAAAGTAGTTTTCCAATACGATAAATAGGACACTCTGGTTCACTCCCAGGTGCTCCTACCCAATTATGTTCACCCAACAAGTTTTAAATAATTAAGAAATAAGGATGAGTGAGAAATATCATAGCATCAGTATCAGGTCGCTCAAATTGTCCATAACCGGGGACACGGCTAAGCACTTAGTTTATACACCCTGCAGGGGTTAGTACACTTTACCCATGTGACTTGGCAAGCCCAGCTCGTACCACCACTCTCATATTGGGTGATGATAGGGAGAAGTCCAAGAAGGAACTGTTCGGGAAGTAGCTCCCCAAACCCGACACGCACCGATCCAACCTACACTATCTACATCTCTGGATACGTGGGTTCGAGTTACCACAACCTACTGAGTCCAACCAACCTCCCATTTCATTATTGGCACATGGTTGCACATGAAAGCTACCAAACAAAGAAGCCAATCCTTTCTCAGTGTCCTGGGCGGCATTCCCCACCATAATCCACACTCTATGACCCAATCAATGCCATTCCGCCCAGGTGGTTCATTAAAATCATGTTGGTTTGTCATTTAACAAAATAAAATCCTTTCCAAACAAATAACTTTTCATGGTATGATTCCCTTCTTCGTCTAATTAGCATAGCTAAGCAATCTACCAATACGATGGCTCATAAACAAGGAATACTAGGGAATAATATGGGACATAGCATAGCATATACACATCAATTCCTACATATGCAATTCTACAAAAACATCTACAATGCATAGGAAAACGGTAGGATATTTATGACCAAGATAGCACCACTTGCCTTTGTTGTAGATGTAGTCGATTAGATAATCCTCACAATCCTCATAGATATAATGGTTGCACTCGTCATAACCACAATACTTGCAATCATAGTAGTTGCAATCACACATGTTGCACTCCTCGCAATCTATCGAGCAAACAATTGCATACAATCATAAACAATAGCACATAGAGATCAAACAAATGCAACAAATGCATGCATGACAATTTAATAAGTCACAATGGTTGTTACTTTAGTTCTCTAAACAATTTTGAAGTATATGATGCATGGAAGAGGCCAATTAATGCAATGGAGTACTTGTTATTAATAATTACTTGCCAATATAGGGTTTTTAATAGTTCTGTTTAACGTTTGTTCTAAATGTCGAATTAAATTTTTTTCTTGGGTTTATTGGATAGAGGACGTTAATACGAAGAAGTAGGCGTTGGATTCACCCTAATCGGAGTTATAGATCTTTTTGTATGATTTAAATAGTGTTTAATGGGTTTTAAATGATTCATATAGTTTCTGTTGCCTACAAATCAAACTAAAATTATATCTGTAATCTCCACGGAATTGTGATTCCAGGGACATATTATTTGTAATTTTCTGAGCAGTATTCGAATTACTATGATTTTAATACTCTAAATAAGCCATTAATATATTTATTTAAGTGTTGCGAAACCTTACAGTATTTGCCTGAACCATTTGCATATTGATGATCTACATGGAACCAGCTTTCCATCGGTATATCATTTATATTTTTGTGACAATCAATTAATTTACTATGAATTAATGATTTATAAAGCCATTAAAACTAATTAAATTGCTACGGGGTAAATAATCCTCAAAAGCTGGATACAACTAGATATTATTAATCTACATTATAGTAGCTTCAATTTGATATATTGTTCATATTTTTCAGACTTACAGATAATTTCCTATGAATTTATTAACCTAAACCATTAAAACTAATTAAGTTACTACAGTAAACGCATACTGTAAAGGTTGAATCTAATGCCATATTAATATTCTACATGTTTTTCTGAATCCATTGATATATTATTTGCTATTTTTGGATCTACGAATATTTTTATATGAATTTTGCAAGTTTGCACAATTTTTTGTAAATTAAATTCGATTTCAAATCTATAGGGAATATTCTTTGAGAATATTCTATGCTGACTGGGACGCGGGGCTAACCTGGCGTTGACACGTGGCGAGATCCGGTTAGCTCGTACCCCTTCACGGAATCGATCTAATCCTCGCCATTGGGATGAGATCCAGTGGTTAGGAGAGGAGAATGACCCGATTTTGGCTTAGAATAGACAAGAAATAGATTTGTGTTAGAGAGACAAATCTGTATGTCAAATTGAAAACTTACAACATGAAAGTTGTGGGGAATCATTAGTCCTACCTTCTCACCAAAGGAATTTGGATTTGAAGAAACGAGCGTGAGTACATCTTGGATTTACACCGTCATATCTGAAATATTGTGGTGCGAAATTCTCCGGCTGTGGTGGATGAAAAGAGGTGAGATTTGTCGGGATCTAAATATTTCGATGAGATCTACAACTTTTGTTTTTTGGCCAAAGGCAAACAACGAAGTCTAGATGGGTTAAAAAGCGAAATAAGATTCAGACATGTGTAGATTCGGGATTTCGAGAAGAGAAACTCGTACAGATGTGGCTCCACGAGTTTATATGGATATTTATGATGGTGTAGAGATAGGTCTTGGAGTATAGAACAATTAGAAACAAACGGAAGTCGATTCGGAGTTATAGATAAAAAGTTATAAGAGTTTGAATAGAGATAGGTTTGACAAAAACTATTTTGCACGCTTTTTAAAGCACCTAGACACGATCGGTTCTTCACATACGCTGGCTGGTTGGCTGGCTGGGCCCGGTCCGGTAGATGGGCCGCCGGCTGGCTCGGCCGGCCCAGTTGGTTTTTTTCTTTTTATATTTACTTGTTTCCCCCATATCTTTTGCATACGAACTCCAAATGACACGATTCTTGTTTCTAAAATTTTCTAAAATCGAATAGATCATAGTAGGATCATATTTGTAATCTTTTTACTAGTTTGCAAGTTGTGGGTTTATAAATCCTTGTATATTCCATTTTATTTATATCTTTATTTGTTTATATTTATTCCATAACTTTTTCATAATAGCTCCAAATGAGCTCAATTTTGTTTCTAAAATTTTGTAATATTAATTGGATCTCTTTAGTCTATAATTATCAATAATTTATGCCTTACCAACAATGGGTTTTATAAATTCAATTTAATTACCTTTAGGAACATTTGGGCGAATCAACTATAGGATTTAGATACCAGGATTTGGATTCAGTTTGTGAGAACTTTGCATGGATGTAATGAAATGCTTATGAATGCTTCATGATTTTCATTTTGAAATCTTCCACACCAATTATAAAATCCATAATCAATCCATTCCCTTTTTCCTATATGGCTACTTAGGTCATAACAAAAGAATATAAGATTTTGAATTCAAGGTTGAGAGGATTTTCTATTCAAAAAGTTTCTTCTCTTTGAGAATTTTCAACATAGTCAAACAATCAATCAAACTTATTTATTTATTTCACATTCCAAAATTAGGAGAATTTTGGGATGTGACAGACTACCACCCTTAAAAGAAATCTCGTCCCGAGATTTGGGAAGGCTAGAAACAAAGAAAGGTTCGGGGTCCATTAGGATGCTACCGCCCTTAAAATAAAATTGACTAGGTCATTTCTCGAGGATTCACTTAGCTCAGATTGGTTCTCCTTTATACTTTTATTGGCATAATGTCTCTAGCATATTCTAAATATCATGATTGATAGTTTATGAGAAAGCACTTCTTAAACTAGCAAAACTCTCATGGTGGGAAAATAGGGAACGTTTACTTCACGGTGCCCATAATTCACGGTTGGGATTCATCCTTACCGTACATTCCTATGCTTAGCAATGGATGCTTTTAGAGGGGTGTCACAATATACCATTCTAGGGTTTAGGCTCAACATCAACTCTCTGCTAAGGTTGAAAAGGGCACTCAAGATTCGCAAAGCCAACAGTACAAGAGCGAATAATAAGAGTAGTAGGAATGGTGATCAATCCATCCTGCACCCAAATCATTACCCTGTATGAGGATAGGTGAATCACGTTTTTCTATCACTCGGGCATTCTCACTTACCTTAAAGAATGTTTCCATGGGCAAGAACTAATGCTCTCTGTATACTCTCATGTATTCAATCAACAAAGCTACTACTAAAACTAAACTATCGATACTTCAACTTTCAGGTTGCGTAATCTACTACATAACATCATTTCAACACTTCATACTCCCATATCTCTTTTTTTCCATTAGATAAAGCATTCTCCTTCCTAAATGCATTGTGTTGTCAAACTTTCCACTTAACACATCATTATATCTCCAAGGGTTCAAGATAGGGAAGAATAGATTCTATAGGAAACAAACGACTAAGAAAATAATCCTACCCATAACTATATGAAGCAATCAATGTCACAAACAAGCGAACAATCATAAGGAATCAAAACACAAGCAAACACTTGTATAATAACATTACAGGTGTATAAACTTAGTAGTATATAACCACAAAATAGTTTGAAAGCATTGGGAACAATACTAGAGTAAAATAGAGCAACATATAAGCAATAAACAAAATCTGTCAAAACGATACAGCAGACTTCACGAATTTTTCTGACCGACCTAAACTCATCACGAATTTTAGACAATTGTTGTGAATATAGTACAGCATGTTTCTCACCAAACCCTATTTTTTCAGATTTTTCTGTGTTACCAATAAAATATTAAAAATTGCGCGGTACAATAGGTCAGGCAGAAAACTACAGCAGTAATCTCACGAATTTCAATCTAATTACACCATTAAAATGATTTTTAAAACCACACGACAACTCCAGAAACTTTAGAGTTTCAAAACAATAGATCTTAAACAAGGCATCACACGATATGGTTCAGTACAAACAAGCAAGCAACCTATATTGTCATACCACATAAGTTGGTAAGAACAATATGCTAACACGATAGCGATGATCTCCTAAAAATATAAAACATGGTGGTCTAGACCTAACCAAACTTGATGAGATGTTTATTTATGTCATACTATTTGTTCTTTTACTTAGCTAACTCTCATATAATCATAAGAATGGACAACTATAAATGTTTGAATAGGAAGAGGTTCTAGAAAAGATAGACAAGGAATATAAGAACTCTAATAAGTAGAAAATATTATTGTTCTCCTAATAGAGGTCTCCTATTGCTAATCCATTTCTAAGGTCACGATCCTACAGTCAACACACAGCTCTGATACCATCTTGTAACACCCTCGCCTGATAAGGCTGAGTTCATGTGTATAGTGCCAATCCCTGGATCGGTTCACTGGCACACACAGTACAAAATGATATCAAATATAACTGTGCATCATAAATACAACAAATATGATCCAGAATTTACATTATTTATTCAAGTACACAGCAGAAAATGAATACAAGGTAGATCTCCATCCTCAAATGTGCCACAGGCGAACAATTGTTGAGTGGAGTCTCGCGACCTATGAACGATTACTCAGATACGATATAACCTGCAACATGAAATGTTACAGCCACGAATGGTCAATACATTGAATGTATGGCAAGTAGGCTGAAGTGGTTAACAACATATCTATCAACTACATGCTTATTTGGCCAAGTGGAGTTCAGGCTCATTTGCATAAAGCAATAGTTTTATCCTAACATTTGTAACAAAGTAGTTTTCCAATACGATAAATAGGACACTCTGGTTCACTCCCAGGTGCTCCTACCCAATTATGTTCACCCAACAAGTTTTAAGTAATTAATAAATAAGGATGTGTGAAAAATATCATAGCATCAGTATCAGGTCGCTCAAATTGTCCATAACCGGGGACACGGCTAAGCACTTAGTTTATACACCCTGCGGGGGTTAGTACACTTTACCCATGTGACTTGGCCAGCCCAGCTCGTACCACCACTCCCATATTGGGTGATGATAGGGAGAAGTCCAAGAAGGAACCATTCAGGAAGTAGCTCCCCAAACCCGACACGCACCGGTCCAACCTACACTATCTACATCTCTGGATACGTGGGTTTGAGTTACCACAACCTACTGAGTCCAACCAACCTCCCATTTCATTATTGGCACATGGTTGCACATGAAAGCTACCAAACAAAGAACCCAATCCTTTCTCAGTGTCCTGGGCGGCATTCCCCACCATAATCCACACTCGATGACCCAATCAATGCCATTCCGCCTAGGTGGTTCATTAAAATCATGTTGGTTTTCATTTAACAAAATAAAATCCTTTCCAAACAAATAACTTTTCATGGTATGATTCCCTTCTTCGTCTAATTAGCATAGCTATGCAATCTAACAATACGATGGCTCATAAACAAGGAATACTAGGGAATAATATGGGACATAGCATAGCATATACACATCAATTCCTACATATGCAATTCTACAAAAACATCTACAATGCATAGGAAAACGGTAGGACATTAATGACCAAGATAGCACCACTTGCCTTTGTTGTAGATGTAGTCGATTAGATAATCCTCACAATCCTCATAGATATAATGGTTGCACTCGTCATAACCACAATACTTGCAATCATAGTAGTTGCAATCACACACGTTGCACTCCTCGCAATCTATCGAGCAAACAATTGCATACAATCATAAACAATAGCACATAGAGATCAAAAAAATGCAACAAATGCATGCATGACAATTTAATAAGTCACAATGGTTGTTACTTTAGTTCTCTAAACAATTTTGAAGTATATGATGCATGGAAGAGGCCAATTAATGCAATGGAGTACTTGCTATTAATAATTACTTGCCAATATAGGGTTTTTAATAGTTCTGTTTAACGTCTGTTCTAAATGTCGAATTAATTTTTTTTCTTGGGTTTACTGGATAGAGGACGTTAATACGAAGAAGTAGGCGTTGGATTCACCCTAATCGGAGTTATAGATCTTTTTGTATGATTTAAATAGTGTTTAATGGGTTTTAAATGATTCATATAGTTTCTGTTGCCTATAAATCAAACTAAAATTATATCTGTAATCTCCACGGAATTGTGATTCCAGGGACATATTATTTGTAATTTTCTGAGCAGTATTCGAATTACTATGATTTTAATACTCTAAATAAGCCATTAAACTATTTATTTAATTGCTGCGAAACCTTATAGTATTTGCCTGAACCATTTGCATATTGATGATCTACATGGAACTAGCTTTCCATCGGTATATCATTTATATTTTTTTGTCAAGCAATTAATTTACTATGAATTTAATGATTTTTAAAGCCATAAAAACTAATTAAATTGCTACGGGTTAAATAGTCCACAAAAGCTGGATACAACCAGATATTATTAATCTACATTATAGTAGCTTAAATTTGATATATTGTTCATATTTTTCGGAGTTACAGATAATTTCCTATGAATTTATTAACCTAAAAGACCATTAAAGCTCATTAAGTTACTGCAGTAAACGCATACTGTAAAGGTTGAATCTAATGCCATATTAATATTCCACACGTTTTTCTAAATCCATTGATATATTATTTGCTATTTTTGTATCTACTAATCTTTTGATATGAATTTTGCAAGTTTGCACAATTTTCTGCAAATTAAATTCAATTTCAAATCTACAAGGAATATTCTCTGGAAATATTCTATGCTGACTGGGACCTGGGGCTGACCTGGCGTTGACACGTGGCGAGATCCGGTTGGCTCGTACCCCTTCGCGGAATCGATCTAATCCTGGCCGTTGAGATGAGATCTAGTGGTTAGGAGAGGAGATTGACCCGATTTTGGCTTAGAATAGATAAGAAATAGATTTGTGTTAGAGAGACAAATCCGTAGGTCAAATTGAAAAACTTACAACATGAAAGTTGTGGGAATCATTAGTCCTACCTTCTCACCAAAGGAATTTGGATTTGAAAAAACGAGCGCGAGTACATCTTGGATTTACACCGTCATATCTGAAATATTGCCATGCGAAATTCTCCGGCTGTGGTGGATGAAAAGAGGTGAGGTTTGTCGGCATAGAAAGCTTTCGACGAGATCTACAACTTTCATTTTTTGGCCGAAGGCAAACAACGAAGTCTAGATGGGCTAAAAAGCGAAATAAAATTCGAGCATGTGTAGATTCGGGATTTCGAGAAGAGAAACTCGTACAGTTGTGGCTCCACGAGTTTATATGAATATTTAGGATGGTGTAGAGATAGGTCTTGGAGTAGATAACAAGTAGAAACAAACGAAAGTCGATTCGGAGTTGTAAATAAAAAGTAATAAGAGTTTGAATAGAGATAGGTTTGACAATAACTGTTTTGCACGCTTTTTAAAGCACCTGGACACGATCGGTTCTTCACAACGCTGGCTGGTTGGCTGGCTGGGCCCAGTCCGGTAGATGGGTCGTCGGTTGGCTCGGCCGGCCCAGTTGGTTTTTTGTTTTCTTTTTCTATTTACTTGTTTTCCCCATATCTTTTGCATACGAACTCCAAATGACACGATTCTTATTTCTAAAATTTTATAAAATCGAATAGATCATTGTAGGATCATATTTTTAATTTTTTTACTAGAATGCAAGTAGTGGATTTATAAATCCTTGTATATTACATTTTATTTATATCTTTATTTGTTTGTATTTATTCCATAACTTTTTCATAATAGCTCGTAATGAGCTCAATTTTGTTTCTAAAATTTTGTAATATTAATTGGATTTCTTTAGGCTATAATTATCAATAATTTATGTCTTAGATACAGTGGGTTTTATAAAGTCAATTTAATTACCTTTAGGAACATTTGGGCGAATCAACTATAGGACTTAGATACCAGGATTTGGATTCAGTTTGTGAGAACTTTGCATGGATGTAATGAAATGATTATGAATGCTTCATGATTTTGATTTTGAAATCTTGCACACCAATTCTACAATCCATAATCAATCCATGCCCTTTTGCCTATATGGCTACTTAGGTCATAACAAAAGAATATAAGAATTTGAATTCAAGGTTGAGTGGATTTTATATTCAAAAAGTTTCTTCTCTTTGAGAATTTTCAACATAGTCAAACAATCAATCAAACTTATTTATTTATTTCACATTCCAAAATTAGGAGAATTTTGGGATGTGACAAGAGACTTCTTGTATCTTGATTGCAGGGTTGCTTGAGAGGGATACCTTTGACCAGTTTCTCCCCGAGTTCGATAAACTTGGGTAATCCACTTAAGGGAAAGTTTCTGCTATTCTACAAACCTCTGCACTTGGAGGCCCAACAACTGTCTACAATAATAGAAGTGCATAGACATCAAGCTCTTTTCTGGCGCCGTTTCCGAGGAGGTAAGGTAAAAGGTACTCACATCTTCTGGCCACTAAGTTATCTTCTAGTACTGTTGCTAGTGTGTGAATGCTCGAAGTTATTTCCTTTAGATTCTGTAATTATATCTTTTTGTTTCTTGTTTTTATTTTCACGAGTTAGGCTTAATGGAAAACAACAAAAAATTTAGAGAGATTTATATTATTTATCTTGAGTTAGGACATGAAGTGCTTGAAGAGAAAATTTAAAAACCTATGGTACTTTATTTGCATGCTAATATCAATGTTATTAGTATGAATTCTTTGGCCACCATTATTGCTAATGCTATGGAAACTTCTAAGCTTGGGAAGCTAGTTTTTTTGATTTTTTTAGTTCCCCAGCTATAGAGGAGAAAATTTGCTATGATGATACTATACCTCCAATATATGATAATTACAATGATGAATTTGATATTTTTAGTCCACCTGCTTTAGAGGAGAAAATTTTCTATGATGATACTATACCTCCAATATATCATGATTACAATGATAAATATGATATTTTCAGTCCACCTACTATTGAGGAGAAAATTAATTATGATTACAATCTGCCTCGAGTAGGAGTTAACATGGCTTTCAACCCTAGACCTCCCCCTCACTGCCCAGAACATGGATCCACTATGCGGATTGAGGCCAAACCCGGCACCTAGATCCCTCTTGGCATTCTAAGCAACTTCTCCAACTAGAGATTCCAGGGTTCCATGGAGAAATCTAGAGTTTCCATTTACCGACTCCGGAAAACCGGCGATTCTGCTAAGGAATATGCGAGAATTCAGCGCGCCCTCAATCTAGAGTTTCCATTTACCGACTCCGGAAAACCGGCGATTCTGCTAAGGAATATGCGAGAATTCAGCGCGCCCTCAGGCCTGAGGCAATTTACACACATGCTACGTCGTGGCAGACCGCCATCTTTGGTAGGTTGGTGCTCATCCGTGGTGCAAGCATATACTGTATTTTACCCGAGTCACGCCCCGGTAATTGAGGTTTCTAACTATAGGTACCCCAGAAATTGCCCTAGATTTTCTAGAAAAAATGTTTTGGGGTGCCCCATTGGGTACCTAGGCTGGGCAAGTGCCCAGGTTCAAGGTTGCAATGGACCTCACGGGCCTGCGCGGGCCAGCAGGTTTGCCGATTTTGCCCGCCCCCCGAACCCCAGCAATGGGAGATTCATCAAAAATCAGAAAAAAATATGAAACCAGCTTGAGTAGCCCCTATGTGTCACCCACTACCAACATAAAATTATAAACAAGACAAACCGGGACTTTTGGCACACGGCGCACCCCCTGAATGGCTATCGAGTAGGAGTTAACATGGCTTTCAACCCTAGACATCCCCCCTCATTGCCCAGAACATGGATCCACTGCGCGGATTGAGCGCAAACCCGGCACCTAGCTCCCTCTCGGCATTCTAAGCAACTTCTCCAACTAGAGATTCTAAGGTTCCATGGAGAAATCCAGAGTTTCCATTTACCGACTCTAGAAAATCGGCGATTCTGCAAAGGAGGTGCGAGAATTGAGCGTGCCCTCAGGCCCGAGGCAATTTACATGCATTCTACGTCGTGGCGGACCGCCATCCCTAGGAGGTTTGTGGTCATCTCGTGATGCAAACATATACTGTATTTTCCCGAGTCATGCCCTGGTAATTGTGGTTTCTAATTGTAGGTACTCTAGAAATTGCGCTGGATTTTCTAGAAAAAATGTTTTGGGGTGCCCCATGGGGTACCTAGGCTGGGCAAGTGCATACGTTCAAGGTTATAATGCACCTCGCGTTCTTGCGCGCCGGCGGGTTTTCCGATTTTTCCCACCCCCCGAACCCCGGCAATGGGAAATTCATCAAAAAACAAAAAAATATGAAACTAACTCGATTAGCCCATCTGTGTCACCCACTACCAACATAAAATCATAAGCAAGACAAACCGGGACTTTTGGCACACGGCGCCCTCCCCCTGGATGGCTATCGAGTAGGAGTTAACATGGCTTTCAACCCTAGACCGCCCCTCACTGCCCAGAACGTGGATCCACTGCGCAGATTGAGCCCAAACCCGGCACCTAGATCCCTCTCGGCATTCTAAGCAACTTCTCCAACTAGAGATTCCAGGGTTCCATGGAGAAATCCATAGTTTCCATTTACCGACTCTGGAAAACCGGCGATTCTGCTAAGGAGGTGCGAGAATTGAGCACGCCCTTAGGCCCGAGGCAATTTACACGCATGCTATGTCGTGTCAGACTGCCATCTCCGGTAGGTTGGTGCTCATCTCGTGGTGCAAGCATATACTCTATTTTTTCCGAGTCACGCCCCAGTAATTGCAGTTTCTAACTGTAGGTACCCTAGAAATTGCCCTAGATTTTCTGGAAAAAAATTGGGGTGCCCCATGGGGTACCTAGGCTAGGCAAGTGCCTAGGTTCAAGGTTGCGACGGACCTCGCGTTCCTACGTGCGCCGGCGGGTTTGCCGATTTTGCCCACCCCCCGAACCTCGGCAATGGGAAATTCATCAAAAATAAAAATAAAATATGAAACTAGCTCGATTAGCCCCTGTGTATCACCCAATACCAACATAAAACCATAAGCAAGACAAAGCGGGATTTTGGCACATGGCCAACCCCTGGATGGCTATCGAGTAGGAGTTAACATGGCTTTCAACCCTAGACATCCCCCTCACTTCCTAGAACATGGATCCACTGCGCGGATTGAGCCCAAAACCGGCACCTAGCTCCCTCTCGGCATTCTAGGAAACTTCTCCAACTAGAGATTCTAGGGTTCCATGGAGAAATCCAGAGTTTCCATTTACCGACTCCGGAAAACCGGCGATTCTGCAAAGGAGCTGGAGAATTGAGCGCGCCCTCAGGACCGAGGTAATTTACACGCATGCTACGTCGTGGCAGACCGCCATCCCCGGGAGGTTGGTGCTCATCTCGTGGTGCAAGCATATATTGTTGTTTCCCAAGTCATGCCACGGTAATTGCGGTTTCTAATTGTAGGTACCCTAGAAATTGCCCTGGATTTTCTGGAAAACATGTTTTGGGGTGCCCCATGGGTTACCTAGGCTGGGCAAGTGCATACGTTCAAGGTTGCAATGGGCCTCGCGTGCCTGCGTGCGCCGGCGGGTTTGCCGATTTTGCCCACCCCCGAACCCCAGCAATGGTAAATTCATCAAAAATCAAAAAAATATGAAACCAGCTCGATTAGCCCATGTGTGTCATCCACTACCAACATAAAATCATAATCAAGACAAACTGGGACTTTTGGCACACGGCGCACCCCCCGGATGGCTATCGAGTAGGAGTTAACATGGCTTTCAACCCTAGACCTCCCCCCTCACTTCCCAGAACGTGGATCCACTGCATGAATTGAGCCCAAACCCGGCACTTAGCTCCCTCTCGTCATTCTAAGCAACTTATCCAACTAGAGATTCCAGGGTTCCATGGAGAAATCTAGAGTTTCCATTTACTAACTCCGGAAAACCAGCGATTCTTCTAAGGAGGTGCGAGAATTCAGCGCGTCCTATGGCCCAAGGCAATTTACATGCATGCTATATCGTGGCGGACTACCATTCCCGGGAAGTTGGTTCTCATCTCGTGGTACAAGCATATACTGTATTTTTTTCCCGAGTCACGCCCGGTAATTGCGATTTCTAACTGTAGGTACCCTAGAAATTGCCCTGGATTTTCTGGAAAAAATGTTTTGAGGTGCCCCATGGGGTACCTAGGCTGGGAAAGTGCCTAGGTTCAAGGTTGCAATGGACCTTGCGTGCCTACGCGCGCCGGCAGGTTTGCCGATTTTTTCCATCCTCCGAACCCCGACAATGGGAAATTCATCTAAAACCAAAAAAATATATGAAACCAGATCGAGTAGTCCTGTGTGTCATCCACTACCAACATAAAATCATAAGCAAGACAAACCGGGACTTTTGGCACACGACGCACCCCCCGGATGGCTATCGAGTAGGAGTTAACATGGTTTTCAACCCTAGACCTCCCCCTCACTGCCTAGAACATGGATACACTGTAGTATTGAGCCCAAACCTGGCACCTAGATCCCTCTCGGCATTCTAAGCAAGTTCTCAAACTAAAGATTCTAGGGTTCCATGGAGAAATCCAGAGTTTCCATTTACTAACTCCGGAAAACCGGCGATTCTGCTAAGGAGGTGCAAGAATTCAGCGCACCCTATGGCCCAAGGCAATTTACACGCATGCTACATTGTGGCAGACTGCCATCCCCGGGAGGTTGGTGCTCATCTCGTGGTGCAAGCATATACTGTATTTTCCCAAGTCACACCCTGGTAATTGCGGTTTCTAATTGTAGGTACCCTAGAAATTGCCTTGGATTTTCTGGAAAAAATGTTTTGGGGTGCCCCATGGGGTACCTAGGCTAGGCAAGTGCCTAGGTTCAAGGTTGCAATGGACCTCTGTAACTTCCCAAAAATATTAAACTTGGATCATCAAACTCTAATCATCAAATTTAGGGTTAACAAAAACTTCCCCATCTCAAAATATGAAAGCATTCATATGTATGTGTATTTAAATTAGGAGTTCTTTTGAATTGTCATGGTTCTATGATTCATTGCTTGTAAAATGATTATTAGGTGAAATAAACATCATCTAAATCATTCCCAAACTTTTCCCAAAGACAAACAACTCAAAATGAATAAATGAAGTGAATGGTCACTTTTGCCAAATTAACTCTCATGCCTACTTTGGCTATTCCTAGCACTCAAAACTTAACAGAAGCAATTGTGGAGCTTTGCACCCCTTGTTAGTACACATAATGAGGTATCAAGGCCCACTTTGTGATCTTCCAAAAACATTCAAATGCTAAGTTTAAATGACAGTTCAAAATTGAATCTATCTCATATGGGAAGATCCCACTATTTCAAAAACCACTCAAACAAGCTCAATTTTCAAAACCCAAGCAACCACAGAGTCTCAAACAAATGCCTAGCAAACCCACAAATTTTGAATTCAAAATTCAAATTTAAAGTTCTTGCGGCCATTTCATCAAACACCTTGCAGATTCAGATCAAACAAACAACAAACACTATAGTGTACGGTAAATTTGGCCTAACTTGTTCCCTCTCTGGTTGCAACTAGCACTTAGTAGATCATCTAGCCCCTTTAACTATCTTTAGCACCACTGTAAGCAAGACTAGCCATCAATGGTGAGCATGCTGAGAGCAAACTTGCCACCCCATTGTCGCCAGCGAGCTAGCGGCCACACTAGCCTCGCCAAACTTGTCTGGGAGTTAGCCAGCACCTCACCGCCGCCCACTGTCCCCTCCCCGAGCCAAGCCTGGTCGTGGGCCACCGAGAAAACCCCGTGCCCAGTGCAACAGCGACATGCCGAGCACGCGCCAAAGCGCCGCACCCGGCAAGAGTGCACACGCCGCCCCTCGACCGCAGCCCGTGCCCACCGCTTCGCCACGACCCAGGAAGCACGCCAGACACCCCCGTTCGCCGCCCAACGCCTCACAGCCACCGCTCGCCGTCGAAGTCGCCGCCTCTGCCGCTCAGAGCGCCAGCCTCGCCCGACCGTTTACCACCGCCCCTAAGCCCGCATTGAATTTCTAGAGCACCGCCAGGAGACCGCGCGCCGATCGCCACCCTTAGCCATGTCGCTAGCAGCCCGTAGCCATGTCGCCACCGTCGCCTGCCCATCCCTCTCGGTCTCGCCGTCGAGCCTATAAATGGAGGCCAGCCCCAGCCATTTGCAACACAGCATTCGACTCCCCCAGCCATTTGCAGCTCGCCGGAATTGTACCGGAGCAGGCTGCCTCTGGAGGAGAAGGGCACCGCTGATTGTGACCACCCCCGGAGCTGCCTCGACCGTCCCTAAGCTCGTCATCGACCACGAGTTTGTTTAACCGCCTCGCCGTCGTTGCTGGAGCCCTGGTACACCCCCTATGCACCCCCACCGAGACGCTAGGGTTAGAGCTCGCCGGTGACAGGTTCGTCATCGACGACGATCCACAGCCGTTGATCCCCACTCTAATCTAACGTCCCACACAGCGTGCATCGGCGTTATGAGTCTGTTGGTAGACCCCGCCGCTTGATCCCCGCTCTGCAGAGTGACACTGGGCCGGACCATTAGCATCTCCCGTGCAACCCAACCGTTTGAATTTAGATTTTTCCATTTATTTCAAACATAGTTCTATACATAGATTCAAAATTCAACCCAGCTCGATTCAATGAACTAAAATGCATGAAACTAATTTTGTTAGAAAGGTACTGAAATGCTTAATCCAATCCCGTTGGATTCAAATCATTTGGATCTGTAGATCACCCTTGGTAAAATTAACAAGGCAGAAGCTTTTCTGCATTCAAACATTTTTCAAAATTCAACCATAAGAGGTTTTGAGTTTATTCCAACTCTCAAAAATCACATTTGATCATACCTTTCAGATTATATAAAAACATATGGGTTTACTTACAGAAATAATGTTCAAGTAATAAAAGAAGGCCACATAAGCATTATTAGTCACTTTATTTATTTAAAATAAAAAGTTAAATCTTATTAAATTGTGGCACCACTCTAAATCACATTCCCATTTACAGAAATATGTGGTGATGACGTTTGTCAACATGGTCCCATGTTTGAGTTGGAGAATATTAAATCTTAAGTAGTTTTTCAATGAGTAGAAATTACTTTTCTCAAATTAAAATAAATAAGACAAATGCTTTAACCTTGTAATGTTAAGTGATGATGCTAGATCATCTATAGTACACCTTTGTGTGATGATTGAAAATAATTAAGTATTTTTTAGTGATTGTGTACCTCGTATTTATTTATAGACGCTAGTACCGACCAAGGATACGAGGAGGAAGGAGGTACTACGAGGAAGAAGCCGAGGAGAACTTCAACCACTGCTCTGCTCAAGGCAAGCCAATACTTGAAATCTTGCAAGCTAACACTTGCAACTATGAAAGTTAGATAACCTAGGCAATGAATTAAGCATGCTTGGTTAGACACATTTGATGATACCCAATCCTAGTTTTACTTACAAGTTTAATACTTTATTTCTTTATCAAAGCTTTCTCTTAGAGTTTACATAGTGAATTGTAGATACTATAAAAGATACTTGAAGGTAGCATAAAGAGCATTAAATTTGTCCTAGGTAGATAATCTTGATGTCATCCTAAGGCAGGAGATTGAACTTACCAAATCCCCACTTGTTTATCACCCCTCCTTAGTAGTTACCACCACTTGTAGATGCTAGTGCTAAGCATAAAACTTGATCACTTATAGATGGGAATACTTGGTGAAAATGGTTATGAAAACCTTAGAATGAGGAGTCATTCTACTGAAATGTTTTGGACATGTGTTTCCGAATACCAGATGGTTTTGGTACAAAAATGTTGAGGCATGAGCCTTAGCCCTTTATAAAACTAATGGTTGTCTGGATGCGATACCATTCTAATTTTACCGTACAACCACAATACCCGAAAATTGGGTAGGGCTTGACTGGAATTTTATGTAACTTAGTATGGGTTCCCTCGCGAACAAGGTCTGAGTTGAGGCTACCTTGTGAAGATTATCCACATGTGCAGTACCCAAGATGACAGTTGGTCATGGTTGGGAGGCCAAACTCACAAGAGAGGTGCCTATCCTATGGCGTGTAACTGAAAGGTTAGGATTGATTATCCGCATACTAAGTATGGTAAATTCAGGATTTGTTCCTGACGGATGTATCGAATGTTGTGGTGAAACTGTACAATCTCTGCAGAGTGTCAAACTATTCGAATAGCCGCGTCCGCGGTTATGGATAGTTGGAGTGGCCATATTGTTCCCCTGTCAGATGTTTTCAAAATGACTTATGAAAAGAATTGAGAATTTGACTTGACCACAACAGAGTTGTTATATGAAATTTAAATTCCCACTTAGGTGCTATAAAACTTTCAACTAGTTTTCTTTGCTTCTAAAATTAGTAGAGGTAAATCTGGCGTTTTGCAAAACAACCCTAGAGCCTAGTGTCCTACTACAAAAACCCCCTTAACTTGTTAGTAATGTTTTGCGAGTACTTAAAGAGTACTCATGGCTTTGTCCCTGGATATTCCCGTGGCCAGACTATGAAGAGGAGTACCAGGATGATGGACCACAGGAAGGTTACGACAACTAGGATCATCTCCCATCGTCAGCATTGCCCGTGACCCTGAAGATGGAGCTTCTCCTACGCTATCTTTACTATTAAGTTATTCCGCTGCTTAGGTTTTATTAAGAACTGGATCATGAGATCCTTATTTGTGTAAGACTGTATGTATGGTTTGTAATGGATGATGTACTGTGATATCCAAATCTGTTATGTATCACAAAAATGGTAATCCTGGGATTGCGATGTATGGCATAACAGGCATCTGTGATTAAAAATCCGGGTGTTGACAAGTTGGTATTAGAGCCATCCTGACCATAGGAGACCCTAGTTAGAATGGACGTTCGAATCAAAAACTTAGTTTCAAAACCCAAGAAAGTGAGTATTTACAAAAACTTATTCCCATTCTTATCACTTTGATTCTTTCATGAAAATTCATGTTCCTCAAAAACTCTTGCAAAATACATAAAATTTGACACACTTGATCACTCTACTAACTTACTCATCCTATATTCTTATAGATGGACGTGAAGTACAGCAAGTTTTATCAGTTAGGAAATGGAGGAGAACTCATCTTTGAGCGTGACTTGGACCAGCTTTCGGAACTTCTGGAGCGTCCGCACCCCGAGTTCTTCGGAGCTCAGCTCAATGATCAAGAAGGATAAAAATCTGCAGTGGCTAGTTGTTGCAAGTCTCAGAGGAAAGATTGAACCTCCCACTGCAGAGGGAATTCAGTTCACCTTAAGAGAGAACAACTGGCTCGATGGACTTGCCAGGGCCATGCAGGAAGCTCTTGCCCGTCTATGTGGGCAGAGTATCAATCAGATCAAGGGTACCCGCTTTGAGTTCTATCCAAGGCGTGATGCCATGGGACAGCCACTAGAAACCCCACATCACCCCGAGCTGAAGACTCAGTTGGACCACCTTAGCTTCATGGTGTATGATCGCCAGCAGGAGTTGGACAATGCCCGTGACTACTCAAACTGAATGGTTTCGCGGCATAGTAAATCAAAATTTTCTACGGATGCGAACATAGGGAAAGCCAAGATCTAATCTAGGAGATGCAATCAACGAGAGAGATTGGATTAGATCTTCATACCCTTGAAGATTCGCACAGCGGAATGTTCGTCGGAACGTGGGTGATGTAGTCGTACTCGCTTCTCCTCCTCGCGATCCGATCCGATCTAGCACCACAAGTGGCGGTGCCTCCGTGAGATGCACACGTGCAACACCTCGATGTCTCCTCCTTCCTCGGACCAGCGAGTATGGTGGAGAGATAGAATGGATCTACAACACGACGACGTGGTGTATATGGTGGAGAATTTACTGCAGGCTTCGCCTACAAGCAATGGGAGGAGAGAGGAAGGTAGCAAGGCTAGGGGGCTTGGAGGAAGGTGTGTAGTGGGGGAGGGGCGCACCACCCTCTATATATAGAGGGGCGGCCAGCCCTCCTCCAAGCCTATATCTAGTTTAAACAATTTAAACTTTCCCTTATCTAGAAATCCTATATCTAGTTTAAACGATTTAAACTCTCCTTATCTAGAAATCCTATCTCTAGTTTAAACGAGTTTAAACTTATCTAGGATCGGCTGGGCCCTATGGGGCCTTGTGCCCTGGCCCAATGCGGCCAGGACACTCCCTCATAGGCCCATGCCCCTCCCGGAAGGTGGGGCCACGTTGGTCCCTTCCGGAAGGTTCTAGAAGCTTCGGTACAATACCGATTAACCAGAACAATTCAACTCCAAAACTGCACGCCTTATATGAATCTTATTCTCCGGACCATTCCGAACCTCTCGTGATATCCCGGATCCCATCCGAGACTCGAACAAAAATTCATAAACCAATTATCCAATCTATCCTAGCCAAGACACGTTATGTGTGACCTCGGTTCGAGAATATGCGACATGATATTCTATCAATAATCAACAATGGGTCTGCACCCATATTGACTCCCACATTCATCGATGATCTTATCGGATGAACCACGATGCCAGGATTCAATCAATCCCATATATATATTCCCTTCGTCTCGCGATATTTTACTTGCCGAGATTCGATCGCTTGCATCATATACCTAGTTCAATCTCGCTCACGAAGTACTTTACTCGATCCGTAATCCGATATCACTTTGTGATTAACTCCTTAACCACATGCTTGCAAGCGGTGTTGATATCGACACGAGTGGGCAAGTATATCTCTCCGACTTGGGAGGGACAAATTCCATCTCGATACATACAACCCAACAGATACTTTCCGATCACCGAGAGACACCTTTATGATCACCCTCTCATAGGATGACGTTTGATGACCTCAAAGCTTTCTTCCGTACCAGGATTTGCATTATCTCATGGTCTAAGGAATACAATATTTGACATAGGAAAATCTTCGCAAAGATGAACACGATGAACGATCTAATTGCTTCGCTCGTTTGGTACTCCATCATATCATTCTCCGATGATATGATCTCATTATCAATTGACAACTCATGTCTATGGTTAGGAAACCTTAACCATCATTGATCAATGAGCTAGTCCTTAGAGGCATACCAGGACACGGTGTTGTTCACAAACCACACAAGTATTAATGTTTCCGCTTAATACAATTCTAGCATGGAATATAAACTTTATCATGAACAAGAATTATAATAATAACATCTTTATTATTGCCTCTAGGGCATAATTCCAACAGTCTCCCACTTGCACTAGAGTCAATAATCTAGTTTACATTTGGCAACAATCTCACACCCATGGCAATCGAGGTGTTGATCATGTTTTACACGTGGAAGAGGTTTAGTCAATGGATCTGCGACATTCGATCCGTATGTACTTTGCTAATCTTCGATCTCCATCCGCTATATAATCTCGGATTATATGAAACTTATGGTTGATATGCTTGGTCTTTGGATGATATCTTGGTTCCTTAGCGAGTGCTATGGCGCCGGTGTTGTCACACAATATCTCCGTGGGTCCAATGCACTTGGAACCACGCCAAGCTCGATGATGAAGTTTCGATCCAAACTCCTTCACTTGACGCTCGCAGCAGCCATGTATTCCGCTTCATCGTAGATCCCGCGATCACGCTTTGCTTGACTTCTCCACTCACAGCTCCTCCATTCAAAATATACATGTATCCTGTCGAGATTTAGAATCATCCTTGTCGATGTCGAAACTAGCGTCGACGTAACCTTTACGACAAGTCGTTCATCAACCCCATAGACTAAGAACATTTCTTTAGTTCTATTTAGGTACTTTAGGATGTTCTTCACCTGTCCATGTTCCACTCGGATCACTTTGATATCTGCTCGTCAAACTAAGAGCATTGGACACATCCGTCTAGTACACAACATGGCATACATGATGGAACCTATGGCCGAGGCATAAGGCACTTTGCTCATAGCTTCCCTATCATTTACCGTAGTGGACACCGAGCTTGCTCAATATCTTACTGACAACATAGAATTTGAACCTTTCTTTGCCTTATCCATTCTCGAACCTTTTCGTAACTTTGTCTAGGTATGTACTCTAGCTTAAAGCTATCAGCGTCTTTGTCTATCTCTATAGATCTTGATGCCCAATATATAAGCAGCTTCACCTAGGTCTTTCATTGAAAACACTTGTTCAAATAACTCTTCACATCGTTAAGCATGTTGATGTCATTTCCGATAATTAATATGTCATCCACATATAGTACCGTAAACGCCACCGAGCTCCCACTCACTTTCTTGTAGATACAAGCTTCAGAGCAATTTGGAACAAATCCAAAGCTCTTGATTACTTGATCAAACGAAGGTTCCAACTCCGAGATGCTTGCTTCACCATAAATGGAACGTCAAGTTTGCATACTTTACTAGCATCCTTAGGATCGACAAAACCTTCGGTTGCATCATATACAACTCTTCATCAATGTTCCCATTGAGGAAAGCGATCTTGACATCCATCCGCCATATTTCATAATCATGAAACGCAGCAATTGCTAATAAAATCCGAATGGACTTAAACATCGCTACGGAGAGAAAGTCTCATCGTAGTCAACATCTTTTGTCGAAAACCTTTGCGACAAGTCGTGCTTTATAGACGGTAAAATTACCATCGTCCGCTTTCTTCTTGAATATCCATTTGCACTCAACGGCCTTTCTCGCTAGGAGGATCCACCAAAGTCCATACTTGGTTTTCGCTCATGGATCCCAATTGATTTCATGGCTTCCACCATTTCTCGTAGTCCGGGCTCATCATCGCTTCCTCATAGTTCGTAGGTTCACCGTCTTCTACCAACAAGACAAGATAACAGGTTGCCGTACCACTCGGGAGGGGCACGCGACCTTGTTGACTGCGACGCTCAAGAGCAAAGATCGTCCCAAGCTTCATGATCCTTGTCATTAGCTTCCTCTATTGTTGGTGCGGCAATCGAACAATTTCAGTGTGCGCTACTCTCCAATTCAAGAGAAGGTTCAATAACCTCGTCTAGCTCTACTTTCCTCCCACTCACTTCTTTCGAGAGAAACTCCTTCTCAAGAAAGGAACCGTTTTATGCATAAACACTTTGCCTTCGGTTGATAGAAGGTATACCCAATGGTTTCCTTAGGGTATCCTATGAAGACGCATTCGCTTTGGGTTCGAGCTTGTCGGCATCAACTTCTTGACGAAGATTCGCATCCCCAAACTTTAAGAAACGACAACTTAGGTTTAGCACCAAACCACAGTTCATACGGTGTCGTCTCAACGGATTTAGATGGAGCCCTATTTAAAGTGAATGCAGCGTTTCTAATGCATAACCCCAAAATGATAACGGCAAATCAAGAAGAGACATCATCGATCGGACCATATCTAATAGGGTTCGATTCCTGCTCGATTAGACACACCATTGCGCTGTGGTGTTCCGGGTGGCGTGAGTTGCGAAACAATTCCGCTTGCTTTAAGATGCGTGAGAAAATCATAACTCAAATATTCGCCCCCACGATCGGATCGTAGAAACTTAATCTTTCTGCTACGATGGTTCTCCACTTCATTCTGAAATTTTTTGAACTTTTCAAACGTTTCAGATTTATGTTTCATTAAATAGATATACCCATATCTACTTAAGTCATCGGTAAAAGTGAGAAAATAGCGATATCCACCGCGCGTCGAAACACTCATCGGTCCGCATACATCGGTATGTATGATTTCCAACAAGTCCGTTGCTCGCTCCATCATACCGGAGAACGGGGTTTTGATCATCTTGCCCATGAGGCATGGTTCGCATGTGTCAAATGATTCAAAATCAAGAGACTCCAAAAGTCCATCAGAATAGAGTTTCTTCATGCGCTTTATACCAATATGACCTAGACGACAGTGCCACAAATAAGTAGTATTATCACTATCTACTTTGCATCTCTTAGCCTCAATGTTATGGATGTGTGTTTCATCCCTTTCGAGATTTAGAAGAAATAAACCATTCACAAGAGGTGCATGACCATAAAAGATGTTACTCATATAAATAGAACAACCATTATTCTCCGATTTAAATGAATAACCGTCTTGCAATAAACATGATCCGGAAATAATGTTCATGCTCAACGCAGGCACATAATAATATTTATTAAGGTTTAAAACTAATCCCGAAGGTAAAACTAAGGAGAGCGTGCCGACGGCCATCACATCAACTCTTGATCTGTTGCCAACGCGCATCGTCACCTCATCCCTCGCAAGCCGCTCATTCCGTAGCTCTGCTTCGAGTTACAAATATTAGCAACGAACCGTATCAAATACCTGTGCACTACAACGAGGGCTAGTAAGGAAAACATCAATAACATGTATATCAAATATACCTTTGATGGTGCGCCTTCTTGTCCGCTAAGTACTTCGGACATGCGCTTCCAAAGGACCCCTGTCTGTAATAGAAGCACTCAAAGGTCCCGGCTTAGGACCAGACACGAGCTTCTTCTCGGGCAGGCATTGCTTGCGCCGCCGCTTCTTGAAGGGCTTCTTTGCTCCCTTACCTTTCTTAAAGGAGGGCTTGTTGACCATCAACACATGATTATTCCTTTTGATGTTCACCTCCGCTACTTTCATCTTAGTGAAGAGCTCAGTGATCATATCAGTGGAACCAATCTGATTGTGATCTACTACAAAACTTTTGTAGCTAGGAGTGTCTATCTTGAGATCCTCTGGAATCTTGCAGTCCAGTTGCTCAAGGCGTTGAGTGTAGCCCGACATCTTAATGGCGTGCTCACTAACGGAACTCCCTTCCTCCATCTTGTAGTTAAGGAATTTCTTAGAGATCTCATACTCTCAGAACGGGCTTGAGTCTAAAACATGTTTTTCAGCTCTTCAAGAATCTCAAAGGGCCCGGCGAACTCCTCAAAACGATTTTGAAGATCCGATTCCATAGCATACAACATGGCAATCTTAATCAAATCATAATCATCCTTGCGTGACTGATAAACAGCTTTTTCATCAGCCGGCGCATCTACAGCAGGGGCGTCACCTAGCGCTTTCTCAAGGACATAGTCCTTTTGTCCGCCAGACAGAATGATTCTTAGATTGCGGAACCAGTTGGTGAAGTTAGACCCATTGTTTCTAAGCTTTTCCTTCTCAGCAAAAACGTTGAAGTTGAAGTTGGATTTGGCCATGTGATCTACAGTATTTGCAAGTACAATTTATACTATGTTCATGATAAATAGTTCAACTTAATCAAATTACTATATGAACTCCCACTAAATTCAACATCCCTCAAGTTGTTTAGTGAACACGATCCAAATTCACCACACCTAATCCGATCATCACGAGAAGAGATGTGGTTTCAATGGTGGACAACAAAGTGTCGATCATATCATTCATATGACTCATGCTTAACCTTTCGGTTCTTGTGTTCCGAGGCCATGTCTGTACATGCTAGGCTCGTCAAGTTAGACCCAAGTATTTCCGCGTGTGCAAAAACTGGCTTGCACCCGTTGTATGTGAGCGTAGAGTCTATAGCACCCGATCATCACGTGATGCTTGGACACAATGAACTTTCGCAACGGTGCATACTTGGGGAGAACACAGTTTTTATCTTGATCTTTAAGTGAGGAATCATCTTAAAATGCTACCGTCGCGATCTAAGCATAATAAGATACATAAAGGGATAAACATCACATGCATATAACTTTATGTGACATGGTATAGCCAATCCTCGCGCAATGATCTCCATCTTGTGCGTTCCGGCATGATCTCCATCACTCCACCATGATTGCCTCCACCACGAATAGCAACTACAACTATTGCTAACTACTTAGCGATAAAGTAAAGCTATTACATGGCGTATAAGAAGTTGACTATGGGTCATACACAATTATAAAGACAACCATATATTCTGCCGGTTGTGTACTCATCGACATGCAAGTCGTGAAACATTACAAAACATGATCATCGCATACAATATACACATCACATCTTGGGCCATACCATATCACAGAAAACACTCCCTGCAAAAACAAGTTAGACGCCTCTACTTTGTTGTTGCATGTTTTACGTGGCTTATGGGAGTAGATGCTAAGAACGATTCTTACCTACGAAAAGCCACAAGTGATATTATGGTTGCCAAACTCAGTTTTAATCCCATGACAACTATAGTGAGAGAAACTGACATCCACCACCGCATGTGTGGAACAAGACACACGTCAAGTGCGGAGCGGTCTCGCGAACGACGTCGCGTAAGGTTGGCCTCGACCGCTTCAATCTCACTATCCCGCCATAAGAAGAACACAAACAAGAGGCTTGCAATAGAAAACATCAACGTCCGCAACAACCATGTTATGCGTTCTACGTGAAACACATCTACGCATAGATCTAGCTCGATACCATCGAATGGTTTCGGGCATAGTAAATCAAAATTTTCTATGGATGCTAAGAGGGAAAGCCAAGATCTAATCTAGGAGATGCAATCAACGAGAGATTGGATTAGATCTTCATACCCTTGAAGATTCGACAGTGAACGTGCCTAACGCGGGTGGGTGATGTAGTCGCTCGCTTCTCCTCCTCGCGATCCGATCCGATCTAGCACCACAAGTGGCGGTGCTCCGTGAGATGCACACGCAAAGACTCGACGCCTCCTCGGACCAGCGAGTATGGTGGAGAGATAGAATGGATCTACAACATGACGGCGTGGTGTATATGGTGGAGAATTTCACTGCAGGCTTCGCCTACAAACAATCGGGAGGGAGAGAGGAAGGTAGCAAGGTCGCTAGGGCTTGGAGGAAGGTGTGGTAGTGGGGGAGGGGCGCACCACCCTCTATATATAGAGGCGGCCAGCCCTGCCCTCCTCCAAGCCTATCTCTAGTTTAAACAATTTAAACTTTCCCTTATCTAGAAATCCTATCTCTAGTTTAAACGATTTAAACTCTCCTTATCTAGAAATCCTATCTCTAGTTTAAACGAGTTTAAACTTATCTAGATCCTGGGCCCTATGGGGTTTTGCCCCTGGCCCAATGCGCCAGGACACTCCCTCATAGGCCCATGCCCCTCCCGGAAGGTGGGGCCACGTTGGTCCCCTTCCGGAAGGTTCTAGAAGCTTCCGCAATACCGATTAACCCGAACAATTCGAACTCCAAAACTGCACCGCCTTATATGAATCTTATTCTGGACCATTCCGAACCTCTCGTGATATCCCGGATCCCATCCGAGACTTGAACAAAAATTCATAAACCAATTATCCAATCTATCCTAGTGTCAAGACACGTTATGTGTGACCTGCGGGTTCGAGAATATGCAGACATGATCTTCTATCAATAATCAACAGCGGGTCTGGGCACCCATATTGACTCCCACACATTCATCGATGATCATATCGGATGAACCACGATGCCAGGATTCAATCAATCCCATATATATATTCCCTTCGTCTCGCGATATTTTACTTGCCCGAGATTCGATCGTCGATGCATCATACCTAGTTCAATCTCGCTCACAAGTACTTTACTCGATCCGTAATCCGATATCACTTTGTGATTAACTCCTTAACCACATTCTTGCAAGCGGTGTTGATATCGACACGAGCGGGCCCGAAGTATATCCCTCCGACTTGGGAGGGACAAATTCCATCTCGATACATACAACCCAACAGATACTTTTCGATCACCTGAGAGACACCTTTATGATCACCCTCTCATAGGATGACGTTTGATGACCTCAAAGCTTTCTTCGTACTGTGGAGTTGCATTATCTCATGGTCTAAGGAATACAATATTTGACATAGGAAAAGCGCAAAAGATGAACACGATGAAACGATCTAATTGCTTCGCTTAGTTTGGGTCTGTCCATCATATAATTCTCCCAATGATATGATCTCATTATCAATTGAAAACTCATGTCTATGGTTAGGAAACCTTAACCATCATTGAACAATGAGCTAGTCCTTAGAGGCGTACCAGGGACACGGTGTTGTTCACAAACCACACAAGTATTAATGTTTCCGCTTAATACAATTCTAGCATGGAATATAAACTTTATCATGAACAAGAATTATAATAATAACATCTTTATTATTGCCTCTAGGGCATAATTCCAACACAAACCACAAGTCCGCCATCGCCAAGAACAAGGATCAGACCCTCGCCATGCTAGTGAAGGATCGCAAGTCTTGTCGTCGTCTGCTCGACAAGAAGGAGCACATCATTGCCCGTCTTCGCCACCGGATCACGGATTTGGAGGAGACCATCCACGAGAGAGACATGCAGTTGGAGGAAAGGGATAATGCCGGAGAAGACCTTCGTGGAGATCCCTATTCCTATCTCAGTGATGATGATGACTTTCTAGAGGATCAGGCCATGGACTTCTTCACAGATGAGGAGGATTTCGCCTTCATCGATGACGATGATGATGATGAGGACGATGAGTACACCGAATCCAAGGAGTAGTAGCACTTGAGCACTAGCGTTAGTGAACTATATTCGGTCCCACTGTATCATAGTTTCTAGAATGGTTCTTAAAACCATCGGTCTTCCTTTGTTGTGGTGTGTGTTTGTATCGTGTGCTATGAATGAATGAATGAAAAACAAGTTGCTAGAAAATCTGAGTCAAACTTTAAAAACTTTTCAAGTCCCCGAACCTTAGAAATTTCCCTCTTTTCTCATGATCTATCTCAATCTTCAGATGCCTCGCGTAGGAAGTGGTTCATCCCCGGACCCAATGTTGCAGATCCTGCAAATGTTGGTTTCTGACCGCGAAGCTGAAAGAGCAGAACGTCAAGCCAACTTAGTCACCCTTCAGCAGATAGCTCAGATGGCCAACAACAATCAAGGCCAAGGAAATCAGGACAACCATGGATCTAAGCTCAAGAATTTTCAGAACACCAACCCACCTGTTTTCACTAAGTCAGAAGAGCCCTTATATGCAGATGATTGGCTGCAAACCATGGAGAACAATCTAGAAGTTGCAAGAGTGGAAGCTAACGAGAAAGTTCTGTTCGCTACCCACTATCTAGCCGGAGATGCAAGAGCATGGTGGAACAGCGTCCGTGCAATGACCGGAGGACAGATAATGACCTGGGAGGAATTCAAAGTCAAGTTCAGCAAAACCCATGTGCCACCGGGTTTGATCAAGAGGATGAGAGATGAATTCAGAGAACTGAAGCAAGGAAGGATGATCGTAGTGGAATACCGTAACAAATTCCTGTCATTAGCTAGGTATGCCCTGGACGAGATCGACACTGAAGCCAAGAAGAATGAAAGATTCTTGAATGGTTTGCACGATAAGATGCAGACGGTGTTGGTCAATATCCTCTTTGCTGATATTGAAGCCCTCGTCGACTCTGCCATTCATATGGAAGGAAAGATCAACCAAGCCAATGATAACCGCAAGCGTCGCATGATGCATCAGCCAAGAACCCATCATACCCCAAAGTATCGCCCCAACCCGTCTCCAGGATTTGCCCCGAGAACCAACAGACCCCCGATGAACCGTCCGAACTATCCCAATTGTGGAAACCCAAGGCCCGGAGGAAACCACAACAACCCCGACAACTCCAGCAATTTCAACCGTGCACCACCCAAGTTCAACAACAACAACGCCACCAACACCAACACTGCCGCGAGGACTGGAAGCAATGTTGTGCCTGTTGCAGCGAAGGACAAGTCGCAAGTGACCTGTTATGACTGTGGAACCAAGGGTCACTACTCCAATGAGTGCCCCAAGAAGAATGCTGCAGCCCCAATGCAAATGCCCCAGCTCAGCAATAGTGTCGTGTTCAGCCCGGAAGAAGGTTTGCCCCAGGGAATTCGCTCAACCGCAACGGACGTCTTTTTCTCATGCATGCTGAAGAAGCCCAGGAAGCGCTAGACGTCGTGATGGGTATGTTTTCTGTTAACTCAGTATTTGCAAGAGTGTTGTTTGATTCTGGAGCATCGCACTCATTTTTCAACGAAGAATTTGCATGCAGTAGTAAGATTCAACCAACCAAACTGAAGCATGTTATGATTGTTCAAATCCCCGGTTAAACCACCAAAGATAGGCAAATTTTCAAAGCCGTCCCTATCCGAATCCATGGCATAGATTTTTATTCTAATCTAATAGTACTTGGAACTAAAGGTTTGGAAGTAGTACTAGGAATGGATTGGATGTCCAAACATAAAGGATTAATTGACTATGCCAAGAAAGCCATAACCATGACCAGCACAGCTGGAGTATCACTCGAGCATGTATCTGAAACCTTACCTCGTCAATTCAAGTGCAACAAGAGTATAGCCCAACCTACCATTGACCAAGTCCGGATAGTCTGTGAATACCCCGACGTATTTCCAGATGTTTTGCCCGGTATGCCCCCAGATCGGGACATCGAGTTTATCATTGAACTAATCCTGGGAACAGGACCCATAGCCTAGATGTTTTGCCCGGTATGCCCCTAGATCGGGACATCGAGTTTATCATTGAACTAATCCTGGGAACAGGACCCATAGCCTAGATACCATATAGTATGAACCCGTCTGAACTAGCAGAACTGAAGAAGCAACCAGATGTTGTGCTGGAAATTGGATTGATTCAACCAAGTGCATCACCATGGAGATCACCGGTTTTGTTTGTAGACAAGAAAGATGGAGGTAACCGTTTGTGTACGGAATATCATAAGTTGAATGATGTCACTGTCAAGAACAAGTACCCATTGCCCAAGATAGAAGATTTGTTTGACCAGTTGACTGGTGCCAAAGTGTTTTCTAAGATTGATCTTAGAAATGGCTATCATCAACTCAAGATTCACGCAGAGGATATTCCAAAGACTGCCTTTACCACCAGATATGGATTATACGAGTATACTATCATGTCTTTTGGATTAACCAATGCCCCCACTTTTTTCATGAATCTCATGAATAAGATTTTTATGGACTTCTTGGATAAGTTTGTCGTTGTTTTCATAGATGACATTCTGATTTATTCCAACTCAGAAGAAGAACATGAGCTATACCTAAGGACCATTCTTAGAACCCTTAGAGAGCATCAGTTGTATGTCAAGTTTAGCAAATGTGAATTCTGGATACAGGAAGTAGGATTCCTCGGCCACATTGTATCAGCCGGAGGAATTGCCGTTGACCCTGCAAAGGTGAATGATCTTGAAGATTGGCAAGCCCCAACCACTGAAACCCAAGTTCGTGCATTTCTCGGATTAGCGGGATATTACCGCAAGTTCGTAGAAGGATTCTCGAGTATCGCTAGACCCATGACCCAATTGTTGAAGAAGGACAAGAAGTTTGAATGGACAGACAATTGTGAAGCGAGTTTTCAAGAACTCAAGAGAAGACTGATATCAGCCCCAGTCTTGATCATGCCGGATATCACGAAGCCCTTTGACGTGTATTGTGACGCATCCAAGATCGGTCTCGGATGTGTGCTAATGCAAGAAGGAAAAGTTATACCCTATCTATCTCGACAACTGAAACAACATGAACAAAACTACCCAACCCATGACCTTGAGCTTGCAGCCGTAGTTCTAGCCCTGAAGACATGGAGGCATTACCTGATGGGAAACCGTTGTGAGATTTATTCGGATCACAAGAGCCTAAAGTATATATTCACTCAGAAGGAGCTGAATATGAGATAGAGAAGATGGATTGAGCTAATCAAGGATTACGACCTGGACATTCACTATCACCCCGGTAAAGCCAATGTGGTAGCAGATGCCCTTAGAAGATTGTCGTGCCGCTCGAACTCCATGATTTTGAAGGAGCAACCAAGTTTGCACAAGGAGATGGAAGATTTCCGAATGGAATTAGTGAGTGAAGGATTTTTGGCTAGCATAGAACTTCAACCCACTTTGATCAGCCAGATCAAGGAGGCGCAGAAAGGAAATGCTAGTATCAACGGAATCAAGCATCATATCGATACAGGCAAAGTACCCGGATTTACGGAAGACGAAGAAGGAGTTCTGCGGTACAAAGGACGTCTTTGTGTACCAGCAGATTCAGAGTTGAAAGAAGTTATTCTGAAGGAATCTCATGATAATCTTTATTCTATCCACCCCGGAGGAACGAAGATGTATCAGGATTTGAAGGAACAATTTTGGTGGCATAATATGAAGAGAGAAATCGGAAGCTATATCGCCAAGTGCGATATATGTCAGAGAGTCAAGGCGGGACATTAAGTTACTCATTCAGTGGATTTGCATGGGAAACTTGATGCTTCGGGTTCTGGTAGCAAGAAATCTAGAGACGGCAGATCCAAATATCGGTTTGGACAACATCCCTGTGGCCTATAAGACGGCAGGTCTTGCATCGGTTTTTGCCCTTCTTGCTACCACTAAAAGCTAAGCCAGCCCTCTCCAGAAAATTCTTAAACCTCTTCACATGTGGTATACCTCTGCCCATTTTTGTTACTGGCTGGCATAGCTCAAAACTAAGTTGGACTTGAGGCCACTGAGATGGGTCAATACAGGGCTCGATGGAACCAGCGTACGCAGCTCTGAACTTTTCCAGAGAGAAGTAGTCAGACAAATATTGATCCAAATGTGGTAGAGTTGTTTTGTTCACCAAGAAGACCAGTGCGTGGTCGCATGGTTCCCGGTATGCTGCCACTCTAAGCAGGTGCATTCCCGCCGCTCGATGTTCACAACATCCTTGTGGCCGTTTTTGGACATATCAACCACCTCACAGTTGTTGTTGTTTGAAGGGAGAACCCTAAGATGACCAAGCCCTCGGCTTCTCTTATGCAATTGTTGTACAACAGGCGGTAGCATATGGCCTCTAAGTCTCCAACCAATCTCTCTCATTATATTTAAGAGCTTCATGATCATACCCCGTATGTCGTCCATCAACATATGAACAGGACGGACTTTTATGTCCTTCACCCAGTTATTCAGGCATTCAGCTAGGTTGTTGTTTATGTAATCAACTTTGATGTCAGGGTTGAACTGACTCCTCTTGCATAGATGTGAATGATGTGTGGCCAAGTACTGGGGAAGATCTGGGGCTTCCGCAAAAATCTTGCTCATGAAATATTTGCAGCGCCCAGCTCTGTAAGATCTAGTAGCAGCAAACATGTAACCAAATGTGTTGCCTGCGTAGTGTCTGTATAGGTTGAGAATCAGGTGGGCATGGCATTCTCTGCCCTCAGCTTGCGGGAACACCTCCTTCACTGCATTCTTCAGACCTGTGCATGCATCTGCGGATATAGCTGTAGGGGTTCATAGCATGGAAAACAAAAAAATTCTACTACATGCACACAAACAAGCCAAGATCTATCTACTAGATTGTAGCAACGAGTCGATTAGAGTACTCACCCTCGAAGATTCCAAAGCGGTTAACGAGAGCAGATTCTCGTGGGTGATGTAGTCGTACACTTGCCGATCTCAAGATCACGTAGACGATCCTTCCGGCGCTACGTTCCGGCAGCGCTTCCACAGTCGGTCACACATTCGGTACTCGATGAATACCTTCCTCTCCCTTGTTCCAGCAGGCAGCGGAGGTTGTAGTTCTACCCTCGCGATTATGGCAGCACAGCAGCGTGGTGTCGGAAGTAGAGGGAAAATCCTGCAGGGCTTCGCCTAAGACGGAGCAGGTTACGGTGGATCTAGGGTTTCCGGCGATCTAGGTTTTAGAGGGCCAGGGAGGAGGAGGTGTGGAGTCGGCGGTGGCTAGGGCGATGGCGACGATCCGGCGGCGTCTTGGTGGGAAGGGTTCGTTGTGTGTGTCCTTGGGGCACCCCCTCCCCTCTATTTATGAGAGGTAGGGCATCTTGGGAGAGGGTAGTTAGAATCCTTCCCCAACTCCCTCTCCTAGTTGGCTTGTGGTGGAGGGAAAGAAGGATTCTTTCCGTCCTCCACTAGGATACATTGTCCCAGTTTGACTTTTCAAACTTGCCTTTTGACTTTCAATTTGGAGCTTTCTTTCTTTCTTGCAAATGCCCAACCAAGTGACCTAGGACATGATCCAATCATTCCACTTATCCAGGACACATTCATGTACCCTTCCCCTTCCGGTCCGGTGAACCTTCTAGAACCTCTCCGATGAAAACATCGGAATCACTCCAGAACTCCGGAATTGGACTTTCCTTATATGATGCTTATTCTCCGGACCATTCTGGATCTCCTCGTGATATCCCGGATCCCATCCAAGACTCCGAACAACATTCGGTCTCCCTACTTATATTCCGTATCTACTAAACAACATCGAATCCTTAAGTGTGTCTCCCTACGGTTCGTGAATTACGCGGACATGACCGAGACACTTCTCCAATCAATAACCAATAGAGGAATCTGGAAATTCATATGGCTCCCACATATTTATACGATTACTTTGCGATCGAATAAACCACTTACATACGATATCAATTTCCCTTTGTCTCGTGATAGTTTACTTATCCGAGGTTTGATCGTTGGTATCTTTGCATACCTAGTTCAACCTCGTTACTAATAAGTATTATTTTCTCGTTCCCGTGATATGTGATCCCTTGTGATCCAGTCACATGCTTGCAAGCTAATTGGATGACATTTTGATACGTCCAAAACGTATCTACTTTCTCGAACACTTTGCTATTGTTTTTCTTCTATATTTGTGTGATTTGGATACAACTAACACGGACTGACGCTGTTTTCAGCAGAATTACCTTGGTGTCTTGTTTTTGTGTAGAAAATGAACTATCAGGAAAAATCCCGGAAAATATGCCAAAAACTATTTCTCACCAGAAGATCCACGGAGCCATAGGGAAATTCTCGTAGTTGCATATCTAGAGGATTTACTTGGTGTCAAGCCTAAATTGAAAAAGAACTAAAAAATTGAGTATCACCTATTCACCCCCCCTCTAGGTGCCCATAAGATCCATTTCAACAGGGCAGAACAGTAACGGGCCTTACAAAAGGACTCATTACAATCCCGAAAAGTTTACGGGTCGCCGCGGGCAGCACCAGTGGGCCCATTTGCAACAGTGCATGACGCAATAGTAACATGACATGATACCATTGGGCTCTCTTAATGGGCCGACCCACTTAATAATTATCAGGCCTTGGCTGGGCCTGGCTTCTACCACGGTTTCATTGACAGTTAACGACACTACTGGACGTTAACGACATTCGCCACGTGGTAGTTTGATGATGTCAACAATCAACGCGGTTGGCAAACAGATCTACGACGAAACGACTTTTCGTGGCTAAAGGGTGCGATCCGCCACAGTCAAAAAAACTCATGGTAGATTCATTTGTGATGGGGCTTCTACCACGAAGGGCATCCATCGAAGAAGTCTTTTCAACCACGAAAAATAGACTTTCAACCACGGAAATCGTCCGTTGTAAAAGGACATTTTTTCTTGTAGTGTATGTCCAATACATATCACATTGCTTCGTTGATACTTTACATTGCTTGAGATGAAACACTAGGTTATTCTCGTTATCTGGCATGTACTCTTTACTCATACCATACTATCGATGTTCATGTGATCAACAACTTGATCACGTGTCCAGCCAGACAATTATGAACATCATAGCACATGAGTGGGTCCAGAGTGTATCTCTCCATCGTCAGGAGTAGCAATTCCCGTAAACACACCATGTGAATAATTGGCTACCATCCGGTGACATGGTTATACCCCGCGGGTACACGACCTCAGCATACCTAGTCCAGCCCAAGGAAGGCCCACGGCAAATATACGTCGGCCCATGAAGACTTTTGGGTGGCCAGGGTCCATGACGCCTTCGGATCCTTAGAAAGCAAGACTAGAGTAGATAGGAAATTCAAAGGGGTAAACCCTAAAACCTGTAACCGACTCGATCTGTTCCTGGGACCTGCCTAACTCTATATAAAGCCTAGGAGGGCACGGCGAGGAGGGCATCACATAACCTCTCGCATACACACCTCCACGCCAGATTGCATCTTCGCACCCCTGTAACCTTCGGTTTCACCATAATCAGAGCAGACAAGCAGGAGTAGGGTTTTCCCTCCGGGGGCCTGAACCTGGGTAAACCTCGTGTCCCCGTGTTGCTTGTTTGCTAACTGTTCCGCGATCTCCAGCATCCCCACCTTCTCCAAAACCCAAGTCCATAACAATGGGCATTGAAGAGATTAAACCTCGTTAATTGGGCGCCGTCTGTGGGAACTGGGGACGCTGATTGTGCGATCGTGACGGTCCCATCAACAACGATCTACGATTCAGCGATCTACAACCCAGCAATCTTTCTGGAGCGAATCAAATTTGGCTCTCTAGTATCAAACGACAGTCGGACCACGTCCGCTAAAATTCGTTTGCCTCAGCGGATCAACATGATCATCAATACCTAGGTCGTATCTGGCCTAAATTCGTCGTCGGGCAGCAAGGATCGTGGAAGCGAGCATATAAAAATCTGCTATCGAGCTTCACATTAGATTCCATCCGGTTGCGTTGCTGCAGATCGGAGCATAGCCAGATTTACTGGGTCCTACTTGGTTTGCTGTACGGCACTTGGGTCATAATACAACTCAAGGAGCAAGAAAAAAAGAAGCAAAGAAAAAGGAAAGTGCACCGCACGGATCGGAGCACAACTCAAGGAGTAAGGAAATAGAAAAATAAAAAGAAGTACACCAATCAAGCTCACCGATCAGAAGAAGAGAAGAATAAAATAAGGAACTATGTGTGTGCGTGTATGGATCAACACTTTATCTGACTCCACTGCGTCAAACTCGGTCTGTATGCTTCGACTCCCTCCATCACTCAGATTACTATATCTATTGCGTCAAACTCTGTCCAACAAATATTTCACGACTTCGTCGTGCGACCCACTATGATCTTTGGATACGGCGACCCGATACAGTCCTCCACTGCTGTGGTCCGTTACGGTCTCCGGATGCGACAACTCATCATCACCACGCGACTCCGGTCCGCCGGGTGACCTGCTCCAACGTCAACTACATGGCTGCTGCACAACTCTCGACTGCCACATTGATTACTCGTCTGGCGTCGATCTCGCAACCTGCTAGGATCCGCTATGACCTTCAGCTCTACGCTCGGGGGATGCGGCGACTCCGTCGCGTGACCCGCCGAGTCCTCGACACTGGCGACCCGCCATAGTTTTCGACTCTAGCGCTCCGCGGAATCTTCGGCTGCGGTGACCTGCTGCATCTTTTTGGATGCGGCGACCCGACGCGACCTTCGATTGCGGCAACTGGCCGCTTCGGCTTCAGCGACCACGACTCGGGGGCTCCTTCGACTCCCCCGACCGCGACCCGCAGGTCGTATTGGCTCTCGTGACCGCGATCTGCCGGTTGTGTTGGCTCCCGCGACCCGTTCACCTCGTCGATAACAAACAAAGCTAAGTTCACTATTCAGAGTTGATTTTCTTTCTTACTTTAATCGCACTCGAAACACTCGGGGGCTACGCCCTTTTCGAGTAATCTAATGTGCATCGGCTCCACGCACTCGAGCACCTCGAATGCGACAGCCCGAGTAGCTGATTCTGCCTGATCGTTGAATCCTTGAACTCCGAGTGCCTCGGCAAGGTACTGAGACTAAGGGTAATCAGGCTAACGAAAAAGCCTAGCATACGGTGCAACAATGTCGGCTCGATCGGCACCAGAATCTTACTGTACAAGCCGAAAGGAAAATATTTTTTACAAGATACAAGTACTTCATAATTTTTTATATTTTATGCAGCTTACAAGGACGTCGACTGCGTCGAGCTATTTTATCGGGTCCTCCAATAGGAGTCGACGAAACAACTGGCTACGCCATAAACTCAAGGCCCGAGTCGAAACCCTCCTCGGATGGTTGCATCACTTGATGCTACACAGACGCGACGCTGACTCGATGCACTTCCGGGTCAGTGGTTTCTCCTCACATGAGTCTCCACTCGAGTCTGCGACTCGACTAGACGCTCGGGGGCTACTCCTATCAGGAGCGCTGGTCGTTCACCCGATGTACTTTCGGGTCAGCGGTACGCCCATTAGATTTTCGGATACAACTACATGATACCAGACTCGAGTCTTTGCCCGAGTCTGTGACTCCGCGAGACACTCGGGGGCTACTCCAAACTGGAGCGCTGATCGCGCACACAGAAGATCTTCGAGTGGCATGCTTCGATTCCTCACTCGAATCAACGATTTGACTAAGGACTCGGGGGCTACTCCCATAGGGAGCGCTGGTCGCGCACCCCAGGCATGATTAAGGTAGCACACCAATGTTGATTCTTCGAGTCCTACGTCGAGTCTGCGACTCCACTACGGACTCGGGGGCTACTCCCATAGGGAGGATGGATTCAAGCATCCGAAAATTTTGTGTCCTACGGACCTAAAGTCAACAACGACTGAATTAAAGTCTCTGCTCGAGTCTACGACTCGAACAGACACTCGAGTTACTCCCATAGGGATACCGGTCGCACCCTATGAATCTTCGACTGTGATCCTTCGGATCAGCATGCAAAAACTTTTCGGCAACTCTGCCCCAATTAAACGCTAAGTGAGCAACATTCTCCTTGGCCACCCAAAACACCTCCGCGGTGATAAACATTCGATGCCGGGTTCAAGGATAAGACCTCAGATATCATCGATGGCTCAACGCACACGATCGCGCTCGCTAGTATGAATCTGCGCAACAAAGTGCGATAAAAAATCCCGACGGACGCGTTGGGTACATCATTTAAATTCACTGGAATTCCACTCCTGTAAGTCCTCCGTGGACTGAGTCGAATTACACCAGCATATGTTCCGGGTTCGAGTCGAGGGACTCGCACCTGAAGAAGATCGTGTTGTTTTGTCCTAAGACAGTTAACTGACCCTGACCGTCGGGAGAGTCAGGCACACGCATCAACAATCCCTACACATTCTCTTGAGAAACAGAGTTGCACCCGAAGGATTGAAGAGTCCTTAGCCGAATCTATGATTCGACTGAACACTCGGGGGCCACTGACATGGTTATACCCCGCGAGTACACGACCTCAGCATACCTAGTCCAGCCCAAGGAAGGCCCACGGCAAATATACGTCGGCCCATGAAGACTTTCGGGTGGCCAGGGCCCATGAAGCCTTCGGATCCTTGGAAAGCAAGACTATAGTAGATAGGAAATTCAAAGGGGTAAACCCTAAAACCTATAACCGACTCGATATGTGCCCGGGACCTGCCTAACTCTATATAAAGGCTAGGAGGGCACGACGAGGAGGGCATCTCATAACCTCTCGCATACACACCTCCACGCCAGATTGCATCTGCGCACCCCTGTAACCTTTGGTTCCACCATAATCAGAGAAGACAAGCAGGAGTAGGGTTTTTCCTCCAGGGGCCTAAACCTGGGTAAACCTCGTGTCCCCTTGTTGCTTGTTTGCTAACCGTTCCACGATCTCCAGCATCCCCATCTTCTCCAAAACCTAAGTTCATAACAATGGGCATTGACGAGATTAAACCTCGTCATCCGGTAAGACAAAAGACCAACATTATGATTACTCTTGTTCAGAGAAATGTTTGAAGAGTACGGCCACATCCATATTGTACCCAAAAGTTCTCATGTGTCTTGCCATCAAACGAACTTTAGTAAAGGCAATACATTGTTTATGAGAAACTAATGATAAATAATATTGAAGATGCATTTCACGGTATATCATGTTCGGTCTATCCATTATCGTTGTTCTCCTAACAACTCCGATCTCATATATCATTGGCAACTCCATAACACATTGTCGTTTCTCCGATAGTCACGAAAGCCAAAACTATCAGTGATACATGAACTAGTCTTAAAGGCAAGACTAGGGACATCTAAATGGTCTTTATAATTCCACACATGTATTAGGATTTTCCGCCAAATACTCATTATCCATAACTAATACAATTATAGCATGGAATAATAAACTTAATCATGGACATGAAATATAGAATAATACAACTTATTATTGCCTCTAGGGCATATTCTCATCAATAAAGGCACCAGAGCCTAGGGTTATAGGTAAAATCCATACCGGATAGTTATAGAGTCCTACACTAATATTAACTACTATTTATGTCTTGTACTCCAAGATTCCAACTTCATCTACCTTGGTACCGTAGCCTTCCTGTTATTCGGTATGGACCTCCCTTCTAGATTTCTCTAACTGAGTCACCCAGCAGGCCATATGCCATACTACCATCCGTGGGCCACCCGAGTTAGCTGGAATAAAGCTATGTTATATGGTGATGCGATGATACCCATAATTCATATCCTCAACACAGTGCTGGGGATTCATCTCCACGTAGTGAATCTTGCCAATTCTCCTCTCTAACTATCCACCACAAGCTAGACAAGGTATAGTTTAGGGACCGATTATATTTGTGCCCTAACCCCTATAACTGAGTCAATACAACCTTGACTGGAACCTGATACATCACCTTTTCCAATCACCTAGGCTGAAAAACTTGAACACAAAAAGGTTATATAGGGTTTGTAGATAATCCTACATAGTACATTCTTTGAGATTCACACAAAATGCTTTTCCACTTCCCTTGTTAGGCTTGCTGGGCCGCGTGACATCACTGCTCCGCTGCAGGCAAAATGGTGCTCGGTAGCGTGTCCCATATGACATGGTTATTGGGAACCCCTATACAACATGTGCAACTATGTTTACGGGCGTACGCCTACACACAACTCCATGGTGGGCCCATGTAGAGTGCTCCTTTTTTCTATTTTGCCTTATAATTCATTTTTTTCCTTTTCTCCATTTTATATTTTTAACTGTTATACATTTATATTCATGCGTTTTAACAAAATGTCCGCATTTAAAAATGTTTAAATTTGAAAAAACAGATTCTATTGCTTTGTTTTGATATTTTAAATTTTTGAAAAAGTTGAGGTTTTAAAAATGTTCAAAATTTTAAGAATTTCAAATTTTTGAAAAATATGAAAAGAAAAAGCATGAAAAACAAAAAAAACTAAAGGGAAAAGGGGGAAAAGTAAAAAAAAATATATAAACAAAAAATAAAATAAAAAGGTAAAAGAAGAATATGAGGAAACATAAAATGGAAACAAAGAAAAGAAAACAAAATAAACAAAGCAGGAAAAATATAGAGACCGAGGTCGACTCCATCAGCCGACACTAAAGGGGGTGTATTGTGGACCATGCCAAAGGGTGCGGACAACTGGGCTAGCCTAGTTGATGCATTTTATATTTTACATTTTTCTTTTTTCTTTTCTAGTTTTTGTTTTTTTATGCATTTCATATTAAACTCTGAATAGTTCTATAATGATGATTTAACAAATTGCAAACATTTTTACATATCCATGAATATTTTTAAATATCATGAACACAAATTCAAAAAATATGAAATAAAACTAGAAAATCATAAAGAAAAAATTAAAAATAATAATCAATTTTTGAAAATCATGAACCAAAATTTGAAAATCTATTAAATAAAACTAAAAAATCATGAAGACATTACAAAATTCGTAAACCAATTTTTAAAATTATGAACCAAAATTCAAAAATTCATGAACCAAAATTATGAAGAAAAATTCAAAAATCATAAACCAATTTCGAAAATCATGAACCAATTTGAACAGCCAAAATTCGAAAAAACAAAATATTTTTTAAAAGTAATGAACATTTTTGAAAAATAATAATGAGTTTTCTAAAAAAATATATAAAAATAAGAAACAGAAAAGAAAAATAAAAAAGAAATAGAAAAAATAGATAAAAAGAAAAGAAAAAGTAAAACGAAAAGCCTAACACAAACTAGGTCGGCCCAACAGGACCTGCACCCTGTGCGATGCTTGTCGCCCGCGCCATGGTGCTGCTATAGAATGCTTGCCGCACACACAATTTAGGACTGCACTTGAAAGATTTTTTCTGGGCCACACTAATGTGGCCCAATAACAGGTAGAGGTTTGTTTTCCTCTTCTTTATAAAACTTTCCAAAAGCTATAGCTTTTTCAAAACCAAATTATTTTCAAAATAATAAAAATGTTAAACTTGAAGATTTTAAAATTTGAATATTTTCATTTTTGAACATTTTTAAAATCTAAACATTTCTAGATTTTGAACATTTTTTAAAAATCCTAATATTTTTCAAATTCGACGCTCTCAAAATTTAAACATATTTAGAACCTGAGTAATTTTAATCTAAGCATTTTCAAATCTAAACATTTTTCAACATTTAATTTTTTTCAAATCTGAACATTTTTAGTATAAATAAATGTTTAAAAGGTGAAATAAAAAAATTACAAAAACATAATAGGAAAAAACACAAACAAAAATGAAATAGAAAATAAAGAAGATACCGTACCTATAAATGGACCGGCCCAAAAAGGATGTCCCTAAGGCGTAGCGGCTCCCGCAATGAGCAGAGATCCGTGTCACCGATGGCGTATAGCATTGTGGTGTTTTTTTTAGAGCAACCACATATTTCATTAATTGAAAATCAAGTTACATGAAGTAACACATGTGGACATTAAAAGATAGACCGGGATAAAATAATTATCCTGAAAACACTGCAGATAAAAGACTAAGAGATCGAGAAATACAAAACGACCCCTAGATTTTACTGCCACCACCGAATCTAGCGGCCTCTGCCAAACTCCAGCGCTGTCGAGACGAACGCCGAAAGAGACGCCGGACCTCCACCATTGCAAGATGCAAAAAAGCACCATCGCCAACGAGGCTTTGTGAGTCGATAAACAGGCCTGCTGCATGTAGCGAGGCACATGTCGCTGTGGCATGTCGACCGGGGGACGTCCCGTGCTGTCTTGGACCAAGATCCGTTGCCTTCTGTCGACGAAGTCAAAGGAGAAAGGCAGATCTACCACCTTAGGATCAACATCCTTGATCCAGAGAAACCACCTCGTTCCGCCTGCCAGCGCCATCGCGGATAACAACGGGCGCCAGCGACACAATAGGAAATAGATCTCGCCAGATTTGAAGAACGACGAGAAGACCAAGCTGCCGATCTGAAAGACCAAACAACAAACATTGCCATCACCTCCGAGGCGCAACCATGAAGATCAGCACCAGTGTGGGAGTAGAGATGAGACAGATTTATTCGTCCGAACGCGGCTCCCACCAGCCCAACGACGCACCACGATAAAAATACCCTAACCCTAACTACTTGATGAAGGAACAAGGTTCCTCTCTCGCCAGCCGCTGGAGCGGCAGGCAAAGGGAGAGGGAACCAGTTCGATCGCCGGCTGAGATCTAGGGAGGGAAGTGGGTTGACAGCCGCCGCCTGAGGAGACGAGCGACAGGAGTTGGGGTCGCTAGCATTTCGTACTGAGTAGTTAGTTGACTCCCTTGCTTGGATAGCAGTACTCGCATAGTGGTGTTATGTGGGTGTGTTTATTGCTACGGTTGTTACGGTTTGCCTTTCTTGAGAGAGAGAGAGATACGGTTTGGTTTTTGACTAGAGAGGCTCTTGCATTTTCGAGATTTGAACTAGGCCTTTGTAATTCTGAAAGTCCGGACCGGGCTCGGGCCGTACCCTGTGAAGGGAATATGCCCGAGAGGCAATAATAAAGTGGTTATTATCATATTCCTTATTTATGATAAATGTTTATTTTGCATGCTATAATTGTATTAATACGGAAACGTTAATACATGTGTGTTTAATAAACAAATAGAAAGTTCCTAGTTATGCCTCTCTTATAAACTAGCTCGTTGATTAACAAGATGATCATAGGTTTCCTGATCATGGACATTGGATGTTGTTAATAACGAGGTCACAACATTAGTGTAATGGTGTGATGAACATTCATCCGAAGTATAGCATTACGATCAAAGTCATTGAGTTTATATTGCTATAACAACTTACGAAGTGATCCTAATCCTTAGACCATGAGATCATGTCAATCACTAACAGGAAGAGTTTCTTGATAACATCAAACGTCACACCGTAATGTGGTGATTATAAAGATGGGTTCGAACTAATAAAGTGTTATGTTGAGGCTCATGGATCAAGAGTGAATTTGTTCATCCCGATGACGGATAGATATACTCTGGGCCCTCTCGGTGATATCACATTGATTAGCTTGCAAGCAAGTGATTTGATCACTAGAATGTTATATCACGAACGAGAAAGAGTGCATGTCAGTAACGAGATCAAACTAGGTATGGAGATACCGATGATCGAATCTCGGACATGTAATATATCGCGAAACAAAAGGATTAAGATACTAGCGTAAAAGGTCCCGACGATCACAAGAAAGTCATCGTTGAATGTGTGGGAGTCAGTATGGGTCTCCAGATCCCGCTCGATTATTGATCCGAGAGGGGTCTCGATCATGTCCGCATTATTCGCGAACCGTAGGGTGACACACTTAAGAGACACCGACATCCAATTGGAGCAAAAGTTTCATGACGAAAAGAAAAGGAAAGCGCAGGAATTTATTTCACTAGACACCGAAACTGTTTCGGTTGAAATTGCTGAAACTGGTTCTGCATGTGAAATGGAATACTAGCAAGGGGTTTTATGTGAATGTTTGTTAATTAAAGTAATTAACAAAATTCTGAATAAATAAATAAAAGAGTTTTATTTAAATGAGAGCTTGCATTAAATTTGGTGGAAATTTAATGCATGTGAGTGGATTTATGAGTGGAGGCTTTTTAATGGGAGTGGAGGCTTTTCATTTTGAGTGGGAGCTCCACCCACATGAATGTGGAAGAGGTGGGGGCAGCCCCATGGCTGGGCGCATGGCCCCTTGGGTGCCCCCCCTCTCCCCTATAAAAGGCCCCCTTCTCCTCCTCTCACAACACACCTCCTCGTGAAGGATCTCTCTCCCCTCTAGAATTTATCCCCCATGGTCTCGGACTAGCGAGATACATGTTCCCGGTGGATTTTCGGCAAGAAAGAGTTGTGCTTCCGCTGCATCGCTGGAGCGAGGAGGCGGAGGTTGCTCGGTGCCTCGAACGTGTGTGCGAGCACGGATGCTACTTGTTTTGCGCTAGGACTTCCTCTCGATCTTGAGATCGGCAAGAGATCGTCTACATCAACCACGAGTGGGACTCGTTAAACTTTGTCGGTCTTCAAGGGTATGTTCTACGGATATACATCCGCCCGTTGTTTGTATCTAGTATAAATAGATCTTGGTATATAGTTCACCGTAGGAAAATTTTTGTTTTCTATGTCGCGAACCCTTCAAAGGTATCGAGCCGGATCTATGCGTAGATACTTTGCACGGTAGTACACATATGAGTATGTGGGCGATGATGATCATTTTATTGCTTCTTAGTTGTACTTTGGATATTGGTGGCATAGTGGGATGAAGCGGCGGACAAACTTTACATGTCCTCGCATGAGACTGTTCCACGCTTGACATGCAACTAGTTTTGCATAAGTGGCTAGCGGTGTCCTCTCTCCTACTATAGTCAATATCTAATTTGCAACGAGTTGTCAACAATTTGGTTATCCTCGTTGTGGTTCATGTTCGTAGGGTAAGAACGGTTCTATCTCGAAAGCCCTAAGCCACGTAAAACTTGCAATGGATAAATTAGAGGCGTCTAGTTTAGATTGTTCTTTGGGCTAGTGTTATGATGTGGTGATGTTGTAAGTAGAAGTATAAGATGATACTCTTACAACACACATAACGTGTAATCTCCATAGACCTTGGACTTACACATAAAGGTATGATAGTGATCATACCACGATGCACATGATAGAGATCATATGCGAGAACCATATCATTCCACTAATAAACATGTGATGTTTGATAGCATCTTATATTGCTTGTTTGCTTTATTAGCATAATAAGATGATCCTCATTTAGATATCAAGATAAAATGTGTTCTTCCTTAAGTATGCACCGACAATGTTTCGTCGCTTCAAGACATCACGTGATGATCGGGTGTACTTGAATCCTCGAGCACTCTCGGTGTAAGACAGTTACACGCGAATACTAAGGTTCTTACTTGGCGAGCCTAGCATGTACAGACATGGCCTCTAACACGGACCGAAAGGTTAAGCATGAGTCATATAGTAGATATGATGCCCATTTGATGCTCGCTTTGAAGCTACAATCGACTCACGTGATGATCGGACTTGGTGTAGTGGATTTGGTTCATGTAATCACCAAAAAGGCACGAGGGATGTCGTTTTTGAGTGGGAGTTCATTTCTAATTTGGATTAGTAGAACTCAATTTATCATAAATTAAATCAAAGTGAATTTGCATAATTTGTTGTAGTCATTGGCATTCGCTCACCACCTTATGCATAGTTGTAATTGAGATAATAGAACTATAGAATTACGGATATATACTTTACTTAACCGGTATCGTGTTGAGTGTCAATCTAAAGTTTAAAGTCCTATTGCAAACTTTCAGCAAATTTCTATTTACTCCGTGAAATTTAATAATTGGTATTAAATCGAGAGTAACAATTCCAGTGTTAGTATCTTAAGTATCATGTTTGCCTCCATGATTCTTGATTTAAACATCAAGTTTATCTAGGAGCTGAAAGAATTGTTTCAGAAACCATCATGTGTGGCAGATATAACGATATCTGAAACAATGTTTTGGTTGAAATATGATAGAGTATAATATATGTTCTCATATTGGATGAGAATTTATGAAGGTTGGAGATGCTAGACATCCTAATCATCCAAAAGGGTTTTGGAAAGTAATGTTATACTCACGATTCGCCTTTATAAGCTAAAGTAGCTTGATCATGAATGTCGTCATGATAAGGGTGAATAGAATATGTATGTAAAATGTTTACTACACTAAAAGATTACTAAAGAATGGATTTTGAAAGAATACCGATCATTTGATGATGGTGATCTACTTCAAAGTGCAAGTCCAAAGGTATTATTATTTGAATATACACGCTTTGGACTATGTGTCATGTGTATGGCGCCACTGTTGATGTTGATAGTTTCTTTTAAAAGGAAAAGGAAATGCTGAAAGAGAATCTATAAAATATATTTGGCGAAAAGAAAAGATTGGAAATATCCAATTTAGGTATATATATGATATACATGTTATGGTTGTATTCTTTGCTTGTTAAACAATGTGGTTCTTGGGTATTGGATACCGAATTGGTTGGTATGAAATTTCATACGAATGACGCAATTCATGAACCACAATGGCCTAAGTAACTAGCAAGAGAAAATGTGATGATGTTCATCGAAAACAAACAAACCGTTGTTTGTATTTCTCGCTGACATCAAAGCTTGACTTCAAGATTTGTTTTAATAATTGTTATTTGAATCGTATTATAAGAACAAAGGTTGTTCAAATAATTACCGTATTCCATATAAGATGGATGATTTACAAATCTAGTTGAAGAAAGACTTCAAGATTTGTTTTAATAATTGTTATTTGAATCAGGTATTATAAGAACAAAGGTTGTTCAAATAATTACCGTATTCCATATAAGATGGATGATTTACAAATCTAGTTGAAGAAATCACATCCATAAATCCTAATGCTAAAATGTTGCAAGACAAATGATTGAAAGATCACTTACAAGTGACATCATGTTAAATTATATTGGAAAGAAAACATGAAGAATCTCCATATTCATGGTTTTTGGAGTCTTTGATTTGATCAAGTGACGCTTGTGAGACTTTCCTGGATAATTAAAACTTCGCTCAAAGGCCAAAGAAGAATGAACGACTAAAATATTGGAATTTATACATATCGATGTATGTAGTCCATTATGTGCAAAATAGCGATGGGTTTCAACTTCATATGCTTTCTCCTAATTTTGAGTGAATATTCACTTAATGAGAAAGAAGTATGAAATATTTGAAAACGTTTTCAAAGACTTTCAAGATGAAGTGAAAATCATTATAACAAGAAAATAAATGAATTATGATTTGATCATAAAGGGATTTATTTGAGTTACAAGTGTAACAAGAAAATAAATGAATTATGATTTTATCATAAAGGGATTTATTTGAGTTGCAAGTTTAGCAAAACACCTAGATTTACATCTCCCAAAACACCATAGGAGTATGGAGTGTTTGAGATTTGTAATGAAACCTTGCTTGACATGGATGGATCAAAAGTGTTATTTATAAACTGCCATTATGTTTTAAAAGATTAAAGCTTTAGAGACTACCGCTTTTAATCGAAAAGAGCTTCATCTTGATCCGTTGAAATGACACCATATGAGTTATGGTTTGGGGTAAAACCCAAGTTGTCCTTTCTTAAATTTTGGTATGCTAAACATAAGTAAGATGTTTACAACCAAAGTCGGATGAGCATGTCTTTGTAGGTTATTTTGAATAACAATTGGTTATTCCTCCTTAACACCGAGGACAAAAGGGTTTGTCGCTTGAAATGTGAAGTTTCTTGAAGAAGGAATTTTTCATAAATGTTAAGTGGGAGGACAATAGAACTTTGATAAGGTTAACGAATCTTAGCTAAATGTCTTTGCTGAGTCATGCAAGGAAATCGCTCGAGGCTGCCATAATGCTCATAGCTTATGTGCCTCAAAGGTTGTGGTCACGAGGTCTAAAGTTCCTATTGAACCAAGAAGGTCGGTTAAACAATCAAATGCTAAGATTTGAGAGTAAATCATTATTGTTTGACAATGATGAACCGAATACATACAAAGAAGCGATGATGGGCCCCGACTCATAAATGGCTTGAAGCCATAAAATCCGTGATAGTTCCATATACGAAATCAAGTTTTGAACTTGGAAGACCCTCGAGAAGGTGTAAAACCTATCGGTCGATTTGGATCTATAAAGAAATGACATGGATGTCTCACATCTATGAAATATTCACATGTTGTAAAGTATTTTATGACAATGTTCAAAGAGTTGACTATGACAAGATTTGATCTTTCATAGCGATATTTAGTCCGACGGATTAAAGTAGCAACCACTACATATAACTTGGTATATGGTAGATGAATAAACAAAACAAAGTTCTTCTAATAGAATGGTTACCTAGGACGTGTACATGACACGGTCCAAAGGGTTTTGTTAAATTCAAAGGATGCTAAAGGGCATGCAAACTTCAATGGTTGAAGTAAGCATCGCGAGTTGGAATCTTCACCATGATGAAAACGAGTTTTCATCGAGACGATGAAGATGCTTGCATTTGCAAGAAATTAAGTGGGAGCGCTAAGACATATTTCTAATACATTATGTGGAGGACATCTTGTTGATTAGAAATGATGTATATTTTATTGACAATGGTTAAGAATTTCATTTCGATGAAAGACTTAGGCAAAACCCGAATATTTAGCGTGAATGTCTATAGTGGATAGACTGTGACGCCAATATGGTTATGCCAAACGTACATATATGAGATATTGAAGGAGTTCAATATAAAAACGACAAGAAACAGTTCTTGTTGCATGGAAAGGAATTGTATCAAGATTCAAGTGTATCGACACTTGATAAGTGAAACAAGATTCAAGTGTTTTGACACTTGATGAGTGAAATCACAAGAATGTTTTGATCAATCATACCATGATATGTACACATCCATATGTCCTATGCTCTAAGTGTTATAAGCATATACCGAATGAATCATAAAATGATCATTGGACTATAGTAAGGATATTCTTATGATCTTTTGGAAGAACTAAGAATATATTTGTGTAGAGGTGACAAACAATTACAAATAGTTCATTGTAAAGCGTTACATTGATACTAGTTTTGTCACAAGATACAAATTAAGTTTATCTCCTTTAAACTATGGGTGACGCAATGTAATGGAAAGGAGATTCCATGATGGATTTGGAAGAGTTCCAAAGTTAAGACATTGTGACGGATACTACAACAAAAAGGCTAAGTATATGACTGCTATAGTAGCAGGAGAGGAGGGAAATTTGTGTCAAGTAGTTTGTTATCAAACTAAGGTGTGGTTCGCAACGGGCTAACACTAAAGATATATTGTATGACAATAGTATCGACGTGTTTTAACCCCAAGGAACTAAAGGTCTCACCGAATGACCAAATTTATACAATGCCATCTCATTGGAGAATGAGTGATGCGTGAAGGCGCAAAGACATGCAAATACACACGGACCTGAAACGTCAGATCCGTAGATTATGTTAACCACTTGCAATTGTGTATTTGGAACACCAGAAAGCCATAGGTGTTCAATACACAAAGTTTTCAAACTAGATTATTGTCTCTAGTGCAAGTGGGAGACTGAAGGGAATATGCCCGAGAGGCAATAATAAAGTGGTTATTATCGTATTCCTTATTTATGATAAATGTTTATTTTGCATGCTATAATTGTATTAATACGGAAACGTTAATACATGTGTGTTTAATAAACAAATAGAAAGTTCCTAGTTATGCCTCTCTTATAAACTAGCTCGTTGATTAACAAGATGATCATAGGTTTCCTGATCATGGACATTGGATGTTGTTAATAACGAGGTCACAACATTAGTGTAATGGTGTGATGAACATTCATCCTAAGTATAGCATTACGATCAAAGTCATTGAGTTTATATTGATATAACAACTTACGAAGTGATCCTAATCCTTAGACCATGAGATCATGTCAATCACTAACACCGGAAGAGTTTCTTGATAACATCAAACGTCACACCGTAATGGGGTGATTATAAAGATGGGTTCAACTAATAAAGTGTTATGTTGAGGCTCATGGATCAAGAGGAATTTGTTCATCCCGATGACGGATAGATATACTCTGGGCCCTCTCGGTGATATCACATTGATTAGCTTGCAAGCAAGTGATTTGATCACTAGAATGTTATATCACGAACGAGAAAAGAGTGCATGCGGTAACTAGATCAAACTAGGTATGGAGATACCGATGATCGAATCTCGGACATGTAATATATCGCGAAACAAAAGGATTAAGATACTAGCGTAAAAGGTTCGACGATCACAAGAAAGTCATCGTTGAATGTGTGGGAGTCGATGGGTCTCCAGATCCCGCTCGATTATTGATCCGAGAGGGTCTCGATCATGTCCGCATTATTCGCGAACCGTAGGGTGACACACTTAAGAGACACCGACATCCAATTGGAGCAAAAGTTTCATGCCGAAAAGAAAAGGAAAGCGCAGAATTTATTTCACTAGACACAAACTGCTTTGGAAATTGCTCAAATTCTGGTTCGCATGTGAAATGGAATACTAGCAAGGGTTTTATGTGAATGTTTGTTAATTAAAGTAATTAACAAAATTCTGAATAAATAAATAAAAGAGTTTTATTTAATGAGAGCTTGCATTAAATTTGGTGGAAATTTAATGCATGTGAGTGATTTATGAGGAGGCTTTTTAATGGGAGTGGAGGCTTTTCATTTTGAGTGGAGCTCCACCCACATGAATGTGGAAGAGGTGGGGCAGCCCCATGGCTGGGCGCATGGCCCCTTGGGTGCCCCCCTCCCCTATAAAAGGCCCCTCTCCTCCTCTCACAACACACCTCCTCGTGAAGGATCTCTCTCCTCTAGATTTTATCCCCATGGTCTCGGACTAGCGAGATACATGTTCCCAGTGGCTTTTGGCAAGAAAGAGTTGTGCTTCACTGCATCCTGGAGCGAGGAGGCGGAGGTTGCTCGGTGCCTCGAACGTGTGTGCGAGCACGGATCTTGCTGTTTCTTGGCGCTAGGACTTCCTCTCGATCTTGAGATCGGCAAGAGATCGTCTACATCAACCACGAGTGGGACTCGTTAAACTTTGTCGGTCTTCAAGGGTATGTTCTCTACGGATATACATCCGCCCGTTGTTTGTATCTAGTATAAATAGATCTTGGTATATAGTTCACACCGTAGGAAAATTTTTGTTTTCTATGCTGCGAACCCTTCACCCTGGGCTTGAGAATTGGTTTTGCATTGAGAAAGAAAAGATAAATTCGATCCCTCTCCGACCATATTATCCTCATCTAGAGATCTCGAGCTCTTAGATTCAAATCCGATGTACTCACTCCGTTCAAAATAGATGTCTCAAATTTGTTAAAATTTAAATAAATCTGGACACTATTTAGTATATAGATTCATCCAAAATTTGAAAAATCCAAGACATTATTCTTGGACGGGGGGAGTAGAATAGACGGTCACGGCCTTTCCTTCACACACAAGTGGTTGAACCGTGGAGCCATCCCGTTTGGAAACCATAGTCCGAGCTGTACTAGAGCATCTCCACTCGCCTTTTTTGGACGCCAATCCCGAGGCGAATTTTTGTTCGGACAACGAAAATTTTTCGACTCCTCCTTCTTCACTCAAGAACAGTATCGGGCCGATGCCGAACACGACATCAAGTCTCGATTTCGCCGACGGCCAGGCCAAGCAGACGTAGGCCAAACCAACGCAGGCCGAGGACGCCGAGGTGGACGCCGTGGTTCCGACGAAATCCAAGGGAAAGAGGAAGCCGGGCACATCGGCGCCGGAGCCACGGATCAAGTGGACAGTGCCTGAGGACCTTTGTCTCGCCGACTCCTAGAAATCGGTGAGTATGGATCCTATCACCGGTGCCAACCAGAACTCCGACAACTACTGGAAGCGCGTGGAGCTAGCGTTCAACAAGCGTAGCCTTTGTGACCCGAAGTATAACAAAATTCATATGGAGCGAGGGGAGAAGGCCATGATCAACCATTGGGGGCTCATCCATCAGGCGTGTAGCAAGTGGCACAACTATATAAAGGAGGTCAAACTGTAGGGGTTTGTAGCATGGAAAACAAAAAAATTCTATCGCATACACACAAACAAGCCAAGATCTATCTACTAGATTGTAGCAACGAGTTTATAGAATCACTCACCCTTAACGAGAGTAGATTCTCGTGGGTGATGTAGTCATACACTTGCCGATCTCAAGATCGCGTGGATGATCCTTCCGTACGTGTTCGGCCAGCTTCCGCGATCACGTCGCTTAGATTGATGAAGACCTTCCTCTCCCTTGTTCCAATAGGCAGCGGAGGTTGTAGTTCTCCCCTCGTGATTCCGGCAGCACGACGGCGTGGTGTCGAAAGTAGAGGGAAGATCCCGCAGGGCTTCGCCTAAGCCGGATGCGAGTTATGATGGATTAGGGTTTCCCGGAAATCTAGGGTTTAGAAATCCGGGAGGAGGAGGTGTCGGCGGCGTCTAGGGCGGCGGCGGCGGGCTCGGGTGGAGAGGGCTTGGAACTTGTGTGTTGTGTTGGGGCAGACCTCCCCCTCTATTTATGAGAGGGGACAGCCTTGGGAGGGGTGGGTTTGAATCCAAACCCAAACCCAAGTTGGATTGAGAGAAGGACTTGTTTCTTCTCCCACTAGGAAACCATTGTTCCAGTTTGACTTTTTCAAACTTCCGTTTGTCTTTCAATTTAGAGCTTTATTTCTCTCTCTCATATGCCAACACCAAGTGACCTTGGATATGATCCAACCATTCCACATACCCATGACACATTCATGGACCATTCTCCTTCTGGACCGGTGAACCTTCTAGACCCTTCTAAAACCTCTCCGATGAAATCATCGAAAACTTTCCCGAACTCCGAAATAGGGCTTTCCTTATATGAATCTTATTCTCCGGACCATTCCGGATCTCCTCGTGATATCCCGGATCCCATCCGAGACTCCAAATAACATCCGGTATCCCTACTAATCATTCCATATCTACTAAACAACATCGAATCCTTAAGTGTGTCTCCCTACGGTTCGTGAATTATGCGGACATGATCGAGACACTTCTACGATCAATAACCAATAGAGGAATCTGGAAATTCATATGGCTCCCGCATATTTCAACGATTACTTTGTGATCGAATGAACCACTTACATACGATACCAATTTCCCTTTGTCTCACGATAGTTTACTTATCCGAGGTTTTGATCGTCGGTATCTCTGCATATCTAGTTCAGCCTCGTTACCGATAAGTACTCTTTTCTCGTTCCCTGATATGTGATCCCTTGTGAGACAGTCACATGCTTGCAAGCCAATTAGATGACATTCCACCGAGAGGGTCCAGAGTATATCTATCTGTCATATGGATGGACAAATCCCACTCTTGATCCATGTGCCTCAACCCATACTTTCTGAACACTTAATGCCACCTTTATAGCCACCCACTTACGGTGTGGTGTTTGATGTCATCAAAGCATCCTTCCGGTGATGGTAATTAGCATGATCTCATGGTCGAAGGAATTAGGTTACTATGTATCAGAAAGCTTATAGCAAACGAACTATTAAAATGACTTGATCTTTATGATACGCTTATCTATAGGAGTATGTCCATCATACCACTCTCCTAATGATATGATCTTGTTATTAACAACATCTCAATGTTCATGATCGAGAAACCACGGTCATCTATTAATCAACAAGCTAGTATTATAAAGAGGCTTTACCAGGGACTCTAATTTAGTTTTCAAATCACACAAGTATTAATGTTTCCTGTTAATACTATTATAGCATGAATGTAAACATTTATCATAAATACAAAGATATAATAATAACTACTTTTATTATTGCCTCTAGGGCATATCTCCAACACAAATGCACACACGTCAGCGGTGAAAACATGTACAATAAGGTATTTCGAGAATACTAGCCAAAATTATGACAAGCTCAAGCATATCCTGACACACTTTATCTTGCATTTACAACTCCTTCGTGCACTCGGTTTGTAGCGGGACGACATGAAGTCGGAGTTTAAGTTTCACCATGTACTGAGATCGAGCACTACGAGAAATCGGTGGACACTCGCAAGACCCTCGCCAAGCAAGGACAGCGTGTACAACTCGGAGGCTCCTTCCCCTGCTGCCAGCGAAGGAAGGCCGGAGATCGGCCAGAAGAAGGCGAAGATGCTCAAAGCCGTAGGACCTCCCGCCGAGCACCTCCAGGCTTCTATCAAGAAGTGCATCGCCGACTCGAAGGCATATGCCGAGAAGAGGGCGGATAAGACCGCTGAGAGGTGGGCACAACTGCTCTAGAACCAAGACCAAAAGATCGACCTCCTTAAGGCCAACTACGCCGCCAAGAAGAGGAACACGGATCTTCGGTTACTCATGGGCGGCGAGGACACGTCAGCGATGAGTTCGCCGGTCGGGGCCTCGTACATGACGCGTCGCAACGCTATCCTCCATAAGGACAACGCCGAGACCACGCTAACTCCTGCACCGAATGCCACTTCTATGCCGAGCTCTGCTTCTACCTCCTCCAACCATTCGACGTCCACCAACGAGTTGCCCAACCCCGCCGCATCGGCCACACCGGAGGAACTCATCCCCCTCGATCACTGATCACTGACCGTTTTATCTAGTTCTGTATTAATTTATTGCCGGACTTGTTGGACGTACTTCTGTCGAACACCTTGGGCCGAGCTCTCGCCGACGAGAACGATAAAAATTCAAATATTTTCCGTCGCTTCGTCTAGAAACACGAACCGAGAACTCGAGAGAAAAACTCGATATTAACATATCAAAATATTATTTCGTCCGACGGTACTTAGGTCCGGATTTCGGCATAGAAACTTTTCGATGACGAGTGGGATGCTCTTATACGTCCCAAAATATCCACCTCTGGTTGGCCCACAGATCCACTACAAGACCAAAACCCCCCATCGCTTAATTACACCAAAATAGCTCTCGAGTTCTCCCACTTTTCTGTCATCGGGAGCGCCGATTTGGAAGCGCAGAGTTTTTCTTCCTTTCCCGGCTGTTTTGATCCGTCAGTTTCCCCCACAAATCCACGAATTACTCTCTGCAGAGCTGAGATTTTTTTTCGTGTTTTGCTATTGCTTGGGGGGCGTAAAATCCCTCAAGCTGGCGAATCCGGCGTGTCCATGGACCAGCCCGAGAGCTCTGTCTCCCATGCCGCGGCCCAGACGGGGCCGACCACACGCCGCCTCGGCGCGCGCGGCCTCGTCGACCGGGAGGAGCTTGTGCGGGTCATCGCCCAGTCTCTCTACTCCCTCGGTTACCGGAAGGCAGCCGCTGCGCTCGAGGGCGAGTCCGGTGTATCACTATACCCCCCAGAGCACGACCGCCTACTGCTCGACGTAATGTCTGGTCGATGGGACTCGTGCGCTGTGACTATTGACTCGCTTGCTGGCATTAGCGAAAGGAACCGTGCGGTTGCCGAGTTTTTGGTGTGGAGAGGGCACTTCTTGGAGTTGCTGGGTACTGGGGATGATGGTGTACGTCTTGCAACCGAGGTGCTCTGGCGACGGATAGCTCCTCTTGGCATCAACAGAAAATGTGTGCACTGGCTGGCACACGCAATGGTCTCGTGTGAGGGAGCGGTTGCACCCGAGGCTGTGGCTGAATGGAGGATTGGGCTTTTCTTGGATTTGGTTGAGGCATTGCCTCCATGGTTCCGCGTACCAAGCAGGCGACTTGAGCATTTGGTGGAGACTGCGGTTATTCAGCAGGTTGCTTCGTGTATATATCATAATCTGCCGGATGAGGTCACCCTGTTTCAGGATCACAATTGCCATGAAGAGCAGATCCCTTCTGACTGCGCACAGGTGAGAATTTTCGTAAATCTTCATCTGTCTACCAGTTTTCCAATAAATCTCATAGCCTGTCAGGAATGGAAACTGAGCTTAACACTCAGACACTAGACTTACCTATTCAGAAATTTGAATACAGCGACTTCTTCTCAGTAGTTCTCAGAGCACCCTTTAGCATGTCTATTTATTTCAGATCTTTAAATATCAGTCCCATGATATTGCTATATCTACAGCTTCCCCCCCCCCCCCCCCCTACGTTGGCTATTGGAAGCATATATTATCATTCAGCCAGGTCTTGTTGTGCTTCAGAAGTACCTTGAGCTCTTTTCCTCTGAAGAGGCAGGATTTGTATTATTTTACAATATTTACACTGGGAGTATAAATTAAAAAGAACACTATAAACAGTTCTGGACTGCTTCATCTGCCTGTATGACACTTCCCGTAGTCATGTAAAACTTACTGTTCAGTAGTGGTTTCCTGTGCCTTTCAGACATTTTCAATCCTCAGTTACATGGTTATGATTTATGATATTTCGGAACTAAGATCCACAAGACTAGTAATTTTGTTTGTCAAAAGGGGATGACTATTCGCGTACACTATTTTACAATCCTAAATGACTAGACATATTCCATGCTTGGGTGCTCGGCTGTATTGCAGCGATGGATATGAAACTTCTATGCCTGTTTGCAGATATTGTTTGCTCATAAAAATGAAGTTTGGTTTGTAAGGTTCTCAAATGATGGAAACTACCTTGCATCATCTTCAAGTGATTGTACGGCCATCATATGGAAGGTATATTTTACAGTTTGCACGACCTAACATTGACCTGAAAAAGTTACATGCTGTATTACTTGAGTAAATAATACTAAGACTATTTATTTATTTTCGTAGTGTTTAGAAATCAACTCGCTTCCAATGATATAGAATCTTATCATTTTACTTACTGTTGAAGCAGAACCTCAGATCCAGACCACAATGAACAGTCTTGTTAGAACATCTCTAATGGGACCCTTAAATAGGCAACCCTTAAATCGCGAGTACTTACTAGGAAATAGCAACGCGCCTGTTGATCGTAGGTAGCATAGTTCATACATATTACACACAAAATTACAGTAAAGAATAATATAGTGGGGCTTCGCCAGGGACGGCCAAGCGTCCGCGGTTGGACCAAAATCGAGCTCGGAATCGCTCGCTGGAGCTAGGGGAGACCTTGACTAGTCGCCGGCGGCAGCGTCGGATCAGGAGCCCTCCTCCGCGTGGAGCACCATCGTGACAACCGCCTTCCTCTCCGCGCGTTCGGTTGTAGCCACCGCAGCGATGGACGCCTCCATGTCCTCACGAGCTCCTCCGCGAGATCCTCCTCCAAGGCGCAGATGGCCTCGATGAGCGCATCACGCTCCTCGACGTCGTCGTGCGCCCAGAAGAGGCGCAGATGCGCGCGCGTGGGACGACTCCGCGTAGTCCGGCGCGGACGGAGAGGGCATGTCCGGCTCGGCGAAGTCCGTGTAGAGGGCGAGCGAAGGCGGCTACCATAGACCACAGTTGGTCCACTTCTTACATTAGTGAACAGAGGGAGTAGCTGTTTTCCTCATTTGGTTAAACTCATAGATGTGGTATAGGAGAAACAACCTATAGAAGTTTGTTATTCTTTGCAGTGTTCTATTTGCGGAGAATAAAAAGAGGCGAACCTGCATTGTCAAGATAATGTTACCTTTACTATTTTTTCCCTGTATACTTTAGCACATCCCTTCATTTCTTTCATCTTCTTTTTTTCTTTGTATCCTCAAGGTCCAAGTTGATCTTAAATCGATGTTGTTACTATACATTCTAATGTTACATATGAGAGATGACCAATTTGACTATTTGAGCCCACCACATTTATGTTGCCTTGCTAATCTTACTCGATCTTGGTCACGGATTGCTATCTTCCAACTTCTTATGTGCCGCTTGGGTAAGGGTCCAAGAACGATTGTGGGCCCTAACCCTTGACCGGCAAGCCGAGGGCTCATCTCCCGTGTCCGTGAAGGCTCCAGGGTCTGGTTCAAGAAGAGTGGGAGGCTAGGGAGCTTATGATTTTTCATATGCTTTGCTTACGAAAGGATAACTATGCCGTGCTTAAGAAATGTTTTGCCGTTTTCCTGATACAGTTCCCTGAATAAAGAAGTGTCGGGCCATTAGCAACCAGGGCGCCCTGGTCCATCTATTGCTGGCCCCGGTAGCAATGTGGCTACTAAGCCTCGGGGAGCATCCCTCAACGAGCCTCAAGGGGCACCCCTCGCGAGGCAGTTCTTCCTGGAGCCCTCCACAAGGAGAGGAATATCTCGCCAAGGACCTTGGCAAAGCACATCTGCGCTGCAACTCCTGTCCCGGACGCCGCGCCGAACCACGCAAAGGGTGAAGGTAGAAGCAATGATTGTCCTAGCTGGGACAAGCTGGGACTATCCCAGATTGCCCCTCTTGCGCAAGAAAGGCATCTTCCTCCTCTGCAAGGAAGGCACCTTCCCCTTCCTCAAGCCAGGAGTGGACGACAGGGCTACAACCGGAGGGTACCACCTCCTCCTCCATGGGGGCATGAAGAATGTGATGGAGGCAGAAAAGAGCATCTTCGTCTTACCTGCCCACTCTCTTGTCACCATGTGGGAACCCTTCCCGCCAGTTGAGCGGGAAGAGGACCGGGGCGCTTATAAGACAGAGGGTGCGACACCATAGGAGCCATCTTCTTCCACCTTGGAAACCCTAGCTTTCTCCTATCTAGGAACCCTAGATCTGATCACCTGATCACCACCTTGTATTGTAAACCTCGCCAAGCGATACAAGCAATCCAGACAAGCAGGAGTAAGATTTTACACCGCACGGTGACATTTCGCGCACCAGGTAGGGGGCTGAGGCGCATCTCCCACTCCTTCATCGACATGGCCGAACTGACTAGAAGAGAGCACGCACACCGGGCTGCCCTTACCACCAATCGGGTGGAGCCGAACCCCAACGACAACACCGACAACGCCAACGACGATCCTCCTCATCAGGACTAAGGGGCAGGGGAGACGAGGCACACTCCTCCATCCCTGCTGTGCAGTAGCATCAGCAACAGCGCACCCACCCCTGCACTACATCCATTTCCAGGGGCGGTCGCAACATCAACCCCTCGTCGGAGGCTGCGCTGCTCATGGCACAAGAACTATTACGCTACAGGCCTGACCAAGCCACGCATGATGAATGGCTCCAGCGCATCACCGAGCTCGTCAAGGCCGTCGGCGTTGCTCCGACACGCTCCCGCGCTATGGCACCACCACCGACGCAGATCCTACAAGCGGGCCAAGTCATGCAGGGCGCTCCCCCGCCACCACCCCCACCACCGCTAGCTGGTGGAGACATGGACAACAATCGTGCCCCACAAGGGCCAAGGAGAGTTCCACCTCGCTCTCATGGTGCCTCTTCGCCGCATGTCGACCCCAGATCCAAGAGCGTCATCAAGAGATCGCCGGAAGATGCTCGCATCTCCATCGAGAAACGCCGCAAGCATCAAGAACGCACCGTGGCGGAGGCAATTGCAGTGGGCAACAAGAACCACGCTGCTCTCGTTGGTGGCACACCTTCGTACAACAACGGCTGCCTCGCCTTCACCAAGGAGCTGCGCACTATGGTGTGGCCCCTCAAGTTCAAACCAGATCTTCCCCCGCGCTATGATGGCAAGGACAACCCGTCGAGTTCCTGCAGCTTTACACCGTGGGTGTCCAAGCCGCGGGCGGTGACGACAAAGTCATGGCCAATTGGTATCTCTACTGTGCATCACACGAGCGGGGGCTGGGCACAACACCCATGCTTGGGTCCGTCCTGTCAGCGTAGAGCCCAAGTGATTGAGCTCTGGCCCGCGGAACTGATCACCCCGCACATGTCACCTCACCATGGTCCTTGGCGCTTGAACTCCTCGTGCAGCACACGTATGAGAACCATAGAGCGTGTAACTTCATCCCGTTTCGCAAATCCGCTGGCATGACAATGCCCTAAAGAGGAATGCTAACGCGGCACCACTCCACAAGGAGTTAGCTAGGAACCTCACGTGAGGTCCCTCCCAAGGCCCACAAGGTGTCCTCACTGGTGCTTGCCTATGTTAGCATAACAGAGCATAAGAAAGTCCTTAGGAGGGCCACCACAAGGTGTGCTCCGCGAGGAGTCTCGCTGAGGCCCACAAGGTGTCCTCGCCTAAGTTTCACAAGAAACTTATATCCAGGGAGGCCATCACGAGATGAGCTTCACGAGGCCTAGAAGGTGTCCTCGCCTGTGTCTCGTCAGAGACCTTTCTCCAGAGCCTCGCCTGAGGTAACTTTAGAGGCCCACAAGGTGTCCTCGTCAGGGGCTTGCCTATGTTAGCAAAACAGAGCAGAAGCGAGTCCCCTAGGGGGGGCGTCACAGGATGAGATCCGCGAGGCCTCACAAGGGAGCCTTGTCGAGGCCCACTCGGTGCCCTTGCCTAAATCTCACAAGAGATTAAACTATAGGGATGCCATCACAAGATGCGTTTCGCAATGCCTCATGGGAGGACCTTGCCGAGGCCCACAAGGTGCCCTCGCCTATGTCTAACCAGAGACCTATCTCCAGGGGCACCAGCAAGAGTTGTGTTCCGCAAGACCTCACGGGAGGTCCTCCCCGTGGCCTGCAGGGTGTCGTCGCCCAAGTTTCTTAGGAAACTTACCTACCCAGAGGCCGTCACGAGACGTGCTTCGCGAGATCACCATGGGGGGCCTCGTGGAGACCCTCGAGGTGCCCTTGCCTAAACCGCACGAGAGGATGCTTCGAGGGGCTCGCAAGGCTCCCACGCCGTATCTCACAAGAGATCCACTCTAAACATCAGCCTAGCACAGCGCCGCCATGGGTGCATCATCGCCCTAAAGCTAAGTAATGGCCATGCCACGCCACTCTCCTCTCTTTCCTCTCATCCTTTGCTTCGCGAATGTCAGGGATTAAGAGCTAGGACTTAAACAAAAATTTGCACACACAGAACACATTACATCTGTAAGCCCACAAGGGCGGAGTCTTAACAAGCACGGGTTTGTTAAATTCAAGACAAGACTTGAGCCATGACTCCCCTAGCTACGTGCCACTGGCGCCTACCTCCGCTGGATTCTCTCCCCCGCGCCTAGGCCAGGTTACTTGCCTTGCTCCACAACAGAGCCTCCTTGTAGGAAGATAGGCGGCGCGTCCTTGTCTAACTTTGGCCTTCGAGGGCTTTCTCGAGCTCTTGCCTGCTCTCCGTCAGCTGAGCCTTCATCTCCTCGAAGTGATCGCGCCCCATGCCTAGCTTCTTCTCCCTGGCCTCCAAGATGGACGTGCGAGAAGTAGCGGCCTTCTCCCACTCGTGAAGCCCTTGCTCCTTGGCGTTAAGCTCCCGCTCGCGCTGACGGAGCACCTCCTACTGGGAATCTACCTCCTCACGGGTGGCCAAGACCTTTCCCTCACAGACAGCTAGGGCGTCCTCGCGCTCCTTGAGCCTCCCGGTCCACTCGCGAGCCTCCTCCAGAGTCTTCGCAGCCTCTTCGCGAAGGAGGCGCCCAGCTTCCTCGGCTTCGCGGTTGGAATAGGCCGCATCATAGAGCTTGGACCATGCTTCGTCAAGACGAGCGTGCTCGCCCTCCAAATCTTCATGCGCCGCAATCAGCGCCTCGCCCACCTTTGCAAGGCCCGTCCTGGCAGCATGAACTGTGGCAGAAGCAACACCAGCATCCACGACACCCTGTCCACCTCGGGACGGAGCGGCGAGCTTCGTGAGGACCCCTGTTCCTGTCCTAGGCCAGATTATCCGCCCCCTCAAGGGTCAAAATATTCGCCCCAGCCAAAATATGGCTAAGAGCTTCGCGGCACGGGACTCAGTATAGGGGCGGATATTTGGGCCAGATACTTTGATATCAGGGCCGGATAATCTGCCCTTCCGAAAACTGGCAGAAACATAAATAAGTGGTAAGCACAACATATTGATTCAATAAAGTCTCAACACAACAAAATAAGTACATGGTGTGTAAGCCAACATACACAAATAAACTTGATTACTCAAGATAAGTAAGTGGTAAGCACAACATATACAAACACAAGCAAGGTACAAAACTAACACATGAACAAGGGGCGAGTAACTTTCAATGTAAATGAGTTGAGAACATGTTACCTCAAGGAGGAGCAATTGATATATGATAGAGATGTGATAATCCAAATGACTTGGCTTGAGAAAATATAATTGATGAAGTTTCCTTAATTCTTCATGATGTAGCGAAGTCTCCAATGCCCTCCAACCAACACCTATTGATCAAGATTTAGCTTGATGGTCCCCAACCAAGTTTGGTCCTAAGAAGTTACACAATAGGCTTGACAACTCAAATGGTTATTTTCTTGAAACCACATTGGGTACCAACATATTTGGCAAACACATTGCCAACCTCATCCTTACGAAGAGAATAAACATCATGAATCATGATAGGGTTGAATGAGGAGTTACCAATAGTGCATGAAGAAGAAAGGTGACTCTTCTCATGACATATGTAGCAAGTTTTTCTCTTCTCTTTCTTCTCACTTGATTTCTCCACCATGGAAGTATTAGCTTGATTCTTTTTGGGAAGTGGCCTTTCTTTAACTTGAGGTAGACCATGAATTTGAACTTGAGACCGCTTCCCCTTTTGCTTCTCACCAAGAGGCTTCTTCTTCAAAGGGCAAGATCTAACCCTTCCATTTTGCACTTGAAGCAAACAATGTTGGCCGAATTCTTCACTTGTTCTTGGCCATTTTTTTTGTTGCTCTTGAACTTTTTATTGTTAATGGACTTGTTCTTGATATTGGATTTGAATCCAAACCCACTCTTGTCATTGGGGGATTTTTGTATACTCAACATTTTATCAAGTTTGGGCTTTCCTTCATGACTCTTTACCAATTCTTTCTTCAAGGAAGTGACTTAGGCCTTAAGCTCTTTGATTTTCTCTACATGGTTAGTAACAACACAAGTATCAGAGAACGTAGAAGCTTTATTGTTAGAGCGACAAGGCAAAGAATGTAATTCATCACAAGATGCAACAATAATATGAGATGACGAATTACTAGGACTAGCGCATGGCAATATGACATTTGTAGTGGATATAGTGCTAATGTCCACATGAGGCTCATTAGATGTTACCTTTGACATAATAGCCTTGTGAGCTAATTTTAGCCTACCATGGGAGACTAGAAGATCCTCATGCGTGCTTGTGAGTTCATGACTTTCTTTCAATTCCCCATAATTGCTAGTTAGCAAAGCAAGTTAAGCCTTTAGCTCAACATTTTCCTTCAAAATAGATGATTCACAAGAAATAGTGTTAATAGCATAAGCATCATCATTAATTGTAATAGATGAGGGCAACTTGGAAAGTTGTTTTGAGTATGAATCTTTAAGTTACTCATGTGACTCGGTGAGTTTGATGAGCTCACCCTTGATGACCCTAGAGCCATTTTTGAGGTGTTCGAAATCCTCAAGGAGTTTAGCATAAGCAACTTGAAGCTTATCATTTTTTACTTTTGAGATTATTTGCCACCTTAAGATCTCTATCATCTCCTTCATTCTAGATAGTTCTAAAGCAAAAGTCTCCACAAGAGATTCTTTAGTGGTTTGTTCCTCTAAAAAAAGCTTTTTTTAGATCATTAGAGAGACTTTGAAGACTTTCAATGGTTTTATCTTTGCTCCACATCTTGAGCTTGCAATTGCTCAATAATTTTCTTGCTCTCGATAGCAAAAGTCAGGATTTCAATGAAGTTAGAGCAAGCAATATTATTCTTAACAAGAGCACGATAAATAACCTCACCCTTTTCATGTAAAGAGGCAATCTCATCCTCTTCCTCATTATCCTCATCCTCATCATCACGAGGAATATTAGTTTCCATGGTAGGAGATACCGTGGAAGCCTTAGCCATAAGGCATATATGGGAACCAAGAGATGATGATGAGGAATAATTACTTGAAGCTCCATTCAGGATCTTGTCTTGACCCATAGAATCTTCGGTTTCCCCTACATTGTTAGACACACAACTAGAGGAAAGAGAAACATTTTTATCATGGCAACAAGGCATAGCAAGCATAATATCATGAGATTTATTTAAGCAACTTACACATGATATGTAAGGACTATAAACACGAGCATCTAAATCATATATAGCGCTAGTAGTGTTTATGTCTAAAGATGAAGCATTGCAATGAGATATAGATGAAGGATCATCAAAAGTAAGCTTACTATCGACATTGCAATTTTTATCACCACTCATCATATCATTACATTGTGTCTTGCCACACTTTGGTGAAGTGGAAGAAGATAAGAACTCATCACGGCCAGGAGTGGAAGCAATACAATCATCCTCCATAATATTGGAGACATCATATTTATCTTGAAGTTTCGACCATAACTCATAAGCGCTTCGATAAGGCATGATTGAATAAATAACTACATTGCTCATAACAAGTAAAAGCACTTTAGTAGCTTGAGAATCTAGATAGGAAATTATCTTCTCAAAAGATAGATTTTGGCGATCCATAGGAGAAAAATCCATATCTAGAATTCTCTCTAAAATTGGTGTGCATGACCCGAAGTTGATTAAGTATACGCAGTTTTCAAATATCATAATATGTGCCGTCGAATATGAAAATGTCATCATGCACTAATCCCTTAGCCGACATCTTTACTCTCAAGGCTCTAATACCAATTGAAAGGACACAAATGCCGCCTAGAGGGGGTGGGGTGTGGGGGTGGGGGGGTGGGGTGGGGTGGGGTGAATAGGCGGTTTAAAACTTTTACAAGATGGGCTTAACAAAGACTGAATAAAACTAGCGTTTACTTTGTCAAGCACAAAACCTATATAAACCACGGTTCACCTATGTGCACCAACTTATGCTAAGCAATACAAGTAACTATGTCATAGCATGATATATGACTTCAAGCATGAAGGCTATCACAAATTAAAGTGCATAACTAAATAGCTCGGGTATAGAGATAACCGAGGCACGCGGAGACAACGATGTTTTACCGAGTTCGTCCCTACATTGGAGTACATCTCGTTGGAGGGGTGTATGGTACTAAGACCACTAGCGCCACGAGAGGCCTCACCCTATTTTTCCCGTGGACCTCGCCACAAAAGACCTGATCCACTCTTCACTATCGGTGCACTTGTCGGTGGTAATCCGTAACCTCTCACAAATCATGGGGCACTTCTCCACAACTCAATTGTAGGCTCCCAACAAACAAGCTTGGGGAAAGCTCCACAACTTAATTGGAGGCCCCAAGTAATCCACAAACCTACAAAACAACTAAACCGTATAGGGTTCCAAGAATCCAAGAGTAAAAAGCTTCTCATCTTTCACCCAACCGAATCCTCACGAGAAGTCAAACCAATGCACCAAATGCAATGGCAAAAACACAAGTGCTCAAGTTCTCCCAAATTCCACCAAAGCTACAAAAGCTAGTGGGGGAATACGAGAGGAATAACATAAGAAGAAATCTACAAAATAAATCCCAAGATATTTACCTCACATAAAAGAGAGATGGATTGGTGGAGTTGTAGATCTAGATCTCCCCTTTCAAATCCCCCCCAAAAGATTCAGCAAGTATGGGAGGGATAGAGAGGAAGTTCAAGCTCTTGAAGGTCAAAACAATGGAGGAGAGAGAGAATGCAACCAACCAGCCCAAGGAGGAAGAAGGCGGATTTTTATAGCCCAACGAAATATGACCGTTGGGACCTCCGAGGCCGGATTATCCGCACCCTCAAGGGCTGGAATATCCGCCCCAGCCAAAATATGGCTAATGAGCGGCGCGGGCCTCAGTATAGGCGGCGGATATTTGGGCCAGATATTTTGATATCAGTGCCGGATAATCTGCCCATCCGAAAACTAGCAGAAACAACAAAACTGAAATGATCATAACTTTTGCATTCGGAATTTGATTTTGATCTTGGGCTCGTTTCGAAGATAGTACTGAGCTCTACAAGAGCATGCAGGAAACCATCATAGTACAACAAGAGAGGATATAATCAATTGATGAAAGGTTTAACCCATCTATAAAAGACAAACCGGTAAAACCTCCAATATCGAAAGCGCAATAGAGAGTGCATATGAAATCCGTTTTCAATTAACTTGAGCTTGCCATGGGGATTAACACAAGCTCTAAATTCTTTCATGGATAAGAACCAAATAAGAGCCAAGAAAGATGATGTCAAGTATGCAAAGCTTTGAGCTCTCTTCGAAGGATATGATCAAGTTACTAACTCGAGTGCCCCTCTTGATAGTACGATTATCTATCCTATAAATCGGTCTCCCAAACTAACACTACGAGACTGGTAAGAAAGAAACCCTAACAAGAACATACCTTGGCCTTGCACATATTCCACTTGAGCTTGATGATGATGATCTTGTCCACCTCAAGATGGAACACCTTTCTTGACTGCACTAACTTGTCGAAGACTTGGAATTTGCTCCCCCATACTCCACTTATAGGAGAGCCTCTCTTTTATGCATATCTTCAAATATCCATGATCTCTTCGAGATGGCCTCATGGCAGGCTTCAAGCATATGATCTATTTGAGATGGCTCATCTTGAACTTGCACTTAATTTCTTTTTTCTTTATTATGTTGGTGTCTTAAAGGTACACATGAGATCACTCCATCTTGTTCTTCAAGACACACTTGCCATAGGCTCAACTGTCTGATGACCAATCTTTGGATCACTCCTTGAACATCTTGGTCATCACTTGATCTTCTTCATTTTCTTCTTCTTTCATCCTTGAGACCACCATATGGCTCAATCATTGCCTATGGACATATCCTTAAGTACAACTCAATGTAAACATTAGTCCATAAGGATTGTCATTAATTACCAAAACCACACATGGGGGCACACATGCACTTTCAGCGACCATCAACTCCGTCAGACCGCCGTCGCGCAGGTCCTTGATGCACACTGCAATGACTGCCCACTCCTCGTCTAGGAAGCGTTTATGGCTCCACCCACACGACTTGACCGCTGGCTCCGTTGGGCGTCCATCTAGCCCCAGCGCGAGCGGCAGTTTTCCACCTTCTTTGACCACTCGCCTGGGAGATATCGAGCCTCAGTACGGAAAGAGACACACCCAGAACACTGGTTCCCCGCGGTGATGTGCAAGCTGTAGAATTAGCGAAACAGCTGCACCGAGGGCTTGATTCCAAGGAATGCCTTGCAGAAGTAAGCAAAGACAACGATGGATGTAATGGAGTTAGGCTGCAAGTGCAGCACATGAATCTGAGGGTGAGAAAAAAGTCTGAGAAAGGAGGGATCAACCCTATGTGAAGAGTATGGATGAAGAAGGGGAACGCCGTCACTAGGAGTTTGTCGCTGTCCGCCATACAAGGCCAAATGGTTGTGGCACCCCACACATTGAATTCCCCAGCCAACAGGTGTTGTTATTGAAGAAGGTCCTCTGCTGTCTTGTTGGAGCGCTTGAGGGCCGAACAAGGGGTGGTGGATATCTCAACCTCATCCTCGGTGTCTCGGGGAGCCTTTCCCTTCTTGGGCGCCATCGCTTAAGGATGAAACGTGAAGGAGAGCGCGCTCGTACAGAAGGAAGCTAGGAAGCGGTGCCCAAAGTGGAGATGGCGGTGGTAAGGAAGAGATGAAGGCATTTGATGGGCACAAACCCTGTTTTTGAAACTCCTGGCGAGACACCAAGAAGAGCTCACTGGAGCAGCTCCGTCCATCCAACAGCTGCGGCACCCTTGCTATTTGATCTCCACGGTGGCGATGAGTTGCCCCAAGCGCAATTACCGCATGCTGCTGGGCTGGCCCAGCATCTCTTAGGGCCCTTGCCCCTTCGCATCCAAAGGATCGTGCGCGGCCAGGCGCCCCGTGGCTGATGAGCTCAGATCACTATAGAGCTTCGTTGGGAAACCCCAAGAGGAAGGTATGATGAGCACAACAATAAGTTTTCCCTCAGTGATGAAACCAAGGTTATCGAACCAGTAGGAGGAAATAAACAACTTCAGAGGTGTTGCTAGCAACTTGGAATCCTGCACAACACAAACTCAAGACTTTGCCCCAACTTACAGTGAGGTTGTCAATCTCACTAGTTTGCTGAAAACAAAGGATTAAACATATGGTGTAGAAGGTAATGGTGGCTTGCAGAAAGTAAACGGTAGCAGAAGATGATGTATCAATGGTAAAGATTGGACCAGGGTCAACAATTCACTAGAGGTGTTCTCCTTAAGATAGATCACATAACATGCAAATTACAGCGGGACAATTGACAGGACAGAGCAAGGCATAACGATGTAATACTCGACATTCATGATCCTATGAGATTTGATTGGGCATTACAACAATATACATATACCGCCATCCAACTGTATCTATGACTAGTAATCCACCTTCAGGTTATCATCCGAACCTCCTCCAGTATTAAGTTGCAAGCAACGGATAACTGCTTTAAGCAATGTGTGTAAAGTAAACAATACAATTGTTCCATGAACAAAAGATCGTTGTTTTCTCCCTAGTAGCAACAACACATCTACAACCTTAGAGATTTTTGTCACTTCCCTAGATTCAAGAGGCATGAATCCACTATCGAGCATAAATACTCCCTCTTGGAGTCACTAGCATCTATTTGGCCAAGATAGCTACTAGAAACGGAGAGCATGCAAGATCTCAAACAACACAGACATGATAGAATCAATAATCAATAAGACATGATAGAATCAATAATCAATCTGACAATAGTAATCTCAATATCCATCGAATTCCCGCAAACACATATATGATTACACATAGATGATCTTGATCATGAACGGAGCTCACAAGATCTAAACATGATAGCACAAAGGAGGAGAAACAACCATCTAGCTACTGTATGAACCCATAGTCCAAGATGGAACTACTCACGCATCATACCGGAGGCTGGCATGGTGATGAAGGACTCCGGGATGATCTCTCCCCTCCGGCAGGGTGTCGGGAAGAGCTTCAGATCCCCCCGATCTAGAGACGATGGTGGCGACGGCTACGGACTGTTTCATGGAAGATTGATCGGGTACTTAGGGTTTAGGTATCGGGGGCTTCTTATAGGCGAAGAGGGCCGAGGGGTGCCGTACACCCTCCCAAAGCGCGACCAAGCCCGGACATGCGGCCGGTGTGGGCCCCTCGTGGCCCTCCTCCGTCTCGTCTTCTGGCTCCATGTTCTCCTCGGTGAAATATTGACTTTGCTTTTTGTCCCGTCCAATTCCGAGAATATTTATTTTCTGGCTTTTCTAGAACCAAAAAAAGCAGAAAACAGGCAATTGGCACTGTGGCATCTTGTTAATAGGTAAGTTCCGGAAAATGTATAAAAATACATCAAAGTGTAGACAAAGCAAAACAAAGTTGATACTAAACAAGCATGGAACATCAAAGATTATAGATACGTTTACGACATATCAGGGGCTAATATCGGGCCATTAGCAACCAATGTGCCTTTGCTCATCTACTGCTGGGCCCCGGCAGCAAGGTGGCTACTAAGCCTTGGGGAGCAGCCCTCAACGAGCATCAAGGGGCACCCCTCGCGAGGCAGTTCTTCCTGGAGCCCTCCACAAGGAGAGGAATATCTTGCCAAGGACCTTGGCAAAGCACATCTGCGCCGCAACGCCTATGTCTCAGACATCGTGGGGACCACGGAAAGAAGGTAGAAGCAATGATTAGCTTGCCCCTGTTGTGCAAGAAAGGCATCTTTCTCCTCTGCAAGGAAGGCACCTTCCCCTTCCTCAAGCCAGGAGTGGCCGATAGGGACGGCAACCGGAGGAGACCACCTCCTCCAAGGGGGCATGAAGAACGTGATGGAGGCAGAAAAAGAGCATCTTCGGCTTACCTGCCCACTCTCTTGTCGCCATGCGGGAACCCTTCCCGCCAGTTGAGCAGGAAGAGGACCGGGGCGCCTATAAGACAGGCGGTGTGGCACCATAGGAGCCATCTTCTTCCACCTTGGAAACCCTAGCTTTCTCCTAGTTAGGAACCCTAGATCTGATCACCTGATCACCACCTTGTATTGTAAACCTCGCCAAGCGATACACGCAATCCAGATTAGCAGGAGTAGAGTTTTAAACCGCACGGTGGCTTGAACCTGGGTAAACTCTCCGCATCTCCTTGCCGTGTTTTTTGCAGTTTCCTTGCCAAGGTCACCGAGGGACCTTGAGGAGATTGTGTTTAGCCCCTCGAGTTCGATTTCATCCTACTTCGCGAGATACCCTGTCGGGACAAATCTCTGCAGACATTTGGTTATTTCCCAAATGAGTTAATTAGTTCTTGCTTTTTGAGACTAGGGTAGATCAAAATTCCAAAACCTAACCAGGGAAAATCAGATCGATACTACCAGGCTAGGCCATCTATGAACAAGCCTACTCTATATTAAAGAAAGAAATGCGTCACATTTTAGAGTAGATGCAGTCAGGCCTTTTTGAATTTTAGCCACTAATTAGTTCAATATATTTTCTATTACTAGGAAACATGCCCGTGCGTTGCAACGGGAGAGAAAAATCGGCATCCCGACGACGCATCAATTAAGTTATCCTTGGTATAGCTGCTGCTTGTCAAAGTAACCAGCTAGTTTTAGCGCGTCCACGTCTCCATGGACCAATGTGTGTGCACCAACACTAGCTAAGTCTTGTACTTCCATGACACCTCGCCCTACTCACGAAGTACAAATACATTTTATGCTCCATTTAAAATCATAAATGGTTTTGTTATTTTTGTAAAAATTAAAATAGACAAAAAGCTTGTCTAAAGTTTTTATCCCAAAATTAGCCAAACTATATAAATACTCCAACCTACCTCTTCATTTCTAAACCTAGCTAGCTTGTCTAAAGTTTTTATCCCAAAATTAGCGAAACTATATAAATACTCCAATCTACCTCTTCATTTCTAAACCTAGCCCCTCAAATCTGAAATTTAGATATGACCAAAATTCCACATTTTTTCTTCACAAAATTTGTTCTTATCTTGCCAAAATTCTACTCCCTTTGGTCCTGTCGCTGGCGTAGTTTCTCTGGACCCGCATCAACTCGGCCGAGGTGCCATTTTTTGTCCCATGCTTAATTTCATCAACATCTACTCCATATTCTCCTTGATTCCGTGCTCTCTTTTCTTCTACAGGTGTGCCAAGATGCAGCTCCATCAGATCCACCTCGTATTCTTTGTGCACCATGAGAGCAATATCACTATGTTCCAAACCAAATTGACAGCATCCTGGCATGGATCCCTTGTATCAGGCCCCTCCGCGTCTTGTGCTCCTTGTCCCCTGCACCCAGCCGCAGGTAGAGCTCCATATCTCCACGCCCCCTTTTCTTCTTGTTCTTCCCGCCGACAGCAGCCGAAGCAGCTGGCCCCGCCTTGCCCCACTCCTGCGTGTAGCAGGCGCCTGGCCTTCCACCCCGCACTGGCCTTCCACCCCGCACGCCGCCGTTTGCGTCTTCGCGCCGCACACCGCCAGCTCGCCACCGCATGGGGCCACGCGCGATCCTCCAGCCAGCCTCATTCAAGAAAAGGAAATAAGAACGAAACGGTACGGGGCAGATTGAGAGTGGCATGGGTGTGTAATATGAGATTTGGTGGAAGGGTAAAACGGTCTGAAAAAAGCAGAACCCGTAAGAAACACTTCGTACTTTTATTATTAGGTATAGATTATTAATCTTATAATGACACTACTGTATTAGTCGTGAAAATTGCATTCATAGTATAGTAACTTTACAGTTCATTCATTTGTAATGCTATGACTATTGATGAAAAAGGATAAATGTTGGAGACCATATTGATTTCCACACTACAAATGTCAGTAGTTTTTTCTGTTCGTACTCTCACTGCTTTCGTTAATGGTCTTTTCTGCCCTCTGGTAACATTCCCCATGATCCATAGTTGTCTTATGCTTATTACCACAATACCTCTCTTCAGATTATTAACTGTCATCATCTCTTCCAATTTTTATGTACTGATAGGCAGACGAGACTGTATTCAACTGAATATTGATACAAACCTGGGCTTGGGAAGATCATGCTTCTCATGTGAGATCTTGGTCTTCTTTCTGGTTTGCTCATATGCTTCATTTTAACTGGATCTGTGAAGATTTAATATGTTCACGCGCAATTGTGTACTTATGCGCTTAGGGTCATGCATAAGTTAATAAAGTTTAAGTTGATCAGTGTGGCTCATAAAAGATCCCACAAACCGGTCTATTTATGCTAATTAAACCTCATTTGTCCAATGGGCATGTGAACAATGTACATCTGAGTCAAGAAGCAGATTTTTAGACTGAAGGCACCACGTGTCCGGCTTTAAATAAATTAATAAAGCCCCACAACCAGGCAAGGAGTACATATGTTTAACAGATGAAACTCAGCTTACATGCCATATAACTTCAGCCAAAAGACCTTAACACTTAAAGTCAAACAGGCCGCTACACTTGCAAGCCTACACACCCAACTGACACAAAAACGACTTCAACACCAGCGGGGGAAGACGGCGACGAGGGAGGATAGGGCATGTCGGGTGACTGGAGCGCGCCACTCAGGATGTTGGCGGAGGTAGAGGGGTGTGCGTTTCCGCGAAGATCTTCTTAAGCATTCTGATCGTCTCTTCCAGGAACAGCAGCGCCTTGGCCTTTTGGAGGAGCCGCCATTGCTGCATAGTCAAAAGAGCGCAGTGAAAAACAACCACAAAGCATCCCTCACTTTGCCCTGAAACCTATCCACAAGAGAACACGAATCAAGCCGTGAGATGGGGTTCCAGTTTGTGCCAAACATCGCACGCGCACCGCTCCATGCAAACCTCGCAAGGCTGCAGTGAAAGAAGATGTGTTCCACATCTTCATTCTCCCCACACATGGTACATTTCCCCAAGGAAGGACCCTGTCTCTTCAGGATCTGATCGTTGGAAGGAAGCCTTCCACGCAACATTTGCCAGATAATTTTTTTGAATATAAGCGGCAGCGGCAGCTTCCAAATGCGTTCAACCACTTGAACAGTTGGGCCTTTCAAGAGCTCCTTGTACATGGAGCTAGATGAGAACACCCCAGAGCTTTCCAATTCCCATTTAACTCTATCCTGGGTCTCTGTTAGCCTAACTTGGACCAACTCAGACATCAAGTCGCGTCATTGGCTCAGTTCTTGGCCGAAAGATCTCCTGAAAGTTGGGTTCTAGACTCCACCAGCAAACGCTCTGGCCACTGACATACCGGGATCCGCCGAGATATCGAAGAGCTTGGGGTATCTCACACTGAGAGTATCCGGCCCCATCCACAGGTCCGTCCAAAAGCGCACTTTGGAGTGAATGCCAGGCAAAAATCTGGCACCCAACTTAAATAGATCCTTGATTTTATGGATACTATGCCAGAATTGGGACCCACCCGCCGCATTCAAGTCAAAGAGCTCATCCACCCTACATTTGGCCTTCAGCAACTTCAGCTAGAGCAGTTTCTCGTCTTCCTCAGTCAACATTTGCCAGATCCATTTCAGCATTAAGGCAATGTTCATTCTCTTAGTGTTCGTTACCCCCAAGTCTCCTTGGTCCTTAGATTTGCAAATCTCTTTCCAGCTAACCATGTGATACTTTCTTTTGTTGCCCTGCCCTTTCCAAAAGAACCTGCCCCTATGAGAGTCAAAACCCTCATGGGTACCGTCCGCCAGCAGGAACATGCCCATTACAAATGTTGGAAGGCTGGAGAGACAGGCATTTATCAGAGTATAAGTCTGGCAGCTGTGGACATGAATCTACCCTGCCAGGGTTCGACTCTTCTGCCTACCGTCGCCACCAGGGGCTGCACATCCTTGATGGTTAGCTTATGATCAGACATGGTGAACCCCAGATAGGTGAACAGAAATTTCTCCTGCTGGCAGTTCAAAAGGTTAGCTACTCTAGCTTGATCACCCGGCTCCCCACCCATGACAATGACCTCATGCTTGTGGTAGTTAATCTTCATACCAGATAACAGCTCGAAGCAGATCAGGATGGATTTGAGGTTGGTAATTGCTAAATCTGAGTTTTGGATCATGATCATGGTGTCATCAGCATAATCAAATGAGGGACCACTCCACTAATATGGCCAACCCCTTTAACCTTGCCCAAGGTAAGATCCAGGGCATCTGCCATCAAGTCAAACAACAGAGGGGAGAGCAGGTCCCTCCTGCCTAACCCCTCTTTTGTTGCAAAAAAAGGGGGCCAATCTCCCCATTGATCGAAATCGCTGTTTGTCCCCCACTAACCAGTTGCATAATACGGTGCACCAGGCCCCCTTCGAAACCCTTACAAAGGAGCACTTCACTTAGGAACTGCCAGCACACACGATCGTACGCCTTCTCAAAATCCAACTTGAGCAGCACTGCCGGGAGCTTCTTGGATTTGAGTTCATGAATGATCTCGTGAAGGGCCAGAGCGCCGTCGTGAATGAAGCTGCCTTTGATGAATGTCATCTGTGTGGGAGCAATCACCTGATTCGCTATCGGAGACAACCTGGAAGCATAAGCTTTGGCAATAAACTTGAACAGGACGTTGATCAACGCGATAGGTCTGAATTGCTTAATGGTGTCTGCACCTGGCACCTTTGGCAGCAGGGAGAGAATCCAATAATTTAGCCTCGCGATATCAACCGTGCCCAGTACAAACCCATTGAGAATCTGGAGCACCATGTCCTTAATTTTAGGCCAAAACTTCTTGAAGAACACGATCGGAAAACCATCAGGGCCAGGAGCAGTGTCAGTCTTTGTGTCCTTAACCACTGCTTCAAGCTCCTCCATGGCGATAGTTTGCATCATACTCGCATTCTCCTGCTTCGAAAGCGTGGCCCCTGCCACGCCACGGCCCCCAGCTTGATCGGCTTAGGATCCTCGGTGCCCATCAGCGAGATATAGAATTCGTAGACATGCTTTTGAATGCCCACTTTATCCGAGATGGTAAAGTTGTCCGCCCTGAGACTAGTGATTGCGCATTTCCTTCTTCTGTCGTTTGCAATGGTGTGAAAGTACTTGGTGTTTGCGTCACCAAAAAGAATCCAGTTCTGCCTCCCTCTCCGTCTCCAATATTCTTCCTCAGCTCTCGGAGCTTGAACTAGCTGATCCTCCAGGAAGTACCTTAGGGCCCATTCCTCTTCATCCATCCCATCTACGTCAGCCCTCACGTCTAACGCTTGGATATGCCTCAATAGATTGGCTTTATTCTCACGACCAAGCTTGCTAGTGTTAGCGCTCCAGCCTCGGAGCTTCTGGCGCAGCCCCGATTCCAGCTCCTGCCAGAAGTCAATAGGTCCACGGCACCGAGCCTGCTTGGCCGCAATGTTGTCCCACCAAGATTCAACCAGATCCCTAAACCCTCCTAATTCGAATCAACTGGTTTCGAAGAAGAAACGGGTTTCTTTCCACCGCAGCTCCTCCCTCGTGGAGAGCAACAACGACGTGTGGTCCGAGCCAAATCTTGTTTCCGCTTTGAGAGACACCAGCGGAAACTGAGCCTCCCACTCTAGGGACACTAGAACCCTATCCAGCATGCACCGCACTAGCTTTCTTTGCTTGTTGGACCAGGTAAACGCCGCGCCTGATCTGACAATCTCATGCAGCGCCAATCTCGCAATACACTCGTTGAAGAGGTTGACCAGGGGCCAGTTAATATTGTCATTGTTTTTGTTTTGCGGTCCCCGGATCAGATTAAAGTCTCCCAAAACCAACTGGTGATCTTGCCCTCAAGCTCACCCAGCAATCCTGATCGGCAGGACCATAGACCCCAATGAATTAAAACTTGAATTTGGACTCCCGATGAAGGAGTGCACTGAGGAAATGATCGCCCTGATCAATCCCTCCTACCTCAAAACTTTCATCCCTGCAGCCTAGTACCATGCCGCCAGAAAGGCCAATAGCGGGACGCCGGTGCCAGTGAAAGATTTCTCCGTTGACCAAGTTCCGGAGCTCCCGATCAGTGAAGTCTTGTTTCATCGTTTCTTGCAGGAAAATAATGACGAGTTTCGTCTTTTTCCCAAAGTCCTTGATCTGCGGGCCTCTATCTTTCCCCCCAAACCCAGGTTCCACCCAAATGCCGTCAACATTGGGCACTCGTCGAAGCTCGTGCTTGTCAAGCAGGGCTGATTCGCAGGTTCGTCCTGGGAACCAGATTCTGATACGACTTCCTTTTCTTCTTAGGCTTGGACTACAAATCAGAGATGAGGGTCTGCTCTGGATCCCCAATGTATGCCTCTACCACCGTCGCCACTGCAGCGGTTAGGTTCGAGGGCCCTTTGCTAGGGAAAGAGGTGTCTTCCTGCACAGAGGCATCATGTTCCTCGCTCAGTGCCTTGTCCTGTTTTTCTCTGGCAATACGCGATGCTTCAGCAATAGGCGCTTGAGCTTCTTCTTTAGCCCGAACCAGAGAGATGAGGGAGAGCGGAGAGCAAACCAGAGGATCGGCCTCTAAACCACAATCTCGAGCAATTTCCAGAAAATGCGAATCGGGGAGAGAAGGAAAAGCCAAAAACTTCAAGAGACGTGCGGGGGTCTGAGAGGTCGTACCTAGCGATGGAGAAGCCGCTCGGGCTGCTTTGAGCGCCACTGGTTCTGCATCCTTGCCCATGGTTCGTGCGCTGCGGCTTGAACTTGAGACTGAGGAGGAGACAGGGACAGAGCGCTTTGCCTTTGCAACCTTGGCCGACACAGCAATTTCCTTCGCCAGATCAGGAAGAGACATCTTGGTCTTCACTGGAGGATTCTCCACCTCCCTATTCTGCTTCTTCTTTAGCCTTGAACTTGAGACTGAGGAGGAGACAGGGACAGAGCGCTTTGCCTTTGCAACCTTGGCCGCCACAGCAATTTCCTTCGCCAGATCAGGAAGAGACATCTTGGTCTTCACTGGAGGATTCTCCACCTCCCTATTCTGCTTCTTCTTTAGCTAACCAATCTTCTCTGCTAGCGTCTTGGTGTCAAACTCCCAATCCTCAGGGCTAGTCCACCCAATCCCCTCTTTATCCTCCTTGGAAAGCTTGCTTCTTTTGAACACACCCGGAGAGATCGGGGACCCGATGGGTGAGAGTTCCCACGAGGAATCAGAAGGAACATCCGCAACCTGGGTCGAAACAGTCTTGGGAGTGCGCGCAGCAGGGGACAAGGCCCTTAGGTCGAAAATATCAGACGCCTCCAGGTTGGACCCATATTGGTTGAACGGGATAGGTTGAATGCTAGATTTAGGGGGAGCTGACGCTGGCTTGGACACAGATTGATCCTTCAAAGAGGGTAGCGGCACACTGCTGCTACTCACTGATGATTTGGCTTTGGACCTGGACTAGGACTGTATTGGGAAGGACTTGAGGGCAGAGAGATTGTTCTGAACTTTAGCGGTGACAGATGCACTTTAGCGGTGACAGATGCGGCCGCAACCGTGCTTGTTCCATTGCCATGTTTACTTGACGCCCCAATCCCCGGGCTCTTGTCCTTGTTCTTGTCAGCTGTCTTGGTTCTTTTCTAGTGCCTATCCATCGACAGGCTCTGATCTTCTATCCTCTCTTCCTCTTCCTCGTTCCTATCTTTAGGGTCCATAGGGGGAACCACCTTCTTCCTAGTATCCTTGGCGAATTCCACCTCAACTCCAATCTGGAAACCTTCGGCATTGATGAAAAGAGTCACCTTCTTGGGCAGCTTATCTGGGCCTGCGAGTGGAAAAGCATGCGGACTAGGCCCTCCTTGTTGGTAAGAGAATCATCATCCACCACTCTCTGCCTAGCAGTCATCTTCATACCCTCCATCAGCATGTCAGCATTGCAGACAATCAGGGACATCGGTGAGCCGAACCCACACTTTAGACAGGGAGAGGCAGGCCTCCAGGTTGACACGAGACTCGGCAAACAGCACGGTGATGCCACTGACTGGAAGCTTGATGCCACCAGCGTTCTTGTAGAGGTTTTTACAGAGATTCAGGCTGGCCTTAGTCGGGAAGCTCACCACGAAGTCTGTGTCCGAAAGGCGCTGCACCTGCCAGTCCCAATTGTCCTCCACTAGCGCCTTCAGATCCTGGGTTAGCAGGTCACACGACAGAGAGTTGTTCGCCTCGATGACATAGTGTCACACTCACAAGAATTAAGAGGATAAATCACAGCGAATTCAGAGCAGAGGGTGAGAAAAGCAGAGCAATTGGATGAGAAACAGAGAAGGGGTGAGAAAATTGAGGTCGCCCCGAGCAATGGCGGCGGCTAGGGTTTGCCTTACTTGATAATTTGATAGATGGATCTTACAACTCACCCACCACTGGCTTTATATCCAAGCTCAGCTGGACGGAATGTTCACAGACAACAACTAAAGTAACAGAAAATGCTAGAAAGAAGAAGGGGAACGGCGGGAGCCGTTTGCTGACATCATGCGAATCAGGGCCTTACAATCTTCATAATCGAACCGGTATCTCTTCATCAGGGCCGTTCGTTAATTGACGAAGAAGGCTAGTGTTTGGGTTCAGGCTTCAGAATGCTGGGTCATGACAATTGCCCCCTTCTGAAGATCACACTTGTCCTCAAGGGTGGAAGCTGGGAAAAATTTTCCTGACAAAATCTGCATCCTCCCAAGTAGCAGCTCCTGTGGGTAGATTGGTCCACTTGATTAACCACTGTACCACCGGCTCATTGTTCCTTGGGATAGTTCTCCTCTCAATTATGGTCTCAGGGTAGACTTTGATGTTTCCAGCGGCATCCACTAGAGGCAGCTCAGGACTAGGGATCACCTTCCTGCCTCTGTGTTTTTTGAGTTGGCTCACATGGAATGTAGGATGTAGCTGACATCCCTCAGGTAATAACAATCTGTATGCTACTTCTCCCACTCTTGCTAGGACTCTGTATGGTCCATAGTACTTGGAATGTAATTTCAAGGACCTATGCAGACTCAATGACGTGTGCCCGTAGGGTTGCGCCTTGAGGTACACCATGTCTCCCACAGTAAATTCTCTTTCTTTCCTATGTTTGTCAGCATACTTCTTGGCCCTGTCCTGTGCCTTCACTAGGTTGTCCTTGATGAGTTCATTAGCCAACTGCCTCCTCTGTAACAAGCCTGCAGCTTCTTCATTATGATTATCTGGTAAGACCACTTTAGTAAACTGTGGGGGAGGAAACCGATATAATGCTTGGAAAGGAGTCATTTTCAGTGATGATGATAGCTGGTGTTGTACCACCACTCAGCTGATGGAAGCCATGACATCCATTTCTTAGGATTGTCAAATGTCATGCATCTGAGATATCCTTCAAGGCACTGGTTCACTCTCTCTGTCTGGCCATCAGTTTGAGGATGATAGCCTGTGCTCAGGTTTAATTTAATTCCCAAGGATTTGAACAGGTCCTGCCAGAGTCCACTGGTGAATATCCTGTCCCTGTCAGTTACTATGACAGAGGGAGGTCCATGTAACTTGGTTACTTGATCCAGATAAGCTTCTGCCACTTGCTTCACAGTGAATGGGTGGCTCAAAGGCAAGAAGTGAGCCATTTTTGTGAACCTATCCACTACCACAAGGATCACATCTTTCCCTTCTGATTTAGGTAATCCTTCTATAAAATCCATTGACACATGGGTCCATGCTCTGTCAGGAGCTTTCAGGGGTTGTAATAATCCTGGGTATGGGGTGTGCTCGGCCTTGTTCTTCTGGCAAGTTGCACACTCTTTGATATAAGCAATTACATCTCTTTTCAGGCCATCCCAATGAAATACCAATTTCACTCTTTGGTAGGTGGCTGCTTCACCAGAATGCCCTCCCAAGGCCGAGTCATGCATGGAGGAAATAATCTGAGTCCGAAGTTCAGAATTTTTCCCTACTACCACCTTCTGGTTGTACCTGAGTATCCCATTCTTTAGAGTATAGTGTGCTGCTGCTTCTGTATCTACTGAAAGCTTGGTGATTAATTCCTTGCAAAAATCATCATTATCATAACTTCCAGTAACATCTTGTATCCATTTGGGAATAGCAGTAGTGATGGCCATTATGCACTTATTTTCTGGAGATCTAGATAAGGCATCAGCAACCTTGTTTTCCCTCCCTCTCTTGTATTCTATTTTGTAATCATAACCCAGTAGCTTCACCATAAGTTTATGTTGGATGCCCTCTGTCAGTTTCTGCTCTTGCAGGTATTTCAAACTTTGTTGGTCAGTTCTAATGATTAATGAGGATCCTACAAAGTAGTGTTTCCATTTCTTAATGGCTTCTACAATGGCTAATGCTTCCTTGTCATAGGTTGAGATTGCAGCGGCTTTGGGTCCAATAGCCTTGCTCATAAAGGCAATAGGCATATGGTCTTGCATGAGCACAGCTCCTACCCCATACCCACAAGCATCTGCCTCCAGCACAAAGGGGTTTTTGTAGTTTGGCAGTGCCAACACTGGGGCTCTTGTCATTATGTGCTTCAGTTGGGAAAATGCATTTTGCTGCTTCTCCCCCCCATACAAAGGCATTCTTCTTTAGTGCTTCAAACAATGGTCTGCACATTATGCCATAATTTTGGATGAATCTCCTGTAGTAGCCAGTCAGTCCCAAGAAACCCCTCAGTTGTGTCACGTTGGTGGGTGCTGGCCATTTTACAGTTATCAGTTATGACTATGCACCCTTTTGGTTATTTATTTCTTTACTTCCTCTGTTCTCTTTTATAAGACGGTTTGGCAAGCTAAATTGGCTTCGCAAAACATCTTATGAAAGGGAAACGGAGGGAGTATTTTACCGCTCGTCTAAAGGTAGCAAAGGCGATTTGTGATATGAATACACTAACCACGCTTTCACAAAATGGCATGTTTTCATCAACGAGTATTTTCTGTTTATAATTGGCTTCCACATTTTATCTTTGTATAATTTATGTGCTATGTTAACTTTCATTCTATTACAACTTCTAGTGCTTGTTATGTCTAACCCCAAGAGGTGATTTAGGTGGAAGAAGATGATACATTGACCAAGAAGTACTGCCTCGAGGGTCACAAAAGTCCAATTTCTTTTGTTGCGTGGAGCCCAAATGACAGAATGCTACTCACTTGTGGTAATGGTGAATCCTTAAAATTGTGGAATATTGATACTGGTGAGTGCAATCTTAAATTTGGGGCTTCAGTTGACCACATCATCGCTTCGTGTGCATGGTTTCCGAATTCGAAGAAAATAGTATGTGCCAGTTCTGAACCTGAAAGTTCTCCAAATATGATCTTCACTTGTGACATAGAAGGTCAAAAACTGGAAATGTGGGCTGGCGAGAGAATACCTAAAGTCAGTGATCTTGCTGTGACACCTAATGGACAACATCTAATCTGTGTATGTCCTAACGAAATCTGGATCCGAGAACTTCAGAAGGGGCAGGAATGGAAAATTCCTGAACGGCAGACAATTTCATCTCTTTCCCTTTCAGGTGATGGACAGTCAATGATTGTCAATCTTAATAGCCAGGAAATTCATTTGTGGAAAACAAATGGAAGTTCTAGTGTGCCTGATAAATTCAAGGGGCACAAGCAAGGAAAGTTTGTGATTAGATCTTGCTTTGGGGGGTCAGACTCTTTGTTTATTGCTAGTGGCAGTGAGGATTCACAGGTACATGCTCTTCAAGAATTTAACCTTGCATTTGAAGAAACCCTAGCCTGCTTCCATTTCTACTTGCTTAGATTCCATTATGGGGCATACATATGCAATATAGCCAACCTCTCGTAGTCTCGTACATGGGCCCATTAGTTGGTATTTGGAACAAGGAATATCATCTGATTAGACTAAAGCAGTACCATGCGCTGGGTATGTTTGGTTCATGCCATAGCATGCCTTACCAAAATTTTGGCAACCATTGGCTAGCCAAAATATTGGTTAGAGATTCCCCATGTTGGCCAAAAAGTTGGCAAGATTTGTGAGAAGAGTTGGCAAGACTCTATAGGCCACAGGGTCTGTTTGGATTTGAGCCACGAGCTGCCCGTCCAAAAAATTGGTCATTGACCATGCTTTGTTGCTCGTTTGGATGGCTACCAACTTTTTGGTGCGCCCAGCCAACCTCCATTCCTCTAGTTCAATTGTGCGCCAAATTGTTGGCAAGGTGCTGGCTGCAAAATCGAGTGCCAATTATTTGGCTCGCCCAGGTTTGGCAGGGCTAGCACGGGCACAAACCAAACAGCCCCTGAAATTTTGACAACCAACCAAACAAGCACCAAAATATGACGGACTGCAAAAAAATTGGTCGGGCAAATTTGGGCACCAACCAAACGTACCTAATCCTGATGTATGAACTGGTGGAAGCAGACACATTAGTTGGCACGCACTACAATTTGAGAGGACCACTGTAAATAAAGATACACAACCTCTGATGATTAATTGCACTGATGTTTAAGTTAACCTGATGTATGACTTTATATACAGGAATGCAGGATACAAAAATCAAACCTAATACTGAATGCAAGACAATTGGAAGAGCTCACATCTGTTTTCTTGTGCTCTTGTTGAGTGTTTCCTTTTTGCTGATGTATAGAGATAATGTGCAGGTGTACATTTGGCAAAGATGCACGGAGATGCCGATAAAGGTCCTATATGGGCACTCAATGACTGTAAATTGTGTAAGCTGGAACCCTGCCAGGCCCCAGATGTTGGCCTCCGCAAGTGATGACTGTACAGTTCGAATATGGCTAGCACGCAAAACTCATAGTTTGACTTGAAAAGTTTTGTATGTCTTCCCTGTAAATGGTTGTAGATTTTGACTGTATGCACAAACTAGTTGAGGATCTTTTTCCCTCATTTATACTTTAGAAGTAAACTTTGAGCAGCATACTTATATATGCCAACATCGCCGGTTGGAAGTTTTGCCCACAACACTGTAAAGAACCGCCGGTTGTGTCTAGATATTTTTGACAATTGAAAATTGAAATATATTAATATCATAGAGTTATTACACTCGGCATATGTAACAACACAATGCCTGATGATATTACGGGTGCACATAGCCAAATTTTCAAAAAAAATGTACGCAGCAGACTAATATCACCAAAACAACACCGGAAGTCTAGCTTCTCTAGATATGACATCTCAAAAAATAAAATAATACAAAAGCGTCCTTGCTGCATGATCATAGATCTTAGGTGTTTTTATTCTGGAGAAAAGTCCTCCCTCACACAACAATAACTTCAACAGGCCATTGTTAGACACAATACTTAAGGACAGCTCTTGGATTTTCATCCTCAAAGGTAAGACCGTGAAGTTCTTGTGTGCTGTCGCTCCCACTTACTATGTCATTGCTACGAGTGATGAAACACCAAGCTAGTTTCTCATCACGACAGACTTGAACCACCATTGTCAGTCATCCGATCTCGGACTTGATGATATTCTCCGCCTCTGACTTTATCGTGGACCGAAAGATGTGCCCCATGATGGTAATAGACATCAGAGCTTTACATCGCTCCTACTGAAACCAAACAATCAAAAGAAAAAACCACACGCGAGCATGCGATGACCCCATACACCTGTACATGTTATAGTGTACAAGTTGTTGGCATAACACTTACGCAATTCCTCTTCCTTAAATATTACACCCTTCAGAGTGATACAACAGAATCGCTGCGGGTTCATCTATTTATTTATTCTTGTTCACAACAAAAGGGAAGTACAAGCTTCAAGATCCTCCTCGGTCCAATTAGGATTCACATCTACAAACAAATTTAAAAGCACTAGATTGAGGAACAATGGTACTACTAAGCTAAGTACCATGAGCTACAGACCTAAATTTCTCAGTCCGACTATCCTACCTACTCCTCTAGTTCTACCCATTCTTTCTCTCTTCCAAACTCTATTCCATAATCTACACCTTTAGTTCCTCCCGAGAGATCAGGTTACTCGTAGTAAACCTCTCCCTCGGCTGATTCTTTTGTAGTAGATGTATTTTCAGTCTTCGTTGAACCTATGCAAGGGTTTTAAGAAGGTACGGTCGAGTACGAGCGTATGAGCGTACTCAGCAAGTTCTATGGTGGTTGTTTAATGTCTTACCTATAACCGTGGATTGATAATCTTAGGTTCGTGTAGGTTTTCAAAATTGGTTTCTTAGAAAAGGTAAGTATTAGTTTTTTTACAAAAACTATGTTAGTTAGTCTTCATGGGCTGTACAGGACTACATGGAGTCCCTCTTCCGCCGCGTTCGCAATCCTTTTCCAGGATAGAGAGTAACATGTCACATTTCAGACGCTCTCGAAAGGGGCACTACTTTTCCAACAAATGATCTTAAGATGGGTATCCCTTCGCGTTCAAACTTCCTTTGTTCGAGGCTCAGTTAAAGATCCAAGCCATTCATTGTCCTTAGCCATGACCTCGCAGTCCACCCTTTGTAACGAGTTTTATTCATGTTGTAGGGGTTCGTAGCATGAAAAACAAAAAAATTCTACCGCATGCACACAAACAAGCCAAGATCTATCTACTAGATTATAGCAACGAGTCGATAGAAGCACTCACCCTCGAAGATTCCAAAGTGGTTAACGAGAGCAGATTCTCGTGGGTGATGTAGTAGTACACTTGCCGATCTCAAGATCGCGTAGACGATCCTTCCGTATTGCGTTCAAGGCTTCCGCATCGGTCACACGTTCGATTTTCGATGAAGACCTTCCTCTCCTTGTTCCAGCAAGCGGTGGGTTGTAGTTCTCCCTCGCGATTCCGCAAAGACGGCGTGGTGTCGGAAGTAGAGGGAAGATCCCGCAGGGCTTCGCCTAAGCCGGTGCGAGTTATGGTGGATTAGGGTTTCCCGGAGATCTAGGGTTTAGAAGTCCGGGAGGAGGAGGAGGTGTCGGCGGCGGCTAGGGCGGCGGTGACGAACCGGCGGCGGCGCGTGTGTGGGGAGGGCTTAGCTCTTATGGTGTTGGGGCAGCCCCCTCTATTTATGAGAGGGGGGCAGCCTTGGGAGGGGTGGGTTTGAATCCAAACCCAAACCCAAGTTGGATTGAGAGAAAGACTTGTTTCTTCTCCCACTAGGAAACCATTGTTCCAATTTGACTTTTCAAACTTCCCGTTTGACTTTCAATTTAGAGTTTTAATTCTCTCTTGCAAATGCCCATACCAAGTGACCTAAGATATGATCCAATCATTCCATTTACCCATGACACATTCATGGTCCATTCCCCTTCCGGTTCGGTGAACCTTCTAGACCCTTCTAGAACCTCTCCGATGAAAACATCGGAAACTTTCCCGAACTCCGAAATAGGACTTTCCTTATATGAATCTTATTCTCCGGACCATTCCGGATCTCCTCGTGAAATCCCGGATCCCATACGAGACTCCAAACAACATTCGGTATCCCTACTAACATTCCATATCTACTAAACAACATCGAATCCTTAAGTGTGTCTCCCTACGGTTCGTGAATTATGCGGACATGACCAAGACACTTCTCCGATCAATAACCAATAGAGGAATCTGGAAATTCATATGGATCCCACATATTTCTACGATTACTTTGCGATCGAATGAACCACTTACATACGATACCAATTTCCCTTTGTCTCACGATAGTTTACTTATCCGAGGTTTTGATCGTCGGTATCTCTGCATACCTAGTTCAACCTCGTTACCGATAAGTACTATTTTCTCGTTCCCGTGATATGTGATCCCTTGTGAGCCATTAACATGCTTGCAAGCTAATTGGATGATATTCCACCGAGAGGGCCCAGAGTATATCTATCTGTCATATGGATGGACAAATCCCACTCTTGATCCATGTGCCTCAACCCATACTTTCTGAACACAATGCCACCTTTATAGCCACCCAGTTACGGTGTGGTGTTTGATGTCATCAAAGCATCCTTCCGGTGATGGTGATTAACATGATCTCATGGTCGAAGGAATTAGGTTACTATGTATCAGAAAGCTTATAACAAACGAACTATTGAAATGACTTGATCTTAATGCTACGCTTATCTATTGGAGTATGTCCATCATACCATTCTCCTAATGATATGATATTGTTATTAATAACATCTCAATGTTCATGATCGAGAAACCATGATTATCTATTAATCAACAAGCTAGTATTATAAAGAGGCTTTACCAGGGACTCTAATTTAGTTTACAAATCACACAAGTATTAATGTTTCTGGTTAATACTATTATAGCATGAATGTAAACGTTTATCATAAACACAAAGATATAATAATAACCACTTTTATTATTGCCTCTAGGGCATATCTCCAACAGTCTCCCACTTGCACTAGACTCAACTAATCTAGATTACATGGTAATATACCGAACACCCATGGCGGTTTGGTGCTGGTCATTTTTTGCCCTCGGGAGAGGTTTAGTCAACGGATCCGCCACATTCAGATCTGTGTGTACTTTGCAAATCTTTATGTCACCATCTTGGACATGCTCTCGAATAGCGTGAAAACGTAGCTTGATGCGCTTCAACTTCTTGTGTGACCTTGGTTCTTGCGCATTGGCTATGGCGCCCATGTTATCACAATAGATAGACATTGGGTCCAGCGCACTTGGAACCGCACCGAGCTCTGTAATGAACTCCTTCATCCATATCGCCTCTTGTGAAGCCTCTGAAGCAGCTATGTATTCCGATTCAGTTGAATATCTCGCCACAACGCTTTGCTTTGCACTCCTTCAGCTAACTGTTGCACCATTCAAAGTAAATACGTATCCAGATTGAGATTTAGAATCATCCAGATCGGTGTTCAACTAGCATCGGTGTAACCATTAACAACGAGCTGTTCATCACCTCCATAAGAAAGAATCATATCCTTAGTTCTTCTCAAGTATTTAAGGATGTTTTTGACCGCTGTCCAATGATCCACTCTTGGATCAGTTTGATATCTGCTAGTCAAACTAACAGCATATGCAATGTCGGGTCTAGTTCATAGCATGGCATACATTAGAGATCCTATGGCTGAGGCATAGGGAGTCTTACTCATCATTTCTCTATCTTCTGTCGTTGCATGACTTTGAGTTTTACTCAAGGTCGTATTGGGCAACATGGGCAAGAACCCTTTCTTGCTATCTTCCATTCCAAACCTCTTTAGAACTTTGTCCAAATATGTACTTTGTGACAATGATATTAGGCGTCTCGATCTATCTCTATAAATCTTTATGCCTAATATGTAAGCTGCTTCGCCAAGGTCTTTCATTGAAAAACTATTATTCAAATAATCCTTGACACTATTAAGAAGGTCTACATCATTCCTAATCAACAATATGTCATCTACATATAGTATTAAGAATGCTACAGAGCTCCCACTCACTTTGTTGTAAATACAAGCTTCTCCATAAGTTTGTATAAAACCAAAACTTTTGATTACCTTATCAAAACGTTGATTCCAACTTTAGGATGCTTGCTTTAATCCATATATGGACCGTTGAAGTTTGCATACCTTGTTAGCATCTTTTGGATCGACAAAACCTTTGGGTTGCATCATATACAACTCTTCATCAATGTCTCCATTGATGAATGTCGTTTTGACATCCATCTGCCATATCTCATAATCATAATATGCAGCGATTGCTAACATAATCCTCACAGACTTTAGCTTCGCTACTGGTGAGAAAGTCTCATCGTAGTCAACTCCTTGAATTTGTCGAAACCCTTTTGTGAAAAGTCGAGCTTTATAGACAGTAACATTACCATCAGCATCTGTTTTCTTCTTGAAAATCCATTTGTTCTCGACAGCCTTCCGGCCATCCGGTAAGTCCACCAAAGTCCATACTTGGTTTTCGTACATGGATCCAATCTCGGATTTCATGGCTTCTTGCCATTTATTGGAATCTGGGCTCACCATCGCTTCCTCATATGTCGCAGGGTCATCAGTGTTTTCCACCAACATGACACTCATAAAGGGATCATACCAATCAGGAGTGGAACGAGTTCTCGTTGACCTGCGAGGTTCCATAGTAACTTCAACCAAAGTTTCATGATAAAAATCATTAGTTTCCTCTCTTATTGGTGTAGGCGCCTCAGGAACCACTTCCGGTGCTGCACTACTCGCAAGTTCGAGAGAAGGTTCAACAACCTCGTCGAGTTCTACTTTCCTTCCAGTCACTTCTTTCAAGAGAAACTCCTTCTCTAGAAAGGATCCATTCTTGGCAACGAAGATTTTGCCCTCGGATCTATGATAGAAGGTATACCCAATAGTTTCCTTCGGGTATCCTATGAAGACGCATTTTTCTGCTTTGGGTTCAAGCCTGTCTGGCTGTAACTTCTTTACATAAGCTTCGCAACCCCAAAATTTAAGGAACGACAATTTAGGTTTCTTTCCAAACCACAATTCATACGGTGTCGTTTCAACGGATTTAGATGGTGCCCTATTTAAAGTGAATGTGGCTGTTTGTAATGCATAACCCCAAAACGATAGCGATAAATCTGTAAGTGACATCATAGAACGAACCATATCTAAGAGAGTTCGATTACGACGTTCGGACACACCATTATGTTGTGGTGTTCCCGGTGGTGTCAATTGTGAAAGTATTCCGCATTTCTTCAAATGCTCGCCAAACTCGTAACTTAGATATTCACCTCCACGATCAAATCGTAGAAATTTAATCTTCTTGTTACATTGATTCTCTACCTCACTTTGAAATTCCTTAAACTTCTCAAAAATTTCGGACTTATGTTTCATGAAATAGATATACCCATATCTACTCAAGTCATCCGCGAAGGTAACAACATAACGATAACCACCGCACAATGCTACACTCATTGGGCCACACACATCGGTATGTATGATTTCCAATAAGTCCGTAGCTCGCTCCATCATACTAGAAAATGGAGTCTTAGTCATTTTACCCATCAGACATGCTTCACATCTTTCAAGTGATTTGAAATCAAGTGATTCAAGAAGTCCATCAGAATGGAGTTTCTTCATACAATTCACTCCAATATGACCAAGACGACAGTGCCACATATAGGTCGAGTTATCGCTCAATTTCAAACGTTTAGCTTCAATGTTTTTAATGTGTGTATTTCCACAATAGAGATTCAATAAGAATAGACCATCTATCAAAGGTGCATGTGCATAAAACATATTACTCATATAAATCGAACAACCATTATTCTCGGACTTAAACAAGTAACCGTCTTGCAATAAACATGATCCAGATATAATATTCATGCTCAACGCAGGCACCAAATAACAATTATTTAAGTATAAAACTAATCCCGATGGTAGATGAAGAGGTAGCGTTCCGACCGCGATCACATCAACCTTTGATCCATTTCCTACGCGCATCGTCACCTCGTTCTTCGCTAGCTTCTGCGATTCAGCACTGTTTCGAGTTACAAATATGAGCAACCGAACCAGTATCAAATACCCAGGCACTACTACGAGTACTAGTGAGATAGACATCAATAACATGTATATCAGATATACCTTTCTTGTTGATGTTGCCGTTCTTCAAATCCGTCAAGTACTTTGGGCAATTCCACTTCCAGTGACCTTCTCCCTTGCAGTAAAAGCACTCAATATCAGGCTTAGGCCCAGCCTTGGTCTTCTTCGCTGGCGCGGTAACTTTCTTACCGCCCTTCTTGAAGTTCCCTTTTTTTCTTAGACTTGCCTTGCTTATTGAATTTGGTGGTCTTATTGACCAACAACACTTGGTGCTCTTTTTTGATCTCCACTTCTGCAGATTTCAACATGGAGAAGAGTTCTGGCAACGACTTGTCCATGTTTTGCATATTTTAGTTCATCACAAAGTTCTTGTAACTTGGTGGTAGTGATTGGAGGACACGGTGAATCCCCAAAGCACTAGGAATCACGATTCCCAAGCTTTGAAGATTGCTTGCGTGCCCAGACATCTTAAGCACGTGCTCACTGACGGAGCTGCCCTCTTCCATCTTGCAGTTAAAGAACTTTTCAGAAGCCTCATAACTCTCAACTGCCGCGTGAGCCTCAAATATCATTTTGAGTTCACGGACAATATCATGTGGGTCATGGTTCTCAAACCTTTTCTGAAGCTCCGATTCCAAACCATACAAGATAGCACACTGAACCGTGGAGTACTGATTCTTCCGAGTGAGGAAAACATTCTTTACCTCATCGGTAGCATTAGCTGCAGGCGGGTCACCCAGCGGTGCATCCAGCACATAGGCCGAATTACCAGCATTGAGGACAATCCTCAAATTGCGGAACCAATCCGCGAAGTTGCTTCCATTGTTTTTCAACTTTTCTTTCTCTAGGAACGCATTAAAATTGATGGTAGGGGCCGCCATTGATCTACAACATATTTGCAATAGTTTAGACTAAGTTTATGACAAATTGAGTTCTAATTAATGGTTAAAATAATCTAGGTGAACTCCCACTCAAAACAATATCCCTCAAATTGTTTTAGTGATCACACGAACCAAATCCACCACATCAAAACCGATCATCACGAGAGTTGATGTAGCTTCAATGGCGAACAATCAACATGTTCATCATATCTACTATATGACTCATGCTTTACCTTTCGGTGATTCGTGTTCCGAGACCATGTCTGTACATGCTAGGCTCGTCAAGATCAAACCTTAGCTTCCGCATGAGAAAATCTGGCTTGCTCACGTTGTATACACTCGCAGAATCTAACACACCCGATCATCACGTGGTGCTTCGAAACAACGAGCTTTAGCAATGGTGCTTACTAAGGATGAACACTTTAAAACTTGAAATTTTTGTGCTTGAGGGATCATCTTATAATGCTACCATCGTGAACTAAGCAATACAAGATGCATAAAAGGATTAACATCACATGCAATTCATAATATGTGATATGATATGGCCTTTTCTTCTTGTGCTTACGATCTCCATCTTCAAGCACGAACATGATCTCCATCATCACCGTTATGGAGTCAAGGTCAATGGCGCTGTTTCATGGTTGTCGTACACCAGCTTCAACTATTACAACTACTTTGAATAGACACGCAGGTCTTAACGGAATTTAAAAGACAACCATATGGCTCCTGCCGGTTGCCAACTTACAATAAGGAACATTGCATACATCATATATAATCACAATCATAGCCATATCACATCACAGCACACCCTTGCAAAACAAAGTTAGACGCCTCTAATTTTCTTTGCATATTTTACGTGGTTTGGGGCTTTCAATAAGTGTCGTTCTAACTTACGAACAAGAACCACAACGTTGATGCTTAAACTATCAAGTGCCCGTTGTAAATTGAATCTATACTATGATAGGAGAGGAGACACCATAAAGCCACTTATGCAATACAAGTTGCATGTTAGCGTGGAGCAAGTCTCATGAGCGATGTCATGTAAGGTTAGCCCGGCCGCTTCATCCCATCATACCGCAAGATGCAAAGTACACAAAAGCAATTGATAATAAAAGCACCACCACCCACAATGACCATTGTGTTCTACTCAAGAATAGCGGATCTACATATAGACACGGCTCTGATACCACTATAGGGGTTCGTAGCATGGAAAACAAAAAATTTCTACCGCATGCACACAAACAAGCCAAGATCTATCTACTAGATTGTAGCAACGAGTCGATAGAAGCACTCACCCTCGAAGATTCCAAAGCGGTTAACGAGAGCAGATTCTCGTGGGTGATGTAGTCGTACACTTGCCGATCTCAAGATCGCGTAGACAATCCTTCCGGCGCTGCCGGTCATACGTTCGGTACTCGATGAAGACCTTCCTCTCCCTTGTTCCAGCAAGCAGCGAAGGTTGTATTTCTCCCCTCGCGATTCCGGCAGCACGACGGCGTGGTGTCAGAAGTAGAGGGAAGATCCTGCAGGGATTCGCCTAAGCCGGTGCGAGTTATCGTGGATTAGGGTTTCCTAGAGATCTAGGGTTTAGAAGTCCGGGAGGAGGAGGTGTCGGCGGCTAGGACGGCGGCGCGGGCGGCGGCGACGCGTGTGTGGGCTGGGCTTGGCTCTTATGGTGTTGGGGAAGCCCCCCTCTATTTATGAGAGGGGGGCAGCCTTGGAAGGGGTGGGTTTGAATCCAAACCCAAACCCAAGTTGGATTGAGAGAAGGACTTGTTTCTTCTCCCACTAGGAAACCATTGTTCCAGTTTGACTTTTCAAACTTCCCATTTTACTTTCAATTTAGAGTTTTAATTCTCTCTTGCAAATGCCCACACCAAGTTACCTAGGATATGATCCAATCATTCCATTTACCCATGACACATTCATGGTCCATTCCCCTTCCGATTTGGTGAACCTTCTAGACCCTTCTAGAACCTCTCCGATGAAAACATCGGAAACTTTCCCGAACTACGAAATAGGACTTTCCTTATATGAATATTATTCTCCGGACCATTCCGGATCTCCTCGTGATATCCCGGATCCCATCCGAGACTCCGAACAACATTCGGTATCCCTAATAACATTCCATATATACTAAACAACATCAAATCCTTAAGTGTGTCTCCCTACGGTTCGTGAATTATGCGGACATGACCGAGACACTTCTCCGATCAATAACCAATAGAGGAATCTGGAAATTCATATGGCTCCCACATATTTCTATGATTACTTTGCGATTGAATGAACCACTTACATACGATACCAATTTCCCTTTGTCTCACGATATTTTACTTATCCGAGGTTTTGATCATCGGTATCTCTACATACCTAGTTTAACCTCGTTACCGATAAGTACTCTTTTCTCGTTCCCATGATATGTGATCCCTTGTGAGCCATTAACATGCTTGCAAGATAATTGGATGACATTCCACCGAGAGGGCCCAGAGTATATCTATCTGTCATATGGATGGACAAATCCCACTCTTGATCCATGTGCCTCAACCCATACTTTCTGAACACTCAATGCCACCTTTATAGCCACCCAGTTACGGTGTGGTGTTTGATGTCATCAAAGTATCCTTCGGGTGATGGTGATTAACATGATTTCATGGTCGAAGGAATTAGGTTACTATGTATCAGAAAGCTTATAGCAAACGAACTATTGAAATGACTTGATCTTAATGCTACGCTTATCTATTGGATTATGTCCATCATACCATTCTCCTAATGATATGATCTTGTTATTAATAACATCTCAATGTTCATGATCGAGAAACCACGATCATCTATTAATCAACAAGCTAGTATTATAAAGAGGCTTTACCAGGGACTCTAATTTAGTTTACTAATCACACAAGTATTAATGTTTCCGGTTAATACTATTATAGCATGAATGTAAACGTTTATCATAAACACAAAGATATAATAATAACTACTTTTATTATTGCCTCTAGGGCATATCTCCAACACACGTGACCTACACTCGATTACCATTCCTGCAAATATCATAAGTCATTATCTCGCATCAAGAAATAGAGACGTTACGGACTCCCATCCGCTAATCACCACTTTGGATCACAACCCGAGTTTAAATACTAGGACATGTGAAAGGAAAAAGGTACAACTGACTTCCCAGTCCCATAACAGAATTTGTGGTCAGCGTGTTTACTACGTTTCAAGAATTACTGACTATATGTGTTGTTAATCCTATTATATATTTTCCATACAATGGAATCTCCACCACAAGATTTACTAATCATGCATATCATCCATGATTCCATTGTCCGGCATTATAGATTTTCTGACTACCCTAAACTGGTAAACCATACTTCATATTTATTTTGAAAATATTATTTGCTTTTAGGTGCAATAGAAAGTGATATTTTTGAAAGGATTTTGCTAGAAAATATTCAAAAGACATTTGAAATTACCCTTTTAAAGGTTATGCAAGACTAGCCTCACAAGATACATGCAAGTATGAACTTGCCTAGTGACTTCGAATTATGGTAATCTGAAGGTTCTATAATACCATGGACTTCGAGTTTGAAAAGAAGCATCATTATTCTATAAGGACAATGTTTAAAATCCAAATGCATGTTCTAATGCTTTATTTATGTTGGTTGTTCCCTTCCCCTAAGTGTTAGCTGTTTCATATATATTTTAAGTGGATTTTATATTAAGTATATTTCACTTTAAAAAATATATTCATTTTATTTTAGAATTTCCATGTAGATTTCATTTTTCGAATTTTAATTTAAATTTCCACTCTAGAATTTTTATATCACTCAATGAATTAAATTTAAAAGATAAATATTCAAAGGTTCACCTTTTGAAGGTTATTATTTAATTTTCTAGTATTTTGAAGTATGTTAAATATTTAATAGTATTTCTTTACTCAAATTTTGGGATATTTGGGAATTTCCCTCAAAATATTTTTAATAATTCTGAAAAATAGGATTTTAAGTCCTTATGTGTTTTTCTCAATTTGGAACTATATATTATTTTTAATGTTTTCTGTTAAATTTATTTAATAACTTTTCATTTTTAATAACTTGGAATTTTATCTATTTCATAAGGTCTTCATAATTCTATTTAATTAGTTTTTAGATTCTAACCATTTTTATCTTTCTATAGGTATTTTTATTTTATTTTTCTAACTTATTTTAGGGTGTTTTTTTGGTGATTTTCCTTTTTTGTAATTGTGATAAGACTAAAATGCCCCATTGGGCCTACGAGTCAGCCGATTCACTTAAGTGACTAGACCACTGGGTCCAATATGACCTGATGATATGTCGTGAACGTATCTATAATTTTTGATGCTCCATGCTTGTTTAGTATCAACTTTGTTATGTTTTGTCTACACTTTGAGGTATTTTTATAAATTTTCTGGAACTAACCTATTAACAAGATGTCGCATTGCCAGTTTCCTGTTTTCTGCTGTTTTTGGTTTCAGAGAAGCTAGTAAGGATATATTCTCGGAATTGGACGAGACAAAAGCCAAAGTCAATATTTTACCGAAGCAAAGACAGAGTCAAAAGGGCAACCAAAGGGGATCCACGAGGTGGCCACACCCTAGGGCTGCGTGGCCCAGAGGGCACCGCCACCAGGTGTGGGCCCCTCGGGTGCCTACCGACCTTGCCCTTTCGCCTATAAAAGCACCCCGATGCAGAAACCCTAAGGACCCGATCAAATCTCCACAAAACAGTCCGTAGCCGCCGCCATCTCCATCCCTAGATCGGGGAGATCTGAAGCTCTTCCCGACACCCTGCCGGAGGGGAGAGATCATCCCAGAGGCCTTCTTCATCACCATGCTAGCCTCCAGAGTGATGCGTGAGTAGTTCACCCTTGGACTATGGTCCATACAGTAGCTAGATGGTTGTTTCTCCTCCTTTCTGCTATCATGTTTAGATCTTGTAAGCTCCGTTCATGATCAAGATCATCTATTTGTAATCATACATGTTGTGTTTGCGGGGATCTGATGGATATTGAGATACTATGTCAGATTGATTATTGATTCTATCATGTTTGTGTTATTTGTGATCTTGCATGCTCTCCGTTGTTAGTATCTATCTTGGTCAAGTAGATGCTTGCAACTCCAAGAGGGAGTATTTATGCTCGATAGTATGTTCATGCCTCTAGTAATCTGGGGAAGTGACAAAAATCTCTAAGGTTGTAGATGTGTTGTTGCTACTAGGGAGAAAACAATATTTTTTCATGGAACAATTGTATTGTTTACTTTACATGCAATTATCTGTTGCTTGCAACATAATACTGGAAGGGGTTCGGATGATAACCTGGAGGTGGATTATTAGTCATAGATGCAGTTGGATTACGGTCTATGTATTATGTTGTAATGCCCAATAAAATCTCATAGAAGTCAAGATGTCTAGTATATGCATTGTTATGCTTTCTCAATTTGTCAATTGCCCCGTTGTAATTTGTTCACCCAACATGTTATCTATCTTAAGGAGAACACCTCTAGTGAACTGTGGACCTCGGTCCAATATTTATCATTGATACATCATCTACTGCCTTTTACTTTCTTCAAGCAATCAATTTCTTCCACATTATACGTTTAATCCTTTGTTTTCAGCAAACCAGTGAGATTTACAACCTCACTGTAAGTTGGGGTAAAGTTTTGAGCTTGTGTTGTGCAGGTTCCAAGTTGTTAGCAACACCTTGGAGGTGTTTCCTTACTCCTACTGGTTTGATAACCTTGGTTTCATAACTGAGGGAAAACTTGTTGATATGCTCATTATACCTTCCTCTTGGGGTTTCCTAACGAGGCTCTACAGTTAACTGAGCCGCATCAAGACATTTTCTGGGGTCGTTGCCGGGGAGATAAGGACAACTTTGCAAGGGGATTCTCTCACAACCAATCTCTTTACTTTGTTTTTGTTTTGCTTAGTTTCTTTTGTTTTGCTTTGCTTGTTTCTTTTTATCAAAATGCAAAAAAATTAGTTCGTTTGGTTTTATTTTTCTTATCTAAATTACAAAAAAATAGTTCTTCCTATAGTTGTCACCTTGTTCTAGCTCACCATGTTAATCCCTAAGTTCACCCTAAAAGATCTCTCAATAGGTAGTGGCTCTATAATAGGAAAATATAATATTGAAGAGTTCTTTAATCATGTTAGCAAGCATGAGTATATTGAGGATAGATCCTTAGCAGAACTTGCTCCAAATTATGAAATTGCTGTAGCTTCTTTAGTTCACATGTTGGAGGCTAGGTTTGTTAACCTTAACCCTATGATGCAAGTAATGTTTCTTAAACTTAAATATATTGAGGACACTGAAAAGAGAGATTTTATTCTGGAAACTCTGCTAAAATAGTTCAATGATGTTGTTAAAGAAGCTAAAAAGGTCTTTGACCGTTTTAATATGCTAGGCTCATGTGTAGATGTTATGGGAACATTATAAAAGTTGGACAAAACCAAACCGAATGGAGAGGAGATTAAAATTCCCATACCTTCTAAACTTGTAGGAATGCATGAAGCCTTAGAAAATAATTTTGATTGGATAGTCCCTGAAAACCCTTTTGATGAAAATAGTGAACCCAAGAGTGTTGAGAGAGGATCCTCTAAAAATAATTTGGATGAAATACCTTTCCTAGTTGAAGAAATTTCTAGTATTGATCTTAATGCTTCTTCATTTGAAAATACTTGATTCTTGCTTTCTATGCCTAACTTAAAGACGTTAAAGAAAAGTACTTCTTGGGAGATAACCCAATATTTTTAGTTGAGTCTTGGAAGTTATTACTTCTGTAATAACCTATTATTATCCTTTTTGTTTGGTTTTTGTGCCAAGCATAACCTCTAATGAGAGAGAAGTAAGATTTGAGAAAGTTGCTGTCCCAAAACAGAATTTTGTGCTTCACTGTAAAAATTCGTGAAAAATCCCTGTATGTCGGATTGAGATGTAATTTTTTGTGCTTACGCCCTAGGTAGTTATATAACTTCAGTTATATCAACACTTGTCAATTTGAGCAACATAAGGTCTTCGAAAAAATCGGTTTTTACTTGCTGGTCTGTTTTGACAGATTTCTGCCATTATTTTCATTTGCCTCTTAATCAATTTCTTTTTGAGTTCTCTTTGATCACTTGAGATTTTACAAGGAATTTATACAGTAGCTTGTGTTCTAATGGAAGTTTTACTTGTGTTGAAACCTAACCCAAAGGCTTATTATCTTTAATACACTAATGTTGCTAATGAAGATTGTGTGAAGTTTTGTATGAAGGAAATTTTCAAGTGTAAGGGAAGAATGATATAATGAGATTAAGAATGACAAAAGCTCAATCTTGGGGATGCCACCCCGTGTCACCCCAAGAAATATTCAAGAGGTATAAGCGTCAAAGCTTGGGGATGCCCAAGGCATCCCCTTCTTTATCAATAAAAATCTCACGTCTCTTTCTAGACACTTCATTTTTATTGTTTCATGCACTATTGTGTTGTTCTTGGAGCGTCTTAGTTTTCGTTTTTGGTTTTATTTTGTTTGGTTTGCTTGAATAAATTAGTTGGACCCCCACGTTCGCATGTTTTGTTTCAAATAATTTGATTGGTGTTGGAAAAGAGTACAAAGTTTCATGCTTATAGTGGTACAAAAGGGAGCGTGTTTTGACTGTGGCTTAGACTTTATCATGTCATGCTAGATGTTGCTTTAACCTTATGCTTAGTGATTATTGTTGTATCATGACTTGTTCCAAACAACTGAGATTGCTTAATGTGCCTTGAAAGAATCATGCGTTGTTTTAGCATACAAAAGCATAAGATTGTGGTATTCTCCTTTGATGCTTGGTTTGGGTTGACTTGGCACATGCTTACACCATGTTATGACTATGAACCAATCACCCTAGCATCTATGATCATTTAGTTTTGACTTGTGATACCACTTTATGCTTTAATTTATAATGTTTTGTCGCTATGCATGATTATGGCCATTATTGCTCTCTTAGATGGTCGCTCCCAGTCTTTTGCTAGCCTCCAATTGTATTGAGTAAGCTCTACTCATGCATCCAACTCCCAAGAAACAAAATTATCCCAAAGATTCCACTATAAATTCCTATGCATGGTGTGTGTTACACCATTCCAAGTATATTCATGTTTTATCTATCTTCCAAATTAAACTTGTTGTGTGAAAATTAGTGATTAAAGCTCTCACAAACTTAATGGCACACTTTATTTTTTTCACCTAATAAACTTGAAACATTGTATCATCTATGTTGTATATCCTTGCACTTATAAGTTGGAAATTAGCAGAACCATGCTGTCATGGGGAACGCTTTCAACACTTGTACATATTACCCACTTGATATCATGATTTTTGTTTATGGATGTCGGCGGTGTGAAATAAAAGGGGAGCTTGTAAGTCCATGGAGTATTATATATGTGTTAGAGAAACGCCCGGGCTGCTAGCCTAAGCCATGCCTAATCAAGGTGGAAACTTGCAGCATAACCATAGTGAGCAATCCATGAAGCATCTTTAGAAAAAATATATACAGAAAAAAATAAAAAAAGAGAGAAAAAAGCACCATACTCATGGTAAATAAGAAGATTGCTGAGATGCTCATTGTCTGTTGCCTTGTCATTTTGATATGGGATAGCTCTTGTGTCATGGGGCAAGAGGTACCCCGTTGGAGGTTCTCTATGATACATATATACTTACAATGGCAAGAACTTGCTTGCGACTAAAGTTGAGTAGCATGACGAATGGCCCTCGTACTCAAGGGACATGAGATTGCCAACTTATGATTTGTCAAGCATATACTCCATATTTGTTTCACTTTAACCTTAATCACTTCAAGATGCTTATGATAGAGGCAATGAGAGCTGAAAGTTATCCATAATTTTTGGAAGCTCTTTATGAAACTTGAAATCCCTGATTCCCTTTATGAAGGGCCTTTCTTCTTACTTTTATGTTGAGTCTCCACCTTCTATCTTTATGCACCAACTAGGAGAGCATAGTTGTCATTCTTAGTTTTATGTGCATTGTCCCAAAACTTATTGATTGATTCATAATGTTGATATTACTTGTTCTTGAACTATTTCTATCTAGTCACCCTTATGAACTTTGTAGGTGTCCTATGCATTTATGTTTTGCTACTCCATGAAGGACAAGCTGAATACCACACATGCTATGATTTCTATATGTGAAACAAACAAACATCTTTCAATGCATTATTATTCATGATCTATGTTTGTACCTTTTCATGTTACAACATAGTTGCTATGTCTTATTGTTAGAACTACATATTTCATGCTCATGTTTAGAGTACTTTGATCCCAGTTGTCAATGCTTTAAAAATATTTTGATCAAGATTGTGATGGTGCATGTCACCTCAAAAATTATTCTTTTTATCACTTACCTACTTGAGGACGAGCAGGAGTTAAGCTTGGGGATGCTTGATACGTCGTAAACGTATCTATAATTTTTGATGCTCCATGCTTGTTTAGTATCAACTTTTTTATGTTTTTTATACACTTTGAGGTATTTTTATACATTTTCTGGAACTAACCTATTAACAAGATGCCGTAGTGCCAGTTGCCTATTTTCTGTTGTTTTTGGTTTTAGAAAAGCTAGTAAGGAAATATTCTCGGAATTGGACGAGACAAAAGCCAAAGTCAATATTTTACCGGAGCAAAGACGGAGTCAAAAGGGCAGCCGAAGGGGGGGCACAAGGTGGCCACACCCTAGGGCCACGCGCCACCACTCGGTGTGGGCCCCTCGGACGCCCACCGACCTTGCCCTTTCGCCTATAAAATCACCCTGATGCAGAAACCGTAAGGACCCGGTCAAATCTCCGCGAAACAGTCCGTAGCCACCGCCATCTCCATCCCTAGATCGGGGGGATCTGAAGCTCTTCCTGGCACCCTGCCGAAGGGGATATATCATCCTAAAGGCCTTCCTCATCACCATGCCAGCCTCCGGAGTGATGCGTGAGTAGTTCACCCTTGGACTATGGCTCCATACAGTAGCTAGATGGTTGTTTCTCCTCCTTTGTGTTATCATGTTTAGATATTGTGAGCTCCGTTCATGATCAAGATCATCTATTTGTAATCATACATGTTGTGTTTGCGGGGATCCGATGGATATTGAGATACTATGTCAGATTGATTATTGATTGTATCATGTCTGTGTTATTTGTGATCTTGCATGCTCTCCACTATTAGTAGCTATCTTGGCCAAGTAGATGCTTGCAACTCCAAGAGGGAGTATTTATGCTCGATAGTAGGTTCATGCCTCTTGTAATCTGGGGAAGTGACAGAAATCTCTAAGGTTGTAGATGTGATGTTACTACTAGGGAGAAAACAACAATCTTTTGTTCATGGAACAATTATATTGTTTACCTTACACGCATTGCTTAATGCAATTATCTGTTGCTTGCAACTTAATACTGGAAGGGGTTCGGATGATAACCTGAAGGTGGATTATTAGTCATAGATGTAGTTGGATTACGGTCTATGTATTATGTTGTAATGCCCAATCAGATCTCATAGGAGTCAAGATGTCTAATATATGCATTGTTATGCTTTATCAATCTGTCAATTGCCCCGCTGTAATTTGTTCACCGAGCATGTTATCTATCTTAAGGATAACACCTCTAGTGGATTGTGGACCTCGGTCCAATCTTTATCATTGATACATCATCTACTGTTACCTTTTACTTTCTGCAAGCAATCACAATCTTCCACATTATACGTTTAATCATTTGTTTTCAGCAAACCAGTGAGATTGACAACCTCACTGTAAGTTGGGGCAAAGTTTTGAGCTTGTGTTGTGCAGGTTCCAAGTTGTTAGCAACACCTTGGAGTTTTTTTCTTACTCCTACTAGTTCGATAACCTTGGTTTCATAACTGAGGGAAAATTTGCTACTGTGCTCATCATACCTTACTCTTGGGGTTTCCCAACGAGGCTCTACAGTTAATTGAGTCACATCACCTGACCCACCCTATATCTTACGTGGTTGCACTATCCCTCCTCACTCCAGCGAACTCCTTGCGGATGATGTTGCCGCCAAGGTCGCCCGACCATCTTGGACTCCTCCGTCCATGTCCGACACCGCGCTTCAAATCAATCGATCCCCATCTCCACCAACCAGATTCGCCTCCTTCTCCTCACACTGGACTCACGCAACCCTAACTCTAACTAGGGTTTTGGTGATGGTGGTTTCTGACAAAACTCTGGCATCTTCCATGTCAAGATAACGCTGGTGCGTGCCTCCTACGATCCAACTGATGCTGTCAAGATCCCTCCACCCTTCTTCTACAAATATTTCTACTATGATATTGCTCTAGGATTTTCTTCCCCAATTCTAGGGTTCCTCCTCTATCTAAGTTCAGTAATGTCCGTTCTAAGGTTCCAGATTCTTTTAGGGGCATTCTCAGCTGATAGTTAAGCTTCAATCTCTCGACATGTTCATTAATTTGTAGTTTGGATTACTATTTATGTGAACTGAATTCTAAAGTGATACCACTATTAATTTAGGGATTCTTCTTTAGTTAAGTGGCATGTTCTATTAGGGTTTATATAGTGCACTTTATATCTTATTTACTACTTGTTTGATCTGACGTGGAATGTTTTTGTTTCATTGCTAAGTAGTGTTAGTTCTGTTAAATTGTTACTTAGTTCTTGGATAATGTTCTTAGTTGAGATAGTGTAGGCTTACACATGTTCATGTTTTGTATTCATAGTTAAGATACACAACTCAATTGAGTTTTGGTTATTAATTTTGTCATAATCGCATGGTAATTATTATGTTCATGTGTTGTCAGTGTATTTTCATGATAATATATACTTAGCAGTAGTCTTAAATTCTTCTCTTCTGTCTCAAGTACTCATTACTTAAATTTTAAAATTTTCCTCTAGCTGCAATCTCTATCGAGTGATTCTTAGTAGATCTTCTCCCTAGTGGAGATTGTGGTTAGAGGATAAATGTTTATTAAAGTTGTTATATTTAATTTAAATGGATTAATTGGGATTGTGCATTGAGTATAGGTCTAGATTATCATCAGTTGTGCCTCTTAATTAAGTGTGTAGAGGTGATGATCAACGGCTTGTGGTAGTGCTTTCTTAGCACTAAGTATATCACAATGTGGTATGTGATACGTCGGAAACGTATCTATAATTTTCGATGCTCCATGCTTGTTATGTATCTACTTTGCTTTGTCTATACTTTGAGGTGTTTTTATATCTTTTCTGGAACTAACCTATTAACAATTTTCCACAGTGCCAGTTGCATGTTTTCTTCTGTTTTTGGTTCCAGAAAGGCAGAAAATCAATATTCTCGAAATTGGACGGGACAAAAGCCAATGTTATTATTTCCCCGGAGCAACACGGAACCACGAAGTAGAGCCGGAGGGGGGCCACAGGGTGGCCGCACCCCCTAGGCGTGGACAAGCCCTGGAGGTGCCTGGAGGGGGTGTGGGCCCCCTGGCACCCACCGACCTTGATTCATGCACCTATAAGAATCCTTCGACCCAAAAACCCTAGGGCATCCAGAAGAAATCCACAAAAACCTCCATAGCGCCGCCGCCACCGAAAGGGAGATTCAGGGGACATAAAGTCTCTGTTTCGGCACCCTGTCGAGATGGGGAAGTGCCCCTGAAGCCATCTCCATCGATCTCCACCACCATCTCCATCATCGTTGCTGAGTCCCATGCTAAGGAGGGAGTAGTTCTTCCTCGAGGCTAAGGGCTCTGTCGGTAGCTATGTGTTCATCTCTCTCTCTATGCATGATCTTGTTGTGGTCATGAGATTTGTAACAAAGTAGATCTACCTTGCTACTCAAGTGCTTCATTAGATCTCTGCTCTCCCCATGTGCGTGAAAGTGACAGCGTGCACGCCATGGTGGCACTTAGGCTTGAGTCTACATAAATACTCTTTGTGCTTTAATAGATCTATGCTTTTCCCCACGTGTGTGAAAGTGACAGCGTGCATACCATGTGTGGCACTTTGGCTAGATTGAATATTTGTTATGAGTTATATTTGGAGTTGGATGTCTCTATGAAATTGTGGTGTTTGTTGGAACCATCTAGCGCTCAAGGTGACAGTGTGGGGTTATCTAGATTGGGAAAAGCGGACTTTGAGGAGTGCTGTTATAGCCCTACTGATTGATTAGAGTGTCCAACCGGAGAGTAGTTAAGATTAGTATCATGAAGAGAGGATATTTATATGAGAGAGTGTTCACTAGTGAAAGTATGATCCCTAGGCCTTGTTTCTAAACATTGAAACACTTATTTCATCTAGATCTGTTGCATGTTTGCTTGCTTTAGTCTTTACCTCACTCACACACGTTACCCCACGTCAACAACCAGTCAGAAGCTCTTTTCTGGCACCGTTAACACTTGTATTTCACTATCTCTTCGCCAAACTAATGCACCTATACACCTAACAAGTGTATTGGGTGTGTTGGGGACACAAGAGACTTCTTGTATCTTGATTGCAGGGTTTCTTGAGAGGGAATACCTTTGACCACTTCCTCCCTGAGTTCGATAAACCTTGGGTAATCCACTTAAGAGAAACTTGCTGATGTTCTACAAACCTTTGCACTTGGAGGACCAACAACTTTCTACAAGAATAGAAGTGCGTAGACATCAAGCTCTTTTCTGGCGCCGTTGCCGGGAGGTAAGGTAAAAGGTACTCACATCCTCCGGTGTGAGTGCTCGAAGTTATTTCCTCTAGATTCTGCAATTTTGTATTTTTTTTCTTGTTTTCACTAGTTAGGCTTAATGGAAAACAACAACAATATTAGAGAGCTTTATAGTGTTTATCTTGAGTTAGGACATAAAGTGTTTGAAGAGAAAATTAAAAAACCTATGGAACTTTATTTGCATGCTAATAGCAATGTTATTAGTATGAATTCTTTGGACACCATTATTGCTAAGGCTATGGAAACATCTAATCTTTGGGAAGCTAGTTTTGATGAAAATGATCTTTTTAGTCCCCCAGCTTTGGAAGATAGCTATTCTATTGGTTATGATGATACCAAACCTCCAATTTATGATGATTACAATGATGAGTATGATATTTTCGGTCCACCTACTATTGAGGAGAAAGTTAATTGTGATTACAATCTTCCTCCTATATTTGATGATTATGGTGATGAGAATACTAATGATAGCTATTTTGTTGAATTTGCTCCCACTACAATTAATAAGAACGACTGTGCTTATGTGGAGAGTAATAATCATTATATGCATGTGGCTCATGATAAGAATGTTTTATATGATAGTTATATTGTTAATTTTATTCATGATGCTACTGAAAGTTATTATGAGAGAGGGAAACATGGACTTATGTATCTCAACAATATTAAGTTTCCCCTCTTTATGTTGAAAGTCTTGAAGTTGCACTTGTTTTGCTTTCCTATGCTTGTTGATTTGTGCTTTCATGACTTCTTTCTTTACAAGATTCCTATGCATAGGAAGTGGGTTAGACTAAATGTGTTTTGAATTTGCTTCTTGATGCTCTCTTTGACTTCAATTCATATTTCTTATGTGAGCATCTTCTCAAGCTATCAAGCCTAACTTAAAGGCATTAAAGAAAAGTACTTGTTGGGAGATAAACCAAGAGTTTTCTTGAGTCTTGGAAGTTATTACTTCAGTAATGACCTCTCCTTATACTTTTTGTTTGCTTTTTGTGCCAAGAATGACCTCTAATGAGAGGGAAGTAAGATTTGGGGAGTTGCTGTCCCGAAACAGATTTCTATCCTCCACCATAAAAATTCGTGAGGAGTCTCTGTAAGTCGGATTGAGCTGAAAATTTACGAATATATCCCCCAGTATATTGGCTAACTTTCATTAGTTCAACAATTTTTGATTTGAGCAACATAAGGTCTTCAAAAAAAATCGGTTTCTACCTGCTGGTCTGTTTTGACAGATTTCTGCCATTATTTGCATTTGCTTCTTATTGATTCCTTTTTGAGTTCTCTTTAGGGAAATTGAGATTTTTGAAGGAGTTACTACAGTAGCTTGTGTTTCTAGTGAAAAGTCTTGCTGTTCCAAAGCTTTGCCTAAAGGTCTATTATCTTTTGAATACACTAATGTTGCTAATGAAGATTGTGTGAAGTTTTGTACGAAGGAAAATTTGCAGGTGTAGAGAAAGAATGATGTAATGAGATGAAGAATGGACAAAATCTCAAGCTTGGGGATGCCACCTCGTGTCACCCCAAGAAATATTCAAGAGGTACAAGCGTCAAAGCTTGGGGATGCCCAAGGCATCCCCTTCTTCATCAATAAAAATCTCAGGTCTTTCTAGACACTTCGTTTTTATTGTTTCATGCATTGTTGTGTTGTTCTTGGAGCGTCTTAGTTTTCGTTTGCTTAGTTTGCTTGAGTAAGTTGGTTGGTCACAAAACAACTTTTTGGAGAGAGACACACACTCTGTTTTCATTGCCTAGAACACTCTAGCTTTCACTCTTATTGTTTTGTGAGTGTTCACTTTTGCTAGAACTGCGTTCAGCCTTAGTTTTCTTGTGCTTTCAGCTTAGAACTTTTTAGTTCTTCTTTGTGGATTTGTGAGACAAGCTCACTGATCTTTATTGATTATTATATTTGTGAGTTGTTTCAAATAGGTTGATTGGTGTTGGAAAAGAGTAGGAAGTTTCATGCTTATAGTGGTACAAGAGGGAGCTTGCATTGACTGTGACTTAGACTTTAGCATGACATGCTAGGTGTTGTTTTGACCTTATTATTAGTGATTATTTCTGTATCATGTATTGTTCCAAACAATTGGTATTGCTTAGTGTGCCTTGAAGAAATTATGCGTTGTTTTAGCATGCACAAGCATAGTTATTATTTCCCCGGAGCAACACGGAACCACGAAGCAGAGCCGGAGGGGGGCCACAGGGTGGCCGCACCCCCTAGGCGCGGGCAAGCCCTGGAGGTGCCTGGAGGGGGTGTGGGCCCCCTGGCACCCACCGACCTTGATTCATGCACCTATAAGAAGCCTTCGACCCAAAAACCCTAGGGCATCCAGAAGAAATCCACAAAAACCTCCATAGCGCCGCCGCCACCGAAAGGGAGATTCAGGGGACATAAAGTCTCTGTTTCGGCACCCTGTCGAGATGGGGAAGTGCCCCCGGAGCCATCTCCATCGATCTCCACCACCATCTCCATCATTGTTGTTGAGTCCCATGCTAAGGAGGGAGTAGTTCTTCCTCGAGGCTAAGGGCTCTGTCGGTAGCTATGTGTTCATCTCTATCTCTATGCATGATATTGTTGTGGTCATGAGCTTTGTAACCAAGTAGATCTACCTTGCTACTCAAGTGCTTTATTAGATCTCTGCTCTTCCCATGTGTGTGAAAGTGACAGTGTGCATGCCATAGTGGCACTTCGGCTTGAGTCTACATAAATACTCTTTGTGCTTTAATAGATCTATGCTTTTCCCCACGTGTGTGAAAGTGACAGCGTGCATACCATGTGTGGAACTTTGGCTAGATTGAATATTTGTTATGAGTTATATTTGGAGTTGGATGTCTCTATGAAATTGTGGTGTTTGTTGGAACCATCTAGCGCTCAAGGTGACAGTGTGGGGTTATCTAGATTGGGAAAGGCGGACTTTGAGGAGTGTTGTTATAGCCCTACCGATTGATTAGAGTGTACAACCGGAGAGTAGTTAAGAGTAGTATCATGAAGAGAGGATATTTATATGAGAGAGTGTTCACTAGTGAAAGTATTATCCCTAGGCCTTATTTCTAAACATTGAAACACCGTTTGCATCTAGATCTGTTGCATGTTTGCTTGCTTTAGTCTTTACCTCACTCACACATGTTACCCCACATTAACAACAGGTCAGAAGCTCTTTTTTGGCACCGTTACCACTTGTATTTCACTATATCTTCGCCGAACTAGTGCACCTATACACCTGACAAGCGTATTGGGTGTGTTGGGGACACAAGAGACTTCTTGTATCTTGATTGCAGGGTTGCTTGAGAGGGAATACCTTTGACCACTTCCTCCCTGAGTTCGATAAACCTTGGGTAATCCACTTAAGGGAAACTTGCCGCTGTTCTACAAACCTCTGCACTTGGAGGCCCAACAACTGTCTATAAGAATAGAAGTGCGTAGACATCAGTATGATCCTTTGGTGTTAAGCAATAAGATTATTTCTACAAATCTGCTGATGGGTTTTGTAGCAGAAAACTAAAATTTCTACCTAGCGCACCACCAATTGCCAGGATCTATCTAGGAGTAATGCTGTAACGGAGATGGTTTTGGTAACATACCCTTGTAGACAGAAATTGATTAATGTTCATGTTGAACATGGATGAAGCAGTCGTACTCGTAGTCGACCTCAAGGTTGTGAAGATCCTCGAAGGTCACCTCCTGGTCCTGGCACGACAATCCAGGTGCCACAAGTGGCATCACCCCCGAGGTCTCGCACACGTCTCTTGCTCGACGACGAATACCGTTATTCCTGATTCATCCAGGATGCGGAAGAATATCTTCTGGCCAGAATCCCTGTAGCACAACCGTGTGCCATATCGAAGCAGTCTCCTACGCACGCAGTCTTTACTTTGGACCGTGATTGCAAGAGAAGAGAAAAAGAGAAAATTCCTAAGGAAACTGCCTTAGATATTATTGGGTGTCATTTTCCTTCCCATATAGACCTTTATATATAGGGGAAAAGAGGCTACCCCATCAATTAAAGTCTTGGGGTCGGACTAAACCAAGGAGGAGGTGGAGGCGCACATGCCAAGGGAGGAGGGATAACCGCCAGGGTTGGGGTGGGCCCACGCGCGGCCCAAGGGTGGCCGACGGTCGGGTAGCCCCCACCCGCGCCAAGCCCTAGGTGGCGGCTCCCCATGGTGGTTTTACCTTTTGGCTTTTGTTCCCTCCGAGACTTGGACCATTGGGGAAGTTTGCCCAATAAATTAAATTTTGAATATTTATTTAATATTATTTCCAATAATTATTATAATACATATTATTAAACTCCTTTTGACCCGAAACACCTTTCGGCTCACTCTGAACTCCTTCGGATCCTCCCAGAACGATTTCGGTTCTCTCATGGAAATACTTATAGTATCCTCATCTCTTTCTTCCTATGATTCCAATAAACCCAAAAATATCTCTCAACGTCATCGAACCCTTAAGCGTGTTACCCTACGGTTCGAAAACATCACAGAAATGATCGAGAGACCTCTCATATCAATGATCATCAACAGGATCGAGATGCACATACTTGTTACTTTGATACTTTACTTGTGCAAGATCTGATCATTGGTATCATGATACCTTGTTAAATCTCGTTACAAACAAGTACGTCTTTACTCATTCTGTGATATTCCATCCCCGTGTCCTAGTCACATGTTGCGCAATATTTATGGATGTAATCTCACCGAGTGAGCCTATTGTATCTTCTCCTCACGCTGGAGAACAAATCCTGATCTCGGTGCATAGACCTCAACATATCCATTTGGAATACCTAATATACACCTTTATGATCACCCTATTATGGTGTGACGGTTGGTGCAATCAAAGCAGCCTTGGGTGATAGTGATTCAATATGATCTCACAGTCTAAGCAATAGGATACTTCGTTTCTAACTATTGCAACGATGAACTTTGTGAATTGATCGTGTTGCAATACTTATATTGGGTAATTTCCATCACATCATTCAACAATGATATGACTTCATTGCGTATTAGCATAAATGCTCCATGATCAGGAAACCTTGATCATCAATTGCCCAATGAACTAGTTGTATAGAGGCTACTAGGGACTTTGGTTTGTTTATATATGATATGTGTACCAATGTTTCCGATTGATACAATTATAGCATGGTATAAAAATATTATGAACTAACGGGATATGATAATAAACACATTTATTATTTGCCTCTAGGGCATATCTCCTTCAGTATCCCACTTTCACTAGAGTACAAATAATCTATTTTGCATTTGTTACTAAACATAACATCATATCATATATGTGCTTACGATCATGCTTTCTCATGGAAAATTGTTCTATCAATGACCTATATCTATCAGATTCGTATATTCTTTACAAATCGTTAATGTCACCTACTTTGACATTATTCTATATTATCACATAATATGCTTGAAGTATATGTTTGGCATTAGAGTGAGACTTTGTTTACTTGTGTCTACCATGACAGTTGTTTAGTCAATTGTACTTTCACTGTTAGTCACATATACTTAAAACACACTCAATTCAAAAGTCCAATTTCCTTTAGCCAAATATTATACTTACTAATTCTGAAGTAATAGCATACTTCTTATATCAATGTAGATTCTTATTTCTTCGTAGACACTCTAGGATTGATTTAAACATGTTCATGTGATTCATTCAGGAATCACTTCAGAACCTGTTCTTCTGACCAAGAACATGGTTCACTTTACGTCGAGTATAGAAATTGGTTCATATGGAAGAACCTATGATAGATTCAAAATGTAGATCATCCCTTTTTCCCTTTCAACCACTGTTGTTAATACTGAGTTTAACTCAATGTTTCACCTAGTTTCAAAAGTAAGAACCTTTCTTATTACTTGTTCCATTCTGATCGATTTCAGAATCTAAACCAAGATATTCTAAACCTATTTCGGAATCCAGTTCGTGAAATGTTTTGACTATAATGTTTATTAAACACATCAATATATTTCGGAATCCGTGCCACAGGTTCCATAGTTGTACTCACTTTTTACTGTAGTGGACCGAACCCGATAAGGTACAAGTCCCTGTGTTTACAATGCTAGTCCCTGGATCGAATAGCTAGCACCTACAGTTAAGATGTAATATCAAGAAACAAAGGTCATATTACATCGCATATCCAGGAATAAAATAGTTCATTACAACTTACATAGATCATATGGCTATCTTATTACAAGCAGCAAATATAACTATAAAGCATGGAGTCCTTCATCTTCATGTGCCACAGGCAAACATGTTGGTTGTAGACTCATAATCCCTATTCAACAAACTTCACTATCATCAAGTAATCCTGCAACATGATAATTTACAGCCAAAAGGGTCAATACATTTGAATTGTATTGGCAAGTGATACCATAATGATATATATAACCTAACATCTACATGAATATATGGCTGAGTAGAGTTTTGGCTGGGCTTTGCATAAATTAACTTTTACCTATCCTTTGTAAAATAGTTTTTCTCTTTTTCATCAACACTTCATCAAACTTGGCACTCTGGATACCCTCCAGGTGCTTCCCTTGTTCACCCAACAAGTTTTAACTTAGAGAAATTAGAATGATGAGATTCTTGATTCTGGTTCATTGTCCTGATGCTCAAAAATTGTCCATAACCGGGGACACGTCTAAGTATTTAGTTTTCCCCTCTCGAGAGGTGGTGCACTTTCCCCACAAGACTTGACATGCATTGAGATGAGACTTTTTAGAAGCAATCCCCCAGACCACCACAGATGCGTTCCATCCTATCATCACTACCACCCTCTGTCCGTCGGGCTGAGTTCTCGCAACCTAGTTGGTCAAGGCAGAGCCCATATGCCATGTGGCTGCACTGGAAGCTTTTGCGACAAGAACGTCTTCAATCTCTTTGTTCCTGGGTGGCCGTCCACAAGTGTGATACCTCAGGGTAAACCATAGAAATGGGCCCTGGGTAACCACTCAACATAATCCATACAAGTCCCATTTCCACCCAGGTGTTTCATTAACATCATTTGTTTTCATTAGTCGAAAAAAATACTCATATTTCCATAAGACATCATATCATGATTTCCACACGAATCTATATAGCAATACTAAGCATTCTAATCTTATGATGTCCCCTATCTTTAGGAAATACTACTAAGGTAGGTACTATAGTAATAACATAGCATAGAAATATACATAACAGTCCTATCATGCACACTACAAAAACATCACTAATGCAACATAGAAAAATAGGACTTTTGATGACCAAAGTATCACTTTCCTTGATAGTAGAATATTTAGGTACGCTCCTTGATCTTGCAAATATCACACCCCTCAAAGTCTACAACAATACAAACAAGCAAAAAGCATACACTCAAAACTACAACACAAAATTAAAAAACAATATAATGGAAAGCATGCAAGCATGCAGCAAGATCATTTTATTTTAGAAATTGTTATAGCAACGTTCTGAAAACAACAAACATCTACCGGTTCTTCTAAAAACGTGGAATTCCAATTGGAACCAAGTTAGTGCAATTAAGTTATTTAAATTATTTTTCTTTTACTAGAAAAGCTTTTATTCAGTGGGATATTTTTGATTGCCAACAAATTATATGTTTAGTTTCAAATGTTAATGTTTATGGTCAGAGGGTTCAATACACAACCAATTGCAAAAGGATTCACTCAAAAATAATTTTCACAATAATTTTTATACTCAAAATACTCCACAAATGGTTCTTCCTAAAAATCAGTTTTTACCAAAGGAATTGAACAGAATGAGGTCTCTACTGTGAAGTTCTCATTTTTCTGAATCCATGGACACCAAGTTTGTATTTTTTTGAATCGTGGATCAAAAGTTATGGATTTTCTAAGTTCAAACATCTAATAAACAAAATTTGGATTTTAAACAGAAAACCTAGCCACGTGGCATGTTCTTACTGGCTGGTACCGCTTCGTCCGGATTGGCAACGTGAGCTGTTGGATCTAAATGAATCTGAGTGGCCCAGATTGACTGATACCTTCTCATTAAGTGACCTAATCGTGGCCCTAGGATGCATATCCGATGGACCATAGGGCTTGGCCAAGGTCTGGCGGTGCTGGCTACTGTGCACGGTGGCGGCGCGTCGAGAGGGTGGTGCTCCAGCGATTCTAGAGGGGTAAGGGAGCGTGGAGCATTACCGGGGGTTGCAGCGGTTGAGGCGAGCATCAGGGGTGGTCGCAGTCGAGGAAGGGCGCTCCTGTTCATCCTAGATTCTTTGCCAGAGTTGCGCTTGCAAGCGGCACTTGCAGGCGAAGACGATGCCGGGTGTCTAGGGCACGAGCAAGCAAAACAGGGCATCAGTGGGGTGCGCAAGGACCTAGGTAGAAGCTCTGTGTCTAAAACAGGGCAGAGGAAGGATAGGGTTTACCGGAATTCGTCGGTGAACGGAAACGGCCGAAGGTGCTCTAGAAGCGACCGTAGCGACGTCCTAGTACACGATAAATTGAATGAAGGGGGTTAACGGATGCGCCCAAAGATGGCGAAGGCTATTGGACAGAAATTAGGGAGCGGGGTACTCAGTACTCACCGAAATCGTCATCGGTGCTCGTCTGTAGCCGCGGCGGTTCGAGCTAAAATTCGAGCATCCTGGGGGCTCTCTGGTGCCATGGTTTGAGGGGAAACACAGAGGAGTGAGTGGGGGTTAAGAGGACAGGGTCGGGGGAGGGAATTACTCCAGCAATCGCGAGAATTTTCGAATTAAATCGACCAGAAATGGCAGAGAGGGGAGCGGTTCTTCCGTCGAGGGTTGAAGATGATGACGAGGCAGGGTGGGGTCGGGCTGCCATTGAGGGGGTGCAGAGAGGGCTCAGTGAGAAAATAAAATCAGTGGGGGAGAGGGGATGTCGGGTGGGCTGCAGTGGGCCGAGGTTGCTGGACCGAAAGGTTTGGCTGCTGCTCTCTTTTTTTATTCCTGTTCTTTTTCTTTTCTATATTCTGTTTTTATTCAAATCAATTGATTCCACCTCCAAATTGATTTAAATTTGTATCAAAAAATGTTAGACAAATTTTATTTAAAATATAAGTTGGTTATTTAGTCCAATTGGAGTATTTCAATTATTTTTATAAATTATTATTTATTTAAAAAAATTGAGTGTGACACATTAGCATTATTTAATAAAATTTGAATATGGTACCTAAGCCCATATAATTTTATTATATAACATTTATCTTTTTTATATATCATTTAAATATACTTTTATTCCATTTACTTATGGATTTTAGTCATGGATTAAATTGACTTTGCAATATGTCTTATTTATTTTTCTTGTCTTATATAAATCATATCTTTTTATCCATGGCTCCAAATAGAGTGAAAACAATTCCCATGGTTTTGTAATATTGTTGTTTACCATTATTGATTATTTAGGAATGATGTTCCTAAATTTTTATATGGAACATAGCCATAGTCTTGTATTGAACTTGATGATCATTTCTCTTTTTGGGGTTTAGGTTTTAGGTTTATATTTTCCAAGTGCTCAATATCAAGATACATACCATGCATGAATGCATTTGATCTTTTGATAATTTGTTTGTTACTTTCTCATTCAAAATTATTATTTTTGTTTAAATAAGGTTTTGATGTTTCCATTTAGAAACCAAAAGTTTCTTTTCCCCCTAAATTTCATCATTTATTTCTTTTATTTGTTTATTTTTCACATTTCAAAATTTGGAAAATTTTGGATATGACAGGCTACCACCCTTCAAAGGAATCTCGTCCTGAGATTCGAGAAGGCTAGAAACAACAAGTTGGTTTCAGGACATCTAGGGTACTACCACCCTTAAAAGGATTTAACTAGATTGCATCTTGGCTTACTTGGTGTCTCAATGTAATTTCTCTGGACAGTTGTTTGCGTAGTGTCCCTTATTGCCACATTTGAAACAAGTGAAAAGGTTGAGGTCCTTCCCAGGTTCGCTTGTCTTTTTCTTCTCTTTTTGTAGACAATCAGACACATAATGGCCTAACTCTTTGCAGTTGTAGCACACCACCTGGCTAATATCCTTCTTTATCCTTTGTATCACTATCTCTTGTTTGTTTCCCTGGCCCTTCTTCTTTTCTAGGCATTCATTAGTATAGTGTCCCATCTCCTTGCAATTGAAACATTGCATCTGGATAATGTCTTTCTTGTTGGGATTGGGGCGATTCTTCTTGTTCTTGGGTTTCTCCAAGGCTAAGAGGTCTCTTAGTTCATGTTCTTCATATTTCACCACAAATTCAGGAAACCTTTCTTGGTTCTTAGAACGGTTCCGAGGATAACGTACATGTTTCCTCTTTTGTTCACCAAAGTTGGTTACATTGTATGGAGGTGCATACTGATATTTGACTTTGTCTTCATCATTCTTGGTGGAAGTTGTACCTTCATGGGTGTTTCCAAAGACTTGATGCATTCCATCCTTAGCTTGATGTTTCATCTGTTGAACTATAGGATAGATGTGGCATTGGACAGGGACATGATCAGTTCCTTCACATAGGAAACATGTAACTTGAGATGTGGGGCATTGTCCAGCTGGATGGTTCCCATCACAATTAGGGCACTGGTCAGTATGCTCTTTATAAGTGTGTCCTATGTCTTCACAGATTTTGCAGGCTCGTGTTCTTTCCATAATATCATCCTTGAAATCATTGTTGTCATAATTTCTTTGGGAAGGGTTATTTCCCATGTTGATCATCTGATTGGTCATCCTTTGCAACAATTGGGATTGGGATCCCAAGAACTTTAGCATGGCCAGGTCTAACTCAGTGTTGTTGTGGTTGTTGGCTAAAAACTGGGTTGTCACTTGATTCAACTTAGTTTGGGTTGCTAGCAGTTGTACTTTCATGTGCATCTCGAGGTTGTTGTTGTCACCATCGTTGATGTTGGAGTTGTGGTCTCTTGGAGAAGTCATCTGCTTGGGTTGGGTTGGAATTAGAATAGACAAAAGATTTCTAGGGAAAGAATTTTACTCATACATAACAAATCACACAAATCAATATGCAAGCAATATCAATCATACATTCCATAACTCAAACAACAAGGTTCAAGCATATCTTAGGAAAACAAAATATTATTGCCATACCACATAGGTTTGTATGACCAATAAATGATCAGCAAGTCGATTTAAACGAAACACTAGTATGGTGGTCCAACTATAGGGTTCCCTTTGAGATTATTCCATCTATCTCCAAAGCTACTACATTAGGAATGAGATCAAGGCCTCCTTGGTAGTATTGCATCTTGGTCACAAAGTTCAAAGGCGATGTCTATAATGGTTCCTCCTAAGTTGAGTTTCCTTAGTATCCAGGTCTTGAGTATTATTCTTATCTTACTTGAAGTCCTTAGTGATGTCGAAGTTGAAGTCCTTAGCGATGATGAAGCCGAAGTCCTTGGTGAAACTGAAGCTGAAGTCCTTTGTGATGCTGAAGCTAAAGTTATTTGTGATGTTGAAGTCCTTAGTCATGTCATAGTAGAAGTCCTCACTCATGTTGAAGTCTTTGTCCATCAAGTTGAAAAAGAGAGAGATATAGAAACAAAACAAAATACTGAGGAAAGAGTTTACAAGATTGTTTGTAAATAAGTTAGAACAAATACAACTCCTATTTTTAAGGGGTTTTCCAAATCCTAGGGTTACGAACCTACATGCAACACGGTGCTCTGATACCATCTGTAGCGGACCGAACCTGATAAGGTACAAGTCCCTGTGTTTACAGTGCTAGTCCCTGGATCGAATAGCTAGCACACACAGTTAAGATGTAATATCAAGAAACAAAGGTCATATTACATCGCATATCCATGAATAAATTAGTTCATTACAACTTACATAGCTCATATGTCTATCTTATTACAAGTAGCAAATATAACTAATAAAGCATGGAGTCCTTCATCTTCATGTGCCACAGGCAAACATGTTGGTTGTAGACTCGTAATCCCTACTCAGCAAACTTCACTATCATCAAGTAATCCTGAAACATGATAAGTTACAGCCACAAGGGTCAATACTTCTGAATTGTATTGGCAAGTGATACCATAATGATATAGAGAACCTAAGATCTACATGAATATATGGCTAAGTGGTGTTTTGGTTGGCCTTTGCATAAAGTAACTTTTACCTATCCGTCGTAAAATAGTTTTTCTCTTTTTCATCAACACTTCATCAAACTTGGCACTCTGGATACCCTCCAGGTGCTTCCCTTGTTCACCCAACAAGTTTTAAATTAGAGAAATTAGAATGATGAGATTCTTGATTCTTCTTTATTGTCTTGATGCTCAAAAATTTTCCATAACCGGGGACACGACTAATTACTTAGTTTTACCCTCTCGAGAGGTGGTGCACTTTCCCCACAAGACTTCACATGCATTGAGCCGAGACTTTTTAGAAGCAAACCCTCAGACTACCACGGATGCGTTCCATCCTATCATCACTACCACCCTCTGTCCGTCTGGCCGAGTTCTCGAAACTTAGTTGGTCAAGGCAGAGCCCATATGCCATGTGGCTGCACTGGAAGCTTTCGCGACAAGAACGTCTCCAATATCTTTGTTCCTGGGTGGCCATCCACAAGTGTGATACCTCAGGGTAAACCATAGAAATGGGCCCTGGGTAACCACTCAACATAATCCATTCAAGTCCCATTTCCACCCAGGTGTTTCATTAATATCAGTTGTTTTCATTAGTCCAAAAAATACTCATATTTCCACAAGACATCATATCATGATTTCCACCCACGAATCTATATAGAAAGACTAAGCATTCTAATCTTACGATGTCCCCTATCTTTAGGAAATAATAGTAAGGTAGGTACTATAGTAATAGCATAGCATAGAAATATACATAATAGTCCTATCATGCACACTATAAAAACATCACTAATGCAATATAGAAAAATAGGACTTTTAATGACCATAGTATCACTTGCCTTGATAGTAGAATATTTAGGTACTCTCCTTGATCTTGCAAATATCACACCCCTCAAAGTCTACAACAATACAAACAAGCAAAAAGCACACACTCAAAACTACAACACAAAATAACAAAACAATATAATGGAATGCATACAAGCATGCAACAAGATCATTTTATTTTAGAAATTGTTATAGCAATGTTCTGAACATAACAAACATCTACTGGTTCTTCTAAAAAGGTGGAATTCCAATTAGAACCAAGTTAGTGCAAATAAGTTATTTAAATTATTTTTCTTTTACTAGAAGATCTTTTATTCAATGGGATATTTTCGAGTGCCAACAAATTATATGTTTAATTTCAAATGTTAATGTTTATGGTCAGAGGGTTCAGTACACAACCAATTGCAAAAGGATTCACTCAAAAATAATTTTCACAATAATTTTTATACTCAAAATACTCCACAAATGGTTCTGCCTAAAACTCAGTTTTTTTACCTTAGAAATTGAACAAAATGAGGTCTCTACAGTGAAGTTCTCATTTTTCTGAATCCATGGACACCAATTTTGTATTTTTGAATTGTGGATCAAAAGTTATGAATTTTCTAAGTTCAAACATCTAATAAACAAATTTTGGATTTTAAACAGAAAACCTAGCCACGTGGCATGTTCTTACTGGCTGGTACCGCTTCGGCCGGATCGACAACGAGAGCTGTTGGTTCTAAATGAATCTGAGCGGCCCAGATTGACTAATACCCTTTCGTTAAGTGACCTAATCGTGGCCTTAGGATGCAGATTCGATGGACCACAGCGCATGGCCAAGGTCTGGCGGCGTTGGATACTGCGCGCGGCGGCGGCGCCTCGGGAGGGTGGTGATCCGACGATTCCAAAGGGGTAAAGGGCATGGAGCATTATCGGGGGTTGCGGTGGTCGAGGCGAGAATCAGGGTGGTCGCGGTCGAGGAAGGGCGCTCCTATTCGTCCTAGATTGTTCGCCGGAGTTGCGCTTTCGGGCAGCGCTTGCAGACGAAGACGATGCCGATCGTTTGGGACTCGAGCAAGCAAAACAGGGCATCAGTGGGGTGCGCAAGGACCTAGGTAGAAGCTCTGTGTCTAAAACAGGGTAGAGGAAGGATAGGGTTTACCGGAATTCGTCGGTGAACGACGACGGCAGAAGGTTCTCTAGCAGCGACCGTAACGACGTCCTAGGACACAATAAATTGAACGGAGGGGGTTAACGGATGCGCCCAAAGATGGCGAAGGTTATTGGATAGAAAATAGGGAGCGGGGTACTCAGTACTCACCGGAATCGCCGCCGGTGCTCGTCGATGGCCGCGGCGGTTCGAGCTAAAATTCGAGCAGCCTGGGGGATCTCTGGTGGCGTGGTTTGAGGGGAAACGTAGAGGAGTGAGTGGGGGTTAAGAGGACAGGGCCAGGGGAGGGAATTACCCCAACAATCGTGAGAATTTACTCGAATTAAATCGACCAGAAATGGCAGAGAGGGGAGCAGTTCTTCCGTCGAGGGTTGAAGACGATGATGAGGCAGGGTGGGGTTGGGCTGCTAGTGAGGGGGTGCGGAGAGGGCGCGGTGAGAAAAGAAAATCAGCGGGGGAGAGGGGATGCCGGGTGGGCTATAGTGGGCCGAGGTTGCTGGGCCGAAAGGTTTGGCTGCTGCTCTTTTTTTTATTCCTATTCTTTTTCGTTTATATATTCTATTTTTATTCAAATCAATTGATTCCACCTCCAAATTGATTCAAATTTGTATCAAACATTTTTAGACAAATTTTATTTAAAATATAAGTTGGTTACTTAGTACAATTGAGTATTTCAACTATTTTTATAAATTATTATTCATTTTAAAAAATTGAGTGTGGCACATTGGAATTATTTAATAAAATTTGAATATGGTACCTAAGCCCATATAATTTTATTATATAACATTTATATTTTTATATCATTTAAATATACTTTTATTCCATTTACTTATGGATTTTAGACATGGCTTAAATTGACTTTGCAATATGTATTATTTATTTTTCTTCTTGTCTTATATAAATCATATCTTTTTATCCATGGCTCCAAATAGAGTGAAAACAATTCCCATGGTGTTGTAATATTGTTGTTTACCATTATTGATTATTTAGGAATGATATTGCTAAATTTTTATATGGAACATAGACATAGTCTTGTATTGAACTTGATGATCATTTCTCTTATTAGGGTTTAGGTTTATCTTTTCCAACTGCTCAATATCAAGATACATTCCATGCATGAATGCATTTGATCTTTTGTAATTTGTTTGTTACTTTCTCATTCAAAATTATTATTTTTGTTTAAATAAGGTTTTGATGTTTCCATTTAGAGACCAAAAGTTTCTTTTCCCCCTAAATTTCATCATTTTTTTTTCACATTTCAAAATTTGGAAAATTTTGGGATGCGACATTTGCCTAGATGCTAAAATTTTCCTCAGTTTTTCCCAAGCTCTTGTTTGAAACTCCCACACAGTCTAAAACTCGATGTTCGTCAGCGTTATCTTTATGTGCTCATGAGTGGGCCACGTTCGGTCGGGTCCCGTAGTGGACACCTCTCTCCACTTATCCAGAATAGCATGGGACCCATAACTTATCCACGTGCGCGCTGGACCCACAACTTACCAAAGTTAGCGTTGTAGGATGGGAGCCAGAGCCAACCCCTCACTTGTGCATTTGCCTTTGCTTCCCCTTTCTTCTTCTTCTTCTTCTTCTTCTTCTTCTTCTTCTTCTTCTTCTTCTTCTTCTTCTTCTTCTTCTTCGGTGAAGGCATCCCTTCTCTAGCCGGCGAGTTATGTTTAGCTTAACTTTGGCCTCTCGTTCGTCCTGCCCGTAGTATGGTGTCATGTCGTTGACCTGTATGAAGGATGACAATGGCAACTATGACATGCAGGGAAGGTTAGATCTGGTACCAAATTCTTCTGATTAGACAAGACGCTTATTGTGGAGAATGAATTGGCGCAACTCGGGAGCTTAGTTGTGTGTGTGTGTGGGGGGGGGGGGGTGATGGCTCCCAAGTGCAGGAGATCATTTGTAGTACTTTTCAATAAGAAAGGTTGTCGAATCCACAAGAAGTTAAAGGTGGAACCGGTGGAAAAACGGTGGAACCTTGGGCCGATCCCTGGTTTTCCTTGTAGATATGACCTAAACAAACCTAAACCAACAAAACGTACATTGGTTAACCCTCGTACGGAGAATGCTAGGGGGTAGACCTACGGGGCCCTCAGATTAGGTTTTCGCTAGAAAAGGACCGCCTGAGCACCAAAATGCCACGAAAACATGCGTGTGGCCCTAGCATACATGCACAAGCGTGGTGTAAGATTCATATATGAATTTCCTAGCTCCCGGGTGTGACCTTGTATGGTTGCATGCGATGACACTAAGAGAAGTGATGGATATGTAGGAGGAAACTCTCGCTGCGGGTTAAACAGAGGGAAACCGGTGGAACCTTGGGCCGAGCCTTGGTTTTTTCATGTAATTATGACCTAAACAAACCTATACCAAAAAAGTACATTAGTTAACCCTCGTACGGAGAATGCTAGGGGGTAGACCCGCGGGGCCCTTGGATTAGGGTTTCCGTGGAAAAGGACCGCCTGAGCTAGTAATGCCACGAAAATATGCGTGTGGCCCTAGCATACATGCACAAGCATGGTGTAAGCTTCACATATGCATTTCCTAGCTCCCGGGTGTGACAGTGTACGGTTGCATGCCATGACACTTAGACAAGTGCTGGACACGTAGGAGGAAACTCCCGTTGTGGGTCAAATGGAGGGAAACCGGTGGAACATTGGGCCGAGCCTTGGTTTTCCATGTAGATATGGCATAAACAAACCTAAACCACCAAAAAAATTACATTGGTCAACCCTCATACGAAGAATGCTAGGGGCCTAGACATGCGGAGCCCTCGGATTAGGATTTGGGTGGAAAAGGACCGTCTGAGCGTCGATATGCCACGGAAACTATAACACCCTAGCATTTAGGACCAAAATAGAGTGGTTGAATGATTTTGTGCATTGCATTCATGAATAGAAAATCTGGGTAAATTTTTTGCTTTTGAATAAATTAAGTGAAGCGATCGATGTCTCTCTTACGTCAATGAGTAGGATTAGTCATTGACGTGAGTGCGATGGATTTCGACATGACCTTTATGTAACATCTTTGTTTTTGGAGAAAACAATTCAAATTCAATCCAAATATGAATAATAATAATAATTCAAATGTGAAGTAGTAATAGAATTTGAGATTACATTAAAGCATATGAATTAAAAATAGATAATCACATTACATTTGATTTACACAATAAATTGAAATTATTCTTCCAAGAAGAATAAATACTACACTTCCATAACATTTAATAATACAAATATATGAGAGATACAAGAATAATAAGGATCGTAATATTACAAAGCCACAAATGAATCTTACATGAACCAATAAATAATTTACAAGATTACCAAAAGAAGAAAATAAGAAATCCTAAACTAAGTTGATTTTGGTCATCTCCTTTTCTTTCTTCACCTACAACATAAACATTCAAATAAGTTAGTAGAAGAATTATTTTGAACTTAGGAAACATCAGATATATCGATCAACCTGGATCTTTATTAGATCATTCCACTATATTGATTAAGTTGTTACCTAATATTAAATCCACACCATTCAACCACCATTTAAAGCCACTTGTATTAATCATTCAATCAAATTATTAAAGCCAACAAACAAATCTATGAAGAAACAACAATCCAAACATAGATAGGTACATATAGACTAGGGGAGTGTCTAGATCTCAGGCGCCTGAGAACTTCTTATGCCTAAGTCGCTGACATCATTCTACTATTTATGCTAATTCTCAGTTGCAACCTAGTTGCAACTTATACAATTTATACTAATTCTTAGTTGCAACTAGGTTGCAACTCATTAAAATCTCAGTTACAACCTAGTTGCAACTCATATATAAGTCTCACGTTGCACGAATCGCGAGACAAATCCAAGGGCGAGAGAGGTGACTGAAACATAAGAAGTTCCCAGGTGCCTGAGAACTAGCAAACCGATAGACTAGTTGTACCTAATTATATTGCAACAAAACTAGTTCTCTTTGTGAATTATTACTTGTTCACATGGACCAGATTAGGAAACGAATTAGAACATCACCATGGTCTAGTACTAGTAATCACTACCATAAGAATACGACAAACTACAACCATCTATCACACCTAGCTCAATTAGGAGCTCACTAGCAGTACACATAGTCATAGATTATCGCCACCACCCACTTCTAAAATTACCAAAACCTAAAACTATACCCATACTAGTAGCATAGTATCTTAGTTTAGTTTAGTTTGTGTCATAGAACCAATGCAGCATAGTTTAACAACCAATTAATTTAGCAACTACTGATAACAAAATCATCACCTTCCATCACCTGTACCCATCCACCAATGAACATATGACAGAAAAATTAGAGGGAGTAGAGAAATAGCTCACAGTGGTAGTTGTAGCCATGAAGAAATCCATCAAGGTCGATGCAGAAGTAGGCGGCGACGCAGTCTACTACCTCACCACGGCGAGGGAGGCCACAACCAACCATGGCCGTAGGCAGTAGCAGCCGCGGTACCACACCACCGTCGGAAGGGCGGTAGGTAGTGTCGACGCAGAGGAGGCTAGGAAGCAGAGGAGAGCAGTCGGAGCCCGGGGATTAGCCGGATGCGTGCGCCGGCGACCAAGCTAAACACCACGGCTAAGGCTCGCCGTGGATGCACGTAGGGGGGCGCGAGCGCAGACCGCGGTGGCGGGGAAACGAGGGAGGAGAAGGAGGCGGAGCCTCGCCGACAGGCCACAGCGACGAATGTTGGCCGGCGACCGGCCGGAAGCGGAGGCGGCGACCTCTGTGCAGGCAGAAGGGAAGGGGATAAGTCTGTCCGTGCATGCGTGTGTGGGTTCTAATCGAACCAGTGCGTGCGTACATACCCTGTGATGTGTTATTTGTCTACGTTCTAATTCTTTTTCCGCACCTTCGCTTACGTCCCTATTTTTTAAATTGCATATCTAACCTAAATCTTTTGTAAGTAATTTATCTGAAGTCCTATTTTGCTCTGATCGATTTGACCTTTATATGTGGCGCTTTGATCACTGCCACATCGACAACAGGGCCCATGAGGGTTACCAGGCAAATGTGTATATTTACAAAAAGGACCCCCCTAGTTGTATTCCTTCCAAATCATGGTCCTTGTTTTGTTTTTTGCAAAGAAATGAGGAGGCTGTCGATGAACACTCGAGCATAATGTGCCCGTGACCCAGTTCTAATCTGAATCTTAGTTCGTTTGCTTCCTCTCTTTCAAGCACCGTCTCCCTCCTACTCTCTCTCCCGCCAGATCCCCATGCATATTTGATTTGAGAGATGTTTAGATATGGATGGCTGTCTAGATCCACTTGTTGACTTGCTCCTCATATAAGATTCACGACTTGTTATCTTCAACCTAGCTGCTATCGATTTGAATCTGGTTCAATTAAGATTTTTCCTGATGCAACATGTAACCGCAACCCAATAATCGAGCTCGGACAGGGGCATTTTTTGTTGTGCGCCTTGTATTAATTTGCATGATGCTAACATATATTCCCTTTTGTTTTTTATTCCACGATTTGGAAACCGAAGTTAAGATTTCTGCTCCTTCTTTTAACGAAACTTCTTTTTTGGTAGTTTTTAAATTACATTTTGCAAATGAAGACGACTTTGCTCTGCTGGCCATCACATGCATGTTTTTTTGTTCATTCGGCTGCCTAATTTATATATTTTGAAGCAAAACTTTGTCAAAACATAGACTGCAGTATATCGTTGGCCTCCCCCTCCTTTCTTCTTTGCAAAAAATAATCAAGGACCATGATTTGGAAAGAACACAATTTGGGAGTCTTTTTGTAAATATATATGTTTGGCTGGCACTAGTCGTGGACCCTGCTATCGACGTGACAGTGGTCAAAGCGCCACATAAACGGGTCAAAACGGTCAGAGCAAAATATGACCTCGAATGAATCACTTACAAAAGATTTAGGATCTAGATATACAATTTTAACAATTTTAAAAAATAGAGACCTACGTTAAGTGCGGCAAAAGAATTAGGACCGTCCCATATGGTTTACTCTTTGTCTATTTGGGCAGCCCAAACCTGAGTACGTGCGTGTGTGTGTTAATGGGCCTAAATAATATCATTTCCCCCAATCAACTAATTCGCTAGTACCTGTGTGTGCCACTAATCCAATTAAATCTAGCCCAATTAGTCTAACAAAAGTAAAGATAGTTTACTTCTTTAAAATAAATTCCAGGAAATTTCAACCATTATAATACAAACAATATACCAATAGATTCATAAGAATGGGATCTAATTGTTTACAATATAATTTTACATGTTTGAGTTATAAAGGAAATCTATTAATGATAAAACTTATTATGCCTTTTATGTTATTATAAACCTAAAGGAAATTATTAGGAACTAATTGTGTTCTTGTATTGCCCACATAAAATTTTATTTGTAAAATAATATTATCTACCTTTGGTCTTATATAGTAGAAGTATAAGTTTTTCTTAATAAAAGAAAAAGTAATTTAGTGCCATATTCCAAAAGGGCTCGTAAATTATAAACAATCAGGAATATTATTCTTAAATTATGATTCACCTTACTATTGTCTCTTTGAAAATATAATGAGTTTCTTTAAAACCAAATAAAATTCTAAAGTGTTATAACTCGTAATTTTCCATGCACGCAAAATGCTATCAATATTGTTTTATTTGCTAAAACATTTCATTAAGTCAAAATTGTAAGGAGTTATCACTACGAATGAAATTTAGAAGTAATCAAGAAGTTTAAACTCATACTTGTCTTTAATAAAAGAATGTAGTCTTTTGCAATATCATAAAATGTACTTAACACTGCTCAGGCATTATTACCTGTTTCCTCATTAAATAAAATCACCTATTTAAATAAAATCAGTCCAAATTGACTCAACCTTACAAAAAAGCACTTAAACTCAAACCATAATCAAACATTGGGTTTTACTTTGGGTTTTTTACAAAATGCATGGCATTACTTATGCATAACAACATATTGCTTCTTTAAACATTAGTCCTTACCGGACCAGTGATATTGTTTTCAAATATTGGATCTTATATTGTCTTGAAGACCGTGAATACATAATCTTGCAATCACAAAAGGCAAGTTCATACTTGCTCATGTCCTTTGGTTATTTTCTATCAAGTATTTGTAATCTGCTATTGTTATCACCTACATTTCAAAAAGGATGGCAGGAAATACTATGTTCATAATAACATGACTTATCAATTATCAACCCGAGTGGTGGTAATCTAATATGGCGGGTAAATGGAACCATGGTTTGGTATGTGATTGGTGGAGGTTCCATTTGCACGGGAATGTATCATCTAGGATTTAATAACCAATCTCGCTAGAGATTCTTGCGCCATATAATACGACTTTAACCATAAGATCTATATGGCTCTGGGAAGTCAGCTCGATCTTTTTCCTTTCGCATATCAACAGACACTTGATTGTGCCGGTGTAGCACCCCGGGTAAAACCACTACTAGCAAATCGCTTTAATTGTCTACCACTTTGTGCATAATCATGACATCATGCATATCTTTGCATTTAAAAACAGTTCATTAAAAACCTATTTTGTTTTATACAATTATCCCTCTCTTTATTTTAAAATGCAAAACCCGGTCTTTCAGGATATTTAATTTACCTGAAAATTATTTTCTAAAATGTCTTAAAAATAAAACTAAATAAAAATAATATTTGGTTGTGGGGGAGTCAGCCAGCCGCCAGACCCAAAAGCCCAGCAGCCAGCCAACTACCACCCCACCTAAAAACCCTATACCAAAACCTAATTCCCTATACCTACCCTAGCCAAACTACCACCCAACCCTCACCGCCGCCACCACCCAACACCTGGTCAATCCTCCAATCCCGCCCTGGACCCACTCTCCACGCACCCGTCTGCACGTCCCAGACCCACACCACCCCTGGCCCTTGGCCCCACCTATCCGCGCTCGTACGCTCCCTTGTTCCTCCCGCAATCCCCATGCGCGATGACCATGTTCGCTTCCCACCTTCCTCTCCCATGCGTTGCCCTCTACCTCCTCGCATGCGAGCTGCCAGGCTCCCCTGGCGAGCACCCGCCGCCGCGGTCAGGCGCCCTGCCACCCGCGGCCCCGCCTCCTCATCTTCCCCGGGTCCCGCCGCCGAGCTCATCCGCCGCACCGCCGGCTCGCCAGGAGCTCCGTCAACCGCGGCCGCCCGCTCGAGCACGCCTGAGCACCTCCTCGCCGTCCTCCTGCCCTCTGGACGCCGTCGTCGACCCTTCCCCCTGCGTGGCGGCCTGCCTCTGCTCCATCCCCATGGCTCCTACGTTGACTTCGCCCGACGCCACCATCTGCCTTGCCTCCCTCGCCACCAGTGCTACCCCACGTCGCCCTGCGCGCGTCCTTGGCCCCGTGCGCCACCTCCTTGTCGTGGCCCCTCTACTCGGCCTTGTCGGGGACCTCCTCCACGTCTGCCAGCCACTGACGGCGCCCTTCGCCTTGTTCTTGTTCCGCGTGACACATACGTCCGTGTCCTTTGCTTCTATACAAACTCCACATCAGGTTGGCCGCAACGATCTCGTGTGTTCGAATGCTTGTGCACAGTATACACGGGTACTTGCGTTTATGTTTGTTTGGAGAGCTGATGTTGTCCCGATCCTTAGTGGAGAGATATGGTGATGCGGTGAAAGTGCTTGCTAACCAAGACCGGAAAAAGGACCATATCATGTGTCAGGTTAAGATGCCAAGGCCGTCTCGCCGACAAGATCTCCACTGGTTCGGTGTCGTGCCATGGATGCTAACAAGATCTCCTTCACGGATCCGAAGCCCGATCCCGGAGGCCGATCGGGCCAAACCGAACCCCGTCGAACCCTAACCAAGATCGTCGAGCCCCTATGTGTGACCCCTTTCTTTGGACCCTATTTTTTATAATATATGATATCTACTTGTTACATTAAACTGTTCACGTCTGCATGCATATTGTGGGTGTTTGGGGTATTTCGACGATTCACCTAAACTAAATATGGAGGCCATATGCGGGCGGATCTAGTTTAATATTGGCTCTATTTAAATTTGTGTAGCGAACCGGTGACATATTTTGCCTTGTTAAGATAACATTAAATTACGGGGTATCTAAATAACTAGAACCATGTATTTAATTGTCGGGACCCCGGTTCCTCTTAATTTTGCCTAATCTCATCGCATCGTATTGCACATGCATCATGCCCGATCTTCTGCCGTAGTATTAAATAGTACATACGGTGTTTCATTTAGTGTTTTGCTTCTTCACAGACTAGGCCGATGAGTTGATGCGAGTGTCGACCCGATCTTCCGATGAACCTTCAACAATGTTTTCAGGCGAGCATTCTTCCTCTTTCTACCTATTTTACATTTCTAGTCTTTATTTCCTCCTGTTGATCTATTTCTATCCGTGTTGCGATGCTTTAGTTTCCGTACCCCTGTTGTATTACTTGCGGCCCCTATATTGCCTTGGACACCTTCTATTACTTGTTGTTTGGTAGTCAGTTGGCCTTGCAAGTCGTACTTGCATGCTTAGTTGTCGCTTTGCATCGTCGATGTTTCACTGATGTTGGGGGTTGGCATATTGATAAAGGTGAAGATGATCATGGTTTCAATTACAGCTGATTACTTAAATATTAAAATTGATATAACTAATGAAGAGGCACTGGTGGGTAATAGTTGAGATTTGGTTGTTAACAGCCCACTTGTGTCTACCTAGGACCCGAGTTCTTGACACCTGTTCCGAGACTGAGCGCACTAACAACATGTGGGGTGTGTGGGCACCCCTATCAGCTTAGTACATGATTTCAAAGTATTGTACTGGGGGCCACAAACTAGTTTGATGTTTTCATGCCATGTTATGCCATGTATTCCATGTTTATTATCCGTTGCTTGCTGAGCGTTTACTACTGTACTGTTTAGGATGTGGGTCGTTATGTTGAGGATTATACCTATGGCCTCTGATCTCTTGGACGATCACGCAACCTTTGGGTCCGCCTTTGGAGCTCGATCGACTTCATTACGGGTAGCTTATTGGGGTGCCCCCCCGATGTACTTGCTTTGGGTCTGGAAAAGTGTCGTGTCCTAGGCCCCACCGACATACCGATAGAAGTATGTTAACTGATCTGGCAACAAGGTTTGAAGTGCGTGTGGCAACTTTGGTGCACCCCTGCAGTGTTAAATCGTTTCGAAAATCCGTGTTCGTGGTTATGGATGACTTGGAGCATAGTATCTCGATCATAGACAACTATAACTAAAGTTTACTGCTATATTGACTTATATCTGATATGACTAGTAAGTTGGATAACCACCATGGAAAGAATGAATAAAACTGCCAACCGTGTGAGTTTCCTCGGCTTGACTTCCTCGTTTGGTCTCGAGGGGGAAATACCAGGATGGGTATGTTTGGTGGTAGTATTCGGTTGGATCCGAATAGGTCTTTCTCATATTTCTCTACGAGCCGATAGTTGTTTTGAGTCACTATATGTTGTTTAGTGCATGCTTGATCCATGTAATGGCCTCGATCGACCACTCTCTTTTTCTTTTTTTTTTTGAACCTCTTTTGTTATAGCAGGTTTGAGATCGACGTCGTTAGCAGGGTTACCCTTCCGGCTTGGCCTGGGCAGGGTTATGGACTCCATTGTTTATTCTTCAGGGCTCTTAGCCCAATTTGCATCTTATCCGTAGTTGGATGTTGTATCATTTTCAAGGTTATTTGGATATTTGTACTGTACATCTATATTCTTCACTTTTTCAGTCGTTGTTCTATATATTTGTTCTGTGGGTTCCATTGTGGACTAATGTGTAATGGTATTACTTTGTTTTCCACCCGCACGAAAGTGCTTGGCGGGCACCTTTGAATCGTTTCTATGCGGGTTTGGCGGGAATCGTTAAAACTTGCATAGGACCGATCCGAGGGTGTTACAAAGTGGTATCAGAGCTCAACAGTTACGATACCCCACTGACCCATCTTGTAGGATAAACTAGCTAATAGACGTTGTAGAGTGTCAAACTATTTTGGAAAAATCGGTTGGATAGGTATGCTTTTACTCCTTACCCCTCTGCTATTCTCCTCTTACCTCTGCGTGTTTTGAATCTGCTCTCTTATATTTTCTTCGAGTCCTGGAATTCTCGTGGTTGGGTTTCCATCGTACCTTCAGGGTTTCGTTTCCATCCTCTTGTAACAGTGCTTCGACATCTAGTCTTCATGATATACAAGGAATTTTCCTCTGTTGTACCTTTTGAAGGGAATATGCCCTAAGAGGCAATAATAAAATGTTTATTATGTGTATTCCAAGTATATGATAGATGTTTATTTTGCATGCTATAATTGTATTAATACGGAAACGTTAATACATGTGTGTTTAATAAACAAACAGAAAGTTCCTAGTTATGCCTCTCTCATAAACTAGTTCGTTGATTAACAAGATGATCACAGTTTCCTGATCATAGACATTGGATGTTGTTAATAACGAGATCACAACATTAGTATAATGGTGTGATGAACATTCATCCGAAGTATAGCATTACGATCATTGAGTTTATATTGCTATAAACAACTTACGAAGTAGTCCTAATCCTTAGACCATGAGATCATGCCAATCACTAACACCGGAAGAGTTTCTTGTTGACATCAAATGGCACACCGTAACTGGGTGATTATAAAGATGGATTCAAAGCTACTAAAGTGTTATGTTGAGAATCATGGATCAAGAGTGGAATTTGTTCATCCAGATGACGGATAGATATACTCTGGGCCCTCTCGGTGATATCACATTGGTTAGCTTGCAAGCAAGTGATTTGATCACTAGAATGTTATATCACGGGAACAAGAAAAGTGCATGTCGATGCGAGATCAAACTAGGTATAGAGATCTTGATGATTGAATATCGGACATGTAATATATCGTGAAACAAAGAGATTAAGATACAAGCGTAAAAGGTTGGCGATCACGGGAAAGTCATCATTGAATGTGTGGGAGGTATGGATCTCGGTCCGCTCTCGATTATTGATGAGAAGGGTCTCGATCATGTCCGCATTATTCGCGAACCGTAGGGTGACACACTTAAGGGACACTGACATCTAGTTGGAGCAAATGTTTCATGCCGAAAGAATAAACAAGCGCAGGAATTTATTTCACTAGATACCGAAACAAGTTTTTGGGTGAAATTGCATAAAGAGGTTATGCATGTGAAATGGAATTCTAGCAAGGGGTTATTTGTGAATGTTTGTCATTAAAGTAATTGACAAAATTCTGAATAAAATAAAAGAGTTTTATTTAATGAGAGTTTGCATTAAATTTGGTGGAAATTTAATGGCAAGTTTGAGTGGGATTTTGAGTGGAGGGATTTGAATGGATTTTTGCGAGTGGAGTGTCCACCCACATGAATGAAGGAGGGGAGGGGGCAGCCCCATTGCCGGAGGACACCCCCTTGGGTGCCCCCTCCTCCTATAAAAGGCACCCCCTCTCCTCTCTCTCACTCACAACTCCTCATGAAGGATCTCTCTCCCCCTCTAAAATTTATCCCCATGGTCTCGGACTAGCGAGATACATGTTCCCGGTGGATATTCGGCAAGAAAGAGTTGTGCTTCCGCTGCATCGGTGGAGCGAGGAGGCGGAGGTTGCTCGGTGTCTTGTACGTGTGTGCGAGCACGGATGCGCTGCTGCCTTTTGGCGCTAGGACTTCCTCTCGATCTTGAGATCGGCAAGAGATCGTCTACATCAACCACGAGTTGAACTCATTAAGCTTTGTCGGTCTTCAAGGGTATGTTCTCTATGGATATACATCCGCCCGTTGTTTGTATCTAGTAGATAGATTTTGGTACATAGTTCCCATCGTAGGAAATTTTTTGTTTTCTATGCTGCGAACCCTATAGTGGTATCAGAGCCGGATCTATGCGTAGATGCTTTACACGGGTAGTACACATATGAGTATGTGGGCGATGATGATCATGTTGTTGCTTCTTAGTTGTAATTTTGGATATTGGTGGCATAGTGGGATGAAGCGGCCCGGACAAACTTTCCATGTCCTCGCACATGAGACCTGTTCCACGCTTGACATGCAACTAGTTTGCATAAGTGGCTAGCGGGTGTCTGTCTCTCCTACTATAGTCAATATCTATTTTGCAACGAGTTGTCAACAATTCGGTTATCCTCGTTGTGGTTCATGTTCATAGGTAAGAACGGTTCTATCTCGAAAGCCCTACGCCACATAAAACTTGCAATGGATAAATTAGAGGCATCTAGTTTAGATTGTTGCTGGGCTAGTGTTATGATATGGTGATGTTGTAAGTAGAAGTATGAGATGATACTCTTACAACATACATAGCGTGTAATCTCCATAGAACTTGGACTTACACATATAGGTATGATAGTGATCATACCACGGTGCACATGATAGAGATCATATGCGGGAACCATATCATTCCACTAATAAACATGTGATGTTTGATAGCATCTTATATTGCTTGTTTAGCGCTTTGTTAGCATAATAAGATGATCCCTCATTTAAATATCAAGATAATAATGTGTTCTTCCTTTAGTATGCACCGATTATGTTTTCGTCGCTCCAAGACATCACGTGATGATCGGGTGTTCTTGGATCCACGACCATATATCGGGTGTAAAACAATTACACACGCGAATACTAAGGTTCTAACTTGGAGAGCCTAGCATGTACAGACATGGCCTCGGAACACGGTCCGAAAGGTTAAGCATGAGTCATATAGTAGATATGATGCCCATTAGATGCTCGCCTTTGAAGCTACACCGACTCACGTGATGATCGGACTTGGCGTAGTGGATTTGGTTCATGTAATCACCAAAAAGGCATGAGGGATGTCGTTTTTGAGTGGGAGTTCATTCGTAATACGGATTAGTTGAACTCAATCTATCATAAACTTAGTCTAAACTTTACAAATTCAGTTGTAGATGGCACCACCTGATTTTAATTTCAATGTGTTCATGGAGAAAGAGAAACTTGCAACGAACGGTAGCAACTTTACCGAATGGGCCATGAATTTGAGGATTCTCCTCTCTACTGCACAAAAACAATATGTGCTAGAAGCGCCGCTAGGCCCCCCACCCTTTTAGGATTCCCCTGACGAGGAGAAGAATGTCTATCAGACTCGTCAGGAGGACCAAAACTTAGTTCATTGCGGCATATTGTATGGGCTAGAGCCGGAACTTCGAAAGCATTTCGAAAACGGCAATGCATATGATACAATGGGTGAGTTGAAAATGATTTTTGACACACATGCTGCTGTAGAGAGCTACAACGCTTCAGAAAAGTTCTTTAGCTGCTTGATGGAAGAGCACAACTCCGTTAGTGAGCATGTACTCAAGATGTCGGGTTACGCCGATAAGCTTGTGTCCTTGGGAATAACAATTCCCATCGACTTAGGCATCCATCGTGTTCTGCAGTCTTTGCCACCTAGCTATAAGAGCTTCGTGATGAACTATAATATGCAAGGCATGAAGAAGTCTCTCCTCGAGATTCTGTCAATGCTTAAAACTGCAGAAGTGGAGATCAAAAAGTAACATCAAGTGTTGATGATCAATAGGAACACTGGTTTCAAGAAAGACAAGAAGGGAAAGCGGAAGGAAGTAAGGCGGAAAGCCGGTTGCCGTGCACGAAAAGAAACCGAGTTGGACCTAAGTCGATACCGAAGTGCTACTATTGTAAGGGGCCAGCCATGGAAGCGCCCCAAGTATCTGGCGGACAAGAAGGCCGACAAGGCAAACAAAGGTATATATGATATACATGTTATTGATGTGTACTTGACTAGTGCTCGCAGAGCACTTGGGTATTTGATACCGATTGGTTGCTAATATTTGTAACTTTCGAATCGGGGTCGGAACAAGCGACCGCTAGCAAGGGGTGAGGTCAAGATGCGTGTCGGCAATGGATCAAGCGTTGATGTGATCGCCGTCGGAACGCTACCTCTCCACTTGCCGTCGGGATTAGTAATAAACTTGAAGAATTGTTATCTAGTGCCAACACTTAGAATGAACATTTTATCTGGATCGTGTTTAATGCGAAGTGGTTATTCATTTAAATCCGAGAACAATGGTTGTTCCATTTATATGAATGAAATCTATTATGGTCATGTACCGATGATGAATGGTTTATTTCTATTGGATCTCGATAATAATGTTACACATATTCATAATGTTGATGCTAAAAGGATTAAACTAAATGATGATATATCCGAATATATGTGGCACTGCCATCTAGGTCATATTGGCGTTAAACGCATGAAGAAGCTCCATTCGGATGGACTTTTGGGATCACTTGATTTTGAATCATTTGATACATGTGAGCCATGCCTTATGGGCAAGATGACTAGAACGCCGCTTTCTGGTTCAATGGAACGGGTGACAGATTTATTGGAAATCATACATTCTGATGTATGTGGTCCAATGAGTGTGTCGGCGCGAGGTGGATATCTTTATTTTGTTAATTTCATGGATGATTTGAGTAGATACGGTTATATCTACTTGATGAAACACAAGTCTGAAACCTTTGAAAAGTTCAAGAAATTTCAGAATGAAGTGGAAAATCATCGTAATAGAAAGATCAAATTTCTACGGTCCGACCGTGGAGGTGAGTATCTAAGTTACAAGTTTATCACTCACATGAAAGAGTGTGGAATTGTTTCACAACTCACACCTGCCGGAACTGTAGGGGTTCGTAGCATGGAAAACAAAAATTTTCTATCGCATACAAACAAACAAGCCAAGATCTATCTACTAGATTGTAGCAACGAGTCGATGGAATAACTTACCCTCGAAGATTCCAAAGTGTTTAATGAGAGCGGATTCTCGTGGGTGATGTAGTCGTACTCTTTCCGATCTCAAGATCGTGTGAGCGATCCTTCCGCTGCGTTAAGCGTAGCGCTCCTTGATCGGTCACACGCGTTCGGTACGACGAAGACCTTCCTCTCCCTTGTTCCGTGAGGCGGAGGTTGTAGCACTCTCCGTGATTCGGCCTGGCAGTGAATGGTAGGAGTAGAGGAAATCATGAGGCCTTAAGCAGGCGAGTATGGTGGAGTATGAGAGAGGGCTATTAGTGGTCTAGAGATTAGACACACCAATTAGAAGGCTCTAAACCAGGCTAAAGCAATTAGAAGCTCTAAACCAAAATGGCTCTAAACCGGAGATTAGAGGATAGGAACTTGTGTGTCTAGAGGAGGAGGCCCCCTCCTTTTATAGGTGGAGGGCAAGGCTTGAGGGAGGAGTCCTCCCAACTCGGCCTAGGTGGGCAGCGGATTGGAGGAGGGCTCCTCCTCCAAGTTGGTTTCAACCTCCTCTTGCTTGTTTCCCACAGTTTCTGTTTCCACAGTTTCTGTTTCCCACAGTTCTGTTTTCCAGTTTCTGTTTTAGCGTTTGACTTTCAAACGGCAATTTGAATTTTCAGTTTTGGAACAGCAAGAACACTTAGTACATGATGCAATCATTCAATGACACATTCATGTACCCCGAGTCTTGGGACAATCGGAACCTTCTAGAACATTCGATGAAAACAGGAATCATTCCCGAACTCAAAGCAGGACTTTCCTTATATGAATCTTATTCTCAGGACCATTCGGATCACCTCGTGATATCATGGATCCCATCCGAGACTCGAACAACATTGGTCTCTTTCTCATAATACCATAACTACTCAAAACAACGTCGAATCCTTAAGTGTGTCTCCCTACGGTTCGTGAATTATGCGGACATGATCGAGACACTTCTCGAACAATAAACAATAGAGGAATCAGAAATTCATATGGCTCCACATATTTCTACGATTACTTTACGATCAAATGAACCACTTACATATGATACCAATTTCCCTTTGTCTCACGATAGTTTACTTATCCGAGGTTATGATCGTCGGTATCTGCATACCTAGTTCAACCTCGTTACCGATAAGTACTCTTTTCTCGTTCCGTGATATGTGATCCCTTGTGACCCGTCACATGCTTGCAAGCTAATTGGATGACATTCCGAGAGGGCCCAGAGTATATCTATCCGTCATATGGATGGACAAATCCCACTCTTGATCCATGTGTTTCAACCAATACTTTCCGAACACTCAATGCCACCTTTATAGCCACCCAGTTATGGTGTGGTGTTTGATGTCATCAAATCATCCATTCGGTAAAGGTGATATGCATGATCTCATGGTCGAAGGAATTAGGTTACTATGTATCAGAAAGCATATAGCAATTGAACTATTGAAATGACTTGATCTTTATGCTACGCTTATCTATAGGAGTATGTCCACCATATCATTCTCCTAACGATATGATCTTGTTGTTGATAACATCTCAATGTTCATGATAGGGAAACCACAATCATTAATCAACCAACAAGCTAGTGAAGTATAGAGGTTATACTAGGGACTTCAAATTAAGTTTACAAATCACACAAGTATTAATGTTTCCTTGTTAATACTATTATAGCATGAATGTAAACATTTATCATAAACACAAAGATATAATAATAACTATATTTATTATTGCCTCTAGGGCATGTCTCCAACAGTCTCCCACTTGCACTAGAGTCATCTAATCTAGATTACATGGTAATATACCGAACACCCATGGCAGTTTGGTGTTGGTCATGTTTTGCCCTCGGGAGAGGTTTAGTCAACGGATCCGCCACATTCAGATCTGTGTGTACTTTGCAAATCTTTATATCCCCATCACGGATATGTTCTCGAATAGCGTGAAAGCAGCTTGATATGCTTGACTTCTTGTGTGACCTTGGTTCTTGCGCATTGGCTATGGCCCATGTTATCACGATGAATAGACATTGGGTCCAGCACTAGGAACCACACCCACTCTGTAATGAACTCTTTCATCCATATCGCTTCTTGTGAAGCCTCAAAGCGACCATGTATTCCGATTAGGTTGAAGATCTCGCCACAATGCTTTGCTTTGCACTCCTCCACTGCTGCACCATTCAAAATAAATACGTATCCAGATTGCGATTTAGAATCATCCGGATCGGTGTTCATAGCATCGGTGTAACCATTAACAACGAGTTGTTCATCACCTCCATAAGAAAGAACCATATCCTTAGTTCTTCTCAAGTACTTAAGGATGTTTTTGACATTGTCCAATGATCCTCACGGATCACTTTGATATCTGCTAGTTAAACTAACAGCATATGCAATGTCGGGTCTAGTACATAGCATGGCATACATTAGAGATCCTATGGCTGAGGCATAGAGAGTCTTACTCATCCTTTCTCTATCTTCTGCCGATGTCGGACTTTGAGTTTTACTCAAGGTCGTATTGGGCAACATGGGCAAGAACCCTTTCTTGCTTTCTTCCATTCAAACCTCTTTAGAACTTTGTCCAAATATGTACTCTGTGACAATGATATTTGGCGTTTGATCTATCTCTATAAATCTTTATGCCTAATATGTAAGCTTCGCTAAGATCCTTCATTGAAAACTATTATTCAAATATTCCTTGACACTATTAAGAAGGTCTACATCATTCCCAATCAACAATATGTCATCCACATATAGTATTAAGAATGCTCTGAGCTCCCACTCACTTTCTTGTAAATACAAGCTTCTCCATAAGTTTGTATAAAACCAAAACTTTTGATCACCTTATCAAAACCTTGATTCCAACCGGGATGCTTGCTTCAATCCATAGATGGACCGTTGAAGTTTGCATACCTTGTTAGCATCTTTAGGATCGACAAAACCTTTGGGTTGCATCATATACAACTCTTCATCAATATCTCCATTGAGGAATCTTTGTTTGACATCCATCGCCATATCTCATAATCATAATATGCAGCGATTGCTAACATAATCCTCACAGACTTTAACCGCTCTTTGGTGAGAAAGTATCATTGTAGTCAACTCCTTGAATTTGTGAAACCCTTTTGCGAGAAGTCGAGCTTTATAAATGATAACATTACCATCGGCATCTGTTTTCTTCTTGAAAATCTATTTGTTCTCGTGACCTTAGGCCATCCGTAAGTCCACCAAAGTCCATACTTGGTTTTCGTACATGGATCCAATCTCGGTTCATGGCTTCTTGCCATTTATTGGAATCTGGGCTCATCATTGCTTCCTCATATGTCTCGGGGTCATCGGTGTTGTCCACCAACATGACACTCATAGCGGATCATACCAATGCAGTGGTACGAGTTCTCGTTGACCTCGAGGCTCTGTAGCAACTTCAGAAGTTTCATGATCATCATCATTAGCTTCCTCTCTAATTGGTGCAGGCACCACGGAACTTCTTCCGGTCTGCGCTACTCGCAATTCGAGAGAAGGTTCGACAACCTCGTCGAGTTCTACTTTCCTTCAGTCACTTCTTTCGAGAAATTCCTTCTCTAGAAAGGATCCATTCTTGGCAACGAAGATTTTGCCTTCGGATCTATGATAGAAGGTATACCCAATAGTTTCCTTTGGGTATCCTATGAAGACGCATTTTTCCGCTTTGGGTTCTAGCTTGTCCGGCTGTAACTTCTTTACATAGGCTTCGCATCCCCAAACTTTAAGAAACGACAATCTAGGTTTCTTCCCAAACCATAATTCATACGGTGTCGTTTCAACGGATTTAGACGGTGCCCTATTTAAAGTGAATGCGGCTGTTTCTAATGCATAACCCCAAAATGATAGCGTAAATCTGTAAGTGACATCATAGAACAAACCATATCTAAGAGAGTTCGATTATGACGTTCGGACACACCATTTCGCTGTGGTGTTCCCGGCGGTGTCAATTGTGAAAGTATTCCGCATTTCTTCAAATGCTCGCCAAACTCGTAACTTAGATATTCACCTCCACGATCAGAACGTAGAAATTTAATCTTCACATTCGTTGATTCTCTACCTCACTTTGAAACTCCTTAAACTTCTCGAAAGTTTGGACTTATGTTTCATGAAATAGATATACCCATATCTACTCAAGTCATCCATGAAGGTAAGAACATAACGATAACCACAGCGATGCTACACTCATTGGACCACACATCGGTATGTATGATTTCCAATAAGTCCGTAGCTCGCTCCATCATACTGAAAATGGAGTCTTAGTCATTTTCCCATCAGACATGCTTCGCATCTTTCAAGTGATTCAAAATCAAGTGATTCAAGAAGTCCATCGGAATGGAGTTTCTTCATACGCTTCAATCCAATGTGACCAAGGCAGCGATTGCCACATATAGGTCGAATTATCGCTTGATTTCAAGCGTTTAGCCTCAATGTTGTTGATATGTGTATTTCCACTATCGAGATTCAATAAGAATAGACCATCTATCAAAGGTGCATGTGCATAAAACATATTACTCATATAAATCGAACAACCATTATTCTCGACTTAAACAAGTAACCGTCTCGCAATAAACAAGATCCCGATATAATGTTCATGCTCAACACGGGCACTAAATAACAATTATTTAAGTATAAAACTAATCCCGATGGTAGATGAAGAGGTAGCGTGCGACCGCGATCACATCAACCTTTGATCCGTTTCACGCGCATCGTCACCTCGTTCTTCGCTAGCTTCCGTTTATTCTGCGCTTTTGTTTGAGTTACAAATATGAGCAAAGAACCGTATCAAATACCGAGCACTACTCGAGAACTAGTGAGATACACATCAATAACATGTATATCGGATATACCTTTCTTCTTGATGTTGCCGTTCTTGAGATCCGCCAAGTACTTTGGGCAATTCCGCTTCGATGACCTTCTCCCTTGCGGTAAAGCACTCGATGTCGGGCTTGGGTCCAGCCTTGGTCTTCTTTGCCGGCGTGGTAACTTTATTACCACCCTTCTTGAAGTGTCCCTTTTGCTTAGACTTGCCTTTCTTGAGTTTGGTGGTCTTATTGACCAACAACACTTGGTGCTCTTTCTTGATCTCCACTTCTGCAGATTTTAACATAGCAAGTTACGGCAACTCTTTGTTCATGTTCTGCATGTTGTAGTTCATGACAAAGTTCCTTTAACTTGGTGGCAGTGACTGGAGGACACGGTAAATCCCCAAAGCATTAGGAATCACTATACCCAAGCTTTGAAGTTTGTTTGCGTGCCCAGACATCTTAAGCTCATGCTCACTGACGGAGCTGCCCTCTTCCATCTTGCAGTTAAAGAACTTTTCAGAAGCCTCATAACTTTCAATTGCCGCATGAGTCTCAAAAATCAATTTGAGATCCTCGACAATATCATATGGGTCTGACTCTTCAAACCTTTTCTGAAGCTCCGATTCTAAACCATACAAGATAGCACACTGAACTATGGAGTCTTGATTCTTAGGCGAGGTAAACATTCTTTACTTCATCGAGCATCATCGGTGCAGTGGGTCACCAGTGCATCCGGCACATAGGTCAAATTACCGGTGTGAGGACAATCCTCAAATTGCGGAACCAATCCATGAAGTTGCTTCCATTGTTTTCAACTTTTCTTTCTCTAGGAGCATTAAAATTGATGGTAGGGGCTGCCATTGATCTACAACATATTTGCAATAGTTTAGACTAAGTTTATGACAAATTGAGTTCAAATTAATTAATGAAATTAAACTAGGTGAACTCCCACTCAAAACAACATCCCTCACATTGTTTTAGTGATCACACGAACCAAATCCACTACATCAACACCGATCATCACGAGAGTTGATATAGTTTCAATGGCGAACAATCGTCATGTTCATCATATCTACTATACGATTCATGCTTTACCTTTCGGTGATCCGTATTCCGAGACCATGTCTGTACATGCTAGGTTCGTCAAGATCAAACCTTAGTTTCTGCATGAGAAAATCTGGCTTGCTCACGTTGTATACACTTGCAGAATCTAACACACCCGATCATCACGTGGTGCTTCGAAACAACAAGCTTTAGCGGATTGCTAACTAAGGGCGAACACTTTATGACTTGAAATTGATGTGCATGAGGGATCATCTTATAATGCTACCGTCGTCTACCAAGCAATACAAGATGCATAAAGGATTAACATCACATGCAATTCAACAATATGTGATATGATATGGCCTTTCTTCTTTGTGCTTCCGATCTCCATCTTCAAGCACGAACATGATCTCCATCATCACCGGCATTGCATCAAGGTCAATGACGCTTCTCCATGGTTGTCGTCCACCGGCTTCAACTATTACAACTACTTTGAATAGACACGCGGGTCTTAACATAAATTAAACACAACCATATGGCTCCTGCCGGTTGCCAACTTACAATAAGGAACATTGCATACATCAAATATAATCACAATCATGGCCATATCACATCACTGCACACCCCTGCAAAACAAAGTTAGATGCCTCTACTTTCTTTGCATATTTTACGTGGTTTGGGGATTTCAATAAGTGTCGTTCTAACTTACGAACAAGAACCACAACATTGATACCAGCATTGTTGATCACCCATTGTAAATTGGATCTTAACTATGCTAGGAGAAACAGGCACCCGCAAAGCAACTTATGCAATACAAGTTGCATGTTAAGCGTGGAGCAAGTCTCATGAACGATGTCATGTAAGGTTAGCCCGGGCCGCTTCATCCCAACATACCGCAAGATGCAAAGTACACAAAAAGCAATCGACAATAAAAGCATCAACGCCCACAATGACCATTGTGTTCTACTCGTGCAACAGATCTACATATAGACACGACTCTGATACCCTTTGTGGGGTTCGTAGCATGGAAAACAAAAATTTTCTATCGCATACAAACAAACAAGCCAAGATCTATCTACTAGATTGTAGCAACGAGTCGATGGAATAACTTACCCTCGAAGATTCCAAAGTGTTTAACGAGGCGGATTCGTGGGTGTAGTCGTACTCTTTCCGATCTCAAGATCGTGTAGGCGATCCTTCCGTATTTGCGTTCGGCAGCGCTCCTGCGTCGGTCACATGTTCGATTTTCGGAAGACCTTCCTCTCCCTTGTTCCAATAAAGCAGAGGTTGTAGCACTCTCCTCGTGATTCGGCAGCTGACAGCGTGGTGCAGGAAGTAGAGGGAAGGCTTCGCCTTAAGCCGGAGCGAGTATGGTGGAGTATGAGAGAGGGCTATTAGTGGTCTAGAGATCAGACACACCAATTAGAAGGCTCTAAACCGCAGGATAAAGCAATTAGAAGCTCTAAACCAAAACGGCTCTAAACCGGAGATTAGAGGATAGGAACTTGTGTGTCAAGAGGAGGAGGCCCTGCCCCTCCTTTTATAGGTGGAGGGCAGCACGCCCGAGAGGAGGGGAGTCCCTCCCCAACTCGGCCTAGGTGGGCCGCTGGATTGGAGAGGAGGGACTCCTCCTCCAAGTTGGTTTCAACCTCCTCTTGCTTGTTTCCCACAGTTTCCTGTTTTCCACAGTTTCCTGTTTTAGCCGTTTGACTTTCAAACTGGCAATTTGACTTTTCAGTTTTGGAACAGCAAGAACACTTAGTACATGATGCAATCATTCAATGACACATTCATGTACCCTCCCCCCCGGTGTCGTGGTGGTGGCACGGCAGATGCCATGGGTAGGCTAAAGTTCGGGGCCAATGGATGCTAGTGGGATCTGGGGAGGGAAGATGCAACTGTTTCTACACTCAAGCTGCCAAAGTGATGAACTTTATTTCTCTCTTAGTGGTGTACAAGTGCTCCTTGAGCTGTATACAGTGTGACCAGAAGAATCTCCCCAGCCTAACGGTGCTCAAAGAATCGATCCTTCCCTCAGGTCCCAAACCTCCCCTTATAAAGGGGTGCCTTGGGTGCCCTTAGGGCTGACGAGGCAAGCATATTCGTGGAATATGCTTGTCCCAAGATAGTAGTTCGGCGGCCTCCTTTCCCTGTCGCCCTTCTAATGACGGCAAGGCTCCAGTGGCCCCCTCCTGCGTGCCTCGGGCTCCAGGACTGTCACCTCCGTGACCTCCTTACGCCCCTCGGCTGTGCATCCTTGTCTCTTGTGCTTGGCCCTGTTCTGATTCCTTCTAGCCTGCAGCTATAGTTTGACCCTGGGCTTCTCCTTCTCCTGCAAGCTTCGTATCACTCGGCCTTACCTTGTGTTACTAGGCTCGTTCCTCACCTGCATGAAGATCATTTGGGTAACCCGGCCGATTCTCTCATTAACTCGGCCGGGTGACCACTTGATACCTATACGTGGCTTCTTGCCTCCGTTCATCGGCCGACATATCCATGATTCGGCCGACTTAGGCCGTAACTCGGAAACTAGACGGGGACAGTACCTCTGTCTTTCCCCGTCTCTGACCTACCCGAGGTTAACCCCCCGACATTAGTCCCCGAAGCTGGTGTGGCCCTGTCAATAGATTTGGCCGGGTTATATCAGCTTCATTACATTCTTCAGTCTTGTTTCCGAGCTATGGCCTCGTCCGAGGTTTCCTCATTCCTTCCCTCGTACGCCACGTCCTACGTGTCACCCCATCATTGTTCTTCCAGTTTTTATGTCCTTCTACAGTGCTTTCTGACAAGCTACAGTGAACCCTGCACCTGCTGCGCCGCCGCCACGACGCCTCGTGTGCCGCTCCCCTTGGGATTGTAACAACCTTTCTTAAATGCATGGCGTTGGTGTGGCTCCACTCACCGTCGTGCGTTAGGCTGTTCCCACGATCTACGGGTAGCGCCACACCGATCCCACTCCCTGTTCATGGCACGACTATAAAGAGGGGAAACACGCCCGCAGGATTCACCTTTCCCCTTATCGCTCGCCTCCGTTCTCCTTCTTCCTTTCGCCTGCGTGTTCTCTTGCCGCTCGCTCATCGCCGAGCCTCCACCGTGAGATTCCGCATCGTTCGCCTTTCGCCCCGCGCTCTGCGGCTGTGGCTCCGCCGCCGGTGAGTCCTCTCTGACTATCTTGCCCTGCTCTTGCCCTAGATCCATCTGCTCCGTTTTCGTGCTCGGGCGACGGTTCCTCCGCTCTTCGCCATTGTTTTCGTGCAAAGTTCCGACGGGACCTTGCAGCTCTAAGCTCCCTCCGCCTTGATTTTCCTCGCGATCTCTCCGGCGCCTATGTCTGTTCGTTTAGCGGCGCTCTTGTTGAGGACGATGGCTGGCTCCGGGCGGCGAGGCTCGTGGCGAGGCTCTTGATCCTGCGTGAGATTGAGTGGCTCATCCGAACTGACGGATTCTGCCGAGGTTTCTGTCGTTTACCGGCGAATCCTCTCCGATTATCGAGAGGCGGTATGTGGTTTTCATGTCTCACTTCGCCAGCTTCGGGTCTCCCTCTTAGTGATTTCGCTAGAATTCCTCGATTACTTGACCTTGACGCATCACCTTCTATGACGCCATAGATTCTCTTTACGCTTTCATCTCCGCGGAGGGTTACTTGACATGTGGGTCGGTTCATGTGGTGAAGTTCTTCCAGATCCGCTCCAACGTTGTTCGACAAATCTCGCATCCTTCCGAAGTTTCTTACCCAATGTGGGCGTCTATTACACCTCGGAGGAAATCCGTGTTCCCCGTGTCCTTTGGGTTGGAGTCGTGCAAGAAATGGCACAAGTCATTCTTTTATGTCAAACGGAGGCGGAAGACAAGATTGCTTCCTCCATTCTCAATTGGCCCACCTTCCAAAGTGAACGGCTCTATAATCCGAGGAAAACTCACGCCTTGGCCGAGGCCTTCGAGATTCGGCTAAAAGAGTTGATCCGGGCCGGGTTGTGCGGCGAAGACCTGATGGCAACTTTTATTAGTAGCCGGATCTGCCCCTTCCAGCAGCGGACCCACAAGCTGTGCTACATGAGTGGTCCTCTTGACCCTAACCGAGTCTCGACCGTGGAGCTGGATAATTACCTTATTCATAAGCGCGTCCGAGCTATTTTCAAGACTGAGATGCCTGAGGATTGGTCTTGGGGGTTAAAACCATTCACCCGCGACCGTCCGCCTCCCGAGGTAAGCCTAATCTCCATTACTCTAGACTGGTTTACATGATTTTCTTTCTCCTTGTCTTGCAGAGGTTCGCAGAGCAGAAGAACGAGGACGCCGAAGTTCTGCAGCTCCCTTGGCCCGCGGACAGGAGTACTCCGGATACTGGCGAGCCGGACTCCGAGGAGTTCGTCCCTAAGTCGGATCCTGCTCCGGCTCGAGCTCGCGGCAAAACTTCAGCGCAAGAGGAGGAAGGTGATTCGGACGAGGTCCAAATTCTTGAGGTAGTTGCCGCCATGCCTATTTCTTATGCATTTCCGGCTTCTACTTTCCCAGCTAATCCGGCCGGTCAGGTTCACGATGCCGAACCTATTGCTTCCCGGCCTCCCGTTACCTTGGGGAAGCGCGGGGCTCCTGCTAGTTCCTCGGAGGCGGTTCCTAAGAAGCGAATAAAGAAATCCGCTCCGAATCCTCCCAGGCGCAAGACTATGCCCGGGGTCGCTGGGTAAGTTCTTTTGTCTATATTTCTTGTTTCTCTCTTTCTGTTTCTCATACTGACGAATCTTCTTTCTTATTTTTGTAGCGCTCCTCTGTCTGTTAAACCCGGCGGTCCTAGTATGACTAGCCGTCCGATTCGGCCGCCATCTCCTCCTCCCGCTGATGATACCAGGATTCCTAGTCCTATTCGTCCTGCTTCTCCTCCAGCTCCGAATATGTCGCCTGTTCGTGGCGATGTCCCTGAGACCCCTTCCATCGACCTGGATCCGATCCGTCCCTCCGAAGTTTTCGTTGAGCCCGCCGCCCCTTCTATGGGTCCCAGCGCTACTACTGAGCCTCCATCTACTCGGCGGTTTCTCGGCCATCGACCTCGGTCGAAAAGGTCGTTATCCGGCGCCCTCTGCGACCTTATCCTCTGCTGCTCCTAAGTTCCGTCCCCCGCCGGGCGCCACTTCCTGCGATGCCCTTCTAAGGCGAAGAAGGCCATTGTCAAGACTTCTTCTCGAGAAGGTCTTGCGGCTCTTCTCGGCCAGTATTGGACGTCTGTGTAAAGGGCTGCACTTGCCAAAGTCCTGTTACCTCGGCCACCGGCGACTTGCTCTTCATAAGAGCCCTGCATGCCGTGGTCGGACCTTTGCCGGGGTAAAGTTTTAACTTTGGCGGGAACGACCTTGGAGCGCTAGTTGAGTATGCCAATAAGCTGGAATGCTTTCGATCGGTTTGAGGGTAATCCAACCAACCAACCTTTCGACTTTTCGACATCATGGCCGTTTTGACCATCTGCCAGTTCATCATTGATACCAACAAGATGAATGCGGTAATTGTTTTATCTCGAGTCTTAAATTATTCTCCGGATGTTACCATATTCTCTAGTCCCGAAACTTGCAAGGAAATAACTTGTTGTATGCTTGGAAGTTTGACTTAAATTTATTTCTAAGGTTCGTTAGTCCGGCCATCTAGTTCGAGTTTATTCGGACTTGGTTTAGCTTTGAATATCCAGCCACCTAGAGCCGAGTTAAGTCTCGCTTGACTCGGATCTAATTTAACTTTGAATATCCAGCCACCTAGATCTGAGTCAAGTCCTTCTTGACTCGGATCGTTATACTTTGAATATCCAGCCACCTAGAGCGAATTAAGCTTTGCTTGATTCGGATCTAGTTAACTTTGAATATCCGACCACCTAGATGCGGGTCAAGTACTTGACTCGGATGGTATAACTTTGAATATCCGACCACCTAGAGCGAATTAAGCTTTGCTTGATTTGGATCTAGTTAACTGAATATCCGACCACCTAGATGAGTTAAGTCCTTCTTGACTCGGATTTGATATAACTTTGAATATCCAACCACCTAGAGGCGAATTAAGCTTTGCTTGATTCGGATCTAGTTAACTTTGAATATCCGACCACCTAGATCGAGTCAAGTCCTTCTTGACTCGGATCGTATAGCCTTGAATATCCAGCCACCTAGAGCGAATTAAGCTTTGCTTGATTCGGATCTAGTTAACTTTACTTGTTGTTTTATCATTTTGCCTCACTACTCAGGTTGCACATGACCGACGGACCGCCGAGTTCGAGAGGTTGCTTTTCTCGCACCGCATTTGGAAGAGAAGTACGAAAGTTCTCCCGTGGCAAAGAAGGCGGTGTCGATAGTTCCTTTTCCTTACTCCCAACTTTCTCATGTATTCGTCGCGGAATGCGACACTTCTTGTTGAATAGGTAATATCAATAACCTCAATATCCGCCTTGAAAAGAAGATCAAGAACTTGGAAGGTTAGTTTCCTTTCTATTTTACCTCTTCTCCTTTTAATATCTATGCTAAGTTTCCTTATTGCGTTTGGCTGTGGTAAGCCGAGTTGCAAGACTTTGCGATGTCGCAACAAGATTGCGTGCCCATGCCCGACGTGATGCTGCATTTTTTAGAACAAAGCGCAGTTCATTGGCGCAATTACAAGAAAAAGATGATGAGATAGCTGCGCTGCGATCCGAGGTGAATACCATCAAGCTCTCTCGGAAGTCCGAGCTAGAAAAGGTCGACCAAGAATTTTCGAGGAAAAGAATCGGCCGACTCGGATCTGAGAAGAACAAAGAACTCCTCGAAGCCGAACTTAAAACCAGCGGTTTGAGCGAAATTGCTCGTTCGAAGAGTAAAGCTGATTGGGCCAAAGACCTTCAGATAATGATGATCTACATTCATCGTAAGTTATTTGGCATGGCCGAACTATATTTTTTCTTTGTCGTCCCTGCTACCTTTGACATGTCCATGTTTTGCGAGATCACTTCCCGAGGCCAAACCCGTGAGTTCTAAAGCTGTTCTTGCAGCTCGCATACCGAGGTGAACCGTTCTTTATTGACTTGAATATTCGATGGAAGATTACTTGGTTCTTTGTTGGTGCTGCGGTTGGTCCGATGAAAATTATGGGCCGAGACTTGGTGCAGAGCTATCCGAGCTTACCATGCACTCGGCGAATACCTCGGGGACTCGATATCAACGAAGTCAAGTTATTGGTGACAAGGTGATGGCATCTGAGAGGCAGTTGAGTCTTTGGAGAGAATCTGCTGGGCGTGCCAGTGCCGACATGGCCCTTACTGTAATCATGTCATGGTATGAAGACATCTCTCTTGACATTCTGAGGAATTTGCGCTTGGCTCCATGAGGTTGAAGATCCACCTTTGTTGCTCTTGGCAAGCTCGGGCTTTCCAGCTCGTCGAGTGCGCCGTGCATACTTGGAATGAAGGGCGAGTTTTCTCCCAGATCCGGATCAGGAGGTCGCGGTGAGGTGCCGGGTGATGATTCAGCTGAGCATGGGAAGGTGAAGATGATTCGCCACATCCGATAGCACCAGCTCAAGCTCGGATAGCAACGGTGATCGCGGTCCTCCTCCAAAGGCACCGGGCATTCTACCGCATCGACGCTCTGAACAACCCGGGCTACCAAGTTGCACTGGGTCGGCGGGCGGCGACTTGATCGAAGTTCCTCCTACTGGAGTGCCCACTTTTGAGCAAGTAGCTGCCCCTCCAACGAACAACGCCTAGGTTATTTGCGATCCCTGGTATGCCGGGCGTATAATGTAGACGAAAAATTTGTCAACTCGTTGTATGATTTTAATTTCTTTTGCTATGTATTGTTGAGACTCTTGGTTATGTGGATGCTCATCCGAATTCTTGCCTTGCTGGCCCGTAATTTCTTGATCTTTTAGGGATTAACTTTGCCGTTATTTTGATGATCTTATCCAGGCATTAGCGCTGAATATCTACGCTATTGACATGTTTTGAACATAAGTTAACTATTCCGTTGTGGAAGCAAACAACAATCGCTGGATCGTTGTTTACTGTCCGAAACTCCCTTATATAAATCAAGTTTCGGAGGTAGTATAAAACTGATATGATTGCGTTCAGCATAAGTTTGAGGTATCATACGGTAGTCCCCGAGTCACTGCTTTAGATGCCGAAGTTTAAGTGTCAATACGAAATTGATATATCATATGATAGTCCCCGAGTCATTGCTCTGGGCACCGAGGTTCATATTCGTAATATGAAAGGAATACAACATCTGGCGGTCCCGAGTCACACTCGGTCGCCAATGTTCAAGTATGTAACGAAAGAAATAAATATACCATATGGCAGTCCCTTAGTCATTGCTCTGGGTGCCGAGGTTCAAACATATAATCTGAAAGAATCATTACATATGGCGGTCCCGAGTAAGCGCTGCGTGCCGAGGTTCAAACATCTAACATGAAATAACATAACATATGGCGGTCCCGAGTGCGCTTTCACAGGTGCCGAGGTTTGAATACATGATATGAAATAAATATATATCTCTGGCGGTCCCGAGTCATTGCTCACGGGTGCCGAGATTCAAATACATCATTGGATTTTGACCTTGAGATATAATGCTATGAGTAAAATGGCGAGTAAAGCCACATTCGGTAACCGTTTCTTCACCAGCTTTGTCTGCCTTGTTCTCTCCAGGGGACTGAGCATCAATCAGATAATATGCATCGTTATGCAATGCTTTGCTTACAATAAATGGTCCTTCCCATGGGGGTGACAATTTGTGCATGCCGGCCGTGCGTTGCACCAGCCGGAGGACCAAATCTCCTTCTTTGAATACTCTTGGATTCACTTTCTTGCTGTGATACCGCCGCAAGTTCTGTTGATAAATGGCCGATCGTGATAATGTCAACTCTCTGGCTTCTTCCAACAGGTCTACGACATCTTGCCGAGCTATTTCATTTGTCTCTGAGGTTGTGTACTGAGCAACTCTTGGCGAGTCATATATTATGTCGGCTGGGAGTACGGCCTCTGCCCCGTATACCAGAAAAAATGGAGTGTAACCTGTTGATCTATTCGGAGTAGTCCGAAGGCTCCATAACACGGCTGGGATTTCTTCGATCCAACATCCTGCCGACCGTTGCAAAGGTTCAACAAGTCGTGGTTTTATTCCTGATAACACTAGTCCATTAGACCTTTCAACTTGTCCATTGGATGTTGGGTGGGCCACCGAGGCAATATCTAGTCTTATGTGCTTCTCTTGGCAAAATCTGGCGAAGGCTCCTTCTGCAAAGTTTGTGCCATTATCCGTAATAATGCTATGTGGGTACCCGTATCTCAAGATGATGTCCTTGAGAAATTTCACTGATGTGTGCCCATCACACTTTTTGATTGGTTTTACTTCAATCCACTTGGTGAACTTGTCTACCATAACCAACATGTGGGTCATTCCTCCTCTCGCCGGCTTGAATGGTCCCACCATGTCTAAACCCCATACAGAAAATGGCCAAGTGATGGGTATTGTTTTTAACTCTACCGACGGCATATGTATTCAGTTGCGTATCTCGACACCCATTGTACTTCTTAACTAATTCTTACGCCTCTTTAACGCCACACAAGAAAATCCATGCCTAAATGCCTTGGCTACTAAAGCGCGAGATGAGGCATGGTGCCCACATTCTCCTTGGTGTATGTCTAGAAGGATTTCCTGACCTTCTGCGGAACTCACGCACTTCTGCAATATGTTTGTTACGCTTCTCTTATATAACTCATTGTTTATGATTGTATAGGCTTTTGCTCTTCTTATGGTTTGTCTAGCTAATAGCTCATTACTCGGCAATATCGCGTCTTTTAGGTAAGAAAATATGGGTTGCGCCCATATCGGTGTTACTCTTTCTGCAGTGATCTCGCTGTCTATCTCCATGTTTTCTGCCGACGTACATACCTCGGCTCTCTCCATGATTGTTATTACCTCGGCTGTCCCCCTCTTTAGGGGTTCCGAATCTTTCATGGATCTACCTCCATTGGCGTGTGATTTTCTGCAGAACTTCGGGATAAAGATTGATTCGGATTACGGTGATGGGTTTATTGATGGTTTCTGAGGTGCTCCAGGCAATACCTGGAATTGATCGGATTGATCCTAATTTTGACAATGTGTCGGCGTCATTTTACGCTTTCGTGGTATGTGGTGGAATTCACATCCTTCAAAGTATCCAGCGATCTTTTGCACATGGAATCTGCATAAAGCCATATTAGCATCTAATGCGTCCCAAGCCGGATACTTTTGTACTACTAGATCCGAGTCACCGTAGCATAGGATTCACAGATACCAATTTCTTTTGCCACTTTTAATCCATGGACTAGTGCTTCATATTCAGCTACATTGTTGGACGCGACAAAATGTATTTGCGACATATTTCAATTGATCTTTTTAGGCGAGGTTAGCACTATTCCTCGCTCCCAAACCGTTCCTTAGTTTGGAACCATCAAAATGCATTGTCCAAGAATTTGGATCCGCAATGGTGGCTCATATTGCACCTCGCCCGATCTAGAAAGTCGGCATGACCGAGATTTGATTGCATCTCTTCTATCAAATTGTGGAGCATACGGTGATAACTCGATCGCCCATTTTGCTATTCGGCCACTTGCATCTTTGTTGTTCAATATGTCGGCTATGGGTGCCTCACAGATTACTTTGATGGGGTGCTCTTCAAAGTAATGCTTAAGCTTTTTTGCCGACATATATACTCCATAAGCCATCTTTTGATAGTGCGGATAATTCTGCTTTGAAGTGGATAATACTTCACTTAGATAATATACTGGCCTCTGAACTGACTTACACTCTTCAAGTCGTTCCACTACAACCACAGTACTAACTACTCGATTGGTAGCCGCTACATAGAGTAGCATAGGTTCTTTCGATAATGGAGAAGCTAAAATGGGTGCCGTAACTAGCATCTTTTTCAACTCATGAAATGCAAGGTCCGCCTGGGAAGTCCAGCTGAATTTGTCCGACTTTCCCATCAGCTGATAAAGTGGCAGTGCCTTTTCTCCTAGCCGACATACAAATCGACTAAGCGAGGCCAGGCAGCCCGTGAATTTTTGTACATCGTTCAAACATCTCGGCAGTTCCATTCTTTCTATTGCTCTTATCTTCGTTGGATTAGCCTCAATACCTCGGCTGGACACAAGGAAACCGAGTAGTTTTCCTGTCGGCACGCCAAACGTGCATTTCTCTGGATTAAGTTTCATTCGGAACCTTCTCAGGTTCGCGAAAGTTTGCCGTATATCTTCTAGCAAGGTTTTGCTCTCCTTAGTTTTGATGACTACATCATCCACATACACTTGTACATTTTTTCCTATCTGATCATGTAGGCATTTTTGCATGCATCTTTGATATGTTGCTCCTGCATTTCGCAGGCTGAATGGCATTGTGCGATAACAATAAGCCCCGTACGGGGTAATAAATGCAGTCTTTATTTGATCGGCCGGATTTAACGGTATCTGGTGGAAACCAGAATACGCGTCTACAAATGATAACGGCTCACACCCGGTCGAGTCAATGACTTGGTCTATTCTAGGCAATGGAAAAGGATCTTTCGGACACGCCTTGTTCAGTTAGTGTAGTCGATACACATTCGCCACACAATGGCTACATTGGGGTCATCTTTTTCTTTTCTACTAGCACGATTTGACAACCAATCCGGATATAGCACCTCCATGATGAACCCGGCTGAGGAGCCGAGCTATTTCATCCCTATTACTTTTCTCCTGTCTTCGTGAAGGCGGAGAGGTTGCTTCACCGGCCTTGCTCGGCACGACGTTTAAAGAGTGCTCACTAACTCCCTCGGCACACCTTGCAGATCTTGAGTTGACCATGCAAATATGTCCCGATTCTCACGGAGGAAGTTGGTGAGCTCGCCTTCCTATTTAGCGTCAAGGCCTGCACCAATAGTAACAGTGCGCTCTGGGAATTGCTCATCAATCTGAAATTTCTTCGTCTCTTTGGTCGGCTGAAAAGAAACACTGCCATGAGGGTTGGCCAGTGCCGGCATGCTTAACTGTGCTGACTGAGCGAGGGCTGCTACCTCCTGAATCCTTTTCTTTTCTCTTGCTATAACCAATGACTCGGCCAAATTTGACCCAGCCGAAGCACACTCCATTGACTTCTTGTAATCCCCTGCAACTGTTACCACCCCTTGTGGTCCGGGTAACTTCATCTTTAGGTAATTTATATGACAGCTGCTCATGAATTTGGCCAGTGCGGGCCGTCCGAGTAGAGCATGATAACAACTTTCCAGATCCACCACTTCAAATTCTAAGTTTTCTGCTCTGCAATTATCTCTTGTACCGAATAGCACGTCGACTCGGACTTTACCGATGGGCTCACATGAAAGCCCTGGCACTATCCCATGGAAAGTTGTCCTCGTGGACTGCAGCATATTCTGTGATATTCCGAGCTTATGCATGGTGTCCTTGTACATGATGTTGATACTGCTTCCATTGTCGATGAGTACTTTTGAAAATTTCACATTGATGCTTGGTCCCACAAACGTCGGATCTAACACAAGTGCATATGATCCTGGACTCGGCATTATTCTGGGGTGGTCTTTCATGCTCCAGGTCACCTCCTGATCAGACCATGGCTGGTATCTCGGCACTGCCGGTACAACTGCATTCACTTCCATATGCCGGCGCTGCACACTCTGCTTGTCCTGCTGTTCTGTTGTGAACACACAATAAGACTGGTGATGTTCCCTGTAATCATTACGTCCAGTATTTGCCGGATTCATCCTTCCGTCCTGGCCCTGGTTCATTACTTGATGCACTGCATCCCTCCGATCCGAGTTATCGTACCTCGGGGGAGGGGCGGTAGCATCGATTCGTGTATTTGCTCCAGTTAATTGCGGCTGATGTTGCTGTTGCACCTGATGGGGAGCCTGAACTCCTGCTGGGTTCCCCATCGCATTTTTCATCCAGGAGCATTGCCGGGTTGTATGATTGGCTGGTCTGGATGGGTTTGATGTGTGAAATTTGCACGGCTGATCCAACATGGATTCGAACGTATACTTCGGCCTCTCTTGCCATTGCTTCTTTTGCTCTGGGGTCCATTGCCTCTTTCCCTCATTTCTTGATGTCCATTGTTGAGGTCCATTTTTCTGTCGTTGAGTTGCTCCGTGACTCGGCTGATCTTGTGCTACAGCCGCCACCTGGGCCGAATTATATCTATAATTCGGCCTCTCCTCTCTTCTTCTTCCTCTGAAATCACGCCTGGATGACCCGGCCAATTCTCTCGCGTACTGGTCCTGTTGCTCACGATGATCTGCCGACATTAACTCCGGTTGGGTTGGGTCCCCCAATGCATAGGAATCTGCTATTCTGATAGTTTCTGCCAGTGTGGTTGGCATATCTCTTTGCAGGCGTTGCCACAACACGCTGGCATAACGGCAGCCTTGCGCGAACACCAAGCGATTGCTTGCGATTCGATAACTCCCTCACATGAGTTTCTCAGGTTACACCATCGTGTTAAAAACTCTCTATCCGTTTCATTCGGCCTCTGCTTGCACATGGCTAGTTGTTGTGGTCTATTTGGTCTCTTGTATGTGCTGGTAAAGTTGCTAACGAACATTTCTTCGAAATCTAACCAGCAGTTGATCTCGCCAAATGGTTGATTATTCAACCATACCGGCTGGTCCTTCCAACATCGTGGGACGCATCGCACTGCCCATCTTAGGTTGCCACCGCTATCTTCAACGGTGGCATAATCAATCAACCAGTCTTGTGGCTTGGTACTTCCATTATGCTTTTGTGCCTCTTACCAATTGAAAATTCGGCACTGGTGGTTCGCCCATGATCCGTGGTCCAAAACATGTCGGACCCGGTGGACCTTGCTCTTCCAACAGCTCGGACCGGTATAGCCGATCCAACTTTACTCTTGCATCATTTGCTGGCAAATCTCTGTACAGGATTCTATCCTGCATCCCATAGTGATTGTTTCCACCCTGGTTTGCGTATTCTACCTCGGAATATCCATCATTGTACCTTTCATTCATCTGATTGTGGCGAGCTGGCCTCACTTCTGTTTCCTGCCGAGGCTCATATCTTGGTTGCGGGTTGGGCGGCACTTCTCTCCTTACTTCGGCCGGGGTTTGGTTTTCATGATTGTCTTTTGCAGGTTCTCTCCTGTCGAGCTCCCCATTACCTCAGCCGCCGCCGTCCTTTTCCATACGGCCATGGTTTCTCTCCCCACTATTACCTCGGCTTGCATTGCCTCTGTTCTCATTTGCCTTTCCAGCTATTGCCGGGTCATATGGAACAATTTGCTTGTTCCTCTTCCCTGAGGTTACTGCTTTCTCTTTTCTAGCGTTGTTTCCGGGTGAAGATGCCGCTGCCGCAGATAAAGCAGGTGCTGCCCCTGCCGAATGAACCATCCGTGAAGCCCCTGGTCTTGCCGGGTTAGCTCTGAGCATTTCCTCATTTTGCTGGTTCGCGATGCGCACCAGCTCATTCACTCTTTCTTGTTGTTTCTGCCGAGCTTCCCCTGTTAACCCCTCTAATTCCAATGCTGCGGCATTTGCCGCTCTCAGGTTTTTCGCCGGGGTACTGTACCTCGGCAAACCCAAATCACCTGATTCGGTTCTGTGAGCTTCATGCTCTTTGTTAATGTCATTCATGAGGTTCTTCCCTCTTAATCTTAGTTCGTCCACCCGTTCGGGTGCGATATCAAGCTTATTAGCTTTTGCATATTCTCTCAGGGTCCTATTCAAGGATTCCCGCAGGGCTGACACTTTTTTGGCCTCTACCAGCACCTTTTGCCTGGTTTCCTCTAACTCTGCCTGAGCATTTGCCGGATCAAGTATCGGCGCTACAGGTGTGGTTAAGTTTTCTATAGTTGCCTGAAGAATGTTCTCTGGTCTCTCCAGAGGTGGCCCTCTCACTCTTGGTGCCTTTGGGGTGGTGTCATGCAGCTCCGGTTTGTTCTTGGCGGAATTACCTCACTGCTTTTGCAGTGTGATGCTTGGGCGGACCACATGCGCTGGGTTCTCTGCTTGACCCGGCTAATGCTGCTCCCGCTTGAGCTCCTGCTGCGACCATCACCTCGACGCTGCCTGCAAGATGCTCTCCTGATGGACAGCTCGCCGCGCTTCGAGATGGTTCTCCTGCAACAACAACCTGGTGAGGATAAATGTCGGTGATGTCGACGCCGACGTAGACCCTGTGCTCGCCCAGGCTGATGAAGATCCCGTTGCTGGGAGTTTTCCCTGAAGCTCCTGCATTGTCTCGACATAGTCGCAGAGACCAAATCTGGACCAAGCCGTAAACAACGCGCCGGTGTTGATGAAGTTTCCGTCCGGATCACAACTCCAGCTAGCACCGCCTGGCCCCATGGGCGCCAAGCGTCGTGGTGGTGGCACGGCAGATGCCATGGGTAGGCTAAAGTTCGGGGCCAATGGATGCTAGTGGGATGCGGGAGGAAGATGCAACTGTTTCTACACTCAAGCTGCCAAAGTGATGAACTTTATTTCTCTCTTAGTGGTGTACAAGTGCTCCTTGAGCTGTATACGGTGTGACCAGAAGAATCTCCCCAGCCTAACGGTGCTCAAAGAATCGATCCTTCCCTCAGGTCCCAAACCTCCCCTTATAAAGGGGTGCCTTGGGTGCCCTTAGGGTCGACGGCAAGCATATTCGTGGAATATGCTTGTCCCAAGATAGTAGTTCGGCCTCCTTTCCTGTCGCCCTTCTAATGACGGCAAGGCTCCGTGGCCCCCTCCTGCGTGCCTCGGGCTCCATTTGCATCACCTCCGTGACCTCCTTCTCGCCTCCTCAGCTGTGCATCCTTGTCTCTTGTGCTTGGCCCTGTTCGATTCCTTCTAGCCTCAGCCTATAGTTTGACCCTGGGCTTCTCCTTCTCCTGCAAGCTTCGTATCACTCGGCCTTACCTTGTGTTACTAGGCTCGTTCCTCACCTGCATGAAGATCATTTGGGTAACCCGGCCGATTCTCTCATTAACTCGGCCGGGTGACCACTTGATACCTATACGTGGGCTTCTTGCCTCCGTTCATCGGCCGACATATCCATGATTCGGCCGACTTAGGCCGTAACTCGGAAACCAGACGGGGACAGTACCTCTGTCTTTCCCCGTCTCTGACCTACCCGAGGTTAACCCCTCGACACCCGGAGTGCCGGACAATCCGGAACCTTCTAGAACATTCCCGATGAAAACACTGGAATCATTCCCGAACTCCGAAACGGGACTTTCCTTATATGAATCTTATTCTCCGGACCATTCCGCATCACCTCGTGATATCCCGGATCCCATCCGAGACTCCGAACAACATTCGGTCTCTTTCTCATAATACCATAACTACTCAAAACAACGTCGAATCCTTAAGTGTGTCTCCCTACGGTTCGTGAATTATGCGGACATGATCGAGACACTTCTCCGAAAAATAACCAATAGAGGAATCTGGAAATTCATATGGCTCCCACATATTTCTACGATTACTTTGCGATCGAATGAACCACTTACATACGATACCAATTTCCCTTTGTCTCACGATAGTTTACTTATCCGAGGTTATGATCGTCGGTATCTCTGCATACCTAGTTCAACCTCGTTCGATAAGTACTCTTTTCTCGCTCCGTGATATGTGATCCCTTGTGACCCAGTCACATGCTTGCAAGCTAATTGGATGACATTCCACCGAGAGGCCGAGTATATCTATCCGTCATATGGATGGACAAATCCCACTCTTGATCCATGTGTTTCAACCAATACTTTCCGAACACTCAATGCCACCTTTATAGCCACCCGGTTACGGTGTGGTGTTTGATGTCATCAAAGCATCCATCCGGTAAAGGTGATATGCATGATCTCATGGTCGAAGGAATTAGGTTACTATGTATCAGAAAGCATATAGCAATTGAACTATTGAAATGACTTGATCTTTATGCTACGCTTATCTATAGGAGTATGTCCACCATATCATTCTCCTAACGATATGATCTTGTTGTTGATAACATCTCAATGTTCATGATAGGGAAACCACAATCATTAATCAACCAACAAGCTAGTGAAGTATAGAGGCTATACTAGGGACTTCAAATTAAGTTTACAAATCACACAAGTATTAATGTTTCCTTGTTAATACTATTATAGCATGAATGTAAACATTTATCATAAACACAAAGATATAATAATAACTATATTTATTATTGCCTCTAGGGCATATCTCCAACAGGAACACCACAGAGAAATGGTGTGTTGGAACGTCGTAATCGTACTTTATTAGATATGGTTCGATCTATGATGTCTCTGACGGACTTGCCGTTGTCATTTTGGGGTTATGCACTAGAAACTGCTGCATTCACTTTAAATCGGGCACCATCTAAATCCGTTGAAAAGACACCATATGAATTGTGGTTTGGAAACAAACCTAAGCTGTCATTTGTTAAAGTTTGGGGATGCGATGTTTATGTGAATAAACTTCAACCGGATAAACTCGAACCCAAAGCGGAAAAATGCGTCTTCATAGGATACCCTAAGGAAACTACTGGGTATTCCTTCTATCATAGATCCGAGGGCAAGGTTTTTGTTTCCAAGAATGGATACTTTCTAGAGAAAGAGTTTCTCGCAAAAGGTGTGAGTAGTCGGAAGGTAGAACTCGAAGAGGTTATTGAACCTTCTCTTCAAAGTATGGCGAGTAGCGCAGCGCCGGAAGTTGTTCTGGAGTTGGCTTCACCTGTTGAAGAGGGAACTAATTATAATGATCATGAAACTCCAAAAGAGAGTACTACTGAACCTCGCAGGTCTAGAAGGACGCGTGCAAGTCCCGAGCTGTACGGAAATCCTGTCATGAATTTCATGGTTGATGAAAATAATGACCCTGCAACGTATGAATAAGCGATGATGAGCCCGGATTCCAACAAATGGTTAGAAGCCATGAAATCCGAGATGGAATCCATGTATGAAAATCAAGTTTGGAAATTGGTGGACTTACCTCATGACTGAAAGGCCGTGGAGAACAAATGGATTTTCAAAAGTAAAACTGATGCTGATGGTAATGTAACCGTCTATAAAGCTCGACTTGTCGCAAAGGGTTTTCGAAAAATTCAAGGAGTTGACTACGATGAGACATTCTCTCCCGTAGCGATGCTAAAGTCAGTTAGGATTATGTTAGCAATTGCTGCATATTTCGATTATGAGATATGGCAGATGGATGTCAAAACCGCGTTTCTCAATGGTAATATTGAAGAAGAGTTGTATATGATACAACCAAAGGGTTTTGTCGATCCTAAGGATGCTAACAAGGTGTGCAAGCTTCAGCGATCCATCTATGGATTGAAGCAAGCATCACGAAGTTGGAATCTCCGCTTTGATGAGGTGATCAAAGAGTTTGGATTTGTCCAAACTTATGGAGAAGCTTGTATTTACAAGAAAGTGAGTGGGAGCAATGTGGCATTTCTGATATTATATGTGGATAACATATTATTGATCGGAAATGATATAGATCTTTTAAACAGTGTTAAAATTTATCTAAATAGCAAATTTTCAATGAAGGACCTAGGTGAAGCGTCATACATATTAGGCATAAAGATCTATAGAGATAGATCTAGGCTCCTAATAGGGCTATCGCAAAGTACATACCTTGATAAGATTTTATAGAAGTTTAAAATGGAAGATAGTAAGAAGGGGTTCTTACCTATGACACAAGGCACGACATTGAGTAAGACTCAAAGTCCGGCTACGGCGGAAGAAAGAGAGAAAATGGACAAAGTCCCCTATGCTTCAGCCATAGGCTCTATAATGTACGCCATGCTATGTACAAGACCGGATGTGGCACATGCTATTGGTTTGACTAGTAGGTACCAATCGGATCTAGGTTCAGAACACTGGAAAGCGGTCAAGAATATCCTTAAGTACTTGCGAAGAACTAAGGATATGTTTCTTGTATACAGAGGTGAAGAAGAGATCGTTGCTAAGTGTTATGTCGACGCTAGCTTTGACACCGATCCGGATGAATCTAAGTCTCAATCCGGATACGTATTTCTCATGAATGGCAGAGCGGTTAGTTGGAGGAGCTCAAAACAACCTGTGGTGGCGGGATCAACAACGGAGGCCGAATATGTTGCTGCTTTAGAAGCGTCTCAGGAAGCGGTTTGGATGAAGGAGTTCATATCCGAACTAGGTGTGGTTGCAAACACACTGGACCCAATGGTGATTTATTGTGACAACAATGGTGCCATTGCCAATGCCAAAGATCCAAGGTCTCACAAGCATTCCAAGCATATTAAGCGCCGGTTTCACTCCATTCGTGAGCATGTAAAGGATGGAGATATAAAGATTTGTAAAGTACATACGGATCTCAATGTAGCAGATCCGTTGACTAAAACTCTCCCTAGAGCAAAACATGATCTACACCAGAACTCCATGGGTGTTAGATACATCACTATGTAACTAGATTATTATCTCTAGTGCAAGTGGGAGAGTGAAGGGAATATGCCCTGAGAGGCAATAATAAAATGTTTATTATGTGTATTCCAAGTATATTATAGATGTTTATTTTGCATGCTATAATTGTATTAA